>CATNEN010000034.1:1837500-3202500 GCA_950097015.1 Macrostomum hystrix
AGAGTCTGGGGCAGGTCCGCTGACTTCCTCCGTAATCAAATTTGACAAGCACGGCTGCTTGCAGAAGAATAACTTTGCAAAATTCTTCTTTGAAATTCTCTTCAGGCGGAAAGGAAATGCACAAACAAACAGAACATTCAGAGCTTGTCTGCTGATCACCTCAGCGGCATTGCCCTTTGGCTATTGGGGATGTGCAAGAGTCTATTGTGCTTTTTCTAGGGCCTCTGTGGATGGGATCTGTGTTTTGGGATCTGCGTTTTGACATGCCGATGCGAAATTTGTATTTTAGAGAATTTAAATTGAAATAAAACATTTTAAATTATTGCCTTTTTTGAGAACCGTATCATTTGGAGGTCATTCAGGGGGTCATAACCAAATTAATTTATTGGGTCATATTCAATATAATTCAGTAGGTCATATGCAATGTCATTTACTGGGTCATGAAATTGTTCATTTACACGAATAAGGCACAATCCAGCTTGTCATAACTGATGGGTCATTCATTTGGCCATTGCCGATGTTCTGTCATAATCCCGGTCATTAAGTGAATCATGTTAAATGTTTTTGGATTTTATGTTCATTTTGTGTTCACCTGACTTGCTAAGTCCAACAGGTTCATAAACCAGTAAACTAATTGTTGATACTGCCACAATGAAAAAAACAATTTCACCTCACTCAATGTGATAACCATTTTCACGTGTTCTTTCCTGTGAATGTACCAAATTCATCACAGCCGCATATGCATGGCCTGCAGGCACAGCTAACATTCAATTTGAGGTGACATTCCTGAGCCACCTTTGAGGTGCTCAAACTCACCTAGCCACCTACAGAGCCGTCACTGAGGGGGGTGCGGCAAGAGGGTTGCAGTTTGTCTTCTAGAAGAGAGGGAAAAAATTAACTGACTGGCCCCGCTGCGGTGCAAATTGGATAATTTGGGCAAGAAATACCAGAAAGCTCGCTTCCAGCAGGTGTGAACGGTCGGTTCGAGCTCTATTTGATCTTACTCAATCAAGTTTAAATTGAAATAGAACAAATTATCCCATAAAATTTCCTTCACTCCTCCCCCCTAGGGCGATGAGAAGAATCTTTATTGCGGTCTCTGTATCACCTGAAGGCGGTGACGCAATCCAACTGCACCCACCTGTGCGCGGGCTGAAGGAGACGGAGAGAGAGCAAGATAAGAGTTCCGACCGGCCCAACCAATAGCGCGCCACCTGGCTCTCTGATTGGTCCTGACTGGCAGCTCTCTCACCTCCTCCTTCGCTCTCGCCCTCATTCTCTCCGGCGCATAAAAATACTTCCGTCTGGAGAAATGAAAGAGTCCAGTAATTAAAGCAAGAATTCATTTAGCAATCGGAGAGATTTCAAAGAGTCACAATCTACATTGACAGCAGTTCGATTCTTTCGAAGAGCCATGCAGAATACTTCGGAACTGCAGATTGGTAAGTAGCTAAAGACTTTGATTGCAACTTTTTGCTTGTATTTCTATTTAGCCACAAACTATAATAAAATTACCCCAACGATTGTGCAGGATCTCGCGCCAGTACACCGGAGGAGATCTCCCGTGAGATCTCTCATGAGATCTATCCCCGCACCGTCGGCGGCATCAGCGGCGACTCGGCCATCGGCACGGGCAGCGATCGCGACTCGCCAGTCGACCTCAGCGGATCTGTCTGGCGCCGGCAGACACCCCGGCAGCCGCAGCCGCAGCCGCAGCCGCAGCCGCATCGACCGCCAGCCGCCGCCACCGACGCCTCCCAGCTGAAGTTCGGCATCAGCCGCATCCTCGGCGAGTCGCCACGTCGGCCAGTTGGCAACGCGGGGCGCGACGACAGCGGCTACGTGGCCAGCCCGGCTGCATTCCGGCTGCCGCTCGGCACCTCCGCCGCAGTCGCCACCTCCTCCTGCGGCCCAGCCGGCATCCTCACCACCAGCTCGCCATTCGCAGCCGCCCAGTCGGCAGCCTGGCGCCAGATGCAGCCGCCGCCGGTGAGTTCCGGGGATGAGACGATATGTTGCGAAATAGGAAACTGAAATCTCGCTTAGTTGACCCAAATCACCGAATAGCTTTAGCTTCAGCCTAAGTCTTAGAGTTCTGTTGCCCCAAAAGTATTTAGTCTCTACTCGCAATTCGAATTGTTTATTCTAACTCCTATTTGAAAGTCCGATAGGTATTAGCAGGATTTTCAAATATGCTCTGAAGTCATAGATTTGTTTACAGCACAGGGATTTGGAATAGTCTCATGTATTTGCCAGAGAATGGGCATTAGACTAAGAATTCTTTGATCTCACAGGTAGGCGAGTTTTGGGCGGAATTCAAAGGCAGTTTTGTCAAATCTCAGCCGCCGCCGCCGCCTCCCGCTAATTCCTTCGCGCATTTCTTTAGCCAAAATCTACAGCCTTGATTTTTTAAATTCCATTATTTGTTTGTTTCCTTCAAACCCCGTTTACAGTTTGCCTTTGTGCCGCCGCCGCCGCCACCACCGCCGCAGCCGCTGCCGCTGCCGCTGCCGCTTCCGCCGCTGACAGAGCAGTCGGTCGGCATTCAGTTCGTCAACAATGGCTACGGGATCAAGAACCCGCTGGCCGAAGCCTGCGGACCGGAAAACCTAGCCCTGTTTGAGTATGGTGAGTAACTTATTTTCTGTATCTGTTCTTGAACTGGGATCAATTTCCCTTCCAACTTAGCGCTCCGTGAAATCGGTATTCCCGAAACACTAATTGGCGCATTGCGTTACAAAATAATCCCCTTCCACACGAGCTACTCTGATCTGCCTACAAAAACTTCAACCGCTTTCGATTTGGCTAATAAGTATTTGGGATATTTTTTGTCACGCAGTCGATCGGGACTGATCCCCATGATTTATTCAGTCGAGTCGCGTGCTGGATCCAATTCCCATCCAAGTCATAATTATGTGTTGCATTTTAGGCAGCGAGTTGCACCTGGAAGTCAAACATTGATTAGGCAGTGCTTTTAGACCCACCCAACAATTTGATATAACAAACTGCAACTAAACTGTAAACACGATTGAGCGGTTTAAACTGAAAATTCCTGAGTGACAACTAATTCCTTCAAGCAAAGCCAAATCACTGTAATTCTACTCTGTTAGACAAGGAAGTCACTCCAGTCTCACAGAGTGAAGTCACTCCAGTCTCACAGAGTGAAGTCACTCCAGTCTCACAGAGTGAAGTCACTCCAGTCTCACAGAGTGAAGTCACTCCAGTCTCACAGAGTGAAGTCACTCCAGTCTCACAGAGTGAAGTCACTCCAGTCTCACAGAGTGAAGTCACTCCAGTCTCACAGAGTGAAGTCACTCCAGTCTCACAGAGTGAATTCACTCCAGTCTCACAGAGTGAAGTCACTCCAGTCTCACAGAGTGAAGTCACTCCAGTCTCACAGAGTGAAGTCACTCCAGTCTCACAGAGTGAAGTCACTCCAGTCTCACAGAGTGAAGTCACTCCAGTCTCACAGGGTGAAGTCACTCCAGTCTCACAGAGTGAAGTCACTCCAGTCTCACAGGGTGAAGTCACTCCAGTCTCACAGAGTGAAGTCACTCCAGTCTCACAGAGTGAAGTCACTCCAGTCTCACAGAGTGAAGTCACTCCAGTCTCACAGAGTGAAGTCACTCCAGTCTCACAGAGTGAAGTCACTCCAGTCTCACAGAGTGAAGTCACTCCAGTCTCACAAAGTGAAGTCACTCCCACCCACAGGTGCTCAGGTGTCTGAGAACAGTTTTCAGTGCAAGCTGTGCGGCAAGGAGTTCTCCCTTCAGCGGCTGCTGAATCGGCACCTGAAGTGTCACTCCACCCTGAAGCGATATCTGTGCAGGTACTGCGGCAAGGGCTTCAACGACACCTTCGACCTGAAGCGGCACACGAGGACCCACACAGGTGAGTTTTTTGAGCTGCTGGTTTGAGCATCTGGGATCAAATTAATTTCTGCCTGAACTGCAAAACAGAAAACACGATTTTCCAAATTATCCCACTTGGGGTCTCTCTAAGTCACGTGACTTGCAGCCCGCGAAAAACATGAAAAATTCAGCAGGCACTCCGCACAATGTCAGCTCGCTAGGCTGCGGGTCCCGAGCTTTTTTTGAGCTCGCAGGTGCCCCGCTAGGCAACCCGGCACCTTCTCCCTCATCCCCTGTCCGATGTCGAGTGGGCGAAAGTCAGTCAACTGGGCGACTGGGCGATGAAGGAGGGCGACAAAAAAGCAGACCGTGTCCGCTACTTAATAATTGATGAGGAATCTACTCCCATTGCCTCACCGATCCCAAATGACCTGCCGCCACCCACAGCGGCCGGGACTCGAGCCCTGGACGGCTTAGCGGGGGATCAGCCGTAGCGAAGGGGATTTCGGGCCGTTTGGAGCGGGAGGATAACAAAGAGTCTCACTGTCTCGAGTCTTTATCCCAGGTTAATGGGCCTGGGAGTTCCCGCTGCGGCTCTGTGCGAGGCCCCTTGAAAAAATCAGTTTCAAGTGGGATAAAATCCTATTTAACCGGCCTGTCCTCAACTTCCTAGGCTACTCGATCTTCGCTGAGGTGTAAAAAATGTTGGGACCCCGGCCTGTTGACTTTCGCTGATCCCAGAGGCCCGCCTTGCGCAACTGGGAAGTCAGCGGAATCTGGGATAACAATGGGAATTATTTTGGGATGGGATTAGTAATTAATGAGGGCGCACCTGCCTTAGAAGTCGGCCATTGTTATCGACTCCCAGACTCCACAATGGGGTTGTATTTGTTATCCCATCTGAAACTTAGATCACTGGGATATTTGCCGCACAGACCTCCCACGTTTTGCCAGCCTCCTTCGCCCCATCAACTCGCTGTTTGGCCATTTCGGAACAATGTCGAACTTGTTTCGAGTCGGGACCCGCATGGGATCTGGGAGAATTCCGTATGGGGATCTGAGATGCGGCTTCTGATATCGAAGCAGGGCCGTGTGTTTTCATCTGATTGACAGGTGCGATAGGGTTGGCTGTGAGTGTAAGGTAGTTTGTGAGTTTAGCTGGGAACAATGGGTGCTTAATTCTGAGCAAACTGTGAGCAGTGCAGTGAGACTTCAGGCCCTGAGTCCAGACACTGACCCGAGGCAGAAAATGTGAAACTGTGAAACTCAGCGGGTCAGGTCAGCGGGTCTTTGCGGGTTTTGAGCATTCGTGAGTACAGCAGTTCACCTGTTGGCTGGGGCCCTTCTGAGCTGTACCACAAATTTCACCTGAGCTGATTATCGCCATCAGTGACAACACCTGCCTGAGCACCTGTGGATTCAAGCGCGAGTTTTTGCTTCATTTTCTGTCTTCTAGCAGAAACTTTCCGCACCTTCACATTCGATTAGAGCAGAGTGAAATGGCCTATGAGCACAAGCCATTTGTGCCTCACAGTTTGAATTGACAGAATCGAATATGCGACACCTGGCTGGGTTGAGAGCGGAGAGATGAGACAGGGAGAGATGAGACCGGGAGAGATGAGACAGGGAGAGATGAGACCGGGAGAGATGAGACTGGGAGAGATTAGACAGGGAGAGATGAGACAGGGAGAGATGAGACAGGGAGAGATGAGACAGGGAGAGATGAGGCAGGGAGAGATTAGACAAGGGAGAGATGAGGCAGAGAGAGATTAGACAGGGAGAGATGAGACAGGGAGAGATGAGGCAGGGAGAGATTAGACAGGGAGAGATTAGACAGGGAGAGATGGGACAGGGAGAGATGGGACAGGGAGAGATTAGACAGGGAGAGATGAGAAAGAGAGAGATGAGACAGGGAGAGATTAGACAGGGAGAGATGAGACAGGGAGAGATTAGACAGAGAAAGATGAGAAAGAGAGAGATGAGACAGAGAGAGATGAGACAGGGAGAGATTAGACAGGGAGAGATGAGGCAGGGAGAGATGAGACAGGGAGAGATGAGACAGGGAGAGATGAGAAAGAGAGAGATGAGACAGAGAGAGATGAGACAGAGAGAGATGAGACAGAGAGAGATGAGACAGAGAGAGATGAGACAGAGAGAGATGAGACATGGAGAGATGAGATAGGGAGAGATTAGACAGGGAGAGATTAGACAGAGAGAGATGAGACAGAGAGAGATGAGACATGGAGAGGTGGGACAGGGAGAGATGAGACAGGGAGAGATTAGACAGGGAGAGATGAGACAGAGAGAGATTAGACAGGGAGAGATGAGACAGAGAGAGATGAGATTGAGGAGAGTAGGTACTGTGCCTTGAGGCTGAATTTGAGTTTGGATATCTCATCCCCCACGCTGCTCAAGTGCCGCATGTCCCAAACTGGCTACTCACAGCAGTCCACACCGCATCCGCCCCACCCTCCGCTGCCCGCAGGTGTGCGGCCCTACAAGTGCGAGGACTGCGGCAAGGCCTTCACGCAGCGCTGCTCGCTGGAGTCGCACATCAAGAAGGTGCACCGGCGGCAGCTGGCCTACGGGCACAAGGAGAGGCGGGAGAAACTGCACGTGTGCGAGGAGTGCGGCCACACGGCTTCCACCGCTGAGGAGCACCTGAGCCACTGCCGGCTGCACCTTGCCGTCTCAGCCCCCGCACCGTATCGATAGGCGGCACCGACTCCAACTGATTGGCCACCAGATCGATCGATCGACTCGGCGGACGAGCGGCTGCGACGAGTGATTTCAGGTTTCTGTTCTTTTTTTCCGGGTTTTTTTAGGATTCGGGTTGTCAGTTTCAAACAAAAAGTCGAATCGTTACTCTCAGCCTTTCAACACAATTCTATTTTCAATTGTTTTGTTTCAGCTTTGCGGTTGATTTTTTTGTCAACGCCAGTAATTTCTCACTGCTGGTTTTAAATTCATTTTCCCGAAGCAGCATTTGTTAGTCTTCATGTCAGCGACATTTTATTTTTTTTCGCTTTCAAATGCCAAATTCTTCGTAGCTGTCAATTTTCAGCGCTTTGTGCTCAATTGTGAAATTTACGATTTGTTTTGCTTCAGATTTTCAGATGGATTTTTTTAGATTTTTCTACAGTTTACACGGCATATTCTCGTCTTCTACTGGACTGAGTAGCATAAGCATCGTTTTCGATTTTTCTTCAAACACTCGTTTTATTTTCGCAAAATTTTCTCGCTTTCAAATGAAAAAAATCTTGCACCTCGAAATTAGTTTTGCAAAACAAATGGAATATTGTGTACCAGTTTTATTTTTTCCGAAATTCGTCTTTTAGAAATCGTTCCTCGTTCGCTTCTCGTTTTCTTCGTCGTTGTTCAAGTCGATCGATCGCATCAGGAGACCAATTTCGTGTATTTCAGTTTTTTTACCATAGACTACTCTAGCTTATCTCGCGTACAGTTTCAATTTGCGCATATTGTTTCTTTGTCATTAGATTTTTGTTTAAAAAGAAAAAAGTAAAAAATATATAGTGTACTCGTATTCACAATGTCTTTGTGCCTGATGCAAATGTGGTATGTGTTAAACAGCCAATAAGAAAATTTAAGCGCAATTGGCTTCCCGTGTTTTGTTTTTTATCTTGAAATGACTTAACAGTTTGACTCCCGAGCCATTTTGCCACCCTGTTTTTATACCCTGACAATGATTTGTGCTGCACTTATACGGAACAACATGAGCACACAGGAAACTCAAGAACACGGGCTAACTATTTCATTGCGCCTCAGTGCGGCCTTGACAGGCCTTCAAACTTAATCAGAATGGCACCCGAATGTGCCTGCATTATCTCCGACTTCATTGGTAACTAACTAGACGGAGCTGCCAGACCTTCAGCAAGTAAAAGTTGAGTTAAGTATCGAGACTTAATCAGCGAAAGTAGAAATATTCGCTTTAGGGTCTGCATAGCCAGCTGGAGGCACCCTGCTGACGGTGCTGGTGGCATCGGGGTACTAGATGAGGGTGTCCTGTGGTGGAGCTTTATCTCATTTTTAGGTTTGATCAGCGTCATGTGAGAAATTTGCACCCGGGTGTCCATATTCGGCTGGTGCCACTTGTTGAAGGTCCAGCAGCTTCGCCTAGTTAAAACTTGGTGACCATCGAAGTCGGATATGATGCAGGCACATTCGGGTGACATCAGACGGTTTTTTCAGTCCGTGGACTGGACTGCCGTCCAATCATCCAAGGACTGAAAATCCGCCGCACAAGGCTGTGCCCACCGGCATCTAGCATTCCTTCCCTTTTCTCCCATTCATTAAAACATCGTTTTCCTGATCAATAAAAGCCAAAAAATTAGATAGAAGGCTATCTTGTTGAGACCTGTCCGGTTGATAGGGCACAGTTCATAGCATCCTCAGGAGCAAATGTCTGACAAAGAAGTTTTATGGCTACTGTTTCATTCGACTGATTTATATTCTCATATTATGAGCCATTCATAAAAACTAATTAGTCTATATTACGAGTAAGGCAGTAAAAGCTTTTGATTATTTTCAGTCTTTGCCCATGCAAATCCCAGGCGGAAAATTTCTAAGAAATGAAAGAATTGCATCATGGTCCAAGAAATGAATTCTGAGAAGATAAGGTCTCCGCGCTTTATTCAGGAACGTACTAAGATAAAAAAAATAGGTTTAGAAAAACAAATTTCACTTTACGAATCAAATAGTTTATTTTTATATCTTAATTTACCCCATTTTGTTTGTCTTATCACAAATCACTCTTCGCTCATCAGCTCTGAAACTCGCTTGCCAAGGAACTCCGAAACTGGTCCTCGCTTGCCCAGGAACTCCGAAACTGGTCCTCGCTTGCCAAGGAACTCCGAAACTGGTCCTCGCTTGCCAAGGAACTCCGAAACTGGTCCTCGCTTGCCCAGGAACTCCGAAACTGGTCCTCGCTTGCCCAGGAATTCGGAAACTGGTTCTCGCTTGCCCAGGAATTCGGAAACTGGTCCTCGCTTGCCCAGGAATTCGGAAACTGGTTCTCGCTTGCCCAGGAATTCGGAAACTGGTTCTCGCTTGCCCAGGAATTCGGAAACTGGTCCTCGCTTGCCCAGGAACTCCGAAACTGGTCCTCGCTTGCCCAGGAATTCGGAAACTGGTCCTCGCTTGCCCAGGAATTCGGAAACTGGTCCTCGCTTGCCCAGGAATTCGGAAACTGGTCCTCGCTTGCCCAGGAACTCCGAAACTGGTCCTCGCTTGCCCAGGAATTCGGAAACTGGTCCTCGCTTGCCCAGGAATTCGGAAACTGGTCCTCGCTTGCCCAGGAATTCGGAAACTGGTTCTCGCTTGCCCAGGAATTCGGAAACTGGTTCTCGCTTGCCCAGGAATTCGGAAACTGGTTCTCGCTTGCCCAGGAATTCGGAAACTGGTTCTCGCTTGCCCAGGAATTCGGAAACTGGTTCTCGCTTGCCCAGGAATTCGGAAACTGGTCCTCGCTTGCCGATGGATTCAGACGCACGCATGCTAGAAACCTTAGCAACTTGGTGAGTTTTGCTGTTTTGCTGGTTAAGCCTCGAAGTAATATGCCCTAAAAGGTAATGTGATCTAGCTTCGCTCCAGAATGTTAAACACAGAAATTAGGTTCGCATTCGCATACCAGCAGTAGGATTATCTTTTGGTGTCGCAGCCAACGGAAGCTGGGCGAGCTGCTGCATCAGGACTGCGCACAGGAGCACCCATTTGACCGTGCGGCGGCCTGAAACCAGAATCGTATTGTGGCAAATTAAAAAACTGCTGTTTAGTATGCAAAAATAATTGGAAATACAAATGGTGACTTGCATCTTCCAGCGCGGATCATTTTTGATACGATAAGATTTTCAAAAAGAACTCAAATTAAATTAGGAAAGTTTTTTCGCAAGCAGAGCCATCTCGCAGAGCAGGATTAAGTTTTTGTAAACTTGACCGATGCTTGCGACGCAACAATGCTGCTAAACTCTGAGAGCCAATTAGATGACTTTCAGCGCATTTTTGTCATCTGAAAACTTTATGGGTCACCCTTGCTTTCTGAATTACTCGTTTCATTTATTAAACTATAAGTTTTCAATGTTTTGAAACACACAAAACTATTTAACAATACAAAAATACTATAGTAAACAATATAGTTTAGATTGATAATAATTAAAAAATACTCAAACTAAAAAAGTGGATGCGTCGAGCGATCTGCATGACTTAGTTCGACTAGATGCTGTTTTCAGCACAGGCAAAATCGCTTATGCTTTTGATTTAACAAAAGCTGATAATATATTTCCTTGTTTTTTTATCGAGAATAGTTGTTCTGCACTCCAAAAAGCATTTTTTGTATTCTGCATCTTTTTAGGACTGAATTTCAGGGAATAACGTACAACTCTCAAACTCAACCTTTCAAAACAATATAATATTCTGTGTTATAAGATAAATATTTTTAACTACAAAAACACTTTTAGTTCAACCTAACTCCAACCTAACCTACCTAACAACATAACGAAAAAGTAACTGTAGGCAATTGGGTTATTTAGAGTTGCGGATAACGATTTTCCGGATTCTTTGAACGAACAATCAATTTTCTTTTTTTCGCTCGAATCTGAAGGAAACGTTTCTAGGAACTAAACAAGAAGCCCATTCTTCCACCAGGCCTGTTCTAATATAGATATAATACCCAGTAACATGAACTTATTCGTCGGTGGATCCGGTATAATTTGTTCATTTTAATTAGAATTTTTGCCATGTAACTATTCTAAAGCAATCGAAGAAATATTTTATAATGGAAAAGGATAGTCTTAAAACACTTCTTATCACAGCCAATGTTGGCTCACTTTTTGATGATGTAAGTCCTCAGAATTTAATTGACGTGTTTTTTAAATGACATTTAAACTAAAAATACTCTGCTTTATAAAAAAATAAAAATGTTTTTAATGAAAAAATAAATACAAGTTTTAGATATTTACTTTGCAATTTTCTATATCTGATTTACAATTTTAATCAATTTTTTAAATAAGTAGGCTCATCTAGCTAATAATTAAATTAGTATATACAAGTATTTGAACTAGATTTTTCTAAAATGCATCGAATTTACTTGTTGGAATAAAAAAGTACGTGCCAACTTGTTATATTGCTACTGTGGCATTTCCTATAAAGGGTGTTAGTGAATAAACATTAATTTCTTTAAGAAAATTAGTCATTGTTTCTATTACATTTTCCAAAGTGCTGTTTACAAATTTGGTAATATTATATTGTCTCGGTCGTTTTTTGTGCTACAACTGTGTCTTGTTTGTTATGGGACAAAACAGTTCAAGCCAAAATGCTATATAAATTTTATCTAACAATTAGGCAACTGAAAGTTTTCAGCAAAACTGATACATTCTTTCTCTTTTGCAACTAGGCTAGGTAGCTAATTTAAAAGGTTAAATTATTTCATTTTTTGTTTAATTGTTGTAAATTAGCTTCATCCATTTCACTTTTTTCATAACATACACAGCTTCAGCTAAACTATTTACTTTCCTTTTAAACAACTTTAGCCTGTCAACTTGTTTCCACCATGGTTGAAGAACTTTTATCAGGTATGAGATTTAAACTATAAATTTAAATAAAAAACTGGCAACTGAAATGACATTAACACATATTTAAACATGAAACTGCAGGCTGTGACAGACAAGGATCCAGATCTTATCGCCATCCACTGTCAGGAAGTTGGTGGCAAGAATTTTCAAGAATCAATGCCGCGCGTTTCTGAATGGATCAGGTAAATAAAAAATCTACACAGCGATTTCATTTTCTAAGAAAATCTGTTGGCAGCAACCTCCTCATTTGACTGCTGTCGCCAGCGGCTACAATATTTTAATTGAAAGACACTTGGGAACAAGGCTTCAAAGGATCGAGAAAAAGAGAAGATGAGAAAAAAGAGAATCGTTAGGTCGTCGTCTCTTGCAACTCCTCTGCATTCCTTCTCGTCCCGCCCTGTCTACGGTTCCTATTCTCAAATCTCATTCTCGTTAATCCCTCTCGCCGCCTCGCCTGCTCCCCAGGGTCGGCGCCCTAATTCCTTTGCTAATTAAATGGCCTCTTCTCTCAACCTCCTCCTTTAGCTTCACTTCTTTTTAGTATTGCCATCGGGAACACGTTTCCTGTTCCGTGGGGTATTCGCGCCTAGGGTTTCAGTGTTACGGTTATTTTGTAACTTTATCTCTGAACTAGGAGACACTTGCGCCCACTAGCTAACTAGACTGCCAAATAAATTGACTGTTCTTCGATAAATTGATTAGTCATTAGTCGCTGGATCGCATGCCGATCCAATTTTCTTGCTAAACTAACTCAGCCCCCAGGACTTGCGAAGGAGTTTTAGAATGGTAGCCGCTGGGGCCTAGCCAGAGTGCGTGAGCCGCGCATTAGCCCAGTCAGATCAGCTCACCACATCAATGGTGGCACTGTGGCGCTCCTCAAATCCATAGTGGCGCAATGCCCCCAAATCCATGATGTCAACCCCCAAATCCATGATTTCAACCCCGAAATCCATGATTTCAACCCCGAAATCCATGATTTCGACCCCCAAATCCAAGATGTCAACCCCCAAATCCATGATTTCGACCCCCAAATCAATGATGTCAACCCCCAAATCCAAGATATCAACCCCAAAATCCATAATGTCAACCCCCAAATCCATGATGTCAACCCCCAAATCCATGATTTCGACCCCCAAATCCATGATGTCAACCCCCAAATCCAAGATATCAACCCCGAAATCCATAATGTCAACCCCCAAATCCATGATGTCAACCCCCAAATCCATGATGTCAACCCCCAAATCAATGATTTCAGCCCCCAAATCCAAGATATCAACCCCGAAATCCATGATTTCAACCCCCAAATCTATGATGTCAACCCCCAAATCCATGATTTCGACCCCCAAATCCATGATTTCAACCCTTAAGTCCATGATTTCGACCCCCAAATCCATGATTTCAACCCCGAAATCCATGATTTCAACCCCCAAATCCATGATTTCGACCCCCAAATCCAAGATGTCAACCCCCAAATCCATGATGTCAACCCCCAAATCCAAGATGTAAACCCCAAAATCCATGATTTCAACCCCCAAATCCATGATTTCAACCCCCAAATCCATGATTTCAACCCCCAAATCCATGATTTCAACCCCCAAATCCATGATTTCAACCCCCAAATCCATGATTTCGACCCCCAAATCCATGATTTCAACCCCGAAATCCATGATTTCGACCCCCAAATCCATGATGTCAACCCCCAAATCCATGATTTCAGCCCCAACTACATGATGCCCCCCAATCATTTTTATGATACATATTTTTTGTTGTACAACTTCCACAGTTGGCTATTAGTTTTTTAAATCCAGCCTAATATAATTTATTTTTTCAGTGATTTGTTAAAATCAAACTCGCTGCAGAACTACGACAAAGCCAGAATTTTCCTAGACGAAGATTTTCAAACGGTGGAAACTTTCACGGTCAGTTGATTTCAAATTAATTGTGCCAAAATCTGCAGCTATTGTTTTTTTACCAGAAAGTTTCACTTTAGGTTTCTGCTAAAAACAATAGTTCAATTAAAAAAATTACATCTATCAATTAATTTAATTGCTAGAGCATGTCTTAATTATTGTGATTTCAGTAATTTTATAAATTACTTTTTTTTTACTATTCAAAGACTTACAAATTTATGAATTTTTAACCGAAATTAAAGAATTAATTCAATGAAATAAGGGCGGCTTGTGACGTTACGTAAAATCGTATCTTTTCAATGAAGCCCAGAAATTGCGTTCTGTCTGACAGAAAGTATCAAAGGATATTTTATGACAGAATTTTTTTTCTCTGACATAAACTCGAGCGTGATAGGGAATAAAATTACAGATTACTAATATAAATCGAGAGACAGTGAGATTCGATGGAGTTTTTAATAAGATTTGATAGAGATCAAGGTGAGATTCGGGAAAGATTAGGGTGAGATTCGTTGGAGATTAGCGTGAGATTCGCTTGAGATTCGCTTGAGATTCGGGTGAGATTCGATAGAGATCAAGATTAGATTTGGTAAAGATTAAGGGAGATTCGCTGGAGATTAGGGTGAGATTCGATAGAGATTCGGGTGAGATTCCATGGAGATTAGGGTGAGATTCCATGGAGACTAGGGTGAGATTCCATGGAGACTAGGGTGAGATTCAATGGAGATTAGGATGAGATTCGATGGAGATTAGTGTGAGATTCGATGGAGATCAATATGAGATTCGGTAAAGATTTGGGTGAGATTCCATGGAGATTCGATTGAGATTCGTATGAGATTCGATTGAGATTCGTATGAGATTCGATTGAGATTCGTATGAGATTCGATTGAGATTCGTATGAGATTCGATTGAGATTCGTATGAGATTCGATTGAGATTCGTATGAGATTCGATTGAGATTCGTATGAGATTCGATTGAGATTCGGGTGAGATTCGGTTGAGATTCAATGAAGAATGGGGTGAGATTTGATAGAAATTTCTGAGAAATTCCTGAGATTAGGGTGAGATTCAATAGCAGTTCGAGAGATTTGATTATGAATATGTATTAAAGTGGAAGCTGTTTTGCTTGTAACTGTCAGGATGTTGTTCCATAGTAGAAAATAACTATAGTGCAACAATGTGACGGAAATAAATAGGCGAGGCCGTTGCACAGCAAAATTAGTTCTAGTTAAGCTCTCTTCTGCGTTAGTGTTTCTGTCAGTTTTTCTTCAAGCCGGTTTGTTAAGATGGAGTGGGTAGCCGCCGCCGCAGAAATTCCTGCAAGAAAAAGAAGACAAGAAAAACACATTGGACAAGCCAGGCCTGAATTCTCCCATTTATTGTCCGCACATATTTTTGCTTAGCATGTTCCCCCCAAAGTAGAAACCCAGACTGTTACTGACAGCTGACAGAATTCACGGCGCTTTTGCTTTCAAATCCGCTGCGTTTGTTTTGTTTAATATAACACTTGTCATTTGCCAGATCTAGCTCACAGCTCTAGTCTCTATTTCCACCTCTCTCTATATGCCCCTACATCTCTGTCTCTATCTCTGTCTCTGTCTCTGTCTCTGTCTCTATCTCTATCTCTGTCTCTATCTCTATCTCTGTCTCTATCTCTATCTCTGTCTCTATCTCTATCTCTGTCTCTATCTCTATCTCTGTCTCTATCTCTGTCTCTATCTCTATCTCTGTCTCTATCTCTATCTCTGTCTCTATCTCATATCTATCTAGCTCACAGCTCTAGTCTCTATTTCCATCTCTCTCTAGATACGAGCGTATGCCTCTACATTCCCGTCTCCATTTTCTCTATCTCCATCTCTATCTCTATCTCTATCTCCATCTCCTTCTCTGTCTGTATATCTGTCAATATTTGTCTCCCAAAATCCCATTGCAGGCACTCGGCTCCCTGTACTTTGTCCATTCTCGCGTGGCGGACATTGCTATGTGGGACTTCGCCAAATCTGACTTTGTTTCATTGACAGATCGAGTTGTAAGTAAAATACTAGATGCGGAGATACGCATCTGTTTGGTGTAAACTCACCAGTTTCTACTCTTTTTTTAGATCGCTACCCACTGACTGCTTGCATGTTTCAGGCAGTTATTTTCCCAATGGGCGTGGGCGGAGGCTGTCCTATTTAGTGGGCGGAGGCTGTCCTATTTAGGCTGTCCTATTTTTAAGTCGCATTGTTTCGCGCTTACTTTCGACAACTCAGCACAGTGGAATGGGCTGTGGGGGGCGGAAATATTGAGAATTTTAATTTCTTAGTATAGTTACAATGGGTTAGCTGTTTGTCTATGATCTGACACCTTAGCAGCTCTGTTAATTGGTTTTGATTCAGATTCGCTTTTTAGCGCTCAAAATAATTTTAATTAGCTTCTTTTTATCAACTATTCCTTTTTTCTCCTTCTTCTTCCCTCTTCTTCCCTCTTCTTCCCTCTTCTTCCCTCTTCTTCCCTCTTCTCCCCTCTTCTTCCCTCTCCTTCCCTCTCCTCCCTCTCCCTCCCTCTCCTTCCCTCTCCTAGCTCCTTCCCTCTCCTTCCCTCTTATCCCCTCTTCTTCCCTCTTATCCCCTCTTCTTCCCTCTTTTTCCCTCTTCTTCCCTCTTCTTCCCTCTTCTTCCCTCTTCTTCCCTCTTCACTCCCTCTTCTCTCCCTCTCCTTCCCTCTTCTTCCCTCTCCTTCCCTCTTCTTCCCTCTTTTTCCTTCTCCTTCCCTCTCCTTCCCTCTCCTTCCCTCTCCTTCCCTCTCCTTCCCTCTTCACTCCCTCTTCTTCCTTCTCCTTCCCTCTTCTTCCCTCTTCTTCCCTCTTCTTCCCTCTTATCCCTTTATACCAGTAGAATGGGGGTTGGGAGGCGGAAATAGGGAGAATTTTAATTCGCTAAATTGACTGTTAATCAAGAGATCAAGTCTTGACAAATAGATTTCACCGGCAGCTGAAGAGCTCGGACTAATCTAGGACTCAATCAGCTATGATGATGATCACGGACTCGAGCTGAAGAAGAAGAGCGAAGGGATTGTAATGGAGAGCATTTGAGTGCCTTTGAGTGCTGGCTCTCGCTGACTCTCTGGCCCGTTAGATAGCAAATCAATAACGGGTGAATTTGCCTGCCCAGCTCTATTTTGATTAGCTTATTTCTTTTTCTGTTCATTAGTCTAATGGAATGAACAGAGTACAGACACAAAGTATTGTTTATTAACTTGACTGACCTCTACACGCTTCTATTCTCTTTCTCTCTTCCCCTGTCTCTCCCATCTCTCTCTCCCCATCTCCCCTCTCTCACCTGTCTCCCCTCTCTCACCTGTCTCCCCTCTCTCACCCGTGCCTCCCCTCTCTCACCCGTACCTCCCCTCTCTCACCCGTGCCTCCCCTCTCTCACCCGTGCCTCCCCTCTCTCACCCGTGCCTCCCCTCTCTCACCCGTGCCTCCCCTCTCTCACCCGTGCCTCCCCTCTCTCACCCGTGCCTCCCCTCTTTCACCCGTGCCTCCCCGTGCCTCCCCGTGCCTCCCCTCTCTCACCCGTGCCTCCCCTCTCTCACCCGTGCCTCCCCTCTCTCACCCGTGCCTCCCCTCTCTCACCGTGCCTCCCCTCTCTCACCCGTGCCTCCCCGTGCCTCCCCGTGCCTCCCCTCTCTCACCCGTGCCTCCCCTCTCTCACCCGTGCCTCCCCTCTCTCACCCGTGCCTCCCCATGCCTCCCCCGAATTTCCAATATCTAAGCAAATTATTACACTAAAGCGGAGAACTCACTTTTTTGAGCAGCAAATTATAATCAATAAACCATGCAAAATACTCAGGGCTGACCTATCCATTTGACACCTCAATGTGCTGAATTTTCATATCCAAATTTGCTCGCATCACCTCAGACTATGAGGGCATTGACGGGATGAGCAATCTGAGAGGCAAGGATGGCTGGTGTATATTACTGTATCACTCTGCGTGTGTGTCAATAATTGATGCTCCGAATATACATCGTACTCGTACTAAGCCAATCAATCAGTTCTGTAGCGCTGTAAAACCTGTGCTCAACTTGAGCATATCGAGAGCAGGAACAACTGGTTCACTATATATTTTTAACACCGCTAGCTTTAGTCTGGCCTGGCTTTAACTCAACTTCATCCTTAGTCTGTTCCCAATGGGATAGACTGATCTCCCCACTGAGCTGGCCTGGGCGATGTCTCTGAGCTAAAGGGGATTTTCGCGGATGAAAGCATTGAGGATATTGCTGGGTTGTGGGGGGATGTGAGTCCATCGATCATTGGACTTGATTAGAGGCCTATCTATGCTCACTTGCTTTTTTAGATCTTCTTCTTCTCACTCCCTATTGCCCGGGAGATAAAAAAGCACTGCCTGGCCTCTGCGGCTATGCTTGGTCTCTCTCTCTCTTTCTCATCCTTATCTGTGGTCCAGTTTTTCTATTAAAATGAATTGTCGCAACTGAAACTGTATGGAGGAGTGGGTCCTTCACGGTCTCTTGTCCCGCTCCCTCACCTGTCTCCCTCACCTGTCTCCCTCACCTGTCTCCCTCACCTGTCTCCCTCACCTGTCTCCCTCACCTGTCTCCCTCACCTGTCTCCCTCACCTGTCTCCCTCACCTGTCTCCCTCACCTGTCTCCCTCACCTGTCTCCCTCACCTGTCTCCCTCACCTGTCTCCCTCACCTGTCTCCCTCACCTGTCTCCCTCACCTGTCTCCCTCACCTGTCTCCCTCACCTGTCTCCCTCACCTGTCTCCCTCACTGTCTACCTCACCTGTCTCCCTCACCTGTCTCCCTCACCTGTCTCCCTCACTGTCTACCTCAACTGTCTACCTCACCTGTCTCCCTCACCTGTCTCCCTCACCTGTCTCCCTCACCTGTCTCCCTCACCTGTCTCCCTCACCTGTCTCCCTCACCTGTCTACCTCACGTGTCTACCTCACCTGTGTCCTCACCTGTTTCCCTCACGTGTCTACCTCACCTGTCTCCCTCACCTGTCTCCCTCACCTGTCTCCCTCACCTGTCTCCCTCACCTGTCTCCCTCACCTGTCTCCCTCACCTGTCTCCCTCACCTGTCTCCCTCACCTGCTTGCCGCGCCTATCTCATTTATCTGTCTACTTCTACTTAACCACCAGACAATCTCTTTCTGTCTACCATTGCTTTCCCTGTGTGTATTTTAAGTCATTTTTTAAGTATCCTTACACCTTACTTATTTCTTATCTGCATATTTTTTGCAAGAAAAGCATGTTTTTTTCTCTGCTCACTCCTATGTTGCTACCAGTCTGCATATTTTAGCACTTTTATCTTCCAGACAAATTTTCTACACAGACGGAGGCATACAAATTATTTTGATATCCGTTATTTGGTTTTCTCATAATTTTCTTCAGTAGATATTATTTTATTAATCCCACAGGACTGTTCAGCTGTTTTCCCTAAATGTGAAGTAGCTGAATCGGGACTATACATTGGCCATATGCGAATCCTTCAAGCCTTCACAATACAGATTTAAAGCCTTTAAAATCAACCCCATAGACAGAATGGATACCTCTCGGCAAATACCGAACTTCAATTAAATTCTTATCAATATATTAATGAAAAATGTCGAATTTGACCTGCCAAATATTCTAGCTAGATCACTGGACTACCTAGACATTCTAGACATTCTGCTCACCGTCTTTCTTATTTTACTCTTTTGTTTTAAAGATTTCTGTCTTTCCCTTTGAAAAATTCTTATTTCTTCACATTTTGCGGTCAACAGCTGTTGCTATATGCATTGGCGCGTGTTGTTTTGCTATGCTAAAGTTCATATGGCTTTTTTGGGATCAATTCTCAGAAAGAAGCATTTTCAGTATAGAATAGCATAGTTTGTTATAAGCTTAGTAAAAACCCGGATTACATTCATAACAAAAATAGTCTAATTTTTAACAGACAGAAAAATTGACATCACCCGAGGCCGTTTTTTTTCAATTAAGATGATGAACGAAAATTGAGATCAGACTCACTAATTTAATTGCTCGGAACTAGAAAGTGAACTGAGAAGCTTGGAGTTTGATGGTGGGATTGAAGTCATTAACAAAATTGCTCTCCTGTCTATTTTTGGCTTATCTACTATAACTGCCTGTTAAAGTTATCATAAATATAATTTTTATAGGATTTCAAGCTCAGTTTAGTTACTGTGGTCTGGCTGCTTGTCTAGTCTCTAGACAATCATCCCTAGTCTCTTAGCAGCTCCGTTAATTGATGCAGATTCGCGTTTAGCGAAAAAAAATTATTTACTCATTTTTATCAACTCTTCCATGTCCTTCTTCCCTCTTCTCTCCCTCTTCTTCCCTCTTCACTCCCTCTTCTTCCCTCTTCCTCTCTTTCTCTCTCTTCTTCCCTCTTCCTCCCTCTTCCTCCCTCTTCCTCCCTCTTCTCTCCCTCTTCTCTCCCTCTTCTCTCCCTCTTCTCTCCCTCTTCCTCCCTCTTCCTTCCTCTTCCTCCCTCTTCTCTCCCTCTTCTCTCCATCTTCCTCCCTCTTCTCTCCCTCTTCTCTCCCTCTTCCTCCCTCTTCTCTCCCTCTTCTTCCCTCTTCACTCCCTCTTCTTCCCTCTTCCTCTCTTTCTCTCTCTTCTTCCCTCTTCCTCCCTCTTCCTCCCTCTTTCTCCTTCGTCTCTCCCTCTTCTTCCCTCTTCACTCCCTCTTCTTCCCTGTTCCTCTCTTTCTCTCTCTTCTTCCCTCTTCTCTCCCTCTTCCTCCCTCTTCTCTCCCTCTTCTCTCCCTCTTCTCTCCCTCTTCTCTCCCTCTTCTCTCCCTCTTCCTCCCTCTTCCTCCCTCTTCCTCCCTCTTCCTCCCTCTTCCTCCCTCTTCTCTCCCTCTTCTCTCCCTCTTCTCTCCCTCTTCTCTCCCTCTTCTCTCCTTCTTCTCTCCCTCTTCTCTCCCTCTTCTCTCCCTCTTCTCTCCCTCTTCTCTCCGTCTTCCTCCCTCTTCCTCCCTCTTCTCTCCTTCTTCTCTCCCTCTTCTCTCCCTCTTCTCTCCCTCTTCTCTCCCTCTTCCTCCCTCTTCCTCCCTCTTCCTCCCTCTTCCTCCCTCTTCCTCCCTCTTCTCTCCCTCTTCTCTCCCTCTTCCTCCCTCTTCTTTCATCTTTCTCATTATCCTGCCATCTTTCTCCCTGTTCTTCCCTTTATTTCCTTCATCTTTCTATCTCCCTCCTTTTTCCTCCCTCTCGTCTCCTTCATCATCCCTTCTCCTTGCCTATTATTAGCATCATCCTTATCATTCCTTAAATAGGCCCTTCGCCCTGTTCCCGTACTCTATCCACCGTCCCTCGAGGCTCGATGTATTTGAGAAACAAATAGCTTGATAAGCGGGAGCTTGGCTGTGCTTTGCTCCATCGGGAGCTATCAATGTTTACCTCCCGCCCTGTATCTTGCGAAAGAAATTATCCAGCCGTTTTTCTGTTTAACTTCCTTTTCTATGTGCGTCACTCTGGCTAACCAGGTGGCGTAGTAAGCGACTGCTAATTGCTCATTTTTTCCTAATATCTCCCGCCCAGGTGTACAACGGCTCGATTGAAGCTGTTGGCGAAAAGGAGAAGAGAAAATTTCCGCAGAATTTTTTCCCAGATGTGAGTAAAGTGACTTTTTTAGGTTGAGTTTTTTCATTTAGCGCGGCAATCAGTCCCTATATATCAATGTATATGAAACGCGAATTTGGTGTACATTAGAAGTTCATGTAAGAAATATTTCAATGTCCATTCAATGTACATCCGATTCGGTGAAAATTCATTGTAACTTAAATGTACATTCAGTGTCGCATTCTGTCTTCATCATATGTACACCCAAATGTACATTCGAGTATATACAGAGTGCATCGTATGTACATGCAATGTACATCTTGTTCAGATAAGAGTGGCAGTAAAGTATGCAATGTGCTTGCATATTTTATTGAAAGCAATTAAAGCTCAGCCATATTTACGGGAAATTCAAATAGTCAATGAGGATGAGTGAACAAATTAATCGTACATCCGAGCTAGAATATATTGTAGATATTACTTTCGTTTTTATTCGTTACCTCTCATGCAGCAAGTTTGGTCACGCAAAGGATTCATGCGCACACGATGGCGGACAGGTGTTTTAACATTCGACCTAGTCAATGTGCACCTATTTCACGACGCTTCAAATATTGACTGCCTGACTCAGGTGAGACAGCTTAGATTCTGTGGGATTTATGGGGATTAAGCACAGGTTTAGGTGAATTGATTTTGAGTATAGGCAACTAATATTTAGCTTCAGTTTAATACTCAAGCTATGTAGCTATAAGCCTTGCAGCTAAGTATACTAAGCTAAAATGTCTGAGCATAGCTGACTCAATGTTTGAGTATAGCTTGCTTAATGTTGGAGTATAGCTGACTCAATGTTTGAGTATAGCTGACTCAATGTTTGAGCATAGCTGACTCAATGTTTGAGTATAGCTGACTCAATGTTTGAGCATAGCTGACTCAATGTTTGAGTATAGCTGACTCAATGTTTGAGTATAGCTGACTCAATGTTTGAGTATAGCTGACTCAATGTTTGAGCATAGCTGACTCAATGTTTGAGTATAGCTGACTCAATGTTTGAGTATAGCTGACTCAATGTTTGAGTATAGCTGACTCAATATTTGAACATAGCTAACTCAAGGACACAAGGTTGACTTTGATTTAGTCGTTGCTCACTGAAAGTCCGTCGCCGCCCGCTGGCACCCGAGTTCAGACGCCTTCTGTCTACGCCAAGCACCGGAGAGACGCATTTTACTGGACTCTTGAGCAGCTAGCCGGAGGCCCAGCAGTGGCAAGCTCAAATGCGGCCTCATCGACTTTGGCGGCTGCCAAAGGTGGCTTGGAAGACGGCAAGCGGCCGCCGATGCACTTAACGGTGCCAACCTTTGTGTTTGGCGACTTCAACTTTCGACTTAACATGGAAGCCTACGTTCGGGTGCGTGAAGGGGGTCTTACAGTATTGATTCTGATTGCAAAATGGTGAATCTCATTGTGAGTGCTGTGAACCTGATTGTGAACAATGTGAATCTAATTGTGAGTTTTGTGAATCTCATTGTGAACATTGTGAATCTCATTGTGAACATTGTGAATCTCATTGTGAACATTGTGAATCTCATTGTGAACAGTGTGAATCTCATTGTGAACAGTGTGAATCTCATTGTGAACAGTGTGAATCTCATTGTGAACAGTGTGAATCTCATTGTGAACAGTGGGAATCTCATTGTGAACAGTGTGAATCTCATTGTGAACAGTGGGAATCTCATTGTGAACAGTGTGAATCTCATTGTGAGTGTCGTGAATCTGATTATGAAAATCGTGAATCTCATTTCGAGTGTTGTGAATCTGATTGTAAACCGTGTGAATCTCATTGTAAACAGTGTGAATCTCATTGGGAACAGTGTGAATCTTATTGTGAACAGTGGGAATCTCATTGTGAACAGTGGGAATCTCATTGTGAGTGTCGTGAATCTGATTATGAAAATCGTGAATCTCATTTTGAGTGTTGTGAATCTGATTGTAAACAGTGTGAATCTCATTGTGAACAGTGTGAATCTCATTGTGAAAAGCGTGAATCTCATTGTGAGTGTTGTGAATCTGATTATGAAAAGCGTGAATATCATTATGAGTGTTGTGAACCTGATTGTGAACAGTGTGAATCTGATTGTGAGTTTTGCGAACCTGATTGTGAACAGTGTGAATCTGATTGTGAGTGTTGTGAATCTGAATATGAAAAGCGTGAATCTCATTGAGATTGCTGTGAATCTGATTGTGAATAGAGTGAATCTGATTGTGAATCGTGTGAATTATGAGTGTTGTGAATCCTATTGTGAATGGGGTGAGTTCGATAATCAGAAGCAGGAGTCAGAATGTCATTGGCTGACATGAAAAGAGTGCTCCGATTACCCACGTTCTCCGCAGTCGGTGACTCAAAAGTGTCGCCGTTCTGAGCACCGCGACAAATCTGGCCGCGTGAGTCGAGTCGACTATCACCATGGCAACGAGTGCGTCCTGTCGATCGGGAAGAAACTGTTCGAGCGGGCCGGAGAGCAGGCCAACGAGTTCTACGAAAACAAGAACAACTGGGTGCGGCTCCATTCGCATTTTTAACAAAGAGGTCCCACTCTTGAGGTCGCGGGTTCGCGCTCTTTTTCTAGAAATATATGAATAAAATAATAGTCTTTTTCCTACTCGCTACAGCTTAATGAACTCGACTTCGAGCCGAGCAACTTTGACGACTATCTATTCGAGTTTCCGGTCACATTTCCGCCGACATATCCGTTCAGCGAAGGCCCGTCAGAGTTTGAAGCCACACAGTACATGCCCACCCGACTGCCCGCCTGGTGCGATCGGATCCTCTGCTCGAGCGGCACCCGTCGGGTGATCCTCTGCCCGCCCGAGGATCCTACCCAGTACGGTGTGCTCGGCCTGCGTGAATGCATGGGAGATCACAAGCCGGTCTACCTGTACACACTGCTGTGCTTTGCCGCGTCAGCCGCGGGTGAGTTACCTGGCTGGCTCATGAGAAAATTTTACTCAGAATTTCCCAAGTGACCAACCACCTCATTCCATCTAGCCAACCACCTCACTCCATCTAGCCAACCACCTCACTCCGTCTAGCCAACCACCTCACTCCATCTAGCCAACCACCTCACTCCATCTAGCCAACCACCTCAATCTAGCCAACCACCTCAATCTAGCCAACCACCTCACTCCATCTAGCCAACCACCTCACTCCACCTGACCACGTTCACGATCGGATTGGCTAGTTTTCATATTTTTCTATAGTCAGGAGCCGGGTAAACCATCTATCGCAGTTTAGCTTAAGCTTAAATCTCTGCTAATTCCCTGCCTTCCCAGACTCGCACTGCCTAATGGAGAATGCGGACTTTCCGCCGCCACCCCTGCTCAGCCGACTGCTTGAACAGCCTGGCGTTCAGGTGAAAATGTCCGAACGCAACGGGGCAATCTATGCTCACGTCAGGCGTGACGGAGCGACAATCTGCATTTTCAAGGAAACCGCAGTTTAAACTCTGACGTAATCTATCCAAATAAGTTATTTGGACGTTATTTCGCCCAAAAGCATACGAGCGTAGACAGCATTAGCGTTACATGACTAGAAAAGCTTTTTATGTGCAAATTAGTTATTTTTAATCTAACTGTTTCATTTTCCTTGAGTTGTTAGGAATCGCTATTTATCCACACGTGTAGGTGGCAGATTTTTTATTGCTATTGGAGTTACAGAACTTTTACTTGACAATGCACTAACTTTTATATTATTAAAGTGCACCTGTTCGCTTGTGAGAAGGCTCTGGCTTCTCACAGCCTGTAATTTGGCTCTATGGCTCTGGGGTTCACGAGTACAAAGGTGTCACATAAACGTCCCTTTTTCCGGGTTTAATTAATTTTGCTCGTAAATCTATATTTTTATGGCGCTAATTTAAATAGTCTAGTTCCGAGTTGAGCTACCAACTTTAACTACCATTCGTTAACGCCAAAAATGATAATCGTTGATTTAGTGTACTGATGAAATTATTAATTTGTAGTTTTTAGCATTTTATATTTGCCGTGACACTGTGCAACTATCTGATTTGCAGTGTACCAAATAGCACTTTTGACATTTTGAAATCCTTTTTTCGTAAATACTTTCCATAGTAACCTTTTCATTTGATCTAGTCAGTATTTGATAAATTTTTCCTATGTATGCAAAAATGTATTCACTTTTATACATTTTAGGACAGATACCTATAAGAGGAGGAATTTCAATTGGCGCGTTGATTGTTAGTTACAAGGCACATTGTTGTGCCCGAGACAAATCTATTGCTTCACACGCTCAGAATCTTAGAGTGAGCTTTTAAAGCTAATATTGTGCAAACAGCTGTCACAGAAGAAATTTCAAGTCTTGAAAAATGAATAATATAATAAAATCGAAAAGGCAGTTAATGATATTCAGATTTTTCGAGAATGACACACCGCTAACTGAAAACCAGCGATTTTTCTCGCTTTTCTATAAGATTTATTGCGCGGTGATTTAAATAAAAAGTGGCCAGAATGCCGGGGAGTCTGTTGAGTCGTTTCAATGCTTCGGTGAAATAAACAGCAAAAGGATTGAGGCATATTTAGACAAAGGAATAATAAAATAGCAGGTCATGTCACTCTTTCATCGTGTTTAGCGTTAAAAATACCTGGGTGTCCCAGAAGCTCGTATTTTCATTAGCAAGGAGGTAGACAACGAGATCTGGGAGATTAACAACCCAACCCTGAGGATTTGGGAGATTAAAAACCCAACCCTGAGGATTTGGGAGATTAACAACCCAACCCTGAGGATCTGGGAGATTAACAACCCACACCTGAAGATCTGGGAGATTAACAACCCAACCCTGAGGATTTGGGAGATTAACAACCCAACCCTGAGGATCTGGGAGATTAACAACCCAAACCTGAGGATTTGGGAGATTAACAACCCACACCTGAAGATCTGGGAGATTAACAACCCAAACCTGAGGATTTGGGAGATTAACAACCCAACCCTGAGGATTTGGGAGATAAACAACCCAACCCTAAGGATTTGGGAGATTAACAACCCAAACCTGATGATCTGGGAGATTAACAATCCACACCTGAGGATCTGGGAGATTAACAACCCACACCTGAGGATCTAAGAGATTAACAACCCACACCTGAGGATTGGCGGATTAACAACCCAAACCTGAAGATCTGGGGGATTAGCAACCCCACCTAGCAGATAAAAACCAGCATGACGGGATCTGGGATATTTTTATCGAATCTTTGACAAATGTAGACCTGGATGATCGCTAATCCCTATTACCTGTTTGGGGACTGTGCAAAGGAGGTCGCTATCTGGGACACCAGCTATGAAAAATAGGTCTGAATTGTCACATCCTACAATATACACATAAGCGTGAGACAGACAGGAAAGCCGAACAGAACACTGCGTAGAGAAAGTTAAAATATTATTATGTTCAGCGCGACATGGCCCTAGAAACGGCTGGATAACTGTTGTTTTGATGTTTTGCTACATAAATATAGTTAGCTAGTGTAGTAGCAGTGTAAGGCTAAGGACAGACTATAATAATAATAATGGGAATAGTGTTGCCACAGATGCTAAACAAAAATATACGAGCTTATAGAATATTCACAGAAAACTGGACACATACCTAGAAAAAAACGGACAGCCAACGGACAAATATATACGTCAAAAATAGTTTCATTTGAATTCGTAAAATAATTTATAAGCGAAGGATTTTGTCAAAGACAGAAAAAAACAAGAGAAGAATAGTTGATAATGTGTTAAAATAAAACACTGCACACTTCACAAGCGAATAAAGCGATAGACATTTAACAATAGTTTAGTTATTCACCAACACCTCAGAGTGCAGAAAAACACGACAGCAAAAAAATATAACGGCGTTAATCACTGATATCTCACTACATTATCTGGCGGTACTAGTGAGGCGACTGCATAAAAATGGAGCCTAACTCACACTGTCTACAGTTTACCCAATCAACCCCAAGCTTTACCAGATAATCTACCCCAAGCTGTACTAGACAATCTACCCCAAGCTGTACTAGACAATCTACCCCAAGCTTTACCAGACAATCTACCCCAAGCTGTACTAGACAATCTACCCCAAGCTTTACCAGACAATCTACCCCAAGCTGTACTAGACAATCTACCCCAAGCTTTACCAGACAATCTACCCCAAGCTTTACCAGACAATCTACCCCAAGCTTTACCAGACAATCTACCCCAAGCTTTACCAGACAATCTACCCCAAGCTTTATTAGACAATCTACCCCAAGCTTTACTAGACAATCTACCCCAAGCTTTACTAGACAATTTACCCCAAGCTTTACTAGACAATCTACCCCAAGCTTTACCAGACAATCTACCACAAGCTTTACCAGACAATCTACCCCAAGCTTTATTAGACAATCTACCCCAAGCTTTACTAGACAATCTACCCCAAGCTTTACTAGACAATCTACCCCAAGCTTTACTAGACAATCTACCCCAAGCTTTACTAATCTACCCTAAGCTTTACTAATCTACCCCAAGCTTTGCTAATCTACCCCAAGCTTTGCTAATCTACCCCAAGCTTTACTAGACAATCTACCCCAAGCTTTACTAGACAATCTACCCCAAGCTTTACTAGACAATCTACCCCAAGCTTTACTAGACAATCTACCCCAAGCTTTACTAATCTACCCTAAGCTTTACTAATCTACCCCAAGCTTTGCTAATCTACCCCAAGCTTTACTGGACAATCTACCCCAAGCTTTACTAGACAATCTAAACCAAGCTTTACTAACCTACCCCAAGCTTTACTAGACAATCTACCCCAATCTTTATTAGACAATCTACCCCAAGCTTTATTAGACAATCTACCCCAAGCTTTATTAGACAATCTACCCCAAGCTTTATTAGACAATCTACCCCAAGCTTTACTAGACAATCTACCCCAAGCTTTATTAGACAATCAACCCCAAGCTTTACTAATCTACCCCAAGCTTTACTAATCTACCCCAAGCTTTACTAATCTACCCCAAGCTTTACTAATCTACCCCAAGCTTTACTAATCTACCCCAAGCTTTACTAGACAATCAACCCCAAGCTTTACTAATCTACCCCAAGCTTTACTAATCTACCCCAAGCTTTACTAATCTACCCCAAGCTTTACTAGACAATCTACCCCAAGCTTTACTAGACAATCAACCCCAAGCTTTACTAATCTACCCCAAGCTTTACTAATCTACCCCAAGCTTTACTAGACAATCTACCCCAAGCTTTACTAGACAATCTACCCCAAGCTTTACTAGACAATCTACCCCAAGCTTTACTAGACAATCTACCCCAAGCTTTACTAGACAATCTACCCCAAGCTGTACTAGACAATCTACCCCAAGCATTACTAGACAATCTACCCCAAGCTTTACCAGACAATCTACCCCAAGCTTTATTAGAGAATCCACCCAAGCTTTACCAGACAATCTACCCCAAGCTTTATTAGACAATCTACCCCAAGCTTTACTAGACAATCTACCCCAAGCTTTACTAGACAATCTACCCCAAGCTTTACTAGACAATCTACCCCAAGCTTTACCAGACAATCAACCCCAAGCTTTACTAATCTACCCCAAGCTTTACTAATCTACCCCAAGCTTTACTAATCTACCCCAAGCTTTACTAATCTACCCCAAGCTTTACTAATCTACCCCAAGCTTTACTGGACAATCTACCCCAAGCTTTACTAATCTACCCCAAGCTTTACTGGACAATCTACCCCAAGCTTTACTAATCTACCCCAAGCTTTACTGGACAATCTACCCCAAGCTTTACTAGACAATCTACCCCAAGCTTTACCAGACAATCCCTAATGAATTTTAGTAGACTAATCACTAGAAAATCTCTAGAAACTCACTACCCGAAAGTAGCTGGTCGCAGTGTGTAACCGGCTCTCATAAAAAAATAGTCAAGATTTTATTATTATTTCAGAAAAAAACAATAATGAGGCTCAATGATTCTTCGGCCTAGTCGTCAGTTCTGTTTAATTACGGCAGAGCCCACGCCACAGCTCAGGATTGTGTTGCTATGGTCTCACTCAGCAGAGCCAGCAGCCGGCTTGTACCTGCCTGGAAAATATGGCGGCGGAGCATTCAAATTAGCCGGCTGTTTCAGGGCGTCCTCGTACTTCGGCGGCGTCGGCTGATCCGGCAGCATCATCAGCTGATGACGACCGCCGGACTCGGCGGCCACGATGGCAGCAACGGCGTCCAGATCGTCGTCGTCTTCGTTGTCGAACTCGCCAAGGCCGCGTCGCACAGAGCGCAGATGGCCGGCCTCTTTGCGCAGGATAAATTTGTAGCAGGCCCACACCATGCCTAGCAGGTAGGCCTTGACCATCAGGTACATCATGCACGCTACCAGCATCACGAAGCCGAGAGTGGCATCATCCAGGCCCAGCAGGAAGCGACGGACCGCGGCATCGTGGGGCCAGCGATGACCGGATAGCCAGGTCTTGGCGTCTGGCAGGTAGGAGAAATAGCCAACCACAGTCAGGCAGTTGATGACAAAGTCGAATAGCTGCATGCAGAAGTAGGGCATGAGATACTTGGCGCGCTCGCGCAGGGTGCCAACAACCAATAGCAGGGCTAGCAGCAGGCTAACTAGGCCAATGAGCAGCAGCAGGGCATGGTCCTGATGCCGCAGCTGGTGACGCCGACGAAGATGAGCAGCGTCGTTGCCTGGCGAAGCCGCGGCCTCGGCCGCCGAATCGTCCGCTTTCGACGGAGCCGCGGTGACCAACGGCATGGCAGCGTTGGCTGCAGTGTCAACGGTGTCCAAGGCCGAAGTCGATAGGTCGCTGGAGCCGGAGCTGCCAAGCCGGCCGCCGATGCAGGACAGGAGGCCCGGATTGATGAGCACAGCCAGCAGGAAGCTCACTACAAACAGCTGAACCCAGACCTGCCACAGGCCCAGCAGCAGGGTGCCAGTCTTGACGTGCAGGCAGAGGCAGCAGCGATATTCGGCAGCGTTGGCCGCCACTGGATCCATGGGCTCGCTCGACTGGCGATTCGAGCCTGGGCGCTCTCGCAGAGTTTGTCCTGGTCTGAGCAACCGGAAAATCATCGCAAATGGCTGCAATGAGTAGAATACAATCCGACTTTCACTACTGATCTCGCTAGTAATATGCAAGGACATTTTGAACTAACCAGATTGGAAGATTGGAAACCAAAAAGTCGGACTAATGGATTAATTTACGACAAAATCTCCCCCTTAAAACTATTGGAACTGCAAAATCTCACCCTTAACTATTGGAACCGCAAAATCTCACCCTTAACTATTGGAACCGCAAAATCTCACCCTTAAACTATTGGAACTGCAAAATCTCACCCTTAAAACTATCGGAACATCAAAATCCTACCCTCAAAACTATTGGAACTGCAAAATCTCAGCCTTCTAGCAAGGACTCGTAAAACTACGAAATCTCATCAGAAGAAGTAAACTACAAATTCCTAGCCTTACAACACATATAACAACAAAATCTAATCACCCCGATTTTTATTAGAAAAAATGTAAACAAGCAAAACAAATCAAAGCAAAATTGTATACATAAAATAATACTATATTGCATTTATTAAGTCAGAAACTGATACCGATAATAGAAAAATCACAACGCTTTCATATAACTCGTAATATTCTTATGAACAATAGTGCGGAATCATATAAATTGCTTCGAAATAAATATTATTCAGGATTTCATGAATCAAGCAGTCGCAGAAAATAAAAGACTATTATTTGTCGATGACTTTTTACGAGAACTATGTTTTTCACTGACATCAAAGGCTTGTATATCGCTTGACAACAACATAATGAATGAAACAGATGCAAATTGTGTACCTCAAAAACATTAATTAACACAGGACTAGAACCTCAGTGCATCCGGGAAATTAAAACACCGGGTGTCGATTAAGAAAATTGTCAAGCCATCCTGAGGGGATTTGAACAACTCCAAAATGAGCATCTGATAGATTATTAAGTACCACACTGGGCGATTAATCTGGGAGATTAACAACCCAAACCTGAGGATCTGGGGGATTAACAACCCAAACCTGAGGATCTGGGAGATTAACAACCTAAACCTGAGGATCTGGGAGATTAACAACCCAAACCTGAGGATCTGGGAGATTAACAACTCAATCCTGAGGATCTGGGAGATTAACAACTCAAACCTGAGGATCTGGGAGATTAACAACCTAAACCTGAGGATCTGGGAGATTAACAACCTAAACCTGAGGATCTGGGAGATTAACAACTCAAACCTGAGGATCTGGGAGATTAACAACTCAAACCTGAGGATCTGGGAGATTAACAACTCAAACCTGAGGATCTGGGAGATTAACAACCTAAACCTGAGGATCTGGGAGATTAACAACTCAAACCTGAGGATCTGGGAGATTAACAACCCAAACCTGAGGATCTGGGAGATTAACAACCCAAACCTGAGGATCTGGGAGAATAACAACTCAACTTGAGGATTTAAAAATCTACCTGGACAAATGAAACCTGTAGGTAATGATTAGCTATAGGCCTTAGTTGAGTACAAAAGCTAGAATTCCGGTTTGAGCAGTCTGGACGGTCCGCCATCATTGGACTCCCTCGAGCCCGTGCCCAGTTCGGCCTCGCGACCCTCAATAGCCTGGGCATTGTTGCCGGCATTCTTGACGCCGCCCCATTCCAGCAGCTGCCTGTCCACATTCTGATCCCAGCCGGCCGTGCCCTCCTGCACTAGGCGCAGTTTCCTGTCCCTGGCCGCAGCCGCGAATCTCTGATCGCGTTCGCGTTCTAGGCGCAGCTTGTCAACCAATCCGGCGTCGCCCAGACCGATGGCTCGCAGTCGGCCCAGCCTACTGGGCACGCCGAACACCGTCAGGGTGTCCAACTCGGCGCCAATTAGCAGCACTGGTGAGCCGCTGCGGCCCATAGCAACGCCTCGGATACCAACCGATGCTTTCAGATTGGCGTACACAAGACCAGGCCCGGTTAATAGTACTTTTAATTCAGGCGCCAGCTGGGTTAGGCGACAGTCGGCCTCGCCGTAGGGCTGCCAGGCTTCGCGATAGCCGCAATCGGCAGCGCAGCAGAATAGCCGGCCATTGTTAGCTTCCTCGGCTAGCAGCAGGGTTGGGCCGGCATAGTCAAACACCAGCTGGCTGAGCTGGCTGGGGCTGCGGAGCTCCCTGCCATTATTAGTAATGGTGTTTTAGCCATAGACATTATGGGAGACTAAATAAGAAAAAACTTCCACAAAATTCGACAAATCTCGAACCATCCGAAGGAAAGTCAACGATATTAAAATATCTTAACAGGGGTTGTAGCCTAGTGGTTAGAGCGTCGGACTCGCAACTTGAAGGTCGGGGGTTCGATTCTCGACTCCACTGGAACAATTTTTGTCAGCAAGACACTTAATTGCTTCACTTCACCCAGCTGTCAGCTGATGCGCCGCGCAATAGCTGCGACTGCACATCTGGCCCAGTTGGGGCAGGTGTAATCTATTATATTAGTAATTATCATTTAAATTGACCCTAGAAAGACCAGTCTACGCATTCCGCCCTGGTGAAAGACCGGGTAGGTATTTCAAATACCCACTGCCTACTTCACGATTGCTCCCAATCGTGAAAATCCTCCATATGATAAACTGTCGAAGGAAAACGCAAAAAGCACTACTGACAGTAGAGCAGCCTGAAGCCTCACCTATTCGTATCGTAGAGCAGTTGCGCAGTGCTGAATCCGGACAAGAACACTGGCGGCAGCTGGCAGGCGAGAGTCCACCCCAGCCACGGCTCCAGAACGTCGGCTGGCAGCTGCGGCGACGCGGCCGAAGCCGCCAAAGAAGCCGGCGACAGTGGCAGCGGAGAGCGCAGGCAGGCCAGCACGCCGGCGATGGCCTCCGACAGCAGTTGCGGCATATGGCGGCCAACCAGGCGAGTCACTTCGGCCTTGGCGTCGAAGCCTTCGTCCTCATCGGCTTCGTGGTCGTTAGCCGCAGATGACGGCGGCTGAGGCGGCTTCAAAAGTCCCGCCACGGCTTGCCGCAGACAGTCAGGCGGCTTGGCGGGCTCGGAGACTCGGCCGTCGGCCGTCTGCTGCCATCGGCGACTGAGCCAGGCGCAGTCCAGGACAGCGTCGGCTAACGCGGAGCAATTGTCGTCGGGATTGCGAAGCTCCGCCTCCGCCATGGACAGTAGCGCCCGCAGCAGCATTCGTTGGGAGTCACCGTTGCCACCGCTGGCGCCGACAGCAGCTTCCAGACGATCGTGCAGTTTAGCCAGCTCCTGCTCTGTGACAAATTTACGATCCGGCCGGACGGCCTCGAGCCAGACGGCTCGAATGAGTGGCTGCGGCAGCTGGCAGTTGAATAGCTGGACGAAGCCGACTTCGGTGAGCAGTTTGGAGCCGGCTGGGTCGGTGAAATCGGCCGATCTAGCGAATGCAGCGAATGTAGGATGCTGCTGATGACTCAACTGCCTGTCCAAGGCATTCGGTACATGATGCCCAGATGGCTGACTCTGGCCCATTGTGTAGAGAGGCCTGACTTTACTGCGCACTTGCCCAGAAATGTATTACTGAAGACTTTAGATAAGCGAGGGAGGCACTGTCAATTCTGGCTTTGTAATGGCCTGTCTAATCGTAAGTCTAATCTACAGTATAATCTAAAATCTACTATGAAATCTATAGGCCTGTCTAATCTACAGTATAATGGCCTGTCTAATCTACAGTCTAATGGCCTGTCTAATCTACAGTCTAATGGCCTGTCTAATCTACAGTCTAATCAAAAATCTACTATGAAATCTATAGGCCTGTCTAATCTACAGTATAATGGCCTGTCTAATCTACAGTCTAATGGCCTGTCTAATCTACAGTATAATGGCCTGTCTAATCTACAGTCTAATGGCCTGTCTAATCTACAGTCTAATGGCCTGTCTAATCTGCAGTATAATGGCCTGTCTAATCTACAGTCTAATGGCCTGTCTAATCTACAGTCTAATGGCCTGTCTAATCTACAGTCTAATGGCCTGTCTAATCTACAGTCTAATGGCCTGTCTAATCTACAGTCTAATCTAAAATCTACTATGAAATCTATAGGCCTGTCTAATCTACAGTATAATGGCCTGTCTAATCTACAGTCTAATGGCCTGTCTAATCTACAGTCTAATGGCCTGTCTAATCTACAGTATAATGGCCTGTCTAATCTACAGTCTAATGGCCTGTCTAATCTACAGTATAATGGCCTGTCTAATCTACAGTCTAATGGCCTGTCTAATCTACAGTCTAATGGCCTGTCTAATCTACAGTATAATGGCCTGTCTAATCTACAGTCTAATGGCCTGTCTAATCTACAGTATAATGGCCTGTCTAATCTAGAGTCTAATCTACAGTCTAATAGCCTGTCTAATCTACAGTATAATGGCCTGTCTAATCTACAGTCTAATGGCCTGTCTAATCTAGAGTCTAATGGCCTGTCTAATCTAAGGTCTATTCTACAGTCTAATGGCCTGTCTAATCTAGAGTCTAATGGCCTGAATATTCTACAGTATAATGGCCTGTCTAATCTACAGTATAATGGCCTGTCTAATCTAGAGTCTAATCTACAGTCTAATAGCCTGTCTAATCTACAGTATAATGGCCTGTCTAATCTACAGTCTAATGGCCTGTCTAATCTAGAGTCTAATGGCCTGTCTAATCTAAGGTCTATTCTACAGTCTAATGGCCTGTCTAATCTAGAGTCTAATGGCCTGAATATTCTACAGTATAATGGCCTGTCTAATCTAGAGTCTAATCTACTTATCTTATGGCTTCAAACTGTGTCAATCATAAAAAATAAAAGCAAACGGAAAAAATTAAATCCAAGAGTTTGAATTCTCATTATTTTACTTCTTTTGCAAACCAAACAAACCCAGGAAAGGCAAACGCATTGTGACATTTTCTTTTCTAACATATTGACCATTTTAGCATTGGTTTAACAGTACAACGAAATGACACTGTGGCACAGATAGTAAACAACCGAACGGGAACAACAATTTTACTCAGCTAACTGTAACAGAAATGTAGAACTTTATTCGCCTAGTATTTTGTTTTAAGCGCTCTTTGTTCGAAATAATGGGCGAAGCTTTACATAATAATTATTAAACTAATATAAATAAATAATGGCGATTACACTAACAGTCAATGTAAATAGAAATATTAGAGCAGACATAAATAAGTCTTTAAAAAAAGATCAAATTTAATAGATAAAAATCGAATGAAATAAGCGAACAGTCAAGAATACCGTGAAACAAAACTGCATTTTTTATTTAGTTCTTTTTTTATTTGACCGGACTAGCATAGCCCAAATAGCTTCTAGTTTCATAAACCAGTTTACTTTTCTACTGGCTAAAATTATCAGCCGAGTTTATAAATATTCTAATTGTTCTTCCTAGCCGAATTGGAGGCCAAATTTGAGTACTTGCGCACAGACGAATACCAGAGCAGGAACGGAATAATGATTGACGGCGTGGTCATCATGCCGAACGTCATCCAGTCCATCTAGTTGCGACGAGTTGGCAAATTGTAGCGGAATTAATTGAACCGGGTGACACCGACTGTGATTCGCATGATTTCCTAATCGGGAATCTTCCATGGAGCTATCCCCAGTAGGGAGTCTTTCATGGGATTTCCACAATAGGGAATCTTCCATGGGATTATCCACAGTAGTGAATCGTCCATTGGATTATCCCCAATAGAGAATCTTCCATAGGATTATCCCAATAGGGAATCTTCCATGGGGCTATCCCCAATAGGGAATCTTCCATGGGGCTATCCCCAATAGGGAATCTTCCATGGGGCTATCCCAATAGGGAATCTTCCATGGGGCTATCCCCAATAGGGAATCTTCCATGGGGCTATCCCCAATAGGGAATCTTCCATGGGGCTATCCCAATAGGGAATCTTCTACGGGGCTATCCCAATAGGGAATCTTCCATGGGGCTATCCCCAATAGGGAATCTTCCATGGGGCCATCCCAAAAGGGAATCTTCCATGGGGCCATCCCAAAAGGGAATCTTCCATGGGATTATCCTAATAGCGAATCTTCCATGGGATTATCCTAACAGCGAATCTTCCATGGGATTATCCTAATAGCGAATCTTCCATGGGATTATCCTAATAGCGAATCTTCCATGGGATTATCCTAATAGCGAATCTTCCATGGGATTATCCTAATAGCGAATCTTCCATGGGATTATCCAGGAATATAACATAAAAAATATATTTTGTTAGACAATGCACTCACAGCATGAGCGGAGAACTGCTTATCATAGTCGGCTAGCTCAATGACGGCAATCTCTCCAGGCGAGGTGGTGTAACCAACGGTCGAGCCCGTAGCTTCGTCGCTGACCTTGTAACGTAGTACAGCGTGGCTAGAGTTGAAGACAAAAGTCTGCAGGGGTGTCAGGATCAGGGTGTGGCTAACGTTGGCCCCAGGCGGTAGGCGGGTCCACCTGACGTGCTGGAAACCGGAACGAACGGCGAAATAGTCGACGGGAAAGCCGTCCTCTTCCAGTTGGACGTTCACGGCAGCTCTGTGCGAGGATACGTAGCAAAGAACATGAAAAATAATTTTTTCTATGCTAAGTAAGGTAAGAAGGTAAGGCTAGGCAGGACGGGTCGACTAGGCAAGTAGGAAAGCAGCAGGTGAAATGGGAAATTTTAGAGTAGGCAAGGATGCCGCTGGAAGAGTAGGAAAGTCCAGAAAAGTATTTAAGGATGGTAGAGTAGAGTAGGCAATGATGGTAGAGTATAGTAGTATATAGTAGGCAAGGATGGTAGAGTAGAATAGTAAAGTAAGCAAGGCCAGTAAAGTAGTCAAGGATAGTAGAGTAGAGTAGTAGAGTAGGCAAGTCCAGTAAAGTAGTCAAGGATGGTAGAGTAGAGTAGTAGAGTAGGCACAAGTCCAGTAAAGTAGTCAAGGATGGTAGAGTAGAGTAATAGAATAGGCAAGTCCAGTAGAGTGGGCAAGAATGGTAGTGTAGGTAAGAGTGGTATAACATGGGAATACTCACTTATCGCCCACATTGTAGATGTCATACTGTACTGTGACATCCTTGCCCTTCACAAACAGGTGGTTGGCAATGGTTTTGATGCCAATTAGTTGGGCGCCAGAGTCGCTCTCAGCCAAAACACAGCCAAAGATCAGGCCAAATAGGAAAAGGCAAGTGGTCAGCTGGGACATTACTATTGGCACCTGAAAATCACATTGTATTTTTTTTGTCATGCAAGATTTCATAAGAGACATTAAAATGTTTGCCTTCAACATTATTAAAACTCTAGCCTTAAGATAAAAATAAGCATCAAAACAAGAAGGAAACAGTTTCTTACCACAATGCAACATGCCCTAATCTCTAGATCTTCTTGTTCTGATAAAAAATATATACTTGGGCTTAAAATGAATGAAATAGGATTAATAAGTGTTATCATACACAATAAAGTTTTATTCGATCAAGTTGGATAAGGCTACATATTAATAACATAATCACATCTATTGTTTCATGAACTAAAAAACTAAAAAACCCAAGGCCTTATTTATTTTACTATTTCTCTCTTTCATTGGTCAATAGAAAACAGACTTTTATGATAAAAAAACTTTCTTAGTCAGTTCAAAAACATAAAATGTAACCTGATGAGCTACTAGAGACAGCACAAAATCACAATGAAAAGCTAGACCACTTTAGAAAGAAACTATGATTTGTTTTACATTGCTTTGAGAGCTCCTATCTAAATCTCAATTTTTATATATGATGCATTTCATTTTTTTTAAATGAATATACCACTTATGATAGATAAGAGTAGATCTATAAGTAATGCTACTATACTCTATTAGCTATTCGTTTAGCTTTTAACATTAGTTAGAAATCACATTATCTTCTTTGGTATTAACAGAGACCCAAGCCAATAATAGGGCCTAGTCAAGACCTTCTGATAGAAAACTTTTTATTTTAACATGTTCTATAGAATATAGTCCTATTAAAGTCCATTGCAATTTATGTTAAGTCTGGTACATTTTCTCTAGAAACTATACTTTTGATGCCTAAGCTAAACCAAAAAAGTTATTGGTTGCCAAAAACTAGGACTAAAAAACACATACAATGTAAACATGGTTTTATATTAATACAAACCTTTTTGGTAACAACTGCTTAGGTAACAAACACTTAGCAATTTGATTATTGACTGTTACAATGAATCTATGAATGCATTAACTTAAAGTCAGACTAAAAATTCTTTCTCAAAGATTGTCCACAAAGTAACTTTAGCACTCAACAGAAGTGAAAGTGCCTAGGGCCTATTTAATTCATCACTACAGTGGCCTGTATGCTTTCTGCATATCTTGGAATTTTGCACATTATTTTTACATTTTGTCATTTTGTCTTTAAAATGCAAAAAAATATGATATGCCTTTGAATCTTCTTTCTTTACCATTCGGCATTCATGCATTGTTTTTTTCTGAATTTGAGCATATACAACTAAGGCATACATGATCCAGACTATGTCATGTAGCTACTCTAATTATTTGGTACAAAAATGGCTGTTACTGAAGACGGAAGTGGCTGTTGCCTATTACCAAATGTTGCCAATGTTTAAATTTTAGCCGTTTAGCTATGTATTTTAGATTTGTTTTGCTTAAATTTGTTTAGATTTACTAAACAAACGTTTGGTAGTGTTTTAATGAAACAGTATTAGCCCTCTAAGGGCGAATGCAGCCATTCTTCGCACTTCGCAGCCTGTCGGCTGTTTAAGCCATAAGCCTAAGGCTAAGAATAGATAAGTTATTTTGCACAGATGCACATATAAGTTAAGCCACTTAACATAATAGTGTATTGGATAAAAGACGTATTTATTTTTTTCTTAAACATTAAAACATTACTTTGCATAACTGTTTAGCAAATTTAACTGAAGCAATTGATGCATAGAGCTCTATATGTTTTAGTTGCGCCCTGCCTGCTTGACTTACAAAAAATTAATTAATTAATATTTGTTGGCATTTTTAGGTTAAAAATACTTGTTTTTCAATGCTGCAATAAACGTTTAATAAGAAAAAATATGCTCTGTTATTGGCCTTTTTTGTTAGCTTCATGCATAAGAAATCATGGCCTTCGAAAAGTTTTGTTTTTTTTGTTTTACGTTCGGAAACTCGTAGCGACTTAAAGTGCTTTTATCAGAATATATATAATTCTAGAGCAGTTCTGTCGTCTCGTTTGTTTTAAGCATTATTTTCTGACTTTAAATTTACTTCTGACCTCGGAATTATAAAAATGCTTTCCTCTTGAAAGTATTTCCTTTTTAGAAAATTAGATGTAAAATATACAAAAAAGCATGCCAATTTTCGTGTTTCAATTTACTCATGACTTCTATTGAACTAACGAGACAAATTTTATCTTTAAATCAACCTCCAATATCCATGCCTAAGTTCTTTAGTTGATGATTGAGAAACTTTAACTGCTGCTTTTTTACTGCATGGCTCATGTTCATATTACGTTTCAGAAACGAAAGATAGATGTCGCGAAGCTAGCATCTTTCAGAAAACTAAAACAGCAATGTATACACTGTGGAGCTTCCGAATATTTATATACCATGCATGAACATACAGATCAAGGTTTATACATGTTTAATGCTGGCCGGACAATGGCGGTTGATACATATCAGAATGCAGAGAACGACTACAATAACAGTTGACGGTCCCGTCTTTTTGTCGTACAGAACAGGCTATAAAGACGGGTGGTAACTTCTGTGTTTTCCAGCCCTTCGCCGCGCAGAATCTCCACTCTCCACCCCTCCGCATGCCAGGAGTAGCTGGAAACTCCATCCCCTTCCCTTTCCTGCTCCTCATTCTATTCACTGTTTTGCACGTGTTATGACTCCGCTGCCAACAGTTCCCCCTAGGCCCTTCCCCACAGTTTACAAGCCCCCATAACTCAATGCAGCTGATACTAACAAACGGAAAGCTGTGGCCCGAGATGAGGCTCCCTGTGTCTATTCCAGAATTCCTTCAGCACCCCGAGAAATCGCACTACTGGGACTGCATGCAGCTGAGCTATAGCAGCCCGGTGAGTGAGGGGGTGGCATGGCTGCTCATCCCCTCCAAATGTCCTGCCTACAATGTCCCGCGTATTGCAGTGCGGAGGGATCCGTTGGGGCGGCAAATTTTTAGGCCATCCACGCGATTTTGGTGAAGGATGGGGTGGGTGGGACTGATGTCAATAGATGGGAAAAATAGAACAGGGCCAGGGTGGAATGGGGAAGAGCAGGAAGGAGGTGGAGGTGGAAGGAAAGGAGAAAATGCCTCAATATCGCACCGCGCATTGTTGCTGATGGCATGGAGCACACGGCTGCCATTGGCTGCTTATCAGTCTGTTCTCGCGGAGGGTTGGGGTCCAGCGAATCCTTAGATACTCAGCTAGCCACTACCGCAGCTTGCAGATGCCACGCCTTCCCAAACTGGATAGGGGGGAGGGGGAATTCCTGCTGCAATACACTACCGTGGGGGATATTGCATGCAAACTAGGCATTGGTTGGCTGCCAGCTGTCTCTATCCGATCCCCGGCCGCTTCTCTCTTCCCATTGCTCCTCCCTGACTTTAGACAAAAGTCTATCCGATACGCTTCGTTCCCGGAGTCCGGTCTACCGCCTGCGTGGCTTCGGATCTCCCATCCAGCCCTCCCTCGACTCTGCCAACCTCCCTCCGCCGCCGCTGCCGCAGCCGCCACCGCCACCACCGCTGCCGCCGCCGCCGCCGCCGCTGACACCGCCACCGCGTCCTCCTCTCTACCCCTCTCACCAATTGCAGCCGCGTCTTCGTCATCTCCTCTCTGTGCATCTCCTTCTTAAAAAAGAACCCCCCAACTCAACTAAATAAGCGCGTCAACCCCTCGACCAATCTGGCATCTCGCTACTCACACGGAGTTGCACGAAGCGTGATCTCGTGAGGCCAACATCGGGAATAAACAGAGTCGGATTTGAGTCAAGGGCTGGCTATGCTCGAGAGAGCGGTGCGCTGGCAGACGGTCAGCTGATTCACTTACGCACAGATCACCGCGTCCTGCATCTGATAGTACTGAGTACACCATGGCACTGAGTCAGCAGCCGCAGCAGCAATGCCAGCAGCAATGTTTAGACTTTGTTGAGGTGGCCGCCGCCGACGACATCGAAGTGGAAGCAGAGGCTGAAATCCCCTATCCGGGATTTTATCCCGTGGTGTTGCGCTGCCTTCACCAGAGGCATCCAGTGCGAGCTTGGTGCCTGCGAGCCATCACCTGGCCATATCCTTTTTCAAGCGGTGACGTTTTAAACTAAATAGCTTTCTGGATAACATTCACTAACGTGACCCTCTAACATTAATTCATTTTTCATGCCTAGTTACTAAAAATTACCCATCTGCATGCGATTGTATAAGCTGGATAAAAATATAGTAAACATCTGAACATTATTTATTAAGAAATTGGGCGGGTGAGTGAGTAATGGGATGGGTGAGTGAGAGATGGGATGGGTGAGTGAGAGATGGGATGGGTGAGTGAGAGATGGGATGGGTGAGTGAGAGATGGGATGGGTGAGTGAGAGATGGGATAGGCGTGAGAGATGGGATGGGTGAGTGAGAGATGGGATGTGTGAGTGAGTAATGGGATGGGTGAGTGAGAGATGGGATGGGTGAGTGAGAGATGGGATGGGTGAGTGAGAGATGGGATGGGTGAGTGAGAGATGGGATAGGCGTGAGAGATGGGATGGGTGAGTGAGAGATGGGATGTGTGAGTGAGTAATGGGATGGGTGAGTGAGAGATGGGATGGGTGAGTGAGAGATGGGATGGGTGAGTGAGAGATGGGATAGGTGAGTGAGAGATGGGATGGGTGAGTGAGAGATGGGATGGGTGAGTGAGAGATGGGATAGGTGAGTGAGTAATGGGATGGGTGAGTGAGAGATGAGATGGGTGAGTGAGAGATGGGTGGGTAGTGAGAGATGGGATGGGTGAGTGAGAGATGGGTGGGTGAGTGAGAGATGGGATTGGTGAGTGAGAGATGGGATGGGTGAGTGAGAGATGGGATGGGTGAGTGAGAGATGAGATGGGTGAGTGAGAGATGGGATGGGTGAGTGAGAGATGGGATAGGTGAGTGAGTAATGGGATAGGTGAGTGAGAGATGGGATGGGTGAGTGAGTAATGGGATGGGTGAGTGAGTAATGGGATGGGTGAGTGAGAGATGGGATAGGTGAGTGAGAGATGGGATAGGTGAGTGAGTAATGGGATGGGTGAGTGAGAGATGGGATGGGTGAGTGAGTAATGGGATGGGTGAGTGAGTAATGAGATGGGTGAGTGAGTAATGGGATAGGTGAGTGAGAGATGGGATAGGTGAGTGAGAGATGGGATGGGTGAGTGAGTAATGGGATGGGTGAGTGAGAGATGGGATGGGTGAGTGAGAGATGGGATAGGTGAGTGAGTAATGGGATGGGTGAGTGAGAGATGGGATGGGTGAGTGAGTAATGGGATGGGTGAGTGAGTAATGGGATGGGTGAGTGAGAGATGGGATGGGTGAGTGAGTAATGGGATAGGTGAGTGAGTAATGGGATGGGTGAGTGAGAGATGGGATGGGTGAGTGAGTAATGGGATGGGTGAGTGAGAGATGGGATGGGTGAGTGAGTAATGGGATAGGTGAGTGAGTAATGGGATAGGTGAGTGAGAGATGGGATGGGTGAGTGAGAGAGGGGATGGGTGAGTGAGAGATCGGATAGGTGAGTGAGAGATGGGATGGGTGAGTGAGAGAGGGGATGGGTGAGTGAGAGATGGGATGGGTGAGTGAGAGATGGGATGGGTGAGTGAGAGAGGGGATGGGTGAGTGAGAGATGGGATGGGTGAGTGAGAGATGGGATGGGTGAGTGAGTAATGGGATAGGTGAGTGAGTAATGGGATGGGTGAGTGAGAGATGGGATGGGTGAGTGAGTAATGGGATGGGTGAGTGAGAGATGGGATGGGTGAGTGAGTAATGGGATAGGTGAGTGAGTAATGGGATAGGTGAGTGAGAGATGGGATGGGTGAGTGAGAGAGGGGATGGGTGAGTGAGAGATGGGATGGGTGAGTGAGAGATGGGATGGGTGAGTGAGAGAGGGGATGGGTGAGTGAGAGAAGGGATGGGTGAGTGAGAGAGGGGATGGGTGAGTGAGAGAGGGGATGGTTGAGTGAGAGATGGGATGGGATTGGATTGAATAGAAGAGTGATTTTAAAAGTATTAAGAGAAGTTGACACCACTTTGAAAGGGATTAATATTTGAAAACTGAGAAGTTTAAAGGCTCAAAATGAGAAGCATTAGCCATTAAATAGTAAACGTACATATTAACTAGTAATTATGAATTAGTAGCAGGCATTGTCTGGACTTATGTAAGTAATGGCTAGGGTAAACTGTTCGCTCATACAATTTAAAACTAAACTCCCAAATATGAATTTATGTACTAGAAAGAATTTAGAGATATAGTTTTCTAAGAAATGCAAAATGGTTGACGCAGGTGAGTTCAGGGTTCTACTGAAGACCCGAAACACGCTTATGAAATAGGCCACACCCATTTAGGTCGGGGTAGGCTGGTCAAAGTCCCATTTCGACCTGAAAAATGGGATTGAGTTGGTAACAGCTATTCACATCTGCCCGGGTCTAGAGTGAGGCAGCTGGGTAAAGTAGATTTAGAAAAGCGAGTAAACAGCACATAGAACCAATCGTTCTGTTTGCTACCGTTACTTTTTCGTTTCTATTTTTTCTTAGATTTGACCAAATGCCAAATTCCAAAAACTGGTTCTGAAAAAGCATTAAAATATTTTCTAAATCCTTAGGAGGCTCCTAAATCTCACAAAGGCTAATCTAAATCCCATAAAGGATCACCTAAATCTCAGAAGTGGTCACCTAAATCTCAGAAGTGGTCACCTAAATCTCAAAAGTGGTCACCTAAATCTCAGAAAGGGTCACCTAAACCGCAAAAAGGATCACTTAAATCTCAGAAACGGTCACCTAAATCTCAGAACTGGTCACCTAAACCCCAAAAGGATCACCTAAATCTCAGAAGTGGTCACCTAAATCTCAGAAAGGGTCACCTAAATCTCAGAAACGGTCACCTAAATCTCAGAACTGGTCACCTAAACCCCAAAAGGATCACCCAAATCTCAGAAGTGGTCACCTAAATCTCAGAAAGGGTCACCTAAATCTCAGAACTGGTCACCTAAACCCCAAAAGGATCACCTAAATCTCAGAAGTGGTCACCTAAATCTCAGAAAGGGTCACCTAAATCTCAGAAACGGTCACCTAAATCTCAGAACTGGTCACCTAAACCCCAAAAGGATCACCCAAATCTCAGAAGTGGTCACCTAAATCTCAGAAAGGGTCACCTAAATCTCAGAAACGGTCACCTAAATCTCAGAAACGGTCACCTAAATCTCAGAAACGGTCACCTAAATCTCATTAGTGGTCACCTAAATCTCAATAATTGAAAATTCCTTTCGAGAATTATTTTCCTTTAAAACTGAGGAATCTGTTTTGAAGCAATATCAATTTCTCAATGGAATGCATCATCTCAAGCCAGTACCGAGTCGCACAGCGTGAGTCTTGAGTCTATATACTCATTCGGTTTCCCACCCACATCTCAAACCCGCTTAGCTGCAGAAATCCCGGGGAGCTGAGGATTGCTAATCCGGGGATAATCCCACAGGCCGGTCCGTGTTATGCGACTTATCAGCATTGCTAACAACAGAGATAGCCCATGCTCAGTGGACTGTCAGGCGAAGAAGAGAAAGAGATTTTTTCGACTCAAATCGATATGTCACACGCGAGCCGGACCCCTGCGGCTTTTGCCCCTTGTCTCTCTCTGACTCGCTGACTGCCTGTCTCTTTCTCCGATTTCCTGGGATCTGCTGCTTTTTGTATTGAAAATTTATTTGTTCTAAGCAGTAAAATCAGCTTTGAAACAATTGCATAGATCTGGAATCGGCAACCATATATACCTGTAGGGCCTTCGAGACAATCAAAAATATCACAGCGTGCCGCATTGCCTGTAGAGAGATGAGACAGGGGAGAGATGAGACAGAGGAGAGATGAGACAGTGGAGAGATGAGACAGGGGAGAGATGAGACAGGGGAGAGATGAGACAGGGGAGAGATGAGACAGTGGAGATGAGACAGGGGAGAGATGAGACAGTGGAGATGAGACAGGGGAGAGATGAGACAGGGGAGAGATGAGACAGGGGAGAGATGAGACAGTGGATATGAGACAGGGGAGAGATGAGACAGGGGAGAGATGAGACAGAGGAGAGATGAGACAGTGGAGAGATGAGACAGAGGAGAGATGAGACAGGGGAGAGATGAGACAGGGTAGAGATGAGACAGTGGAGATGAGACAGGGGAGAGATGAGACAGTGGAGATGAGACAGGGGAGAGATGAGACAGGGGAGAGATGAGACAGTGGATATGAGACAGGGGAGAGATGAGACAGGGGAGAGATGAAACAGAGGAGAGATGAGACAGTGGAGAGATGAGACAGAGGAGAGATGAGACAGGGGAGAGATGAGACAGGGGAGAGATGAGACAGTGGAGATGAGACAGGGGAGAGATGAGACAGTGGAGATGAGACAGGGGAGAGATGAGACAGGGGAGAGATGAGACAGGGGAGAGATGAGACAGTGGAGATGAGACAGGGGAGAGATGAGACAGGGGAGAGATGAGACAGGGGAGAGATGAGACAGTGGAGATGAGACAGTGGAGATGAGACAGGGGAGAGATGAGACAGAGGAGAGATGAGACAGTGGAGAGATGAGACAAAGGAGAGATGAGACAGTGGAGAGATGAGACAGGGGAGAGATGAGACAGTGGATATGAGACAGGGGAGAGATGAGACAGTGGAGATGAGACAGGGGAGAGATGAGACAGGGGAGAGATGAGACAGGGGAGAGATGAGACAGTGGAGATGAGACAGGGGAGAGATGAGACAGGGGAGAGATGAGACAGGGGAGAGATGAGACAGTGGAGATGAGACAGTGGAGATGAGACAGTGGAGATGAGACAGGGGAGAGATGAGACAGAGGAGAGATGAGACAGTGGAGATGAGACAGGGGAGAGATGAGACAGAGGAGAGATGAGACAGTGGAGATGAGACAGGGGAGAGATGAGACAGAGGAGAGATGAGACAGTGGAGATGAGACAGGGGAGAGATGAGACAGGGTTGAGTAGGTGTTGGATGGGGAAATTGGCTAATTAAAGAGCTTGGAGGGCCGCATCTGCATATATATTTAACATAATTTGTGTTTCGTTTTTATTATTGAAGAAAATGATAGGCCTATTTTCTCCCTCTGTCTCCCTCATCCCCTCTCCTTCTGAGTTCCTTCCGGCATCGAGTGCTCACAATTCAAGCAAAACGGACTCAAGGCGCATTGACTGAAGGATGAGCGGTGGAAGACAGGGTAGAGAAAGACAAAAATTATTATTGATCTATATCTCTCCTTCTCTTTCTCAAAGCCTTTCCTACACCCAAAGCCAGCCGCCTCAAACTAAAGCAGATTTCTGCTCAAGAATAAAATGCATGCGTAAATGTTGCCTGCCACCTGTTTGACACACACCTGAGGAGAGCGGCCGGATTTCAAGCAGGGGAAGCGACTTTGAAAAAAAGTGGCAGTACAGTGAGTGCCGCATGAATAACATGCTTGGGGACTTGCCTCAACCTCGGTTGCGTCCTCCCACCCTTTTGACAATGGGAGCATAGGCGCCATAGTGACCTGCGGTGTCACCAAATTCTCTTGTTAATATTTATAATTTCTCTTCCTCAACAGTTGGTTAAAAGTGCAAATTTAGACTTGGCCACGAAAATAGCCTAGAATTGTGTGTGCGGCCACCAAAGTTCCATTGAGCCTTGCTTAAATTTGTGAATCAAAGATGCAATAAAACGATTTAAAAGAAAAAACTAAATGCACTCTAATCGATTGTGACATTAGGAAATGACATTCTAATCTATTAGGAGATTAGGAATTGACATTCTAATCTATTAGGAGATTAGGAAATGACATTCTAATATATTAGGAGATTAGGAAATGACATTCTAATCTATTAGGAGATTAGGAAATGACATTCTAATCTATTAGGAGATTAGGAATTGACATTCTAATCTATTAGGAGATTAGGAAATGACATTCTAATCTATTAGGAGATTAGGAATTGACATTCTAATCTATTAGGAGATTAGGAAATGACATTCTAATCTATTAGGAGATTAGGAATTGACATTCTAATCTATTAGGAGATTAGGAATTGACATTCTAATTTATTAGGAGATTAGGAATTGACATTCTAATCTATTAGGAGATTAGGAATTGACATTCTAATTTATTAGGAGATTAGGAATTGACATTCTAATATATTAGGAGATTAGAAATTGACAATCTAATCTATTAGGAGATTAGGAATTGACATTCTAATATATTAGGAGATTAGGAATTGACATTCTAATATATTAGGAGATTAGGAATTGACATTCTAATATATAAGGAGATTAGGAATTGACATTCTAATCTATTAGGAGATTAGGAATTGACATTATAATCTATTAGGAGATTAGGAATTGACATTCTAATCTATTAGGAGATTAGGAATTGACATTCTAATATATTAGGAGATTAGGAAATGACATTCTAATCTATTAGGAGATTAGGAATTGACATTCTAATCTATTAGGAGATTAGGAATTGACATTCTAATCTATTAGGAGATTAGGAATTGACATTCTAATATATTAGGAGATTAGGAAATGACATTCTAATCTATTAGGAGATTAGGAATTGACATTCTAATCTATTAGGAGATTAGGAATTGACATTCTAATCTATTAGGAGATCAGGAAATGACATTCTAATCTATTAGGAGATTAGGAATTGACATTCTAATCTATTAGGAGATTAGGAATTGACATTCTAATTTATTAGGAGATTAGGAATTGACATTCTAATCTATTAGGAGATTAGGAACTGACATTCCAATGTATTGGGATGGGAGATTATTTCGATCCTTATTTCCTTAACTCCCTGTTGCGTTTGGCCGTCAATCCAAAATGCACGTGGTTTGAACGAATCAGCATGCTGGTTATCCTAGCCAACTGCATCACTCTCGGCATGTACCAGCCGTGCGTTGACGAAGACTGCGCGATGACCCGCTGCCGAGTGCTGACGGGATTCGATCACGCCGTGTTCGCCTTCTTCACCTGGGAGCTATGCGTCAAAGTGGCCGCAATGGGCTTCTGGGGCAAGCTCGGCTACCTGGGCGACTCCTGGAACCGCCTTGACGGCTTCATCGTGGTAGCCGGGTAGGGAGAGATGCAGGCTGGGTAGGGAGAGATGCAGGGTGGGTAGGGAGAGATGCAGGGTGGGTTGGGAGAGACTAAAGGCCGGGTAGGGAGAGATGCAAGCTGGGTAGGGAGAGATGCCGGGTGGGTAGGGAGAGATGTAGGCCGGGTAGGGAGAGATGCAGGCTGGGTTGGGAGAGACGCAGGCCGGGTAGGGAGATATGCAGGCTGGGTAGGTAGAGATGAAGGGTGGGTAGGGAGAGATGTCGGGTGGGTTGGGAGAGATGCAGGCCGGGTAGGGAGAGATGCAGGCTGGGTTGGGAGAGACGCAGGCCGGGTAGGGAGAGATGCAGGCTGGGTTGGGAGAGACGCAGGCCGGGTAGGGAGAGATGCAGGGTGGGTTGGGAGAGATGCAGGGTGGGTAGGGAGAGATGCAGGCCGGGTAGGGAGAGATGCAGGCTGGGTTGGGAGAGACGCAGGCCGGGTAGGGAGAGATGCAGGCTGGGTTGGGAGAGACGCAGGCCGGGTAGGGAGAGATGCAGGGTGGGTAGGGAGAGATGCAGGCCGGGTAGGGAGAGACGCAGGTTTCAGTATATTTAACTGTCTTTCTCACTAACCGATTTTCAGCCTACTGGAGTACTTGCCGCAAACCAAAGATTTGAGTTTAACAGCCATCAGAACAATTCGAGTACTGAGACCGTTGCGAGCGATCAATCGCATACCGAGTGAGTTTGTCTCTTGGGGATCTGAAGAGATAAGGGTTGAGATAGACAGTGATAAGGGTTGAGATAGACAGAGATAGGGTTGAGATTGACAGAGATAGGGTTGAGATTGACAGAGATAGGGTTGAGATAAACAGAGATAGGGTTGAGATAGACAGAGATAGGGTTGAGGTGGACAGAGATAGGGTTGAGGTGGACAGAGATAGGGTTGAGGTGGACAGAGATAGGGTTGAGGTGGACAGAGATAGGGTTGAGATAGACAGAGATAGGGTTGAGGTGGACAGAGATAGGGTTGAGATAGACAGAGATAGGGTTGAGGTGGACAGAGATAGGGTTGAGGTGGACAGAGATAGGGTTGAGGTGGACAGAGATAGGGTTGAGGTGGACAGAGATATGGTTGAGGTGGACAGAGATAGGGTTGAGATAGACAGAGATGGGGTTGAGGTGGACAGAGATAGGGTTGAGGTGGACAGAGATAGGGTTGAGGTGGACAGAGATAGGGTTGAGATAGACAGAGATGGGGTTGAGGTGGACAGAGATAGGGTTGAGGTGGACAGAGATAGGGTTGAGGTGGACAGAGATAGGGTTGAGGTGGACAGAGATAGGGTTGAGATAGACAGAGATGGGGTTGAGGTGGACAGAGATAGGGTTGAGGTGGACAGAGATAGGGTTGAGATAGACAGAGATGGGGTTGAGGTGGACAGAGATAGGGTTGAGGTGGACAGAGATGGGGTTGAGGTGGACAGAGATGGGGTTGAGGTGGACAGAGATAGGGTTGAGATAGACAGAGATAGGGTTGAGGTGGACAGAGATAGGGTTGAGGTGGACAGAGATAGGGTTGAGGTGGACAGAGATAGGGTTGAGGTGGACAGAGATAGGGTTGAGGTGGACAGAGATAGGGTTGAGATAGACATAGATGGGGTTGAGGTGGACAGAGATAGGGTTGAGGTGGACAGAGATGGGGTTGAGGTGGACAGAGATAGGGTTGAGGTGGACAGAGATAGGGTTGAGATAGACAGAGATAGGGTTGAGGTGGACAGAGATAGGGTTGAGGTGGACAGAGATGGGGTTGAGGTGGACAGAGATAGGGTTGAGGTGGACAGAGATAGGGTTGAGATAGACAGAGATAGGGTTGAGGTGGACAGAGATAGGGTTGAGGTGGACAGAGATAGGGTTGAGGTGGACAGAGATAGGGTTGAGGTGGACAGAGATATGGTTGAGGTGGACAGAGATAGGGTTGAGGTGGACAGAGATAGGGTTGAGATAGACAGAGATAGGGTTGAGGTGGACAGAGATAGGGTTGAGGTGGACAGAGATAGGGTTGAGGTGGACAGAGATAGGGTTGAGGTGGACAGAGATAGGGTTGAGATAGACAGAGATAGGGTTGAGGTGGACAGAGATAGGGTTGAGGTGGACAGAGATAGGGTTGAGGTGGACAGAGATAGGGTTGAGATAGACAGAGATAGGGTTGAGGTGGACAGAGATAGGGTTGAGGTGGACAGAGATAGGGTTGAGATAGACAGAGATGGGGTTGAGGTGGACAGAGATGGGGTTGAGGTGGACAGAGATGGGGTTGAGGTGGACAGAGATGGGGTTGAGGTGGACAGAGATAGGGTTGAGATAGACAGAGATAGGGTTGAGGTGGACAGAGATAGGGTTGAGGTGGACAGAGATAGGGTTGAGGTGGACAGAGATAGGGTTGAGGTGGACAGAGATATGGTTGAGGTGGACAGAGATAGGGTTGAGATAGACAGAGATGGGGTTGAGGTGGACAGAGATAGGGTTGAGGTGGACAGAGATAGGGTTGAGGTGGACAGAGATAGGGTTGAGATAGACAGAGATGGAGTTGAGGTGGACAGAGATAGGGTTGAGGTGGACAGAGATAGGGTTGAGGTGGACAGAGATAGGGTTGAGGTGGACAGAGATAGGGTTGAGATAGACAGAGATAGGGTTGAGGTGGACAGAGATAGGGTTGAGGTGGACAGAGATAGGGTTGAGATAGACAGAGATGGGGTTGAGGTGGACAGAGATAGGGTTGAGGTGGACAGAGATAGGGTTGAGGTGGACAGAGATAGGGTTGAGGTGGACAGAGATAGGGTTGAGGTGGACAGAGATTGGCGCAAGTAGTTTTGCAATCCCCGAAGCGAGTCCAGCTTGATTAAAAGTGAGAGAAAGATTCAAAGGTGAGATTAATAAGATTGATTTTTCCGGATTTGAATAATGAACATGCAAAGCCTGCCGCTGAAGGCCAACTGCTGAAGAACTTTAATTAGCTATGAAAATTTGCCCCCACGCACAATTAAATTTGTGACTTTTCAGCGCACCAATTTGAAATTCAGTTGTCATAAATTGTATGCAGCCTTGACATAAATTATAAATATGTATTGACTGTAGCTAAAGTCTTCTCAGAGAAGGAATATTGGCTTTTAAGATTGAAAGAGAATGTATCACGGGTTATAATTAGTTAGGGCACACGAAAAGTGCATTGAGTCTTAAAATCTCTTTCAGTAGCAGTTAGTTTTGTTTTAATGGATTTATATGCCCACTCGAATTGAATAGATTAGCAATCAGATAGATTAGCAATCCACTCTACCCATCAATCAAATCGCATAGATTAGCAATCCATTCTACCCCTGAATCAAATCGCATAGATTAGCAATCCATTCTACCCCTGAATCAAATCGCATAGATTAGCAATCCATTCTACCCCTGAATCAAATCAGATAGATTAGCAATCCATTCTACCCCTGAATCAAATCAGATAGATTAGCAATCCATTCTACCCCTGAATCAAATCGGATAGATTAGCAATCCATTCTACCCCTGAATCAAATCAGATAGATTTGCAATCCATTCTACCCCTGAATCAAATCAGATAGATTAGCAATCCATTCTACCCCTGAATCAAATCAGATAGATTAGCAATCCATTCTACCCCTGAATCAAATCGGATAGATTAGCAATCCATTCTACCCCTGAATCAAATCAGATAGATTAGCAATCCATTCTACCCCTGAATCAAATCAGATAGATTAGCAATCCATTCTACCCCTGAATCAAATCAGATAGATTAGCAATCCATTCTACCCCTGAATCAAATCAGATAGATTAGCAATCCAATACTTTCCCCCAATGTCATAGGATTCAGGGGTAGAATGGATTGCTAATCTATCTGATTTGATTCAGGGGTAGAATGGATTGCTTATCTATGCGATTTGATTCTAAACACATTCTATTCCCAAACACATTCTTTGATTCTAAGAAATTAAACAAAAATTTAATCTTAATTCAAGATAACTCAATTTTCTTTCAAATGCGGTAATTTGGCGATCGGTCATAGGGAATAACTCGTCACGTCGTAATCGAACTCGCGACCGTTGCAGGCATGCGAATCCTGGTGATGCTGCTGCTGGACACTTTGCCAATGCTGGGCAATGTGCTGCTGCTCTGCTTCTTTGTATTTTTCATATTCGGCATTATCGGGGTGCAGCTGTGGAAGGGTGTGCTCAGAAACCGCTGCTACCTCAATCTGAACGGCTCCTATCTGCATCCGGGGTAATTATTTTTGCCATGCTTTATCGTGTAAAATGATTTTACGCATTTTCTAAATAGAATTTACCACTAATCGGACTCATGACTTAAAGGTCAAGGTTCGATTCCCGACTCCCGCCAATAAATAATAATTGCAGGAGGGCTGCGGGCAGTGGCACATCATTTGTTGACACTAGACGTGCAGCCAGCGAGGAGGCAATTCTGGAGGTTGGCCTTCAAGGGCGTAAATTGCACGACAAGCCCCCAAGCCTTCTCTACGCGGCTGCGTCCCAATTTAATGTGGCCTCACCGCGGAATCGAGCTTAGGGACCTTGGTGCAATAGGCAGGTGGGTTAACCACTCTGCCACCCACCCCCGGCTCCCACCAAACTATTCGTGCCATTTAGCAAGACACTTAACTCTGCATTGCTTCAGCTCACCCATTCGTTAAATTGGTTGGTACAGCATTAGCTGGGGTAATTGAGGATAATGGTCAATGGAGACTGACCATAGACGTTAATACCCTTCGTAAGTGCTGCACATTAGCTGCGGCTGTGCTATTGGCTGCCCATCTAAAGGGGCAGATTTAATCAGTTATTATTGCCATCACGAAGACTCGCCGACTGGGGCGGCTGCACAGCCGGCGTACCTTCGTGAACTCGTGGGGGTAGAAAGAAAATATCGAAGAACAGAACAATGTACATTTTATGTAAAGTGAATGTACACTGAATGTACTCGTACATTGAACGTACATTGAATGTAATGTACACTGAATGTACATGAATGTACACCGAAAGTAGAAAGTTCCCTATTCGATTGCAGGGTGAACCTGACAGAATTCTACAAGCTGAACAATAGCATTGACAATCTGGCCGGCGCCAAAGATTTCATCTGCGCCGGGCACGAGTCCAACGGTATGCAGACCTGCGGTCACATCAATCCGACAGTCATGTGGCTGGATGAGGGACACTACATCACATGCAACCGCAGTGCGGACATCAACAGTGACAATCTGCCTACTAACACCAGCTGTGTGAATTGGAATCAGTACTATACAAATTGCAATACGACGGTGCACAATCCTTACATGAATGCTATCAACTTTGACAACATTGGATTCGCATGGGTAGCGATCTTTCAGGTAAATATTGTGAATTTATTCGTAACTTAAGGGTGTCACTAATGGCATGGGTGCATCTGGTGAGACTGGTCTGGTAGCCTACAGGAAGACTGGGAGAGTGTCTGGTAGCCTACTGGAAGACTGGAAGAGTGTCTGGTAGTCTACAGGAAGACTGGAAGAGTGTCTGGTAGTCTACAGGAAGACTAGGACAGTGTCTGGTAGTCTACAGGAAGACTGGGAGAGTGTCTGGTAGTCTACAGGAAGACTGGGAGAGTGTCTGGTAGTCTTCAGGAAGACTAGGAGAGTGTCTGGTAGTCTACAGGAAGACTGGGAGAGTGTCTGGTAGTCTACAGGAAGACTGGGAGAGTGTCTGGTAGTTTTCAGGAAGACTAGGAGAGTGTCTGGTAGCCTACCGGATGACTGGGAGAGTGTCTGATAGCCTACCAGATGACTGGGAGAGTGTATGATAGCCTACCAGATGACTGGGAGAGTGTATGATAGCCTACCAGATGACTGGGAGAGTGTATGATAGCCTACCAGATGACTGGGAGAGTGTCTGATAGCCTACCAGATGACTGGGAGAGTGTATGATAGCCTACCACGTGACCGAATGAGTCTGGTAGCCCACGGATGACTCGGGGAGTGCCAGAGACGGTCAAATAAAATCATCGCAACTAAGCAACACCGCCGTATCTAGTTCAGGAAGCCATGTCGCAATCCCCAAAATTTCATGTCTGCGCCCCCCATCTAAATGGGAATATGGGATTATCGGACAGACGCGATCAACCAGGGGAAGAGAAAGAAAAGATGGCGGAGAATAAATAAAACATGCAGTTCAGTGGATCAGGAGCACAGGATTGGGATGCTGCTCAGAGCCTCCCTAAGCCGCGACCTTACCCCCGACCCCGGCCTAAATTATTAACCTGCACTCGCTGAGTTGCTGCTCAAACCTTCGTGTGGGTTCAGGCAGGGATCGCTGGGCGGGGCAGACTCTTGGACCAAGCCTGAAGTGCAGGAAAGAGATTTTGAGCGATGCTTAGCTTCTTCCCCACTCCTTCCAGAGCCCGGTTGAAATGGTCCCAAACCGATCCTTCTCCTGCTTCCTCCTCGATTCTGAAATTTTGATCTTACACTCCGTCTGTCTGTGTCTCTTTGTCAGTTTTTTGCTCGCCTAAGCCGAATATTTTGTCAGAAGTAGCTAAAACTGTTTAAGATGTGAAAACTATAGACTGATATGGGATGACTTCCTTAAGCCACCGCCTATGAATGCCACCCTTGCTTTGTGGCACTTTTTACTGTCTTGTACTTTCACTAATCAGTTTATTCGACACTTAGCCGCCTTGCCTCTACCCAGCCTCACCACGAGACTATACGGTATACTGTCTCCCTATATTATTTATAGCTTACCCTACCTTCTTTAATCTGCCTGTCCTTACCTTTTATCAACCTACCATCCTCTATCTACCTTGTCTCATCTATCTACCTTGTCTCATCTATCTACATTGTCTCCTCAGTCTACCTTGCCTCATCTATCTACCTTGTCTCATCTATCTATCTTGTCTCAACTATCTACCTGGTTTCATCTATCTACGTTGTTTCATCTATATACCTTGTCTCCTCTGTCTACCTTGTCTCCTCAGTCTACCTTGTCTCCTCTATCTACCTTGTCTCCTCTATCTACCTGATGTCATTATCCTGTATAAATCAATCCCGTGACAAGCTAGTCAAGTGTTGATCTCCTGCCTTCCGTACAACATTTTGTGAAGTTCTGTGACCCTCCCGAGGCCGTATTTTCTGTTTGCTCGCGGCAGCCAGTTAAGCCCGCTACCCAATGAGTAAGAAAAATCTGGGAGTTTCGGAGCATTGCAGCTGTGTTGTGGGGATCTGAGAGAGCTCACACCAACAGGTGAATTTCTCTCTGCAATTATTTGCCCTTACATACTCTCGTAGATCCTCGCTCGACCTTCCTCTCCTGTCGTCTCGCTTAGCAGACTAATCCCCAACAAGCCAAGACCCACTCATTGCCCGCCCGAACGAACAAAAAAAGATTTTTCCTCAATGCTAGCCCCGCTGCTGATGAAGAATGAGAAATGAGAAATGAGAATGAGTCTAGACACAGCCTCGCGCCAATCTACAGAACTCTGACAGTTTAAAATCCAATCAATTATAGCTGATGTTTTTAACACTGTCTCAGACATGGGATAAATGTCTTGGTCGCATTGGGATAATTGGGATAATTACAATCCTTCACAAATTGCAGCAGCTGCATGGCCCCACCCTCATTTATCCCACAGTGTCTCAGCCATTACACCCTCATTAATCCCACAGTGTCTCAGCCATTACACCCTCATTTATCCCACAGTGTCTCAGCCATTACACCCTTATTTATCCCACAGTGTCTCAGCCATTACACCCTCATTTATCCCACAGTGTCTCAGCCATTACACTCTCATTTATCCCACAGTGTCTCAGCCATTACACCCTCATTTATCCCACAGTGTCTCAGCCATTACACCCTCATTTATCCCACAGTGTCTCAGCCATTACACCCTCATTTATCCCACTGCATGTCGCAGTTGTCTGCACTACATAATCCCATTCCGATCTATTTTTTTTCACCCCAAGTCCTTTTTTCCCAGTCCTTCACAAATTGCAGCAGCTGCATGGGCCCCACCAACCATGCATCAAGCCGCTCTCGCCCTATACTCCTGTCTGAGTCCCAGCTAACTTTCAGTGCGCAGTTTCTCACGAGGTGAGGCGTGGCCGCTCTACTTGACTTGAAGAGTGTCAGAGAATTGCCTACCTTCCCATTTCACAGATCAATTAGCGCGACCTACCGGCTCAGTTGAGCGCACCCTCCAGCTTCAGTCACTGAGTCGTCTGTCTCATGCGCACTTTCTGAAACAAAACAAAAGTGTTTTTTCTGGTTCTAAAAAAAATCGAGATGCGAATACTATTGCGAGTTTGTAGACAAACAAAATAATGACAAAGTGGACGAGGAATAAAGAGGTTGGATCTGGAGAGGGAGAAGGGGAGATGGAGACAGAGAGAAGGAGATGGAGACAGAGAGATGGAGATGGAGACAGAGAGAAGGAGACAAGAGAGATGGAGAGGGAGAGATGGAGATGGAGAGAGGGAGGCAGAGAGATGGAGACAGAGAGATGGAGACAGAGAGATGGAGACAGAGAGATGGAGAGGGAGAGATGGAGATGGAGAGAGGGAGACAGAGAGATGGAGATGGAGAGATGGAGATGGAGAGATGGAGATGGAGAGAGGGAGACAGAGAGATGGAGACAGAGAGATGGAGACAGAGAGATGGAGACAGAGAGATGGAGATGGAGAGATGGAGACAGAGAGATGGAGAGGGAGAGATGGAGATGGAGAGAGGGAGACAGAGAGATGGAGACAGAGAGATGGAGAGGGAGAGATGGAGATATAGAGATGGAGATGGAGAGAGGGAGACAGAGAGATGGAGACAGAGAGATGGAGACAGAGAGATGGAGACAGAGAGATGGAGACAGAGAGATGGAGAGGGAGAGATGGAGATGGAGAGAGGGAGACAGAGAGATGGAGATGGAGAGATGGAGATGGAGAGATGGAGATGGAGAGAGGGAGACAGAGAGATGGAGACAGAGAGATGGAGACAGAGAGATGGAGACAGAGAGATGGAGACAGAGAGATGGAGAGGGAGAGATGGAGATGGAGAGAGGGAGACAGAGAGATGGAGATGGAGAGATGGAGATGGAGAGATGGAGATGGAGAGAGGGAGACAGAGAGATGGAGACAGAGAGATGGAGACAGAGAGATGGAGACAGAGAGATGGAGATGGAGAGATGGAGACAGAGAGATGGAGAGGGAGAGATGGAGATGGAGAGAGGGAGACAGAGAGATGGAGACAGAGAGATGGAGAGGGAGAGATGGAGATGGAGAGAGGGAGACAGAGAGATGGAGACAGAGAGATGGAGATAGAGAGGGAGACAGAGAGATGGAGATGGAGAGAGGGAGAGGGAGATGGAGAGTTGGAGATGGAGATGGAGAGATGGAGATGGAGAGATGGAGTCAGAGAGATGGAGATGGAGATGGAGAGAGGGAGAGGGAGATGGAGAGATGGAGATGGAGATGGAGAGAGGGAGAGGGAGAGGGAGAGATGGAGATGGAGATGGAGAGAGGGAGAGGGAGATGGAGAGATGGAGATGGAGATGGAGAGAGGGAGAGGGAGATGGAGAGATGGAGACAGAGAGATGGAGATGGAGATGTAGAGAGGGAGAGGGAGATGGAGAGATGGAGATGGAGATGGAGAGAGGGAGAGGGAGATGGAGAGATGGAGATGGAGATGGAGAGAGGGAGAGGGAGATTGAGAGATGGAGACAGAGAGAGGAAGAGGGAGAGGGAGAGGGAGAGGGAGAGAGAGAGGGCAAGATAGAGGCAGGGAGATGCAAAGACGGAGAAAGAGATGCGCAGAGGGATAGGGAGCTCGAGATTAGGGCTCGATGGGAAAAATAGAGTTAAAGAAGCGAAACTTAAAAAAAAGGTTAAAGGGTGATAATGCTCATGATAAAGTAAAGGCAGTAATGAGTCTGAATGCAGGCCAGATCAATAAGTTTTAAAACACAAATTGCAGGTGATCAGCCTGGAGAGCTGGGTGGACATCATGTACTATGTGCAGGACGCGCACTCATTCTGGGATTGGATCTACTTTGTGTCTCTCATTGTGGTGAGTTATTTCAGTTTTATAAAGTCTTAATTTGTCTAAATATTCAACCAATCTACATGAAATCTACATGAAGACTTTCACAAAAACCGGTCATTCGGTTTCGAAGCTACTCCCGAGGTCTTTCACCAGGCAGAAAATATCGTGATCTACAGTTAAGCCTTTAACTAATATTACACTCACTGCTGTTTAAAGTGGAAATGAAGGAACGAAATAGGTCAGCAAGGCAATTTTCCAGTTCCGACAATCTACGAGTATGATATATACGTGTTCCCTATTTAATTGATGCATCAGCTACATTTAAGGAATCATATTGCCCTGGCATTTGGCGTGGGTGGCGGGGCACAGATACCTGCAAGCTCACGCCAGTGTTGTCAATACTCCAAATAATAGTTTTCAGACTGCATTTCCAATATCTTTCCAATATCTTTCCATCTAATGCCTCACCCTCTCCAAGCCGCCTGCATGGCTACACTAGGGTGAGTTTGGCTTCTCAGCTATCATCAGCTTGACACGGATGTTGTACGAATAAAACACTTGCAAAGGTGTGTTTAGCCCACTTTTGTCAACGATGAAATCCAGATAGTCCAGAGCTATAGTGGGCCTAACGTCATTATCCATCTCACTGTATCATTCGCTACTATCCAAGATCGATGGTGTGTCTTTATTGCACAGCTTGGCTTTCATAAGCTGCAGCCAACAGCTCTCATTTACATTAGACGTAAATTGCGCAGATAAACAAAAAAAATTGGCACTTTGATAGATTTATAGTTTCCAAAAAAATCTTTCTTTTTTAAAAAAACTTCAGGCTTTGAAAAGCGGTCCTGATACTAGCTGTTTCCGTGTTTTCAGGTGAACTTCGGGGTATTAGGATTTAGATTAGTTTCGGGTTTTCAAATCAGTTTCGGGTTTTCAAATCAGTTTCGGATTTTCAGACCAGTTTCGTATTTTCAAATCATTTACGCATTTTCAGATCATTTTCGGATTTTAAGATCAATTTCAGATTTTCAAATCAGTTTCGGATTTTCAAATCATTTTCGGATTTTCAGATAAGTTTCGGATTTTCAAACCAGTTTCGTATTTTCAAATCAGTTTCGGATTTTCAGATCAGTTTCGGATTTTCAGATCAGTTGCGGGTTTTCAGATCAGTTTCGGGTTTTCAAATCAGTTTCGGATTTTCAGACCAGTTTCGTATTTTCAAATCATTTTCGCATTTTCAGATCATTTTCGGATTTTAAGATCAGTTTCGGATTTTCAAATCAGTTTCGGATTTTCAAATCTTTTTCGGATTTTCAGATCAGTTTCGGATTTTCAAATCAGTTTCGGGTTTTCAGATCAGTTTCGGGTTTTCAGATCAGTTTCGGGTTTTCAAATCATTTTCGCATTTTCAGATCATTTTCGGATTTTCAGATCAGTTTCGGGTTTTCAGATCAGTTTCGGGTTTTCAGATCAGTTTCGGGTTTTCAGATCAGTTTCGGGTTTTCAGATCATTTTCGGATTTTAAGATCAGTTTCGGATTTTCAGATCAGTTGCGGGTTTTCAGATCAGTTTCGGGTTTTCAGATCAGTTTCGGGTTTTCAAATCATTTTCGCATTTTCAGATCATTTTCGGATTTTCAGATCATTTTCGGGTTTTCATATCAGTTTCGGGTTTTCAGATCAGTTTCGGGTTTTCAGATCAGTTTCGGGTTTTCAGATCAGTTTCGGGTTTTCAGATCAGTTTTGGGTTTTCAGATCAGTTTCGGGTTTTCAGATCAGTTTCGGGTTTTCAAATCATTTTCGCATTTTCAGATCATTTTCGGATTTTCAGATCAGTTTCGGGTTTTCAGATCAGTTTCGGGTTTTCAGATCAGTTTCGGGTTTTCAGATCAGTTTCGGGTTTTCAGATCAGTTTCGGGTTTTCAGATCAGTTTCGGGTTTTCAGATCAGTTTCGGGTTTTCAGATCAGTTTCGGGTTTTCAAATCATTTTCGCATTTTCAGATCATTTTCGGATTTTCAGATCAGTTTCGGGTTTTCAGATCAGTTTCGGGTTTTCAGATCAGTTTCGGGTTTTCAAATCATTTTCGCATTTTCAGATCATTTTCGGATTTTCAGATCAGTTTCGGGTTTTCAGATCAGTTTCGGGTTTTCAGATCAGTTTCGGGTTTTCAAATCATTTTCGCATTTTCAGATCATTTTCGGATTTTCAGATCAGTTTCGGGTTTTCAGATCAGTTTCGGGTTTTCAGATTAGTTTCGGGTTTTCAGATCAGTTTCGGGTTTTCAGATCAGTTTCGAGTTTTTAGACCAGTTTCAGATTTTTAGATAATTTTCTGATTTTCAGATCAGTTTTAGATTTTCAGATCAGTTTAGGATTTTGAGATCATTTTCAGATTTTCAGATCATTTTCGGATTTTCAGATCAGTTTCGGATTTTCAGATCAGTTTCAGATTTTTAGATAATTTTCTGATTGTTTAGTTCGGCAACGATCCGGCTGAAATTCGTATTCATATCACACAATGGATGACTGGTACTGATCAATCCGCAGATTGGCTCATTCTTCATGATTAACCTCTGCCTGGTGGTCATAGCCACCCAATTCTCGGAGACCAAGAAGCGCGAAGTTGAAAAGATGCGTCAGGAGCGGAAGCGCTTTCAGTCCAGCTCCACGCTGACTGTCTCCAGCGAGCCAGCGTCCTGCTACGGCCAGATCGTGAAGCTGCTGCTGCGCCAGTGCAAGCGGCTTCACCGTCAGCTCAGTCGGCAGTATCGGCGCTATCGGCTGGCGCGCCTCCGACACGAGAACGAACAGCAGCGGCTGCGGCAGCGACTGCCACTTCTGCTGCTTCAGCCGGCGTGCCCGACAGCTGCGGCTACGATTGTGCCGGCTACGGCTACGGCTACGGCTACGGCTACGGCTACGGCTACGGCTACGGCTACGGCTCTGGCGCCGCCACGGGCCAGTCCAGAATTCTCTGACGTCGATCCGTCTAATTCGCCGCGTCGGCCACGTCTCCTGGCTCTGCGGCGAGCGTCCTTAGCCGCGGCGACCGCCGTAGCCGGGGCTACGGCTACGTCTGCGGCGATTGCCGCGCCTGGCAGTCGCCGTTCGTCCTGGAACAGCTCGTCGGTAGCTACAAATACTTGGCGCCTGCTGACCCAAGGTTTCGATGAGGCGGCGGTAGATTTTTATTGTCCGGCCTCCTCCGGCGACGGCGAAGGAGCGGATGGCGAGGGTCGCACTGCGATGGCTGCTGTCATTAGCCGTAAGGGTTTATTGAATGCATTTATTAACAGTAGAAAGACCGCCTGGGGCTATTTCAAATACCCACATTTTTTCTGTATATGAGCATTATGCTCACAAAATTTCGTCATGTTAATTCATTAATTCAATTAATGAATTGGCTACAAGCGGGTTAACCACAAAAACAAGGTTTTGTTTACTTTTGTTTGTTCAACTGGGGAAAAGAGAATCGACAGTCACTGATTGCAAATTGAATAAAGTGGCAAATTGTTGAGACAAGTGCGCAGGACTGCTGACAGCATCCATAGACAGGTTCCCATCAGCTCGAACCTGCGGCTGAGCTGATCCAATTTAGCAGAGCCAGTAGGAAGAGTTCGGCAAAGATTAAGGCCGTCAAACACAGCGCCCTGTATTAGTGGTTGGGCTACTGTTCCAATTTGGCCGCAGGGTGGGGTGGGAAATTCGCAGAAATTGCTCCGTTACTTCCTGTCAACTGGCCTCCAAGGCCCTGAGCCTCCAAATCATAGTCAGGAAAATCTAGAGCACAATTTTTGTTGCTCACGAAATCCCATTTGCCGCCTGCACTGCTCAAATTGACTGTGTAATAAAAATTAACAGTCAGTTGGCCAAGTCTTGTCCGCTTGCTGATCGAATCGCGAAAAATATTCACTTGTTGCTGACTGACCGACTTGATTCAGATAAAAAAGAGCGAGCTAGTATATTACAAATCTACTCGTGCTGAAGTGCCGATAGGACTTTGAAATCACTGGCGTGAGTGATTCTCAATGGATGATTCTCGGGTGGTGATTCTCGAGGGGTCAGTCTCGAGGAGGGATTCACAAGGAGTGATTCTCGAGGAGTGATTCTCTAGGGGTTAATATCAATGGGTGATTCTCGGGTGGTGATTCTCGAGGAGTGATTCTCGAGAGTTGATTGTCGATGAGTGATCCTGAAAGAGTGATTCTCAAGGAGTGATTCTCGAGGGTTGATTGTCGATGACTAATCCTGAAAGAGTGATTCTCAAGGAGTGATTCTCGAGGGCTGATTGTCGATGAGTGGTTCTCGAGGGCTGATTGTCGATGAGTGATTCTCGAGGGCTGATTGTCGATGAGTGGTTCTCGAGGGCTGATTGTCGATGAGTGATTCTCGAGGGCTGATTGTCGATGAGTGATTCTCGAGGGCTGATTGTCGATGAGTGATTCTCGAGGGCTGATTGTCGAGGAGTGATTCTCGAGGGCTGATTGTCGATGAGTGATTCTCGAGGGCTGATTGTCGATGAGTGATTCTCGAGGGCTGATTGTCGATGAGTGATTCTTGAGGAGTGATTCTTAAGAAGGGATTCTCAAGGGTGATTCTTAAGAAGGGATTCTCAAGGGTGATTCTTAAGGAGGGATTCTCAAGGGTGATTCTTAAGGAGGGATTCTCAAGGGTGATTCTTAAGGAGGGATTCTCAAGGGTGATTCTTAAGGAGGGATTCTCAAGGGTGATTCTTAAGGAGGGATTCTCAAGGGTGATTCCTAGAACCGAGATGCTGATTTTCGAATAATTAAATCCAGAAGCCTGACCTCCCAAACTTCTCTTCCGTCGTTTCAGTTGAAGGATTTCGAAGCCAAACACAGCACCGTCCGCTGACGGACGACAGCGCACAATCTGATAACGCTGAATCTCGAGAGAGCCTAGCCAAGTGTAAGACAATACCTGTGTGCTCGATTTTATTAGTGACTTTATTCGTGCTCATTTGCATGAGTAGGTCGCCAAAAGCATATTGACAGGGATAAGCCGAAGAAATAATCACGAAGTAGCTGCTCTGACAGGACCCAAAAAGAAACGGGACGGCCTCTCCCTCTCTCTGTGTGTCTGATATTCGCATTTTCTGTTCAACCGCCACAATATTATGAGACGTGACCAGACCTCACAGTGCTTGTGTGTGTGCCCGCATCATGAGCTAGCTTTCTCAAACGCACCCGATGCCTTACATTGGCCTGGACAGGGCCTTCTAGTAGAGCTCTGGAGTTGCGGATACGCAGACTGCGCGATGGAAATGGGAAAATAGGGCAGGGATAAATTGAATAATTTACTCTCCCTTTCATGCACCAGTCTTTCGCGAGCTCTCCCCAGTCTAGTCGCTGTGGCTCACTTTCTCCATCCCCCATTGCCTGTGCCCCGTGTCTAAGGCCTGTGCGCGTTTGTGTTTTCCCCAACAACTCAAACCCGCCGCCACTGCTGCTCCCGGAATTCTCCGAATCTAGATCCCGGTAACTGCTCGGCTATTTGCTCAGCATTTTCGTCTCTTTTTTATTCCAAAAATTAAGCTATTAATAAATTATAAATAGTCCTGAATTGAGCAACTGTTGGACAAAGGACAAGCAAAGCAAAGTAAAGCAAAGGTTTAACAAAAAAAGCACGGGAAAAAAAGCGCGGGAAAAAGCACATGAAAAGTACAAAAATTTTTCTTTTGGCCGTATCTCATAGAATATTCAATCAAATTTTCAATAAATTCAGAACACAGGCTAACATTTTACGACGAAATCACTTCAAAAATCAATAATCACTGAAAATGCTCGACGATGCTGACTCGGACGTTTTTGAAAGTTGGTTCATCGTATAGGGTGGAAAATTCTGATCCATGTGATGGACTTTCACAAAAATCGGTCTTTCACAAATATAAGGAAATTTATATTACCCAATGCATAATAGCATACACTCATACTAGCATACCTGTGCCTAAGCAATGCACATGTCACTTTCCGTCATCGCTTTCCAGTCATTTGGAGTCGCATCAGGTCGGCTGTTAAACGGCTGGTGAGGCACCGGTTCTTTCAACGCGGCATCCTCTTTGCCATCCTCATCAACACTCTCAGCATGGGGATCGAGTATCACGACCAGGTGCGAGTGATGGGCGCACTTTCTCAAACTGACTGAAACAGCTAGAGCTGGTACTGAGGAAGGATTATTGTCTGCTCACTGAAGGACATTGGTACTGAGGAAGGATTAGTGTCTGTTCACTGAAGGACATTGGTACTGAGGGAGGATTAGTGTCTGCTCACTGAAGGACATTGGTACTGAGGGAGGATTAGTGTCTGCTCACTGAAGGACATTGGTACTGAGGAAGGATTAGTGTCTGCTCACTGAAGGACATTGGTACTGAGGAAGGATTAGTGTCTGCTCACTGAAGGACATTGGTACTGAGGGAGGATTAGTGTCTGCTCACTGAAGGACATTGGTACTCAGGGAGGATTAGTGTCTGCACACTCCTGGGCTCGGGTACCTGTGATTGGTACTGGGGATTCCAGAACTGTTACCCTAAAACTATCATTTCAGCCGAAGCAGCTAACCGACATAATTGAATACAGTAACATTGTGTTCTGCGTCATCTTTGGCCTTGAGATGGTGCTCAAACTCACAGCTGAGGGGCCCGTGCTGTACATTAGCAGCGGCTTCAACGTATTTGACGCAGTCATCGTGATCCTGAGGTTAGTTTTTGACCACTGAATTTTTGTAATACAAGCTCATGAAACTCATGAAATGTGAATCGAGCACTGACTTCCTGCAACCGTCCGGCAGCATATTCGAGCTGCTGCAGGGCCACAGCAGCGGCCTGTCGGTGCTGCGCACTTTTCGCCTGCTGCGCATCCTGAAGCTCGTCCGCTTCCTGCCAGCTCTGCGCCAGCAACTCTTCGTCATGCTCAAGACAATGGACAATGTGGCCACATTCTTTGCGCTACTAGTGTTGTTTATCTTCATATTCAGGTTTGTGTGTAGTTTTCGAGTTTGACGAAAGACAAGATCTTTTTAAAGGCCTTGAAGCTGTAGAGTCGAACTTGGGCGTATTGGTTACACCTGTCCCAATCGGGTCAGCTATTGCGCGGCGCATCTGAAGGCTGCGTACGGCTGTTCAGTCCATGGACTGGGGGGGGGACGCCACACCCACCCCGGGTGAACTGAATTTATGCAGAGTTAAGTGCCTTTCTAAAGAACACAAATTTGTTCCAGTAGAGCCGGGAATCGAACCCCAGACCTTTTAACCACTAGGCTAAAACCCCTGTTTCAAATGTAAAAATGCCGAGGTGTAAAATGTACCAAGCCCAATGGAGATAGTCTGGTTTCTCCAGCCTCCTGTAATTACAGCTGCACCTCTCTAAAAGGAGCTGGGTCTTTGACGAAATTGCAACATCGTTAATCAAGAAAATTATGCTAATAGGGCCAAAGGAACGACTAACATGCCAGCGGCTACATTAATTTAAGTACTCCTTGATGAGCAAATACTTTATTTTTGCGAGTCATCAGTCACCTTCACCAATTCGCTATTACCTGTGCAAATTAATCCGCCGCAGTGTCCTCGGCATGACCCTGTTTGGCGGCAAGTTCTGCTGGCACCCAGACGGTACAACATGCACCTGCGCCGAACGAGTTGATCCGAATGGCGACTGCACCTGTGACAGGGCGAACTTTGACACCATCATGTGGTCACTGGTCACAGTGTTTCAGGTGGCTAAACCTTTTTAATTGTTCAAATTTGAACAATAGTGAAATTACGCTCGTACACAAGGTTTCCAAGCAAAACATTTTGCAAAAAAGTGTTAAGAACTAGCGATATTTAGTATCTCGCATTTCATTTGTCAATTGATTGTACTTTGCTAAATTCATGACGACTCCCCATCGGTAAAAGTTTCCTCAAAAGTTGGCAAACTTCCCAGTTAGCAAGTCATGAACCCTACTTTGGAGTTTTTTTACTTAGTTGTTTTTTTCTTTCAAAAAATAGTAATAATTGCAGGAGGGCTGTGGGCAGTGGCACATCATTTGGTGACTCTAGACCTGAAGCCAGCGAGGAGACAATTCTGCCCATTTCGCTGACTCCTGAGCACACACGAACACACACACAGATACTGTACGCAAGCACGCAATCACACAGGTGTGTACATCTGACCTGACTTTCTCATCGTCAGGCAGTGTACACTTCACTGCGCCTTGGAGGTTGGCCCTCGAGGGCGTAAATTCTGCGACAAGCCCCCAAGCCTTCTCTCCGCTGCTGCGCCCCAAATGAATGTGGCCTCGCCGCGGAATCGAGCTCAGGGCCCTTGGCGCGAGAGGCAAACGCGTTAAACGCCCTACAAATGACCCCCCTTTTATTTATTCTCCCATTCAAAGCCTTCTTTAATTCCCTATTCAGATCCTGACCCAGGAAGACTGGAACACAGTCCTGTACAACGGCATGGCCAGAACTTCGCCGTGGGCGGCCCTGTACTTTATCGCCCTGATGACGTTTGGCAACTATGTGCTGTTCAACTTGCTTGTGGCTATCCTGGTTGAGGGCTTCTCTAGTGAGGTGAGAATCACTCACTTGATTTTTAATGCATATGCTTTTAAATGCGCCTTAACAAAGCGTCGCTAGCACACGAAACTCAAGAACATGGCCAAAATTTTGTTTCTGACTTGAGAATCAAGTCGCCAGCCCTTCAGACCGTCAAGATCTGGCTCTGGCCGAATGTCAGTTTTTCCCCATTAAGCGCTTATGTATTTCATACATCCCTACACACCAATTAGCATTGCGCCTCAGTGCGGCCTTGCCAGGCCTTCAAACTTTATTAGCACGTCACCCTAATCCACCTGCACCATTGGTTGAGATTCCCATCGGGAAATTCCGCACCCTTTGGTAGTTCGACTATTAACTTATTGATTAAGAAACCGATCACGCTCTAACGAAGTACTTCTAGTAGTCTAGTAAGAAGCAACAAATACTCAGGAAATTACTGAAATTTCGTAGTAGCATAGTAGAATACAAAACTAGCAAATTTAGCCCCCTCCCAGGATCTCACAATGAGTTCTCGCAAATTCATCAATATTTTCCTAATTTTGCTGCATTCGAAGCATATTTTTTATTCAATGAATGTAAAATTAGGAAAATTACAAGTAAATTTTGGAATATCTTTTCGAGCGTATGTTCCACACCTCACTATTCAGAGGAAGTACTATATCCTGGAAAAATACAGACTTCAAAAGGTAACTGAAAAAAACGTTTTCTTGTAGCTAACAGTCCCACAATTATGTCGCACCTTCAACTTGAGAGATAACCTTTTATGTGTGGATTTCTGTCTTAAAATGATCTTCTAGAAGACTGTGATAATCTTCTTTGCTTTTTTAGGCAAATGTTTTCTTTTCAAATTTCTTTTTTTCTAACTTTTGCTGTCTATAGATGTACAGATATGTATAGGTACACTATTAAATATATTCCGTTAAAATTTAACATATACTCGTACTATAAATGTTAACCTACTCATCGTGTTAAAAAATATTTTAACATTCGCTATTCTAAACTTGGCATGACCAAGCCTTGTGCTGCTCTTAATAGCATTATAGTCTATCCCTTCTTTTGCTTATATCTTCCACCGGCTGTAACTAAATATTTCTACAAAAACTGTTATTTAATCGCGTTAATATCTACGAACTCATAATTATTCCGATCAAATATAAAAAACGGCATCAATCTAAAAATAGCATCTATCTAAAATAGCATTTATGGGAAAATGGTATCTATTTAAAAACGGCATCAATCTAAAAACAGCATCTATCTAAAAATAGCATTTATGGGAAAATGGTATCTATTTAAAAATAGCATCAATCTAAAAATAGCATCTATCTAAAAATAGCATTTATGGGAAAATGGTATCTATTTAAAAATAGCATCAATCTAAAAATAGCATCTATCTAAAATAGCATTTATGGGAAAATGGTATCTATTTAAAAATAGCATCAATCTAAAAATAGCATCACTCTAAAAATAGCGTCAATGGGCCTGACTTTTTAAAAGTAGAATTTGAATTAGGGAGTCAGAATGTCTAATAATAGGAATGAAACCAACGAATATGAACCAACAAAAGTAGGCATCGCTTCTTGATACAAGTACTGACAAAACTAAAGCTACGTATTATGCAAGCCTTTCTAAAAGAAGCATAATTTTATTTCCAAACAACAAATTTTTTGTGTACTTTGTGCAATTGAATAACTGTCTTAAAGTTCATGTATGCTTTCTTTTGTATTGACTAACTGTCCATATATAAGGTTTATTAAGCTGACATTAAATTTTATTGTTAAACATGGATCAGACATGTTAGAGCTCGATACGACCTGTAACGAGAAATGATATTGATTGGATTGAAACTTTTTAGTAATAGTAAATAAACCTTTCTATTGCTTCATCCTTACTGGCTACCCTACTGGCTTGGGGATAAATAATGAACCTTCTGAGTCCTGATGAGAAAGATACTCTTTAAGATACTCTTAGAAACGCGACTATTACGCTTCTGCCAATCGTTTGCAGAAAGCAGCAACCTCAGCGCGCGGCTCCATCAAGGACGTAGCCTCTGTGCAGTCTGACTCTGACTCCAACAGCTCGGCTTCATCATCGCGGGAACGCAAACGACGCCGGCAACGGCAGCAGCAGCAGCAGAAAGCCCGCCATGGGAAGCCAAGTGAGGAAAACCTGAAGCCCGTTGAATCTGATCACTGAACTTATGAAGCTATCATCATTTTGTGCGAATGAATCACTATCTAGTAGGGATAAATCACCATCTAGTAGGGATAAATCAGCATCTAGTAGGGATAAATCAGCATCTAGTAGGGGATAAATCATCATCTAGTAGGGGATAAATCATCTTCTAGATGGGATAAATCATCTTCTAGATGGGATAAATCATCTTCTAGATGGGATAAATCATCTTCTAGATGGGATAAATCATCTTCTAGATGGGATAAATCACCTAGTACAGATTAGTACAGATAATTATCCTAGTACAGATAATTATCATTTAGTAGGAATCATTTAGGGATGAATCATAATCTACGAGCTAGTATAGATAAATCACCATCTAGTAGGGATAAATCCCCATCTAGTAGGGATAAATCATCCTAGTACAGATAATTATCATTTAGTAGGCGATTATTCAGAAAATTATGATTATCCGGACTAGACCCTATCCAGAGAATCCTTTACTCGTGTAAAACTAATGTTTCAAAGCAAAACAGTGTTCGATATACAGTTGTTTAGCTTCATCACTTCTCAATCCTATGAACTAAAACACAGAGCGCCTACTGCCGTGCGATCCGAACGAGCTGGCTCTGGCCGGCTCGAGCCCCTGCGCCCTCGTGCCGCCCATCATCACCCACACTGCGGCCACGCCACAGCCGACTCCGCAGGGCAGCCCGGCCAACGAGGCGACCGCCAAGGGCGCTGGGGGAATCGGCAGTCCGGCCAACGAGGCGACCGCCAAGGGCGCTGGGGGAATCGGCAGTCCGGCCAGGGGAGCTGGCGAACAGCTGGGACCGTCTTTTGATACGGCTTTTCACTACAGCTCATCCAGCATCGACACCATCGATCGGTCACTCTCGGTAGGTGGCGGGCCACGCCTCTGGGGGGGGGTGCCACTACCCAGGGGGCGCCACATAATTTCGTCACCCGATTAGGAGGGCTGCGGCCCCCTTCCTAGCTACGCCCCTGCTTGAGATGGACACTCAAGCACCATGATGCACCTAAAACCTGCGTCCAACGGCTAGTAAATAAAAGCAATGTCTCTAAAATCCCAACAGCCATGAGCCACCCACGGTATGACGCTATTCCTTACACTTCGTCGAACCAAGAAAAGGCATGACAGTGCTATTATATAAAGCGTTTTTTTATTCACAGGCCGCCGATCCGTCTGGCCAGCAGGTCTCAGCGAGTCGCTCCGATTCCCAGGGCGGCTGCAGTTATGCCAACAGGTAAGCAAGTAAATAAAATTTGAGCCTAATACGACCAACCAGCTGGCAGGACCTGATGAATGATCGCTTCATATTAACGTTTCTCTGTTTACGCCTGTTTATTTTTGTGCATGATTTTTCTTTCGACGCACAAAGAAGCCCCGAAATAGAAGTACTTTGTCGAGAGGAGAGAGACAGGGAGGGAGGGAATTGCCATGAATGTACCCACTGCGTCAGCATGTACATTGAGGGGTGAAAAAAGGGCAGGGCAAGCCCACCACCTCATTTTTTGAACTCTCGCGCCCAGCCCCACCAGCCAATCAAGCGTCGCGGGCACTCTGGCCGCCTCCTCCTCCTTCGATTGGGCCGAGCCATGTGCTGGATCCTCGAGCGCCCTGAGGCTCAGCCGACGCGCCTCTGTGCAAGCCAGGTTTGTCAGGACTCCGCGTTAGCCAACCTCTAAGCGCTTTTTAGGCGTTCACCAATAATTTTGCTAGATTTTTGGTATAAATCGTGCCTGGGAGTGTGGTGTTTATTACATGCCAAGGCAAAATGCATCGCTTTATGTTGTCATAGACCGCAGTACTAAATTCACGAATGCATGCAATGCAACAATATATTAACGAAGCTTATTTACCTCGAAACGTTTCAATCGATATGAAGGCGCAAATTAACTTTAAAAAGACTAGTCCGTGATTTGCTTTTCTGGGCCAGCCAATGAATGCTCAAGTTCCTAAAAACTTTAGGAAAGATTTCCTAAAAAATCTTTGTAACTAACCAAAACAGCAGCGGCTGCAACGGCCATCTGGCAGCCAAAACTCCGCCTGAACTGCTCGGCCGAAATGGACGAGTCTTTCGTCCGGTGGTTGTTGCTGCGCCAGACGCTCCAGCAGCCGCTCTCGCCAATGCCGGCACCTCCGGCGTCGCAACAGCCGTGGTCTCAGCAACCTGCGGCCTCAAAGGAGGCAGCTCGCCACGCAGCAGCCACGGCAGCCTCGGGATCAACGTCAGCGGGGCCTATCGAAGCCACCGCACGGTGACGCCCCAGAATTCCATCGGCAGCTGCAAGGACACCATGGGACACGCCTGGGTGAAGGACGCCGGCAAGGAGCCTGCTCCAGGAGGCTGCGGTCGAGAGGAAAAGCAAGTGAGTAACAGTGGCCTGGCTTGTGAGCTGGGATCCGGAGAGCATTGCGCCTGAGTCTCCCATCATTAGTCTAGGGTTAGAATTTTTATTGCAGCTACGTTGGTTAGGTTTGTAGTGACGTGAGTAAACATCGTCTAATTTAAACCGATGATCGCTTTTATGGTTTTGCTTACTTTCGTCCAATCAACAAATAATTGTACAAATTCTCTAGCAAAACCGAAACCAATGAAGAAAATCTAAAATACAAAAAAATTCGAATTTCAGCGTCGGATCTGTCTATCGCAGCTGCTGCCGAAACCGCACGGGTGTTTCCAAGATCGCCAGGACTACGCGCTGTACCTGCTTCATCCGGATAACAGGTAACAGTTTTGCCAACTATTGTCTTTCGACTTCAGAACTGAGTCCAACGAAATCCCGAAAAATCTGTCACAAATTCAGATTTCGTCTGCTCTGTCAGGCGATGATTTCTAAGAAATGGTTCGACTACACAGTGCTGTTCTTCATTGCTCTCAATTGCATAACACTGGCCATGGAGCGACCGTCGATACCGCCCGATAGCATTGTGAGACATGACATTTGGTGTTTATTGTCTGAAAGGAAGGATTACTTACATTTGTTTTTCTTGCCGCAAAAAACCACCTCACCGCAGGAGCGCCAGTTTCTGAGCATTAGCAACAACATCTTCACCTTAATCTTCGCCGTGGAGATGTCTCTGAAGGTGCTGGCCAAAGGCCTGGTGATTGGAGAGCACACCTACCTTCGCAGCGGCTGGAACATCATGGACGGCGCTCTGGTGGCCGTGTCGCTAACCGACGCCTTCGTCACTCTGCTTCTTGGCAGTTCGAATCGTATCTTCGGCATTCTGAGAGTTTTCCGGCTGCTCCGCACTCTGCGACCGTTGCGGGTGATCAGCCGCGCTCCAGGCCTGAAGCTCGTGGTCCAGACGCTGCTATCGTCACTGCGGCCCATTGGCAACATTGTACTCATCTGCTGCACATTCTTCATCATCTTCGGCATTCTCGGTGAGTGCTCACGGCCCCCGAATGAGAGTCCTAATTACACCGAATCCTAATGACACCGAATCCTAATGACACCGAATCCTAATGACACCGAATCCTATGCGACTAAATCTCTGTCCAGGTGTGCAACTATTCAAAGGCAAATTCTACCACTGCGATGGCCCGGATGTGAAGATGGTGACTAACAAAACCGACTGCTTGGCCGACAAGAGAAACGAGTGGAAGAAGCACAAGTACAACTTTGATAACCTGGGACAGGCGCTAATGGCATTGTTTGTGCTATCAACGAAAGACGGTTGGGTGCAGATCATGTACACCGGTTTGGACGCTGTCGGCGAGGACATGCAACCCGTGGAGAACTACAACGAGTTCCTGTTGGTGTACTTCATCTCCTTCCTTCTGCTTGTCGGCTTCTTTGTGCTGAACATGTTCGTCGGCGTGGTGGTGGAAAACTTTCACAAATGTCGCGCCAGCCAGGAAAAGGAGGAGAAGGCCAGACGGGCCGCCAAGCGGGCAAGACGAATGGAGAAGAAGAGAAAGAGTGAGTGCTCAGGTGCTTTTGACGGCGATTGAGTAGTTAAATAAATTATATTGGTTCTATTTATCTATGCGATCGTCAGTAGTCTATGGTAAAAGCGCATCGTTACAATGTTATTTTAGTGGTTTATAAGTAGTCAGCACGACGCTAAAAACTGCTGGATATAGGTCAAATGGCCCAAACAATGCGACAGTGCCCACAGCGAAAAATAAGTTGAGCAGCCTTAAATAAATAATTATTTTTCCACTTGCAGGGATCCGTGAGACTCCGTACTGGGCTGGCTACTCACGCTGGCGGCACACGATTCACAGCTTTGTAGATAGCAAATACTTCGACCTGGTCATTGCTACAATCATCGGACTAAATGTTATCACAATGGCAATGGAGTTCTACCTAATGCCCAAGGTAAAATCGACAGAACATTTTTTGCCTAAAGTTCCATGTGGAACTGACTGAAAAAGCGAATTTTCATGTTAATCTTCATGTTGTTCTCAACCTTGGCTTTTTAGATCAGATTTCATAGAGGTTTAAAATAGAGAAGAAAGAACGTGCTACACAAAGTCCAACCAATTAGAGTGCTCTGATAGTTTATGCGAGAAAAAAATGATATAAAAATTAGGATCCACTCTGGCCGATCAGAGAGCCCTGGGGTTAAACGAGACAAGCAGGGGAAGAAAAAAAGAGGATCCACTCTGGCCAATAAGAGAGCTCTGGGGTTAAACGAGGCAAGCAGGGGTAGAAAAAATAGAGGAGCCCCTCTGACCAATCAGAGAGCACTGGGTTTTAAACGAGACAAGCAGGGGTAGTAAAAATACAGGAGCCCCTCTGACCAATCAGAGAGCACTGGGTTTTTAAACGAGACAAGCAGGGGTAGAAGAAATACAGGAGCCCCTCTGACCAATCAGAGAGCACTGGGTTTTTAAACGAGACAAGCAGGGGTAGAAAAAATACAGAAGCCCCTCTGACCAATCAGAGAGCACTGGGTTTTAAACGAGACAAGCAGGGGTAGAAAAAATATAGGACAGAGGACACATCAGAGAGCAGTAATTTTTTGGGGAGAGAAAGCACGGAGGTCGGTTTAAAAACGGGCGACTACTTTGGCTTTCAAAAGCTTCGCTTGTATCATGTGATGCTAAATTAGTTGTTATTTTTTTTCAGGAGCTCGAGTACGCTCTGAAAACAACCAATTACATCTTCACATCGGTGTTCATCATTGAGGCAGTGTGCAAAATTGTCGCTCTCGGTGTCAAGAGATACTTCAAGGATAGGTAAGACTTCTAACTGATTGTGCGCTGTTATTTTTTCTCAAAGCACAATACATCAACAGATTTTTTGTTGAAAATTCGTTCTCGTACTACTAACAAGCTGATAAGAATAGACTTACTTAAGCAGGACCATTTCGCAAAACATAGCCTTTAATTTGTTGCATGGTTAAAATGCAAACTATTAATTAATTTGCTTACAAACTCCCACCCTTTGCAGCAGGTAAGTTGGACCAACGTCTCTCGCAGCGGGCAGCAGAGCGTTCTTGACTCGTGTCTCTCGAATTATTTTTTCTCGCCGATGTTTTTTACTTTATAGTCTGGGCTGGGTTCTAGGTACCAGGGCCATTGAGCCAATCTGCACTGGCAAATCTTTGATAGAATCTTGCAAACATTTCTTTAGAATTTTACGGCATTAACTGTACTTTCCTATTTGAATTGTTTGTTTGCGAAGTTTTAATTTTAGCTTGGCCTGCCATTCATCCTATCCTGTTTTTTTAGTTATAACTCCCTAAATTTTGACATTGTTATAGAATTTGAATGCAAATTCTGTATGCTACTGTTATCACTAATAAATTCAGTAGTATGTACGTACATATTCGTTCTTCTACTGCTATTACTGGCTTAAAATAATTTCGATTCGCGATCGTCCCTGCAAAATGAGTTCTTAATTTTTATAAACATTCCTATAAAACATGTCACAATGGCTTTCTTATTCAGAGATTGCGTACGAGAAAGAAAATTTTGACAATATGACTAACGGAGAGTTTTAACTTTTTTAATATCAAAAGCCTAAAGCTTAAACCTGACTAAAAATCTCGTAAAGCGAACCCTTTATTGCCATTTTCGCAGGTGGAATCAACTGGATGTGTTCATAGTAGTGCTATCGGTTAGCGGCATCGTCCTTGAGGAGATGGAGTCCAAAATTATACCTATAAATCCAACTATTATTCGAGTCATGCGGGTGCTCAGAATCGCTAGAGGTACGCCCGCATTTTCAGATTCTACTACTGAGTGTCTCTGACTTTCCCACTCACACACATTTCATTGGTCCTTCAGGTGGAACACTCACCCACGCATTCATTGGTCCTTCAGGTGGACCACACACCCACGCATTCATTGGTCCTTCAGGTGGAACACTCACCCACGCATTCATTGGTCCTTCAGGTGGAACACTCACCCACGCAATCGTTGGTCCTTCAGGTGGAACACTCACCCACGCAATCGTTGGTCCTTCAAGTGGAACACTCACCCACGGATTCATTGGTCCTTCAGGTGGAACACTCACCCACGCATTCATTGGTCCTTCAGGTGGAACACTCACCCACGCAATCGTTGGTCCTTCAAGTGGAACACTCACCCACGGATTCATTGGTCCTTCAGGTGGAACACTCACCCACGCATTCATTGGTCCTTCATGTGGAACACTCACCCACGCATTCATTGGTCCTTCAGGTGGAACACTCACCCACGCATTCATTGGTCCTTCAGGTGGAACACTCACCCACGCATTCATTGGTCCTTCAGGTGGAACACTAAAACAGACATTGATTAGTCTTTTGTCTCATTGTTAGGAACAAAATGATTCATTACAAAGAGCGCCTTCCATATACTTTTCCTAACAGTTCTGAAGCTGTTGAAGATGGCCAAGGGCATCCGGGCTCTGTTGGATACGGTTATCCAGGCGCTGCCTCAGGTTGGCAATCTCGGCCTGCTGTTCTTTCTACTATTCTTCATCTTTGCAGCGTTGGGTGTGGAACTGTTTGGCAGGCTAGGTACGTTTGACGAGAGTAAAAACTGCATTTGCAAGTTCAGTTCTAACTTAGATAGAGCTTGGTAGACTGTGTATTGTTTCTGCACAAAATTTCACAGAATGCTCCCTGGACAACCCGTGCGTCGGCCTTAACCGGCATGCCCACTTCGAGAACTTTGGCATGGCCTTCCTAACTCTATTTCGAATTGCGACTGGCGACAATTGGAACGGCATCATGAAGGACACGCTGCGAAAGAAGTGCGACTCCAGCGACCAATGCGTGAAGAACTGCTGCGTGTCTCAGGTGATCGCCCCAATCTACTTCGTGGTGTTCGTCCTCATGGCACAGTTTGTACTCGTCAATGTCGTTGTCGCCGTGCTAATGAAGCACTTGGAGGTAATGTCTTGCTGCCTATCTCTATAGGAACTGTAGGTCAGGAGAGGAACTGTAGGTCAGGAGAGGAACTGTAGGTCAGGAGAGGAACTGTAGGTCAGGAGAGGAACTGTAGGTCAGGAGAGGAACTGTAGGTCAGGAGAGGAACTGTAGGTCAGGAGAGGAACTGTAGGTCAGGAGAGGAACTGTAGGTCAGGAGAGGAACTGTAGGTCAGGAGAGGAACTGTAGGTCAGGAGAGGAACTGTAGTTAGGATCAGGAGAGGAACTGTAGTTAGGGTCACGAGAGGAACTGTAGTTAGGGTCAGGAGAGGAACTGTAGTTAGGATCAGGAGAGGAACTGTAGTTAGGGTCAGGAGAGGAACTGTAGTTAGGATCAGGAGAGGAACTGTAGTTAGGATCAGGAGAGGAACTGTAGTTAGGATCAGGAGAGGAACTGTAGTGAGGATCAGGAGAGGAACTGTAGTTAGGATCAGGAGAGGAACTGTAGTTAGGATCAGGAGAGGAACTGTAGTTAGGAATCACGTAGTTAGGAAATGCAAGTTGAATGCTCTAAACCCTCTGAAACCATCCACCCGCGCAGGAGTCGCACAAGATGATGTCCGACGACGACGAGCTGGAAAAGGAGATTCGCCGCGAGTTAGAAGAGGAGAAACGAGAAAATCAGAGACAAAAAGATCGGAGAGAGCGGGACAGAAAAGAGGTGAGGCTGTGTTGTATCTTGAAAGTTTATTAAATTAATGAATATGTATTCCGAGTTTAATTTGGTCTGGCGTTGTGAAGCTTCAGCCAGGGAGGGAATGTGCAAAGTACTCAGCACTGAGCAAGCAACATGAGTTTCAGTCGATTCTCAATTTCGCCCTCGCAGCAACAGTCGCGCGACCGCGCCGCCGCTGCAGCCTCCGCAGCCGGCAACAAAGCATCATCGGCCATCGTCCGGACGGTTATCGTCGACGTGAACGCAGCCGCGTCCTCAGTAGATTTCGACGCCGTTGATATTTCCGAAACCGCCAACGACACTTTCCAACGGCGATGAAAATGGCGAAGACGACCTGCTGCGCCAGGAGGCCGAGCTGGAGGCCGCCGCTGCGAGACGCAGAGCATCCCTGCCAGCTTCGGAGACGGCGTTGTCGCTGACTGGCGGGTCTATAGCTGCCGGCAAATTTCAGCAGCAGCAGCAGCAGCCCTCCCCCATTGAGGAGCGCTTGTGATCTGACTACCGGATCGATCATCGCGCATGTCACCTCATCGTACTCAAAGAATTAAATAATTGGCACGCATATCCATCTCGGTGTATGAAATTTACAAGGCGTTAGCTTTACATAGATAGAAATACATGACTACCAGCTTCCAGATTGGGGACTGTCGAATTTCTATCAATGTGTCGAGAATGTTGACATGACAGACATTAACGAAATCTCACCATTTTTGTGCTTCTCAATAGAAAAACGAACGCTCTTCTTCTAAAAGCTAGAGCAAACCAACAACGCGTCATGCACCCAGCCCCCCCCCTAGGCCGTTTCTCCATCTAGTTGACTTGTTTCATCTCCGGCAATCTTTCTAACCATTGACTGCTCAGAACTAGTTCACTCTAGTCATGCTATACATGTATAAGCGTCATACTCTACTTGAGATGCCTGGTAGTAGTAATATTAGGAAAAATGCTGTCAGTACCTAGTGTGTTCATCTATCGGCCAAAGATTTCTTCTACGAGTACTTTGGCACCTCACCCACAAGATGAATTCAATTTTCGAGATTTTAATTAGTTTTACTGATCAAAAACTGCGGGCTGTTCAGCCCAGTGCGACACACCGGCGACCCCTTGCTGCTGCATTTCATTCCAATTATTTTCTTTTTATTACAATTTTTCTGAAATTCCCTGAAAACTGTTGATTATCTATCGAACGGTGGTTTCAACCTGCAGCAACCGGCAGGATGAAAACAGCAGTGTTTCCTTTCAAGCGCTTTAAATTTTTTAATTTTTGCGAACATTTGAATTTTGTCGATTGCAGATAAAAAATCTCTGAATGTGTCTGTATACATTTCTCCTTTCTACTGCGATATTTTTGTATCTATTGTATGTTTTACACCTACCAAAATACTCGCCATCTCCACTCCCTGGCTCGATCTCTGAGGTGAAACTTGTTCAATTTACCTACATTATCTTTCTTTACATTTCCCCTCACTCTGATCTTCTCTCACTCTGATCTTCTCTCACTCTGATCTTCCCTCACTCTGATCTTCTCTCACTCTGATCTTCCCTCACTCTGATCTTCCCTCACCCTGATCTTCTCTCACTCTGATCTTCCCTCCTCCTGATCTTCTCTCACTCTGATCTTCCCTCACTCTGATCTTCTCTCACTCTGATCTTCCCTCACCCTGATCTTCTCTCTCTCTTTGATCTTCTCTCACTCTGATCTTCCCTCACCCTGATTTTCCCTCACCCTGACCTTCTCTCACCCTGATCTTCCCTCACCCTGATCATCCCTCACCCTGATCTTCCCTCGCCCTGATCTTCCCTCGCCCTGATCTTCCCATAGTTAGGATGACATAGCGCGCCAATTCGAAATTATCTGTCAATGTTCAAGCTTAGCAGCCTATACTGTAGTTAATTACCAGCTTGTTAAGAACGCAGTGTGTATAGCAAATATGCAACCGACCTATTTATAATGATCAAAGTAAACTTGCTTAGCAGTAGTAAATTATTGCATTATTCGGTAAAGTTTTATTAATATAGTGATACAATAAAACATTTAAGTTTTCTATATGACTTCAATTTTATGAAAAGTACAAATACAGTGCAAGTATTTAGATAGAGAAACAAGTTTTCAAGCTTTATACTTTAACACATTTTTAGGTTCATGAAGCTCGGCTTGAAGCAGAATAATTTCATTAAATATTTTAGACCTACTGTTCACTCTCTTTAATGCTTTAAATATTTTAAACTAATAAAAGTAGAAAAAAATGGCTGAAAGACCGCAAGAGAAAAGTCACCGACGCAACTGCTGTCAAAGAGTGGCTCAGAAAGCCGTTAGCTCCAGCTCAATATTTAATTTAATCCGAATATTTACAATCGGTGCCTGCGGCTCATTCTCAGCTGTCCAAATGTGATGGCGGCTGCTGTGGCTGCGGTGTCTGCCAGGTCCTCGACGCGCCGCTGCCACTCAGCAGTCGATGATGCTCGGAGTCGCTCCTGGCGCGCTGGTGCTGCCGCTGCTGACGCGGCTTGCCAGTCGAGACAACGCCAGCTGCAGCCGCCAGCTGGTGGCGATGCCAGACTCGATCGCATTCCGCGCCGTCTTGGAAGGCTTCAGGCAGTGCCACTGCCGACAGGTTCTCGTATTCGCCGCCGCCGTTGAAGCTGCCGCCGCAGCCGCCTCCACTGCCAGCGGCTTGGCCAGAATTACGCGACGAGCTGTTGCTGCTGGGCGAATCCTCCGGACAGTTGAGTCTGATCACTTCTCTACCGTCGTCCACCTTGACGGTGTCGCTGAAGGCCACCTGGTGTGGTCGCAGCTGTGTCTGCTGCTGACTGCGAGATGATGAGCTGGAGCTAGCCGAATTGGCTGAGCAGCTGATGTCAGGGATGTTCGATTTTTGTTTGAATGGTTCTGTCCAAGTTTTAAACTCTGTTATTTCACCAAATGACTTCAGGCTACGGATGCCTTGGATTGAGTGGGGCAGAGCGGACTAACGCATTCGTCTCTCGCAACACGTTCCACGTTCATTTCGGAGAGACGGCTTGGTGACTTGTCGTGAAATTTACGCTCCTGAAGGCCAACCTCTAAGGCACAGTGAGAGTGTACACTGCCTGGCCATGAGAAAGTTAGGGCAGGTGTACACACCTGTGGTAGTGTGTGTCTGCGTACAGTATCTGTGTGCGTGTGTGCTCAGGAGTCAGCGGAATGGGCAGAATTGCCTCCTTGCTGGCTTGAGGTCTACTGTCACCAAATGATGTGCCATTTCCCGCAGTCCTCCTGAAACTAATTTTATTGTATACACCAATGCCTACCGAGACGAAAGCTGCTGCTGGGCTGTTGAGCGCGCACTTTTACGAGCTCCGGCCTCGCCGGCAGCCGCTGTTAGGTCGGCCGCGACCTCAGCAACTCCGGCTCCGGCGCTCAAAGAGCGGGGAAATCCGACACGTGTGGTGGCCGTGGCGGCGGCTGTTAAGCGCCTGCGACGTTCTCGACTGTCTTCGGAGGCCTGCGAGATAAGGACGGACAAAATATAGATTTTTAACTTACCAAACACCCAGATTTCTAATAATTTCTTAATTCTCTAAACACTCAGGCCCACCTTGATGCTGTCCATTCGGGCCTGATGATCTGGCACAATTGAATCAATGCAGCGCAGCGTTTGGCGCCGGCTCTCGTCAGAACTGTTGAGATCGGCTGCTCGCTGAGGCACCGGATGAGCAATAGGCTGAGCCGACTGTGTGTGACTCATCCTGAGAATAAGCAGTAAAACTAATGATTATTAATAAAAACAAATATGCACTTCAACTATTCCTGTCATTAAAAGTACATTTGAATATTAAAAGTACATTATGAATATTAAAAGTACATTTGATTATTAAAAGTACATTTAAATATTAAAAGTACATTTGAATATTAAAAGTACATTTGAATATTAAAAGTTCATTTGAATATTAAAAGTACATTTGAACATTAAAAGTACATTTAAATAATAAAAGTACATTTGAACTCTAGAAGTACAAGTGAAAAATGAAGGTATAGTAAGGTATAGTTGGATAGTAAAAGTACTTCTTAGTTTAAAAACGCTTTTGTAATGTTCTATTCCAAATTTTAAAAAGTTCACTAGCTTACTCATATTTTCAGTTTTTAAAGTCACATCGGGTTTGCCAATAAAAGAATTCGTTCTGGTTAAAGTAACTACTTTTGTCCAAAAAATATAAGCTTTGACCAAAAGTACAAGTTTGTTAAAGTACACTAAATTTATATAGATATACGCCTACTTGCCATTAATTTAAGTTTTAATTTTTAATAATACTGGTTCAAGACTTAATACATGTATGCAAGAAAAACATGACGGGATTAAGATTGTAATTATTTGTCCAGAAATCGTAATTATAACAAAAAATCCGTGAGAAACTAAGCCCAGGTCAGCGACGCCTGCCACTCCGAGTCGTGACAGACAGATCTAACAAGCTGCAGCTGCAGCCTAGCTGCCTAGCTGCCTAGCTGCCTAGCTGCAGCTGCCAAACGCGAAAACAAATTCCTCTTCACCAGCGCTGGGCTTCAGAAGGAAGAAAAAATATTTTCTTTTCCGATGTCCCAGTGTTTGCCCACCCCGAAACCCAGAATCCGAGTTCTATCCCAACATGTTTTTCTTTGGCTCCAACCGGAGCAGACCCGGTCAGCGAAAGGGGGTCCGGATGGGGGAAAAAGTAGCTGATGACATGATGCCTGAAATTACATTTTTAATGTAATTAACTAAATTACATAAAGACGAAAAAAGTTAATTCATGCTGATTTGCACTTCTGCTTTGATGCTTTCAGCATAAAATTGTTTTATAAGTGGCATTTCCTTGCTTTAACAGTGGAGAGACTGAAATTTAAAATGATACACTTGGTACCTCAAAACGTAAGGTGCTACAATCAGTGGTCCTTCAATGTGTCAGACACTACAATCAATGGTCCTTCAATGTGTAAGACGCTACAATGAGTGGTCCTTCAATGTGTAAGACGCTTCAATCAATGGTCCTTCAATGTGTCAGACGCTACAATCAATGGTCCTTCAATGTGTAAGACGCTACAATCAATGGTCCTTCAATGTGTGAGACGATACAATCAATGGTCCTTCAATGTGTCAGACGCTTCAATCAATGGTCCTTCAATGTGTGAGACGCTTCAATCAATGGTCCTTCAATGTGTGATACGCTACAATCATTGGTCCTTCAATGTGTAAGACACTACAATCAATGGTCCTTCAATGTGTGAGACGCTACAATCAATGGTCCTTCAATGTGTGAGACGCTACAATCAATGGTCCTTCAATGTGTGAGACGCTACAATCAATGGTCCTTCAATGTGTGAGACGATACAATCAATGCTCCTTCAATGAGTGAGACGCTACAATCAATGGTAATTGGTGCGTTTTTCTTTCTGACTTTCTTGGCACGCTTTACTTCCGCTGCAAAAGCAGATGTTTGCAATTAATTTATCTCCCTTCCCCCAAGGGGCACCGCATCAGTTTATCAGGAAAGATGTGGGAATCTATAAATAGCTGTGTGAGTGTGCTCACCTCCTGAGCAGATTGAGCGCCGCTGATATCTTGCGGCAACGCTTGAAGGCACTTTCGATCCGACTCGGCTCCTGGGCTAGAAATCTGAAATGCGGGGATTAGGGCATTGGGCTGCTGTTTACTTTGGGAGTTTGGTCGCAATGAGGGAGAATTAATGCGCTAGATTGCCAGTGGCTCCCCCGGAGCAGACAGGACTGTTTGACCTCCCAATCTTTATCCGCGGGAGATTTTCTTGCGTAGCAGTAACAAAAAATGGCATCTAATCCGGCGATTGTGCAATCCCTAGTCTTCATTTACACAGCTAGATTAGGTCTAGATTACCGAATGGCGCCACTCATCTTAGAAATTTAGACTGCAAGGACAGACTCTCTGACTGTACTCCTTTGATAATTAACTTTGACTCCGAGTGAGACCACGGACCAAGGACTGCTAAAAATAGAAAATACTTTTGATTCAGTGAATCCGGTGAGGTCCAGAATCTACGAGCGAAGTGTCATTTTTTCAAGTGTCATTTTTCTACCGGGACATTTTGTCTATGGTCTAATTGTATTGCCGTAATGTGATTTCTCTTCAGCAGTAGAAAGACCAGGCTATCCCCCCTGGGAAAATACCAAAGGTATTTAAAAAATCCAAATCCGTCCGAGTCAGCATCATCGAGATATTCAGCAATTATTGTCGAAGACCCTGGTGACAAGGACAACTAACAATTCCCTGTATAAACCTTGCTCTGTATAAGACTACACAGAAATTCGAGAAGTTCTGCCCCTCCCCCAAAAACGACTCACAGCTCGTCTCCGTGGCTCCTGGCAGAGAAGTCTCGCAACGCCGGCGCCAGCTCGGCCTCAAAGATGGCCCGACCGCCTGCCACTGCCCGGCCGGCGCGGCTGAGGTGCAGCGCCAGGCACTGGATCTCGTCGGCGCCGACTCTTCGTCGCCTACGCCGTAGGCCATCGGCGGTGTCGTCTCGCAGTTCGTCGACGGAGCGCTCCAGATCGGCGAGGTGGTTATCGATGGCCGCCGCTTCTGAACGGTACACAGCTAGAGCGTCTTCCAACTGCTGTTGTTGTTGCTGCTGCTGCTGATGTCGCGAAGGGCAGCGAAAGGCGTCGGAAGCAGCGAGGTTCGATAAGCAGGTCTGAAGAGATAACCAGTGGTTGAGAGTGAGTGATATGATGATAGTATTAATATTTGCAGGAAGGCTGTGAGCAATGGCACATCAGTGGGTGACACTAGACCCGTAGCCATCGAGGAGGCAATTATGTCCATTCCGCTGACTCCTGAGCACACACGCACACACAAGCAGGGTCATGCTCTTACGTTTTCATCGTCAGGCAGTGTACACTCTCACTGTGCCATAGTGGTTAACCCTCAAGCTTGTTAAAACAAGCTTCATCGCCATCTAAAACTGAGCGTGCAATCTCAGCTGGTGCGGTTAATTCCAAATGGTTCCTAGATAATCTGCGACCTCGCTTGATTCAATCAATACGCATTGCAGAGTGGCGCAATCAATTCTTAATGCCCATGTCGGCCAGAAACTGCACTCCATCTCTTTCTCCCTCTCACGGAAGAATATTTGTCTGGATGTTTGCTTTCACTTGAATTCTTTCGCGTCAAGACTGGCCAATTCAGGAATCCCGGAGGGACACTCAGGGGTATCGTTATAACACACATGGGAACACACTGCCATCTCCCAGGAGTGATGCCTTGGCGAAGTAGACCTCCCCAAATCCTCCACCCTTAACTCGAGTCCACTTGAATCGCATTAAGCTCTACCTCACTGATGGCATACCGCTACAGGAAAAGTGCAAAACAAATAGCATGTAGCTAGCTCATGATAGAGCCAGAATTAGGACGTGGGCATGAGCCGAATGTTAATCAGCACTTGCCAACCAAGCTGTCTGCTGTCCTGCCAGCTAAGAGACTGGGCAAAACTGACTTTTTAGAGACCTTAGTCTTCCAGACCTTCCCCGTCCGTTCTTCCGCAGCTGGCTCTCACGCAAACAGAAATGCCCCTTTTTCTACTTCCTCTCTGTCAATTTATCCTAATCGGGCCTCTTTAAAAAGACAACACGCCGTTATTGGATTCGAAGAAAGGATTTTTAAACAGAGACAGCCGCCGCAGGAATGTGGAAAATTGTGGCTGGGGCAGCAGACGAAGACTGACTGTATGGCCTCCTCCCGGCGTGACAATATCTTCTAGACCCGTCCTCAGAATCCGGCAGTAAATTGGTTTAGTAAACAACAGCGGGGACTGCATGCGAGAGCCGAGCGGAGTGGGTGCAGCGGAGTCTGGGAGACACGAGGAGGATGGGGGAGTAGAATATGGACTATAGAAGACTGAGAGGCCAGCTGGAAGAGGGGATCCAGGAATGGGTGGGTTGTATAGGAGGGCGAGATTGAGGCGAGCCGGAGACAGGCGGTGCAGATGACGCTGTCCCCAACTTCCTTCCTTTCTTTCTTCCCCTTCCCCATCTTCCCAAAGCTTTGCTTGTCGAGCCGGTAAAGTGCAGAAGACTTCCGTAGCGGCTGTGTCCACCGTCCGCCATAATCTCTGCTCTCCACCCGTGTGCCCTCCTGTGTACCTCGGGGCGAAAAACTATTTCTTTCTTGTCTTCAATATCTGCAGCTGAATCGGAGCGTTGGCCCGTAAAACAACTGTCTATTTCTACAGAATATTTATATCACTCGATTTGTCTCTAGCAATTTGCGGACAATCTTTCCCATGACGCAACTCTCGATACAGCCATGAGTCGATTTGGGATCTGGGTGGATGGAGTAGAAATGTTATAACCGGGTGAAATCTGATCGACACTAAAAGCCAGGGACATGATTTTAAGTGGTGGAGTCATAAAAATGGGGAACAGGGATATCAAGTAGCATAAATCCCTGAATATGAGGCAAGCATTTTAACCGTCCATCACTTGACGATCGAACTTCATGAACCCAGATTTAGCATGCAAGTTATAGAAAGCCTATACTCGTAGTATCTCAAAACAACACAATGTGCATAGATTTTCATAGAGGATGGGCTTAAAGACATTGTAAAGCATAAGCTTGGAAATCAGCAAAGAAGGCCATCGACTTCCTTTCAGACCAATAAAGCATTGATTGAGTATTCGCTTCGAACGCTTCATTGAGCGCAGTTTGTAAATAATCGCTATTATAGATAACAGCTGGCTGATAAAGCGAGAGGCAGCATCAACCCAGGGTCAGGACTAGCCCAGTGTACATAACAGCTGGCCGATAAAGCGAGAGGCAGCATCAACCCAGGGTTAGGACTAGCCCAGTGTACATAACAGCTGGCTGATAAAGCGAGAAGCAGCATCAAACCAGGGTCAGGACTAGCCCAGTGTACATAACAACTGGCCGATAAAGCGAGAGGCAGCATCAACCCAGGGTCAGGACTAGCCCAGTGTACATAACAACTGGCCGATAAAGCGAGAGGCAGCATCAATCCAGGGTCAGGACTAGCCCAGTGTACATAACAACTGGCCGATAAAGCGAGAGGCAGCATCAACCCAGGGTTAGGACTAGCCCAGTGTACATAACAGCTGGCCGATAAAGCGAGAGGCAGCATCAACCCAGGGTCAGGACTAGCCCAGTGTACATAACAACTGGCCGATAAAGCGAGAAGCAGCACCAACCCAGGGTCAGGACTAGCCCAGTGTACATAACAACTGGCCGATAAAGCGAGAGGCAGCATCAATCCAGGGTCAGGACTAGCCCAGTGTACATAACAGCTGGCTGATAACGAGATAGGCAGCGTCATCCACTTAAGTAAGGTAGGGAAGGAAGTACACAAGGATGTACAGGTAAACATAGAAGACGCGACCCTCACCGCGATCCGCAGCCGCCGCTCCGCGAACATGTCATTAACGGCGCGAACTCCGGCACTGTGCTCAGATCTGAGTAATTGAAAGTCTCGCCGTAGTCGAACAGCTTCGGCGCGCACTTTTCTCAACCCGTCGACCAGCTGAGGACTAGGTCGCTGCTGCCGATGTCCCTGCGCAGCCCCGATGCAGGACTGGTCCGAGCTCGTGGCTGAGGGTCCCGAGTTGGGTAAAGAGGACGAGAGGGCGCGAGAGAATATTGAGAACTATATTTAACTGAGCTGTCTTTAATTTTGCATGAGTATTTATAATCGGGGCTTGTTGGGAGGGGCATAACGCACAGGATGAACGCTTAAGCTTCATCACAACGAATAAAGCTAAAACACACGACTTGGCTAGAAACGAAAGATTCCCATAGGACCTATGCGATTGAATTAGAATGACAGTGCAGTATTCAGGCACTCCAGGCTAGCAGACTTGCTCTAAAAGGAAAGCCGATTGTAAGATGAGAAGATTTTTCAGTGCCGGACTCGACCTGCTTTTAGGGCCTCTCTAAATGCAGAGGTCTTGGCTTTGCGGCACGCGAACTTTGATAGACTTCACGTAATACTAGCTAGCCCTGAGCACAATCGCGTGAAACAGGTATCGCCTTTATTCTGTGAAGCGGAAGATTAGGTGTGTGTATTTAGGTAATCGGTAAGGTATAAAGTATTCTACGAGCATATTTCTGTTGGGAGAGACGTATTTCTGTTAAATCTAGCGATTCGGCAAGTTGCTGGTCAAACTTTTCCAGTCACAAGAATTATAATAACATTTGCAGCGCTCGCGGTTTTCACTATCAATCTATCCTCTGCCCCACTTCCTCTTTCGATCTAGAAAGAAGAGGTAATGCAGAAGTGCAAAAGGGACAGAATGGAAGAACGAGGAATGAATGAAGATCTTCTGACACTCCGATCCGCATTCTCCACCCATACCGAAGTCGGCAACTGTCTGTCTGTCTGGCCGGTTGGCCCGGTGGTAGCACCGCGGTAACGTCGCATTCCAGACAGTCATATTCTATGTTAGAAACTGAATCGGGAGGAGGGCACCTCTCCTAGCAGGTGGCCGCTATTGCAGAGTCAATTTTGCAGTCGCCAATGCTTATTATAGGTGCAAATGAGAAGTACAGGTGCGAAGTTAGTATGTTTCCTGGTCCACCTGAAGACTCGCGAATTCAGTCTAATCTGTACTTTATTTCTGCGCTTGCTTTTATGCAGCAAAATCCAGAGGTCTTAATCCTGAAATCCTGAATAGCGGACTGCGCGGGGCCCGAGCCCGTGTTAGTCGAGAGTCCTTACTGCTCTGGGCCGAGAATGCGCTATCTAAACTGCTATTACTCGGTGCGTTCGGCTTGACGGTGCCTGGCTTATGTTGAACATGCTGCTGCTGCTGTTGTTGCTGCTGCTGCATCGATTGCTGTATCCAGCTGGTTAGGTGAGCCAGTTGGGCTTCCATGGAAGCCATCCGAGTTCTAAAATGCAAAATTTAACACTAATATGTACGCGTAACACTTCGATGGCGAGTGTAAACACTGAGTGATCCATTTTTAACCTAGCTACCATGAATGATAATTGAGTGAGGACTGGAAAGTGACAGGCAGACAGGCAGACAATGTGACAGACGGAGAGTAACAGACGGACAGTGATAGACAGACGGTGTGACAGACGGACAGTGATAGACACACAGTGTGACAGACGGACAGTGTGACAGTCGGACAGTGTGACAGACGGACAGTGTGACAGTCGGACAGTGTGACAGTCGGACAGTGTGACAGTCGGACAGTGTGACAGACGGACAGTGTGACAGTGGGACAGTGGCACGGACAGTCATAGTCAGACAGTTTACTAGGTTGAGCTATTAAAATCTGGACGTCAAAAAGCTAGGTATGGTTTCTATCATTCAAGCTATTAAGATTAGCTGTTAAACTGTGTCTCACACTGCCGCAGCATCCGCTATGGCTTTGCTGTGAATTCTGGAGGGTTGTATCAACGCATCGGTCTGCCCCTGAGACTGCGACGGCGGCGGCGGCGGCGGTGGTGGCGGCGGCGGCGGAGGCGGCGGCGGAGGCGGCGGCACAGGTAGCTGCTGCTGATGCATCATTAGTATGCTCAGCAGTTCCTGGGGCAAGGCTCGGCTGCTTCTGGCATAGTGCTGAGCCTCGCTTATCGCTGTCCGCGGGTTTTAGAGGGCGCAGGTACTTGTGAGAAACAGGCCGACCGCGGGTGTTACAGGGCGCAGGTACTTGTGAGAAACAGGCCGACCGCGGGTGTTAGAGGGCGCAGGTACTTGTGAGAAACAGGCCGACCGCGGGTGTTAGAGGGCGCAGGTACTTGTGAGAAACAGGCCGACCACAGCTCTCGCGGTCACATCCAGCTGTGTGCCTGCCATACCGCCTAAACCAGCCCTTAGTTTGCACTTTCTGTCATGTTCCTCTGGCTCGCTTGCCGTTTGTGAAAGGCCGCCAGAGGAATGCGGCCCCAGCCCTCAGATGAAATCCCTATTCTTCCCCTCTCTATCCCGCCTCTCCCACTCTCTCTATTTTCTGCTGAAGACTTTATCGGCGCCTCTGGTTCTGAAAGACGCATCTCCAACGCGGAAATAACAGTGTAAAAGACCTCTCTACCCAAACTCGCCATATCGCCCTCTCGCCCTTTTAAGTGCAAGTGACAAGCAGTCATTTCGTAGTACCCCTCGTAGGCATTTAAATTTCCTTTCCTGTTTCAGTTGCGATGCAAATTACGTAATTACCCAAAAATTACATGAAAGAGAACACTTTTAAAACAATGAAACTTTGGATGATAAGACTTGATGGTAACGAGTCGGTTCCATCGATTCCAGCTGCGGTTCTATTCGTAACTATGATTTCAGCTGTGATTCTATTCGTAACTACGATTCTAGCTGCGATTCTATTCGTAACTACGATTCCAGCTGCGATTCTATTCGTAACTACGATTCCAGCTGCGGTTCTATTCGTAACTACGATTCTAGCTGCGATTCCATTCGTAACTACGATTCTAGCTGCGATTACATTCGTAACTACGATTCCAGCTGCGATTCAATTCGTAACTACGATTCCAGCTGCGATTCTATTCGTAACTACGATTCCAGCTGCGATTCCATTCGTAACTACGATTTTAGCTGTGATTCTTTTCGTAACTACGATTCCAGCTGCGATTCTATTCGTAACTATGATTCCAGCTGCGATTCCATTCGTAACTATGATTCCAGCTGCGATTCCATTCGTAACTACGATTCTAGCTGCGATTCTATTCGTAACTACGATTCCAGCTGCGATTCCATTCGTAACTACGATTTTAGCTGTGATTCTTTTCGTAACTACGATTCCAGCTGCGATTCTATTCGTAACTATGATTCCAGCTGCGATTCCATTCGTAACTATGATTCCAGCTGCGATTCCATTCGTAACTACGATTCTAGCTGCGATTCTATTCGTAACTACGATTCCAGCTGCGATTCCATTCGTAACTATGATTCCAGCTGCGATTCCATTCGTAACGATGATTCCAGCTGCGATTCCATTCGTAACTACGATTCCATTCGTAACTACGATTCCAGCTGCGATTCAATTCGTAACTACGATTCCAGCTGCGATTCTGTTTGTAACTACGATTCCAGCTGCGATTCTATTCGTAACTATGATTCCAGCTGCGATTCCATTCGTAACTATGATTCCAGCTGCGATTCCAATCGTAACTACGATTCCAGCTGCGATTCTGTTTGTAACTACGATTCCAGCTGCGATTCTATTCGTAACTACGATTCCAGCTGTGATTCCATTCGTAACTACGATTCCAGCTGCGATTCCAATCGTAACTACGATTCCAGCTGCGATTCTGTTTGTAACTACGATTCCAGCTGCGATTCTATTCGTAACTATGATTCCAGCTGCGATTCAATTCGTAACTACGATTCCAGCTGCGATTCCAATCGTAACTACGATTCCAGCTGCGATTCTATTCGTAACTACGATTCCAGCTGCGATTCCATTCGTAACTACGATTTTAGCTGTGATTCTTTTCGTAACTACGATTCCAGCTGCGATTCTATTCGTAACTATGATTCCAGCTGCGATTCCATTCGTAACTACGATTCTAGCTGCGATTACATTCGTAACTACGATTCCAGCTGCGATTCAATTCGTAACTACGATTCCAGCTGCGATTCTATTCGTAACTACGATTCCAGCTGCGATTCCATTCGTAACTACGATTTTAGCTGTGATTCTTTTCGTAACTACGATTCCAGCTGCGATTCTATTCGTAACTATGATTCCAGCTGCGATTCAATTCGTAACTACGATTCCAGCTGCGATTCCAATCGTAACTACGATTCCAGCTGCGATTCTATTCGTAACTACGATTCCAGCTGCGATTCCATTCGTAACTACGATTTTAGCTGTGATTCTTTTCGTAACTACGATTCCAGCTGCGATTCTATTCGTAACTATGATTCCAGCTGCGATTCCATTCGTAACTATGATTCCAGCTGCGATTCCATTCGTAACTACGATTCTAGCTGCGATTCTATTCGTAACTACGATTCCAGCTGCGATTCCATTCGTAACTATGATTCCAGCTGCGATTCCATTCGTAACGATGATTCCAGCTGCGATTCCATTCGTAACTACGATTCCATTCGTAACTACGATTCCAGCTGCGATTCAATTCGTAACTACGATTCCAGCTGCGATTCTGTTTGTAACTACGATTCCAGCTGCGATTCTATTCGTAACTATGATTCCAGCTGCGATTCCATTCGTAACTATGATTCCAGCTGCGATTCCAATCGTAACTACGATTCCAGCTGCGATTCTGTTTGTAACTACGATTCCAGCTGCGATTCTATTCGTAACTACGATTCCAGCTGTGATTCCATTCGTAACTACGATTCCAGCTGCGATTCCAATCGTAACTACGATTCCAGCTGCGATTCTGTTTGTAACTACGATTCCAGCTGCGATTCTATTCGTAACTATGATTCCAGCTGCGATTCCATTCGTAACTACGATTCCAGCTGCGATTCCAATCGTAACTACGATTCCAGCTGCGATTCTGTTTGTAACTACGATTCCAGCTGCGATTCTATTCGTAACTACGATTCCAGCTGCGGTTCTATTCGTAACTACGATTCTAGCTGCGATTCCATTCGTAACTACGATTCTAGCTGCGATTACATTCGTAACTACGATTCCAGCTGCGATTCAATTCGTAACTACGATTCCAGCTGCGATTCTATTCGTAACTACGATTCCAGCTGCGATTCTATATGTATCTATGATTCTTTTCGTAACTACGATTCCAGCTGCGATTCTATTTGTAACTACGATTCCAGCTGCGATTCCATTCGTAACTACGATTCTAGCTGCGATTCCATTCGTAACTACGGCTACAGCTGCGATTCTAGCAACAGTTCTAACTGATGTTACGGTGACACTTCGTGAATCTATTCAAGTTTTCAGATGTCAAATCGCAATAGAAATGATGTACTCATCGCTCACCTTGATGCACTTCAGGTGGACAAGTGCAAACCAGTTCCTGCTGATGAATGCTGTGCTGGATCTGATGCTGGTACTGCTGCTGGCTATGATACAGGTGCTGGTACTGCTGCTGCTGCTGTTGCGGTTGCTGCTGCTGCTGCTGCTGTGGCGGCTGGCTGTGATGATTGCGGCGCTGCATTGCGACAAATCGTGTCTGAATATAAATAATAGTGTTTTCGGATTCTTCAATCTAGCTTATTGTATAACAAGGCCTCAGCTCCGCAAACTGTTGTCTGCGCTATATGAAACCCGCCTAATGTATTCGGCCATTTAAACCAGGCGAGACAAATGCAGACAAACGCCACAGCCAATGGGACCGGGCGGCGGAGGGGTGGGGGTAGCGAGAAGGCATCCCGCACTGCTGCTGCCAACTGCAGCACTGGGGTATGAGAGGGAGTTAGTGGGGCCAGATTTGGCAAGCTTTCAATTTGAGCGGGATTTCGGATTTTTCTTCCCATCTCGGTGCTGGCCCCCAACTTAGAACCACATTGGGGGGGGGCATTCTCAGGGTGTGGACAGGCCTTCTCTGGAGTCTCTTCGTCACGCAGAGACGAAGTTCCCAGAAGGACTCCACGCTGCTCGTCTCCCTCACCGCTTTTGGGCGAATTCCAAGCTTATTTTTTTGGGAGAAGTTCCGCGCAGAGTCCTCGATCTCCTAGGAGAAGAAGTTTCTTAGGCACAGCTAATTATAGTGACCAGTGAGCCTCATTGCTAGTTCAATACGGGAGGTCCCGGGCGGCACAGACAAGTGGGTCTGAGTGGCCTAGTTGCTGAAGCACTTGCTAAAGTGCTTTGAACCCAAACTGACGGACAGAAATGTGTACTAGTTCACAAACACATGAACAATTTCATATGCGATGTCACCATATAAAAACCGATTGACTCATTTTCCTGAATAATACACAGCTTTTGGTAAAATTCTGAATAAATGGTTATAGTTCAAAAATGGCTGCTGCGGTTCTAGATACAGCTCCTGCTGCGATTCTAGATTTATTTCCTGCTGCGATATTTATATCCTGCTGCGATTCTAGATATATATCCTGCTGCGATTCTAGATATATATCCTGCTGCGATTCTAGATATATATCCTGCTGCGATTCTAGATATATATCCTGCTGCGATTCTAGATATATATCCTGCTGCGATTCTAGATATATATCCTGCTGCGATTCTAGATATATATCCTGCTGCGATTCTAGATATATATCCTGCTGCGATTCTAGATATATATCCTGCTGCGATTCTAGATATATATCCTGCTGCGATATTTATATCCTGCTGCGATTCTAGATATATATCCTGCTGCGATTCTAGATATATATCCTGCTGCGATTCTAGATATATATCCTGCTGCGATTCTAGATATATATCCTGCTGCGATTCTAGATATATATCCTGCTGCGATTCTAGATATATATCCTGCTGCGATTCTAGATATATATCCTGCTGCGATTCTAGATATATATCCTGCTGCGATTCTAGATATATATCCTGCTGCGATTCTAGATATATATCCTGCTGCGATTCTAGATATATATCCTGCTGCGATTCTAGATATATATCCTGCTGCGATTCTAAATACAGCTCCTGCTACGATTCTAGATATATACGAGCCGTATCCTGCTGGGATTCTAGATACAGCTCCTGCTGCGATTCTAGATATATACCCTGCTGCGATTCTAGATATATATCCTGCTGCGATTCTAGATATATATCCTGCTGCGATTCTAGATATATATCCTGCTGCGATTCTAGATATATATCCTGCTGCGATTCTAGATATATATCCTGCTGCGATTCTAGATATATATCCTGCTGCGATTCTAGATATATATCCTGCTGCGATTCTAGATATATATCCTGCTGCGATTCTAGATATATATCCTGCTGCTATTCTAGATATATATCCTGCTGCGATTCTAGATATATATCCTGCTGCGATTCTAGATACAGCTCCTGCTGCGATTCTAGATATATACGAGCCGTATCCTGCTACGATTCTAGATATATACGAGCCGTATCCTGCTGGGATTCTAGATACAGCTCCTGCTGCGATTCTAGATACAGCTCCTAATGCGATTATAGCTATCAGCTACAGCGATTAAGTAAATAGTTTGATTAACCTGAACGGCGGCGCTCAGCCCTGATCTGCCGCGCCTGTCAGCGGCGCTGATCTGGTCCACCTCGCTGTCGCTGAAGCAGCCGCTGGTGTCACGAGAGTTGCCTCCGCCGACGCAAGCGTTGGAAGCGGAGGTCGCGGCCACGGCAGCCGGAGCGGCCAATCTGGTGGAACAGCCCTCCAAGGTTGAGGCGGACCTGGAACCGCGCAGCTGCACCTGCGTCGGCGCCTGACCGTTTGGCTCCTGCAGCTTCAGCACCGCGTGCGCTCGGACGTCCCTGAGTGCGGCATTCGGTATTCACAGGTGAGCAATGGATCTGACAGGTGAGCAATGGATGTGACAGGTGAGCAATGGATGTGACAGGTGAGCAATGGATGTGACAGGTGAGCAATGGATGTGACAGGTGAGCAATGGATGCGACAGGTGAGCAGTGGATGTGACAGGTGAGCAATGGATGTGACAGGTGAGCAATGGATGTGACAGGTGAGCAATGGATGTGACAGGTGAGCAATGGATGTGACAGGTGAGCAATGGATGTGACAGGTGAGCAATGGATGTGACAGGTGAGCAATGGATGTGACAGGTGAGCAATGGATGTGACAGGTGAGCAATGGATGTGACAGGTGAGCAATGGATGTGACAGGTGAGCAATGGATGTGACAGGTGAGCAATGGATGTGACAGGTGAGCAATGGATGTGACAGGTGAGCAATGGATGTGACAGGTGAGCAATGGATGTGACAGGTGAGTAATGGATGTGACAGGTGAGCAATGGATGTGACAGGTGAGCAATGGATGTGACAGGTGAGCAATGGATGTGACAGGTGAGCAATGGATGTGACAGGTGAGCAATGGATGTGACAGGTGAGTAATGGATGTGACAGGTGAGTAATGGATGTGACAGGTGAGCAATGGATGTGACAGGTGAGTAATGGATGTGACAGGTGAGTAATGGCTGATGGGGGAGCAATTCCCCCACCCTTGGTATAAAACGGGGGCAAAATGGCTTTGTAGTCCTACTGTTAAGCCATTACCCGTCTAATTCCGTGACATTTGACGGAAAATTCGTACACCGTGTTGTCTCAGTTGCTTTAAGCTTGTCCTTTTATATTCTTCCTTCTTCTGGGATGAAACAGTCGGAGGACTGACTGGAGTAGCAATCGCCGATTATCCCTTGAGCTCTTGGGCTGATAATTCCCCTCCGTCTACTAGAGTTTCGAGCTCAGGCTTCCACTATCAGATCCTCCGCTCTCCAGGTCCCGCTAACTCAATTTCATCAGTACTCGACCTTGAGGTTCTGAGCTGTCTCATCGTGATCTCTCTAGCTCTCACCGCCCGCTCACCTCCCATCTTTCAGCGCTTATCTCTACGACTTAGCGATGAGGAAGAAATCGATTCACGCGGCAGACTGACGGGCGAGTGTGAGATGAACTCGAGAGCCCAAAATGAGCTCCTTAGAAAGCCGAGCGACAAGGCATACATTTTGCATGCCTCGCTACTGAATATTTCTAATCATACCAGACAGTGAAAGTCAGTTATGGATGAAGCGTTTGTGGCGGGGGAATCCCAGAGGACTTCTCTGGTTGCTGATGGGGGAATCCAAGAAGTACTCTCTGGTTGCTGAAGGGGAATCCAAGAGGTCTTCTCTGGTTGCTGAAGGGGAATCCAAGAGGTCTTCTCTGGTTGCTGAAGGGGAATCCAAGAGGTCTTCTCTGGTTGCTGAAGGGGAATCCAAGAGGTCCTCTCTGGCTGAGATTGGGAAATCCAAGAGGTCCTCTCTGATTGCTGAATGGGGAATCCCAGATGTGTTCTCTGGTTGCTGATGTGGGAATCCAAGAGGTCCTCTCTGGTTGCTGATGTGGGAATCCAAGAGATCCTCTCTGGTTGTGATTGGGGAATCCCAGATGTGTTCTCTGGTTGCTGATGTGGGAATCCAAGAGGCCCTCTCTGGTTGTGATTGGGTAATCCAAGAGGTCATCTATGGTTGAGATAGGGAAATCCCAGAGGTCCTCTTTGGTTGAGATAGGGGAATTCCTGAGGTCCTCTCTGGTTGAGATAGGGAAATCCCAGAGGTCCTCTTTGGTTGAGATAGGGGAATTCCTGAGGTCCTCTCTGGTTGAGATAGGAGAATCCCAGGGGTCCTCTCTGGTTGAGATAGGAGAATCCCAGGGGTCCTCTCTGGTTGAGATAGAGGAATCCCAGGGGTTTATCTCTGGTTGAGATAGGGGAATCCCAGGGGTCCTCTCTGGTTGAGATAGGGGAATCCCAGGGGTCCTCTCTGGTTGAGATAGGGGAATTCCTGAGGTCCTCTCTGGTTGAGATAGGGAAATCCCAGAGGTCCTCTTTGGTTGAGATAGGGGAATTCCTGAGGTCCTCTCTGGTTGAGATAGGAGAATCCCAGGGGTCCTCTCTGGTTGAGATAGGAGAATCCCAGGGGTCCTCTCTGGTTGAGATAGAGGAATCCCAGGGGTTTATCTCTGGTTGAGATAGGGGAATCCCAGGGGTCCTCTCTGGTTGAGATAGGGGAATCCCAGGGGTCCTCTCTGGTTGAGATAGGGGAATCCCAGGGGTCCTCTCTGGTTGAGATAGGGGAATCCCAGGGGTCCTCTCTGGTTGAGATAGGGGAATCCCAGGGGTCCTCTCTGGTTGAGATAGAGGAATCCCAGAGGTCCTCTCTGGTACGTTTTAGTGGCTGGGGAATCCCAGAACTCCATAATGATAGGCAAGACTAGGATTTCCCTCAAATAACTCACCTGACGTCCTCCAGCTTGTAGTAGGAATTCGAACCCTGGTCCAGCACGCAGACAGTGGCGCCCTCCAGCCGGTGCGCCCAGTCGGGCCCCAGACGCCTCGGGAAGGCCTTGGCGAACAGGCTGAGCACCTCAGCCTGACTGCTCGGCCTCTCGGCCAGGGCTAGACGGCGGATCTCGTCCCGGTAGATGAGGAAAATCACGCCTCGGTGATTGGTTTGTAGTAGGGTTTCTCGTCCATTTAGGATATCCACAATTGATTTATTTACTTGCCAAATGCTTTTGAAAAATCCATTTTTACTGGATTAGCTTACAATATTCTCTAGTTTTCAGAGCCATATCGAAATGCCTTGGATAAATAGCGGTAGATGTAACTAATTGCCTGACAAACAACACATTATTAGCTGAGATTTTCCTCGGATCAAGCACAGTCTGACGGAAGGAAGCAAGAAAAGTCTGCTGCTATACTCGTAAAAATCGGGTGAATAAGCTCCTAGGGGAGAGGGTAATTTTCTCCCTAGCAATCGAAACTGGGCGGGCCCGCCTTGTCTCCTGTAATTAGACAGGATCTGAATTTGCGGGTCAACCTACTCGACACGTTAATGCTGGCCCCAACTGTGAGAGCCTGATCCGTGTTTTTCATCTTTTTATATCCCAAAAATAGGCCAAAGAGATGTGGCACACTTCCTCAAGTTTTTTTCTTGCAGAGCTGAAGATAATCAATCCATCGCTATGCTCTAGTATAGCTCAGATTTTTGCCTACTCTAGTTAGCCTTACGACGTATGCTCTTCGGTCTTAAAATGGAGGAGCAGACCATTGAGTGACACTAGACCTGCAGCCAGCGAGGAGGCAAATGCTGCCCATTCCGCTGACTCCTGAGCACACACTCACACAGGTGTGTACATCTGTCCTGACTTTGTCATCGTCAGGAAGTGTACACTCTCAATGTATTTTGTATGTTGTCACCTCGCAAGTGTAAATTGCGTGACAAGCCGGCAAGCCTTCTCACCACGGCTGCGCCCCAAATGAATGTGGTATCGCCGCGGAATCGAGCTCAGGGACCTTGGTGCGAGAGGCAGACGCGTTAGATCGCTCTGCGACTGACGCAAACAATCCAGCAACCGTTGGGATAATTATTGCTTTGTGTCTGATACAAACAAAGGAATAGGATTACGCTGAAGTATTTATTCACTTCTAGCTGTCAGAGAATCTGGTTGAAGCACGATAGCCACCAATAATAGCATGCGCTCACCAGCTGACACTTGTCGGCGATGAACTGCGCCGGAGCCGCATCCGGTCAGCGGCGCCGAGCATTGCCCGGATGCCGACGACGTAAGGCCAGTCAGCGAGCCGCCGCTGTTCACCCGCTGCAGGCTCAGAGTCTGGCGAAGGCTGCCACTGAGCCGCTGCAACTAAAAGAGGAGCACTCAGATGAGCAGTCAACTGGGGTGTCAGATGAGCAGTCAACTGGGGTGTCAGATGAGCAGTCAACTGGGGTGTCAGATGAGCAGTCAACTGGGGTGTTAGATGAGCAGTCAACTGGGGTGTTAGATGAGCAGTCAACTGGGGTGTTAGGTGAGCAGTCAACTGGGGTGTTAGGTGAGCAGTCAACTGGGGTGTTAGATGAGCAGTCAACTGGGGTGTCAGATGAGCAGTCAACTGGGGTGTTAGATGAGCAGTCAACTGGGGTGTCAGATGAGCAGTCAACTGGGGTGTTAGATGAGCAGTCAACTGGGGTGTCAGATGAGCAGTCAACTGGGGTGTTAGGTGAGCAGTCAACTGGGGTGTTAGGTGAGCAGTCAACTGGGGTGTTAGATGAGCAGTCAACTGGGGTGTCAGATGAGCAGTCAACTGGGGTGTCAGATGAGCAGTCAACTGGGGTGTTAGGTGAGCAGTCAACTGGGGTGTCAGGTGAGCAGTCAACTGGGGTGTCAGGTGAGCAGTCAACTGGGGTGTCAGGTGAGCAGTCAACTGGGGTGTCAGGTGAGCAGTCAACTGGGGTGTCAGATGAGCAGTCAACTGGGGTGTTAGATGAGCAGTCAACTGGGGTGTCAGATGAGCAGTCAACTGGGGTGTCAGCTTAGGCTGCCAGATCATGGGCTAATTATTCGATCTACCGTGCGTTCAGAATTTTCGTGCATTTGATAAAAAGTTCAAGTATTCGCATTGTTCTACTTGCAGTAGCGATATAAGAAATTAGTGCGGTATTTTCTCTGTCGAAAATCACAGAATAGTACCCGGATTATTGAAAGTAGTGCTTTTGCGATTAATAATATGATACATTCGATGAGTATTGACTATATTTAAAGTATAAACTGTACAGGATTGTGCAGTACCGTATGCATATAAGCTTTGGGATGTGATGTCTTCGAGATTACAACTGGGACATTGGGGTGGGTATCCGGCAGATTTACTGCATGAGGGAAAAATCAAGGCCAGGCCTGCATTGATGAGGAGTCCGGAGGAGACTGGGGGGCAGTGGGGATACGAAGGGGCTGCCGCAGCTGAATAAAAAATCCGAAAAGCCATTCTTGTAGGTGTCATGTAAACTGCCGATTCTCTGTTTGCGGCTGCTCTCAATTCCCACCGCGCATTTTTGTCTGAGCCGAAACTCCTCAGCCTCACCAAAATGGTGTGTCAGAATTCCACTCCTCTGATTGCGGATGACAATGAATGCGAGCTATGAAAGGAGCAGCAGCACTCACTCTCTGCCCTTCCCCCTTCCTGCACAACACGACTCCATTCACTATTCTACGGGCGAACAGCAAGCATGCCGTTTGCTGGCTGCGTAATGCGGGTCCGGCTGTCCTCATGCCCGATCTTGCTTACAATTCTACTCTCCAAGTTTAAGCATGCCACATTCTCAGCTATGTCTTCTCATCACAATTCTCCAATTTCAAATCACATCTCCATGCTATCTCACATGACCTATCTAGTCTCTCGTCCTTTCTAATTTTTCATCTATTCTCATGTCACCATTCATCCTATCTCTCTTACTTCTCCTGCCCTACTCATCTCTCTTTTCTCTCCTGTCTCCTCCCTCCTCTCTCCTCTCTTGTCTCCTCTGTCCTGTCTCCTCCCTCCTCTCTCCTCTCCTGTATCCTCTCTCCTGTCTCCTCCCTCCTCTCTCCTGTCTCCTCCCTCCTCTCTCCTGTCTCTTCCCTCCTCTCTCCTGTCTCCTCCCTCCTCTCTCCTGTCTCCTCCCTCCTCTCTCCTGTCTCCTCCCTCCTCTCTCCTGTCTCCTCCCTCCACTTTCGTCTTCTCTCTCCTCTCCTCCCTCCTCTCTCCTCTCCTGTCTCCTCTCCCCTCTCCTGTCTCCTCTCTCCTCTCCCCTCACCTGTCTCCTCTGTCCTGTCTCCTCCCTCCTCTCTCCTCTCCTGTCTCCTCTCTCCTGTCTCCTCCCTCCTCTCTCCTGTCTCCTCCCTCCTCTCTCCTGTCTCCTCCCTCCTCTCTCCTGTCTCCTCCCTCCTCTCTCCTGTCTCCTCCCTCCTCTATCCTGTCTCCTTCCTCCAATTTCGTCTTCTCTCTCCTCTCCTCCCTCCTCTCTCCTCTCCTGTCTCCTCTCCCCTCTCCTGTCTCCTCTCTCCTCTCCTGTCTCCTCTCCTGTCTCCTCTCTCCTCTCTCCTCCCTACTCTCTCCTTTCCTGTCTCCTCTGTCCTGTCTCCTCCCTTCTCTCTCCTCTCCTGTCTCCTCTGTCCTGTCTCCTCCCTCTTCTCTCCTTTCTCCTCCCTCCCCTTTGTCTTCTCTCTCCTCTCCTCCCTCCTCTCTCCTCTCCTGTCTCCTCTCTCCTCTCCTGTCTCCTCTGTCCTGTCTCCTCCCTCCTCTCTCCTCTCCTGTCTCCTCTGTCCTGTCTCCTCCCTCCTCTCTACTCTCCTGTCTCCTCTGTCCTGTCTCCTCCCTCCTCTCTCCTCTCCTGTCTCCTCTGTCCTGTCTCCTCCCTCCTCTCTCCTCTCCTGTCTCCTCTGTCCTGTCTCCTCCCTCCTCTCTCCTCTCCTGTCTCCTCTGTCCTGTCTCCTCCCTCCTCTCTCCTCTCCTTTCTCCTCTCTCCTTTCTCCTGCCTCCTCTCTCCTGTCTCCTCCTTCCTCTTTCGTCTCCTCTCTCCTCTCCTGTCTCCTCTCTCCTCTCTCCTCCCTACTCTCTCCTTTCCTGTCTCCTCTGTCCTGTCTCCTCCCTTCTCTCTCCTCTCCTGTCTCCTCTCTCCTTTCTCCTCCCTCCTCTCTCCTGTCTCCTCCCTCCTCTTTCGTCTTCTCTCTCCTCTCCTCCCTCCTCTTTCGTCTTCTCTCTCCTCTCCTCCCTCCTCTCTCCTCTCCTCCCTCCTCTCCTCCCTCCTCTCCCCTCTCCTGTCTCCTCTCTCCTCTCCTGTCTCCTCTGTCCTGTCTCCTCCCTCCTCTCTCCTCTCCTTTCTCCTCTCTCCTTTCTCCTGCCTCCTCTCTCCTGTCTCCTCCTTCCTCTTTCGTCTTCTCTCTCCTCTCCTCCCTCCTCTCCCCTCTCCTGTCTCCTCTCTCCTGTCTCCTGTCTCCTCTCTCCTGTCTCCTCCCTACCCTCTGCTCTCCTGTTTGTTTGTAGCTTTTTTCAATGTCCTGAATTTTTTTTTCTGTCTTATTATATTCATTCATTTTCCAATATTCGTTTCTCATCTGCGTCTCATTCTAGAACTCTCTTCTTTGACTTGCTGTTTGCTCCCCCAGCCCATCGTCAGGCGGAGCAACCAAGTGGAGAATAATTGATGAAGCTTGCGACTTGGAGACTGGGACGAGAGTAGGAGAAACAAGAGAGAGGGTGGAGAAAGCGATCTGACCTGCGCCCAACTGACCAGCATTGTGGAGGAGAGTTCATTCTGACAAAAGCACAGAGAGCAAACAACACAGACACACACACACATGAGCACACTCATGACCTCCAGTGCTGATTTCTCACACTTCTCTCTTACCTCCTCAGTCTATGAAGGACATTCTATGAGAGCTAGAATGAATGGTAGGAATTCAACTGCCAAGCACGCCATTTTCCAATTCATTTGTGCGGCTCAAGGCTGCATTGTCACTAACTTTCTTAGAAACGGCTCAGAAGTACAAGCTTGAATATCCTAAAAGATAGCACTTTTTAGGGAAAAGATTTCATGGGCGATTTGACACCTAAAAGGAGCCGCAGTTTCTTAATCCATCAAGAAATTTAAAGGATTCTAGGGTAATCAAAATTGGATTCCAGGGTAATCTGGGGATTCCAGGGTAATCTGAGGATTCCAGGGTAATCTGTGGGACTCCAGGGTAATCTGTGGGACTCCAGGGTAATCTGCGAGATTTCAGGGTAATCTGGGGTATTCCAGTGTAATCTGGGGGATTCCAGGGTAATCTAAAATCGATTCCATAGTAATCTGGGGGATTCCAGGGTAATCTGAGGATTCCAGGGTAATTTTAGGGATTCCAGGGTAATCTGGTGGATTCCAGGGTAATCTGAGAGATTCCAGGGTAATCTGGAAATTCCACGGTAATTTTAGGGATTCCAGGGTAATTTTGCGGATTGCAGGGTAATCACAAGGATTCCGGGGTAATTTTGAGGATTCCAGGGTTATCTGTGGGATTCCAGGGTAATCTGAGAGATTTCAGGTTAATCTGGGGTATTCCATGGTAATCTGGGGGATTCCAGGGTAATCTGGGGGATTCCAGGGTAATCTAAAATTGATTCCAACAGTATTGCAGGTCGAGAATTTGACTGCATTAGTAGCCAGTCATACCCGAGTACAAAGTTTTCCCAATTTCCAAAATCTCCCCTAACTAACCTTAGCATAACCAAACCAAGAAACTTGTTCGCAGCTTTTAAACTGATTGACAAACTGGCAATGTCGGCCCATGCATATTTGCACAAAAACAGCTAGCAGCAGCTCAGATTTTAGAATTCAATCTTAAAGTTGAGCAAATAGAGTGAGTTCCATTTGAGCATCCTGTTGGAACAGATTTCTTCGCCCGTCTCCGACAATCTCAAATTTGATTGTCACATCATATTTGCAACCGGATAGAGAGAGTATTTGCAGCATAGGTTCGCTCTGTCTGACTAAGAAATAAATGCATGAAAAGTATGAAGTCTGAAATCAGCGATGCGAAACATAAGTAAGGACGATTTTTATTCTTAGCACTTTGAGCTGTAAAAACTGCAAAATACCTGTCTGTCTAACAGGTTAGATTAACTTTGTGACAGTTGAGATTGTCTGTCTAACAGTCATGTCTAACAGGTAAGAATGTCTGTCTAACAGATAAGATGGCCTGTCTAACAGGTGAGATTGTCTGTCTAACAGATAAGATGGCCTGTCTAACAGGTGAGATTGTCTATCTAACAGATAAGATGGCCTGTCTAACAGGTGAGATGTGTCTGTATAACAGGTGAGATGTGTCTGTATAACAGGTGAGATGTGTCTATCTAACAGATGAGATTGTCTATCTAACAGGTGAGATTGTCTGTCGAACAGAGCTTGTCTGTCTAAGAGGTGAGACTCTAATAATCGTTATAAAAATGGCTGTCCACTTTAGCGCACTGCTTAGGTTGCTGAAAACTGTTTAGCTCTGTTAGTTTGCTTGTTGTCGGTTTTGGAACATTGCGTAAGACTTAGCAAACATAACTTATTCTTACTAACAAATTCAGCGACCAATTATTTTATAGTAGAGCCGTCATTCATTTGACTGATTGATGGCTGTTTTGCGTCCAGCAGAAACCTGTGCCTCTCCTCTCTTCCCCAGGGGAAATTTGGCACCTAGTAACTGGAAACTCTCGGCTGACTCGTTCCCTCAGAATTTTTTTCTCTGGTATGCAGTTTTTCTGCGATTGTCGTTTGATAGTTTCTGCTCTGATAGTCAAAGGCAACTGTCCAACGCCTATTGCGTCTTTCTTATCTTAAACTATATATGATCTGTTAATTGTCTGCCTGTATCGATTCAATTGGAGAACAGACTGGGTGTACTCAAACCTTGACTATGCTCCAAAGACAAACTGACTGAGAAAATTACTGAGTGAGATAGATCAAATTAGACAGACACTGTGAGACACTGTGAGACACTGCGAGACACTGTGAGACACTGTGAGACACTGTGAGACACTGTGAGACACTGTGAGACACTGTGAGACACTGCGAGGCACTGTGAGACACTGCGAGGCACTGTGAGACACTGCGAGGCACTGTGAGACACTGTGAGACACTGCGAGGCACTGTGAGACACTGCGAGGCACTGTGAGACACTGTGAGACACTGTGAGACACTGTGAGACACTGTGAGACACTGTGAGACACTGTGAGACACTGCGAGGCACTGTGAGACACTGCGAGGCACTGTGAGACACTGCGAGGCACTGTGAGACACTGCGAGGCACTGTGAGACACTGCGAGGCACTGTGAGACACTGTGAGACACTGTGAGACACTGTGAGACACTGTGAGACACTGTGAGACACTGTGAGACAGATTCAGGTACTGTAAGACAGGGAATGAGACACAGAATGAGACACAGTAAGACACAGAATGTAACACAGTAAGACACAGAATGAGACACAGTAAGACACAGAATGAGACACAGTAAGACACAGAATGAGACACAGTAAGACACAGAATGAGACACAGTAAGACACAGAATGAGACACAGTAAGACACAGAATGAGACACAGTAAGACACAGAATGAGACACAGTAAGACACAGGATGAGACACAGTAAGACACAGGATGAGACACAGTAAGACACAGAATGAGACACAGTAAGACACGGAATGAGACACAGTAAGACACAGAATGAGACACAGTAAGACACAGAATGAGACACAGTAAGACACAGGATGAGACACAGTAAGACACAGAATGAGACACAGTAAGACACAGGATGAGACAGTCTGTTGAATCGACAATGTTAGTTATTCCTGGATGCAGGGTGGTTTCAACCCGTAGGGTGATGAATTGTCAAGCATGTATTTAGAAAATTAGTTTATTTCAACTTGAATTAACAACTCTCTGGAAAGGCTGTTGTATATCATTAGCACGATAAATTGGATTTAGCATTCAATATTACAACAGTACATAACGGTCATTCGAAATCTATTATATATAATGGACTTATCACTAACGCCAAGCTCCTTGGGGAATCAATTAATTAGCCTAATGACTGCGAGAATGTGGTTTGTGTGCTCCACACGTTTCGTGCGCTTGCATTGTTTGGACCTATCGGAGGCGTATAACACAATTAATTGCCTCGCAGCAACGCAAGCCAACCATGTCAGTAATACTTTTAATAAACTACTTCTTCAACTGAGGTTCAGTGAAAATGCATCTGCTATTCATTGTTTTTTTGTTTTTCTGTGACGTTGGGACCTTTGATTATTCGAAAATGTCCTGCTGGAGTCTAACATGTCCTGCTGGAGTCTAACATGTCCTGCTGGAGTCTAACATGTCCTGCTGGAGTCTAACATGTCCTGCTGGAGTCTGACATGTCCTGCTGGAGTCTAACATGTCCTGCTGGAGTCTAACATGTCCTGCTGGAGTCTAACATGTCCTGCTGGAGTCTAACATGTCCTGCTGGAGTCTAACATGTCCTGCTGGAGTCTAACATGTCCTGCTGGAGTCTAACATGTCCTGCTGGAGTCTAACATGTCCTGCTGGAGTCTAACATGTCCTGCTGGAGTCTAACATGTCCTGCTGGAGTCTAACATGTCCTGCTGGAGTCTAACATGTCCTGCTGGAGTCTAACATGTCCTGCTGGAGTCTAACATGTCCTGCTGGAGTCTAACATGTCCTGCTGGAGTCTAACATGTCCTGCTGGAGTCTAACATGTCCTGCTGGAGTCTAACATGTCCTGCTGGAGTCTAACATGTCCTGCTGGAGTCTAACATGTCCTGCTGGAGTCTAACATGTCCTGCTGGAGTCTAACATGTCCTGCTGGAGTCTAACATGTCCTGCTGGAGTCTAACATGTCCTGCTGGAGTCTAACATGTCCTGCTGGAGTCTAACATGTCCTGCTGGAGTCTAACATGTCCTGCTGGAGTCTAACATGTCCTGCTGGAGTCTAACATGTCCTGCTGGAGTCTAACATGTCCTGCTGGAGTCTAACATGTCCTGCTGGAGTCTAACATGTCCTGACCGAGTCTAACATGTCCTGACCGAGTCTAACATGTCCTTATGAAGTAAAAAATTTGACTCACTTTGGCTGTCGCCGCCTGCAGCCTCCGGCCGCGCTGAGGTGCTCTTTCTGCGGGCCGTTGCCTCCAGCCACACCTCTCATCGTCGCTGTGCAGCTGTGCTTCGTCCCCAACTGCCGACGACGCCGACGTCGTCATTGGAAACGGCGGCGACGCTACGGACACCGACGAGCCAGCGTCGGGACCCTTCGTAGCCACTCGAAAACGACAAGCACCGCCGACGCTTGAGCAAGCCGACGTCCGGCGCTCAGACGCCTGACGGTCGCTGAAATCTCCGTGCCTAAGCAGCGTCTGGATGGACCGGCGGGACAGCTGCGACAGCCGGCCATCCTCTTCCTCCGACGCTGGCGTCGACGCCGTCGCCTCCTCCGCCGTCGTCATCATTGACCAACCGTCGCCGCCAGCGATGGTTTGCGAGCGGGGCAGCCGCAGACGGGTGAGGCAAACTGGCCGCGCTGCTGCCGATGCTAATGTTGCTGAATGTCTCTTCGACGGTCGATGGTCTTCGACAATCTCAGGACCGCTGCTTGCAGCCAAGCTGTACTCTGTGGAGGCGACAAAGCTTTTGTTCAGTGAAAATTGGTAGACTCGCCAAAGCTTCCACTTACTGACTAAACAGCCCAGCGGTTCTCTGGGCTCGCTCACTCATTCTACTCACTAACTGGCGCACTCACACTTCTGCGGCATTGAAAGAGCTCTTCGCCGTTTCGCTGTGTCTGCTGTGAGTTAAAAGAGGCAAGAGAACCCTCCCCACCCCAGAACTGAGTAGTTCCGGGACCCAGCTTTCATTGGTTATTCACATCTCCTCACCCACCCCACCATGTCCCCTACACACACTCCGTATATTCAGTGCGGCCTCTCAAATGCTCTACTTAAAATTTGACAAATGCAACGCATTCTAAGTCACTTTCCTCATTTCTCCCTTCCTCTTCGTGTCTTCTACTATTTCGTGGGGCCAGCTATTTGTGCCAAAATCTAGCCCTTTATAGTAAACTACTCTTATGTACGTATGACAAGGGAATCCTTCATGACTCCAGTATTATCAGGGCATTCATCTGTGTCTCTACATATTTAGACAGCAATAGAATGTCCTTCAGTCAATGTTGGGGTTGGCAGAGAATGGGAACTGACAGAAAATGCTGCATTTTCCTAGAGCAAGGGCGCTCGCTGTATTGCAGGCAGAACTGTGTAGGAAGCTCTGGATCAGCCCAGACTCTGGGACTAGTGAGCTGTTAGTATCTACAATAGAAAGACCAAGCAATTTCGCCCTAGGGAAAGACAACACCCTAGGGGGTGTCTCAAGTACCCGCTGCCTACTTATCGATGGATCTAAAACCGAATGACCGATTTTCGTAAAAATCCACCCTCGGATCAACATTTTCCGTCCTTAACGATCAACTAGTTTTCAAAGCAGTCCGACTTCAGCATCGACTAGATATTCAGCAACTTTTGTGGAAAATCCAGGTGACAAGTACAACAAACATTGCTCAGTGTAAACCTTGTTGGCGAATCCATATTGGTTCAAAATAAAAAACTAACAGTTGTCTCATCTCTCCCATGTCTCATGCTCTCCCGTGTCTCATCTCTCCCGTGTCTCATCTCTCCCGTGTCTCATCTCTCCCATGTCTCATCTCTCCCGTGTGTCATCTCTCCCGTGTCTCATCTCTCCCGTGTCTCATCTCTCCCGTGTCTCATCTCTCCGTTGTCTCATCTCTCCCGTGTCTCATCTCTCCCATGTCTTATCTCTCCCATGTCTCATCTCTCCCGTGTCTCATCTCTCCCATGTCTTATCTCTCCCGTGTCTCATCTCTCCCATGTCTTATCTCTCCCATGTCTCATCTCTCCCGTGTCTCATCTCTCCCATGTCTCATCTCTCCCGTGTCTCATCTCTCCCGTGTCTCATCTCTCCCGTGTCTCATCTCTCCCGTGTCTCATCTCTCCCGTGTCTCATCTCTCCCGTGTCTCATCTCTCCCGTGTCTCATCTCTCCCGTGTGTCATCTCTCCCGTGTCTCATCTCTCCCGTGTCTCATCTCTCCCGTGTCTTATCTCTCTCATGTCTCATCTCTCCCGTGTCTCATCTCTCCCGTGTCTCATCTCTCCCATGTCTCATCTCTCCCGTGTCTCATCTCTCCCGTGTCTCATCTCTCCCGTGTCTCATCTCTCCCGTGTCTTATCTCTCTCATGTCTCATCTCTCCCGTGTCTAATGTCTCCCGTGTCTCATCTCTCCCGTGTGTCATCTCTCCCGTGTCTTATCTCTCCCATGTCTCATCTCTCCCGTGTCTCATCTCTCCCGTGTCTCATCTCTCCCGTGTCTCATCTCTCCCGTGTCTTATCTCTCTCATGTCTCATCTCTCCCGTGTCTAATGTCTCCCGTGTCTCATCTCTCCCGTGTGTCATCTCTCCCGTGTCTCATCTCTCCCGTGTCTTATCTCTCTCATGTCTCATCTCTCCCGTGTCTCATCTCTCCCATGTCTCATCTCTCCCGTGTCTCATCTCTCCCATGTCTCATCTCTCCCATGTCTCATCTCTCCCGTGTCTCATCTCTCCCATGTCTCATCTATATCCAGTATCATTTTCTTTTGACAATTCAGTCCGCTGTTGTCACTTGTTTTCTTTTGTTTACCCCTCAAGAAATTTGCGTTTGCCTTGACCTTGGTATAGGCTAATAATCTCTTGTAAAAAGAGCTCTTCAATTCGGTTAGTAGGCAAAATGTTTAGTTCGGAGCCCTGTGGTGTGTGCCATAATCGACTCGAAGGCTGCACAATCGCTGAACACCTGAGCAAGGAACCCGAGACCCACGTTGGGTGGATACTTGGAAACGATACTTCTTCTCTCGTGCTATGCTAGCTTTTGCTCCTCGGTTGTTGTCTATGGTAAAATCTATTCAAAATTCTGATAGGAATGCATGAAACAGGAAGCTTTGCCTGACCTCGTGGAGCCTCGTAAAGGAGTCTTGGTGTGGTGAGGTGAGATGCGCAGATTCTCATTGCCCATTCAACTCATTGCCCAGTGTTGACTAGCCCAGTGTTTCTTCCGGTGAGAAGAAAAACTCGCATTAAATGACCTGGTCACGAGTCACTCGCGTGGTCCACATCCTATTACGAGCTTAGTTCCAGCTAATTAAATCTTGAATAGTAAACTGCTCTTTGGGATGGTTGGGACGCCTACGCAACGACTCACTGATTCAGTCAATATGGCCTTCTAAAAATCAGCAACAGGTGTTCGAAAACAGCATCTTGCATTGCAGAGACATTGCAGAGACGCTGGTATTTAACTAACTTTTCGCAAACCCAAAGCAGGCCCAGCTGCAGAACTCTCGCAATTGTAGTGAGTCACTAGCCGCTAGGTTTAGTCTAGTTCCCACATTCTGACTAGTTAGCCATTGCCGCTGTATGGCCTACGTTAGCTCTATCCAATTAGTTCACTTAATGTTTGGAGATAAGGGTGGTATCATAGCGTTTTTCCAAGGAAAACTGTTGGCTGGTATTTCCACGGTTTTTCCACTGCTCTTGTGGCACACCCGCGGAAATTCCGTCTGTGACTTCATTCCAGCCAATGAGAGAGTCTGAAAAGCCTCAGCGAATGGCAGAGCTGGAAGGGATCCAGAACGGCTATAAATGCGAGACACTGGAGAGCCAAAAAAACTCAGGCGTCTAAGCAATTTTGCTACGCGTCGGACAAGGCCCAACCGACCAGGACAGTCATGCTTCAGCTTGGAGAAGCTCTTCCAGTACGAGAACTACAGGTTTCTCTTGGAGAAGAGTCTCCTACGCTAATCATCACAGGAAGTCTCGTGGATTCGAGACCGATTCCGGTTCGTCACCTCAATAGTGAGATATCTCTTGGGGTCAATTAGGCAGTAAATGTCGTCGTCTCCGTTCAGCAGCGTCAGTGTTCAGCGTGGAAATCGTTCACAGAACTTGTCTCCTGGTCTCGAGTTTTAGGTTTTATTTTTTGCATTTACGAGACACGAGGCTAACGAGGCTAAAGTTTTACGAGACAATCAATCCTTTTGATCAAGGTGGCAGTACCCTAGCGCTATTTCAGATGTTTATTTCAGGAGCATTGTCTTGGACCCTTCAGCTCCAAGTCGAATCCCAAAAACTCCCCATCCGCCCTTTCATCAGCTTAGCGCTTGCCAAAGAGTTATAATTGAACAAGGGGAGACACCACACAAACTATAGGAAGACCTGGAGATTGGTTGAATGGTGTAGTACACACACCCAGGACAGATGAAAACCACTGAGTACGTCCCTGTGTTCGTCTACTATACTCGAAGGCAGACCTGAGCACAACTCAGAAATCCTATTTGCAATACCTTCCATCCTCTTGGAGAAGCTATGCAACGAGGCCTTTAATTCCTCGAGAGCTCGTTCGGATGCTTCTCCGGCTGGCTCTGTGCCAGCAACTGGCTCGGTGTCTGATACCGATGTTAACGAAGACGAGCCAGTGGATGTTGCTGATAGCTCGCTGACGCTCGAAGACTCATTGCTGATGTCGGAGCTGCCTGTGCTGACTCCGTCTCTTAGCCAGTTGAGGATTCGGTCAAAACGCTGCACATCTGACTGGCCTGATGAAGGCTTCGATTCCGCCTGCATGTCCCAGTCGCAAATGTATAAGGCTTCTGTAATCAATGCCACGTGTGCTGCAGTTTGTTCCAGATCTTCCTTATGTTTAACTTCCTAGATCAGCCTGGCGCCGATTTGATTGGTGCAGATCATTGTTAGGGATAGCCCGACAGATGTATCGAATGCTTTCCAAAAGCTGAAATTCTGGACGTAGCTTCCAACAAAAAAGATCAGTTGCAGTGTAAAGAATCGGCGAATCACAGTTTTGTCTCGGCTTGCTTTTCTACTAGCTCGATTACCTAGAAGTCGGATCGGCCGAATTAAATCAGAATTCGGCTCATTCACCAGTGCCGTCTGGAGCCACGAGGCCAATATTTTAATTGGTCCCACTTAGGCCCGGACTGTGCAGGTCCCTAGCATTCTACTTTCCGATGCTGGGTAGCAGCTATCCTCGCGAACAAATACAGAGTGGAAATTTAGCATGCTTCGCTGCGCTGCGCCGCACGTGATGCTGCTTTTCGCCTTCAGCCATAACGCGCCAATATTCTAGCCGCGGTGGCAGGTGCACTGTAAACAAGCCAACGATTTTCTTGCGCGCGAGCCCTGGACAGTTCCCATATTTCCTGGCTTTGTAAACAGTCAGGCCAGAACCGCTTCAGTCAGTCAAAATTGTAGGAAAGAAACTATAGAAACTATGCGAGCTAACAGGACAGACAGACGGAAGCCTTATAAACTACAGGGCATTGCTGTAACATATCTCTAGTCAGTGAGTCAATTTGAGATTCCCGAAAAGAGAGGCCCATTGTTTTAACCATCGTTATAATCACCTCCAGGCCATCTCAATTAAAAATTCAGTTATTAAATTACTTTGATCATTTTTTTCGAAGTAGCATACATAATAGCTAACTAAAACAATGCCCATACATCGAGCGTTAGCAAAAAATAAATAAAGCAGGTATTTTTTCAGTGATTAAAAAATTACAGATACATGCAGTGCTACTAAAAGTAGTAAAAGCAACATTTTTAACAACTAAAAGCCTGAATACTAAATACCGAGCCTACAAACAACATCAAACAATAATGAACACGCATCCATCAAACTGATCAGCTACCGAATATCAAACTGATCAGCTACCGAATATCAAACTGATCAGCTACCGAATATCAAACTGATCAGCTACCGAATATCAAACTGATCAGCTAACGAATATCAAACTGATCAGCTACCGAATATCAAACTGATCAGCTACCGAATATCAAACTGATCAACTACCGAATATCAAACTGATCAGCTACCGAATATCAAACTGATCAGCTACCGAACATCAAACTGATCAGCTACCAAACATCAAACTGATCAGCTACCAAACACCGAACTGATCAGCTACCAAACACCGAACTGATCAGCTACCAAGCACCGAACTGATCAGCTACCAAACACCGAACAGATCAGCTTCCAAACACCGAACTGATCAGCTACCAAACACCGAACTGATCAGCCACCGAACATAAAATGGACTTAGTAGAGCCAATTTTTGTAGCCACAATGATTCAGCATTACACTAAACAGTTTGCACACGTTGAGAACGCTCACCGCTAAAGCTAGACTTGCATAGGCGCATTGTGCAGCTGCCTCCATTCATGGTCACTGATAATAAAGTGCGCTTTTGCTGTCGAAAATTGCTATCTGCCATTCGTACGCTGTGTTCTGAATATCTGGTGCATCAGTATTAAAGCTGAATTTCGTTTGCACGATCGATGCATTGAATGCCTTGAGCTGGTTGGATGCGTACTGCTCGCCAACCATACAGAGGTCTCATCCAATGAAATGCGAATTACTGCAGCCCACATACCATTGCGGGTCTCCACACTACACGAAGAGAAGTGTCAGTAAGCCATACTTCTGGCATTAGTGTTGAGCAGAAGATTCCCAAATGGATTAACGCGTAATATGACACATAAGTACTTTACATCTGTTCCTATGATGCTGTAATGCTAAATTCTCGTACATAAATATGAAACTCGTTTAAACAAATCAAATGTTCCCCAAAGTTTTGAGTGCAATTTTGCGACAGAAATAGAAATAATATTTTCGGATTTTAACTTATTTTATGTCCCTTCAACAGTTTTTGGTCATAGATTTTTGCTAGAAGAAAAATCACGAGAAAATTACTAGAGAAGAGGACACGAAAAGAGAGGAGACGAAAATATGGGAAGAAAAGAATTGAACTTTTCTAATTGGAGGCATGCGCTGGAATACAGCTGCTAGCAACCCCTTCACACTGGGTTAGGCCCAGACAGCCTATATTTATGCAGATTCAATAAGCTTGTTAACGGAGACCGGGCTGCGAAATCTTTAGTGCTGCGGAAGCTGCTAGAGTAAGTAGGGACTGCATATTCTATCTATCTATCTATCTATCTATCTATCTATCTATCTATCTATCTATATATCTATCTATCTATCTATCTATCTATCTATCTATCTATATATCTATCTATCTATCTATCTATCTATCTATCTATCTATCTAGAGTGATCGAATATATTTTGAGCATGTCTGTATTGCTTAGCTCAATAGAACGCAGAACGTGACCTGAACGCAATTAATTTTTTAAGTTAGGCCCTCCTTTGCTTTGCCTTCTCTTCTCTTCTCTTCACCAGTTATAGATACAGCAGATTGAATCGGGAATGTCATTATTGACAGTCACATCTCGGGAGATTACAGCTGGCTTATTTCTGCCATCTATACTAAAAAAGCGGTTCAGTGTCTAAATACGGCATCTTTCAGAAAACGCAAATCTGGAATTAGAAAGTTGATTGCAAATCCTGCTCTCAGTCATGTCGGCTTTGCGCGACACTGCAGGCCACATTTCTGACCCGACTCTAATTGCCTTGTGGGATTTGGCTTCTTTCTTGGGATAGCTTCGAGTTAGCGGCAATCTAATAATATATAGATTGCTAATTACAATCAGTTGAGACAGCAACGCAGGTGAGAATTGGATGCAGGTGAGAATTGGATGCAGGTGAGAATTGGATGCAGGTGAGAATTGGATGCAGGTGAGAATTGGATGCAGGTGAGAATTGCATGCAGGTGAGAATAGGACGCAGGTGAGAATAGGATGCAGGTGAGAATAGGATGCAAGGTGAGAATTGGATGCATGTGAGAATAGGATGCAGGTGAGAATAGGATGCAGGTGAGAATAGGATGCAGGTGAGAATAGGATGCAGGTGAGAATAGGATGCAGGTGAGAATCGGATGCAGGTGAGAATAGGATGCAGGATGAGAATAGGATGCAGGTGAGAATAGGATGCATGTGAGAATAGGATGCAGGTGAGAATAGGATGCATGTGAGAATAGGATGCAGGTGAGAATAGGATGCATGTGAGAATCGGATGCATGTGAGAATAGGATGCATGTGAGAATAGGATGTATGTGAGAATAGGATGCAGGTGAGAATAGGATGCAGGTGAGAATAGGATGCATGTGAGAATCGGATGTATGTGAGAATAGGATGCAGGTGAGAATTGGATGCAGGTGAGAATAGGATGCAGGATGAGAATAGGATGAGAATAGGATGCAGGTGAGAATTGGATGCAGGTTAGGCAGCGGGTGCAGGTTGTAGCCACGATAAGACGAGACAGTTGATTAAGTGACTGCAGATTTGATTTATTAGCAAGGAAAAAAGATCAGATTTAAAAGTTCGAAGTGTTACACATTTATATTTTATCTATTCTAGTTTGCAACCCTTATGAACTGAACTTAGGATCCGTTCTTTAAAGCAAAGGGCGGATGTAGCACTTTAAAGCAAAAAAGTATGTGCTAATTTCTGCGGCACGAATTTCAATTCGGAACGGGACGCGTTTTGTCACCGCGCAGTCATAAGCAAGACTCTTTTTGCCGAGCAGCGATGCAACCGACTGCAATCATTTGAGTTGATTGCTCAAAGGAGAGACAAGAAAAGTGCCAGCCGGCGAGTCGAATATTTTTGAGTCTCTGCACAGATTGGCAATCAAGCAGAGTGAGAAAATGGATTAGGCAGTCTCTATTAACCTCAGACATAGGTTGCGATATGCATAGCAGTTTTACCTCGAGGCTGACTCAGGCTTTATTATTTTTCAATAATAATAATACATTTAATGAATGGTCTAATATGGCTATACTACCATTGAAATCTTAAAATAATGTCAATGGAAAACAAACAAAACATATGCAGAGCGTTATAGTGGCAATTTTGCCACAAGATTATCTTGCGATGTTCATGTTGAATTTTTTTCTACTTTTCGCTGCTCATAAAATCGAGTTTTAAGGAACCGCTTAAACAGAATAGAACAGGAGCGAGATACTGCGGTCCTGTGTCGCTGTGGAGCTGTATATTTTTTAGTACGCGTAGTGCAGTATAATTACCACCCCCCCCAATTTGATGACCGTCCAACTAACCAACCGAAACACAAGACTGAATGATGATTCCTTTTGATTACAAAATTAGTTGACTAGTAACATATTAATTCAATATCTTTTTTCTACGACTGCTACAAAAATTTGACTTTCTCAAACTCGCTGTGCCTTACCTCAATCAAAATTCATCTCATTTAAAACTGAATGAAAAAACTAACCAACGCAAATGCACGTCTTTACTTGCAGGTGGGAAGAAAGTGAAAAGTGAAAGTAAGCAAGAGCAAAGTAAGTTAGGGAGAACCAGCAATAAAAAATCACCCAAAATAGGCATGCGTAGAAAAAAAGAACAATTCTAAAAAACCGTAAATTTCCGTAATTTTTTTACGGAAAATCAAGCTTTTGAAGCCGGAATTCACAATTAACAAAACATAGTATTGTTACATTTACCACTAAGTAAACCACAGAACAATATAGTGTTTTAATAAACAATATTTAGGATGCTTTTGGAGAGTATCCATACAGAAGGTTGTAAACTAGATCTTTTTTCTTCGAAAAAATTCCGACTTAGACGCAAAAGTTGTGCAATAATTTTATGCACACAATTAACCACCGTTAACTAGCTGTATGTCCTATGATGGCACGACGCAGTGTCTTAACGTAGGCCTATTCCTATAATTGTGATTCGTGGTGTGTGTATGAATGAGTAATATCCACTTTGTTTCATTTTCAGTTTTATTAGTTTTGCATAAGAAGATTGAAATTTCGCTGTCTTATTTAACATTTCAACAATGTTGCAAGACATAAATTAAAATACATAAAAATGTTTGGCTAATGTTCTAATGTTTTATCGTCCAAAGCAGATACAGGAGTGGCTCATGTGGGTATTATAATTTGGTCGCTTAGCTAGAAAACACGTCTATACTTCCAGTACCAGAACCAGTACCAGAACCAGTACCAGAAAAAAATTATGTTATAGCCAACAAAAAATCGACAAGCAACTAATAAAAAGACTTCTAACAGATGAAATACTTATATATCGGTCCGAAAATATCATTATTGAGAATAAAATTAATAAATATCGACGGACTTGCGCACAACACACAAAAAATCGTTTACTTTCACAAAACGTTTTCTAATATATGTTTTTCATAGAATAAAACAAATTTGCTCAACCAACTAAGTAAACGAATACAAAAAGCGGTTTACTAAATATCGCAACTACTAAAATCACAACTCAAAACTCACCTCATTAAATGTGTTTGTATAATTTATTATTTTTATAATCATCGTAAACTTCATCAAAAAAACTAAAAATATAACCTCACTTTTGCGCTTCGCAGGATTATTACTCGTACATAATATACAGCTGAGAGCAATGATAAGGAAGGAAACATTATCTGTGAACACGGCTGTAAAATTTCAGAGCCCTGACTAGTCGCGTCTCGAAGTTGTAGACCCTCGAGTCCCCCCCACTCTGATATCTCCCATTTTAAAAGTACTTTTCGTCACCTCACTGAATCTGGTGGTCAAAAAAAGCTGAAATCTCAGATCTGGAAGGAAACATTATCTGTGAACACGGCTGTAAAATTTCAGAGCCCTGACTAGTCGCGTCTCGGAGTTGTAGACCCTCGAGTCCCCCCCACTCTGATATCTCCCATTTTAAAAGTACTTTTCGTCACCTCACTGAATCTGGTGGTCAGACGAGGCTGAAAACTCAGATCTGGAAGGAAACATTATCTGTGAACACGGCTGTAAAATTTCAGAGCCCTGACTAGTCGCGTCTCGGAGTTGTAGACCCTCGAGTCCCCCCCACTCTGATATCTCCCATTTTAAAAGTACTTTTCGTCACCTCACTGAATCCGGTGGTCAAAAAAAGCTGAAATCTCAGATCTGGAAGGAAACATTATCTGTGAACACGGCTGTAAAATTTCAGAGCCCTGACTAGTCGCGTCTCGGAGTTGTAGACCCTCGAGTCCCCCCCACTCTGATATCTCCCATTTTAAAAGTACTTTTCGTCACCTCACTGAATCTGGTGGTCAGACGAGGCTGAAAACTCAAATCTGGAAGGAAACATTATCTGTGAACACGGCTGTAAAATTTCAGAGCCCTGACTAGTCGCGTCTCGGAGTTGTAGACCCTCGAGTCCCCCCCACTCTGATATCTCCCATTTTAAAAGTACTTTTCGTCACCTCACTGAATCTGGTGGTCAGACGAGGCTGAAAACTCAGATCTGGAAGGAAACATTATCTGTGAACACGGCTGTAAAATTTCAGAGCCCTGACTAGTCGCGTCTCGGAGTTGTAGACCCTCGAGTCCCCCCCACTCTGATATCTCCCATTTTAAAAGTACTTTTCGTCACCTCACTGAATCCGGTGGTCAAAAAAAGCTGAAATCTCAGATCTGGAAGGAAACATTATCTGTGAACACGGCTGTAAAATTTCAGAGCCCTGACTAGTCGCGTCTCGGAGTTGTAGACCCTCGAGTCCCCCCCACTCTGATATCTCCCATTTTAAAAGTACTTTTCGTCACCTCACTGAATCTGGTGGTCAGACGAGGCTGAAAACTCAAATCTGGAAGGAAACATTATCTGTGAACACGGCTGTAAAATTTCAGAGCCCTGACTAGTCGCGTCTCGGAGTTGTAGACCCTCGAGTCCCCCCCACTCTGATATCTCCCATTTTAAAAGTACTTTTCGTCACCTCACTGAATCTGGTGGTCAGACGAGGCTGAAAACTCAGATCTGGAAGGAAACATTATCTGTGAATACGGCTGTAAAATTTCAGAGCCCTGACTAGTCGCGTCTCGAAGTTGTAGACCCTCGAGTCCCCCCCACTCTGATATCTCCCATTTTAAAAGTACTTTTCGTCACCTCACTGAATCCGGTGGTCAAAAAAAGCTGAAATCTCAGATCTGGAAGGAAACATTATCTGTGAACACGGCTGTAAAATTTCAGAGCCCTGACTAGTCGCGTCTCGGAGTTGTAGACCCTCGAGTCCCCCCCACTCTGATATCTCCCATTTTAAAAGTACTTTTCGTCACCTCACTGAATCTGGTGGTCAGACGAGGCTGAAAACTCAAATCTGGAAGGAAACATTATCTGTGAACACGGCTGTAAAATTTCAGAGCCCTGACTAGTCGCGTCTCGGAGTTGTAGACCCTCGAGTCCCCCCCACTCTGATATCTCCCATTTTAAAAGTACTTTTCGTCACCTCACTGAATCTGGTGGTCAGACGAGGCTGAAAACTCAGATCTGGAAGGAAACATTATCTGTGAACACGGCTGTAAAATTTCAGAGCCCTGACTAGTCGCGTCTCGGAGTTGTAGACCCTCGAGTCCCCCCCACTCTGATATCTCCCATTTTAAAAGTACTTTTCGTCACCTCACTGAATCCGGTGGTCAAAAAAAGCTGAAATCTCAGATCTGGAAGGAAACATTATCTGTGAACACGGCTGTAAAATTTCAGAGCCCTGACTAGTCGCGTCTCGGAGTTGTAGACCCTCGAGTCCCCCCCACTCTGATATCTCCCATTTTAAAAGTACTTTTCGTCACCTCACTGAATCTGGTGGTCAGACGAGGCTGAAAACTCAAATCTGGAAGGAAACATTATCTGTGAACACGGCTGTAAAATTTCAGAGCCCTGACTAGTCGCGTCTCGGAGTTGTAGACCCTCGAGTCCCCCCCACTCTGATATCTCCCATTTTAAAAGTACTTTTCGTCACCTCACTGAATCTGGTGGTCAGACGAGGCTGAAAACTCAGATCTGGAAGGAAACATTATCTGTGAACACGGCTGTAAAATTTCAGAGCCCTGACTAGTCGCGTCTCGGAGTTGTAGACCCTCGAGTCCCCCCCACTCTGATATCTCCCATTTTAAAAGTACTTTTCGTCACCTCACTGAATCCGGTGGTCAAAAAAAGCTGAAATCTCAGATCTGGAAGGAAACATTATCTGTGAACACGGCTGTAAAATTTCAGAGCCCTGACTAGTCGCGTCTCGGAGTTGTAGACCCTCGAGTCCCCCCCACTCTGATATCTCCCATTTTAAAAGTACTTTTCGTCACCTCACTGAATCTGGTGGTCAGACGAGGCTGAAAACTCAAATCTGGAAGGAAACATTATCTGTGAACACGGCTGTAAAATTTCAGAGCCCTGACTAGTCGCGTCTCGGAGTTGTAGACCCTCGAGTCCCCCCCACTCTGATATCTCCCATTTTAAAAGTACTTTTCGTCACCTCACTGAATCTGGTGGTCAGACGAGGCTGAAAACTCAGATCTGGAAGGAAACATTATCTGTGAATACGGCTGTAAAATTTCAGAGCCCTGACTAGTCGCGTCTCGAAGTTGTAGACCCTCGAGTCCCCCCCACTCTGATATCTCCCATTTTAAAAGTACTTTTCGTCACCTCACTGAATCCGGTGGTCAAAAAAAGCTGAAATCTCAGATCTGGAAGGAAACATTATCTGTGAACACGGCTGTAAAATTTCAGAGCCCTGACTAGTCGCGTCTCGGAGTTGTAGACCCTCGAGTCCCCCCCACTCTGATATCTCCCATTTTAAAAGTACTTTTCGTCACCTCACTGAATCTGGTGGTCAGACGAGGCTGAAAACTCAAATCTGGAAGGAAACATTATCTGTGAACACGGCTGTAAAATTTCAGAGCCCTGACTAGTCGCGTCTCGGAGTTGTAGACCCTCGAGTCCCCCCCACTCTGATATCTCCCATTTTAAAAGTACTTTTCGTCACCTCACTGAATCTGGTGGTCAGACGAGGCTAAAAACTCAGATCTGGAAGGAAACATTATCTGTAAACACGGCTGTAAAATTTCAGAGCCCTGACTAGTCGCGTCTCGGAGTTGTAGACCCTCGAGTCCCCCCCACTCTGATATCTCCCATTTTAAAAGTACTTTTCGTCACCTCACTGAATCTGGTGGTCAGACGAGGCTGAAAACTCAGATCTGGAAGGAAACATTATCTGTGAATACGGCTGTAAAATTTCAGAGCCCTGACTAGTCGCGTCTCGAAGTTGTAGACCCTCGAGTCCCCCCCACTCTGATATCTCCCATTTTAAAAGTACTTTTCGTCACCTCACTGAATCCGGTGGTCAAAAAAAGCTGAAATCTCAGATCTGGAAGGAAACATTATCTGTGAACACGGCTGTAAAATTTCAGAGCCCTGACTAGTCGCGTCTCGGAGTTGTAGACCCTCGAGTCCCCCCCACTCTGATATCTCCCATTTTAAAAGTACTTTTCGTCACCTCACTGAATCTGGTGGTCAGACGAGGCTGAAAACTCAGATCTGGAAGGAAACATTATCTGTGAACACGGCTGTAAAATTTCAGAGCCCTGACTAGTCGCGTCTCGGAGTTGTAGACCCTCGAGTCCCCCCCACTCTGATATCTCCCATTTTAAAAGTACTTTTCGTCACCTCACTGAATCTGGTGGTCAGACGAGGCTGAAAACTCAAATCTGGAAGGAAACATTATCTGTGAACACGGCTGTAAAATTTCAGAGCCCTGACTAGTCGCGTCTCGGAGTTGTAGACCCTCGAGTCCCCCCCACTCTGATATCTCCCATTTTAAAAGTACTTTTCGTCACCTCACTGAATCTGGTGGTCAGACGAGGCTGAAAACTCAGATCTGGAAGGAAACATTATCTGTGAACACGGCTGTAAAATTTCAGAGCCCTAACTAGTCGCGTCTCGGAGTTGTAGACCCTCGAGTCCCCCCCACTCTGATATCTCCCATTTTAAAAGTACTTTTCGTCACCTCACTGAATCTGGTGGTCAGACGAGGCTGAAAACTCAGATCTGGAAGGAAACATTATCTGTGAACACGGCTGTAAAATTTCAGAGCCCTGACTAGTCGCGTCTCGGAGTTGTAGACCCTCGAGTCCCCCCCACTCTGATATCTCCCATTTTAAAAGTACTTTTCGTCACCTCACTGAATCTGGTGGTCAGACGAGGCTGAAAACTCAAATCTGGAAGGAAACATTATCTGTGAACACGGCTGTAAAATTTCAGAGCCCTGACTAGTCGCGTCTCGGAGTTGTAGACCCTCGAGTCCCCCCCACTCTGATATCTCCCATTTTAAAAGTACTTTTCGTCACCCTCACTGAATCTGGTGGTCAGACGAGGCTGAAAACTCAGATCTGGAAGGAAACATTATCTGTGAACACGGCTGTAAAATTTCAGAGCCCTAACTAGTCGCGTCTCGGAGTTGTAGACCCTCGAGTCCCCCCCACTCTGATATCTCCCATTTTAAAAGTACTTTTCGTCACCTCACTGAATCTGGTGGTCAAAAAAAGCTGAAAACTCAGATCTGGAAGGAAACATTATCTGTGAACACGGCTGTAAAATTTCAGAGCCCTGACTAGTCGCGTCTCGGAGTTGTAGACCCTCGAGTCCCCCCCACTCTGATATCTCCCATTTTAAAAGTACTTTTCGTCACCTCACTGAATCTGGTGGTCAAAAAAAGCTGAAAACTCAGATCTGGAAGGAAACATTATCTGTGAACACGGCTGTAAAATTTCAGAGCCCTGACTAGTCGCGTCTCGGAGTTGTAGACCCTCGAGTCCCCCCCACTCTGATATCTCCCATTTTAAAAGTACTTTTCGTCACCTCACTGAATCTGGTGGTCAGACGAGGCTGAAAACTCAGATCTGGAAGGAAACATTATCTGTGAACACGACTGTAAAATTTTTCAAGTTTGTGGAAGAATCTGAAAAAGGAGGTTTTGAAGGAGCTATTGTTTCTGTAGTTTTTTTTTTCGTTTTTTTCAGTTTGTTTCGATTTAGCCTAATATAATATAAGTTTTTCTTTTGGTATATTTTTCGTGAGCCCTCCTCTTTTTGAAACCAGGCTTGGGACTGGCTTAGGCAGAGTTTTTCACAAAGTCTTTAATACATTTTTAGTTTTAGTTTTTTGTAAGATTTTTGTTTTTTAAGCGTTTTGTTGGTTTTAGTGTTTTTGTTTCACACAAAAGCCAATATTTACGAGTAGATAAGTCTTACAATATTTTGCAGCTTAGATTATTCACAGTTTTACATGCAAACCGGTGGTATAATTTTTTACAGAATTGACTTGTCCTTATTAAAAAACTACAGATTTGACATTTCATTTTTAAGCAAGTAGCTTTTAGTAATTAGTTTATTTTTTCACTGCACTCTTGGTGCATCCATCCAGCTATCGCGTTGCTGCGTACTCGGCGCAGCAGCAGACGTAGCCGTTGGACGCGTGGCGCTGGTGCATATCTTTCGATGCACACTCATGGTGCAGCCATGAATCACAAAGATCACATTGCAGCCAAGTTCCAGTCGCACTGGGTTCAGCTTCATGACAGCGAACGCACGAGTTGGTGGATTCTTCATTTTCTCTTTCCAAGTCTTTCCAGATGCAGATTCGAGCTCTGTTAAGAAATCCCTCCGTCGTTGGAAAGCACAAAGCTCGGAACTCGGTATCAACGGATGTTACTAGAACTTTCGCGTACAGACAGACAAATACACCACAGCTATGACCATCAAACTGCAATGATCTCAACATTGATTTATTTTTATACGTACCTAAAATTTCTGGCATGTCTTCGCGAATACTGGCGGTGCTTTGGATTAGGTTTTGCCATAGTTTTATAAAATGTTTTGGTATCGACTTATCTGAGATAGGTTTTGTGTCTAGGACAGCTAATTCTTTGCGTGTTGTGTCAATATAGACTAAGTAGAAGTGGTCGTTCTGAAGGATCGGACAGATCAAACGGGTGCATTTGTTTGAAACTGTCGCTCTTAGCATTTCAATTGCAGCGCTCGAATCTCCTTTGCGAATGCAGCTAAAGAAGCTAGATGGTAGGTGGCCCGCTTTGCTGTTTGGGTTGCATACGCAAAGTAGATGTATGAATGAATTTACTACTCCGACAGAAAGCCACTTTCCAGGTTCCAATGATTGTCTATCAAACTCAGTTAGGAAATCTCCAGCGCGGGTGCACCACACCTGTTCCCGTTCTGCTGTGCCTTGCTGCTTTCTATTCTTTGTCGCTGATTCTGTTCTCTGTCGCTTGTACTTTGAACGACTAACCCGCTCGGCCCTTCGCCACTCCTCGCGAGAAAAAGAAATATCTTCGTGCTTTCTCTTCCTTCCAGATAAAGTTGCTTTTCCCACTTTGTTGATTATGTCAAAGGCTGTTAATCTTGTTTTTAAATATTTTAACCGTCCGCAAATAAAACTCGACACGTTCACCCTGGAAGCCTTGCCGAACCTTGTTTTTCGAGATTTAACGTCAGAAAAGTACGATTCTACATAAGAGTTTGAAAACCAACTTTTATTCTTTCTGAAGCTCTTGATACTCCCGATGAAATGGCAGAACAATGGAGCTAAACTACACCAGTGCTTCAGCAAGTAAACCAGAAGTTTTGGTGAGTAATAGCTTTTAAATGGCCCGGCTGGCTCGTCGGTTGCATCAATACTTGCCTGTCGGGACTTAAAAAGAAAAATGTACGGAGAGCTTTCGCGCAGAGAAGCAAATCGAGAACTTTCGGCCTGCTCTTCCTTATTGTTATTTATTTCATCGTCGTTGTAGAGCAAATATTCTTCGTCCACGGGCTCAGTTTCCCAATTGTTAATCGCTGATCTTAATTCTTTCGGATCTCGCTGCCCTAAAAATGTATCTACAGTCAGACTCAAGGTAGTTTCAAACGCTTCAAAAGTCTCCTGATGCAATAAAAAAACGAATGCGCTAATAAATAATTCCCGCATAGCTTTACCTTCCGCAGTTTTAGACTTTAGTTGTATGCCATTAATGAACGCACGGATTACGTGATTTGTGCAAATGAATGGAATCGTGTACTTGATTTGTTTCCCCATGCGTAACGCACAATGCGTATCAATAAGGTATTGCTCTAAGCTAGTGCCAAATGACTGGCATACCGAATGTAACATAGCCCAAGAGAAGTCCGTGACGATGACAGCGGGTAAATAGTCATGCGACATAATTGTACTGCTTGCTAGTGTGCCCAAATCTGCGCGGACAGAAAACAAAAAGTGTTGGATTGATTTGGTCCTATGCTCACTTGTTATCATTTCGGCCACAGGCACACCACGCGTCTGACCGTTATCGGAGGGCATTGTCAGCGAGTAAAGAAATATTTGGCTACCTGCGAAATTCATTCTCTTGAAAATGCTTCCAGTGGCATCTAGATGTAAAACACACTGCGGCCTACTTGTAACAAGTCTAAGCTGTCTTTCGAGGTACAGATGTACATGAAATGGATGGCGAGACACAGCTTGAATGTATCCGCGTATACTCTTACTCTCTGTGTCTGTTTCGCTCAGTATTCGTTGCAAAGCAGCAATTTCGACTTCAACATTTTTATGCAGCCGTTCTTCTGCGGCCACCAACCGCTTCGCGTTTACCCGCCGAATGGCATCCAAATTTTTCGATCGAGAAAAATCATTTTCCTTTATCTCTTTATCTGTCATTTCCGAGAGTAGTCTATCATGTACATCAGTTGGTGCTTCAGTTTCAAGTAGTTTTGCTATCCTTTCTGATTCTAATGGCGTCATTCTAGACATCGTTGGATGATTATGATTCTTCTCACCTTTAGAATTAACAACTACCTCCACAGGCTCATTTTCAGTTGGAAAATCTATAATTCTAAAATCGTGTACTATTTTGCATGCGGGATGCTGGCATAATGCGACCTGTTTTACGAAATATTTTGGCTTTAGTGCTCTGAGATTTGGAAAGTTCACATATCGATTTTTAAATTTTAGAACACAGTTACTTGCTTCCACATTCAAAGAGCAATATTGTCGATAATTTTCACGAATGCAGTTTAGCCACCAAAGAGCGGTTCTCTGACATATCGAATGCATTTTTTCTCCCCGCCTGATAAAAAAGTTACTTTTCCACTGTCTCCAAGCTATTCGAAAATGAAAAATTAAATTAGTCATTGATTCGCTTTCACCACTCTCGAAATCAGCACCAACTTCAGCATTAGTAAAATCCCTTACTTCTGAATCATCACTCCCAGCATCATCACTCCCAGAAGCACTCATATCATCACTCCCAGCATCATCACTCACAGCATCATCTCTCCCAGCATCAACACTCCCAGCGTCATCACTCCCAGCATCAACACTCCCAGCGTCATCACTCCCAGCTTCAACACTCCCAGCGTCATCACTCCCAGCTTCAACACTCCCAGCGTCATCACTCCCAGCTTCAACACTCCCAGCGTCATCACTCCCAGCATCAACACTCCCAGCGTCATCACTCCCAGCATCAACACTCCCAGCGTCATCACTCCCAGCATCAACACTCCCAGCTTCAACACTCCCAGCGTCATCACTCTCAGCGACATCACTCCCAGCGTCATCACTCCCAGCATCAACACTCCCAGCGTCATCACTCCCAGCTTCAACACTCCCAGCGTCATCACTCCCAGCTTCAACACTCCCAGCGTCATCACTCCCAGCATCAACACTCCCAGCGTCATCACTCCCGGCATCAACACTCCCAGCGTCATCACTCCCAGCATCAACACTCCCAGCGTCATCACTCTCAGCGTCATCACTCTCAGCGTCATCACTCTCAGCGTCATCACTCCCAGCTTCAACACTCCCAGCATCATTACTCCCAGAATCACTCATATCATCACCACCAGCATCATCACTTCCACGAGCAGGCCCCACAGAAGCAGCAACAGCACCACGGGCAGGCACAGCAGAAGCAGCAACAGCACGACGGGCAGGCACAGCAGAAGCAGCAACAGCACGACGGGCAGGCAGAACAGAAGCAGCAACAGCACGACGGGCAGGCACAGCAGAAGCAGCAACAGCACCACGGGCAGGCAGAACAGAAGCAGCAACAGCACGACGGGCAGGCACAGCAGAAGCAGCAACAGCACCACGGGCAGGCACAGCAGAAGCAGCAACAGCACGACGGGCAGGCAGAACAGAAGCAGCAACAGCACGACGGGTAGGCACAGCAGAAGCAGCAACAGCACCACGGGCAGGCACTGCAGAAGCAGCAACAGCACCACGGGCAGGCACAGCAGAAGCAGCAACAGCACCACGGGCAGGCACAGCAGAAGCAGCAACAGCACGACGGGCAGGCACAGCAGAAGCAGCAACAGCACCAGGGGCAGGCACAGCAGAAGCAGCAACAGCACGACGGGCAGGCACAGCAGAAGCAGCAACAGCACGACGGGCAGGCAGAACAGAAGCAGCAACAGCACGACGGGCAGGCACAGCAGAAGCAGCAACAGCACGACGGGCAGGCACAGCAGAAGCAGCAACAGCACCACGGGCATGCACAGCAGAAGCAGCAACAGCACCACGGGCAGGCACAACAGAAGCAGCAACAGCACGACGGGCAGGCACAACAGAAGCAGCAACAGCACCACGGGCAGGCACAGCAGAAGCAGCAACAGCACCACGGGCAGGCACAACAGAAGCAGCAACAGCACGACGGGCAGGCACAACAGAAGCAGCAACAGCACCTCGAGTGGATCTTACGACAGCAGATTTATGATAAGCAGTATTCTTACTTTTCGAAACAGAAGATTTTGACTTACCGAATATTTTACGCTGATAATACAGCCAGACAACTCGACGGTTTTCAATAGTGTTCTTTGCTGAAAGCTTGCTCAGAATTTGCCCGCAAGCACCATAGGGACAGCGAAATGATTTGCGAAGGCACTCATCACTATAGTCTTCAAAATATTCAGGCGACAGTTCAAAAAAAGAAATGCGTCGATTGTGGGTTGCTTTGCAAATGCAGAAAATTGAAAGTAAAGCAATGATGCGAAGACTGAAAATCATGGTTAAAAATACGCTCGTATATTGATATACTAGCAGACGATTGAAATCAGCTTTTCTGAAGGCTTTATACTCGAGAATTTATGCATGGCTTGTTCGGATAGGGATATGAGATAGCAAGCAAAAAGCATATAAAGCAGCTGATTGGATAGCCCAGCTACTAGTGTAAAACAGAGCACGGTACACACCCAAGTACACTTATTTTGTCAGGCATTAAATTAGCAATAAAGCATAAGGACAAAGCACTAATAACTAAATGCAATAGAGGATAAGCAATCGACACTATAAAATTCGAAGCAACATGCACACATGAGGCTTGAAATCTCAACACTCAACTTCAAACGCTAAAGCCTCAAAAGCCGACAAACATAAGAGGGCATTAGTACTTCAAAGAATAAAAAACAATAGCAAAAACCAGATCCAACATGCAAAATAAAGACCTATGTGCACGACAAGGCAAAAAATTATCCTGCATTACCAATTGCGCAATACATCTCAACACTTCACGCAACTCAACGCTGACAATACGCAGGCATCTCAGAGTGAGGGTGTTGTATTGTGCCCACTATAAAATGGGAGATATCAGAGTGGGGGGGACTCGAGGGTCTACAACTCCGAGACGCGACTAGTCAGGGCTCTGAAATTTTACAGCCGTGTTCACAGATAATGTTTCCTTCCAGATCTGAGTTTTCAGCCTCGTCTGACCACCAGATTCAGTGAGGTGACGAAAAGTACTTTTAAAATGGGAGATATCAGAGTGGGGGGGACTCGAGGGTCTACAACTCCGAGACGCGACTAGTCAGGGCTCTGAAATTTTACAGCCGTGTTTACAGATAATGTTTCCTTCCAGATCTGAGTTTTTAGCCTCGTCTGACCACCAGATTCAGTGAGGTGACGAAAAGTACTTTTAAAATGGGAGATATCAGAGTGGGGGGGACTCGAGGGTCTACAACTCCGAGACGCGACTAGTCAGGGCTCTGAAATTTTACAGCCGTGTTCACAGATAATGTTTCCTTCCAGATCTGAGTTTCCAGCTTTTTTTGACCACCAGATTCAGTGAGGTGACGAAAAGTACTTTTAAAATGGGAGATATCAGAGTGGGGGGGACTCGAGGGTCTACAACTCCGAAACGCGACTAGTTAGGGCTCTGAAATTTTACAGCCGTGTTCACAGATAATGTTTCCTTCCAGATCTGAGTTTTCAGCTTTTTTTGACCACCAGATTCAGTGAGGTGACGAAAAGTACTTTTAAAATGGGAGATATCAGAGTGGGGGGGACTCGAGGGTCTACAACTCCGAGACGCGACTAGTCAGGGCTCTGAAATTTTACAGCCGTGTTCACAGATAATGTTTCCTTCCAGATCTGAGTTTTCAGCTTTTTTTGACCACCAGATTCAGTGAGGTGACGAAAAGTACTTTTAAAATGGGAGATATCAGAGTGGGGGGGACTCGAGGGTCTACAACTCCGAAACGCGACTAGTTAGGGCTCTGAAATTTTACAGCCGTGTTCACAGATAATGTTTCCTTCCAGATCTGAGTTTTCAGCTTTTTTTGACCACCAGATTCAGTGAGGTGACGAAAAGTACTTTTAAAATGGGAGATATCAGAGTGGGGGGGACTCGAGGGTCTACAACTCCGAGACGCGACTAGTCAGGGCTCTGAAATTTTACAGCCGTGTTCACAGATAATGTTTCCTTCCAGATCTGAGTTTTCAGCTTTTTTTGACCACCAGATTCAGTGAGGTGACGAAAAGTACTTTTAAAATGGGAGATATCAGAGTGGGGGGGACTCGAGGGTCTACAACTCCGAGACGCGACTAGTCAGGGCTCTGAAATTTTACAGCCGTGTTCACAGATAATGTTTCCTTCCAGATCTGAGTTTTCAGCCTCGTCTGACCACCAGATTCAGTGAGGTGACGAAAAGTACTTTTAAAATGGGAGATATCAGAGTGGGGGGGACTCGAGGGTCTACAACTCCGAGACGCGACTAGTCAGGGCTCTGAAATTTTACAGCCGTGTTTACAGATAATGTTTCCTTCCAGATCTGAGTTTTTAGCCTCGTCTGACCACCAGATTCAGTGAGGTGACGAAAAGTACTTTTAAAATGGGAGATATCAGAGTGGGGGGGACTCGAGGGTCTACAACTCCGAGACGCGACTAGTCAGGGCTCTGAAATTTTACAGCCGTGTTCACAGATAATGTTTCCTTCCAGATCTGAGTTTTCAGCTTTTTTTGACCACCAGATTCAGTGAGGTGACGAAAAGTACTTTTAAAATGGGAGATATCAGAGTGGGGGGGACTCGAGGGTCTACAACTCCGAAACGCGACTAGTCAGGGCTCTGAAATTTTACAGCCGTGTTCACAGATAATGTTTCCTTCCAGATCTGAGTTTTTAGCCTCGTCTGACCACCAGATTCAGTGAGGTGACGAAAAGTACTTTTAAAATAGGAGATATCAGAGTGGGGGGGACTCGAGGGTCTACAACTCCGAGACGCGACTAGTCAGGGCTCTGAAATTTTACAGCCGTGTTCACAGATAATGTTTCCTTCCAGATCTGAGTTTTCAGCTTTTTTTGACCACCAGATTCAGTGAGGTGACGAAAAGTACTTTTAAAATGGGAGATATCAGAGTGGGGGGGACTCGAGGGTCTACAACTCCGAAACGCGACTAGTTAGGGCTCTGAAATTTTACAGCCGTGTTCACAGATAATGTTTCCTTCCAGATCTGAGTTTTCAGCTTTTTTTGACCACCAGATTCAGTGAGGTGACGAAAAGTACTTTTAAAATGGGAGATATCAGAGTGGGGGGGACTCGAGGGTCTACAACTCCGAGACGCGACTAGTCAGGGCTCTGAAATTTTACAGCCGTGTTCACAGATAATGTTTCCTTCCAGATTTGAGTTTTCAGCCTCGTCTGACCACCAGATTCAGTGAGGTGACGAAAAGTACTTTTAAAATGGGAGATATCAGAGTGGGGGGGACTCGAGGGTCTACAACTCCGAGACGCGACTAGTCAGGGCTCTGAAATTTTACAGCCGTGTTCACATATAATGTTTCCTTCCAGATCTGAGTTTTCAGCCTCGTCTGACCACCAGATTCAGTGAGGTGACGAAAAGTACTTTTAAAATGGGAGATATCAGAGTGGGGGGGACTCGAGGGTCTACAACTCCGAGACGCGACTAGTCAGGGCTCTGAAATTTTACAGCCGTATTCACAGATAATGTTTCCTTCCAGATCTGAGTTTTCAGCCTCGTCTGACCACCAGATTCAGTGAGGTGACGAAAAGTACTTTTAAAATGGGAGATATCAGAGTGGGGGGGACTCGAGGGTCTACAACTCCGAGACGCGACTAGTCAGGGCTCTGAAATTTTACAGCCGTGTTCACAGATAATGTTTCCTTCCAGATCTGAGTTTTCAGCTTTTTTTGACCACCGGATTCAGTGAGGTGACGAAAAGTACTTTTAAAATGGGAGATATCAGAGTGGGGGGGACTCGAGGGTCTACAACTCCGAGACGCGACTAGTTAGGGCTCTGAAATTTTACAGCCGTGTTCACAGATAATGTTTCCTTCCAGATCTGAGTTTTCAGCTTTTTTTGACCACCAGATTCAGTGAGGTGACGAAAAGTACTTTTAAAATGGGAGATATCAGAGTGGGGGGGACTCGAGGGTCTACAACTCCGAGACGCGACTAGTCAGGGCTCTGAAATTTTACAGCCGTGTTCACAGATAATGTTTCCTTCCAGATCTGAGATTTCAGCTTTTTTTGACCACCAGATTCAGTGAGGTGACGAAAAGTACTTTAAAAATGGGAGATATCAGAGTGGGGGGGACTCGAGGGTCTACAACTTCGAGACGCGACTAGTCAGGGCTCTGAAATTTTACAGCCGTATTCACAGATAATGTTTCCTTCCAGATCTGAGTTTTCAGCCTCGTCTGACCACCAGATTCAGTGAGGTGACGAAAAGTACTTTTAAAATGGGAGATATCAGAGTGGGGGGGACTCGAGGGTCTACAACTCCGAGACGCGACTAGTCAGGGCTCTGAAATTTTACAGCCGTGTTTACAGATAATGTTTCCTTCCAGATCTGAGTTTTCAGCCTCGTCTGACCACCAGATTCAGTGAGGTGACGAAAAGTACTTTTAAAATGGGAGATATCAGAGTGGGGGGGACTCGAGGGTCCACAACTCCGAGAAGCGACTAGTCAGGTCTCTGAAATTTTACAGCCGTGTTCACAGATAATGTTTCCTTCCAGATCTGAGTTGTCAGCCTCGTCTGACCACCAGATTCAGTGAGGTGACGAAAAGTACTTTTAAAATGGGAGATATCAGAGTGGGGGGGACTCGAGGGTCTACAACTCCGAGACGCGACTAGTCAGGGCTCTGAAATTTTACAGCCGTGTTCACAGATAATGTTTCCTTCCAGATCTGAGTTTTCAGCTTCTTTTGACCACCAGATTCAGTGAGGTGACGAAAAGTACTTTTAAAATGGGAGATATCAGAGTGGGGGGGACTCGAGGGTCTACAACTCCGAGACGCGACTAGTCAGGTCTCTGAAATTTTACAGCCGTTTTCACAGATAATGTTTCCTTCCAGATCTGAGTTGTCAGCCTCGTCTGACCACCAGATTCAGTGAGGTGACGAAAAGTACTTTTAAAATGGGAGATATCAGAGTGGGGGGGACTCGAGGGTCTACAACTCCGAGACGCGACTAGTCAGGGCTCTGAAATTTTACAGCCGTATTCACAGATAATGTTTCCTTCCAGATCTGAGTTTTCAGCCTCGTCTGACCACCAGATTCAGTGAGGTGACGAAAAGTACTTTTAAAATGGGAGATATCAGAGTGGGGGGGACTCGAGGGTCTACAACTCCGAGACGCGACTAGTCAGGGCTCTGAAATTTTACAGCCGTGTTCACAGATAATGTTTCCTTCCAGATCTGAGTTTTCAGCTTTTTTTGACCACCGGATTCAGTGAGGTGACGAAAAGTACTTTTAAAATGGGAGATATCAGAGTGGGGGGGACTCGAGGGTCTACAACTCCGAGACGCGACTAGTTAGGGCTCTGAAATTTTACAGCCGTGTTCACAGATAATGTTTCCTTCCAGATCTGAGTTTTCAGCTTTTTTTGACCACCAGATTCAGTGAGGTGACGAAAAGTACTTTTAAAATGGGAGATATCAGAGTGGGGGGGACTCGAGGGTCTACAACTCCGAGACGCGACTAGTCAGGGCTCTGAAATTTTACAGCCGTGTTCACAGATAATGTTTCCTTCCAGATCTGAGATTTCAGCTTTTTTTGACCACCAGATTCAGTGAGGTGACGAAAAGTACTTTAAAAATGGGAGATATCAGAGTGGGGGGGACTCGAGGGTCTACAACTTCGAGACGCGACTAGTCAGGGCTCTGAAATTTTACAGCCGTATTCACAGATAATGTTTCCTTCCAGATCTGAGTTTTCAGCCTCGTCTGACCACCAGATTCAGTGAGGTGACGAAAAGTACTTTTAAAATGGGAGATATCAGAGTGGGGGGGACTCGAGGGTCTACAACTCCGAGACGCGACTAGTCAGGGCTCTGAAATTTTACAGCCGTGTTCACAGATAATGTTTCCTTCCAGATCTGAGTTTTCAGCTTTTTTTTGACCACCAGATTCAGTGAGGTGACGAAAAGTACTTTTAAAATGGGAGATATCAGAGTGGGGGGGACTCGAGGGTCTACAACTCCGAGACGCGACTAGTTAGGGCTCTGAAATTTTACAGCCGTGTTCACAGATAATGTTTCCTTCCAGATCTGAGTTTTCAGCCTCGTCTGACCACCAGATTCAGTGAGGTGACGAAAAGTACTTTTAAAATGGGAGATATCAGAGTGGGGGGGACTCGAGGGTCTACAACTCCGAGACGCGACTAGTCAGGGCTCTGAAATTTTACAGCCGTGTTCACAGATAATGTTTCCTTCCAGATCTGAGTTTTCAGCCTCGTCTGACCACCAGATTCAGTGAGGTGACGAAAAGTACTTTTAAAATGGGAGATATCAGAGTGGGGGGGACTCGAGGGTCTACAACTCCGAGACGCGACTAGTCAGGGCTCTGAAATTTTACAGCCGTGTTTACAGATAATGTTTCCTTCCAGATCTGAGTTTTTAGCCTCGTCTGACCACCAGATTCAGTGAGGTGACGAAAAGTACTTTTAAAATGGGAGATATCAGAGTGGGGGGGACTCGAGGGTCTACAACTCCGAGACGCGACTAGTCAGGGCTCTGAAATTTTACAGCCGTGTTCACAGATAATGTTTCCTTCCAGATCTGAGATTTCAGCTTTTTTTGACCACCAGATTCAGTGAGGTGACGAAAAGTACTTTTAAAATGGGAGATATCAGAGTGGGGGGACTCGAGGGTCTACAACTTCGAGACGCGACTAGTCAGGGCTCTGAAATTTTACAGCCGTATTCACAGATAATGTTTCCTTCCAGATCTGAGTTTTCAGCCTCGTCTGACCACCAGATTCAGTGAGGTGACGAAAAGTACTTTTAAAATGGGAGATATCAGAGTGGGGGGGACTCGAGGGTCTACAACTCCGAGACGCGACTAGTCAGGGCTCTGAAATTTTACAGCCGTGTTCACAGATAATGTTTCCTTCCAGATCTGAGATTTCAGCTTTTTTTGACCACCAGATTCAGTGAGGTGACGAAAAGTACTTTAAAAATGGGAGATATCAGAGTGGGGGGGACTCGAGGGTCTACAACTTCGAGACGCGACTAGTCAGGGCTCTGAAATTTTACAGCCGTATTCACAGATAATGTTTCCTTCCAGATCTGAGTTTTCAGCCTCGTCTGACCACCAGATTCAGTGAGGTGACGAAAAGTACTTTTAAAATGGGAGATATCAGAGTGGGGGGGACTCGAGGGTCTACAACTCCGAGACGCGACTAGTCAGGGCTCTGAAATTTTACAGCCGTGTTCACAGATAATGTTTCCTTCCAGATCTGAGTTTTCAGCTTTTTTTGACCACCAGATTCAGTGAGGTGACGAAAAGTACTTTTAAAATGGGAGATATCAGAGTGGGGGGGACTCGAGGGTCTACAACTCCGAGACGCGACTAGTTAGGGCTCTGAAATTTTACAGCCGTGTTCACAGATAATGTTTCCTTCCAGATCTGAGTTTTCAGCCTCGTCTGACCACCAGATTCAGTGAGGTGACGAAAAGTACTTTTAAAATGGGAGATATCAGAGTGGGGGGGACTCGAGGGTCTACAACTCCGAGACGCGACTAGTCAGGGCTCTGAAATTTTACAGCCGTGTTCACAGATAATGTTTCCTTCCAGATCTGAGTTTTCAGCCTCGTCTGACCACCAGATTCAGTGAGGTGACGAAAAGTACTTTTAAAATGGGAGATATCAGAGTGGGGGGGACTCGAGGGTCTACAACTCCGAGACGCGACTAGTCAGGGCTCTGAAATTTTACAGCCGTGTTCACAGATAATGTTTCCTTCCAGATCTGAGATTTCAGCTTTTTTTGACCACCAGATTCAGTGAGGTGACGAAAAGTACTTTAAAAATGGGAGATATCAGAGTGGGGGGGACTCGAGGGTCTACAACTTCGAGACGCGACTAGTCAGGGCTCTGAAATTTTACAGCCGTATTCACAGATAATGTTTCCTTCCAGATCTGAGTTTTCAGCCTCGTCTGACCACCAGATTCAGTGAGGTGACGAAAAGTACTTTTAAAATGGGAGATATCAGAGTGGGGGGGACTCGAGGGTCTACAACTCCGAGACGCGACTAGTCAGGGCTCTGAAATTTTACAGCCGTGTTCACAGATAATGTTTCCTTCCAGATCTGAGTTTTCAGCTTTTTTTGACCACCAGATTCAGTGAGGTGACGAAAAGTACTTTTAAAATGGGAGATATCAGAGTGGGGGGGACTCGAGGGTCTACAACTCCGAGACGCGACTAGTTAGGGCTCTGAAATTTTACAGCCGTGTTCACAGATAATGTTTCCTTCCAGATCTGAGTTTTCAGCCTCGTCTGACCACCAGATTCAGTGAGGTGACGAAAAGTACTTTTAAAATGGGAGATATCAGAGTGGGGGGGACTCGAGGGTCTACAACTCCGAGACGCGACTAGTCAGGGCTCTGAAATTTTACAGCCGTGTTCACAGATAATGTTTCCTTCCAGATCTGAGTTTTCAGCCTCGTCTGACCACCAGATTCAGTGAGGTGACGAAAAGTACTTTTAAAATGGGAGATATCAGAGTGGGGGGGACTCGAGGGTCTACAACTCCGAGACGCGACTAGTCAGGGCTCTGAAATTTTACAGCCGTGTTTACAGATAATGTTTCCTTCCAGATCTGAGTTTTTAGCCTCGTCTGACCACCAGATTCAGTGAGGTGACGAAAAGTACTTTTAAAATGGGAGATATCAGAGTGGGGGGGACTCGAGGGTCTACAACTCCGAGACGCGACTAGTCAGGGCTCTGAAATTTTACAGCCGTGTTCACAGATAATGTTTCCTTCCAGATCTGAGATTTCAGCTTTTTTTGACCACCAGATTCAGTGAGGTGACGAAAAGTACTTTTAAAATGGGAGATATCAGAGTGGGGGGGACTCGAGGGTCTACAACTTCGAGACGCGACTAGTCAGGGCTCTGAAATTTTACAGCCGTATTCACAGATAATGTTTCCTTCCAGATCTGAGTTTTCAGCCTCGTCTGACCACCAGATTCAGTGAGGTGACGAAAAGTACTTTTAAAATGGGAGATATCAGAGTGGGGGGGACTCGAGGGTCTACAACTCCGAGACGCGACTAGTCAGGGCTCTGAAATTTTACAGCCGTGTTCACAGATAATGTTTCCTTCCTTATCATTGCTCTCAGCTGTATATCATGTACGAGTAATAATCCTGCGAAGCGCAAAAGTGAGGTTATATTTTTAGTTTTTTTGATGAAGTTTACGATGATTATAAAAATAATAAATTATACAAACACATTTAATGAGGTGAGTTTTGAGTTGTGATTTTAGTAGTTGCGATATTTAGTAAACCGCTTTTTGTATTCGTTTACTTAGTTGGTTGAGCAAATTTGTTTTATTCTATGAAAAACATATATTAGAAAACGTTTTGTGAAAGTAAACGATTTTTTGTGTGTTGTGCGCAAGTCCGTCGATATTTATTAATTTTATTCTCAATAATGATATTTTCGGACCGATATATAAGTATTTCATCTGTTAGAAGTCTTTTTATTAGTTGCTTGTCGATTTTTTGTTGGCTATAACATAATTTTTTTCTGGTACTGGTTCTGGTACTGGTTCTGGTACTGGAAGTATAGACGTTAGAAAACTAATTTGCTAAACTCCCTAAAGAGTGTATTAATTAGTATTTAAGATACAGTGCCGCTTCCGCCTGTAGTTAGCCATTCATCCTTTTCAGTTGCACAAGGATGAAAGTGAATGTATATGTATACTGACATTTTTATATGTTAGTATACATATAGATGCTGGATTTTGTCAAATGCAACTAAAATTCTAAGAATTTAGGTACCTGTACACTTCGTCATCTTACAACTTCATCAATCATCATCCAGATGACGATCTGTCCAATATCTCAGAGGGTGGATGACGAAGAGACTTAGACTTGTGGACACTTTGTAATCTATAAAACTAAAGTTTTCAAAGTTAGAACAGAACCACCCCTCCGCACCTCCTCACATTGTGTTGGCACCTATATTTTTAACTCTTATAATGAAATCAGTTTTGACACCTCTTTTTGACAATTTAGAGTGTGAAGTGTGTTCACACCTCTGCCCCACCACCCCACCCTCACTTTATTGATGACAAACTTGATTGCTTTTTAGTAGTAGATGACGAACTGACCAAACTTTAAAGCATAGCATACCAATTGGCTGGATGACAAAGTTGTAAGATGACTAAGTGTCTAGGATCCAGAATTTATGTGCCATGCATTTGGGTAGGCCTACCAGTGTATTTTGGTAGGGCCTACTAGTCAGTGCTTTTTGATACAACTCTTTGGGTGGGGACTCCTTTTTGGTGCCATGGTCAATATTAAAAAATTGGTACATTAAAAAACAATTTATTTGAAATTGACAAATTTTAGGATTTTAACAAATAGGCCTACTTTCAGATACTCTTGGAAAACTTGGTTTCAAATTAGTTTTTGTGATATTAAATATAAAAAAGATTGCATTGGGAACAAATTACATTGGGTACCAAGAAGTATTTCTTATCCAGCAAGGAGCTGTACTGAAAAGGACTGATTGGTACCAAAAAGCATGGAATCCAAATCCACCACATCATTAGGCCTAGCTGGATTTTGCCTAGGCCCTATTGTTAGGTAAAACTTAAAAGTCAACACCATTTTGCAAAAAATGTCATTGCCGTTTGCATTAGGCCTACTATAGTTTGATTCATTTTTGCTTTTAAAAACAAATCTTTTACTACAGCTGCATTTAAGTAGGGCCTAGGCCATTTTGTAGGCTCCTAAGAACATATGCACATTCATATACTGTATACAGGTACATAATTATCCTGGTCATCAGGCAATGGCAGTATACACTTTCACTATGCCTTAAGGTTGGTCCTTAAGGGCATAAATTGCATAAGAACCCCACACCTTCTTTTCACCACTGCACCTGAAATAAATATGGCATTGCCATAGAATTAAGCTTAGGGACCTTGGTCCCTTGCCTTAGTATAAAAGACAAACACATAAGACTACTATCACTCACCCTATTTCTAGGGCTTAGGCCTAGCATTTAAATTTCTATATCCTTAGGCTTGCCTTGAATGATAAGTTGTCACTTACTTAAGTTAAAATATAAAGTAATAAAATAGTGCCCATTAAAAATTTGTAAAAATTGTGTGTTTTTATAAAAATTGTTTTTTTTATTGGGCCAAACATTAACAAGTGATATAGCTTTTCTATTGTTACTAGGTCTAGACAAAAAGTGTGGCTCTTAATTCAATGTTTTATGAATTTTTTATTAACATTAAAACAGAGGTTAGCCTGGTTGATGATCATTTTGTCTATGGTTTATTCTGTCAGCAGACAAAATGACATACTTTTATGCAATATAAAAGTAAATATGTGATATATATAAATGAGAGCTCAAATTAAGTTGCATGTTTTTTAGACTTTTGTTTCTAATGATTTTTATGTTTTTATTATGTTTGTTCAGGTAGTTGAACATTTTACTAAAAAATTAAAAGTAACATTTTTAGACATGCTTTTTGTTATATTGTTGGTCAGTTGATAAATAAATATAAGTACATTAGCAACCATAGTACTTGTATATGTATTAGAATATTTTATATTGTTATGGTACTCTCAGGTTTATAATTTAAGATGTAATTTCTCCATTTCGATATATATTTATTTCATTTTTAAAATATAAAATACAGTTTTATTTCCAAAGACCTTTTTTGTTTTTAAAGCAGAAAATATATCAGAAAAAAGCCCAATATGATTAAACTGTTTGCTTTGACTAATCTCAACTTACATTCCCAGCCATGGACTCAGATTGCACCAGTAACAATTTAGACAAGCAGATTGAAAAGCTGCGCCGATGCGAACTCATCACCGAGGCAGAGGTGAAAGCTCTGTGCGGCAAAGCGCGCGAGATTCTAATTGAAGAATCTAATGTGCAGTGCGTGGACGCGCCTGTCACAGTCTGCGGCGATATCCACGGCCAGTACTACGACCTCAAGGAACTGTTCAGTCACGGCGGCGATGTCCCAGACACCAACTATCTGTTTTTAGGCGACTTTGTTGACCGCGGCTTCTACTCAGTTGAGACCTTTCTGCTGCTGTTGGCGTTGAAGGTTCGGTATCCGGATCGTATCACACTCATTCGTGGCAATCACGAGAGTCGCCAAATTACTCAGGTAAGGTTAATGGTTCGATTTGATTGGCTGATTAAATTGGTTTGATTTAATTGGTCAGTTATTAGCTTGTTTTTTAATTGATTGGCCAGGTAGATTGTTTGATTCTATTAGTCAGGTAGATTGTTTGATTCTATTAGTCAGGTAGATTGTTTGATTCTGTTAGTCAGGTAGATTGTTTGATTCTGTTAGTAAGGTAGATTGTTTGATTCTGTTAGTCAGGTAGATTGTTTGATTTGATTGGCCAGGTAGATTGTTTGACTCCATTGACCAGTTAAAATGGTTTGATTTGATTGGCCAGGTAGATGATTTGATTTGTTTAGCAAGTTAAATGGGTTTGACTTGATTGGCCAGTTAAATGGGTTTGACTTGATTGGCAAGTTAAATGGGTTTGACTTGAATGGCCAGTTAAATGGGTTTGACTTGATTGGCCAGTTAAATGGGTTTGACTTGATTGGCCAGTTATCGATATTGAGCATAATCGCATGTTCCCATTGCGCAGGTTTACGGCTTCTATGAAGAGTGCAATCGCAAGTACGGCTCCTCAACAGTCTGGCGCTACTGCACCGAAATATTCGACTACCTCAGCCTGTCTGCCATCATCGATGGCAAGATTTTCTGCGTCCATGGCGGCCTTAGCCCGTCCATCAACACTCTGGACCAGATTCGGGCCATCGATCGTAAACAGGAGGTGCCACACGATGGCGCCATGTGCGACCTGCTCTGGTCTGACCCGGAGGACGCTCTGGGATGGGGCGTTTCTCCCCGCGGCGCCGGCTTTCTGTTCGGCTCCGATGTAGTGGCCCAGTTTAACCAGGTGAGCAAAGTCGCGAGTTCGATTCTGCTAGAGTGCAAAGGGACTATGGGATTGAGTTATTTGTGGCGGTGTGGTTATTTGTTATAGAGACGGATCAAAATTCGATTTTGATCACGCATTGCGAGGGGGACCACGCAATGTCGAAATTTTTTACTAAATGTGTTAACTGCCGTTGTGTCCAAATCATGCACAAATACAAATGCAAATTCCTTTATTTCAGCGTCGTCTAATAGTTTGTCAAAGACAAATATATTTAAGAATAAAACGAATAATCTATTTAATATTCTAGGAGTATTTCTGCAATGCTTGCGAACCATTGCGAGCTGCCAGACCGAAAATTCCTTATGAGAAAAGATTATGTAGTGCAAAATTAAATTGGAAAACGAGGTCCACTTCTTATAAAAGTGCAGTTGGAATAGGCATAGCATCGCACGGTCAAGTTTCGAAAAGAAAACTTCAGGGAAAACTCCCAATTTCACGTCCCTAACAGCAGAAAAAAATCTAACTACATAATGGCACAAGACGACATGGAAACCACTGAACCACTAGTAAAGTACGAGTACATCATGGAAATATCTAAAATAAAAAAACAAAATACATTAAGTCTGAATATTCATTTATTATACATAGTGAAAATATAGATTTTCAATTTCAAAGCAGTTTCGGTCCATCTCTTATTTGTTCACACCCGTACATCCATGAAGGTGTGCGTGTGCCTTCAGTGTAATTTCATATTGAGTCACATTTTCGAATCACCAACCACCCAGACCAACAACATCGAGCTGATATGCCGGGCCCACCAGCTAGTTATGGAAGGCTACAAGTGGCACTTTGCCAGCCAGTCAGTCCTCACGGTGTGGTCTGCCCCCAACTACTGCTACAGATGCGGCAACGTTGCGGCTATACTCAAACTGGACGAGTATCTAGAGAAGGATTTCACAATATTTGAGGCGGCACCCCAGGAGACTAGAGGCGTCCCGGCTAAGAAGCCGGTGGCCGAGTACTTCCTCTGATGAGCTGCTGTTTTTATCCTGTCTGTTTTATAACTTTAGTGTGCGCGCATCTTAAATTCTGAATCAATTCAACATGTGTTTTTTATAATTTAATACCCAATTCGTACTTCGTAAAATGGATTTCTCTGTTAGCGCACATGCATTCGTGTCATAAGACTGTTGTGCAATCGTTTGTACAATTATAATCAGTGGAACAAAATCTACTGTACTTTTACTATTTGTACATTTGTATTCTGATAACTTGCACGCGCCGTTGGACACCTTCACAGTCGCTGTTAGCGAAAATTATCAAATAAATATATGCTCGTTCTCCAGTTGTAAGTAATTGATTAACTGCCGTATCACCCGGTACATCATCCAATACTACTAACTTAGTAGCATATATCTTATCGGAGCTCCGTAAAATAGCGCAAAAGCAGAAGCGTTGCGTGTTGTTTTTGTTATAATCGATGGAGAGTATGCGATTTTTTATTTACTTGATGTCTATCACCATGCACTCAGTAACGTCAAAATCGCAGTATAGTCTTAGAAATAAGAAACTAGACAGTTCTACTGTAGGATATATATAGCAAAGTAGCAAGTAGGAAAAATAGCAAAACAGAACTCGTGGGAATGGCAGAACGCAAGCTTTGCGTCAGTAAACAAATTTACGTTAAAAAGTAGGGTGATTTATTGCGTTACTGGTCCTATCCTATGCCAGTACCTGAAGGTGCTCTGTGGGTTGTCTGTGGGTAATTCTTACTCCTTAGTGACTCTTTTCCATATAATTAACATTATAATTCCATTAATTCCAGTATAACATGCAACAAACAAACGTTACACTATTTTCTATAAACAATGGACACGGAAAACATGTGTACGCTAGGCATTAACAGTAGGACTACCAAGCCATTTTGCCGCCCGTTTTTATATATTTTTTATTTAACAATTTTTTTTGGCAGCGCCCGAATGCTAACAGCGTTGGGTGGTGACTGATTGGTTGACAGACTAGGCGATGGTGTTCTGTGGTTGAGCTGCGCCTAATATTTTTGCTTGAGCATTGAAATTTGCGTCAGGGTGTCCATAGTAGCTTAGTTCTACCTGTTGTAGCCCTTGAAGGTCCAGCAGTCTGTCTAGATAAAGGTAGGTGACCACCGAAGACGGAGAAGATGCAGGCACACTCGGGTGACATGCTGATCAATTTTGAAGTCCTGGCAATGCCGCACTGAGGCGCAGTGCAAATTCGTGTATAGGGGTGTATGAAATGCACTAGCTCTTATGGGAAAAATCGGACCTTCGGCCGGAAACATTGAATATCTCGACGGTCTGAAGAGCTAACGACTTGTTTCTTGTTTCAGAAGATGCGCAACAAAAAGTTGGCCCGTGTTCTTGAGTTTTGTGTGCTTGCATTGTTCCGTTCGGGTGCGGCGAAAATAATTGTCAGGGGGGGGGATTCCCCCCCCCCTTGGTAGTTCTACTGTTAATATAATTTTCCTAATGCATGATGCTAATTTTCGTAAAAACACAAGTAATAACAATAATTTTTAAAGGAATCAATGAAATACTCTATTTTGGACAGCCAGTGAGAGAAAAAAATATGAAATTACTTTCTTTCTGTAATAAACTGGAAGTTGAACATAAAAAATAAATGTGATATAAGTAAGCATACCACGTACATGAAAACAAAGGGAATCGCTTGAAAGCCATCATGAAAGTTTGAAACAAAGCTAATTTAACTATTCCAAACACATCAATCGGAGGCCATTTTGGCAGATTGACAAAAGAATCTTGTCTGTCTGAATGCACGCTACAGCTACTAAAAGTAAAAACTACTGCAGACGAATACGTAAAAAACAAATCTGAGAAAAGAATACTTAAAAATATGCTTTAATATCTAAATTATTACTTGGTATTTTATGATATTTAGTGGGAACATCAATAGCATTCTCACAGCTAAGATTTTAGCGGCATGGTAAACAAACAAATAGTTTTAGTAAAACATTACCACATATAGTGATGTATACATTTTCTAAACTTCAGGAAGAATGGCATACATAACTTCAGTTATTATTCTAATAATATAGATAATAGGACCCATCTATGACTTGTCCATGAAATCTCTATTATGGAATATTTGTTTTCATACATATCAGAAATATACGCTTTTATGCAGTATATGCATATATACTTCGATAGATATAGTAATCCAAGGTAGTCTACGTTTGGATACATATCTACATCAACGCTCATGCATATTTCGATACATATCGGCATCTTTATTTTTTACTAACCACAGACAAAAAATGTTGGCAAAGCAATAGCAGTTAGGTATCAATCGATGCTAGCCTGCTGGTTCATCACCTGATCGGATACGCTCAGGCCGTAGATGCGCCGACGGAACGCCTCTCTGTGCTGCTCCTGCAGGCTGCTTTTAGGCTTGCTGCGCTTCAGATTGCCGTCCCACTGCAGGTCGACTAGGCCGCCACGGCCGGCTATTTGGCGCTTGACCCGGTTGGCGAAGGCCACCTGTGGAAAATCAATGGAGTTACGGAGTGTCGTGGTGAAAATCAAAAGCATTTAAAAATACATTTTTCGATACATGTCGTTAAAAAAGATAAATTACAATGTTTCTAAACAAAAACTAGACTTACTGAGTTCTCGCCTTCCTGTTGAATCTGGGGCGGCAGGTACCAGACATCGGCCACAATAGCCCAGCTGGTCATCATCATGAACAGGTAGGTGACCATGCCGCAGGCGGAGCTGTTCCAGAAACAGTCGGCGAATCTCGGATCGTATTTAATAGCCACCGGGTAAACGATTCCGCCGGCTTCGAAGCCGCCTTTGCGAAACATCATAACGGAGGTGTTGTTGATGCAGGTGCCCTCGGGAAAGATTAACACCGGTGGCAGGCCCGGTGTGGACACATGCTCTTCCAATTTTCGCTTAACAACATTGGCGTCGCTGGTTTCGCTACGCTCGAACCAGATGTGCGGCGAGGTGCGGTGCAGCGACTTCTGCATGAAGCCAGTGAAGCCGCAGTGGCTTTGGCCAACTATGGAGAAGACCTGGCCAGTTGGTGGCAGATTATTAAGACATATTTTAGTTAACCAATCTTCTGGTTCAATAATGATAATTTGCTGTTTGCTGTTAATCATTCAATCCTTCGGTCCTAAATCTAAAGTACACATTTATTTATACATAACACCGACGCCTGGCTCTGACACCAATGGGGAATCAAGAATCCTGTGTAAGTGCACAAATTGTTTTCCTTTGACAGAGATTCGAACTCCCGACCTCTCGGTCAGAAAGTCCGGAGCCTATAATCACTAGGCTACAGGCAACGGTACTAACAACATAAATAACAATAAGGTCGTCGTTAATACAAATTTAATAAAGGAACAAAAATAAACGATGCCTCGAATCGCTAACCTGCCGACAGCCCAGCACGACAACGTCAATAGGCGAAGTGTGATTGGCCACGCAGATGCCATTGTTCTGCGGCATATTTTCAACATCGTGAAAGCGCAGCACAGCAGAGAAGGCTCTGGCAAATAGTCGAAAGGCAGTCGGGCACAAGATTGAGTTAAGGAGACGTCGCAAACCTGGCCAGGGCAGCAGGGCGATCACCAAGGAGCCAATAACCAAGTAGAGCACGGCAGTGATGGCCAGCAGCAGGCGGAAGGGGAACAGGATGCAGTAGCGCAGAAAGCAGCCCAGCAACCAGAAGCAGGTGAGTCGTGGACTAATGAACTGATATTTGTTAGTGCGGGTTAGCAGATTCCACGATGCCAGGTCTTCGGCTGCGAATCGCTTGGTGACCTCGTCCTCAATGATAGCCTCGATGCCGCTCTGGACAAAGACGCACAGGTCGGACAGGTGAAATGGGCGCTTCTGGGAAGCGGCGGAGGAGGCCAAGGATGCGGAGGAGCCACCGGAGGAGGCGGAGGCGGCGCAGTCGGCGTGGAGCAACTCGATGCCCTCGGTGGTGAGCTTGGCGTGTCGCTGAATGAGCCGATTATCCCGGCTGAGACTGTCAGTCGAGCCGTTGCCACCATTGGACGAAGCGGCAGGTTTGCGTTTCTCAACAGCCTGCTCAAACAAGTGCAACAGTACTCTGACGTAGAGGCGCCTTATGCCGAATGAGAAGTTGAACACAGCCAACAAGGTGGCCGTGAGCAGCACCAGCCCAATGAAGCGGCTGGTTAGCTGCACAATCCAATAGAATGTTTCTAGAGGCTGTAAGATTAGTGAGCACATTGTCTTAGCAGGACATACATTTGTGTGCAGCAAATAAAACTAGCATATTCATTTCAGCGGAGTTAAAGCACACTCCGCAATCATTTCTTTATCCGTGTCTCCTAGAAGTTGTGAGACCAATAAATATGTCTAGTAATCCGATTTTAATTAGTGTAAAAATCTAATCTATACCGAAAAAGAAGTGCATTATGTTGAGACGGGTTGAAACGGCAAAACAACTGCCAAAAGAACAACAAATATTTACGAATTAGAAAGATCCAAAGGTCGAATAGGGGGCCAGTGACAAAGTTAGTGGGTGCACAGTTAAGTAATGTGAGCACACGCGATCTCACAGATAAGAATAAAGAAAGATAATTCTTCTACGAAAAGCAAGCAACTAGTTAGTAGGAAAATACATATTTAGAAACTGCATAGTAGTTAAATAAGCAAATGCAAAAGACCAATTAGGTTTAGAACATATCTAGATTTCAAGCCTAGGGGGCCTAGGAGACAGGATTGATAAGACAAAAACTCAGCTCACTGATATCAGTAAAATGCATTCTGGACATACACAAAGCAAAATAGAAAATAGAGCAAATCAAAAAGGTATTGCAATTTAAAACAATTTCGATTCTAGCACTGTTTTTTATGTAAACAAAGTGAGTGTGGATAGACTTTCTACAAAGGTTCTGTTATTGATGATTTGTGGCTTGGAGAGATACAACATAAAATTGTACAGTACAGCAAATAGCCTTGAAGTAAAGGCTACAAAAGTGACTTAACAAGGTTGTGTAGTAGGGATGCTTTTATTATTTCTTTAAAGTCAAATTCGTGCCTATGCTTTTTGTTTGAATGCGCAAAATATTTTTTATATGTAAAATATTTTAAATATTTTGTCAAATTCGTTTACTTTAACAAACATTTTCTTTTGTGTATATAAACGAGTGTAATTCAGTTGAGACAAATCAACGTGTCAGTGTGGCGAAAAGCAAATAAGCTATTACTGAAGAAGAAAAGTGTTGAGTTGGTTATTTGAGGCTGTGACCCTCTGATCCACAGAAAACGCCCAGCAAAGACTGGAGAATAGTAAGCCAGTGCCTTAAAAGGTTAAACCGCTCGTGCCGAGTGATACGCTACCATTAGAGAGAAAAGTAGAGAGACAAGCCCTGTTACAGTTGCAAATAAAAAAAATACTAATAATATCCCAATAAATGTTTATATATTATACAAAGCATATACATAATATTTTCTACTTTCCATATGTAGTAGGGATTCTTTTATCATTTTAAAAAATTCAAACTCGTACCTATGATCTTTGTTTGAATTTGCTAAATATTTGTTATATGTAAAATATTATAAATATTTTGTCAAATTAATTCATGTTAACAAACCTTTTTGTGTATATAAACAAGTGCAATTCATGTGAGACAAATCAACGTGCCAGTGTGGCAAAAAGCAAATAAGCTATAACTGAGTAAGAAGGTGTTCAAGTGTTGAGTTGGTTATTTGAGGCTGCGACCCTCTGATCCACGGAAAACGCCCAGCAAAGACTGGAGAATAAGAGACCAGTGCCTTAGAAGGATAAACCACTTGTGCCAAGTAATACACTACCAAGAGAAAGAAAAGTAGAGTCATAAGCCCTGTTACACATACATGATAGAGGTCAGATTGCTCCCATCTATCCATTTATATTTTCCTTCCCAAATAAGTGGATCCTAACAACTTAACAGGATCCTCATCCTGACAACTTAAATCTCAGGAAATCTCTATAAATTGATAGGCTCAATAAATTGAACTGTCAATCAGGAAAAAAATAGAGTGGCACCAAAGACATTATTAGGCCTACAATGTGCTAGGCCTAGTAGCTTTAAAAAAGACCATCCACTGTGATATGCATAGCTGGGTACTTAGCCTTGCAGTTGGCCTAAAATGTCTGGGCTTAGTTGTCTATTTCTTAGACTTAGGCATTCTTACACACCAATGTGCCTTCAATTGTACTTGTCTAGACCAGCGCCACTGGTAAATAAGGGTTGTACTTTAGCAACTGTTGTAAAATAGTAAAAGCTGGAAACTGCAGGATAGATGCAAACTATAAATAAATAGGATTATCTATTTTAGCTAGACAACTATATATTGTTATTAATACAAAAAACAATATAGAAATTTTTTATTTATTTTATAATACATAGGCCTATTAATAAATATATATATATTACAATGCAACAATTGAGCCTAAGTTGAGGGATTGCACTGTTTTCACTGATGATTAATTAAGTGTTGGTTTGTAACTTTAAAAAAAATATTAAATATTAAGGAATAGCTTATGAAGGAGGAGTCTTAATTAGGTGAATTGCTAAATTGGAATATACTGTAGGCCAAGTCAGCCGTAAAAAGAGCCATATGAAATAGTGTCAATTTGAAGAGTTTGTAAATTAAGCAATATTAATAGCTTTGCATTGCTTTCCTTCTTTGCTTACTTTCCTGTTTGTTTTTAATGTCAAAAAAATAAAAATAAAATTGAAAATAAATAAAACACAAAATTATTGCGATAACGAATAATAACATAGGTTTTAAAATGCGCCTTGTGTTAAACTCATATTTAACCGTTTGTCTGTTTTGCTCTGACAAAGTACTGAATTTACTGCCACTTGATTCCACCGCTTTTTTAAACACATTTCTAACAGCCAAAAACTGTATAAATTCTATGGCGCAAGTTAATTTAGAGATGCGCCTGAATATCTAAGCGCAGATTTTAGTTTTGTTCTGCCACTTTTTGACGTGAATCGACTTTTTTAAAAGATTAGCGTCAGAGAATAGTTTATCTAATACAGAAAAAAAGCCTCTAGTGCAAAAAATTAGAAAAAAATATTTGCAAGTAACGTATCTTTGGATTATTCAACAATTCAAAGTACTTTTAGAGCAAAATACCTTATTTGTTATCTCACTCACACTTCGGTTCGGAAGTCGGAATCGGGAAATTTGCAAGATGTGCATGATTACTAATTTCATAAGAATGACAAGGAGACGCCATGACGCATCAGTCGTCCTTGTACAAATAATCAGGTTTTTGATATATCCTTGTTACCCTTTTTACCCGAAAATATCCATCATCTGCATGCATTCTCCATTCGATTAGGGCACATGCAGATGCAGAAAGTCGAAAGCAATAAAAAATTGTCACTAAATCTGTTCAGCTTCTGTACAGTTACCACTGGCTTTATTTATTTATTTGGTTTGGGGTTACATGCTGCAACTGCATCAAGGGCCACTATAGAATCCTACTATTGTAGTCCTGCACTTTGCAGTGCAGGCGCACTCTGCCCTCCTTGACGTATGACTACCCCGCCCAATGACTAAACCTATAGAGTCCTAGCTACTATTGTAGTCCTGCACTTTGCAGTGCAGGCGCACTCTTCCCTCCTTGACGTTATGACTACCCCGCCACTGGGTGCAAACCTCTCCCTCCGCATCGTTTTGTGTGTTACGTAAGCCTTTGTTTAATAACTTGTTTTGCTGTGCACGGACTGGCTGGCTGGCTGGCTGGCTGGCTCTATAGTCGTGGCACTATAAATCCGCGACTCAGGTGGCTGGGTAGCCGTCCTACTCCTGCTCCGCTTCACATTCTCTTGAACACGCCTCCGGACAACTGGGACCCGTGAAGCAGTTGGTTATTGTGATAATTCAATCTTTATAATTGCCTTAAATACCAAATAAAAAGGCCAGCTGCAGACCGACCAGTCAATGAAGCCATTGCATGTCTGCACGTCTTGCTTGACGTGCTTGCTTGTCTTGTCTTGCTTGATTCGGTTGCCATAACGGGGCAGATAGTCCGTGAGTCCTGACGCCGATTATTGGGGAGCTAGACCAGGGAACAGATATATATAGGGTTTCTCTGTATACTGTACTCACACGGTATTCCTACGCCAGCCTGTGCGTCCCGACGCCGTGCTGAAGGCGGCTGACCGTTCTGCAGCGTCACCACGCGGGGATCAGTCGCTGTGGTTCGTCCTGACGCCTTATTTGGGACCACTGTGAGCTCTGGCGTTACTGACACAGGCCAGCAGGGACCCGTGTGCTATTAACAGATACCGTATATCTGTATATCTGCATATCTGTATATCTGCATATCTGTATATCTGCATATCTGTATATCTGCATATCTGTATATCTGCATATCTGTATCTCTGCATATCTGTATATCTGCATATCTGTATATCTGTATATCAGTATATCTGTACCTACACTCCACCCGGGGATCCAGAGATACAACACTACTATACAGTGGTCCTAATTGTGTACATCCCGCGTGTTGATGTGTCCATGAAACTCTAAACCTAAGGTACGTGTGCAGATAAACTAATTTTCCCATTTCCTTAAGCCTGCCATGCAGTATATTTTAGCAGTATATATATTATTTTATATAATAATTGTAAGGGATGTATTAGTGTGAGGCTTAGCAGAAAGGGGCGAGTGGGTCAGCGGCTAGCGTCGCTGCCTCGCACTCTAAAGGACGCTAGTTCGATTCACCCTTCAAGTCACGATTAATTTCGGGACTTGTTGGGGGGTTTGGACATTAGCGACCGGCGGAGGTGCACCATATTTCGTGCAATCAAAGCTTGAAATAATAGCTTCGCTCCTACCTTCTGTGTGCCTGTTCTGCGTTGTGTGAGTTGTGTGCGTTGGCGCTGGGGCGTGAGACCTTGCGGGGGGTGGCTGGGGGGGCGGGTGTACACCGCCGCGCGCTTTCTAGACTTCCGTCAGCGCGATTGGATAAGTGTACACTCATCACCCGGCCCCCCCTGAGGACTGATTTCTTATCAGCCTTCCGCCCCGGCTTGGTCTGCTATGTGCGTGTGGGGCTGGGGTGGGGGGGCACTGCTGTCTATTCTGGGTGCCTCCTGCCCTCCCGGCTGGTCTGTGCTGCTGGTGTGGTGCCTGCTCAGGGGAGGCGGCGCGATGGGCGCAAAAGCGCCTGGTTCGCCGGTCTGGGGGCGTGCCGCTCCGTCGCTTGTGCGACAAGTGCCCCGGGCCCCCCTGCAAATAGATAGAGAGAGAGGCTTAGCAGGCTAGAATCACTTGATGGGTGTCCTATCAATTGGAATCAGGAATTTCGGCAAATCACGAATTTCGTCAAATCACGAATTTCGGCAAATCAGGAATTTCGGCAAATCAGGAATTTCGGCAAATCACGAATTTCGGCAAATCAGGAATTTCGTCAAATCACGAATTTCGTCAAATCACGAATTTCGGCAAATCACGAATTTCGTCAAATCACGAATTTCGGCAAATCACGAATTTCGGCAAATCAGGAATTTCGGCAAATCACGAATTTCGGCAAATCAGGAATTTCGGCAAATCACGAATTTCGGCAAATCAGGAATTTCGGCAAATCACGAATTTCGGCAAATCAGGAATTTCGGCAAATCAGGAATTTCGGCAAATCAGGAATTTCGGCAAATCAGGAATTTCGGCAAATCAGGAATTTCGGCAAATCAGGAATTTCGGCAAATCAGGAATTTCGGCAAATCACGAATTTCGGCAAATCACGAATTTCGTCAAATCACGAATTTCGGCAAATCACGAATTTCGTCAAATCACGAATTTCGGCAAATCACGAATTTCGGCAAATCACGAATTTCGGCAAATCACGAATTTCGGCAAATCAGGAATTTCGGCAAATCACGAATTTCGGCAAATCAGGAATTTCGGCAAATCACGAATTTCGGCAAATCAGGAATTTCGGCAAATCACGAATTTCGGCAAATCAGGAATTTCGGCAAATCACGAATTTCGGCAAATCAGGAATTTCGGCAAATCACGAATTTCGGCAAATCAGGAATTTCGGCAAATCACGAATTTCGGCAAATCACGAATTTCGGCAAATCACGAATTTCGGCAAATCACGAATTTTGGCAAATCAGGAATTTCGGCAAATCACGAATTTCGGCAAATCAGGAATTTCGGCAAATCAGGAATTTCGGTAAATCAGGAATTTCGGCAAATCAGGAATTTCGGCAAATCACGAATTTCGGCAAATCACGAATTTCGGCAAATCAGGGATAAGCCTTTAAAAATAAAACCAGCGTGATGGTCTGGTACGGGGTGTACTCTGTGGCACCTGCATGCTTGTCCAGGCACCTCTGGCTTAAAGGCTCTGAGGGTTAAAGGGCCTTTACAGGGTAGGCGGACAGTTCGCAGCAACGCGTACCTGAGTGGATCAGGTGCCTCTGCCTATACTATAATACGAATCTGAGCAATGGCGTTGCCTGGATTTTTCTTTATGAGGGGCGCGCCACTATACTACCAGAGGCACCAAGTTAGTGTCAAAAGTATCAAGCTATCAAGCTATCAAAGCTTAGGACCAACAATAGATCAGATTTTTTGACTCGAGGGGCACATCACGTCCCATTGGACATGTTCAGAGAACATGGTGCTTGAGATGCTAAACGAATGACTAGCCTGCGCTTACGCTCAGATTTAGCCATGCAAATGAGCCATATAGTAGAAGAAATCGACACGAGGAGCTTGTCTTTGGATGTGTGCATCTGCCACTCCAACCTCTAACTGGCTGTCTTGCATTGGCATTGATCGCCATCGCTGAGAGAGGCACCATCACCAGCGCCAGACGCAAGGTCAGAGTCAAAGAGACACAGCGCTCTAGCGCTGAACCGCGTCTTGAAGGTGTTGAAGAGACAAATTGGTGAGATTCTGGCGATAGAGCTGTTTTGCCCGTGACAATAATATCGTCTAGGAAGACGAGCATCGACTCCAGGTCACCTAGCAGCGAGTCGAGAGCGCATGCGAAAGTCCATCTGGTACAGGTCACAGACCAGTATGAAATGTCTATGGAGTGTATCAAAAAAGTTTTTTTTTCATCTGTATCGAACACATTGCGACCCGGTGAAAATATTTTGCTCCGTTTTTTCAGAGATTTTTGCACCTTCTTCATTCTCCTCCAATCTACCCTATTTTTTACAAACTATTTTTTACAAAATCGGACCTTTCTGATCTGTCGTATTAATGTACTTTCTGAGAAAGCTTGTTTCTGTTCAAAGTTCGATATACAGAATATATGTTCGCTATTGTTTTATTCGATATGCTTGATATAATATATTTAATTGTGTGGAGATAACAGGCAGGTAAAACAATTTATATTTGCATACGCATTTATATACGCCATGCATGTGTGTCACAATGTAACAATTACAGGAGTAGGATACTCCTACAGTGTAGTGGTGATTTGTGTTGGTCACTAGAGTTCACCGATTAAGGAAATGTTAAATAAAAAAACTCGATCTTCTTCAAGTTTATAAAGGGGATAGTAGATGTAAAAGCTACAAAAGGACAACAAGAGCTACCTTGCATATATGCATAAAAACAGTAGGAATGCGTAAGAGAAATTTATACTCGTAGAAAACTTCCGGAGTTGCAGTATTCCAGAACTATGGATTCTGATAGTTTCCTGGATGAATTTTCACTTCGTTAAGCCACATTAGAAATCTATAGGCAATTTTCATAACCAAGCTCTGCCACCTATAGAAAAGTTCTCATTTGCTCCAGGTCGCAGCCCTGCAGGCCGCAGGTCGGAAGTCGCGTGTCGCAGTTCCAGGAAATACCTAGAAGCTCATGATCGCGGCTGCTGCTGTGGAGACCATGCAGTGAGACCTGCATGGATTCTGACCGTGGCGCTCGAGACGCGTTAAATCCCAGCCAGGCATCCGGCGTCGAACACGTTCGACGAGAGCTCGCCATTCAAGAGCGCGCGACTTGACGCCCCCCCTTGGCGCGGATCGTGTTACTACTAGTATTATTATTGCCTTTTTTTCAAAGCTCTCACTTTTTCAGAATACTAGCATTCGATTTTTAAGCAACCAAGCTGACAATTCCTGTTTGAATGAGAAAGCACAAGAATAATATAGAATTGCGTTTAGACGTCACATCAACCAACCATCAACCAGCTGTAGCCACAGGCCAACCCGAAGGTTCACACAACATATATATAACGGAGGTTATTTACAAAGAAGCGAAACTATTTAATTCAGCGGCGTGTTTACGGGTCAGAGAGGCGTGTGGACCTTCGGTCGCCAGGTGAACGGCTCATGCTACAGTAACAGTACAGTTATAAAAGCTATTTTCAGTAATAGCAGCACTTGCACGATTAGGAATGCAGATTCACCAAGCATTCCGGCCTCCTGTTGGCTTCTTGGCCGCCGGCTTTGCCTGCGCAGTAGCCTTCTTCTGCCAAGCCTTGCCAATCGAACCAGGCAAGCTGGTCGAGGCTGTTGAGACACTATTCGAGTCTTCTGTCGCGTGCTGCTTCTGTTGTGTCTCTTGTTCCCGTTTGGCTGTCTGAGGGGCCATCTTGCTCACGATTGCCTTGATGACAGTGTCGCGCCGTTTCGAGAAGCGCATCTTCCACTCCAGGCGCTCCACATAGCCCTGCCTTGCTGAGCGCAGTTCCGAGAACAACACGAATATCAACTCGAATAGTTCGCACACAGTGAGCAGAGACATGCCAAGGTATAATCCGAGAATGCCACCAATGTCTGAGAACAGGTCAAAAAATCGGTAGGACTCGACTTCTTGCACGACTGTGCTAAAAGCTTTGTAGGCGCCCAGAGTCACCTGGGCAAAGTTGGTGGCGAAATCGCGCTGCACTTTGTCTTCTGTTGTCACATTGCGCAGGAAGTAATAGAATGTGTCAGGCACGCTGTAGTTTGCCAGCTCCAACTGCCTGACATGATAGCTGAGAATTGTGTCCTTGCAGTACACCGCTAGACTGTTTAACGGCCAAGAGGCCATCGACACAATCGGTGTGTAGATTCGCTCCCGACAGTTCGGCAGGCACTGCTCCATCGAGTTGAACAGGGTACTCTCGCGCAGGATGTAATCGTGCTCACATTGAGTTCTCTGCGCGAACTCCGTGGCGTTGGTAGCTGCGGTGAGGTAGTGACACAGAGTGGCGTTGATGTTCTCAGTGACGCTATGAAATGGAGGCGCGATTCGACTGCAGAGACAGCCGCACTCGAGCAGGATGGAGTCCAACAGGGCTCGGTACTGGCAGTCCTCTCTGTTCTTCACAAACTGGATTCTGTTCCGGTCGGCATCCTCGTAGTAAACTGATCGATTCTCCGAGACGCATTGCTTGGCGTTGCGGCTGACGTATCTGAAGTGCAGCACGTGAGAAGTGAGCGAAGTGTATAGAGTACTCAGTCTATGGACTTGGAGGACGCCACACCCACCCCAGCTGATGCTGGCACCCATTTAACAGGTTGTGACTGTGACCAGGCTGTGATCTCGAACCCCCACGATCGAGGTTGTCACTCGTTTGTGAAGCATTTTTATACATGCTTATTTAGATTCATAGCTACATTTTAGTCACGCTTCAACGACGATTGCCTGCGCACAACTGACTGCGGCGACAACTGCAAAGCATAGCAGACAATTGTCTCCGTTGTCTGTTATCGTGCAGGTAATTTTCGTGCTACCACTAAAATCTCTCCATTTTCGTTTTCTTTTTTTCACTTCAGTTGTCAATTGTCAAACAGCGCATTTACGATCGATTTAATGTTATGGAAACGGTTAATAAATGTATCCATGGCAACCAAATACTAAATCCCGAATCCAGATGGATCTGAAAGCAAAAATTTTGCTCAATTGCCTTTGAGAAACCTGAAACCCATTGCTCTCAAAATAAGATGGGGCACTTTACCGCGACTAAATTTAAATTAAAATGTATGCATGCAATGTGAATGAGCATAGCATGGCAAAACTGACTTTGCTACATGTTGATGGGTGTGTCCATTTTGTACTTTTACGTAAAAGTAGAGCTTTGGGCGTCGATCAATTTTTCGTCTGGTATCTCCTGTCGTTTCGCTTTCTAAGCTTGCGAAGACCCTGCGCTTGCGCATTTAACGACTGTCGCTTTTTTCTTCATTAAATTATAGACCCAGGTGTAATTGCCAATTAGTGCAATCGTGGTTTTTAAGTGGCAAAAACCGACAGTGAGTATTTCCTGTACGGTAAACAATTGCAATTAGAATACATTAGCACTCTAACTGCATGATAGGAGTACTATGGAATGCCGATTTAAACTCATTAAAAGGCCTTTCAAAAAGGCCTGAAACTGGACAATTCAGCGCGGAACAGTTTAGGTTTCCAGTCCACAGATCGATTCAGGCCAGCTGCTCTTGCTAGGTGTCAGTCACTAGCTCCCTAATTGCAGCTTGGGGCCACTGGTGCATCCAGTGTGAATTACCCAGCTGGCTTTCTGGTTCTCAGAGGCTGTGACGAAACCGTGAAGCCTATGAAAATCAGGGACTATTAGAAGATGAAGCATTACAAATTCATGATAAGCACTTGTTATAACTTTTAGTTTGCTAGGAAAGAAGTCAGAGGAAGTACAGGACAAGAGTAGATACACGTTTGTTGACGTCGCTAAGGAGCAAATTTTCAAAACAGCAGCAACGCCTTTCGAATCACCTGTGCTCGACCATTTCGAAGTTCACATAGGAGTGCACCCCTGGCGACAGGTTAATGAAGTCCCTCGGATAGTGGTTCTTGGCGCCGTAGAACAGGATAGCACCGCCGGACTTTGACACATCATAGTCCCCTTCGTAGGTGATTCCGGCCGTCAAACGTCCGAAGATGACGAGGCTCTTTGGATCGGTTATCACTGGGTTGCTGTCCGTGAACAGAACCTTTTAACAATAAAAATACCATGGGGGTAATTAAAATACCCCCATTTTTATATTTTCTATGTCTCCCAAAATATTCAGCCAATCGCCATGAAAATTCAGAGAACGGTTTAAAATTTTCCGCTCTATCCGATGACAAACATCAACATCGTTGAGATATTTCTCTCACAACTTTTCTGCTCACAAAATTTCATCATGGAACCATATCCGCTCCGCAAACTACGAGTATAATATATAAAAAAGTCGCAGGGTCCTTTGTTCTCAGCATCCTAGTCACCAGGGTCCCCTTCATTACCGACAGGAGCATCGGCGGCGACCGTCGGGGCCTTCAACAAAGGCATCCGATCGGCATCTCAAAGACGACTGCGTTCCCAAAGCTGATATTAAAGAATCCTCTACTGCATGCGGTCTTCAATGAGTCCCAGGTGAACTAAGAACTAAGGTCCCTACGACAGATGGACTCAGATCATTGAAAAATATCGAGAGGCCTATACGGAGCAATGTTAGTTGTCCTTGTCAACACCCTTGTCAAGGGTTTCCATATGGTGGACTTAAATGACAATTGACATTAGGTTTGGGAGCTATCGTGAATTAGGCAGTTAGTATTTCATATAGCGTAGTCTCTTTTATGTTAAGGGTTAGTCGTCAGAGTCTCTAAAACTCAATCGGGATAGAAATTATTCAACAATATTATGCTTGGTACATTTTTCCTACTCAGTTTTATTTTAATAAAAAACTAATATACTAGCACACACTGTCTGAAATTTTGTTCTCTTTGAAAAAATATGAATTTCACCCAGATCTTAACGCAACCGAGATATTTCAGTTAACAGAACTGAAACAGAAGAATGAGCGTACCAGCTCCAGGAGAAATTTCTCGATCAGCGCAGTCTGTCGCAGGACGCTCTCCCTGGGCATGAAACGAAAGCAGTTCCCATACTTGCTATCCCAGTAGTTCTGAAAGTCCAAATACGAACAGTTGAAGCCCTTGTACAGACACCTGACGATGAAGAGCTCGCGACGGTGACCCAGGTTCTTCAGCAGGAGTGTAGGGCCCACCATATCTTTGGCGATTTGCACAATCAGTTCATAGTCGTTTCCGAGGCCCTTCATGTAGGCCAAACCGGCGAATTTGCGGGACTCCGCGTATAACTGGGCGTAGAGCTGGGGATCCTTCGCAACCATCTCGTAGTAGTTAGTTGACGAAATCGGACTAACTGAGCAGACTGTGATGTCCGGCACCTGAAACTGAACGGCTCCAGGGCTAATGCTGGTGGATATCGGCGTTGACACAAAGTTCAGGATGAGCTGCGCGATGTGGTAGCTGAACCCGGCCAGAGCCGAGAAGAGGAACAACATCCACATTAGTTTCAAGGGCAGAGAGCGTCGGGCATGGATTCGAGCGAAGCCGTGCGCCGTGGTTGAGGTAACAAAGTCAGAAATGGTGGGCACGCTTAGCTCCATGCTGCGCCAGTGTGAGCGTCAGTGGTGCGACTCTGCGAGAAGCCGATATTTCAGATTCGGGGCGGTCTAAACGAAATTTTGTCGCGGCTATTGTCATAAGAAGACTTTTAGGAGGCCAATCATGTGATGCAGAAGAAATGCCCAATAAAACTAGCTCTAGTAGCAAATGGATAGAACGCCAGATGGTAAATAGATGCATCACAGGTCCACATCTAACTACTCACTATTTTTCCACCAATTTCGTCCATTGTGACCAATTTGAGGCGGCTGCAATTGTTATTTTCTAGTATATCTAATGGATTGTTTAGTTCTTTTGCATTGATTCGTTCAGTTTATATTTGAAAAGGTTTTTGGAGGCAAAAAGTAGCCTCGAATGTTAATTTTTTTTCGCAATTTTTATTGTAGGATTTTTCTACCGGGATTTTTTGTACGGCGTGAATGTAGAGACCGGAATAGAATTGCCTATCTGTCCAGTGTAAAAGTGGGACAGGCAGTCAGCCTTTAAACTACTGCCGTTCGGATACTGGGGAGTTTGGTGTGAAGAATATCTCCCGGGGTTCTACATTCAGAGCTCTATGGTAGAACACTATCCAAAGCCTCTGAAAAAAACTTTTCATAAAATGACTTTGAACGATTAAATCAATAGTACAAACTTCCACGCGTCACATACTAATAACTAACACTGCAGCTGGCTGAGGTGGCTCACAATATGTCGATTTGGTACAACAACTGACAATCGCCATCTTATCAATACTTTTTATTCTTAAAAAATCGGCACTCAGAATTTTCACGAATCGAGATTCCTGCTTCATTCTGCATTGAAAGTCGTGGACTGCAATTCGATAACGAATGTATTACTAAAAACTATAAAACAAAGATACACAAAGAAATCTAAGATCTGTAGATCTTAGATCTGTAGATAAGGCGTCGACTAAATCGATCAATCTTACTGCAGGATGACTTATTCCTCGTCTTCAGCTCTCCATGTAATTATCTAAGAAAATTTTTATACAAAGCACAAAAAGCTATCTAATTCCTCGAAAATGGCTCACAAATAACTGAGTCTTACAGTTAAAGATGTTAAAAAGTTAAGCAGTTAAGCATATAGCTCGAAAGCGAAAAGAAGAATTTGTACTACTGCATTCAAACAAACTTCGTGTCGCTAGGACCATGCACCCTCGAGGAAAATTCAAGTTACTCTGCAAAGTCTGTCCTCGTATTGACTCTACAAGAAAAGTTTGCAAAGCATGGTTCAATAATTTAAACAATCGTGAAGTTATTCCGTGATTATTATATACTACTCGCATATAACAATTTTTAATACGAGCTAATATATCTTTGTGTTTGCTTATACAGGCAAAATCAAATCCCGTAAACCAGTCGAATTCTATGATTGTTTACTCAACGCTACATTTTCGTTTGGACAGTGATGGATCTTTACTTGAACAGTAAGCTGTACACAATGTATAACAAGTACTGGTGTGTATAAAAGTTTACCAAAAATAATAAAGGATATAGTAGGAAATATAAAAATTGACAACGCATTCAAGAATGTGAATGCCCAATCTTCAGAGTTCCGACCCTCCAATAATATACTATACATTTAATTCATGTCATTAAGGAATTAAACGCTCCAGAAAATGTGGTGCATACAATTACAACAGTTCGGATCTCTGACTACCATGCAAAGAGAGAATCTCGCGCGCATAAATTCTGCTGCAAATCTCTTGCATTTCGAATTGTTGGAACGACCGATTGGTTAATGTCAATCACAGTGGCGTATCTAGGATTTTAAAATGGGGGGGGGGGATAAATTTGCTGTTTCAACTATCAGAGAAAATGAGTCGCATGCTGCTGCTAAAAAACTGAAATAACCTTTTGTAGTCCATTTGCACACAGCGATTTCGCTACCTTTTTAATTACTTTGTTATACATTTCGAGAGTCAGAGAGTCAGAGTCAGAGACTCAGAATCAGAGTCATCGGAGACGTCACCGTCATGACTCACGTCAGAGTCGAGGCGAGAGACGAGACGGCGCGACGCAGACGAGACGAGACAGAGATAGTTCAGATTCAGATTCAGAACATCATTGTGCCGAATAACGACATTACGACTATGACATTCCGCCATAATGTTCCTCTTCGTCTTTTCGTGGGTTGGTGACATTCTTCGGTCGGCGAAATGGTCATAATGGTCGAAATACGCCACTGGTCAATCAGCTAGCGCTTATCTACAGGATTTCTATTTCCGATTTAGCATAAAATTGATCTAGCAACCAAATTTCAAGAGGGAAAACAAACAATTTATAGGTGGAAATTTATTTTTTTTGCTTTTTTGATTAATAAACTTGATTATTTTATAAATATTTGCTATATCAAAGAAATGCGCACCCTTTTAAAATCACGGAATTACACGAAAATAGTTCAATCTGGTTACTTAGTTGCAGAATCAGTTTTTGGTGTTTACTTTTTATCCTGAATTTAGACCCTAATCATGAAAAGGCAAGAGATTGCTAGAATTGTTGTGATTTTGCTTTTACTAATATGCGGCATTCTAGGACTAATTTCCATGCTGACTGATCAATGGGTAACTGGAACATTCGAGACTACAGTCTATAAGCAAGACATCTGGGGATCAAGATGGGTTTATGATCGTAAGTGCATCATATTTTATGGAAAATATTATCAACTTGGCATTGTTTTGCGAAAAATTAACTCGATAATTCATTGCAGAAAGAATTTTGTGTGCCCGCGTATCTAGTGTGATTATGATCAGCAGCGCAGGAATTGCCTTGCTCGCCATACCTGCTGAAGCATGCTTACTGGAATGCAAGAACAGCACATTCTTGAAGATTGTATCTGTAATCTGCACTGTGCTAGCCTGTAAGTTAATATGCGCTTTATATATTTAAAAAGATATTCATATGTGTTATAAAGATTTAGTAATTGTCCATTTCCCTAATTATTACTGTATTGGCTTCTTAGCTACCTTGTTGGCTACCTAGTTAATTTTTCAGAATTTTTTTATGTTTAATAATGTGCAAAATTGTGCACTGGCTCTATTTTGATGAATATGTCAGCTTATTTTGTATTAATAGCTAGATCCTTAAAAACACTTTCAAAACTATTTAGTAATAAATTCCAACCATTATAGCATATAGTTACGTCTTAGTTTACTCCATTAGTTTGTTTATTTTTTAGCTAGCTAGCCAATAAAGTTAAATTTTATCATATTGTCTATAATTTATATTTTATCCACAAAAATGCTTCACATCTTTTGGTAAACAAGATAAGCAAACAAGTTGCTATTAACTTTCTTAGTCCTATAACTTGCAAGATAGCTAAAAATGTTTCAGCTCATTAGCTCTGGCCCTTAATAGAGAGGTCTGGAGCTTTCATGTAAATCCATTATAAAATTTTCAAAAAGACTAAAGATTTTAAAATTTATTTTTAGCGGTTTTATGCTCAGCTAGGGCAGAATCAGGATAGCTTTTGATACTGCCCAGCACAGCTATTGAATACTGGGTTATCTCACAGCCTTTCAATATGCCATACAATTACTATATATGCCAATTGTTAGATACCTTGCCAAACTCTGTTACCTATGATTTGTCTTCTATATATTTCTAGCTAGCTATTAAGTGTAAAGTCTAAGAATGGTATAACTTCTCAAATGAGAAAATGCTATGCTCCTAGCTAATTGATCTCTTCCGTTATCCATTCAAACTAAACCATTATTAGTTAGAAGCCTATTATGCAGAACTTCAAAGTAGAAACTAACTAATATTTCGCCCGCAGTCATCACAAACTTGAGCATGTGGTCCTGCATGATTGATTACACCCGTCGCCTAGTTGAGGAAACTCGAGGCAGCACCAATGTGCAGTTTGGCTATAGCTTGGCGCTGGCCATCATAGCCTGCTTGGGCTTCCTGGTGGCCGCAGTGATCACCGGCTTGCTCGTGTGCATGAAGTTTGTGAAGCGCGACGCCACTGGCAAGCAGGCCATGCAGATGGGCGGCCAGCAGTCATTCCACGATGTGGCGGAGAGCGAGTTTGAGAGTCCTAAGTGGTGAATGAGATTGACTACTCAAAGTAGTAGCTGCGTCTATTTCATTTTTTACTGCTTTGTTTTGCATTGAATTGCAGACTTTTTATATTACAAACTTTCAATAAATGTTCTACCTACCCCTTTTTCAAGTATTCACTATACAATATAGGCGCATGTTGCCTAGACTAAGGCTGTATGCTGCCCTGGTGTCAATGTAGCCTCTCTGTTGGGAACTCTGGAATGCAAAAATATAACTTTTTAATAATAAACATTCTTTTAGGTTAACTTTCTATATTTTGTTATGTTGCGATTAACACACTGAAACTTGATGCTGTTAATATGCTGTATGAAAATCACTTTGTAAATTTCCCGCCGCTTCATTGTTTTCCGTTTTATTTGAAAGACATTCCTCTATTTATATGCCCTGTACAACAATTCGCTATTTGCTAGGCTTACATTCCAAAGGAACAGCCATGTTCTGAAAGTACATTCCATTTATTGAGCAAGAAGAACTTTTAAATAGCGCAAGCACAGAATGTTTGCGCGGAAATTCGTAAATTAAAAAGTGACTTCTTCCAATCCGTTGTTTGTTAATCATTTATTTATAATTCGATAAGCATTGTAACTATCTTGTGTAAGGAACATACAATGTGACTGTGCTCTGCTCTTACTGTGTTATTAACGAGGCCCTTACTTTTTCAATGTTCTACAACATTCCACCCTGTTATTAAATTTATTATTGGCCGTTTTCATCTTATCGCAAGCTGCGACTTCTGCCTAAACTACTGGTAGATTCTATATTATAAATATAAGGTCATAGTCGCCTTACTTTTGCTTACTACTGCGCCGGGCTTCAGTAGTCTCGAGCGTTTTTTAATGTAAATTTTGCTACAAAAATATGATGTCTTATCTAGTTCCTTAATAATAATAATTGATTACACCTGCCCCAATTGGGTCAGATGTGCAGCCGACAGCACAGCCGCAGCTATTGCGCGGCGCATCTGAAGGCTGCGTACAGCTGTTCAGTCCACGGACTGGGGGGACGCCACACCCACCTTCAATTATCCCAGCTGATGCTGGTACCCATTTAACAGCTGGGTGAACTGAAGCAATGCAGAGTTAAGTGTCTTGCTAAAGGACGCAAATTGTTCCAATGGAGTCGGGAATCGAACCCCCGACCTTCAAGTCGTGAGTCCGACGCCCTAAATGAATGTAGTTCCTTAATCTATGGATAACATTCAAACAGGTTAATACAGGATAACAGGATAACATTCAATATAAGTATCGTATTCGGTTGCTAGGAAACATTTGCTTGTCTTCCTCTGTGACGCCTTTGTGGCTGATATGGCCGAGAAATTTATTCAATTTATTTAACTTATATTTTATTGTCTCGATCCTCGATTGATTGATAAGCGATAATTAGATGATTATTTACATAGAATTTCAGAACCGATGAACTGATTAGACACCCCAGACTACTCATGTCAGATGTTGGCGCTCCGTTTTGGCCTGCAGACTGGACACCTGGTGGGTAGGGGCATTTCCTTCTGGGTGCGGCACAGGCAGGTGGATTGGGTCCGCTTGCGTCTAACAATCAGACAGTGGCGCAACAGCAGACGGTACTGCTTCTGCCGCTCCGATACTCGGCAGTAGCAGCCCGTGCAGCTGCGGCTGCGACGGTCGATTCGACGCTCAGCTGTCGAATCTTTTTTTCTCTTTCGTCGACTCTCCGTTGCACCGCTGGTGGCTTTATCGGCGCAGCCATGCTTAGCAGTCCGTAGGCGAGCATATGGAGCCAGGATGAATGCGCTCCATACTACTGCTATCAGCAGCAGAAAGATCCCTGGGGCATTGAAAGGACAGGGAAATGTGAAGGGAGGTGTAAAGTTGTCGTCGAAGGGAGGTGTGAAGTCGTTGTCGAAGGGAGGTGTGAAGTTGTCGAAGGGAGCTGTGAAGTTGTCGAAGGGAGGTGTGAAGTTGTCGAAGGGAGCTCTGAAGTTGTCGAAGGGAGGTGTGAAGTTGTCGAAGGGAGGTGTGAAGTTGTTGTCGAAGAGAGGTGTGAAGTTGTCGTCGAAGGGAGGTGTGAAGTCGTTGTCGAAGGGAGTTATGAAGTTGTTGTCGAAGGGAGGTGTGAAGTTGTCGAAGGGAGCTGTGAAGTTGTCGAAGGGAGGTGTGAAGTTGTCGAAGGGAGGCGTGAAGTTGTTGTCGAAGAGAGGTGTGCCGTTGTTGTCGAAGGGAGTTGTGAAGTTGTTGTCGAAGGGAGGTGTGAAGTTGTCGAAGGGAGCTGTGAAGCTGTCGAAGGGAGCTGTGAAGCTGTCGAAGGGAGGTGTGAAGTTGTCGAAGGGAGGCGTGAAGTTGTTGTCGAAGAGAGGTGTGCCGTTGTTGTCGAAGGGAGTTGTGAAGTTGTTGTCGAAGAGAGGTGTGCCGTTGTTGTCGAAGGGAGTTGTGAAGTTGTTGTCGAAGGGAGGTCTGAAGTTTCAAAATCCATTCTATCAAGCCTTACCAGAAACAGTCTGCACAGCTTCTATCGGCTTCGCAGGAGTTAAACTTTCAGCATTTTTGTCCGCCATTTTCTTTCTATAATTTTAAAACTAAATAGCTTCTATGTTTGCTTTCTCATTTAGATTTTTCCTAAATTGTCAAGCACTCTTGTTATAGTGCCACTGAAAAGTTAAGAGTTAAACTCTCTATGGTCTCAATGCTTGGTCTAAAGGAAAATACGATCTTAGGATTGGTTTTCAACCTCTATTTCAAACTAAGTATAACTTCAATTTCGTCCGCGAGACCTGCCTGTCCAAGTGAGAGTAAATCAATTTCACAAAAAGTAACTTCTTAGTTTGAAATAGAAGTTGAAAACCAATATGCGTAGCGCATTAATTCTTGCATACTTGGCAAATTGTTACCTGTAGATTTATTCAAAGCAAGACGAAAACATGTGCAATCATTAAGTACAAACGTACGATGATGCACATGCCTTCCTGAGTCTCAAATTATTTTTTTCCTTTTACGACTGTACGACATCCAATGGCATTGGACCATGTCGATCTTCAGTTTTGAGAATTTAAAGCATTGATCTACAATGACCAAACCAAACGCAAGCAGCAGTAGAATCTTTAAATTTTATTTAGATCATTGAAGTATTCCATCGATTGCTGCTCATTCAAGCCCAGATCGCGCCAGCAGCTTGTCAAGCTTCTTGTCTATGTCCAGTAGTCGAGCCTCGGCCTCCCTAACTCGACTCTGCAGCTGCTGCAGTCCAGCCAGGATAAAGCCCTGGTTCTTGTGCATCTCCAGCAGGCTGACAGAGCTGTCCGCCAGCCGGCGCTGGTCGCTCCTCAGCTGCCGAATCCTGTAGATGGAGTGCAGCAGGCGGCGCTGGTGGCGCAGACTGGCAGCCGAGTTCCCCGCCCGCCGGAACTTGTAGGCCAGCCAGCCCTCCTTGAGGATGTTGGCCGCCTGGTGGCGCATTCGCTTGCCCAATTCGGTGTCGATAACAAAGTTGTGCACGTACTTCTCAGCCCTGGACAGCTCCAGTCGGCGGGCCAGCACAGCCACGACGAGGGCAGTGACTCCAGTACCGAAAATCCCTGTTGCGTGTTTTAAAAACATTTTAAAATTGTTTTTAAAAACAATAACAATGATAGCCGACATTACTACATGATGAGTTTATCAATAGAAAAATTATGCCTATATTGGTAGCTTTTTGCCACTAGACACCCCGACGAGAAATCGTTGAATATCTCGATTAGGCAGATGCTTTTTTATTCTGGAAGTTGTTTGATTGAGTAGAGCAGAAAGTTTTAGGCTGTGTTCTGGATAAACATGGCGATTCATTGAATATTTTTAGGATATACAGAAAAAAAGAAAAAATGTGGGTATTCCCCGTGATCTTTCTACTTTTAAGGGCACCTCTGTGTGTGTATTGTAGTACTTTTTTTAGAATTTCACGAAGCCTCAATAGTCTTATTGTTCCATCAATGGACCTCATGTACTTGGTGATCCTTTTACTATGGAGGGGAATCGTGAGTTTGAGAATCGCATTTTCCTTTTGACGCCAAAGCAGAGAGATACTGCTGCATCGGGGATGCAGAGTACAGATATTCCAGTTCTGTCGTGATCAGAATTGAGCCCGGCTGAGAAGCTGAAATTGAATGGAAGAGAAGAATCCGCACTTGTGTCAACTGTCGGCAAGGATTAGTCTTGCTTGAGCAGCAATCGGCTTTGGGATTTACTGCTCGCCGCTTGCCTGCATAATTTTCCTTTTCCCGGCTGAGAGATGCGGGCGCCGCAAATGCCAAGTCGGTGCGAGATGAAGCTGCAGCTCTGCTGGGAGACTCGGAGATTTCACAGACTCGAGATGAGTAGGCGACTTTGATGAAACAGAGAACCGTTAGAGAGGGATTCTACCCTTGATTAGAAGGGCAGTCCTGTTGGGCATTACTCTCGGTAATTGGCTGGTGCTCCAAGTGGATTTTACGAGTATGTAAAGAGACTCACTTGTTGTTTGCGATAAGTTTGGCCTTAAATGGCGAGCATACAGCAAAGATAACTGGGATGTCTTTCTGTACGATCTCAAAGTTTTTATTCTTGATCTATTTAATGAATGTTTTGGGTGAAGAGAAATGTCATTTTCAAAGGCGGAGGTTAACACGCCTCTCGCACCAGGGTTCCTGACCTCGACTCCGCGGCAATTTGAGGGCCAATTAATGAGAATTAATGGGAATGTAGCTATCAATATTAACAAAATGTTTCTTTTCGTCTGAACAATTTCAAACAAAAAAATGAACTAACAAACGGGGGGTCGGTGGCAATGCGGTTATCGCGTTTGCCTCTCGCACCAAGGTCATTAAGTTCGATTCCACTGCGAAGCCACATTTATTTGGGGCGCAGCCGCGGAGAGAAGGCTTGGGGGCTTGTCGTGCAATTTACGCCCTTGAGGGCCAACCTTAAAGGCACCATGAAATGTACACTGCCTGACGATGAGAAAGTCAGGGAAGATGTACACACCTGTGTGAGCGTACGCCTGCGTACAGTATCTGTGTGCTTATGTGCTCAGGAGTCAGCAAGACGGGCAGAATTGCCTATTGGCTGCGGGTATAGTGTCACTAAATGATGTGCCATTGCCTGCAGCCCTCCATACTCGTGCAATTATGTACGTATTATTATTATTAATAAACTAAAAATGCTAAGTGAATAATGGATTTCTGAACTATTATTACATTAGTTATATTCGAGCTACACTACATCAAACACCCAGCTTTCACCTGTCAGTACAGCGATGCCTCGGCTGCAGTAGGTGTCTGGCACAATGTCTCCATAGCCGACCGTCAGGAACGTGATCGCAGTGAGCCACATGCTGTTGAGGAAGTTCTGATGCCTGCGGCCGCGGTACATCTCGCAGGCCCTTGTCGCCCAGCTGGCCCACACGAAGAGCACCAGAGCTGCGGCGGTCAGCACGTACTCCGGGTAGAGACTCATCAGCGACTTGAAGATGAAACGAAAATTAAACGGTACCCGGTTGAGGGCGCCCAAACTCTGCGATGAGGCGTCCTGGAATAGCCGACTGTGCAGCACAAGCACCCGGCAGGCCAGGTAGAAGCGCAGGAACATCGGCAGGCCGAGGAGGACATCGACAGGAACTGGGTGCTGGCTCAGCTGACCTTCGAATTGCTTCATCTCCTGCTTTTGAAGCAGAGACGCCTCAGAAGTCCGCTGTCCCGGCGGCGGGTGGACAGCGCAGACGACGAGCTCCAGGAGCAGCCGGAGCAGCCGACTGGCGTCCAAGGCCAGGCGCCAGTCCTCCATGGAGTTGTCAATCATGAAGACCTTCACGTCCAGCCAGTGGTACCAGGAGATGAAGCCTAGCAGTATGACTGTAGAGAGGCTGATGAAGCTTTTCAGAATCGCGGAACCAATTTGATTTTTGCTGAGAGCGCCGGCGATGCACAGCTCGGTCTCAGCAATCATCAGGGCTATGCCAATCAGCGCGAACATCAGGCTGAGGTCGGCTAGCAGCTTGCGTCTGCAGCAATTGTTGAGATTCTTGTACGATTTGCTAACATGTTTTCCAGTAGTCAATCTCAGGGAGATGTGAATATGGTCCTAACCGGTAATGAATTCTTCCACAGACATGTGGCCCGCTTGCCCCTATACCTGACCCTCCTCTGTGGTGACAGTAGACCCGCAGCCAGCGAGGAGGCAATTCTGCCCATTTCGCTGACTCCTGAGCACACACGCACACAGATACTGTACACAGGCACACGCTCAGAAAGGTGTGTACATCTGCCCTGACTTTCTCATCGTCAAGCAGTGTACACTATTACTGTGCCTTGGGGGTTGGCCCTCAAAAGCGTAAATTTCACGACAAGCCCCCAAGCCTTCTCTCCGCGGCTGCGCCCCCAAATGAATGTGGCCTCATCGCGGAATCGAGCTCATGACATTGGGTGCGAGAGGCAAACACGTTTGACGCTCTGCCCTTAATTGCTCTTCAGGGGACATCCCGGACACCGACTGGATGTGAGTCGATGAAGCTTCCACTGCGAACCTGTGGGCTGGGACCGGGTGCACCTTGACAAATGGTCCTCACCCTCTTTTACCTTGCGATGGCGATAGGGCCCTGGCTGTCTAATCAGTAATTCTCACCTGGCAAACAGCTCCTTTCGTCTAGCCAGCCTAGAGCCGACATTCTCATATTTGAATGATGACGGCACCCTTGATGACTTCCCAAACGATGTCGCTGCCTCCGCTGAACTTCCGTAGCCAGCGCCCGACGGCCGTCCATTCGACCCAACGCCAACCAGCGGAATGGCCGGATCGTCAAGCGGGGTGGCCAGGGTGGCCGTGGTGGCAACGGAGGCGGCGTCCGAGTTCATGCTTCACTGACTGGATGATTAATTCATTTTGAATGCGACTTCTTAGATATTAACTTTAAAACATCAATGAACTCATAGCTTGCTCTCCCAATGCTGTGTACACCAGTTTAGTCCATGGATCCAAATTTCTAACCCAACTATATTCTGGCAGCCGTGTTGCAGCTAGATGAACTAAGGAACAAAAAACTTTTTGATTCCCGGGGCCTGGGATTCGAACTCCGGACCGCAAGGTCAGAAGACCAAAGCTAAAACCACTAGACTGCAAGCACTAAAAAAATGAACCAAAGATAACTAACGACAAAAAATCCCCAGTTAAACGAGAAAAGTACAACGAAGGCGCGGCAAGCGTGGCATCAGGGCTGTGCAGCTAAATTCAAGTGACTCGCTCTGACATTCTGTTTCAGTCAGTCAGTTCGATGAATTTGAAATCGACCAGCCGTTCTCCCATGGGTTTCAGAATCCGGCGAGCTCTGATCGATTGATGCTTGAGAAGCTCGGGACTGCCTTCGTGAGTTATGCTTTAGAATTGAAATTTTAGGCCTGCAACGAATTTGCACAATGTCACTAAAGCGGCATGTGCTTTGTTGACTAGATCGCGCTTGACGTTGGCACAGCCGCAGCTATAGCCCTCCCAGCTTCCAACGACTGTGTACGTCTGTTCAGTCCGTGGACTATAGAGGCCGATGCACCTGCCCATATTTCTACCCCCATCTGGTGCAGGTAAACAGTTTACAACAGTGTGAAGCAATTGTGAATCAAGGTAATTAATGGGTTGATTGCCTAGTCTTCATTGGTTCCAAGCCTATGCGGATAACGGCAGAATCTTTTTCTCCTTCGCTACACCAAAGCCGCAAATAATTGTGTGGGCTGTCTAGCGGCGGCTCAGCAGATCGATAAAATAAGTATTGATTTTCTTAGTAAACTAAAATCGATATGCTAGAATTTCAGAAGTGGCGCCTGAAACTTAGAGCAGCTTTGGGGATTCTAGCATTCTGAGACAAGGTTTTTCAATTCGCAGATTTGTCGGAAAAGCGGATTAGTTAGCCAATGTTCTCACCCATAGAAACCATCTCATTCTTGTTCTCTACGGGGTTTGTTGCTGGAAGCCATTTCTAACTCTGCTTCGTTCGATTTCATTATCTCCTTGGAAGTGCTGCGTCTGCCGCTAATTTTCTGCGTCGAGTGAATCCATGCAGATTTCCTTGGGGATTCATTGGCCAGCCTTCGCATGATCGAGCCGGGGGCAGAACCGAGGGAGACAGTTTCGATTTTGACCATTCAGACTTTGGCATCGGCGGAACAAGGCCAATCGTTCGGGATAAAAGAGCTCCCACATTCTAAGAAAGACCTCACCTTACGAAAACGATCCCACATTCCAAGAAAGACCTCACCTTGCGAAAACGATCCCACATTCCAAGAAAGACTTCACCTTACGAAAACGATTCCACATTCCAAGAAAGATCTCCCCTTACGAAAACGATTCCACATTTCAAGAAAGACCTCACCTTACGAAAACGATCCCACATTCCAAGAAAGACCTCACCTTACGAAAACGATCCCACATTCCAAGAAAGATCTCCTCTTACGAAAACGATTCCACATTCCAAGAAAGACCTCACCTTACGAAAACGATCCCACATTCCAAGAAAGACCTCACCTTACGAAAATGATCCCACATTCCAAGAAAGACCTCACCTTACGAAAACGATTCCACATTCCAAGAAAGACCTCACCTTACGAAAACGATCACACATTACAAGAATAACTGATCCACACTCTTATAGAGATTCCAAATTCCAAGAAAGATTTCAGATAAGCAGAAACCGAAGTTGAAAGAATGCACCTATATAAAAATCTATAAAATGCGAGCCACTATTTCCTTTTATTTTTAGTGCGACTCCTTCCTATGCATTTGTACTTTGCTCACCTTTTTAATTTTTTTTTCGCTTGCCTATTACGCTTTAAGGTCATTCTGACCGCCCACCTGTACAGTTTTAAACACCAACTCCGTTTTTTTAAGTGTCTTTGACCCATCATAATGGACTTGCTAAGGTTTTACTCAATTGACCTCTCTTTCTCCCTCTTTCAATCGAATTTTATCGGCACTTAAAACTTAATATATACACAGCCTATCACGCCAAAAAAGTGCGTTTTTTTCTGCACTGAAATATTGGCGAATTTAAGTTAATCTTCTGCGCTTCTTCTTTACTGTGTCATTGCCTGGGATTGGAGGTACTCTCCTCTCTCTCCCTCTTTCTCACTCACGCTCTCTCACACATTCTCTCACTCACCCACTCTCACTAACCTTCTCTCACTCACGCTCTCTCACTCACCCTCTCTCACTCACCCACTCTCACTCTCCCTCTCTCACTCTACCTCTCTCACTCACCCTCTCTCACTCACCCTCTCTCACTCACCCTCTCTCACTCACCCTCTCTCACACACCCTCTCTCACTCTCCCTCTCTCACTCACCCTCTCTCACACACCCTCTCTCACTCTCCCTCTCTCACTCACCCTCTCTCACTCACCCTCTCTCACTCACCCTCTCTCACTCACCCTCTCTCACACACCCTCTCTCACTCACGCTCCTATTCTGCTTAGAATCTGCTCCCTTTGCTGGTTACATTGCTCGAATAATATATAAGGCAGAAGATCTAGAAGAAAACTCACCAAAGCGAAATTCAATTTCCACAACCTTTGTTGAGCAAGAATTTCGCTAGCAGTTCTTAAATGGACTTTTCAAACAAGGATGCCTATTGTCTTGTCTCTGCTAAAATGTGCCAAAACCGTCGCTAAAGAAGTCGCAACACGAGTTTATCTGTTCCGTGCGTATCCGGCTTTGAGACAGATCTGATGGACTCAAAATTCGCCACCCCCACGGACACTGCTATTGGATGGCTCAGTCTCTGCCACTACCACTTCCCGATTCACCCATGAGCTTATAAGCTAACTCACACTGAATTTTCTGAACTCATGCACTTTGGTCTCACAGATAACCTCATGATCGGACGCATAAACACATTACTAGTCAACCAGTTTTTGCAGTTAAGACGCTCAACTTTGCTTCTCTTATTTGAAAATATCAATATATCTTCTTTGATTAAAAAACTGTCATTTTAGGTTCTCTACGCTAACGTTTTTTCTCTATTGTGACGAAATATTACTGATTTTAATTAACTTTTTTTCAAAAGAAAGTCACTGCTTGACATACCCAATTACTTTTTTCAACATTTCTTCAACTTTCTATTGCAGCAGCTTTAGTTTTAAATACCGAAGTATAGCTTAAAAGCAGTATTTGAAAGAAGATGTCTACTACAATCGAATTCGGTTCATTTAGCATGTGGCTCTCAAAGGTAGACACTGAACATCAACAAATAATTAAAGTACTCACCCAAAATTCGACTGAAAAAAACTATTTAGGCTCTCTACGCGCATGATTAGCGGGCTCTCAAGGTTTCGCCAGGTTTCTAAATGAACTGTTTTTTTCTGTTGACTTTTTTAGCCAAAATACGAGCTCGTACGTTCAGTAACTCTCTCCATATTTGTGTACTGTATTTGTAAAACTTTTCGTTTAGAAATGATTTGCCTTTAGCGCGCACCTAAACATGAGCATACCTCCCTCGACTGCTCTGCTCAAAAAACCGACCCACCAGCGCTAGCCTCAGAACAGAACGGCCAAGCTCAAGAATCGAAATGAACCATTCAAGCGAAATAGTCTGTGATTAAAGTATCTATAAGAGAGAAACCGTGCCACTCACTAATTTCTGTATCGTGGCAATTACTTGGGACCTCACCATCAGACACATTTTGAAAGTTTGCTTCAAAGCACGCCTTGCGAGGCACGCAAATGTAAAGTTAGAGGACAGCAGTGCGAAGAGTCGAGGCGCTCCTTCTCGTATGGAAAGCCATACGGATACTCTGGCGTTGAATGGCCTGAAAACGAGAATTTGCCCGAGCAGCTGCTCAAGATTCGGGACAATCTCTCCTCCGAACTTGGAGTAACTTTTAACAGTACAGAGCTCAACTTGCTCAACTTGTACAGAGATGGTAAAACGACTCAATCGGCTTCCACCAAGAGGACGAAGAGTGCCTCGGGTGCAAGCGTCTCTCTAGGATAACTGTCATCTTGCGAATGCGTAACCCGGTTTCATTGCGACAGAGGGTGCGAAATTCTGCAAAGCCCAGCCATTTCTACTGCAGTTTCAAGAGAGATTTCTGCCGTGAAAATTATCTATCAAATGTTTCAAATTCGGAACACAGGAATTATAGTGTCAAATTTTCGTTTAGGAAATCACAGACTGGCCACTGCGAAACGATGCGTTCTGTTCGCCCGAACATCACTTATGAAAACAGAATTTGCCCGAAATGCAAAGTTGGGGTCAAAAATGACGAACTTTCGTAGTCTCACAGCAGAAGACAAAAGCATTTTTAATAGTGCAAGAAAATACAGAGGTAACAGGAAAGCTAGCAAAGTACATAGAAAACTTAACAGAGATTGCGAGACTGAAGCTGCCCTGGAAAGAGTAAAGATCAAAAAGTGTTTTTAATGGTACCTAATGGTACAAGAAAGGTATGACGAAGACAAGACGAGTTCGAGTGCAGGCAAGTTCATTCGATTGAGGCTAATAATATTGTTTATTTGACGATAGAGACCAATATAGCGAATGAGTGTAGCGGCAGGGGGACAAGCAATTATTTTATGTCATCCTGGCGGTAGGCTGTTGGCGGCAATGGTTAGAGTAACACATACTCAGACGAACGACTGAGGTAGAAAATAAACCTTAACGACTTCTTGTGGGTCTCCAGGCTAAGCTAATTCTGGGTTCAAGTACGACTGCTGACTGCTCGCCAATGCCAATTAAGCCGCCAAGCTATTTACGCGTGACGCAGGGGGTGGAGAAAAACAGCAATTTGAACTCATTTAAATATGAACAATTTCTCGGAAAATACGTAAATGCTAAATTTAACAAAAGACGAAAGAAGGTAAAGACTACATGAATTAGATTTATGCTTCACTTTGGCATAATGTATACGATATGTAAAAAATTACGATACCACAATGTATTTGACAATTCAAATAATGTAATTTTATGCGTAGAAATAAATTCAATTTTTAACAAACAATTTTCGCCATGAAAAGTTCGTGTTTTTCGCGTGTTTATTTTCTTTCGCTTTTGCTCGTTTATTCGCCTTTTCAATTCGGTTTTTAAGTGCCTACTCAGAGTTGCAATAAAAAAACAAAAAAATCAGCACCTATTTTGAGTGCGCACTTTATATTAATAATATAATAATTATAATATACCTAACAAGATCACAATATGCGCGAACAGCTCGTTTTTTTTACCGTTAATTTATTATCAATATAAGTCATTTCAATCCATCCAATTTAAAGTCTATTTTTTAACTTATTGTTTTTATTGTTATACTCATATAATATTTAACTTTATCGAATAACTATTCACTAAATATAATAAAACCAGCACCTTTATAGCACAAAATAAAAATAATAAGAAAAATAGCACACTTGAAATCACGCATGAAATCATACCTGAATTTACTAACGCAAACATTTTCCTATCGAGCTAAAAAACTTAAACTTTGCGAAAGAAAAGTTGATATTAGCAAACTCCATTGAATACTTTACAGATTTACGATGTGGGACTTTATATCGAATTTCCCATTAGGAGTGTATAAAGTCTTTCCGCTGCTCTTAAGTTAAAACTACTGACAATTCTACAAATCAAACAATGACGCGTTTAATTAAGTCGCCAGATTTTATGAACATTCTTTCTACTAGCAGTGGCAGCATAAGAAAATTACAACATTTTTTTAGTTTTTGACGCGAAAATCAGATTATTAAAATTTTAACATTCGATCGAAGCAGAAAGTTATTCCATGTGAAATACGATATATTTTTTGTACAAAAAAACTCAAATCATTTCTTATATTATCGAGCTCTATCGATAGCCATCACAAAAGTGAGCCAAAAAACTGTTTAAAGTGCATCTGTAACGCGGCAGCAGTTTAGCCTGTAGACAAGGCTTTAGGACAAGCAGATACAGCATGAGAACGGCAGGAGCAGTGATGCGAAATACGATTTGACATAAGCAGAAAGAAGACTCAAACACACACACAAACACACTCCAGCGCGCTAGCGCATTCTAAGAAAATAAAGCAGAAGAGCTTTGAAGAAGAAGAAAAAGGCGCACAGAAAGCGTGTTTCGACTCTGAGTTGGACTGCGAATAAAGCTGCTCTCCGCTAAAGCACTGCTCTGCAATGCCAGTAAAAATGGAATGCACCGACTAAGAGAGACTGGACCAGTCTCTCCTATTGGCCACTCAGGCAGCAGGTCCGCCTTTCCCTCTCGCTCTCTCGCTCTGTCTGTGACAAGCGCCTCTTATTCTTCGCCATTTTTCTTCTAAATAAATTCTTAGTTAAACTTTGCATCGCCGACTGTCCCACTGGAGAGCGCGCCGTGATTGCACAGAGACCGCAGTGAGAGGTTTTGCATGAGCTTAAGTGGAGAACGAGCGCTGGCTCTGCTGGTCAGTGCCTAAATTTCTGCTGCATTCGCACGCCGCATGCAGCGCCAACAGCTGGCGCAGGGCGCCGAGTTGCCCGCAAGCCTGTTGGTCAGCCTCGTCAGCTTTCTTGATGACGAACTCGAAGGAGAGCTGCTGAGCCAGCCGGCTAGGGAGCGGCAGCGGAACCTGCTAAGCCAGCTCCGCCAGGTGTGCTCAACTGCTGACCGCAGCGGCCACAGCAGCTGCTCAGCCTCGCCAAGAGCAGGTGAGACGCTTTTACTCAACTATGCAATCCTTCATGACCTCGCTCATGGACTAACTCGCTCATAAACCAAGTCGGTCCTGAGCTCCATCATGACCTTACTCATGGACTCCACCATGACCTTGCTCATAAAACAAGTCGGTCATGGACTCCATCATGACCTAGCTCATAAACCAAGTCGGTCCTGAGCTCCATCATGACCTTACTCATGGACTCCATCATGACCTTGCTCATAAAACAAGTCGTTCATGGACTCCATCATGACCTAGCTCATAAACCAAGTCGGTCCTGAGCTCCATCATGACCTTACTCATGGACTCCACCATGACCTTGCTCATAAACCAAGTCGGTCATGGACTCCATCATGACCTAGCTCATAAAACAAGTCGTTCATGGACTCCATCATGACCTGGCTCATAAAACAAGTCGGTCATGGACTCCATCATGACCTAGCTCATAAACCAAGTCGGTCATGGACTCCATCATGACCTAGCTCATAAACCAAGTCGTTCATGGACTCCATCATGACCTAGCTCATAACACAAGTCGCTCATGAATTGCGTAAGACACTCCCACGAAGTTGCAGAAGAAGAATTTCGCCTAATGCAGATTCAATGACAAATGTGTTTATTATATATTTTATTAAGTGTCGAATATGAATAATTTAAATTCTTTCGAATAAGACAATGAATAGGTCTGTGGGTCAGTTGCTCATTTATTGTTCGTTCGACAATTTAGCAAAAAACAAAAGCTTGCCTTTCAAGTGCCAACTATGGAGCAGTGAGTCGTGCCTTGCAGGGTTTGAAAAGAATGCTAACGCGAATGCTCGGATCTAAGAAAGACAAGCCATCATAGAACAGTCTTTGAAAGACTAAAAATAGCATTCTTAACTGACTCAAGCTGTTAATATTTCAGGTGGCAACAAAGCCAGGCTTTCACTGCCGCAGCAGCTCTTTGACTTGGCGGGGTAAGCCTGACAGTGATATGTTGAGTACATTTGTTGAGCTGTTAGGCAATAGCAGATGATTCAAGGACTTCTGAGGAATCTTCTTCTGAAGATTCCAGAATTTATAAGGATTCTAGAATTTCTGAGGATTCTAGGATTTCTGGGATTTCTAGGATTTCTGAGGATTCTAGGATTTCTGAGGATCCTAGGATTTCTGAGGATTTTTTAACTTCTTCGGATTCTAGAATTTCTGAGGATTCCAGAATTTATAAGGATTCTAGAATTTCTGAGGATTCTAGGATTTCAGGGATTTCTAGGATTTCTGAGGATTCTAGGATTTCTGAGGATTCTAGGAATTCTTAAGATTCTAGGATTTCTGAGGATTCTAGGATTTCTGAGGATTCTAGGATTTCTGAGGATTCTATAACTTCCGAAGAATTATAAAACTGCTGAGGATTTTTTAACTTCTTCGGGTTCTAGGATTTCTGTCGATTCCGAGATTTCTGAGGATTCTAAAACTTATGAGGATTCTATAACTTCTTCGGATTCTAGGATTTCTGAGGATTCTAGAATTTCTGTGGATTCTAAAATTACTGAGGATTCTAAAATTGCTGAGGATTCTAGGGCTTCTGAGGATTCTAGGATTTCTGAGGATTCTAGGATTTCTGAGGATTCTAGGATTTCTGAGGATTCTAGGATTTCTGAGGATTCTAGGATTTCTGAGGATTCTAGGATTTCTGAGGATTCTAGGATTTCTGAGGATTCTAGGATTTCTGAGGATTCTAGGATTTCTGAGGATTCTAGGATTTCTGAGGATTCTAGGATTTCTGAGGATTCTAGGATTTCTGAGGATTCTATAACTTCCGAAGAATTATAAAACTGCTGAGGATTTTTTAACTTCTTCGGATTCTAGGATTTCTGTCGATTCCGAGATTTCTGAGGATTCTAAAACTTATGAGGATTCTATAACTTCTTCGGATTCTAGGATTTCTGAGGATTCTAGAATTTCTGTGGATTCTATAACTTCTTCGGATTCTAGGATTTCTGAGGATTCTAGAATTTCTGTGGATTCTAAAATTACTGAGGATTCTAGGATTTCTGAGGATTCCGTGATTTCTGAGGATTCTAGGATTTCTGAGGATTCTAGATTTCTGAGGATTCTAGGATTTCTGATGAGTCTGGGATTTCTGAGGAGTCTAGGATTTCTGAGGAGTCTGGGATTTCTGAGGAGTCTGGGATTTCTGAGGAGTCTAGGATTTCTGAGGATTCTAGGATTTCTGAGGATTCTAGGATTTCTGAGGAGTCTGGGATTTCTGAGGAGTCTGGGATTTCTGAGGAGTCTAGGATTTCTGAGGATTCTAGGATTTCTGAGGATTCTAGGATTTCTGTGGATTCTAAGATTTCTCTGGATTGTATGATTTTCGAGGATGGAAGAATTTTTGAAGCATTTAATGATTGAAAACTGAAAAACTGTATTAAAAAACAGATTGCCGACTTCCGTCATAAACAAAAAATTTATTGTCTAACCATTTGCAATGCACGCACTTTAAAAAATATCAATTTTCAGCTGCAGCCAAGGGTCAGACGGCAGCGAGCACTCCATCCATTCGCTGGAGGGTGAGTTCGTCCCTTCAAGCTATTGCTCGTAATTAGGCTTTCAAATACTGTCGAGTGTCTTGCTAACGATTTCAATTCCTGCATTCCAGACTATGAGACACCCGGCCAGTTTGTCGCTGAGTCCATACCGTGAGTCGGCTTTCTTGCTGCACTCCAATTTTGAGCCCATGTGCTCAGTTTCTCTTCCTTAAGTTACTAAAAATTAGCAAGCAGTGCCCGGGAAGTGAGTAATTTTCTACGGCTACTCCACACAACTCAACTCCCCTGGGATGGCTCCGGATGAAGAAACAGGCATAGTTGACTCTGACCGAATTCCTGTTTCCTCTTTCCTGATGACGCAAATGGATGAGCAAATCTGTGCTCTGCTCTTCCTTAGTTTTGAGTTTTCAGTCAGACCTCGACGTCATCAAATGATAGATTTACCCTTTCGATAGTTAGACTAAATTTAGTTTTACTCACTGGACAGCAATTTTTGCCAAAAACTCCACCTTATTTGGAGCTTGATAAATTTAGATTTAAACGATTGGAGATTATGGATAGCAGGGATTTCGACGAGTAGGGTGTCGACGAGTAGTCATGTCGACGAGTGGTCATGTCAACGAGTGGTCATATCGACGAGTAGTCATGTCGACGAGTAGTCATGTCGACGAGTGGTCATATCGACGAGTGGTCATATCGACGAGTAGTCATGTCGACGAGTAGTCATATCGACAAGAAGTCATGTCGACGAGTGGTCATATCGACGAGTAGTCATGTCGACGAGTAGTCATATCGACGAGTGGTTATGTCGACGAGTGGTCATGTCGACGAGTGGTCATATCGACGAGTGGTCATATCGACGAGTGGTCATGTTGACGAGGAGGGTGTCGACGAGTAGTCATGTTGACGAGGAGGGTGTTGACGAGTAGTCATGTTGACGAGGAGGGTGTCGACGAGTGTTAATATCGACGAGTGGTCATGTCGACGAGTGGTCATATCGACGAGTGGTCATGTCGACGAGTGGTCATGTCGACGAGAAGGGTGTTGACGAGTAGGTATTTCGACTATTAGTGTTTTAATTTAATTTTCCAATCTTAGCCTACCAACTCGACGACGCGTGAGTGCCGGCGCTCGGAGGATGTCTGCTCTGCCCGAGCAGCAGCAGCAGCAGCAGCAGCAGCTGCTGCTGCACCGACAGCAGCCGCTGCGGCATCCAAGCCAAAGCAGTGTAAGCATTGTCGGCCCGCTTTGGTACAGGCGTCGATCATGCCGCTGGCAACGGCTGGGCAACTGCTCGCTGCAGCCAACGGGGCTGCAATGTCACAAGAGCCGCCACGTGGGGCCCCAGCAGCAGCCGACGCTGTCCCTCCAGCTGGCCGGCTACACCGTTGTCTACGTGCGGAGGGAGTCGCAGGTGAGAGTTGCGAGCATCTCCACACCTGGGATTCGCGCAAACAAACCGGAGATCATAAAAACTATCCGATGCTCCGTATTTGCCCGCAGGCTGATCACGTGATCAAGCTGGCCCACCCCAGCCTGCCGACGTACGCGCTGGCCGCGGACACAGAGGAGCAGGCCCGCACCTGGGTTCGCCATCTTGCAGCACACGCGGCCGGGCTACCGGCGCCTGCATTCTGCAGCTTCCTGACTCCGTCGCAGCCGCCAGCAGCTGGTCAGGCGACGGCCACGACTGCGGCCTTTCTGGCAGCGGACTTTGAGCCAACTGACAGCGGCTTCTCCGGGCCGGTGTCGTCCAGCTCGAATGATGACTCTTGCGAGCCGGCGCCCGATCCTGCTGAATTTAACTGCGTCCAGCTGCGCCAAGCGTCGTTGGCCAAGTCGGCGAGCTTCTCACCTGGCGTTGGTAAGCTCTGCTTTGCATTGTACATTTATTTATACTTTTTTATAGCTAACAGGGCCTTGGGAGGTCGGCCCACTCGGGCGTGAATTGCTTAGGCGAGTGAATGTGTCATTGGCGCGGATTCGAGCTCAGGGACATTCGCGAGAGATTCGTTCGCGATGCCACTCTTTCACCCTCTGATCTAGAACTCGTGAACCCCTGTCAACTCCCGCAGAGCCCCCAGTCAAGCCGTCCTCCTCGGCCGCATCGGGGCTGATTCGCCGCTTCCGTGAGTCTTTCTCACAGGGTGCAGCGGCCATTGTTAGACGGCGAAGATCGAAGCTGGCTGACGACGAGGCTGCTGCTGCTGCTGCTGCTGCTGCCACTGCTGCTGCTGCCACTGCTGCTGCTGCTTCGATGGCCTCAGCGGCTGCCAGGCCAGACCCCAATGTGTTGCTATCAGCTCTAGCGGAGTTGCGCATCAACCAGGAGTCGGTATGGCGACGGCGGCTGCTCCAGCTCGGAGTCGACGGTCGACTGTACTTCGCAGAGCTGGGCGCGTCAGCCATCCCCAACTGCGTCCAGTTAGACGGCCTGCGGCTGGGGCCAAACACGACACCCGGCCACTGCGGCTTCCAACTGGCCACGCCGACGGTCCCGGAGCGGACTGTCCTGGAGGTGCGCGGACTCGGCAAGCTGGAGATCGGTGCCTGGATCAAGCAGCTCAGCCTGGCCACCGGCCTGGCATCAACCTACGAGCCGCCGGCGGAGCTACTGGACCTGCCCAGCGCCAGGGCCGCGGCACTTCGTCAGCGGCTTCTTGAAGGCAGCTCGGCCAACGGACGGCGAGCCTCAATGCCAGCAGTGGCAATGACAGAGCAACTGGTGCATCAGCAGCTGATAGAGAGGCAGCACTCGATGCTGTGGCGCCCGCTGCCGCCGACACCGCCAGAAGCGGCCAGACAAGCTGCTCAGGCAGCTGCTCAGAGGCGCGGCTCGCTGCTGCTGCCGTACAAGCAACCCGCGCGCTACTGGTAGGTGCCTGCAGCTCTGCACCCTCTACACAAATATCAATACGAATTTGATTCTTTTTTTATGCTAAATCCTCTATTTTACATGAAATATTTTGTTCGAAACAAGTTAAAACGAAGCGCTAAAATGTGTTGAAATTTAACAATTCGAATTTTCAATTTTACCCGCGGTTTTTGAGAAACGCCTAAGCAACCTACTATTTATACTACTGTTCCATTTCGTAAGTAGGCAGTTTAGGTTTTGTTTTCGACCGAAGTTGATGTAAGTGAGGGTTTTTCGTTTCGAATTTATTTCGATCAGAATTGAACATTTTCCTCTCAACTTTAATTCATGATTTCGTCTGAGATTTCGCCGTGCATTCATTTTAAACAACTTTTTTGCAACTCCACGAGTAAAACAAAATGTTAGTTAGTTTTCATTAAAAACTGGGCTTCGCGGTAATGTCAGTTTTTTAAATCATCATTTGTTTAAATTGCACATGCCATTGCGCCATTCTCGAGTCTGTTTAATTTTATATTTTTGTCCAGCGCCGTGAAAACCAGCGCCGCTGTTAGTTCGCACCTTCATTTTGATTCTTTCAATAATACCTGCATGTCGCTAGTAAGGGCAAAACCTGGTCGATGAAAGCAGTTTTATGTTCCACAATCATTCAGGGAAATCAAATTATTGCTTGTCCATAATCCGCTCATAATAAATTTTTATGACCATTTTGAAAACTAAATTTATCTAGGAGCAATCAGAACATTGCAAAAAAGCAAAAATTAAAGTACATTTATAGGCCTTTAATTTGCGAATTTTTTCGCTGGTTAGTATTGAAAATGAATTTTCCTAAACATTAGCTGTCACATTCTGTCATTATAGTCGCTGTTACACCAATAGTTCAGTAGTAAACTGCTTACTATTGCATGATATTCTGGAACTAAAAGAAGTGCAAGGTAATATACTAGTATAATTGAGTTTCATCAATGCACGCGATATAATAATAAATGTGAATGTGTTAGAATGTTGTGAAAACTTAGCAGGGTATTTTTTATTTTCCCGCTTTTTTTTCTAACAGGTAATTGAGTATTTAAGAACAATTTCGAACACGTGTTCGAGTGGATGCATAGCCGGGTATTAGAAAAAGTATTCGAGAAAGTATTGAAAATATTTAGATAGATAATCTGCTGCGAGTATGAAAGTAATAAATTGAAAGAAATTGAATTAGAAACTGTGTGGCTATTCAAACAGGTATTCGAGCAGGTATTCGGATTGTTATTCGAACATGTTTTCGAACAGGTATTAGAACAAGTAGTCAACTAGGTATTCGAACAGGTAGTCAACTAGGTATTCGAACAGGTATTAGAACAAGTAGTCAACTAGGTATTCGAACAGGTAGTCAACTAGGTATTCGAACAGGTATTAGAACAAGTAGTCAACTAGGTATTCGAACAGGTATTAGAACAAGTAGTCAACTAGGTATTCGAACAGGTATTAGAACAAGTAGTCAACTAGGTATTCGAACAGGTATTAGAACAAGTAGTCAACTAGGTATTCGAACAGGTATTAGAACAAGTAGTCAACTAGGTATTCGAACAGGTATTAGAACAAGTAGTCAACTACGTATTCGAACAGGTATTAGAACAAGTAGTCAACTAGGTATTCGAACAGGTATTAGAACAAGTAGTTAACTAGGTATTCGGACAGGTATTAGAACAAGTAGTCAACTAGGTATTCGAACAGGTATTAGAACAAGTAGTCAACTAGGTATTCGAACAGGTATTAGAACAAGTAGTCAACTAGGTATTCGAACAGGTATTAGAACAAGTAGTCAACTAGGTATTCGAACAGGTATTAGAACAAGTAGTCAACTAGGTACTCGAACAGGTATTAGAACAAGTAGTCAGCTAGGTATTCGAACAGGTATTAGAACAAGTAGTCAACTAGGTATTCGAACAGGTATTAGAACAAGTAGTCAACTACGTATTCGAACAGGTATTAGAACAAGTAGTCAACTAGGTATTCGAACAGGTATTAGAACAAGTAGTTAACTAGGTATTCGGACAGGTATTAGAACAAGTAGTCAACTAGGTATTCGAACAGGTATTAGAACAAGTAGTCAACTAGGTATTCGAACAGGTATTAGAACAAGTAGTCAACTAGGTATTCGAACAGGTATTAGAACAAGTAGTCAACTAGGTATTCGAACAGGTATTAGAACAAGTAGTCAACTAGGTACTCGAACAGGTATTAGAACAAGTAGTCAGCTAGGTATTCGAACAGGTATTAGAACAAGTAGTCAACTAGGTATTCGAACAGGTATTAGAACAAGTAGTCAACTAGGTATTCGAACAGGTATTAGAACAAGTAGTCAACTAGGTATTCGAACAGGTATTAGAACAAGTAGTCAACTAGGTATTCGAACAGGTATTAGAACAAGTAGTCAACTAGGTATTCGAACAGGTATTAGAACAAGTAGTCAACTAGGTATTCGAACAGGTATTAGAACAAGTAGTCAACTAGGTATTCGGACAGGTATTAGAACAAGTAGTCAACTAGGTATTCGAACAGGTATTAGAACAAGTAGTCAACTAGGTATTCGAACAGGTATTAGAACAAGTAGTCAACTAGGTATTCGAACAGGTATTAGAACAAGTAGTCAACTAGGTATTCGAACAGGTATTAGAACAAGTAGTCAACTAGGTACTCGAACAGGTATTAGAACAAGTAGTCAGCTAGGTATTCGAACAGGTATTAGAACAAGTAGTCAACTAGGTATTCGAACAGGTATTAGAACAAGTAGTCAACTAGGTATTCGAACAGGTATTAGAACAAGTAGTCAACTAGGTATTCGAACAGGTATTAGAACAAGTAGTCAACTAGGTATTCGAACAGGTATTAGAACAAGTAGTCAACTAGGTATTCGAACAGGTATTAGAACAAGTAGTCAACTAGGTATTCGAACAGGTATTAGAACAAGTAGTCAACTAGGTATTCGAACAGGTATTAGAATTGGAATTATTATAATTATTCGAATTGGAATTCGCGATTCAAACAGGTATACGAAAAGGTATTCGAACAGGTAATATTATGCAGAAACTCGCGCAGTTGGCAAATATTTACATTTCTTCTAAAGTTTATTATCCGATCCCCGACATCTTTCAAAAAATCCATTTAGCTCCACCTTCCATTGATTGATGACTGTTAGTATCGCGAATATATTTCAAGAAATGCCAGCTTATGCGCAGCGGTGTCATGGCGAGTAACTTTGAATTTTTCTTAGTTGCACTTTAAACTTGGCATCGTGTTCAAAGTTGAATACCCGTCATACTGGCGCTTTAGACTTTGGAAGTGTTTGCCGCAGGAATTCCACATTTCCTACTGGATTCCAGTCTCCATTGGGAGGAGAGGAGACAGAAGAGGCAAGTTCATCTCCACTTGGTCACGCCTGTCTGACAGGGACACGGCTACACGCAGAGCTAATCGATGGTGCGCTGGCTGGGATCAAGCGAGCCGAGCGACTCCGAGTAACTACTGTGCTACGCGGTGCTCGATTTCTATGAGTGTTACTATGCTATATTAGTAAATACTGTAAAGCTGTGGGAGCAGCGAATGTTTCAAGTGCACTTAGTGACGAGTACTTCAAGCAATGCCGCCATCTTTGCTGCGATTGTTTAATTATATGCTGCATATTAGTATTGGAAACCCACCACCCCCAACACCCAAATATTACACCCCACCACCCCTAAATTACACCCACCACCCCTGAATTACACCCACCCCCCTAAATTAAACCCCACCACCCTTAAATTACACCCCACCACCCCTAAATTAAACCCCACCACCCCTGAATTACACCCCACCACCCCTAAATTACACCCCACCACCCCTAAATTACACCCACCGCCCCAAAATTACACCCAAACACCCCTAAATGATACCCCTACACACCTACGAGTACATAGCTATGGAACCCAAACACCCCTACATGCTATGGAACCCAAACACCCCTACATGCTATGGAACCCAAACACCCCTACATTGCTATGGAACCCAAACACCCCTACATTGCTATGGAACCCAAACACCCCTACATTGCTATGGAACCCAAACACCCCTACATTGCTGTGGATCCCAAACACCCCTACATTGCTGTGGAACCCAAACACCCCTACATTGCTATGGAACCCAAACACCCCTACACCTGCTACACTTTTTAGTCTAACAGACTTACAAATTGCCATGAAGAATGCCATACTCTCTTGGGCCTTATACCGATCCTATAACCCCTAACGCACAGGTGATTTATGTTTTGTATAGCTTTTATGACCATTGCTTAGATTAACAGCTGATGAAAGCATATGCTGCTCCTATGGCTACCATTGGAAATCCGCAGTGTTGAATTACCCTTAACTTTACTCATTTTTATTACAATGTTGTTGCTTTAAATAATTGTTAACCGACAAGCATTTCTTAGCCAGAAGAGCCAGCCAGTTCTTAAAGCTGGCAAAATATTTGTGTGCGCGTCTGAGGGAGGCATCGATCGTCCTGCATCGCCACAAGAGCCAACCAAAGTTTTTTCTCGCAGCCAAGACTCTGAAGAAAACTTTTCTCAGAGCACAGCAGACGAACATTCGAATAGTGGAAAGCTGAATAATCTCAGCTTGACTTCTTCAATTCTTGGGATTTCTCTCTCTCAACATTGGCCGCTTGGCTAGGCCGGGCAAGCAGGAGCTGGGATAAATCAATAAATGATTGATTGGTCAATTGATCCGTGAGCCCTTGAAGAATATGCTGCCGAAAATGAAGTGGGGAAGGCTTGGGGTTCAACGTCTGTTGGGGATCTGGACCAGTGGGAAATTTTTCCCATCCTAGTGTGCTGTAGGCAAGTTTTGCTTTTCGATGAGTAAAAAATCTTTTTTTCTGAGAAAAGAAATTAATTATAGTCCAGCTCCAGGCTTTAAATGTTGAATTTAATTAACGAATTTGGTAAGTACGTAAATATATTTAAAATCAGGTAAATCATTTAGGAAACTGGTAATTTTCCGACAATCTGGTCGACTTTTTCGATAGTCTGGAAAATTACTCAAGAATCCGGTAGTTTTTGGAAAATGATTTAAGAATCTGGTCAATGACTCGACAATCTTGTAGACTTATTCGATAGTCTGGTAAATTACTCAAGAATCCGGTAGTTTTTGGAAAATGATTTAAGAATCTGGTCAATGACTCGACAATCTTGTAGACTTTTTCGATAGTCTGGAAAATTACTCAAGAATCCGGTAGTTTTTGGAAAATGATTTAAGAATCTGGTCAATGACTCGACAATCTTGTAGACTTTTTCGATAGTCTGGTAAATTACTCAAGAATCCGGTAGTTTTTTGGAAAAAGATTTAAGAATCTGGTCAATGACTCGACAATCTGGCAGACTTATTCGATAGTCTGGTAAATTACTCAAGAATCCGGTAGTTTTTGGAAAATGATCTAAGAATCTGGTCAATGACTCGACAATCTTGTAGACTTATTCGATAGTCTGGTAAATTACTCAAGAATCCGGTAGTTTTTGGAAAATGATTTAAGAATCTGGTCAATGACTCGACAATCTTGTAGACTTTTTCGATAGTCTGGTAAATTACTCAAGAATCCGGTAGTTTTTGGAAAATGATTTAAGAATCTGGTCAATGACTCGACAATCTTGTAGACTTATTCGATAGTCTGGTAAATTACTCAAGAATCCGGTAGTTTTTGGAAAATGATTTAAGAATCTGGTCAATGACTCGACAATCTTGTAGACTTATTCGATAGTCTGGTAAATTACTCAAGAATCCGGTAGTTTCTGGAAAAATGAATTAAGAATCTGGTCAATGACTCGACAATCTTGTAGACTTTTTCGATAGTCTGGTAAATTACTCAAGAATCCGGTAGTTTTTGGAAAATGATTTAAGAATCTGGTCAATGACTCGACAATCTTGTAGACTTATTCGATAGTCTGGTAAATTACTCAAGAATCCGGTAGTTTTTGGAAAATGATTTAAGAATCTGGTCAATGACTCGACAATCTTGTAGACTTTTTCGATAGTCTGGTAAATTACTCAAGAATCCGGTAGTTTTTGGAAAATGATTTAAGAATCTGGTCAATGACTCGACAATCTTGTAGACTTTTTCGATAGTCTGGTAAATTACTCAAGAATCCGGTAGTTTTTGGAAAATGATCTAAGAATCTGGTCAATGACTCGACAATCTTGTAGACTTTTTCGATAGTCTGGTAAATTACTCAAGAATCCGGTAGTTTTTGGAAAATGATCTAAGAATCTGGTCAATGACTCGACAATCTTGTAGACTTTTTCGATAGTCTGGTAAATTACTCAAGTATATTGTAAATTACCAAGATTCTCTACTCAAGAAGCTCATAAATCTCATAAAGTTTCTAGAAAACGACTCAAGAGTATAGTGAATTCGCAACATTCATTGTCCTAGCTACATTCTCACATTGAAATTGTGTAGAAAAACAATCCAGCGAACTTTTCTAACCACCGCTGCTGCAGTTTAGACTGCTGAACACCCTGAGATTTTGCCTTTTTCCTCGCCACCCGCCCCATTTAAGGCAGCTTCTGATTGGTTGGAGAAGCTGAACTTGAACTAGGGGTCGTGCGAAATGGCAGACGGACACAACAAATGTATGCGCGATAATCAAACCAAAGCCATTTACTTACGATATAATCATCAGGGTGTGGATGGAACAGTAGGTTCGGAAGTAGGTTAGGAAATGTGTATTATTATACAATATTGTAAAAGCCAAAAGGCTTTATAAAAAACACGACCAAGTACGAAAATTGCATTTGAAATCGATAGCCAAAGGAAACGAAAAAAGAAGACGAACAATTTATAGCATCATACCCTCCAGAGCGCCCTAACGACCATATACCAGACCACACAAGACAGCACGGACCGGTCTGTACCAGATCAAATTGGACCATAAAGGCCCAATGAGTATGACAGGCGCCGGTTACGACCAGCTGAACAGCAGCATTGCGCACAGCAAGTCGGTATTCGACTCACAGCGCCTGGCCCGGCCCTCCGTCTATCGGCATTGCGGCCGGGCCAGCCTCTGCATTGGCACCGTCTGCTTGCTGGCCGAGATCTCGGTATTCGTCGTTAAGCGCGGCCTTAGCAGCGCCGGCATAGGCATCTGGACAGGGGCGCCATTTGTCATCTTTGGCGCCGTCACAATGGCTGTGCCACGAACGCGCACGGTGTGCTCGGTGAACACCGGCTTCGTGCTTGGCCTCGCCAGCATGGTCCTGTCGGCGTTCGGCGCCGCAGCCTGCGCTCGTCACATCAGTCAGCTAGCCGACATTCTGGAACGTCGCACAACTCCGCATCCAAATTTTGAGCTGTCGTGCCGGCTGTGTGGGTACTATATCATGCTGAAGGAGGTGGTCCAGATCGGCTTGCTCATGCTTCAGTTCGCTGTTTCTGCCGCCCTGGCCTGCTTCGCATACGCTGACTGTCTATGTTGCCAGCCGACCGAGACTGAGCTTATTCTCGGCGGCGGTGGCGCAGGTGGCGGAGCTGATGGTGGATCCGCGCCAGCAACTACCGCTACAGCGCCCATTGCTTCGTCATCTGTTGTCACGGAGAACCAAAATGCGTCGCCTTCTTCACCGCCACAATTGCACCTGCAGCAGCAGCAGCAGCAGCAGCAGCGGCAGCAGCATTTTGCCTCAGCTTCTTTGACCAGCGCGGCAGCGTCCGTTTCCTACGTTGGAAGATCGGCTGGCAGATCGGTTTCTCAGCTGCTACAAGGAGGAAGTTTCGGTCCTCCACCGATGCTGTACGACCTTTGAAACTCCAAGACGCTGGCTTTTTGGACGACAACTTCTGGCGTTGTTAAAGGACATTTTTTAACCTAACAAACGTTTAACCAGTTTAGTTTAGTCTGCAAAAGACTAGACTTTAGGACGACCTAAAAAATAAATTATAATATTCTTTACATTGTACTCGTAATATAAAATGTCAGTCTTTGCTACTTCGTCTGAGAACAGGATGTGCAGGCGCTTGCTTTTTCACTCTCTTTGAAATTAGCAAGCCAACCAAACAACAAACCAAGCAGCAACAAGCTATCCATCCAGCTAACCTTGATACCTTTCATTCTAAAAAACCAGACAAAGACTGAAATTCTATATTTTACGCTCGTAGTAACAAAAGACACCATGCTCATTTGAACAAACTTGAAAGATCATGCTGCTTACTATTAGTAGTGAAAAAACATCGAGTTTTTTAGTTTATCACATATAGTGTTTATTTTTTAATTGAATCTGTGCCATTCACCATTGTTACGCAACAGTTCAAGAATGCTTAGACATCGAAGCACCTTGGTTTTGACGAGCTAATTAGTGATTATCGCATGCAAGGTCCGGTATGCTTTACCTGAACATTGGCCAAACGAGCCAAACAGGCGTTGGAGTAGGTACGGTTGTCAACACCGCACACGGGATCATACACACCGCTGCAGTTCTTCGGCTTTTCGACGCTTAATCGGTTTGAAGCTGGCCACTTGAACAAATACTCGGAAAAGGCCTTGCATCGACCAGTGTGAGCGACACTGACTCCGGCGCACTTGGCGATGCACTTGTTAGCGTAAGTCCTGCCGTCGCTACCGCAAACTGGGTCCCACTTCTGCTCGCAGTTGTCAGTGCAAGCGAAGGCACTGCTCGTGAAGGCCTTGCATCGACCAGTGTGCTTCACAGAAACTCTGGCGCACTTGGCGATGCACTTGTTAGCGTAAGTCCTGCCGTCGCTACCGCAAACTGGATCCCACTTCTGCTCGCAGTTGTCAGTGCAAGCGAAGGCACTGCTCGTGAAGGCCTTGCATCGACCAGTGTGAGCGACACTGACTCCGGCGCACTTGGCGACGCACTTGTTAGCGTAAGTTTTGCCGTCGCTACCGCAAACTGGATCCCACTTCTGCTCGCAGTTGTCAGTGCAAGCGAAGGCACTGCTCGTGAACGCCTTGCATCGACCATCTTGAGAGATGCTAGCTCCTGCGCACTTGGCAACGCATTTGTTGGCGTAAGTCCTGCCGTCACTGCCACAGACCGGCTCCCACTTCTGCTCGCAGCTGTCTGTGCACTCCTGTAGTGATGGTGAGACCTGCAGACATAAAATCGACAGAAAGAGGGCAGCTGCGAAGATATTATCGCGGAGACTGCTGCGCATGGTTGTGGGTATGCTTGCTGCTCTTTTCGATTCAGTCGCTTCTCTCTTTTTTTGTCAAGCAAAACGCCGTAGCTTGATTTCAACATGCCTTATTCGTTTTTGTGTTTTATGACTGCGGCTGCAGAGTGACAACTTCCCACGTTTAGTTAGTTCAGCAATCCATTTCGGTTAGTTCCTATGCTATAGTTCGCAGCTTTGCGAGATAAGTCGTGTGCTTCGTGAGCTTCATGTGCTTCGATAAGAGACGCAAAAGAGACGAAGGTGTGTATCAAAGCAACGCCGCGTGAGTATGCCACTGGGCGAAGCTTTTGAGCGCCGATAGACATCCATTAGAAAGCATTTTGTGTGATCGAATAGGATCCATACTGATTGTGAACCAAGGTTTACGCCAATGAGTTAACGAACAAAACAGAACTATTTTGTTAACAACTTTTTTAAGTTTTACAACGGAAGTGTACGAGTATATTCATTTTACAGAAGCAGCAGTAAGCAAAGCAGCCATGGAAGGAAAAAAAATGCACATTTCACTCATAAATTGCACAAGAAAAGTAAAACCATTTTTTCCAAAACCCTAAGTGTTCTCAGCACGAAGCTGGACATTAGAGCTTGACTCAGTCGGTCGGAATAGCATTTGGCACCGGGCACGGGGAGCTCTCGGAATCCCCCAACCTCACGGTGCTGTTGCAGGTAACAGGTTCCGCAGACTCCAGAGTCTTGCAGGAAGTCCTGGCAGCGGTTAGTGTGCCTAAAGTGACAACTGACGAAGCACTCTTCTGTGTGTTGAGAAGCGTCTTAACGCAGATTGCGCTCATCGCCAAGGTCAGCACGTTAACAACGCTGAACACGCCCAGCTCGATAACATCGGGCACCAGCACGGGAACAATGTGGAAGCCGTGTCGAAGGCCGTTGAATATCCACGCCAGAACCAGGGAAAGCGTCATGAGCGGACAGCCGCAGGCGATCGCTCCGGCGAAGGCGCAACGAGCTGGTCGCTTGGCAGCCGCGATGCCGAAGGCTCCAGCCAATGTAGCCGCCGAGGCGGGCAGCGCCGAGCCGAGGACGCTCAATGCGGAAACTTGGCAGGTGCCGGGGCTCGCTCGACAGCCGCGGTTGGTGTCCTGGATGCACAACACTGTGATGGAGCTCGTGACCCGCATGAGGATGCAGTTGGCAGTCAGCAGTAGCACGGCGATGCCTAAGCGGAAAAGATGCCCTGCCGGATAGGGTACCGACAGGCGCAGCATGTCTGCCGTGAATTTCTCTTGGAATTCTACAAGTACCTTCGAGCCTCCGGCACTCTAGTCGCTGTATTTCTTTGGTTTCTGTTTTTTCTAAACAAGCTGGCGCTTTCCAGTTGCTATGGCCACAGTTGCTGTTTGCGCTAAGCTTTTGCTTTGTGCAGAAAGTCTTCTCTCTCGCTCTCTTAGCCTATTTAGGGGCCCTCATAAGCAGTTTTAAAGCTTGGTGATTCGGGTAGAGACACAAAGTAGACTGCAGCTTAGGAAGAAGAGAAATAGAAGAGACGCCGAGTCTTCATATGCTACACCTGTCTGTCCAACTATAGGCCAAGGCACAGAGCGGCTGACAATAAGACAGCGGCCTTGGCAAGTAACAATTGAAGGAGAGCTTGTTTAGGGCAGGGCGTTGTGGCAGAGTAGTAGAAAACGTTACTAGAAAAACACAGTCAGTACTAGGCTACTAGCAGAGTCTGAGAGACCTCGTGCTACGCCAGGTAAAACAGGTGCCCAAAACCAGATTCGACCATAAAGCTGCTACTACTCACCCATCTCACAGCTTCATAATATTATTGTTCTAGGGTCAGCTCAGCTGGTCTTGCATTTGCATCCGAGCAGCGGGCAAGCTGTTTGGCGTCACGTCAATTAAGAAACTGAGAGACTTTCGTCACGTTCCGTGTCGAGCTGTTCACATCTTGTACCCCTTTACGAGTAGCGGGTCGAATAGGTGTACTTGTCCATGAATCAACCAGCCAAATACCCAAATTTTTCTTTTTTTCTGTATCTCCTTAAATGTTCAACACGGAAAGGACAAGGAAAGACACGAATGCAGCGCTTACCGGTCGGAACGCAGGATAACTTCGATTTCGTTTATTTGTATGCAATAACTTGAGACTTCGCAGTCAGAGACCATCTTTACCGATGGAATCTTAAAGTTCGCCGGAGCGAGCGCGGTTGCCCCGACACGGGCAGATATTGACAAACAAATAGGGCAGCAAGGGGGTAGACAGGGGAGGCGGTGTACAGAGTCAAGCCACCAGCGTGCAGGGAGGGGTAGGGTTGTACGCGGACGGGCAAAGCTACGCAGAGCTGATTGGCGGGACGGGCAAAGCTACGCAGAGCTGATTGGCGGGAGGGGCAAAGCCACGCAGGGCTGGTGTAAGGGTTGACAGACAATCCCCGCGCCCAGCCAATCAGATGGCGGCACAGGGCACCCTGAGCAGGGCCTGGGGAGGAGGGAGAGAAAGAGCGAGCCAAACAAACCGGCCAACGAACTGTATACAGAAAAATGTTGATCCATATGGTGGACTTTCACGAAAATCTGTTATTCGGTTTAGGAGCTGTCGTGAAGTAGGCAGGGGGTATTCGAAATACCCCAGTGTCGTCTTTCCCCAGGGGAAAAATAGAATTTCTACTTTGCTGAAAGACTCAAATTGTTTAAACAAAGCCGAGATTCGTACTATTACTAACGACCTCCCGGTCAGTAGTATGGATAGAGCATATTTATATTTTGAAGCGCTACAATTCCGCCTTAAAATGTATAGATTCTAATATATTCCTATGAAAAAAATCCCACAGGAAGGTTCACATTTTTTATGACGGCCACAGATATGATAGCTCGTATCCCCAAGCTGAAAGGCAAGACAGAAACATGGCAACTGTTTTAAGTACGCTTGCACTCGGATTTTATGCCAACCGGAGCCAAGACACCCACGCGCAGCTGCCAGACCGAACGTGGCTGAATAAATTAACAGCAGAAAACTGCCGCCGAATCCTTTGGGATTCGCGCCGAAAAGTGCATCGCATCGCCACGGGGCCAGGAATCTCGAAATTAGTCCGAGAGCGGCCCAGTCGGACCAGCTGGGGTGCGCAGTCTTTCAATGGAGCGCCAGTTACGAAAGTATTGCATAGCAGCCGGCTAAAGTGCGCCAGTTTCGATCCGATAAGGCAACGAGATTAGTAGATAAAAAATCAAGCAGAGCACACCTGTATTGAGTTGAGTGAATAAAATGCAGTGCATTGAAAAGGAGAGTGAAAGCGACTGCTGGATGAGAGCTCCTGACGCAACCTCAATGGCTCCCATTTGACACTCAATTAGCATCGCGAACCGATCGCTGAAAAATTTAGGGTGGGTGGCACCGAGGCTCAACGGGTCAGAGCAATGTCGATTGAATAGCAGAATTCTTTGCCTTATCTATTAAGCGATAAAGAAAGAGACATACAGGCAGAGTCCGAGACATAAGCAGGAACACGCGGTCGGGTCGTGCAACCGTCTGGCACAATGTCAGTCAGGTGGGGGAGTATAGTTCGCCGCCAGCATAGGTGAAAAGTTGGAGTCGCACAAGTGAAGCACCTGGGCTGGCGGAGTGTCACTGGTGGCAAGCCGCCCACCTCCCCACCTGAAATCTCTGCCCGATAAATGGCGGGCTGGCCAGGTGAGAAACAGGAATTGAGAAGTGCTCCAAAAGAAATAGGGGCTAATTTGACAGCAATCATCGCCAGCAAAGATGACAGCCGAAGCGAGTCAGTCATCGCGAGAGACATCTCCTAGGCGCTCGATTCTAAAGACGTCAGACTCGTTGTCGGCAGCATCTGCGGTGGAGGCTGCGGCTGAGCCAAATGAATCAGTTACCAAGAGGCCGCATTCGGCGGCGTCCAACGCGGTGCGAGTGGAGATCTGCGAGCACCGGAACAAGCTCATATTCTATCGGCAGGACTCCGGCTGGCGAGTTGGCTACTTCTCAGAGCACCGGCACCGACAAGCCAGGATTCAGCAGCAACACCATCAGCAGAAGCAGTCAGTCCAAATAGCGTCCACGCGGCGGGTGACTTATCCGACCTCGTCTGGCGAAGGTCCGCCGTCGCCGCCGTCGCTAGCGTCAATGTCGGAGCGGAGCTCATCAGGCGTTAGTCGACTGACGAACCAGCCGCGCTTGCTTTCTGCCAGCGACTTGGACATCAGCATGCGAGTGATTCACGCCTGCACCAATGGATGCTTCGCCATCAACTCTTGACCCCTGCCCATCCGCATCACAATGTGCTGGAAACCAAGGCTTAATGGTTTTCTCACAGCTGTACATACCGCGCATCTAGATAATGCAGCCCTCACCGGCGCACTCGCACCAGCTCCACTTCCCAGCTTTGTTGGCTGTTTTACGAGATTCAATTACAAGTGAATTCTCCTTGACAACAGGAGCTCATAGATTTTCTTGTGTTGAAAATTTGTAATTATAACGCTGTTTAACGGTCATCCAATTTTGTCATTGACATTGTTTTTAAAACAACAAGCTTAGTATGTTTTTTATCAAAATAAACTCATGAGTTAACAGTTACAAACTGTTTTCCCAATCAAATATTGAAAAAGCATTTCAAAGCGATTTTTAACATTCGCAGCATTTATTTGTTAGCCGAGAAGATCGGAGAAAAACTCTTTTGAATTGACTGATTGAAGTTGTCATGCTTATTCTTTTATGTGACTTTCTCACAGGGGGCTACAGCCGAAACTTCCTGCGAAAATTTTAACTATGCTTCGTACTGGATACGCATTTAACTTCGATTCTAGAGTTACGAGCTACAGATCTCTATAAGACTCAGTTATGCTCCAAAGATTCCTGATGCCTTTCCTGCTGCGATTCTAGCTACGCTTCCTGCTGCGATTCTAGCTACGCTTCCTGCTGCGATTCTAGCTACGCTTCCTGCTGCGATTCTAGCTACGCTTCCTGCTGCGATTCTAGCTACGCTTCCTGCTGCGATTCTAGCTACGCTTCCTGCTGCGATTCTAGCTACGCTTCCTGCTGCGATTCTAGCTACGCTTCCTGCTGCGATTCTAGCTACGCTTCCTGCTGCGATTCTAGCTACGCTTCCTGCTGCGATTCTAGCTACGCTTCCTGCTGCGATTCTAGCTACGCTTCCTGCTGCGATTCTAGCTACGCTTCCTGCTGCGATTCTAGCTACGCTTCCTGCTGCGATTCTAGCTACGCCTCCTGCTGCTATTCTAGCTACGCTTCCTGCTGCGATTCTAGCTACGCTTCCTGCTGCGATTCTAGCTACGCCTCCTGCTGCGATTCTAGCTACGCTTCCTGCTGCGATTCTAGCTACGCCTCCTGCTGCTATTCTAGCTACGCTTCCTGCTGCGATTCTAGCTACGCTTCCTGCTGCGATTCTAGCTACGCTTCCTGCTGCTATTCTAGCTACGCTTCCTGCTGCGATTCAGGAGAGAAAGAGCTACGGATCTTTCAACATAGCGGACAAAGATTTCAACTGTGATTTCTTTGTGCGTCAAAAGCAAAAATTATGTGTTTGTTTGTGCCTAGTGAATTGATTTGTCCACATCGTCACATCGTCTCTACTCTTATTTAGTGTCTTCCTCGAGATTTCTGTTTTATTTTCAACTGCTTTTTCCTGACTCACTGAATTTCACATAATACTTACACTGTAGGTCAAAGGTTGCAACAACCTACAGAATTCTACTTTTAGAACTTACACTTGCTTTAAAAACGGTTGCGACTCTCGGAAAACTGTGAAAATGAAACGAGCGGTATGTAACATGTGCAACCAGTGCACTATCAGAAGTCCGTTGTAGAACTATCAACAGCTTAGAGTCACGCAAAGTTCAGAAAATTTGCACGCAGTCTGCGAGTGACTTGCAAATAGCAACCGAACTCAGGGCCTAACATTTCTTACAGATCTATCTATCTATCTATCAATCTATCTATCTATCTATCTATCTATCTATCTATCTATCTGTCTATCTATCTATCTGTCTATCTATCTATCAATCTATCTATCTATCTATCTATCTATCTATCTATCTATCTATCTATCTATCTATCTATCTATCTATCTATCTATCTATCTATCTATCTATCTATCTATCTATCTATCTATCTATCTATCTATCTATCTCTATCTATATCTATCTCTGGATTGAATTTTCGAATTTGCTTTAAATTTGCCGAGTTCCGTTCGGCCTAGTAGAACCAGGTGCAAGTGGGGGGAAGAGAGATAGAGATGGAGTGAGAGACGATTGAAGGCTAGTCCATCTGTTTCTTGCAGCCCTCAACTTTGGCCACGCCCGAACTGCCCACTTCCCATTTCTCTCTTCCTTCCCACGCCCTTTTTCAGTCGATCTAGCGGTTTCATTCAGTTCTGTCCCATCGGGCCTTTCATCTCTCTCCTCATTTTTCTCTCCCTCAGTCTCCCATCCATTTTAGATATTATATAAACTGTTTGCCTGTGCGTTTTCTTCTTTGCGAACGCGCAGGAAACTATGGCAACAGCAGCAGCAGCGGCGGTAGCGCAAAGCACTTTGGTGTACTTTTTGCGAATGGCCTCTGAAACTCTAGCAACCATAGCTGCCTTTCTGCTGTCTGGATGGCCTCTGAAACAGCAGATGCAGCAGCCTTCGGGTCCTGGCAAGACTGTTCGGTTCTCCCTCGCCTCGCCGCAGGTGTTACACTTTCACGCCGGCCAGTCGCCCGGGCTGGAGTACTGGGCTCGCGGCCGGCACCGCTACTGCAAGGATTGGCGACACACGGCTGTGAAGGCCGCGGCTAAACTGCACCTGCAGTGTCCGCCGCCGCTGCTCCACTGCCGGCGGAAGTCGCGCCTAGCGTCATGGGCGACTTTGAGAGGCCTGGGCGCGGCGGCATGGAGGGTGGCTTCTAGTTGGTTGCTATGGCAACAGCTTGACAACAGGTCATCCGCAGATGAAGCGTGTTAATCGTCAGTTTTCTTAGACTGAAATATATTTTTCGCTAAGCGATGCTTGAATGCTTGGATTGATGTACGCTTCTGTGAGATCTAAGCTTTCAGAACCTTTGCACTGACTGCATGCCAAATCTGTATTGATTGCTATTAAGGACAATTAACTCCCAGGTTGGGCTGTTAGACTAAGGAACAATGAGCCAATGAACTAAAGGACCAATGGACTAAGGGACTAATAGATTAATTGACTAAGGGAAATTATAAAGAATACAAATTAACTTAGGAATATTGACCAGACAGCTGCTGTTCAATTTTAAAAGCGCACGCACGTGTTATATATGAGTTTGTCATTTTTTATTAATATAGACCGATTTAACTTTTTTTGAGAAACCTCACAGCAGAATTTCATCTTGTTCTGTCAAAGCCTTTTTCTTATATAAAAAAAAATTGCCATGAAATAGAAAGACAATATTTTCACTGCCGCACTACTCATTACAAGTAGAAATGTTTGCGCATTTTTTCGATATTAACAATCGAAATATGAAAATCGGTTGAGTCGTTTGGTTAAACCAAAATTTGCTTTAATTAAAAAAAAGATAAAAAGTGGGTATATGAGAACCCCCTTTGTGGTCTTTCTACTGTTAAGGCCTGACCCCATGTCTCTATTGTGCCTTATTTCTTGGGCCGCATCATTCCATTCTGGCCCTTGAACTTGAGCTTGACCAAAAAAGCCAGGTCGCTTATCGGGTCTTTGTCTCGGGTCTTGACTGCCTTCCTGTACACCTAATCCGGTTGTGGCGCCCCTACCATGGATATTTGAAGCGGATGTAACCTAAACATTTAGTTCATAGAACACCAGCGGAATATGGCATACCAATCTCTGCTCTTCACTTCCAATCATCACAACATTCTATGCGCGACTTCGCTCAGGACTCTGAGTAGTACGATAAAAAATACCTAGACATTTGGACCTACCAGCTAGTTGTTGAGGCCAGACCGTTCAGCATGCTTCAAGACATTGTTGGGCCTGCTATGTGCCGACTGGGACTCGAAAGCCGAGTCGACATTCCCTTCACAACCGGCTACTTCGCTGACGACAAACGGAAGGGGGGGCAAAGGCGCTCCAGGCGGAGCGAAAGGTGAGAAATAGAAAATTAAGAAAATTAGACAGAGGTATTTCCCTCTGTCGATCGACATCGATTGATTTAGAACAAATCCATAAATTCAAGGGTGACTAACGGATAATAAATAACGATAATAACGACCCTCGTAACGCTCTCTAAACGTTTTAAGCCCTTAAACTCAAGATCCCTCGCTTAGAGAATGCTTTGTTTTTATTATTTTATTTTCAGCTCTAGTAGAAATTATTGATTTGCGGATAAAAAGCTATCAAAATTGTAAATGTGAAAACGTGAAAAGTTCCTATCTTGCAAGTGCATTTCTCCGTGATAATCAGGGTTTAATTAGTTTTCCAAGAAACTACGTGTCCCTTCTCCTTCTTCTAGCGGTCCGTGGTCAATCTTTGCAGCTTTCGTCTATGGGCGTAGCGCATAGAATGAGCAAGTGCAGTGGGCATAGCAGCAGGGATACTCTCTCAAATCCTTAGCTTCAGGGCGAAAATCTGACATTTTTAACTCATCAAACAGTAGAAACTTGTGCAAAATGTTCAAACGGCATCTCACCAGCACTGAAACACGGAGAATGCTGAGCGGTCGCTGCGGCACTACCGATAGTCGGATTGTTGACTCGGCTGAAATGACAGTGTCCGACACCAGAAAGTGAGTTCGGCTCAGCTCTGGCAGGGCTAACCAACTAAAATGCGTCAGAATTTTGGTCTCAAATTTACTTACACTGATTAGGCGATGATAATAATAATAGTAATGTTAATAATAATTGCGAGAGGGTTAGGATTAGGGCAATAGCAGATCATTTGGTGACACTAGACTCGCAGCCAGCGAGGAGACAATTCAGCCCATTTTGCTGACTCCTGAGCAGATATTGCAGATCCTGAAGAGATGCTGTTCAGAGGGACACACTCACACAGGTGTAAATTGCATTTCAAGCCTCAATATTTCTCTCCGCGGCTGCGCCCCAAGTGTATGTGGCCTCGCCGCGGAATCGAGCTCAGGGACCTTGGCGCGAGAGGCATACGTGTCAACCAGTCTGCCACTCACCCCCAAAATTATGCGATACAATGTAACACATAATTTTTTTGAGGGCAAAATCTCTTTAAAGATCTTATCGTTATCATTCTATTCTAACTGGCATTTCCCATTTCAACCGAGCAGCAAAGCTGCATCTGCATCTCAAAAGAAGCTGTCTGGAACCTCTAATTTATGGATGAAAAGGCCGACACAGGCCCTCTACCACGGTGGTAACGGCGCTGCTGATGAGGAGCCCATATTCATGCCGTCGCTCCTGCCTAATAAGACGCGAAACTCCGCAACGCTGGCAACATTAAAGATGTGCTCTCGCGCCTCTGGTATCTGGATGAAAAGGCCAACACAAGAGTCTCAATTGAATACCTGCGACAGTGACAGCGATGCTGACCAAGACAAGCCTAAATTCGAGTCATCTCACTGCGAGGAATCCTCATGGACTCCCACTGAGATGAAATGCCGCGCCAAGGCTCACACGCGGCCTGATCTGCAGACCAACAACAGCAAGAAGGTCCACCCAAGTGCCACTGGCACCAGCGACAGCAGTCACGACAGCAGCAGTGGCAGTGTGCCGATCTGTTCACCATCGAGTAGCAACCTGACGGGTTCTGACTATGAGGTCGTATCGGAATTCAGCGACGCTTACAGTGAGCCGTTTGAAATTATATCCAATTCGTTTACCTGACTGTTTGAAAACATCGAGCATAAGTAGATTTATGAAAGCTTTTTAGACTAGGCATTCTGGTTGCTGTTCTATTTTTTATCAGCCCACCACCTGTATTACCTTTTTTAGGCCAGGCAAACACAAGCGCAGTCGCCAAAGGTGAGAATTTCACATATATTTTACTTATTTTACTATATTCTAATATATAAGTTTTACTATTTGACTGTCATGCCTGTGCATGTACTTTTAGGCGCCGACGCGATGGTCAAGAATTCGCTTTCGCGACCTACGGAAATCATTGACACATCGAAGCTAGTTGAGGAGGGAAGGGTGTCCACGGGGTACTTGGATGAAGAGGAGATTTACGAGGAGCAGGGTGAGAATCATACTTTACTCCTGAGTTTGATTTTAGCGGAAAGATTCTCAAAAAGTGCAGCACTACACCTGCCCCTATTAGATCCACAAATGATTGAAGAATACGAGAAAAACTTTGCCTATGCAAGGCGACTTCGCCAGCTGTTGAACATGAAGTTCAAGGAGCTGGACAGATCTGGCATTGAAACTAACTTCCAGCTGGTGAAGGCCCACGAGCATCCAACTCAGCGTATGATCGATCGCTGGAGAAATGTCGACTATGGCATCTCCTACAACGACCAAGTGCTGCGGCAGAAGCAGATTGACGACTATCGGAACATCAAAAAGACGGACAAAAAGGGAATGGTCGCCGAGCCGATCTACCCGGACCTCATCCGATTCAGCGTGCGCTTCCGGAAGGACAATTCTGAGAAGCGCTGGACGGACTTTATAGCCTTCAGACAAAAACAGAAGCCAAGCAATAACAAGGGCTTAGGGCCGGTACCCAAGGTTAGCTTGCTTGCTAAGTTCGCCCAGGCGTGTTTGATTAAATAGAATAGAGATCTCACACATCATCCTAAATAGCCATAGAGATCTAGTTTTATAAATTCATGTCGATGCGACACGATTTGTGTCCTCAACCAAGACAGGTCCCCATTGTTTGCGTAGCTCAGGGGTCGATAAATTTATTAGCGTGCGGGCCACAGAGAGAACCTAAAAGACGACAGCGGGCCGCATCAACTATAGGAATATGAGAAAGGAAAGAGATGAGACACAGGAGAGATGAGATAGGGGAAAGATGAGACAGTCTAGAGATGAGACAGAGAAGAGACGAGACAGGGGAGAGATCAGACAGGGGAGAGATCAGACAGGGGAGTGATGGGACAGGGGAGTGATGGGACAGGGGAGAGATGAGACAGGGGAGAGATGAGACTGTCTAGAGATGAGACAGGGAGAGATGAGACCGAGGAGAGATGAGACAGGATACTATAGGTTTTGGAAGGGGGGGCAACGGGACAGATTTGGGAGCTTCGAGGGTCGTATCTGGCCTGCAGGCCCCTGCTGTAGCTCTGCCAGCTATAAAATGGGTTTCAGCATCTCGCTGAACCAGCAATTCCGATGTTTGCGCTTAGATTGAGAAAGGCAAGACAGCCCCTACTTTGCATGCAGAGGGGCATTAGAGTTAGGATCCATGAAATTCTAAGACATTTTTAGCACATTGTAAGCTTCTTGGTCTCCATTTCAGCTCAGTGACAAGTACCTGTTCGCATTTCAAGACGTCTGGTCCTACAACGTGGTGGTGTTCGTTAAGCCTGGTGCTAGCTTAAGGGAAATTGTAGACCCCGTGTTTGCGCGCCTGGGCCTCGAGCGTCGGGCAGACTTCGTCTACACCATCGGCTGCTTCAAATATGACAAACGCACTGGCAAAGCTAAAATTCCGGGCGTTCCAAGCGGTGAGATTTCTGGCTTGTTTAATTGCTGAATGCTACACGAGTTTCAGAGTCGCCTAGCAGTCTACCACCATAATAAAATATGAAAGAAAAAAAATAATTGCAGGAGGGCTGCGGGCAATGGCACATCATTTGGTGACACTAGACCCGCAGCCAGCGAGGAGGCAATTCTGCCCATTTTGCTGACTCCTCAGCACACATGCACACAGATACTGTACACAGGCAAACGCTCACACAGGTGTGTACATCTGTCCTGGCTTTCTCATCGTAAGGCAGTGTACATTTCACTATGCCTTGGAGGTTGGCCCTCAAGGGCGTAAATTGCACTACAAGCCCCCAAGCCTTCTCACTGCGGCTGCGCCACAAATGAATATGGTCCTCGCCGCGGAATCGAGCTCAGGGACCTTGGTGCGAGAGGCAAACGCGTTGGACCGCTCTTACACTATTCTCTACCACCCTTCCCTTAAAAAATCTTGAAAATCACAGGGCTGATAAAAATTCTAAGAACTATCACAACGCCAGCAAAGTATCTCTGGAAAAACTCTCCTTAACAAATCAAAAACGATCCAAATCAGCTCTTGCCAATTCTCGCCGCAGTTCCGGAACCGGTGGAGCTCTACAAAACTGCCAGCGAGCTCTACAGGTCTAACTGCACTGAGATCTACGTGAATGACAACCGCTGCGAGATGTTCACCCTCTTCCCCTCGTACTACAATAAGAATCTGGCCGACAATGAAGAGCCGGAAACTGAAAAGAAGAAGGAAATAGTGGAAGACGAAGAGGAAAAAGACAAGAAAGCGAAGTCAGAGCTGGATGCCAACGCCAACAATAACAACGAATTCGACCCCTCAAAAGACGAGTCAGTAGCGTCGATGTCAAACTTAGCTTCGGCTTCGTGTTTCCTTCTAGAGGAGGCCGATGCCTTTGAGGCTTTGGCGTCCGCGACGGCGCCGTTCAGGTCAAAAACAAGGACCAGAGCAGCTCCGATCACGTCCTCTTCGACGTCACTGCTTTCGATTCCGGGAACATCGGTGCCTGAGTGCCATTGAGGAGTCCCCTTGCGGTGACTTGAAGTCTGGACTTTCAGAATGGGTCGAAACATTGCAACTCATGCCTAGGTACTGCCGCAGTTTATTATCTCTAGCTTCTGCTCAAGTCTGCTTAGTTTTCTAGCTCTCATTAGTGCCTACTTTTGCCTATTTTTATGTTTTGTATTTATCCTTTGAACTTTCTTTGAAGGACATTATTGATCTAATTTGTATATTTTTTTGCATCCTTTGAACCGAATTCCATAGAAAAACTACAAACTATGCGTATGGAGAGCAATAATAACATTCACTAGAGTAAAATCCTACGCCTCTCGATGTTGTGCATTTTTTTGCTTTAAAAAGCAGCGTCTTGTCCATCTGAATCTGTGACGGAGCCTCCATCAACTGTTGCATTATTTTTTCGAACTTCAAGAAAACTTTAAAGTACATCCAATCCATGCAGTTTTTCTTCGGCCTATCAAACAAGCCGTGAGGGCATTGTCTGAGACTTACGATAGACCTGCGTTTGAGTTGATTTTTTTCTAATAATTAGCATGAGTGATCTGTCACTTAGACGTTTTGATAGTTTTATAGCATGAAATTGAAATTTTTAATTCACAGATTACAACGGGCGATACAGCAGACACACTGATAAATCTTTGTGCACACTGCGGCCTGTAGCCTCAAGTTGTTAGGCTCCGGCTTGCGTACATTTCAGCGCGTTAGCTGCTCGTGCGATTTCAATAGCGGCGCACGTTTTAAGGGGCCACGTGTAGGTTCAAGAAAAATTCTACTTAGACCTCTTGCAGAAGAGAAAGAGAGACAGAAGAGGCACAGTGGAGAGTACAGCAAGCATATCTGATCCGATTTCGTCAGTCCAACTACTGGACACAAGAGTGTCGCAAGCTAATGTACAAGGCATGGCAACAGCTGTGCCAGCGTTGACCATGAAGGATTATGATTTGCAAAAAAATAATTCCTAGACTCAAAACGCAAGATTAGCAGCCCAATCGTTATGAGGCCAGTTCCTAATGTATAGAAAACAGTTGTAGGTTGAGGAAGTTGAGAAATCACCATTCGTGTTGATGAGCAATATCGGCGCACAGCTGTATAAGCTATGAAGAAACTAGGCGTCATAGTTTGCTGGTCTCTGGTTGCAATTTTTGCTCCAGTCTTAGCTTCGCAGAGCAGCAGCATCAACCTGCTGGAACCGGCGCCCAAGGTGCTTCAGCACGGCACTCAGGTCACTCTACTAGTGGCTTGCCGTCAACCAGCTCGTCAGACTGTCCGACTTCAGGCGACGATTGTCATTCGTGGACGCCAACGCCTGCTATCCGACACCCGACTGGCTTGCCCATCGGCTGGTCGGACGGCGTTGAATGCAACACTGCAACTGCCTGTCCGCTATCGCTGCTATCGGCATTCAGCTCTGCTCTCTGGCGCATATTCGCAAACTGGAGGAGCCCGACTCAGGGCGTGGCTGGCTGAGCCGGAGAAGGACAGCTTCCAGCTGGCGACAGCGCGTCTGGTGCGGGCGACCGCTCTGCCGCAGTACTGGGAGCTGCCAGCTCGCTGCGACAGTGGAACAACTGACCTCTGTGCCAGCGAGGAGATGTTTCAGGACGGCTGCTTGTCCTGGAGTAGGGGCATTCTGGACGCTAGACAAGATCGAAGAGCCGATGAACGGGCTTGTAGAGCTGAGAAAGGTTTGACGCGTTATTGGTTTATTTGGTTGTTTGTTTGTTTGTTTGTTTGTTTGTTTGTTTGTTTGTTTGGCGCAGTTAATATCCTTTCCATCTCCATCATCTAACGAGCATAAATAAAAACGAGGTTGTAGCCTAGTGGTTAGGGCGTCGGACTCACGACTTGAAGGTCGGGGGTTCGATTCCTGACTCCACTGGAACAATTTGTGTCCTTTAGCAAGACACTTAACTCTGCATTGCTTCAGTTCACCCAGCCGTTAAATGGATACCAGCATTATCTGGGATGATTGAGGGTGGGTGTGGCGTCCCCCCCAGTCCATGGACTGATCAGCCGTACGCAGCCTTCAGATGCGCCGCGCAATAGCTGCGGCTGTGCTGTCGGCTGCACATCTGGGCCAATCGGACAGGTGTTATTAATGAAAACTAAATAAAATAAATAAAAGTAATTATTCTTTAAGTCTACTTCGCCCCCATTTGCAAACAGAGCGACTGCATCTTCACGACTTTCCACTAGCTGTACACGGCGACATAGGCATACTGACGCATCTAGAGCCGGTCAAGGAGGCCGAGCTGCTTAGTCTCTGGGCCAGCAATGGAGGCAGCGGAGTGTGAGTGGACTCTTCCGGGTGAAACCCAGCGTTTTTCTCGGGTTGCTGAAACTGAAATAATAACTAAGGGTAGTTAGCCTCTCCAAGTTGCCGGGAAGATTTGGATTTGGATGACAGGACGGCTTGAGTACGGGTCTTCTCAACTATCTTACATTAAATTTTTATGAGGCGAATTTTATTATATATACCACTCAACTCGAACTTAAAAACCCAGCTTTACGCTGTCAACCTGGATCTTCCTGGAGAAACCGTGCCAATCCAGCTGGTGCAATGTGCTGATGGGCATTGACAACAATGACAAGCACTGCTCGCCTGGACTGCTGGTGACTAAACAGAACCGGATCCACTATCAGGGCTTCTATTCCAACGACAATGGATCACATGGCGCTGCTTTTCTAAGCGACTTCCGGTTGCCAATGCACACCTGGATGCGCATTCTGATGATTTGGCAACCTCACATGGTTTGTTAAGCTAAGCATTCAGCAAAACAAGCATACAAAAAATATATCATATCGATCGCGACATGTTTTTAGATTCAAATTGGAGTGTACGATACTACGGATAAGGCCATGTTTAAACCTATTGTGCATAGGTATGTAAGAAATATGCGCTTTTGTCCATCAATAAATTCAATAAACTCTTGAACTTAAACTTAAACTCAGCTGATTGGTCAGCTGACTCCCTCCATGACCATTCTGTCCCTTTCCTCGCCTATAATTGGTCAGCTGACTCCTCGAATGACCGTTCTGACTCTTTCCTAGCCTCTGATTGGTCAGCTGGTTATCTTTATTTTATTATATTAAACGATCGATACATAGACAATTCGTATGAACACAGATGGGAGACTCCTGTGCACTACAAGGACGCCGAGCTGTCGTTACTGATTGGCGGCTACAGCCAGATGCCCGGCATCAGCGGCTACATCGCCCAGACGGTGCTGTTCCGCGGTCGGGCTCTCGTCCCACTGACGCCAAAGTGGATGCCCGGGCCGCCAGACTTCCTGGTCCGCAGCAACTGGATGAGGCCCCGCCTGAGCAGCTACTGCCAGAGACTTGTCGCCAGGCTGGAGTCGGGGCAGCAACAGCGGGTTCTGGCCTTACAGACAAGAGGTTTATTTTGTTGTCTGACCTTGATTGTACTTTCCTGAAGTAGGTAGTTTTAATGCTAAATAAATCGCTTTCTGCCACCCCAAACAGACACCTGCCAATCCTGGGGCGCATTCATAGTCCGTCTGTCGCAATCGCGCGCCCAACAACAACGCCGAGACGTCTGTCAGCGACGCGCCGCCGCGCCAGGCAGCAGCAGCGACGAAGTCGGGCGCGGTCGGCGACTGGCCGAACAGCTGATGGATCGGCGGCTTCGATCGCTGCCGCTATCTAGCCGCCCCGGGCTGGAGTCGCCACAGCGACTGGGGGCCGAGACAAAACAGCAACTGGCGCAGTTGGCCTATCAGCTGGCTGTCAAGCTCATGCAGGTGAGTAGAAAGGACTGCTGCTGTATTTTTAAACATTTATTCTGTCCTAAAACACAGTCAGTGGGTGTCACTCCCTCCAGTCCATTCAGTGGGTGTCACTCCCTCCAGTCCATTCATTGGGTGTCACTCCCTCCAGTCCATTCAGTGGGTGTCACTCCCTCCAGTCCATTCAGTGGGTGTCACTCCCTCCAGTCCATTCAGTGGGTGTCACTCCCTCCAGTCCATTCAGTGGGTGTCACTCCCTCCAGTCCATTCAGTGGGTGTCACTCCCTCCAGTCCATTCAGTGGCTGTCACTCCCTCCAGTCCATTCAGTGGGTGTCACTCCCTCCAGTCCATTCAGTGGGTGTCACTCCCTCCAGTCCATTCAGTGGGTGTCACTCCCTCCAGTCCATTCAGTGGCTGTCACTCCCTCCAGTCCATTCAGTGGGTGTCACTCCCTCCAGTCCATTCAGTGGGTGTCACTCTCTCCAGTCCATTCAGTGGCTGTCACTCACTCTACAATGCACAGTATCCTGCCCCGCCTTTTTGCAGACGAGCCACTTCGACAGCATTGACCAGAGCGCTGCCTTGCTGAACGCCTCGGCCTGTTTGGGCCATTGCTCGGCGAAGTTCCTGCTGTCGGCGATGCACAGCTACGGCCTGCAGTCGGATAGACGAATGGACTTCACCGAGGTTGGTCAGGCGGGCTTTCGGATGTGCTCAGATTGAAGAATTAGTGATGACTATATCATTTTTATCATGCAACCTTGTCACCACGGTGTTCGACAAGAGTCGCTGAATATCTTGACTCGGACGGCTTTGAAATTTGGTTCATTGTAAAGGGCGGAAAAAATTATCCGTATGGTGGACTTTTATGAAAATCAGTCATTCGGTTTGGGAGGCATCGTTAAGTGGGCAGCAAAGTACCTTCCGTGGTCTTTCCCCAGGGGAAATAGTGTGGTCTTTCCCCAGGGGAAATAGTGTGGTCTTTCCCCAGGGGAAATAGTGTGGTCTTTCCCCAGGGGAAATAGTGTGGTATTTCCCCAGGGGAAATAGTGTGGTCTTTCCCCAGGGGAAATAGTGTGGTATTTCCCCAGGGGAAATAAGTGTGGTCTTTCCCCAGGGGAAATAGTGTGGTCTTTCCCCAGGGGAAATAGTGTGGTCTTCCCCAGGGGAAATAAGTGTGGTCTTTCCCCAGGGGAAATAAGTGTGGTCTTTCCCCAGGGGAAATAAGTGTGTGTGGTCTTTCCCCAGGGGAAATAGCGTGGTCTTTCCCCAGGGGAAATAGCGTGGTCCTTCCCCAGGGGAAATAGCGTGGTCCTTCCCCAGGGGAAATAGTGTGGTCTTTTCCCAGGGGAAATAGTGTGGTCTTTCCCCAGGGGAAATAGCGTGGTCTTTCGATTTTTTCAACGCAGGGGTCGGCTAACTCCCTGCCGTTGCCCTTTCCGACACCTACAGTATCCTGTCTCATCTTTCCCTTGCCTCTCCTCGGTCTCGTCTCTCCTGTGCCTCATCTCCCCCCTGTTTCATCTCTCCCCTACCTCATATTTCTACAGTCAACGCGGCCCGCTGTCGTCTTTTAGGTTCTCTTTTTGGCCCGCTAGCCAAAAAGCTTTTGCTGACCCCTGATCTAACGACCGATTCTGGGGGATCTGCTGATTGACGTCAGTGGTGGGGATCGGGACCCTGGGCGCAGGACCAATTTAGTGTAGGTAGATGCGAGCGTAGTTCTCGGTGTTCTAAGTTCGTACCGGATAAATCATCTGACCAATGAAATTCTCAAACTGCAGTCAAACGCCCTGCTGCTAGAGAACGTACTGCACTGCCGGCACCAGCTCAGCCTGCTCGCGCTGGCTACCAAGCACTACCTCGGTTCGGACGGTGCAGAAGCCAACCGCGAGCTGTCGCTAGCTTACTTCTTTCACCTGGCCAGAAGGACCCCAGTCGAGAAGGACGAATTGGCCAACGAAGAGTACAACCGGGTTGACATGGTTCGACTAACGGACGAGAGCCGGGTCAAGGAGGTGACCCATGCGGAGGACGACTTGTTTCACTGGATCAGCCATCAGGCCGGGCGCGGCGTGCCCTGGGCCAAGCGGAAGATGGCCGATCTGCTCTACTGGGGCAGCAGCGGGGTGCAGCGCAATGTCCAGGAGGGCTTGAACTATTTCAAGTGAGGCGTGGAGCTTTTGTATGCATGAGCAAGTTTTTCTGTCATTGACTTCTTTGCTGGAGGCCTCATTTCACTGCGACTGGTCAATTACGAGCTAGTTATTTTGTCAATGGCTCTACGTACATCTGGCCCAACTGGGCTTTGCGTAATTTAATTCTACGAGTAAATATGTACGTCGTAGCAATAAAAGTTCTCAGTTCTCAGTTCTCAGTTCGCCGTTCGCAGTTCGCAGTTCTCAGTTCGCCGTTCGCAGTTCGCAGTTCCCAGTTCGCAGTTCTCATTTCGCAGTTCGCAGTTCTCAGTTCGCCGTTCTCAGTTCTCAGTTCTCAGTTCGCCGTTCTCAGTTCTCAGTTCTCAGTTCTCAGTTCGCAGTTCTCTGTGTTTTGTTTCGATTCGCAGAAAAGCCGCCGACGAGGACGAAAGCGCCGGTGCAGCGCACGACTACGGCATGCTGCTGATCAAGGGCGGCCACGGCAGCCACCGGGTGAAAGAGGGCCTGGAATATCTGCAGCGAGCCGCCCGCCTCACAGAGGAGCGCGATCCGCGGACCCTCACCTCGCTGGGCTGGTACGCCGAGCGGCACGAGGGCGACATGGCCAAAGCGATCAGTCTGTACAAGCGGGCGGCTGCACTGGGCGGCCAAGATGCCGTGTACAACCTGGGTGTGCTACTGGACATCGGCTTCCCGGACCACAGCCTAGCCAGGGACAAGCGGGAGGCTTTCAGGCACTTCATGGAGGCGGCGAGCCACGGGCTGCTGCACGCGGCCATCATGGTGGGCAAGTACCGGCGCCGTCACATGCCTGAGATCGGACTGCCGAGGGATCTCGGACAGGCGACTGAGTGAGCGGCCTTTGCTCTGGTCTACTGCACCACCTGGTAATGTGTAGTATGGGGAATGAGCGGCAGAGCGGTATCACGCGTTTGCCTCTCGCAACAAAGTCCCTTTGTGATTATGAAGTACAGTGGTCAATAATAAAAATGAAAGAATATAATATAATGCTCCTGAGTACTCGCGCACAAAGATACTGTACGCAGGCACACGCTCACACAGGTGTGTACATCTGCCCTGACTTTCTCATCGTCAGGCAGTGCACACTTTCAATGTTCCTTGGAGTTTGGCCTTTAAGGGCGTAAATTGCCCCGACAAGCCTCCAAGCCTTCTCTCCGCGGCTGCGCCTCAAATAAATGTGGCCTCACAGCGGAATCGAGCTTTGGGACCTTGGTGCGAGAGGCTAACGCGTTAGCCTGCTTTGTCACTCACCCACAGCGGTTGTCACTCACCCACAGCGGTTGTCACTCACCCACAGCGGTTAGTGCTTCGTACTTTCGAAAGGTCGATCGGTACGCGCATAGTTCGGTCCTCACTCAAATGGAAACAATTTTCGCGCCTAAGCAAGACACTTATTTCCCATTTCCCAGTTAGAATAGAAATACGGGTGGGCCAATCCTGTCCATGGACTAAACTGTTGTACGCAGCCTTCGCGCATTGGCTACGACTGTGAAGCGTTGTTACAAGTACTGCCTGTTGTTACGCAGAATCTCAAAACGAAAAAGAAACCCTAACACCTCGCACCGACACTCAGGTGGTCTCGTTTTGTGGCCGAACTAAATCCGAAAGTTGGAGCACTGCTCACCAAAGCCATTGTGGCCTACCGCAAGGATCAAACGTAAGTGCATTGTCGCTAAAAATAGAATGACTGCGCTATTTCCCACCTGGGCAAAAGACCAAAGGTATTTTAAATAGCCAATGACTAAGATTTTCCTGAAATGCCACCACATGGATGAATGTCTATGGCGAATCCAGATTGGTTTAGTAATATAGTTATAAATGTATTCAATAAAGTACAATCAACCAAAATAGCCCACATGGTTCCATGATGAAACTTTTTTAGCAGAAAATTAATGCTAGCAATTGTAGTTTTTGCCACCAGACACCCCGACGAGAATCATTGAATATCTCGCTGATGCCGATGCATTGTTTTTCTGGAAGTCGTTTAATCGTGTTCTGGATTTTCACGGCGATTGATTGAATATTTTAGTAGACACAAAAAGAAAGTATGCGCGTTTAAAATTATGGATCTAAGGCAAAATCTGGAATCTCCACTCTAATATACCGACAGTGAAGTTTCAGCTCTTTGGTACACACTGGCTGCCTATTGCGGCCTTGAGGTGGCAAATTTTAACCTGGCCTACCTGTGCGACCAGCACGGTAACAAGTTGACCAGTCGGTTTGCTAAGGAATGCCAGTTTCATCACTATAACAGAAGTGTTTGTCGCGATGAAAATCAGGTGCACTCCAAGTGTAAGTGAAAATCTGAACTAAATAATGCATTTCACTCACTTTCCTACTGGAAGTAGTGAGTTCCATAGAACGCGTGGATCTAGTAGCCGAGTGTTTAGAGCTTGGGGTATCGTTAGGGTTAGGGTTAGGTTTTGGGTTAGGGTTAGGGTTAGGGTTTGTGCAATTCAAACCCTTGAGGGCCAACCTCCAAGGCGCAGTGAGAGTGTACACTGCCTGACGATGAGAAAGATGTACAGGGCAGATGTACACACTTGTGTGAGCGTGTTCTGTGTGCGTGTGTGCTCAGGAGTCAGCGGAAGGGGCAGAATTGCCTCCTCGCTGGGTGCGGGTCTATTGTCACCAAATGGTGTGTCATTGCCTGCAGCCCTCCTGCAATAAGCTACAGCTACAGCATTTGAAGGCTGCGTACAGCTGTTCAGACCATAGACTGCTGATGCTGTTACCCATTTAAAGGCTGGGTGAACTGAAGCAATGCAGACTTAACCCTAACCCTAACCCTAACCCTAACCCTAACCCTAACCCTGTGAACCAGCTAAATATGACTGGTTTAATTTAAAAGTACTATATACTGTGCCTATTAAAATAATCGCTTACCGCTTTTCTGCAAACCACGCGTGCCCTTTTCAGCGCTGACCCGTATGGGAGACTATCACAGCCAGGGTCCTGCCCATGCTGCCAATCTGACCGCAGCCATCCAGTTCTACTTTCGCGCCGTCAACAAGGGCGACCCGGAGGCCGCCTTCAATCTGGCTTTGATGGCCGAAACGGGCCGCTTAACACCGGAGCGAGCCAGCGAGCTAGCAGCTCTGTCTGACCAGGGCGACGGCAAGGGCGACCCAAGCTGGTTGCTGATGGGTCCTGAGGCCAGGACAGCGTTCCGGCTATACAGACTGTGAGGCTCTCTGACTTCTCTGTGCAGCCTGACTCCCAATCCCTGACTCTCCCAATCCCTGACTCTCCCAATCCCTGACTCTCCCAATCCCTGACTCTCCCAATCCCTGACTCTCCCAATCCCTGACTCCCAATCCCTGACTCTCCCAATCCCTGACTCTCCCAATCCCTGACTTTCTCAATCCCTGACTCTCCCAATCCCTGACTCTCCCAATCCCTGACTTTCTCAATCCCTGACTCTCCCAATCCCTGACTCTCCCAATCCCTGACTCTCCCAATCCCTGACTCTCCCAATCCCTGACTCCCAATCCCTGACTCCCAATCCCTGACTCTCCCAATCCCTGACTCTCCCAATCCCTGACTTTCTCAATCCCTGACTCTCCCAATCCCTGACTTTCTCAATCCCTGACTCTCCCAATCCCTGACTCTCCCAATCCCTGACTCTCCCAATCCCTGACTCTCCCAATCCCTGACTCTCCCAATCCCTGACTCTCCCAATCCCTGACTCTCCCAATCCCTGACTTTCTCAATCCCTGACTCTCCCAATCCCTGACTCTCCCAATCCCTGACTCTCCCAATCCCTGACTCTCCCAATCCCTGACTCTCCCAATCCCTGACTCTCCCAATCCCTGACTCCCAATCCCTGACTCTCCCAATCCCTGACTCTCCCAATCCCTGACTTTCTCAATCCCTGACTCTCCCAATCCCTGACTCTCCCAATCCCTGACTTTCTCAATCCCTGACTCTCCCAATCCCTGACTCTCCCAATCCCTGACTCTCCCAATCCCTGACTCTCCCAATCCCTGACTCTCCCAATCCCTGACTCTCCCAATCCCTGACTCTCCCAATCCCTGACTCTCCCAATTCCTGACTCTCCCAATCCCTGACTCTCCCAATCCCTGACTCTCCCAATCCCTGACTCTCCCAATCCCTGACTCTCCCAATCCCTGACTCTCCCAATCCCTGACTTTCTCAACCCTGACTCTCTCAACCCCTGACTCTCGCAATCCCTGACTCTCTCAATCCCTGACTCTCTCTCAATCCCTGACTCTCTCAATCCCTGATTCTCTCTCAATCCCTGACTCTCTCTCAACCCAGACGCTTTCAACCCTGACTCTCTCAACCCTGACTTTCTCAACCCTGACTCTCTCAACCCTGACTCTCTCAACCCTGACTTTCTCAACCCTGACGCTCTCAACCCTGACGCTCTCAACCCTGACTCTCTCAACCCTGACTCTCTCAACCCTGACTTTCTCAACCCTGACTCTCTCAACCCTGACGCTCTCAACCTTGACTCTCTCAACCCTGACTCTCTCAACCCTGACTCTCTCAACCCTGACTTTCTCAGCCCTGACTCTCTCAACCCTGACGCTCTCAATCCTGACTCTCTCAACCCTGACTCTCTCAACTTTGTCTCTCTCTCAATCTCTGACTCTCTCCATCCTTGAGTCTCTCCCAAACTGTATATTGGATTTTTGCATTTAAGTGCATCTGCTAGTTAGTAAAAAGACAAAGAACTGCGGTCAAGGACAAGAAATGGCCTTTGTAAAAAGATTGCTTTGCAAAGTAGGGCTTCAGATCGATAACACTCTGCCAAGTGGGTACTGCTTAAGTTGTCTCAAATGTTTGCTTTGAAGCCTAGATACACTTTCCAAGCAATAGCACTATGAGCAGTTTACAGTGTGAACAGTGATCCAATCCAATCAATCCAATCAACTCATTGTTGAGCAGGTGCGAGAAGCTTTCCAAGACTGAGACAGATCTGCCGTGTCGGCTGGCTCGGTACAAGCTGAAACTGCTCACTTATATTTCTCACTATTTGGATATTGTTAGAGGCTCATTGCTGGCCAGCCTACTTGCTCTGGTGGCTTGGAGATTCATGTGCGGCAGTCTGAGGAACTGAGTGTCCATTTTTTCAATGCGTCGGAGCTGAATTTATTTCAAAACTGCATCGGTGACGGCTATTCTAGAAACCCGTGTCACTGGCTGTCTACTAACTTTGGTCTTCAGAAGTTTCTAGTGAGCTTTGCATGTCCTTTGTAGTCAACTAAAGCGGCATTTAATATACGAATACTATTTGCTTTGATCACAAATCAAATTTTGCTTTTGGAATTTCGGAACCTGCAAATGCATGATATTACATTTTGCCACGGTGTATGCTAAGCCTCCTATTTATGATATTTAACGCTTTTTCCGATAGTAGAAAAATATACTGAAAGCTGCTAGTAACGAAACAGCTTAACACTGAGAGCTGCCATGACTATTCAGTGTCTGACTGGCTCAATAAAAATGCTTGCAAATTTTCGCTAAAGGCTAGAAAGATAGAAAGGATTGTGGGAGACAATGGGAGAGATTGTGGGAGACAATGGGAGAGATTGTGGCAGACAATGGGAGATATTGTGGGAGAGATTGTGGGAGACAATGGGAGAGATTGTGGGAGAGATTGTGGGAGACAATGGGAGAGATTGTGGGAGAGATTGTGGGAGACAATGGGAGAGATTGTGGGAGACAACGGGAGAGATTGTGGGAGAGATTGTGGGAGACAATGGGAGAGATTGTGGGAGACAATGGGAGAGATTGTGGGAGACAATGCAAGAGACTGTGAGAGACAATGGGAGAGATTTTCAGAGACAATGGGAGAGATTTTCGCAGAAAATTGGAGAGATTGTTGGAGACGAACGGTGAGATTGTGGGAGACGAACGGTGAGATTGTTGGAGACGAACGGTGAGATTGTGGGAGACAATGGGAGAGAGAACAGAAAGAGACAAATGCAATGTTAAATCGAAGACTTCAGTGCAGATTATCAGGCCTTTCCTATTTATGAGAACAAACAGGTGCTTAAAAGTGAACTAAAAGCTAGTTACTAAGTTAATCAGTGATTATTTTGCTTGTGACTCTGGACTGTTATTGAAGCTGAAAGAAATTTTGTTACGTAGATTTTTTTCAACATGCAGTGTGTTGTCTTTTGTGTTTGCTGGAGCAATTAAGAGGAGTGCGTGATCTTTGAATTGTTTCAAATGCGGAGTGTGATGCCAATCAATTCAAATTGACGAAGCTTGTGAGGATAAAACTTCTTTATAGGATGAAATGTACTCATTTATGAAACATGTAAAACCAAAACTTTTTTGTCCATTAAACGGATGAAACTGAAATGTATTTAGTTCGTTAAACCGATAAACGAAAGTAAATAGTTAATTTAATCGCTAACTATGACAATTATCTTAAGTTTTGGTCCGTTAAATCAGTAAAGGCCAAAAAAGGCAAAAGTAGCTTTAATTCTTGAACAGTAGAAGGACCACGTGGGCATTTCAGATATCCAAATTATTATTATTTTTCTATATCTCCTAAAATATTCAACCAATCGCAACCTGTTGGTCACTTCGTCAACTGCCAGTGATGGGGCCCAAACATGTTGGTCACTTCGTCAACCGCCAGTGATGGGGCCCAAACATGTTGGTCACTTCGTCAACCGCCAGTAAGGCCACCCACGCATTTTGGTCATTTCGTCAACTCGGTTGACGAAAGGGCTAGTTGACGAAGTGACCATCACCCTTTGAAATACCTCAAATATCTTTCTACAGTTAAGCGATATCAGGGTCCGTTTGTCTACATCGAGCTCCATGACTTGAACAGAAACAGCGCGTGAGAATGGAAACCACCCCATGACAAACACTATTGTCCAACAAGCAGCATCAAGAAATTGCTTCACACTTTTTTGTTAAAGTCAATAAATAACTGAGCATCGCAGCTGTCAACAAAGCTATATTTTTGTCAACCGCCTCGCTGGTGTCGCGCTGTGCGACTCACATTTTTTTAGGTTAGCAGCGTAAATACAGTTTTGTCCTCATCTGAACTTACAATTCATTTTAGAATAGATAGAGGAGAAAGGAGAGAGGAGAGAGAAGAGAGGAGAGAGAAAAGAGGAAAGAGGAGACAGGAGAGAGGAGAGAGGAGAGAGGAGAGAGGAGAGAGGAGACAGGAGAGAGGAGACAGGAGACAGGAGAGAGAAGAGAGGAGAGAGGAGAGAGGAGAGAGGAGACAGGAGAGAGGAGACATGAGACAGGAGAGAGAAGAGAGGAGAGAGAAAAGAGGAAAGAGGAGACAGGAGAGAGAAGAGAGGAGAGAGGAGAGAGGAGAGAGGAGACAGGAGAGAGAAGAGAGGAGACAGGAGAGAGGAGACAGGAGACAGGAGAGAGAAGAGAGGAGAGAAAAGAGAGGAGAGAGGAGAGAGGAGAGAGGAGACAGGAGACAGGAGAGAGGAGACAGGAGAGAGGAGACAGGAGACAGGAGACAGGAGACAGGAGAGAGGAGACATGAGACAGGAGAGAGAAGAGAGGAGAGAGAAAATAGGAAAGAGGAGACAGGAGAGAGAAGAGATGAGAGAGGAGAGAGGAGAGAGGAGACAGGAGAGAGGAGACAGGAGAGAGAAGAGATGAGAGAGGAGAGAGGAGAGAGGAGACAGGAGAGAGGAGACAGGAGAGAGAAGAGAGGAGAGAGGAGAGAGGAGAGAGGAGAGAGGAGACAGGAGAGAGGAGACAGGAGACAGGAGAGAGAAGAGAGGATAGAGGATAGAGGAGAGAGGAGACAGGAGAGAGGAGAGAGGAGACAGGAGAGAAAAGAGAGGAGAGAGGAGAGAGGAGAGAGGAGACAGGAGAGAGGAGACATGAGACAGGAGAGAGAAGAGAGGAGAGAGAAAAGAGGAAAGAGGAGACAGGAGAGAGAAGAGAGGAGAGAGGAGAGAGGAGAGAGGAGACATGAGAGAGGAGACAGGAGACAGGAGAGAGAAGAGAGGAGAGAGAAAAGAGGAAAGAGGAGACAGGAGAGAGGAGACAGGAGACAGGAGAGAGAAGAGAGGAGAGAGGAGACAGGAGAGAGGAGAGAGGAGACAGGAGAGAGGAGAGAGGAGACAGGAGAGAGGAGACAGGAGACAGGAGAGATAAGAGAGGAGACAGGAGAGAGGAGACAGGAGACAGGAGAGAGGAGACAACCTCATGGATCATCTCGGAGGCCAATGGACGTGCGCCGTCCCTCGAAGCGGCAACGCCCAAGCTCACCGGGCATTCCAGTTTTGCCTCTCCCAGTTTCTCCCGGCTCGGAGTGGGCGAATGGGCTCCGTTCCCACCACACCCCCTCTTCCCTTCTCTTCCTCGCCCCCTCCCGGTCCGCTCGTGGATGAGGTGGATGTGAAAACAGAAGCAAAAACTGCGAACGGCTCTGGTAAAGGCACTCCCTCGCCGTGAGCTCGCCAGCAGACAATAGTTCCAGCGGACTATCTAGGACCTTCTGTCCATATTATCTCGCACACCCGATTTCGGAGCCGCCGAGGGACGCAATGTCCGACGCCGAGAATCGAGTTGTGCTCAATGTCGGCGGGATTCGGCACGAGACTTACAAGGCTACGCTGAAAAAAATCCCTGCAACGCGCCTTTCCCGCCTAACAGAAGCCTTGGCCAACTATGACCCAATCCTGAACGAATACTTCTTCGACAGACATCCGGGCGTGTTCGCCCAGATTCTCAACTATTACCGCACTGGCAAGCTGCATTATCCGACTGACGTTTGCGGACCGCTGTTCGAGGAGGAGCTTGAGTTCTGGGGTCTGGACAGCAACCAGGCAAGCCAATCTTCCCATGCTGCTGATGGATATGAAGGCTTAGCCGCTTCCATGGCGGGGTAGTGTAACTGAAGTAGATTTGGGATTCGGGTAGTGGAACTGAAGTAGATTGGGGATTCGGGTAGTGGAACTGAAGTAGATTGGGGATTAGGGTAGTGGAACTGAAGTAGATTTGAGATTAGGGTAGTGGAACTGAAGTAGATTGGGGATTCGGGAAGTGGAACTGAAGTAGATTGGGGATTCGGGTAGTGGAAATGAAGTAGATTTGGGATTCGGGTAGTGGAACTGAAGTAGATTGGGGATTCGGGTAGTGGAAATGAAGTAGATTGGGGATTCGGGTAGTGGAACTGAAGTAGATTGGGGATTCGGGTAGTGGAACTGAAGTAGATTTGGGATTAGGGTAGTGGAACTGAAGTAGATTGGGGATTCGGGTAGTGGAACTGAAGTAGATTGGGGATTCGGGTAGTGGAACTGAAGTAGATTGGGGATTCGGGTAGTGGAACTGAAGTAGATTTGGGATTAGGGTAGTGGAACTGAAGTAGATTTGGGATTAGGGTAGTGGAAATGAAGTAGATTGGGGATTAGGGTAGTGGAACTGAAGTAGATTCAATTTTAAAAGGCGCTTGAGTCCTTGAAAATTGAAATGAGATCAGAATTTTTCTGAGGCAGATCTGTTGCGAGTACTTTTCTTGGCATACAGTAGCAAAATGTCTGAAGTAAAGTAGGGGAGGACAGATTACAGTTTTGATGAGGCTTGTCAGAGGCTTAGAGCCTGTCTCTCTCCCTGGCTCGGGTTAGAATGCAATCTCGACAACCTGTCTAAATGCGACTCAAAGTTTTGCACTGTAAAATTTTTTTCTTTCACAAAGCCAAAACAAAAGTCTAGCGCAGTGGAGCGAATAATACGAGTTAAGAGGCCTGACCAGTTCAGGCTACAAAGAGGAAGGGGCTTTTGAAGCATAGCTGAAGCGACTTCCGTTTGTGCTGTCCGAAAATGCTTTGGGACAAGCGCAACAATGCGAGCTAGATGCATCGGGTCTGGTTGGTCCAAGCCGCATTTTTGCAGTTCTGTCTTCCACCTGAACCCGGGGCAGATTTGAGCGAAAAAATGGAACTGGTTGCCATAGCAACTGATCAGCCTTGCTCCGGGAGTCCGGGCAGGGGCAGCGGCGAGGTGGATTGGCGAGGTTAGAGGAGGCCACGGAAAGCGAGAGGAGACATGGGGAATGGAGGGAAGAGGCCGCGAGTGGCAATGGAGACGAGTTGGAAACCGGGGGGTGGGGGGACGGGAAGCGGTTGGTAAGGGGAGACGCCTGTCGCGGATAGTCAAGAAGACGGCGCGGCCGAATGAATAAATCCCCGGGACAGAGGCTGATGAAATGGCCCGTTTCGTTTTGAACATGTACGAAGAGCCGGACGGGGCAGCAGAACTCAGATCCCAATCCCATCTACCCCAAAGCAGAGTTGGCAGGTGGGCCTAGCTCACTAGAGTTGGTGGCCGCCCTTACCCAAAGCCCGCAGCAACAAGGGGGGGGTTGGTTCGATTCTGCGGAATCTTGCTGTATTAGCTGTATTAGTTTGCATTCGACAACGGTATAGTCTTCCTATTTACCTTTTTTATCCATTTGGCCTGTTCTAAGCACCCATTGACATTTGTTAGTGTTTCAATGCAGTCTGTATTGCACTTGGAAATGCCTTTCACATATTCTCTTACTGTCGTCTGCACAGCATGAGACTAAAAATAAATTCCCTGGACACGAAGTTAGATTCGCAGCTAGAAATGTGATGGCATCTAGAATTAAGATAGAATCGCTGCTAGAACTGCAGTTTCTGCGGTTCTGCTAGAATAGAAGTCAGAATACAATATGTAATAGCAGCTAGAATCGCAGCTAGAATCGCAGCTAGAATCGTTGCTGGAATCGCAGCTGGAATCGTAGCAGGAATCGTAGCTGAAATCGCAGCTGGAATCGTAGCTGGAATCGTAGCAGGAATGGCAGCTGGAATCACAGATGAAATCGTTGCTGGAATCGCAGCTGGAATCGTAGCTGAAATCGCAGCTGGCATCGTAGCTGGAATCGCAGCTGGAATCGTAGCTAAAATCACATTTAGAATCGCAGCTAGAATCGTAGCTAAAATCACATTTAGAATCGTAGCTGGAATCGCATCTGGAATCGTAGCTGGAATCGTAGCTGGCATCGTAGAAGGAATGGCAGCTGGAATCACAGATGAAATCGTTGCTGGAATCGCAGCTGGAATCGTAGCTGAAATCGCAGCTGGCATCGTAGCTGGAATCGCAGCTGGAATCGTAGCTAAAATCACATTTTAAAATCGCAGCTAGAATCGTAGCTAAAATCACATTTAGAATCGTAGCTGGAATCGCAGCTGGAATCGTAGCTGGAATCGTAGCTGGCATCGTAGAAGGAATGGCAGCTGGAATCACAGATGAAATCGTTGCTGGAATCGCAGCTGGAATCGTAGCTGAAATCGCAGCTGGCATCGTAGCTGGAATCGCAGCTGGAATCGTAGCTAAAATCACAGTTAGAATCGCAGCTAGAATCGCAGCTAGAACTGCAGCTAGAATCACAGCTAGAACTGCAGCTAGAATCGCGGCTAGAATAGAAGCTCGTTCTTTTTAGATTTCCGTCAGTGTTATTGAGCATAAAGTTGGGAGTTGAGAAACCAACTGAACTCAAACGAGGATAGATAGGGAGGGAGCGGGCGAATTTTTTTATGCAAATTAACACAGTCACCAGGGAGGGGCTACTGAGCCGATTTAAAGAATCCGAGATGAGCCACTTCTCTGCGGGGTGATAAAAAGCGACTAACTGTGGCTGAGAAGTGAGCAGTAGCTTTGATTTCTGCTGCGTCTGCGTCTGTGGGTCAGTCGATATGCATAGAAATATTCTACCCATGGCAAGCAAAATAGCTGCTCTCAAAAAGCTACGGAATTAATCAGCCAGTCTCCGAGTCCGCAGTTGACTTTTTGTGACTCCCGGCACTTGACAGAGCGCCCTGGGAACCGCCAAATGGCGGTGGCGACGAGAACCTTGGCCAAAATCGTAGCTAGAGCTGAGTGCAGAATTGGAGCGGGAATCAATATAATATGGAATCGTTGCTTGACTCGTAGACTAGAAGCTAGAATCGCAGCTAGACTAGAAGCTAGAATCGTAGCTAGACTAGAAGCTAGAATCGCAGCTAGACTAGAAGCTAGAATCGCAGCTAGACTAAAAGCTAGAATCGCAGCTAGACTAGAAGCTAGAATCGCAGCTAGACTAGAAGCTAGAATCGCAGCTAGACTAGAAGCTAGAATCGTAGCTAGACTAAAAGCTAGAATCGCAGCTAGACTAGAAGCTAGAATTGCAGCTAGACTAAAACATAGGATCGCAGCTAGACTAAAAGCTAGAATCGTAGCTAGACTAGAAGCTAGAATCGTAGCTAGACTAAAAGCTAGAATCGTAGCTAGACTAAAACCTAGAATCGTAGCTAGACTAGAAGCTAGAATCGTAGCTAGACTAAAACATAGAATCGCAGCTAGACTAAAAGCTAGAATCGTAGCTAGACTAGAAGCTAGAATCGCAGCTAGACTAAAACCTAGAATCGCAGTTAGAATCGTATCTAGAATCGTAGCTAGAATCGTGCCAAAAATTGCAGCTTAAATCGTACCTGGAATCGTAGCTAGAATCGTAGGAAGAACCGCAGCTATAATTGTAGCCAGAATCAAATATAGAATCGTAGCTAGAATCGTAGCTAGAATCGTGCCAAAAATTGCAGCTTAAATCGTACCTGGAATCGTAGCTAGAATCGTAGGAAGAACCGCAGCTATAATTGTAGCCAGAATCAAATATAGAATCGTACCTAGAATCATAGCTGGTGTCGCAGCTGGAATCGAATCTAGAAATAAATGCAGAATCGGACTAGAATCGTAGCGAGAACCGCAGCTATACTTGAACATAGAATGGAAGCTGGGAATCAAGGATAAAATGAAAGTAGGCAAGTCTGTCTGGCATCGCTGCTGGAATTGCAAAAACAGGCAAGTGCAAGGAAGTTTACAGAGAAGGAGAAAATAAAAAAGCAGAACAAAGGAAATCTTTAGCCTGAGTGTGCCGCCGGCTTGCAAGAAAAAAGGGCCTTCACGCACAGTGCTGGCCAACTCGCTGCACTTGCGTTTTGACACTAGAAAGCAGCAATTATAGATTTTTGCTAAACATTTCCGCGAGCAGAATAATATCCCGCCAGTCCCGCACGCACCAAAAGAGTGAGCTTTGCTGCAACCCAGTAGTGCTCACGGCACGGCGACCACTTCAGAAGCAACTTGACACCGCCTGTCACGACACTCAGTCGCTTCCCTCCGTCACCAGATTTCGACCAACGATATTAGGATTGCACTCAAAATCCTCTCGCGGATATTCTTCCCAATACGCACTGCTCTCCCACTCTCACACTGACACCATCATCTCATATTTCCCAAGCTGTCACAGCTGCTATTCCAGGAAATGCTTCCGTTCTCCTGTCTGTGTCCTTCGATTTATCAGTGTGTGTCCCTTGAGAAGAATTCAGGCCTTAACAGCCTGAACAACCGGGGGAACAGCCGGGGAGACAACCTGATGAGTCGGGGAGACAGCCTGAAGAGTCGGAGGAACGGCCTGAAGAATCGGGGGAACAGCCTGAAGAATCGGGGCAACAGCCTGAAGAGTCGGGGGAACGGCCTGAAGAGTCGGGGGGAACAGCCTGAAGAGTCGGGGGAACAGCCTGAAGAGTCGGGGGGAACTGCCTGAAGAGTCGGGGGAACGGCCTGAAGAGTCGGGGGGAACAGCCTGAAGAGTCGGGGGAACAGCCTGAAGAGTCGGGAAGAAAGCCTTGGAGAATTTGAAGGGCCATCAGGCAAAATAGAGGAATTTCGAAGGACCAACGGGCCAACCCTCGCACGGCAGTTTAACAGCCGCAAATGTCGCCCGGCATTCACAGCCCGAACAAACCAAAGCTTGCTTCCTCCATCCCTATAGCCACAAAATCGCATGTTTGCCCAACTGTCAGATGAGTCCCGAGCATCACAGCGGAGTCGTGGGAACAGGCCCGAGAGGGGAGAATGGGATTAAGCGGATTGCTTTGCAGAAATCTGTCAGCTGCTCTCCCGTGCCCACACCCGTAGGAGAGGGAAGGGAAAACCCTACACTTGAGGGATGCAATTGTGGGGAAAAGGTTATAGAAAAGCAAACAATAGCAGTTAAAATATGATTGCGCACTGAAGTTGCGCTTGGAGATTCGACAAAATTATTATTATTATTTAGTGAATGAAAAACTTAACCTACATGCGATTTGCATTGAAAGGATTGTCTGTTTCCATTGCTTTTTGCTGACAGCTGAGGTTGCGCAATCTAATTGGTTGATTTATCGTCACTCTGATTTGTTGATTTATCGATGCTCTGATTGGTTGATTTATCGATGCTCTGATTGGTTGATTTATCGATGCTCTGATTGGTTGATTTATCGATGCTCTGATTGGGTGATTTATCGATGCTCTGATTGGTTGATTTATCGATGCTCTGATTGGTTGATTTATCGATGCTCTGATTGGTTGATTTATCGATGCTCTGATTGGGTGATTTATCGATGCTCTGATTGGTTGATTTTTTGGATGCACTGATGGCTTGAAACTAAAAGCGAAAAGCACTTGACTTTTTCATTTTCACTTTCTTAGTTTATTTAAAAAGTTAGTTCTTTCTGATATAAAATTAGTCAGACAAGCGTCGATTAAAATCTCCAGTTTAAAATCCTGTTTGTAAATGAATAAATAGGAGTTAACACAGATAAGCTTGGTAACAGAACTACCAATACGAATGACTAAGTTTTTCCATCTGACAATAAGCCCGCTATCCTGTTATAGATGGCAAGTATCAAGAGAAATAAAAAAGCAGTTTTTTAATTAAAATTAATGGCTTGTACATCCGCTATACTTAGCTCAGGGCCGGCTGGGGTGGGTGCTAGAGCACCTTCACCCGAGCTCAGAGTCTCATTTTCTTTCTCGACCTCCGTCTCTCGATTTCTCACCCCATTCCGTCGTACGCCGCCGGGTTCTCAAAATAAAAATACTCGGACTCGAGCTGGAGCCCTACCAATCAATCAGATGATCCCCCCTAACCCACGTTAGATAGCTCCGCCTGCCAGGTCTCTGCTTTCTATTAACTGAAAAACTAACCGAAGGTCATTCTCTAGTTGCAGTGGGAGCCCAGTCGTGCGCGAAATCCTTACTAGACTCAGAAATGGAAGAGTAGATTGCAAATCTCGGCCGTACTTTATTTTTTTGTAGCTGGAATCGTAGCTAGAATCACAGCTAGAATCACAGCTGAAATCGTAGCTAGAATCACAGCTGGAATCGTAGCTAGAATCACAGCTGGAATCGTAGCTAGAATCACAGCTGGAATCGTAGCTAGAATCACAGCTGGAATCGTAGCTAGAATCACAGCTGGAATCGTAGCTAGAATCACAGCTGGAATCGTAGCTAGAATCACAGCTGGAATCGTAGCTAGAATCACAGCTGGAATCGTAGCTAGAATCACAGCTGAAATCGTAGCTAGAATCACAGCTGAAATCGTAGCTAGAATCACAGCTGAAATCGTAGCTAGAATCACAGCTGGAATCGTAGCTAGAATCACAGCTGGAATCGTAGCTAGAATCACAGCTGGAATCGTAGCTAGAATCACAGCTGAAATCGTAGCTAGAATCACAGCTGAAATCGTAGCTAGAATCACAGCTGGAATCGTAGCTAGAATCACAGCTGGAATCGTAGCTAGAATCACAGCTGGAATCGTAGCTAGAATCACAGCTGGAATCGTAGCTAGAATCACAGCTGGAATCGTAGCTAGAATCACAGCTGGAATCGTAGCTAGAATCACAGCTGAAATCGTAGCTAGAATCACAGCTGAAATCGTAGCTAGAATCATAGCTGAAATCGTAGCTAGAATCATAGCTGAAATCGTAGCTAGAATCACAGCTGGAATCGTAGCTAGAATCACAGCTGGAATCGTAGCTAGAATCACAGCTGGAATCGTAGCTAGAATCACAGCTGAAATCGTAGCTAGAATCACAGCTGAAATCGTAGCTGAAATCGTAGCTAGAATCACAGCTGAAATCGTAGCTAGAATCACAGCTGAAATCGTAGCTAGAATCACAGCTGGAATCGTAGCTAGAATCACAGCTGGAATCGTAGCTAGAATCACAGCTGAAATCGTAGCTAGAATCACAGCTGGAATCGTAGCTGAAATCGTAGCTAGAATCACAGCTGAAATCGTAGCTAGAATCACAGCTGAAATCGTAGCTAGAATCACAGCTGAAATCGTAGCTATAATCGCAGCTGGAATCGTTTCTGGAATCGCAGCTGGAATCGAAGCTAAAACCAAAAGCTGGAACCATGGCTGAAATCATAGCTGGAATCGTAGCTAAAATCGTAGCTAGAATCAAAAGCTGGAACCATGGCTGGAATCGTAGCTTGTTTTGCAGCTGGAATCGTAGCTAGTATCGCAGCTGGAATCATGGCTGGAATCGCAGCTGGAATCGTAGCTAGAATCACAGCTGGAATCGTGGCTGGAATCGCAGCTGGAATCGTAGCTAGTATCGCAGTTGGAATCGCAGCTAGACTGATAACAAGAATTGAATTCAGAATCGTAGCTAGACTAGCAACTAGAATCTTATTTGGAATCGCAGCTGGGACCACAGTCAAAACCACTGTTGGAGATAACACCTTAAATGGCACATAAAACGTTAGCTGATATCGCAATAGGAATCGCAGTAGGAATCGCAGCTAGAACAATTGCTCGATTTTTTCTTCTGTAGGTGCACCTTGGCATTAAAATTGGCTACTTTGAGAAGGACGAGCACAGCTTGCCGAGGCGTGCTCAGATTCCAGATTCCGGTTTTCAGTCGCCTTCAACGAAGCGGCCGAATCCGCTCTCTCTTGCTCTTTCTTGTTAAGTGAGGCCTGTTGGCCAGCCCCGTCACCCGGATGTCAAATCGAATTCTGGCCGCTGTATTTCAACGCTAACAAGATTAGCGGGTTGGCAGGCGGGTCGGAAGTTGGGCCGCTGCGAGATTGTAAAAAAGGAAGAGAATGACTCCTTAAAGAGTACGTTCAGGTGCAGTCAACAAATAGGTGAAATCCCAAGCTTTCCCAAATGCCAAGCTTTCCCAAATGCCAAGCTTTCCCAAATCCCAAGCTTTCCCAAATGCCAAGCTTTCCCAAATGCCAAGCTTTCCCAAATGCCAAGCTTTCCCAAATCCCAAGCTTTCCCAAATCCCAAGCTTTCCCAAATGCCAAGCTTTCCCAAATGCCAAGCTTTCCCAAATGCCAAGCTTTCCCAAATCCCAAGCTTTCCCAAATCCCAAGCCTTCCCAAATCCCAAGCTTTCCCAAATCCCAAGCTTTCCCAAATCCCAAGCTTTCCGAAATCCCAAGCTTTCCCAAATCCCAAGCTTTCCCAAATCCCAAGCTTTCCCAAATCCCAAGCTTTCCCAAATCCCAAGCTTTCCCAAATCCCAAGCTTTCCCAAATCCCAAGCTTTCCCAAATCCCAAGCTTTCCCAAATCTTAACCTTTCCAATATCCCAACCTTTCCAATATCCCAAGCTTTCCGAAATCCCAAGCTTTCCCAAATCCCAAGCTTTCCCAAATCCCAAGCTTTCCCAAATCCCAAGCTTTCCTAAATCCCAAGCTTTCCCAAATCTTAACCTTTCCAATATCCCAAGCTCTCACAAACCCAAAGCTTTGATTTGCAGTTCTCTTAGGAAATCTCAGGTTTTCTTAAACCATATTAGATTATTTAAAGAAAGACGCCAATGGGATTAACAATTTTCCAGCTGCGCTTCAGTCAGTCGGTGCAAAGGCGTGTGGGTTAGGTGGCTCGTTGGCGCAACCGGGTGCTAATTATTTCCTATTAGACGGGCCGGAATCCCATCGCTTCCTAATCAAGAGTAGGAATAATATTCCAAGATAAGACCCAGGTGAACCTCGATCTGTTTTAGAGGCCCACTCACAGCAAACAGGCCATCAGCTGATTAAGTCACTTTCGTTCTTCTGGGTTGGCTGTGTGAGAGAGTTAATTAATAATTTTCCTGCCGCTGAAGTGCCGTCATCCGTTCCCCAAAATATTATTGGGACACTCAGGCCGCCCCGCATCTGAAACTACAGAAAATCGAGTGCTTTGATTGAAATCCACCAGCAGCTCGTTACTAGAAAGGCTCAGGCCGGTAAAGCTCATACACATGTCTAACAGATTATACACATGTCTAACAGATTATACACATGTCTAACAGATTATACACATGTCTAACAGATTATACACATGTCTAACAGATTATACACATGTCTAACAGCTCTTGCAAATGTCTAACAGCTCTTGCGAATGTCTAACAGCTCATGCATATGTCTAACAGCTATTGTCTAACAGCTCTTGCAAATGTCTAACAGCTCTTGCAAATGTCTAACAGCTCTTGCAAATGTCTAACAGCTCTTGCAAATGTCTAACAGCTCATGCATATGTCTAACAGCTATTGTCTAACAGCTCTTGCATATGTCTAACAGCTATTGCAAATGTCTAACGGCTCATACATATGTCTAACAGCTATTGTCTAACAGCTCATACATATGTCTAACAGCTATTGCAAATGTCTAACGGCTCATACATATGTCTAACAGCTATTGTCTAACAGCTCATACATATGTCTAACAGCTCATACATATGTCTAACAGCTCAAACAGTTCTCAATTCAGCTCTTTGGTAAAAAAATCAGCTCGGAAATCATCCGGAACTGCAGCAACAGCAGCAGCAGCCCAGTAGTAGGAAGTGAGGTGTGACAAACAGTATATGCCAGTTTGGCATTGTCAATCGACTTCTGTCGCTAAAGAGTTGTTTGCTCGTCCCAGCACTCCTGTTCTCAGCCGTGTCAGTGTTTGCCGCAAAGCCGGCTCTCTCTCTCTAGAAAGTTTGCACTTTTACACTCCCAGCATGAGCGGAGCCGAACAAAAATGTGAACCCATCTTTGCCTCAAAGTCTGTTTGTAGAGAGTGGCGCCTTCGATAATGAAACCGGATGGCACTACAGACAACTGAAGAAAGTGAGACCATACGAGAAAGGCTGCAGCCTGTGCAAACCCGTGGCATCTCTGGTCCGTTGGGCCTTCTTTGTAACTGGCCGCCTTAAAAAATGATGATAATAATAATTGATTACACCTGCCCCAACTGCTATTGCGCTACGCATCTGAAGGCTGCGTACAGCCGTTCAGTCCATGGACTGGGGGGACGCCACACCCACCCTCAATTACCCCCAGCTAATGCTGGTACCCATTTAACGTCTGGATGAACTGAAGCAATGCAGAGTTTAGTGTTTTGCTAAGGGACACAAACAGGTAGTGTGCAATTGGGAATCGAACCCCCGACCTTTAATTCGTGATGACGACGCTCTAATCACTGGGCTACAACCCTCCGAATTATTATTAGTTACTCACTATCTGCCTATTGAGTTACTAATTGAGCATACAACTCACACCAAACTGTCAGGTGGAGCCTTGCTGCTGGATGACCTACACGTCGCATCGCGAAACTCAGGAGACGCTGACCATTCTAGACCGACTGGATCTGGACACCGACAAGCTGGCAGAGGAGGAGCTGTACAAGAAGTTCGGCTTGGAGGACGCATTCCTGAACAACGAACTGAACCCCTGGCAGAGGATTAAGCCAAAGCTGTGGGCCCTGTTTGACGAGCCCTACTCTTCGGTGGCCGCGAAGGTGCGCCTCGAATCTTCTGAAACCTAACAGAATCCTCCGAATCCTGACAGAATCCTCCGAAACCTAACAGGATCCTCCGAAACCTAACAGAATCCTCCGAAACCTAACAGGATCCTCCGAAACCTAACAGGATCCTCCGAAACCTAACAGAATCCTCCGAAACCTAACAGGATCCTCCGAAACCTAACAGAATCTTCCGAAACCTAACAGAATCCTCCGAAACCTAACAGAATCCTCCGAAACCTGACAGAATCCTCCGAAACCTAACAGAATCCTCCGAAACCTAACAGGATCCTCCGAAACCTAACAGAATCCTCCGAAACCTGACAGAATCCTCCGAAACCTGACAGGATTCTTCAAGATCTAACAGGATCCCTCAATATCTAACAGGATCTTTCAAGACCTAACAGTATCCTCCAAAACCTAAGATCTAGGCCGATTTGTAAATCATTGCCCTCAGATCTATAAGCACTAATAATCAATGTTTCGCATTCTCCCGCCCAAAGATTGTAGCCGTGGTGTCCGTGTTCTTCATTGTCATCAGCATTCTGTCCTTCTGCCTGAAGACCTTCCCCGGCCTCCGCGTGCCCATCATCTCGAACGAGACTGTCGTGCTGAACACAGTCGGAAATCGGTCCTACGCATTCTACAAGCACCGCTCCGAGCCTCACGAAGCCTTCTTCTACATTGAGTGCATCTGCAACTCTTGGTTCACCTTCGAAATTGTCACCAGATTCTTTGTCACGCCGAACAAGCTGGAGTTTCTGAAGTCGCCAGTTAACATAATCGACTTCATTGCCACCCTGTCATTCTACATGGATCTGGCTCTGAACAGTGTGCTTACTACAGACGAGGCCAGCTATGAAGTTCTGGAGTTCTTCAGCATCATTCGCATCATGCGACTGTTCAAGCTGACGAGGTGAGTTCCACTTTGACCAGATGAGGCACGGGAGATGTGAGACGGGGGAGCAGACGAGGAGAGGGGAGATATGAGAGGGGAGAGACGATGCAATTGAGAGATGAGAGAGTACAGGTATGAGACACGAGAGAAATTAGACACGATAGATAAGACAGGGTAGAGACTAGAGAGATGAGACAGGGAGAATTGAGGCAGGGGAAGATGAGACAGGGAGAGATGAGACAGGGGAAGATTAGACAGGGGAGATGAGACAGGGGGAGATGAGACAGGGGAAGATGAGACAGGGGGAGATGAGACAGGGGGAGATGAGACAGGGAGAGATGAGACAGGGGGAGATGAGACAGAGGAAAGATGAGACAGGGGAAGATGAGACAGGGGGAGATGAGACAGAGAGAGATGAGACCGAGGGGTAAATGAGACAGAGGAAGATGAGACAGGGGAAGATGAGACAGGGAGAGATGAGACATGGGGAGATGAGACAGGGGAGATGAGACAGGGAGAGATGAGACAGGGGGAGATGAGACAGAGAGAGATGAGACCGAGGGGTAAATGAGACAGAGGAAGATGAGACAGGGGAAGATGAGACAGGGAGAGATGAGACATGGGGAGATGAGACAGGGGAGATGAGACAGGGAGAGATGAGACAGGGAGAGATGAGACAGGCGGAGATGAGACAGAGGGGGAAATGAGACAGGGGAGATGAGACAGGGAGAGATGAGACAGGGAGAGATGAGACAGAGGAGAGATGAGCCAGGGGGAGATGAGACAGGGGGAGATGAGACAGGGGGAGATGAGACAGAGGGGGGAAATGAGACAGGGAGAGATGAGACAGGGGAAGATGAGACAGAGGAGAGATGAGACAGGGGAAGATGAGACAGGGAGAGATGAGACAGGGAGAGATGAGACAGGGAGAGATGAGACAGGGAGAGATGAGACAGAGGAAGATGAGACATGGGGAGATGAGACAGGGGAGATGAGACAGGGAGAGATGAGACAGGGAGAGATGAGACAGAGGAGAGATGAGCCAGGGGGAGATGAGACAGGGGGAGATGAGACAGGGGGAGATGAGACAGAGGGGGAAATGAGACAGGGCGAGATGAGACAGGGAGAGATGAGACAGGGAGAGATGAGACAGAGGAAGATGAGACATGGGGAGATGAGACAGGGAGAGATGAGACAGGGAGAGATGAGACAGGGCGAGATGAGACAGGGCGAGATGAGACAGGGGGAGATGAGACAGGGGAGATGAGACAGAGGAGAGATGAGACAGGGGAAGATGAGACAGAGGGGGAAATGAGACAGGAGAGATGAGACAGGGAGAGATGAGACAGGGAGAGATGAGACAGAGGAGAGATGAGCCAGGGGGAGATGAGACAGGGGGAGATGAGACAGGGGGAGATGAGACAGGGAGAGATGAGACAGGGAGAGATGAGACAGGGAGAGATGAGACAGGGAGAGATGAGACAGAGGAGAGATGAGCCAGGGGGAGATGAGACAGGGGGAGATGAGACAGGGGGAGATGAGACAGAGGGGGAAATGAGACAGGGCGAGATGAGACAGGGAGAGATGAGACAGGGAGAGATGAGACAGAGGAAGATGAGACATGGGGAGATGAGACAGGGGAGATGAGACAGAGGAGAGATGAGACAGGGGAAGATGAGACAGGGAGAGATGAGACAGAGGAAGATGAGACATGGGGAGATGAGACAGGGGAGATGAGACAGGGAGAGATGAGACAGGGAGAGATGAGACAGGGGGAGATGAGACAGAGGGGGAAATGAGACAGGGGAGATGAGACAGGTAGAGATGAGACAGGGAGAGATGAGACAGAGGAGAGATGAGCCAGGGGGAGATGAGACAGGGGGAGATGAGACAGGGGGAGATGAGACAGAGGGGGAAATGAGACAGGGCGAGATGAGACAGGGCGAGATGAGACAGGGGGATGAGACAGGGTATGTTTGGATCTGGCCCAAAAACTTAAAATATCCTGAATCCACCACTGAATATAAAATTCGATATGTAAAAAAGTCAGAATCAGGAACTAATTTAGCATTTCGTTTTCTCTTCACTTAAACGGCTGTTGCTAATGAGCAGCCAATTAGCGATAAAAAGAGGAAAAAGCCGATGCCACAGCAGATGAATCAAAGCTGAAGTGTCACGAACAGTGACTGAAGTGAAACAGCAGACAGCCGTCTCGGTGTTCTCATCATCATTCCCCACTCCTAGCACCAATTACGAAATGTTTTGACAGCTAGTTCGACAGTGGAACAGAAATTGGCCAGACAAAAATAACTTCAAGGAGTGGAGGGTGTGCTCATGGAAAATGGACTCAGACTTATTCATGGGTAAAAAATAGTTTCGTTAGTAAAATCTAAAAATTCTAGAATTTCTAGAGCGGTGGTTGTGGTCAGAGCGTCTGACTCACGACTTAAAGGTCTGTGGTTCGATTCCCAATTTCACTGGAACAATTTGTGTCCTTTAGCAAGACGACGGGTGAGTGTGGCGTCCCCACAGTCCATGGACTGAACAGAAGTACGCAGCCTTCAGATGCGCCGCGCAATAGCTGAGGCTCCATATCTGGCCCAGTTGGGGCATGTGTGATCAATTGTTATTTATAATTTTGTGATTACCTGCAACATTCCGATTCGATCACTTTTAACTCTAATATTCAGTCACTCTCATTCTAATTCAGTCACTCTCCCATTGTAATTCAGTCACTCTCCCATTCTAATTCAGTCACTCTCCCATTGTAATTCAGTCACTCTCCCATTTTAATTCAGTCACTTTTCTTTTTTAATTCAGTCACTCTCCCATTTTAATTCAGTCACTCTCCCATTGTAATTCAGTTACTCTCCCATTTTAATTCAGTCACTTTTCTTTTTTAATTCAGTCACTCTCCCATTTTAATTCAGTCACTCTCCCATTTTAATTCAGTCACTCTCCCATTCAGTCACTGCCATTCTCATTCTCATTCTCGATACTCCTTCATTCTCTTGCAGTTACTCTCAAATAGATGTAATTTTCAGTCCCTAATTCCAATACAGTTCTGATATCCAGTGGAATTTTTAATTCAGTTTGCAATTTGTTTGGCCAAAGCCTGAGTACTATTTGTCATTAGCCATTTATCCCAATATCCCATTGCTCGCACAAGTAATTGTTAAAGCAATGCGCTGACAGAGATAGACAAAGAGGCGGGGGAAAGTAAGGTCGCGCCTCATCAATGTGGGATCTAACCGCAGATTCCGCAATGTTAGATTTTGTTCTGTCAATCGCTGTCTCCCCGAGACTGTACTCACGGATCTTCCCAGTGGCAACTTTTTACCCTTTTAGCGCGAGGCATACCACCGCCAAACCATCTGCTTGGCAGGGCAAAACTGCCAGGGAGAGACAGACAGACGGGGCAAAGAGATTTGAGTCGGCATGGATTTACTAATCCTGCTGACAGACCGGCTGGCTGAGAGATTAGCAAAAGATACGGTCCCCCGATGTGGGATGGGGTTTACATTTCTTTTTTTGCCGCTAAATCCCAGTCATTTTTTTATTCTGAGAGGACAAATTGACATGCGAGTTTTTGTACACAACACTGTTTTCCGCGAAAAACTTCAAAAAATATTTAGCATTCCTTTTGAAATTAATTTGCGTACAAATCTCACCCTGTCAAATCTCACCCTGTCAAATCTCACACTGTCAAATCTCACCCTGTCAAATCTCACCTTGTCAAATCTCACCCTGTCAAATCTCACCCTGTCAAATCTCACACTGTCAAATCTCACCCTGTCAAATCTCACCCTGTCAAATCTCACACTGTCAAATCTCACCCTGTCAAATCTCACCCTGTCAAATCTCACACTGTCAAATCTCACACTGTCAAATCTCACCCTGTCAAATCTCACCCTGTCAAATCTCACACTGTCAAATCTCACCCTGTCAAATCTCACCCTGTCAAGTCTCACCCTGTCAAATCTCACCCTGTCAAATCTCACACTGTCAAATCTCACCCTGTCAAATATCACCCTGTCAAATCTCACCCTGTCAAATCTGACACTGTCAAATCTCACCCTGTAAATCTCACTCTGTCACTCTATAATTCACTTGTCAAATCTCACCCTGCCAAATCTCACCCTGTCAAATCTCACCCTTTCAAATCTCACCCTGTAAATCTCACTCTGTCACTCGATACTTCACTTGTCAAATCTTAATCACTGTGAGATTTACTACCTGGTGTGTACCAGCTCATTGCCTACTTTAAGTGTGTACCAACTATCTCCCTTAACTAAATATTTAATTTTCTCCAGACACATTGCCGGCCTGAAGATCCTCATCCACACTTTCAAAGCGTCCGCCAAGGAGCTCCTGCTGCTAGTGTTCTTTCTAATTGTCTTCATCGTGGTGTTCGCGGCCCTGATCTACTACGCCGAGAGGGTTCAGTACAATCCAGACAACTCCTTCGACTCGATTCCCATCGGCCTGTGGTGGGCTATCGTCACCATGACAACCGTCGGCTATGGAGATATGGCGCCCAAGACCTACGCTGGTGAGGAACATGTCTGTCTGTCTGTCTGTCTGTCTGTCTGTCTGTCTGTCGGCCGCATAGATTCCAGACATCATAGTGACAGGAAGTTCAAGAAGTGGTTCGGGGGGGTGCAAAAAGTTTTTGGAAATGGCCGAGCTTCGACGGAGATTGAGGTAGGTCAGGGAGAGACGCGAAACGCGAGAAGCTCGAGTCGCCGCAGGCAGGGGGACTCGGGCATTGATTTCTGGCCTCAGCTCCACCACCCCCTGATCGATGCCGTTCGGCCAGCGCGCACCCTCCGCCAGACCCCGGTGTCTTCCGCCACGGGAGCCAGCGGGTAGGACCGCCCGGGACGGAGGAGAACGGAGCGGGGATGCAACCCCGCTGGAATGGGAAGTGAATCAAATTTCCTGAGTGCCCACACACAGGCTCAGACAGAATGAGGAGTGGAATACAAGGGCCATACTCATCTGGCCGGGTTGGGAAGACATTTTGTCCGACCCTCCACGCAGGTGGGCGCGGCGGGTGGCATGTTTGAGTTTGCTCTGTGTCTCTCTTTACTCAATCTCCTGAAATAGTAGATCAGAGCTGGCAAAGTTTTACTTCGAAGTGTCATCTCTGTTAGTCAGTGAGGATAGGCCACTTGAATCCCTAGCTAAGCTGACTAAAAATATCTTAACACCTGTCGACTCCCTGTACTTGTAAGTCCAAAGTTTCACCACTCTAGGTTCTTGAAATTCGCTGACAGACGAAGCTAATACTGTGTAGATGGGTTGAACCAGCGTTCTTTTTGCCCAAAATTTCCTGAATTTAGTCTTATCGATTTAACAAAAGTTGCATTGCTTTACCCTGGAACTCAGTTTCGCATTGTTTCCTTAATAAGACTGACGCGTCACACCTTGTCTCACTGTCTCATCTCACCCTGCCTCATCTCACCCTGTCTCATTTCACCCTGTCTCATCTCACCCTGTCTCATTTCACCCTGTCTAATCTCACCCTGTCTCATCTCACCCTGTCCCATCTCACCCTGTCTCATCTCACCCTGTCTCGTCTCACCCTGTCTCGTCTCACCCTGTTTCGTCTCACCCTGTCTCATCTCACCCTGTCTAATCTCACCCTGTCTCGTCTCACCCTGTCTCGTCTCACCCTGTCTCGTCTCACCCTGTCTCATCTCACCCTGTCTCGTCTCACCCTGTCTCGTCTCACCCTGTCTCGTCTCACCCTGTCTCGTCTCACCCTGTCTCGTCTCACCCTGTTTCGTCTCACCCTGTCTCATCTCACCCTGTCTCATCTCACCCTGTCTCATCTCACCCTGTCTCATCTCACCCTGTCTCGTCTCACCCTATCTCTCTGTCTCACATCGAAGTCGGCCTTTAACTGATAAATCAAAGCCATAAATGTCTAATAATTTCACAAAGCAATTGACGCAAAACCTCCCACCCAATTTATCCCGCAGGAATGGTTGTCGGCGCTCTATGCGCCCTGACTGGTGTGCTCACCATAGCACTGCCAGTGCCGGTCATTGTGTCCAACTTCTCCATGTTCTACTCGCACACTCAGGCGCGCAGCAAGCTGCCAAAGAAGCGACGCCGCGTTCTCCCAGTGGAGGCCGTTCGGCCGAAACCTGGCGGCGGCGGCGGCGGCGGCGGCCCGGTTGGCCCGGCACCGCCCGGAGCTGGTGGCGGCGGAAATGGCAGCGGACCGAAGACCCCCGGTTCGAATCCGCGCCGAGTCAACCTGGCCGCGGCAAAGGGTGCCACCGGAGCCGGTGGGGCCCCCGACGGTGACATTGTTGGCGGTGGCGTCGGGCTGGAAGCCAAGCTCAACCGACTGGGTGAGGCTAGAATCCCATTTCAAAACAGAAATCCCATTTCAAAACAGAAATCCCATTTTAAAACAGAAATCCCATTTCAAAACAGAAATCCCATTTAAAAACAGAAATCCCATTTCAAAACAGTAATCCCATTTCAAAACAGAAATCCCATTTAAAAACAGAAATCCCATTTCGAAACTGAAATCCCATTTAAAAACAGAAATCCCATTTCAAAACTGAAATCCCATTTCGAAACTGAAATCCCATTTCAAAACAGAAATCCCATTTCAAAACTGAAATCCCATTTCAAAACTGAAATCCCATTTCAAAACAGAAATCCCATTTCGAAACTGAAATCCCATTTCAAAACTGAAATCCCATTTCCCATTTAAAAACAGAAATCCCATTTCAAAACTGAAATCCCATTTCGAAACTGAAATCCCATTTCAAAATTGAAATCCCATTTCAAAACAGAAATCCCATTTCAAAACTGAAATCCCATTTCGAAACTGAAATCCCATTTCGAAACTGAAATCCCATTTCAAAACTGAAATCCCATTTCGAAACTGAAATCCCATTTCAAAATTGAAGTCCCATTTCAAAACTGAAATCCCATTTAAAACAGAAATCCCATTTCAAAACAGAAATCCCATTTCAAAACAGAAATCCCATTTCAAAACAGAAATCCCATTTCCGAATTATTAATTTCCCAAGCATCTCTCATTGTCTATTTTGAAAAATGTGAAATTGTGAACTTCGCAAAAACTTGCAGGCTTTGAGACTCTGTACTCCACTCTGAGTCCGTTGAGTAAGCATTTTTATTTGACAATGCGCTGAATCCTTGTTGCGTGCAAAGCCTTCTGCTATTAATGAATTTCCCCTGACTGACATCGTCTCTGGTTGGCCAGACAACTAACAAGGGCCTGGTTTCTGAAAAATTAATTCGTAATAGTCGAAAAAGTCTAAACTTTTACTTTTACGTCCAATAAATTCCATTTGCGAGATTCGCACGCTTGACACACAATGTGAAATTTGCCTGCCCATACAGGAATGTATTAATAATGCAAGGTATTTGGGATCCGGTTCAAGAATTCTTATCCCATCTAGAGTGGGATATTCGGCGCGGGGGATATTTACAATCCAACGAGCAAATCCTCTTTAAAAGCATATCTTTTACTCGTATGAAAAAAGCAAACCTGTTGCAGCGGGAATCTCTATTTATTCTCATCACTATCCCTCCGTGAATACTGAAATCCGGATTTTAATAGGCCAAACACTTTACTCATAGTAGGAGGTTGAAGTAGGAAGAAAACAAATAAAATTGAATTGCGAATGAATGAAAATAAATAGGAGCTGCGGAGTACGACGGGCAGCAGTGTCCGCTGCTGCCCGGCACTGGCTGCGCCGAGGAGTCCCACCAACTGGAAGCCGGTGAGCAGGCGGAACTTCATGAGGAGCTGCAGCGACATCACCTGCAGGTCAGGCGGGCGGCTGTCATTCAGGTGCACGACGCGCCAACTCTGGCACCGGTGGCCCAGCCGAAATCCGCCTGTCACAATTCTCTGCCGACAAGCCCGCCTGGTATTGAGCAGATAATGCTAGAGTGACTACTGGTATCTCTGGTGGGCTTACCTGATTCCCTGTTCGAGCCCTCCTAACAAAAGCTTTCCAGAAACACTGAGAAGATAGCTGCATTTAGTTGCACATAATCACGCACAGTTTGCTTCACATTTTTAAAAGCCGATATGTATCGAAAAAGTACTAAAATTGAGACCCCATGACTGTCGGAAAAAATGGTTCGAAAGAAGTGCGTTAAAAGTGTGAAAGTCTGTTGCCACGCATGATATTCGAAACACTTTCAAAGCCGGTTTGGATGATATTTGATAGAATGCAGATCTGTCGTAACTACTATAGGAAGCCGATATGTGTCGAAATTATATATAGAGTCTTTTTGATACGAAAATTCTATACGTAAATGCAGTGACTGTGCACTGATTAACAACAAGATGAAGCAATGTTTTGTCGATCATTTTAACAACGAGCAAACTAACAACCAGATCAAATGGGTTTATTTTCCGATAATTGAATTTGACTAACACGAATTTGAATTTTAATACTTGCAACCAGCTGTTTTCGTCTGCAGTGCTCATTCACACAAAAACTTTAACTAACCAGTTCGCGATGATTTTACAGGATTGAAAATATATTAGCTGTATATTAATTCGATAAAATTCATTTGACAGATGAAAACCACGTGGATCAGCTGGGCATCGCTGGAGAGCCGAGGATTGTAATTCACAACACCAACTTTTCCGGTAAGTCACTCGGATATTGAGATTCACCTCTTTCTCAATTTCTATAGGCCTTGGTCGATGCTGATTGGTCGAAACTTTTCATCTAGAACTGAAATAATTTCTGCCCCTTTAAAGACATCGGTTGGCCAACATTTTGCTTGCACCAATAAGGCATTGTAAACCCTGCAGAATTCGTTGATTGGTTAAAAATAATAAGCCGTTTTTCTACCCCAATAAAATAAAAATCTCTCTGACCCACGCTGATTGGTTGAAACGAAAGATCGTTCTATCTAACCCCTAAAATACTCGAAAATCTCTTCAACTCTAAAACCACGCTGATTGGTTGAAACGGAAGGGCTTCTCTTTAACACTAGCTGTTCGCTATATTCTTTCAGGCGTCAATGGCAGTGTTGACATCACAGGCGGAAATAGTCCGCTGACGAATCGGGAGTCAACTACAAACAGCCGATCGGGCAGAGGAGTGAACCGGCCCGAGAGCCTCGTGGCAGTCAACTCATGATCAGCGAAGCAGGCTGAAAATCACTTCCTGAACAATCCAGATCTATTTTCTTTAAATTCTGATTTTACTTTTTCCTGGTCTGTGTCTTAACGAACAGTTTTGTTCACAGAAAACCGGTTTTGTGTTATTATTGACCTTCTTCTTTTGGAACACAGATTGTTTTTCGTTGACCTGTTGTCTGAATAGAACAGAAAATTTAATGTGAAAGCAGATTATTATGGCTCTAGATAAAAGCAGTGCCGCACCCTGTTTGTTGTACTCGTTAGGTGCACATGGTTTGTTTTTCGAATATCTCAAACTCATGGCACTAACAAAAATGAATATTTTTTATCTAGTATGATTATTATTGATTGCACCAAATCTATAATAGAGTCTGCAGCATTCCAATACCGGCCTATTTGTATTCATTCAGTCGCTAAATTCACAGTTTGAAAGTTGACGATATCTACCGCACAAAGCCATTTGCATTTAAGCACAGGCACTGTTTTCTATATATCCAACTGTACTAAATCACAAATTAACCGAATTTCTTGTCAACTCGCACAGACTAATAGAAACACTAGTTTTCTTCCCAGTCCTGAATTAGTCTCTATCCACCCTGTCCTTTTTTGTCTCCGATTGCACTTTAAGTCACTGTTAGGTCGCACAAGAAACCTATTGCTGATTTGTACAGACAATCCAGTTTTTTATTCCATATCAGAGTGTCTATAAGCTCTCCACAATGTGTGCCTCTGTTCCTAACTGACATAATTTCTATGCAGCATATAAATAATGTTTATATGATTATTTCTACTATCCTGTTGTGCGCCATTAGCACTGTGATCAGAATAAGCCTGCATGTGCAATGGCGGAATGCAATAGAAAGAATTACTGATTGAAAATGCGACTAATTCCTTTAGCATGCGGCTAAAAATATAACTATTTATTTTTCTCTTCTGATCAAAGGCCTAACCGACTTCGAAGTAAATATTTGTCATTTTTAACCCCACTGAATATTTCGGTTTCAAACTATCTACCAGTGTCAGCCTACCCTATCTACCAGTCTCAACCTACCCTATCTACCAGTCTCAACCTACCCTATCTACCAGTCTTAACCTACCCTATCTACCAGTCTCAAACTACCCTATCTACAATTCTCAACCTACCCTATCTACCAGTCTCAACCTACCCTATCTACCAGTCTCAACCTACCCTATCTACCAGTCTCAACCTACCCTATCTACCAGTCTCAACCTACCCTATCTACCAGTCTCAACCTACACTATCTACCAGTCTCAACCTACACTATCTACCAGTCTCAAACTACCCTATCTACCAGTCTCAACCTACACTATCTACCAGTCTCAAACTACCCTATCTACCAGTCTCAACCTACCCTATCTACCAGTCTCAACCTACCCTATCTACCAGTCTCAACCTACCCTATCTACCAGTCTCAACCTACCCTATCTACCAGTCTCAACCTACACTATCTACCAGTCTCAACCTACACTATCTACCAGTCTCAAACTACCCTATCTACCAGTCTCAACCTACCCTATCTACCAGTCTCAACCTACCCTATCTACCAGTCTCAACCTACCCTATCTACCAGTCTCAAACTACCCTATCTACCAGTCTCAATCTACACTATCTACCAGTCTCAACCTACCCTATCTACCAGCCTAAGCCTACCCAAACTACCTGTCTTAATCTATCAGACTCACTCCACCCAATCTACCTGACTCACCGCACCGTAGTATTACCATTCTCAGCTGACTCAGCAGAACTCAAAAAAACAAAAAAACTTACTGTTGAAAATTTCGCCGCAAAAGTCTAAGCTCACAAGTATAAGTTGTGTAAATTGGACGATAGACGAAAATGTGTAGATCGCTCAAAGGTATGTATACCTATATAATTTATATATGCGTATATTAATGGAGTTGAAATAAATGAGAACAGTTTTGTAGAACTACAAAACAGATAGTGTAGTACAGAACTCCATAGTAGCAAAATTGTTTGCCAATACAATTATTATTCTCGGCTCTGAAATAGGTAATTTTCTTTCAATAAAATTAAAATAAATTGCTAATCGATTTAGCAGCAATAATAGAGTGACTAACAGTGAATTTCTAGCTGCACAAAAGCTTGTTAAAATAGAATAAAGGTACAGAGATTGCGGAGAAATTTCAATAGAACAACTGTAGCATGCGCATGTACTATGAAATATAGATAGTGATTAAAGAAATTTTAGGGAAATGAAGGTGAGAAGAGAGGAGAGAGGAGAGACGGGAGAGGAGAGAGGGGAGAGAGGAGAGGGGAGAGGGAGAAGAGAGAGGGGAGAGAGGGGAGAGGACAGAGGAAGAGGAGAGAGGAGAGGGGAGGGTAGAGAGACGGGAGAGGAGAGAGGAGAAAGGGAAGAGGAGAGAGGAGAGAGAAGAGAGGGGAGAGGAGAGAGGGGAGAGAGGGGAGAGGACATAGAGAGAGGAGAAAGAAGGTGCTCTGAGAGTAAGCGCAGGAGAAGAGATGAAGACACGAGGGTAGAGAAAAAGGAAATATAATAGACAAGAGACACAGATCAGACAGAACAGGCAGCAAATGAGGCATATACAGACGAATGCATCAGTAAACAAGCTGTGTACAAATGTGTAAAAATAAAATGATAAACAGCAACCCAGGAAACAGGCTATCGCACATGCAATACGATTGTAATGTCAATAGTCACAATTGTAGTAACAATTGAATTAAACAACTGTAACAGTGAAACAAATGTCCAATATAAAGACACATGGAGGTACCTGGACAAAGGACCAATAGAAATGTCAGCACTGGACTACTTAAAACTAGTATATTTTACATCCTCTAATAATAAGTGGCTTTGGCCAAATGAGACAAAATAATCGAATTCATATCAAATCAATCGACAGCACAAATATAAGAAAAAAGCTAGCATTAACTCACAAAATTAACAACAGGATCGCAAACTGAAACATTTAAATAAAACATAGTTTTATTAGAGACAGAGATTAACCAGTGACTAAAGCTGCAAAACAGACAGGCTTAAGGAAAATTGCCTTATAACACAATGCGGTAAATTAATACCTGAAATAAGTGTAGCGTTAACACTCGACAGTTAATATCCCAAATTAACGACATTTGAATATAAGAATATAGACAAGGGCACCGGAAGCCTACGACTCCGATTTGATTACTGCAGTACACATGAGCACACTTTCACACTATGCTCAGATCTCCAGTACACAGACTTGTACACTATGCTCAGATCTCCAGTACACAGACTTGTACACTATGCTCGGATCTCCAGTACACAGACTTGTACACTATGCTCGGATCTCCAGTACACAGACTTGTACACTATGCTCAGATCTCCAGTACACAGACTTGTACACTATGCTCAGATCTCCAGTACACAGACTTGTACACTATGCTCGGATCTCCAGTACACAGACTTGTACACTATGCTCAGATCTCCAGTACACAGACTTGTACACTATGCTCAGATCTCCAGTACACAGACTTGTACACTATGCTCGGATCTCCAGTACACAGACTTGTACACTATGCTCGGATCTCCAGTACACAGACTTGTACACTATGCTCAGATCTCCAGTACACAGACTTGTACACTATGCTCGGATCTCCAGTACACAGACTTGTACACTATGCTCAGATCTCCAGTACACAGACTTGTACACTATGCTCGGATCTCCAGTACAGAGACTTGTACACTATGCTCAGATCTCCAGTACACAGACTTGTACACTATGCTCAGATCTCCAGTACACAGACTTGCACACTATGCTCGGATCTCCAGTACGCAGACTTGTAGACTATGCTCGGATCTCCAGTACAGAGACTTGTACACTATGCTCAGATCTCCAGTACACAGACTTGTACACTATGCTCAGATCTCCAGTACACAGACTTGTACACTATGCTCGGATCTCCAGTACAGAGACTTGTACACTATGCTCAGATCTCCAGTACACAGACTTGTACACTATGCTCAGATCTCCAGTACACAGACTTGTACACTATGCTCGGATCTCCAGTACACAGACTTGTACACTATGCTTAAAATCTACAGTACACAGACTTGTACATGAAATTATGTTCTGTATCACCCACCCATCTTGTGTAAAATGTAACAAGGAAAAGTAGTACTCTATGCAAATATCTGTGTTGGATAATATTTGTATTACATGTACGTACGCGAAAGGTTCTATGACAACAGAAATATCTGACAAGCCTTAGAGTCAGTTGCTATAGCTTCCGGGATCAGAATACCAAGGAAAAATAAATGCCAAGTGATTCGTCTGTAAGATAAAAGAGAAAAATCTGAGGCATCCAAACTAAAATTATGCCTTCCATTATTAATCAATCCACTGGCCACACAAAAAGAAAAACATACATTTCCGGGAGCCAATCAGCGTCCGCCGAGTCGATTGGCCCGACCAATCGGATAAAATTCATTTATAAGTCAGCAGCCAATCAGCGTCCACCGAGTCGATTGGCCCGACCAATCGGAAAACAGTCATTTATAAGTCAGGAGCCAATCAGCGTCCGCCGAGTCAGTTGGCCTGCCGGCCGACTCCAGCAGGTCCGGTCCACTGGTGGCAGCGAACTGCAGTTCTATTGGCGCCCCCCCTCCCGACTGGGTCGGCGTCGCCGCAGTTGCCGAATTGTCGAATGCGGCGTCATGTGCGCCGTCCGAAGATGAACAGCCGACGGCGGCTGCGGAAGCGGCGGAGGAGGCGGCGGCGGCGGCAGCCGATGAAGAGGCCAGGAACCAGCGAGTTCGTCTAGCCAAGCGTTCCAGTTGACGACGCCGCACTGAATTGAAGCGACTGGACGGTGTGCGCCGATGCGGCTGACGCTGGCCTACTGAGGCGGCGGCCGCGTCGGCGTCCGGTTCGGGCTCGTCGACCAAAGCATCCAAAGCATCTTCCAATTGTTCAGCACCTTCGCTAGTCTAAAATATGCGGTGTGAAGGAATGCTTGAAAATAATTCGCATTGTATAACAGCGTGGTGCTTTTATATCAAGTACTAAAAAAATATATCAATATAAATATGAATTTATTACGTTTATGTATTTTCGATACATATCGGATCGATATGTCTCGGATCGGATTTATGATTTTTCGATACATATCGGATCGATACATTTATGATTTTTCGTTACATATCGGATCGAGGTAACAAACACTTTTTTTACATATCGGGTTGACGCTTTATCCAATTTTCGATAAATAGTAATGCTTCAATAAATGTACGAGTACCATGCTATTGATTTCATCGTCGAACGAATTTTCGAAACATATCGGAGTGACGCTTCAACTGAAAGCGCAATGACCAATAGCCAAAAACAACAGATACGTGAGTTGGCACTATAACAAAAAGTTTTTTCAAACAAACCACAGCTACAAACAGCGCGAAAAAATCAATCAGCGAAAAACCCAGCAACGTCAAGTCCTTTGCAGCGAAAAAGCAGCAATTTTTGTATCATTTATCAGGTGGACTTTCACCGAAGTTTTCGATTTACCATAATTCAATTCTAAAGAATTATACCGGAGAGGGCCGTTCCGAAATTGCACATACCAGAATCTAGGCCCATTGAAAGCTAGTGGAACAAAAAACGTGAATTCATTTTTTATAGAGAAGTGATGGGAAATGGGCCAGCGGTCATGGGAAATGGGGATCGTGGGAAATGGGGATGATGGGAAATGGGGATCATGGGAAATGGGGATCATGGGAAATGGGGATCATGGGAAATGGGGATCGTGGGAAACGGCGATCGTGGGAAATGGGGATCGCTGGAAATGGGATCGCGAGAAATGGGGATCGTGGGAAATGGGGATCGTGGGAAATGGGGATCATGGCAAATAGGGACCGTGGGAAATGGGGATCATGGGAAATGGAGATCATGGGAAATGGGGATCATGGGAAATGGGGATCATGGGAAATGGGGATCATGGGAAATGGGGATCATGGGAAATTCGGATCAGTAAGCGATAGTAGAACACTGGCTGAGCTGATCAGTAACGAGGACGAGGGATTTTGGGGAGAGAAATGAGTTTAAACGGATCCCAAAATAGCGAATTCCCAAAAAATGTGGACTTACTCGACGCCAAGACACAGATCTCAGCTGCTGCTGCTGCTGCTGCTGCTGCTGCTGCTGCTGCTGCTGCTGCTGCTGCTGCTGCTGCTGCTGCTGCTGCTGCTGCTGTTTCCCCGGATCTGTTGATACGCGGCACTCGACATCGGAGGCCGTGGCCGCTACTTCTGCCGCAACGCGATGGTGCACAAGATCGCCGGGCTCCATGGATGTCGGCAGCTGGAGTCCGGTGATGTCCGACAGGGTGCTGTGCACCGACAGGGCGTCGGAGGAGGGTGGCGCCAGCTTGGGATACCGCTGCAGCCGCAGCATCGAGTGGGAGACGGCAGCAGACGCTGCTGGCTTCGGCGAGCGAAAAAATCTCTTCGCATCTTCAACAGTATCTGTGCGCGCCGCCTGCTGTGGAGAGCCTACCGCAGGAGCTGCCCCTGCTGGAATTCGATGAGATGGAAGCAGCTGAACTAAAAGCGGATGCGAATGAGAGGATAGGGAACATTGAAGAATGGGAATTGATTTGATCAAGCAGTAATCTGAATGCTGGTCTTCGAGTGGTTGGGAAATGAGGATCTCGGAGATGGGGAATGGGGATCTTAGGATATTGGGAACTCCTATCTTTGGAGATGGGGAAGGGGTATCCTAGGAGTAGGGGAACGGGATCTTAGTAGGTGGAGAATGAGGATCTTAGGAGATGGGGAATGAGGATCTTAGGAGATGGGGAATGAGGATCTAAGGAGATGGGGAACGGGATCTTAGTAGGTGGGAAATGAGGATCTTAGGAAATGGGGAATGGGATCTTAGGAGATGGGGAATGGGATCTTATGAGATGGGGAATGAGGATCTTATGAGATGGGGAATAGGATCTTAGGAGACGGGGAATAGGATCTTAGGAGATAAGGAATGGGATCTTAGGAGATAGGGAATAGGATATTAGTAGGTTGGGAATGGGATCTTAGGAGACGGGGAATGGGATCTTAGGAGATAGGGAATGGGGATCTTCCGGGAGCAGTAAACGAGGATCTTAAATATTGAATTGGGATAGAAGAGAAAAGCTTGAGACTTTCACCCTACAGAGAACTGGCAACAAAACAACTGTACATGCTACTTGCAGCGGCATGTAGGCAAATCATTTTCAGCGAAATCCGAGATGTGACAAAAATCACAGCGGTGCAAGTAATTGGAATAGCCAAAACAATCTCAATCTATTCCCACTTGTTCTGTCTCTCCTACTCCTCTTCAAAAAGCAGCACCAGAATCGCAAAAAGCAGAATGAAATCTAGCATTTTTCATCATAGAAAAAATATAACACACAGACAACGAAAAATGCTGGTTTAGCTCAGCAAAGCTTAGCAGCATTCTGAATTGACTCTAGGAGCAGATAAAAACAGTCCGATAGAGACACAAGAGCAGGAGAGCAGGCAGGAGGCTTAGAGACAAGCAGATCCCATTGGGAATAACCATGGATTCCGATTACAGTGGCTGGTTTCATTCCGCAGTAGGCAAATATTTTCTACACGATGAAGCTGCTTGGTGCTTGAGTGCGGCATGAGTTTAAGAAGGCTTATAGCCTCAGGGACACATTTAATACGCCTTGTGCCGAATTCGCATTTTAATTTCCATAGAGAAAACGTTGGACACATTTTCCAGTTCATTGTGTGGCTATGCAAAGCGATTTTCATGACATTGGCTGATAATTGCCTCTATGCTGGGGGAAGAAATCACTTTCCAATCAATAACACTAGGGGGCAGGGCGGCATTTTTGGATGACAATGTCAGGCATTAGTAAAGGCGAAAGTACATTAGGGTAGGGTAATGAACATTAGGCTAGATGAGGGGCGAGTAGAAAGCGAATTTACATTAGGTTGTGTGTTTGAGGAAGGCGAATGTGCAGTAGACAGTGGGTGAGAGGAATGCGAATGTGCATTAGGCAGTGGGTGAGTGGAATTCGAATGTGCATTAGGCAGTGGGTGAGTGGAATTCGAATTTACATTAGGCAGTGGGTGAGTGGAATTCGAATGTGCATTAGGCAGTGGGTGAGTGGAATTCGAATTTACATTAGGCAGTGGGTGAGTGGAATTCGAATGTGCATTAGGCAGTGGGTGAGTGGAATTCGAATTTACATTAGGCAGTGGGTGAGAGGAAGGCGAATGTGCATTAGGCAGTGGGTGAGAGGAATGCGAATGTATATTAGGTAGTGGGTGAGAGGAATGCGAATGTGCATTAGGCAGTGGGTGAGAGGAATGCGAATGTACATTAGGCAGTGGGTGAGTGGAAGGCGAATGTACATTAGGTAGGTGGTTAGTGGAAGGCGAATGTGCATTAGGCAGTGGGTGAGAGGAATGCGAATGTGCATTAGGTAGCGGGTGAGAGGAATGCGAATGTGCATTAGGAAGTGGGTGAGAGGAATGCGAATGTGCATTAGGCAGTGGGTTTGAGGAAGGCGAATGTACAGTAGGCAGTGGGTGAGAGGAATGCGAATTTACATTAGGTAGGTGGTTAGTGGAAGGCGAATGTACATTAGGTAGTGGGTGAGTGGAATGCGAATGTACATTAGGTAGTGGGTGAGAGGAATGCGAATGTGCATTAGGAAGTGGGTGAGAGGAATGCGAATGTACATTAGGCAGTGGGTGAGAGGAATGCGAATGTACATTAGGCAGTGGGTGAGAGGAATGCGAATGTGCATTAGGCAGTGGGTGAGAGGAATGCGAATGTGCATTAGGCAGTGGGTGAGAGGAATGCGAATGTGCATTAGGAAGTGGGTGAGAGGAATGCGAATGTGCATTAGGCAGTGGGTGAGAGGAATTCGAATGTACATTAGGCAGTGGGTGAGTGGAATTCGAATGTACATTAGGCAGTGGGTGAGTGGAATTCGAATGTACATTAGGTAGGTGGTTAGTGGAAGGCGAATGTACATTTGTTAGTGGGTGAGTGGGTGGCATATGTACATTAGGCAGTGGGTGAGTGGAAGGCGAATGTACATTTGTTAGTGGGTGAGTGGGTGGCATATGTACATTAGGTAGTGGGTGAGAGGAATGCGAATGTACATTAGGTAGTGGGTGAGTGGAAGGCGAATGTATATTAGGCAGTGGGTGAGAGGAATGCGAATGTACATTAGGCAGTGGGTGAGTGGAATTCGAATGTACATTAGGTAGGTGGTTAGTGGAAGGCGAATGTACATTTGTTAGTGGGTGAGTGGGTGGCATATGTACATTAGGCAGTGGGTGAGAGGAAGGCGAATGTACATTAGTTAGTGGGTGATGTTCTCATACCGTCAATCGCTGAATCCTCGCCCTCTCGTACGGCGGTAGCTGCGGCAAAGTATCGAATCAGATCCTCCCCAAACAGATCAGGATTAGAGAAGCCGGAGATTAGCGCCTCCATTACTTTGGAAGCGTGCTCAACCTGACCAGGTAAAATAGTGGTGGAGGGAAAAGTTTCAACAGAATCTAGAAGTCAGGATTTATCCATAAAATTGTAGCTCCACTTACTTTCTTTGGATCGTCTGTGCAGGAATGAAACATTGACCCGGCGACACTCTTGGCTACAGCTTCAACTGGCACACAGCTGCCTGTCTGGCTGCAGTCTGAGCACATTCTGTGCCACGTGCCGAATAGCAGAGCGGCCAGCTGGCGCACCGGCGGCGACAGCGAGCGGATGACGCTGAGGGAGACGGAGATAGACAGTGTGCATAATGAGCTTGCGAATAATGAGCAATGCCTCCTTCATGAGCTATGCCTGCCATATGAGCTATGCCTCCTTCATGAGCTATGCCTGCCATATGAGCTATGCCTCCTTCATGAGCTATGCCTCCTTCATGAGCAATGCCTCCTTCATGAGCTATGCCTGCCATATGAGCTATGCCTCCTTCATGAGCTATGCCTCCTTCATGAGCTATGCCTCCTTCATGAGCTATGCCTCCTTCATAAGCTATGCCTGCCATATGAGCTATGCCTCCGTCATGAGCTATGCCTCCTTCATGAGCTATGCCTCCTTCATGAGCTATGCCTCCTTCATGAGCTATGCCTCCTTCATGAGCTATGCCTCCTTCATGAGCTATGCCTGCCATATGAGCTATGCCTCCGTCATGAGCTATGCCTCCTTCATGAGCTATGCCTGCCATATGAGCTATGCCTCCGTCATGAGCTATGCCTCCTTCATGAGCTATGCCTGCCATATGAGCTATGCCTCCGTCATGAGCTATGCCTCCTTTATGAGCTATGCCTCCTTCATGAGCTATGCCTCCTTCGTCAACTATGTCTTCTTTATGAGCTATGCCTGCCATACGAGCTATGCCTCCTTCATGAGCTATGCCTCCTTCGTCAACTATGTCTTCTTTATGAGCTATGCCTGCCATACGAGCTATGCCTCCTTCATGAGCTATGCCTCCTTCGTCAACTATGTCTTCTTTATGAGCTATGCCTGCCATACGAGCTATGCCTCCTTCATGAGCTATGCCTCCTTCATGAGCTATGCCTGCCATATGAGCTATGCCTCCTTCATGAGCTATGCCTCCTTCATGAGCTATGCCTGCCATATGAGCTATGCCTCCGTCATGAGCTATGCCTCCTTCATGAGCTATGCCTGCCATATGAGCTATGCCTCCTTCATGAGCTATGCCTGCCATATGAGCTATGCCTCCTTCATGAGCTATGCCTCCTTCGTCAACTATGTCTTCTTTATGAGCTATGCCTGCCATATGAGCTATGCCTGCCATATGAGCTGCCTGCCATATGAGCTGCCTGCCATATGAGCTATCCTTCTTTATAAAATATGGCTCCAATCAGAGCTCCGGTAGTTCTTGTTATAGGGTTTGCAATATTTTTGTTAGAGGGTAATTCTATTTTTTACAGTGCGAAGAAACGTTATTTGTCCGTTATTTAGCATGTACGTCGTACTTTTCAGAAGTTTTTTCAGTTCGCGGAAAACTGGGCCAGTCATTTTCTGACTACTGCCAAAATAATGCCAAGACTGAAAGCATTCAATTGCGAGCTGGAAAGGAGACGAGCTAGTCTATGAACCGGCCAAATATATTAAGCAATCGGTGGATCGGACTAAAAGTAGCAGGAGTTGCCAGTAATACCGAGAATTATCACGAAATCAGCGAATCGTCGAAAATCAACGAAACACTTAGACATCGGCGAATCACGGAGAATTCAGCAAATCTTTTAGATTTGGCGAATCATTGAGAATTTGGCGAATCATTGAGAATTTGCCGAATCATTGAGAATTTGGCGAATCATTGAGAATTTGCCGAATCATTGAGAATTTGCCGAATCATTGAGAATTTGCCGAATCATTGAGAATTTGCCGAATCATTGAGAATTTGCCGAATCATTGAGAATTTGCCGAATCATTGAGAATTTGCCGAATCATTGAGAATTTGCCGAATCATTGAGAATTTGCCGAATCATTGAGAATTTGCCGAATCATTGAGACTGGCAAATCATTGAGACTGGCGAATCATTTAGAATTTAGCGAATCATTGAGACTTTGACGAATCATTGGGACTTTAGCGAATCATTGGGACTTTATCGAAACAAAATTTTGCCGAATCATTGAGAATTTGCCGAATCATTGAGACTGGCAAATCATTGAGACTGGCGAATCATTTAGAATTTAGCGAATCATTGAGACTTTGACGAATCATTGGGACTTTAGCGAATCATTGGGACTTTAACGAATCAAAATTTTGGCGAATCATTGAGAATTTGGCGAAACAAGGAGAATCGGCGAATCAAAGAGAAATCGGCGAATCATTGAGACTTTGGCGAATCATTGAGAATTTGGCGAATCATTGAGAATAACCCGTGATAGAATCGTATGAGAATTTCATAAGGCCCATAGACCTTACTCAGAGCTGACTCATCGCGTGTCGGCGGCAGATAGAAAGAAACTCACGAATGTAATACACTTCCTCTTGACATATAAAGGGATTTTCTCTATCCTTAGAATTTCATTTTTTTGTATTGCGTAATCAGCTAAGCAGTCCTTCTCTGACACAAGGAGAATGAGCCAGTACATCAGTCAATCATATAGTTGTCTTATAAAAGAATATTCATAGTTTCCCCCAATACTATTGGATTCTTATATCTTCCTATTGGCAATGAACGGATTAGATCTGTTATATTTTTATCACCAAAAAAGAAGCTAGCCCGGGTTGACATAGTGGCGGAGGCAATATAGTTTGGGTAGAGAAGATAGGAGAGACTGGCAGATAGCATAGGTGGGCAGACTTGAAGATGTGTGAGTCGAGAAACGAAGGATAAAGTCGAAGCTGGCACAGTGCCATGCGAGAGAGTACAGAGTAGACGGGCAGACTTGGGCACAGGGCGCCCAGGGCAGCGGCGGCGACGACGGCAGCGACGGCGGCAGCAGCAGCAGGAGGAGGAGGAGTAGGAGGAAAAGTGGAGAGATAGACAGGCAGTCAGGCAGACAGAGAAAGGAAAGTAGTGGCGAGTGTACACGCACAGTAGGAGATGGCGGCCCCTGGAGCTTCCCTTCTGCTAAGCCGGCCTTGAACTATCGGACAGTTGGCTAATTCTAAAAAATACGTTACGGTTGGCGGGGCTGCAAATAGGCCTTTAAAAAGCATGCCTCATTTCGCTTGTAGGCCGAGTGCTTCCTTTTCAGCGTCATTTGCGGCGCGAATCTGGAGCGAGAAATTAGCTGGAATTGAACACTGACAACTGAGGATGGGCAGACAGCTAGAAAGTACATGAGGAGGAGTAGACAGTGAGAAATGTGGGGAGAAGTAGACAGTGAGAAATGTGGCGAGAAGTAGACAGTGAGAAATGTGCAGAGAAGTAGACAGAATTTGGAGAGAAGTAGACAGTGAAAAATGTGGGGAGAAGAAGACAGTGAGAAATGTGGCGAGAAGTAGACAGTGAGAAATGTGCAGAGAAGTAGACAGAATGTGGAGAGAAGTAGACAGTGAAAAATGTGGGGAGAAGAAGACAGTGAGAAATGTGGAGAGAAGTAGACAGTGAGAATGTGCAGAGAAGTAGACAGAATGTGGAGAGAAGTAGACAGTGAGAAATGTGGGGAGAAGTAGACAGTGAGAAATGTGGAGAGAAGTAGACAGTGAGAATGTGCAGAGAAGTAGACAGAATGTGGAGAGGTAGACAGTGAAAATGTGGGGAGAAGTAGACAGTGAGAAATGTGGAGAGAAGTAGACAGTGAGAATGTGCAGAGAAGTAGACAGAATGTGGAGAGGTAGACAGTGAAAATGTGGGGAGAAGTAGACAGTGAGAAATGTGGAGAGAAGTAGACAGTGAGAATGTGGGGGAGAAGTAGACAGTGAGAAATGTGGAGAGAAGTAGACAGTGAGAATGTGGCGAGAAGTAGACAGTGAGAAATGTGGGGAGAAGTAGACAGTGAAAATTTGGGGAGAAGTAGACAGTAGAAGTAGTAGTAGAAGTAGTAGAGTAGAAGTACTAGTAGTAGAAGTAGTAGAAGTAGAAGTAGAAGTAGACAGTAGAAGTAGTAGTAGTAGAAGTAGTAGAAGTAGAAGTAGAAGTAGACAGTAGAAGTAGAGAATGTGCAGAGAAGTAGACAGTGAAAAATGTGGGGAGAAGTAGACAGTGAGAAATGTGGGGAGTAGTAGACAGTGAGAATGTGGGGAGAAGTAGACAGAATGTGGAGAGAAGTAGACAGTGAGAATGTGGGGAGAAGTAGAGAGTGAGAAAATGGGAGACAGTTATCATGACAGTGACAGACAATTGCGAATACATAGAATAATACTAGGGGAAATGATGCATTGTTGAAAAGGCGGACAGGTTGATACTAACAGGTAAAAAATGTATCAATATATTATATTGCTAGTCACGGGAGACTAAAGTGTAGAAAATAAGCGAGTCCAGTACAGTGGAAGACAGTAAGCCGAATTATTTGGATAGAGAAAGATAGGGATAGGGGTGGAGAAAGGTTTCTCAACAGTCTCCTCTACCCTGATCTAGGGAATCGGTTTGAATAGTTGTCTAAATGTATATACTCGCATATACGCATATGGGCTAGCAGCTCAGAGCTCAGTTCCAGATCCACGCCAAGACCACAAGAGGGAGAATGAGTAGGAGGGGAAGCATATTGATTGATCCATTCAATCGTCTGCATTCATGCAGTGCATTATGGCCCCCAAGCGGTTCCCTGTATCTGTTCTCCCTCTTTTCGCCCAATTTCCAACCAATACGAAGGAATGAGTGAGCCAGTGGCAGAGGTCCTATCTATATTTCACAGGAAATTGCAAGCAAAAAACCTACCAACCATATAACAGTTTAGATGAGCATATGCTCAAATAAGATGGAGAAGACTGTGGTCTGCCGCAGGGCGTTTAACCAATCATCTTGACAAACAGAGAACGAGAGGAGAAACAGATGAGCAGATTATTCTTTTTTATAACAAAAAACGACACTTAAGACAGGGAGTTAAGAGTGGACTATAAGGCTTGGGAATGGGGAAAAAAGACTGCGAACAAGGAGAAGTAGAGCGCTAATAGGGAGAAGTAGAGTGGAAATAGTGACAAGTAGAGTGCTAATAGTGAGAAGTACAGTGGTAATAGTGAGAAGTAGAGTGCTAATAGTGAGAAGTACAGTGGTAATAGTGAGAAGTAGAGTGGTAATAGTGAGAAGTAGAGTGGTAATAGTGAGAAGTACAGTGGTAATAGTGAGAAGTACAGTGGTAATAGTGAGAAGTAGAGTGGTAATAGTGAGAAGTAGAGTGGTAATAGTGAGAAGTACAGTGGTAATAGTGAGAAGTAGAGTGGTAATAGTGAGAAGTAGAGTGGTAATAGTGAGAAGTAGAGTGGTAATAGTGAGAAGTACAGTGGTAATAGTGAGAAGTAGAGTGGTAATAGTGAGACGTAGAGTGGTAATAGTGAGAAGTAGAGTGGTAATAGTGAGAAGTAGAGCGCTAATAGTGAGAAGTAGAGTGGTAATAGTGAGAAGTAGAGTGGTAATAGTGAGAAGTACAGTGGTAATAGTGAGAAGTAGAGTGGTAATAGTGAGACGTAGAGTGGTAATAGTGAGAAGTAGAGTGGTAATAGTGAGAAGTACAGTGGTAATAGTGAGAAGTAGAGTGGTAATAGTGAGAAGTAGAGTGGTAATAGTGAGAAGTACAGTGGTAATAGTGAGAAGTAGAGTGGTAATAGTGAGAAGTAGAGTGGTAATAGTGAGAAGTAGAGTGGTAATAGTGAGAAGTACAGTGGTAATAGTGAGAAGTAGAGTGGTAATAGTGAGAAGTAGAGTGGTAATAGTGAGAAGTACAGTGGTAATAGTGAGAAGTACAGTGGTAATAGTGAGAAGTAGAGTGGTAATAGTGAGAAGTAGAGTGGTAATAGTGAGAAGTACAGTGGTAATAGTGAGAAGTAGAGTGGTAATAGTGAGAAGTAGAGTGGTAATAGTGAGAAGTAGAGTGGTAATAGTGAGAAGTACAGTGGTAATAGTGAGAAGTAGAGTGGTAATAGTGAGACGTAGAGTGGTAATAGTTAGAAGTAGAGTGGTAATAGTGAGAAGTACAGTGGTAATAGTGAGACGTAGAGTGGTAATAGTGAGAAGTAGAGCGCTAATAGTGAGAAGTAGAGTGGTAATAGTGAGAAGTACAGTGGTAATAGTGAGAAGTAGAGTGGTAATAGTGAGAAGTAGAGTGGTAATAGTGAGACGTAGAGTGGTAATGGTGAGAAGTAGAGTGGTAATAGTGAGAAGTACAGTGGTAATAGTGAGACGTAGAGTGGTAATAGTGAGAAGTAGAGCGCTAATAGTGAGAAGTAGAGTGGTAATAGTGAGAAGTACAGTGGTAATAGTGAGAAGTAGAGTGGTAATAGTGAGAAGTAGAGTGGTAATAGTGAGAAGTAGAGTGGTAATAGTGAGAAGTACAGTGGTAATAGTGAGAAGTACAGTGGTAATAGTGAGAAGTAGAGTGGTAATAGTGAGAAGTAGAGTGGTAATAGTGAGAAGTACAGTGGTAATAGTGAGAAGTAGAGTGGTAATAGTGAGAAGTAGAGTGGTAATAGTGAGAAGTAGAGTGGTAATAGTGAGAAGTACAGTGGTAATAGTGAGAAGTAGAGTGGTAATAGTGAGACGTAGAGTGGTAATAGTGAGAAGTAGAGCGCTAATAGTGAGAAGTAGAGTGGTAATAGTGAGAAGTACAGTGGTAATAGTGAGAAGTACAGTGGTAATAGTGAGAAGTACAGTGGTAATAGTGAGAAGTAGAGTGGTAATAGTGAGAAGTAGAGTGGTAATAGTGAGAAGTACAGTGGTAATAGTGAGAAGTACAGTGGTAATAGTGAGAAGTAGAGTGGTAATAGTGAGAAGTAGAGTGGTAATAGTGAGAAGTACAGTGGTAATAGTGAGAAGTAGAGTGGTAATAGTGAGAAGTAGAGTGGTAATAGTGAGAAGTAGAGTGGTAATAGTGAGAAGTACAGTGGTAATAGTGAGAAGTAGAGTGGTAATAGTGAGACGTAGAGTGGTAATAGTGAGAAGTAGAGTGGTAATAGTGAGAAGTACAGTGGTAATAGTGAGACGTAGAGTGGTAATAGTGAGAAGTAGAGCGCTAATAGTGAGAAGTAGAGTGGTAATAGTGAGAAGTACAGTGGTAATAGTGAGAAGTAGAGTGGTAATAGTGAGAAGTAGAGTGGTAATAGTGAGACGTAGAGTGGTAATGGTGAGAAGTAGAGTGGTAATAGTGAGAAGTACAGTGGTAATAGTGAGACGTAGAGTGGTAATAGTGAGAAGTAGAGCGCTAATAGTGAGAAGTAGAGTGGTAATAGTGAGAAGTACAGTGGTAATAGTGAGAAGTAGAGTGGTAATAGTGAGAAGTAGAGTGGTAATAGTGAGAAGTACAGTGGTAATGGTGAGAAGTAGAGTGGTAATAGTGAGAAGTAAAGTGGTAATAGTGAGAAGTACAGTGGTAATAGTGAAAAGTAGAATGGTAATGGTGAGAAGTAGAGTGGTAATAGTGAGAAGTAGAGTGGTAATATGTAATAAGTAAAGACACACGATAGGAATAAGTAGAAAAGCAGAGAGAATTTGCACGCAGACATTTAGAAAGAAGAAAGCGGATAGGCAGGCAAATGGGTTGGATCAGTGTAGCCCTGAGGAAAGATTGGCATGAAACTGGGTCATGTAGTCTATTTTGAATTCTGGCCAAAATACTGTTTTAAAACTGTCTCAGACAGTCCGCGAGCTCTACATTACTAATAATACTGGTCGCCAAAGTCAAGCCAAGAAAAAACCTTAGACAAAGTGACTTGCAATGCTAGAACACATTAATTCTATAGAGTGATATATTTAACTATGTTTAACTTTAGGCTTTAAACTACGTATTTTGCAAGTGCAAAAGTTCCATTCAGGAGTCCCATGTCTCATTAGAGAGTCCCGAGTCTCATTAGAGAGTCCCCAGTCTCATTAGAGTCCCCAGTCTCATTAGAGTCCCGAGTCTCATTAGAGTCCCCAGTCTCATTAGAGTCCCCAGTCTCATTAGAGTCCCGAGTCTCATTAGAGAGTCCCGAGTCTCATTAGAGTCCCCAGTCTCATTAGAGAGTGCACAGTCTCATTAGAGAGTGCACAGTCTCATTAGAGAGTGCACAGTCTCATTAGAGAGTGCACAGTCTCATTAGAGAGTGCACAGTCTCATTAGAGTCCCCAGTCTCATTAGAGAGTGCACAGTCTCATTAGAGAGTCCGAAGTCTCATTAGAGAGTCCCCAGTCTCATTAGAGAGTCTCCAGTCTCATTAGAGAGTCTCCAGTCTCATTAGAGAGTCTCCAGTCTCATTAGAGAGTCTCCAGTCTCATTAGAGAGTGCACAGTCTCATTAGAGAGTCCCCAGTCTCGTTCAGTAGTGCCCAGTGTCATTCGGGAGTGCCTAGTGTCATCCAGGAGTGCCCAGTCTCATTCAGTAGTGCCCAGTGTCATTCGGGAGTGCCCAGTGTCATTCGGGAGTGCCTAGTGTCATCCAGGAGTGCCCAGTGTCATTCGGGAGTGTCGAATGGGGAGGGGTTGAATAAGCACCTTAACCAGGACTCACTCTCTCATGGCTCGCAATCGTGCGGTCCGATCGGAGTGGTCCATGGCAGCCAGCAGGGCGACTTCGCCATCGCGCCCGAACAGTCCGTCAGGAATGGCCAAGAGGAACTTCTTGGCCACATTGGCGGCTGTCCAATAGTTGTAGTCTCGCCAGTCCACCGGACGACCTTCGCCAAGGCAGCGAATGATTCGCTTCATATCGCTAGGATTTCCCGGACGTCTAAATAGGTCGTTAACAGCGACACCATCGCGAGCCACGTGTACCAGAAGGTCGCGTAGCGGCGACGGCAGGGTGCCGCCGCTAATCCGACAGACTTCAGTGAGCGGCACGCCAAACTTTAATCTACTGGGCGGCTGGCTGTGCCGAGTCTGCTGGCCAGCGGCCTCTGGCGAGGAGGAGATCGATCCACCGGCGTCACCTCCGCTGCCGCCGCCGTCGACTCCGCCACCGAGGCCGCCGCCTCCGCCGCCGCCAACGCCCACGCCGCCACCGCCGCCGCCAGGTCGGCGAGCGCGAACGCAGGCGAACAAAGACCTGACTAGAGACATAAAACAAGGTTTTGCTTACAGTATCAAGCACTCAGTTTGCTTGCAAAACAACTAGTCTTCTTCGAGACAATTTGGTTGGTTGAAGTCGAAGCGACCAGCTGGTTACAGACCCGGGGAGAACAGGCAGCCCGACCTGGCCGCCACCCCAGTGGGCCGCTACTGCTCAAGTCTCCACCGCGGACCAGTCAGTCAACTGCGGGCGACGCGGAATCTGCCTGGCGTTGCTATGGCAACTGTTAATCTGGGGTTGTCAACTGCTGCAGCTGCAAATGCCAAGGGGTGAAGGGAATAAAATGGTTTCAATGAATGGATGTACAGTTATTAAACTTCTAAAATCTATGTATGTAAAGGCCTGTCTAAATCTAAGTGCCACAACAAAGATTGTTCGGTGGGAAAACTTTTCTTGATTTTACATTTTGCTTAATGGAACTTCATAAGTAAAAAATAGCTTGATCAAATCATGATCAAAACATGATCATGATAGTCGATTTGATCTCAATAGTAAAACTTTTTTGTACTTATTGCATTTTACATTTTTTACTTTAAAATGTTCATTTAAAGGTAATAAGTATATAAAATTATGTCTAATTGCACCCCCTAGCTTGGGTGATGAATAATAAATAATATGGCTATTGTTATGGTAAATGTCTAATTTAAATCATATGTAGTGACATAAAATAAATAGTCTAGCCTCATTTTAATATACTTGCAATAAATTAACATAGCTAGCTATATTCAAAACACAAGAAAATTGCTTTGCTCACTGTATCTTATATTGCTATTCATATATTATATTACTATTGATAATAAGCTATACAATACAGATATTTAATGTTTTACAAACAAAACAAAGCATATTTAGCATAGATACAGATATGTAGGTAATTTAAAGGATTAGCTTATTTTGCGAAAATAATATAAACAGAAAAAAATTTGCACTTAGTACACATGACAAGCTTGTTTAAAACAGGTTTTTGTTGCTAATCATTATCGCTTGGATTAGGTCCTATCTATTCTTAGTTTTAAAAGGTGTTTGGAAAGAACACACTCTGTGGTAATAAGAAACCTTTTTTGAAGAGTGACGAACGCTAATTCATATATAACTCATAATTATATAAATTAAACACGCTGCCAATGTAGAATGGAATTCGAGGAGTTCTTAGTGTCAATTGAAATTATATAACTAATAATTAATTGAAACCTTCAATAGAAGGTAAGACATGCTACATTTGAAGGTCCATCGGATGTAATATATATTATTCGAGATTTATAACTATAGATGAAATAGTAAAAAAAGAAATTAGAGAACAAAGCTTTTTTGTGTCATGGTAATGGTAGTCAGTGTCTCTCTGTGTAATACGGTCACTACTGCATTTATCTTAACAATAATGAATTCTAAAATGGTGCGTTCTTACAAAGTGTTAATTTTAAATCCAGATTTCAATGCATAATATGTTTTACCTAACATAAGCACAAAAAGCCGAGTAAGTATTCAGTATTATTTAAAGAGATGCTATTAAATTTCTTAAGCAAAGACTGACTTAAAAAATTGTTATAATATTACACCACGATAATCGAAAGTGAGAAAGACATGACGGTTATCGCTGGCGTTCGTCAATTAAATTCCACCTTTTCTTTTTTCTTTGATGTTTACACATAATATTAACGAGTATTTAACAGTTAATAATATTGTTAATGAGATATTTAACTATTTTATTTACTACGAAACTCCCAAACATGCCCAGTGATTTGCTCAAAACTATAACGAATATAATTAAATCGAAACAAATCAATCATGGCACTTGCAAACTGAAAACATTCTTTATGTTGATCCGAAAGGCAAAAATGAAAATAATTAAAGTCTCGAGGAAATAAAAAGACACGTAGCTGGGATTACAAAAAGGCAAATGAGTTATAGTGCCTGACTCGAGAATAAATTGCTTCGATGTTAATGTAGCAATCGCAACAAAGTGTATATTGATTGCAGCGGAAAAGGAAGAAATTCTTACATTGAGTAGCCCGCAATAGAGAAATCAAATAAAGACATGAAAAAAATTCGGAAGTGATAGAGAAAATACTCCTGCAGTGGCAAATCAAATTTTAGAACACGATTGTCAAAAAAGTATAATATCAATCGGGTTTCGCTTGTGCCACAAGGAAAAATTCGACATTATAACGAAAAAAAATTGTCACATTCCTTTTTAAATCCTAAGGTCGTAACTAATCCTAAATCCTAAATCCTAAATCCTAAAATTCTTGTCACTGCCTTTGAAGACTTGATCGATAATTCAATTAGGAAGCAAGTGCATGAAGCCAAAGCAAAAAGACAAAAGCTCTACAAAAAGTCAAATGGGCTGAATAGATATAACAAATTGCGAATGTAAAATAATTAATGGACTATTTTGTTTTTACCATAATATTGGCATGACATAAGTAATAAAAAAGCACACTTTGAGTTACATTTCAGATTAGCATTGCAGATTTTAAAAAATCATACAAGCCCAGCGTCTCGCGCCATGCCGTAGAAAATTGTCCTGGGATTCTCAAGCAAAGCTTTCGGCCCGTCGAATTCCTTCACTTGGCCTTTGTCAAGGACGAGAATTCTGCAATGTATTTTGTTTACAGTTAATTAGATAGTTGGTGTACGAGCTATAGTAAAGACAAATTAGCAAGCCTGATCGATCACGTGACCAATGTCTTACTTATCGTAGTCTATGATGGTGTTGAGCCTGTGAGCGATGGTCAGCACTGAGCAGGACTTAAATTCGCTTCGAATAGTCTGCTGAATGAGGTCATCTGTCTCCAGATCAATGGCGGCCGTGGCCTCGTCAAGAATGAGAATCTTGGTCTTCCGTAGCAGGGCTCTGGCTAGGCAAATCAGCTGGCGCTGGCCCACACTGAGTTTTTGGGAGAAGGAAAAGTGTCACTTGGGCACAGAACCCAATGAACACAGAACCCAATAAACATAGATCCCAATGAACACAGATCCCAATGAACACAGATCCCAATGAACACAGATCCCAATGAACACAGATCCCAATGAACACAGATCCCAATGAACACAGATCCCAATGAACACAGATCCCAATGAACACAGATCCAAATGAACACAGATCCCAATGAACACAGATCCCAATGAACACAGATCCCAATGAACACAGATCCCAATGAACACAGATCCCAATGAACACAGATCCCAATGAACACAGATCCCAATGAACACAGATCCCAATGAGCAAAGATCCCAATGAACACAGAACCCAATGAACACAGATCCCAATGAACACAGATCCCAATGAACACAGATCCCAATGAACACAGATCCCAATGAGCAAAGATCCCAATGAACACAGATTCTAATGAACACAGATCCCAATGAACACAGATCCCAATGAGCAAAGATCCCAATGAACACAGATCCCAATGAACACAGATCCCAATGAGCAAAGATCCCAATGAACACAGATCCCAATGAACACAGATCCCAATGAACACAGATCCCAATGAGCAAAGATCCCAATGAACACAGATCCCAATGAGCAAAGATCCCAATGAACACAGAACCCAATGAACACAGATCCCAATGAACACAGATCCCAATGAGCAAAGATCCCAATGAACACAGAACCCAATGAGCAAAGATCCCAATGAACACAGATTCTAATGAGCAAAGATCCCAATGAACACAGATCCCAATGAGCAAAGATCCCAATGAACACAGATCCCAATGAACACAGATCCCAATGAGCAAAGATCCCAATGAACACAGATCCCAATGAACACAGATCCCAATGAACACAGATCCCAATGAGCAAAGATCCCAATGAACACAGATCCCAATGAGCAAAGATCCCAATGAACACAGAACCCAATGAACACAGATCCCAATGAACACAGATCCCAATGAGCAAAGATCCCAATGAACACAGAACCCAATGAGCAAAGATCCCAATGAACACAGATCCCAATGAACACAGATCCCAATGAACACAGATCCCAATGAGCAAAGATCCCAATGAACACAGATCCCAATGAACACAGGATCCCGCAAGCATTGATCTCTATGAACAAAGTTTAAGATAAACAGACATTTTCTCCAATGGATAAAAATCCCATTAAACGGACCTCATATTTTCTCCGCCCTCCGAGCAGAGAAAATCCAATCCGGCTTTCTGCGAGGACACGAAGCTCTTGAGATGCGCCAGCTCCAACGCCTTCCATACTTCGCCGTCCGTGCGCTCGCCGGCGGGGTCCAAGTTGTAGCGCAGGCTGCCCGAGAACAGCACCGGATCCTGCGGGATGATGGTCAGCTTTGAGCGCAGGTCGTGGAGGCCGAGGGCAGCGATATCCACGCCGTCGATTTCGATGCGACCGCCAGCTGGCTCCAGGATGCGGAAGAGAGCCAACGTTAGCGAGCTCTTGCCGGCTCCCGTGCGGCCTTGAAAAGGACAGGGTTTTTTAAGGAATTTAGACGATAATTTTAACGACTTAAAGGAATCATACAATTACAATCGTTTCTCTTGACCTCTAAAATTCCTTGAAGAACAGTGAATAAGGACACGCTGGAATAATTTTATTTTCGTCGCTCACCCACAATGCCGACCTTCTCCCCAGGCTGCACAATGGCGCAGATGTCTCGCAGCACCAGGTCCAGGCCAGGCCGGTAGCGCACGCTGTAGTTCTTGAACTCCACCCGGCCCTGGTCTGGCCAACCAGGTCGCGGTCTCGCAGCGTTGTTGTACCACGGAGCCTCTGTTGGCACCTCGACGTATTCCTTGATACGCTCGACCGCCACGATGTAGGTCTCAAGATCGCAGGTCATGCGGACGACGTAGTTCAAGGAGGATGTAACCTGCAGGACGGGAATGAGTGGCAGAGCAGTCTAACGCGTTTGCCTCTCGCACCAATAATAATAATAATAATAATAATAATAATAATAATAATAACTGCAGGAGGGCTGCGGGCAGTGGCACATCATTTGGTGACACTAGACCCGCAGCCAGCGAGGAGGCAATTCTGCCCATTTTGCTGACTCCTGAGCACACACGCACACAGATACTGTACGCAGGCATACGCTCACACAGGTGTGTACATCTGCCCCTGACTTTCTCATCGTCAGGCAGTGTACACTTCACTGTGCCTTGGGGGTTGGCCCTCAAAGGCGTAAATTGCACGACAAGCCCCCAAGCCTTCTCTCCGAGGCTGCGCCCCAAATGAATGTGGCCTCGCCGTGGAATCGAACTTAGGGACCATGGTGCAAGAGGCAAACGCGATAACCGCTCTACCACCGACCCCCTCCTCTCGCACCAAGGTACCTGAGCTCGATTCCGCAGCGAAGTTTTTTTTCTAACAGTTAAAAGGCCACGGAGGTTTTAAATACCCAAATTTTTTCTGAATCTCCTAAAATATTCAACCGATCAACAAAAATCCCAAACACAGGCTAAAATTTTCCACTCTATCCGATGAAACAACTTCCAGAATCACAAAACATCGGAATCGTTAAGATGTTCAACGATTCTCGTCGGGGATGTCTTGTGGAAAAAACCACCAATATAGGCATAACTATTCTGCCCACAAAAAATTCATCATGTAGCCATGCCGGCTACGAGCTATCACTTCCTATTGCAATTTGCTGATCATATTGTAAATTATGATATTATTGCACCAATATGGATTGAAATTCCCCCGTTGTCATTCCCCGGGGGGGGGGGAAATAGTGTGGTCCTTCTACTGCTAAGTCCTTAAGACCTTAACACGCAAGGCACAGTGAAAATGTACACAACTTTAAGAGTTTACGGTATCCGTGTGTGTGTGTGCTCAGGAGTTAGCGGAATGGGCTGTCACCAACTACTGGGCCCACAGTCCTGCAAACACACCAATGATTCTAACCTGCAGCGCGTAGCTCACGGCCAACCCGGCCAGTCCAGCGTTGATTGAATATCTGGACGCCACGGCAAACACGGCTGTGAAGAGAATGACAAAGTTGCCGATTCCTTCCAGGCTGATCTGTAGCCAACGATTGGACACAATGCTGGGGTACCAGGCCATCTGGTTCCAGTCAACCAGGTAGTCGCTCTTATCAATGAAGTCCTGCTGCTTGCCGAAGGCCCGGATGCAGCTGGCACCGACTATTGTCTCCTGGTTGGTGTTGTTAGGGCGAATTTGTTACACTGTTGACGCCAAAACTTCCAAATGCAATTGTCAATGACAAGGAAATTCTGCCCATTTTGCTGAGTCCAGAGTATCAGGCCCGTTCTTTTCAAGAACACAGATACTGTACGCAGGCACACGCTCACACAGGAGTGTACATCTTGACTTTCTTATCGTCATTGGCCTTCAAGGGCGTAAATTGCACGACAAGCCACCAAGCTTTCTCTCCGCGGCTGCGCCACAAATTAATGTGGCCTCGCCGCGGAATGTAGCTCATGGACCTTGGTGCGAGGAACAGACACGCTACCGCTCTGCCACCAAACCCCTGTTTGATTGCCTTGATCCCAGGATGTCCTGACCCCTCTCAGAATAATATCCAAAAAACGGCTCACCTGAAAGTGGGAATAAATGGGCGACCTCCGTACGCTGTCGATGCGTTTCAGCTGCCTGCTGGTTGACACGTAGAACCTCTGGGCGAAGTAGTACAGAACCAGCAGCGGGATGAACACCAGGATGAACTCCTTGGTCGTGATGCCGATGATAATGATGGTGCCCACAACGCCACCGAATGTCATCAGCCAGATTCGCAGAGTCAGAGGAATGCTGACGTCAACAGTGTCGATGTCCTTGCCAAATCGGTTGATAATTCGACCAATCGGTGTGATGTCAAAGAATGACAGAGGCGTCTTCATGATGTTATCGAGGATGTCGTCATGCAGAACCTTGGAGGCCCAATAGGTGCCCAGGGCGATGCCGATGTTCTGCAGCAGAACGAATATGGCTTGACCGCCGCCGATGGCGCCGTAGACTCCGAGACGAAGATCCCGGAGAGCAGTGTCCTGCGTCCCGTTGATGGCCTCGTCCTGAGACCACTCAGAGAGCCAGATGTTCTGGCCCACCTGCGAGGAATGTTGAGGAATGGATAAGAAATGCTACTACTACTACTACTTCTACTACTACTACTACTACTACTAATACTACTACTACTACTACTACTACTACTACTACTAACCTGGCAGGCAATGAACAGAGCGTAGGTCAGCACGCTGAAGACAAAGTTTCCAATGCCGAATGACTTCACGTAGGCCATGAACACGGACAGTTTAACGCTGCCAGTCTCCGAGGCCTCCTCCTGAATGAGCTGACGGCCGGCAACAGCGACCTTGCTGGCAGCATCGCCTTCTAGCGAGATGCTGGCCTTGCTACGGCGTCGCGATGGGGCTCCGGAGAAGCTGGGCATTGATATAAGGAGGGAGACATCTCACAGCTACGAGTAGAAGTATAAATTTAAATACAAACAATTACATACTGCGACGGCCTGCGTGATCGAAGACCTTCTGCATCGGACATTTCGCTGCCAGACAGGTATGAAATTGTGCGCCTCAATTCTGCTCTCAACGATTGAGCTGGAAACATGGCATTGTAATGCTTGATTTTAGAACCATTTCGAGACCACCTCACGCGCTTCAATACTTTCCTTTTATACAACCACGTCACGCACTTTAACACTTTCCTTCTACTCGTAGACACCCACCTCACGCCCTTTTACACTATCCACCCACCTCACACCCTTTTATACTATAATTCTAGACACCCACCTCATTCATCCTTCTAGACACCCACCTCACGCACTTTCATCCTTCTAGACACCCACCTCACGCACTTTTATTCTTCTAGACACCCATCTCACGCACTTTCATCCTTCTAGACGCCTATGGCTAGTTTCCTATGGCCATGGTTATTCATTTTTTACTTTTATTTATATTTCAAATTAACACAAAAATTTTTTAAAAAATTAGTTTATTTAATTTTTTTAAGTTACCCCGCAGACTGAAATACTACTTACAGTATAAGAGCAAGAACATTATTTTATTTGCATATAATATTAGAACATTTTCAGGGACTGTGGGTGGGGGTGAGTGACAGAGCGGTTAATAACGAGTTTGCCTCTCACCCGCACCAAGGTTCCTAAGTTCGATTCCACAACGAGGCCACATTAATTTTGGGCGCAGCCGCGGAGATAAGGTCCTGGGTAATTTCGCCCATAAGGCCAACCTCCAAGGCAGTGAAAGTATATACTTCCAGACAATGAGAAAGTCTGGGCAGATGTACAAACCTGCGTGCACGTGTGCTCAGGAGTCAGCGTATAAGGCAGAATTGCCTCCTCGCTGGCTGCGGGTATAATGTCACATAATGATGTGCCATTGCCCACAGCCCTTCTGAAAGCATTTTTATTACCTATTAAAGAACAGCAGACAACGAGGAGGCAACTCTACTCACCTTCTTCATCAACCTCCTCTTCCTCGTCATCCTCGTCTAGGAATTGTTGAATGAACTCGGCGAAGCCGCCATTGTGCTGCAGCAGTTCGCTGTAGGTGCCAATCTCGGACACTGTGCCGTCCTTCAGCACAACGATCAGGTCCATCTTGGGCAGGAAGGAGATGCCGTGAGTGACCAGAATGCGGGTCTTGTTGCTAAGGAGGCCCGTGGGACCAATCACCTGTTCGAAGATGTGCTTGCCAACGTGTGAGTCGACAGCGGAGAGGGGATCGTCCAGGAGGTACAGATCGGTGTCGGCGTACACGGCTCTGGCCAATGAGATGCGTTGCTTCTGACCGCCCGACAGATTGATGCCCTGAGCAGTTACAAACAAATTAAACTGTACCTCATTGGGTTCAATGCCTAAAGATGGGTTTGCTCAGGAAATTCGGCTGAGCTCACCTTCTCGCCAATTTCTGTCTCCAGGCCGCCAGGCAGGATTTTTATGTCGGGCTTGAGTGCGCAGGCTCCAATGACCTTATCGAATTTGGTCTTTTGAAACTGCTTGCCAAAGGTGATGTTGTCCCGAAGGGTGGCGTTTTGGCACCAGGCCTGCTGTGGTACATACCCGACTGTGCCCTGCGATTTAGAGGCGATGCTGAAGCTAGCTGGTTTAGGGATCCGGAGGATGGGATCCGGAGGATGGGATCCGGAGGATGGGATCCGGAGGATGGGATCCGGAGGATGGGATCCGGAGGATGGGATCCGGAGGATGGGATCCGGAAGATGGGATCCGGAGGATGGGATCCGGAGGATGGGATCCGGAGGATGGGATCCGGAGGATGGGATCCGGAGGATGGGATCCGGAGGATGGGATCCGGAGGATGGGATCCGGAGGATGGGATCCGGAGGATGGGATCCGGAGGATGGGATCCGGAGGATGGGATCCGGAGGATGGGATCCGGAGGATGGGATCCGGAGGATGGGATCCGGAGGATGGGATCCGGAGGATGGGATCCGGAGGATGGGATCCGGAGGATGGGATCCGGAGGATGGGATCCGGAGGATGGGATCCGGAGGATGGGAGATGAAGCAGTGGCTCTCTCACCGTCACAGAGACGCTGCCGGAGGTTTTCATCAGCTCGCCCAGCAGCGCGGCGATCAAGGAGGTCTTGCCGGAGCCGACGCTGCCAACAACAGCCACCAGCTTGCCGTTTGGTATTCTCAGGCATATGCTACCGATATTGTGTGTTTTAGCGGCGGGTTTAAACGAGAAGTTCCAGAATGTTAACCCTACTTGTTGCAAGGAATGAGGTCAATACTGACTAGTTGAGAAAATGGGATAAAAACTCACTCTTTTAAGACAAGCGGGTCGTCGGGGCCCCACTTAAAGTCGCCTTTGTCCACCTGAACAGGAAACTCGTGACTGTCGCTGGCCTGACCGCTGGTGTCCACTGCGCTGGGGTCGACCTCGTCAGCGTTGAGGAAATTGCTGATTCGAGCAACAGACACTAGGCTCTGTGAGATGACAGGGCAAATGATAAGATGATAAGAAACTGCATCCCTACATCAGAGACTCCATCCCTACATCAGAGACTGCATCCCTACATCAGAGACTGCATCCCTACATCAGAGACTCCATCCCTACATCAGAGACTGCATCCCTACATCAGAGACTGCATCCCTACATCAGAGACTGCATCCCTACATCAGAGACTGCATCCCTTCATCAGAGACTGCATCCCTACATCAGAGACTGCATCCCTACATCAGAGACTCCATCCCTACATCAGAGACTGCATCCCTACATCAGAGACTGCATCCCTACATCAGAGACTGCATCCCTACATCAGAGACTGCATCCCTACATCAGAGACTGCATCCCTTCATCAGAGACTGCATCCCTACATCAGAGACTGCATCCCTTCATCAGAGACTGCATCCCTACATCAGAGACTGCATCCCTTCATCAGAGACTGCATCCCTACATCAGAGACTGCATCCCTACATCAGAGACTCACTGTGACAAGATAGCTGATAGCTCCAGGCAGGACTGACAGCGGGAAGTTCATAATGTTGAACAGCGTCAGGGACACGAAGGCTTTGTTCGCGTCTAGAATGTTCTCAGGTGAGCTTAGCACATAAACTGAGAAGGTTGCCAGGGCAACTAGAAACGGGGCGCAGAACCAGGTGATTGCACTGGCAGCGTTCAGGTAGGAGGCGGATAGCAACAGTTTGAGCTCATCCTCTCGTTTCTCGCGCACGCCTTTGTCAAAGAATGCCTCCCAGGCGTACAGCTTCAGCACTTTGATACCGTTCAGAACTTCGTTCATTACCTATGGATATTTAATCAGTGCGGAGTGGTGGATGCGACTGCGACTGAGGTTCTATTCTATGCTATTCTATTCTATTCTTTTCTATTCTATTCTATTTTATTCTTTTCTATTCTATTTTATTCTATTCTATTCTATTCTATTCTATTCTATTCTATTCTATTCTATTCTATTCTATTCTATTCTATTCTATTCTATTCTATTCTATTCTATTCTATTCTATTCTATTCTATTCTATTCTATTCTATTCTATTCTATTCTATTCTATTCTATTCTATTCTATTCTATTCTATTCTATTCCATTCTTTTCTATTCTATTCTATTCTATTTTTTTCTATTCTATTCTATTCTATTCTATTCTATTCTTTTCTATTCTATTCTATTCTTTTCTATTCTATTCTATTCTATTCTATTCTATTCTATTCTATTCTATTCTATTCTATTCTATTCTATTCTATTCTATTCTATTCTATTCTATTCTATTCTATTCTATTCTATTCTATTCTATTTTATTCTATTCTATGCTATTCTATTCTATTCTATTGTGTTCTATTCCGTTCTTTTATATTATATTATATTATATTATATTATATTCCCTTTCAATTCTATTCCATTCTATTCCATTCTATTCTAATCAATTCAACTCATGTTCAATATCACCTTAATCCGCTGATCCTTAGACTTCATCTGATCAATCTGCAGTTTCCGTATCCGGGAAGCGATCACGCCATTGACCGGGATGAGCAAAACCATGACAAACAAGCCAGCTAGCACGGAGGGCCCCAGTTGCAGCCAGAGGAAGTACAGTGACAGGGCGATGATCAGCGGGGCGCCCCACAGCTGATGAAGGAAGGCCGGCGCGTCCTGCAGCTTCTGGGCGTCCACCGACATCAGGTTGACAATCTCGCCGACTGTTTTGTTTTTGCGCGCCGAGCTGGACAGCCGAAGAGCTTTTCGATAGACTGCGGCAATCACGGCGGTGCGAAGGCGCATCCCTGTTGTGTAGGTGTCGTGATAGTACTGCTGGAAGATGAACGTTTTGAACAGGGCCACGAGGAACAGAGCCACGGCTAGGAAATAGCCGCGCCATTCGTACGGATCCCCGTTCTGAATAAACAGAATCAGCAGGCTGCGGGGATGGGGACGAGTTTCATTGAAGCTAATAATAATGATGACAATAATAATAAGGCAGGAGGGCTGCGGGATATGGCACATCGTTTGGTGACACTAGACCCGCAGCCAGCGAGGAGGCAATTCTGCCCATTTCGCTGACTCCTGAGCACACACGCACACAGATACCGTACGTAGGCATACGCTCACACAGGTGTGTACATCAGCCTTGACTTTCTCATTGGCCCTCAAAGGCGTAAATTGCACGACAAACCCACAAGCCTTCTCTCCGCAACTGTCCCTGAGCCCGCGGAATCGAGCTCAGGGACATTCGCGCTAGAGGCAAGCGCATTAACCGCTCTGCCACCGACCCCATTTATTAAATTGTTTATATCGCTCAATTGAGTGACGTCACTGTTTCTAAAAATAGATTAGATAGAAATCTCACATAACTACAGTGGGTGGGGCTTTGACGACGGGACTGAATCGCTTCTTGTGTTAGGTGATGCGTGCGTGCATGCATTTATACTCACCTCAGCAGCTGCGGCTGTGCAAAGTTGACCATATCATAAACCAGCTTCCACACACCAGCGATGAAGTAAGGCCAGCCGAACACTTTGCCAAGGACGCGCAGAAAGCTGGGCTTGTAAGTGGCCGTGTCTGGCCGGGATGAGACGTGCTCCGCGTTCTGGTACGACTCCGAGGCACCGCCCGCCACTGGGAGGCCGTGGACGGTCCTCTCGTTGGTGTACTTGAACTGGTGGGATCTGCGTGGAGGATAAAATTGAATGCGGATTGTTAATACATCCTAATCTCTAATTTTAGCCCAGAAACTCACTTCCCGGCCTTCACGACTTCCTCCTTCCAGAACTTCTGCAGCAGCGGCACAATGTGACCACACGTGTCCCGGTCCAGCAATGCCCAGAGATCGTCGCCCGTGAGGGCCCGCTTGTAGCCGCGAACGATCATGCTGAAAGTGGAGCAGATGTGCGTCAGACAGCTCTGAGCTAATTATGACTAGAAATAACAACTGGTGTTAAGTCCGTGTAGTGTGCTCCAAATCAAACATTTTTAACTCAGCTAAGTTTTCGAACTCAATCCGTTGGAAATTTCGAAGCTTATAGCCCAGCTTCAAACTTTTAAATGAGAGGTCAGGGGTTCGATTCTCTGCCCAAGGGAGCCAATTGGCGTCCTCGAGCAAGAACCTTAATAATTATACGATAAAATGATAAATAATCACAAGAGGGCTGCTGCAATGGGACGTCGTTTGGTGACACTAGATCCGCAGCCAGTGAGGAGGCAATTCTGCCCATTTCGCTGACTCCTGAGCACACACACGCAGATACCGTCCGCAGACACACACTCACACAGGTGTGTACATCTGCTCTGACTTTCGCATCGTCAGGTAGTGTACACTTTCACATTGCCTTGCTGGTTGGCCCTCAAGGGCGTAAATGGCACGACAGACCCCCAAGCCTTCTCTTCGCGGCAGCGCCCCAAATTAATGTGGCCTCGCCAAGGAATCGAGCTTAGGGACCTTGGTGCGAGAGGCAAACGCGTTAACCGCTCCGCCACTCACCCCAAGTTCCCTACAAGTGCTTCAGTTCACCCAAGCTGTAAAATGCACGTCAACATTAGCTTAGGGTGGAAATTTAGGTGGGTTTGGCGGCTCACAGTCCATGGACGCAGCTGATGTACACAGCCTTTGGAAGTGCCCTGCAACGGCTGTGCCACTGACTGTACATCTAGCCAAACTTGTTTAAGTCTAATTTCTGTTTATCCATCATTAAACTTATTGACAGTGTAATAAACTTGTAAACTGTATTGTTTTTATTACAACTAGAGTAAAAAATAGTTTTCAATCCTAAAATTATGAGCAACGCACCCGGTTAGCCAGAAGAATGAAATCTGACTCAGAAACGAGCTGGACAGTTCTGGACACGGTGGCTGTGGCAGGATGGTGGAAGCGTGTTTAGAATAACATGAGTTTTGTTTTATTAAAACAAGCCACAGCTACCAACCAGATCGTGTTTAACAAATCGCTTCATATATGGCTTTGTGTGCTCAGCCTCTGGCCTCTGAATCAGCGAACGAGTCTCTTCGGCTGCTTCGCTGTAGGATTTGGCGCTGTTCCGCTGCTGGACCAGGGCGCCGCGATCCACAAACAGCTGGGCAACGAACTGCACAGCCAGGAAGGCGACGAAGATGCTCCACGTGACCAGGCGGAAAGTGTTCGAGTTGGGCAACTGGACAGGCGAACGGAGGTGCGTTGCAAGTGTTTGTTCTTGTTGGGGGGTAAATGGTTAATCTACAGATGCTAAAGGGGGTAAATGGCTAGTCTACAGATGCTAAAGGGGGTAAATGGCTAGTCTACAGATGCTAAAGGGGGTAAATGGCTAGTCTACAGATGCTAAAGGGGGTAAATGGCTAGTCTAAAGATACTAAAGGGGGTAAATGGCTAGTCTAAAGATACTAAAGGGGGTAAATGGCTAGTCTACAGATGCTAAAGGGGGTAAATGGCTAGTCTAAAGATACTAAAGGGGGTAAATGGCTAGTCCACATTTACTGAAGGGGGTAAATGGCTAGTCCACATTTACTGAAAGGGGTAAATGGCTAGTCTACAGATACTAAAGGGGATTAATGGCTAGTCTACAGATACTAAAGGGGATTATGGCTAGTCTACAGATACTAAAGGGGATTAATGGCTAGTCTACAGATAGTAAATGGGATTAATGGCTAGTCTACAGATACTAAAGGGGGTAAATGCGAGTCTACAGATACTAAAGGGGATTAATGGCTAGTCTACAGATGCTAAAGGGGGTAAATGGCTAGTCTACAGATGCTAAAGGGGGTAAATGGCTAGTCTACAGATGCTAAAGGGGGTAAATGGCTAGTCTACAGATGCTAAAGGGGGTAAATGGCTAGTCTACAGATGCTAAAGGGGGTAAATGGCTAGTCTACAGATGCTAAAGGGGGTAAATGGCTAGTCTAAAGATACTAAAGGGGGTAAATGGCTAGTCTACAGATGCTAAAGGGGGTAAATGGCTAGTCTAAAGATACTAAAGGGGGTAAATGGCTAGTCTAAAGATACTAAAGGGGGTAAATGGCTAGTCTAAAGATACTAAAGGGGGTAAATGGCTAGTCTACAGATACTAAAGGGGGTAAATGGCTAGTCCACATTTACTGAAGGGGGTAAATGGCTAGTCCACATTTACTGAAAGGGGTAAATGGCTAGTCTACAGATACTAAAGGGGATTAATGGCTAGTCTACAGATACTAAAGGGGATTATGGCTAGTCTACAGATACTAAAGGGGATTAATGGCTAGTCTACAGATAGTAAATGGGATTAATGGCTAGTCTACAGATACTAAAGGGGGTAAATGCGAGTCTACAGATACTAAAGGGGATTAATGGCTAGTCTACAGATACTAAAGGGGATTAATGGCTAGTCTACAGATACTAAAGGGGATTAATGGCTAGTCTACAGATGCTAAAGGGGATTAATGGCTAGTCTACAGATACTAAAGGGGATTAATGGCTAGTCTAAAGATACTAAAGGGGATTAATGGCTAGTCTACAGATACTAAAGGGGGTAAATGCGAGTCTACAGATACTAAAGGGGGTAAATGCGAGTCTACAGATACTAAATTAACGCTAATAGCGCTTTCATCACCTGTAAGGATTCGTAGCGAATCTTGGATCGCAGGATAATTATGGAGCAAAGCAGCTCGAGCAGCCAGAAGAGGAACAGGACACCGGACGAGTGCACCCCCTTGCGGTACTCGTAGTGCGTGATGAAGAGGCAGAGCAGCTGGAATGCGGAGCTATTGATGTGCTCAGCTGAATTTTAAGTGACGCAAAATTATTTCAAGTAGCGCACTCACCAAAACCAGCAGCATCACAATGGGATAGACGTACATCACAGCCGGTGTGACCAGACCCTCGCCTGCGTCGCTAACAGCGCGAAAGAAGTCCATAATCATTAGAATTAGCATGGGCAGAATGAGCACCTGAAGTTTGAAGAGGTATTGAGCTTGTTCTCTGGTCCGCCGCACAAAAAGTTCATGTTACAATAATAATATTTGCAGAGGATTCATTTCATTGGAGACAGCTTTTCATACACCATTCCGCTGAGCAAACACGCACATGGATACTGTACGCAGGCAGAAATTTGCACAGGTGTGTACGAGCGTACATCTGCCCCGTCTTTCTCTTCGTCAGGCAGAATACACTCTCACTGCGCCTTGGGGGTTGGGGCTTCTAAGGGCCAAAAAGTTGCACGACAGCCTCCCAAGCCTTCTCTCCGCAGCTGCGCCCTAAAAGAATGTGGCCTCGCCGCGGATTCGAGCTCAGGAACAGCCACTGGAACTCACGCATTTGGCCATGTTGAATAGGGAGACTTTGGCGCCGGCTTTGCTTGGCTGACGTCGCAGCTCTCGCAAACGAAAGGCCGAAACGCAGAGCAGAAACGCAGCAGGAATCCAGTGTAGCATTGTGTACTGGAAGCACAGCGTCAGGTCCGGATCATTGGTGTCTATGGTCAGCTCGTCCGCCTGAAATTGAGTTGTAAAAGCGTATACAAGCTCAGGGTGATCCCCATCTCAAGCTCCCCCAAGTCTCACCCAGAAGGCCCATTCCGGACTGGAGCTGCCGCACAGCGAGTCCCAATAGATTGCCGACGAAGTCAGCCGTTGGTCGGCTTCTGTCGTCGTTGACGACATCGCTGTACGAATGGAGTAGAACGACTTTTTGAAGGCTGTTGGCCAAGACTTCTAACAGACAAGTTCTAGCAAAGCAATTAGATATTGAGCAACACAGGCTAGCTATATTGTGACAAAAACGTTGGTCATTCTCAGTGCTGCTTATCAGTTCAGGGCAAGAGACTCAATGCGCGATCAGCGCCTACTGAAGGCTTTCTTATCGGCAATTTAAGGTTGGCGCGGGCAACAGTCAATCGAGTGAAGAATACTCGGCGCGTTCTCTCGACAAAATCTATGCTTACGCAATGGACTTTGTGCGACTCAGTGCGATCGCTCGCAAGTTTGACCTTCTTTGAAACCCCATCTAATGCAATGGGGTATCAAGTCAATGATATTTATTCTCCTAATTGAACTTCAATTTCAATCATTAAGTACACCCAAAAACTTTCTAATAGTCCAGAAGAGAACGCTTTTTAAGATTTCTGTAACTTTTCATTTAGCTTCAACAGGAAAATACCATGTTAATCCTTCAGTCTATGGCTCATAGCACATACTCTTCTGATCCGTCAGTCTATCATACTCTCCTGATCCTAAAGTCCATGGCCCATACTCTCCTGATCCTTCAGTCTATGGCCCATACTCTCCAGATCCTACAGTCCATGGCCCATACTCTCCTGATCCTTCAGTCTATGGCCCATACTCTCCAGATCCTACAGTTTATAGCCCACTCTCCTGATCCTTCAGTCTGTGGCCCACTCTCCTGATCCTTCAGTCTGTGGCCCACTCTCCTGATCCTTCAGTCTATGGCCCATACTCTCCTGATCCTACAGTTCATAGCTCACTCTCCTGATCCTTCAGTCTGTGGCCCACTCTCCTGATCCTTCAGTCTGTGGCCCACTCTCCTGATCCTTCAGTCTGTGGCCCACTCTCCTGATCCTTCAGTCTGTGGCCCACTCTCCTGATCCTTCAGTCTATGGCCCATACTCTCCTGATCCTACAGTTTATAGCCCACTCTCCTGATCCTACAGTTTATAGCCCACTCTCCTGATCCTTCAGTCTATGGCCCATACTCTCCTGATCCTTCAGTCTGTGGCCCATACTCTCCTGATCCTTCAGTCTGTGGCCCATGCTCTCCTGATCCTTCAGTCTGTGGCCCATGCTCTCCTGATCCTTCAGTCTATGGCCCATACTCTCCAGATCCTACAGTTTATAGCCCACTCTCCTGATCCTTCAGTCTGTGGCCCATGCTCTCCTGATCCTTCAGTCTATGGCCCATACTCTCCTGATCCTACAGTTTATAGCCCACTCTCCTGGTCCTTCAGTCTATGGCCCATACTCTCCTGATCCTTCAGTCTGTGGCCCATACTCTCCTGATCCTTCAGTCTGTGGCCCATGCTCTCCTGATCCTTCAGTCTGTGGCCCATACTGTCCTGATCCTTCAGTCTGTGGCCCACTCTCCTGATCCTTCAGTCTATGGCCCATACTCTCCTGATCCCTTAGTCTATGGCCCATACTCTCCTGATCCTTCAGTCTATGGCCCATGCTCTCTTGATCCTTCAGTCTGTGGCCCATACTCGCCTGATCATTCAGTCTATGGCCCATGCTCTCCTGATCCTTCAGTCTGTGGCCCATACTCTCCTGATCCTTCAGTCTGTGGCCCATGCTCTCCTGATCCTTCAGTCTATGGCCCATACTCTCCAGATCCTACAGTTTATAGCCCACTCTCCTGATCCTTCAGTCTGTGGCCCATGCTCTCCTGATCCTTCAGTCTATGGCCCATACTCTCCTGATCCTACAGTTTATAGCCCACTCTCCTGGTCCTTCAGTCTATGGCCCATACTCTCCTGATCCTTCAGTCTGTGGCCCATACTCTCCTGATCCTTCAGTCTGTGGCCCATGCTCTCCTGATCCTTCAGTCTGTGGCCCATGCTCTCCTGATCCTACAGTTTATAGCCCACTCTCCTGATCCTTCAGTCTGTGGCCCACTCTCCTGATCCTTCAGTCTGTGGCCCATGCTCTCCTGATCCTTCAGTCTATGGCCCATACTCTCCAGATCCTACAGTTTATAGCCCACTCTCCTGATCCTTCAGTCTGTGGCCCATGCTCTCCTGATCCTTCAGTCTATGGCCCATACTCTCCAGATCCTACAGTTTATAGCCCACTCTCCTGATCCTTCAGTCTGTGGCCCACTCTCCTGATCCTTCAGTCTGTGGCCCACTCTCCTGATCCTTCAGTCTATGGCCCATACTCTCCTGATCCTACAGTTTATAGCCCACTCTCCTGATCCTTCAGTCTGTGGCCCATACTCTCCTGATCCTTCAGTCTGTGGCCCATGCTCTCCTGATCCTTCAGTCTGTGGCCCATGCTCTCCTGATCCTTCAGTCTATGGCCCATACTCTCCAGATCCTACAGTTTATAGCCCACTCTCCTGATCCTTCAGTCTGTGGCCCATGCTCTCCTGATCCTTCAGTCTATGGCCCATACTCTCCTGATCCTACAGTTTATAGCCCACTCTCCTGGTCCTTCAGTCTATGGCCCATACTCTCCTGATCCTTCAGTCTGTGGCCCATACTCTCCTGATCCTTCAGTCTGTGGCCCATGCTCTCCTGATCCTTCAGTCTGTGGCCCATACTCTCCTGATCCTTCAGTCTGTGGCCCACTCTCCTGATCCTTCAGTCTATGGCCCATACTCTCCTGATCCCTTAGTCTATGGCCCATACTCTCCTGATCCTTCAGTCTATGGCCCATGCTCTCTTGATCCTTCAGTCTGTGGCCCATACTCGCCTGATCATTCAGTCTATGGCCCATGCTCTCCTGATCCTTCAGTCTGTGGCCCATACTCTCCTGATCCTTCAGTCTGTGGCCCGTGCTCTCCTGATCCTTCAGTCTATGGCCCATACTCTCCAGATCCTACAGTTTATAGCCCACTCTCCTGATCCTTCAGTCTGTGGCCCATGCTCTCCTGATCCTTCAGTCTATGGCCCATACTCTCCTGATCCTACAGTTTATAGCCCACTCTCCTGGTCCTTCAGTCTATGGCCCATACTCTCCTGATCCTTCAGTCTGTGGCCCATACTCTCCTGATCCTTCAGTCTGTGGCCCATGCTCTCCTGATCCTTCAGTCTGTGGCCCATGCTCTCCTGATCCTTCAGTCTATGGCCCATACTCTCCAGATCCTACAGTTTATAGCCCACTCTCCTGATCCTTCAGTCTGTGGCCCATGCTCTCCTGATCCTTCAGTCTATGGCCCATACTCTCCTGATCCTACAGTTTATAGCCCACTCTCCTGGTCCTTCAGTCTATGGCCCATACTCTCCTGATCCTTCAGTCTGTGGCCCATACTCTCCTGATCCTTCAGTCTGTGGCCCATGCTCTCCTGATCCTTCAGTCTGTGGCCCATACTCTCCTGATCCTTCAGTCTGTGGCCCACTCTCCTGATCCTTCAGTCTATGGCCCATACTCTCCTGATCCCTTAGTCTATGGCCCATACTCTCCTGATCCTTCAGTCTATGGCCCATGCTCTCTTGATCCTTCAGTCTGTGGCCCATACTCGCCTGATCATTCAGTCTATGGCCCATGCTCTCCTGATCCTTCAGTCTGTGGCCCATACTCTCCTGATCCTTCAGTCTATGGCCCATACTCTCCTGATCCTTCAGTCTATGGCCCATACTCTCCTGATCCTTCAGTCTGTGGCCCATGCTCTCCTGATCATTCAGTCTATGGCCCATGCTCTCCTGATCCTTCAGTCTGTGGCCCATGCTCTCCTGATCATTCAGTCTATGGCCCACTCTTCTGATCCTTCAGTCTATGGCCCATACTCGCCTGATCATTCAGTCTATGGCCCATGCTCTCCTGATCCTTCAGTCTGTGGCCCATGCTCTCCTGATCCTTCAGTCTGTGGCCCATGCTCTCCTGATCATTCAGTCTATGGCCCATGCTCTCCTGATCCTTCAGTCTGTGGCCCATGCTCTCCTGATCATTCAGTCTATGGCCCATGCTCTCCTGATCCTTCAGTCTGTGGCCCATACTCTCCTGATCCTTCAGTCTGTGGCCCATGCTCTCCTGATCCTTCAGTCTATGGCCCATACTCTCCTGATCCTTCAGTCTATGGCCCATACTCTCCTGATCCTTCAGTCTGTGGCCCACTCTCCTGATCCTTCAGTCTGTGGCCCACTCTCCTGATCCTTCAGTCTGTGGCCCATACTCTCCTGATCCTACAGTTTATAGCCCACTCTCCTGATCCTTCAGTCTATGGCCCATACTCTCCTGATCCTTCAGTCTGTGGCCCACTCTCCTGATCCTTCAGTCAATGGCCCATACTCTCCCGATCCTACAGTTTATAGCCCACTCTCCTGATCCTTCAGTCTATGGCCCATGCTCTCCTGATCCTTCAGTCTGTGGCCCATGCTCTCCTGATCATTCAGTCTATGGCCCATGCTCTCCTGATCCTTCAGTCTGTGGCCCATACTCTCCTGATCCTTCAGTCTGTGGCCCATACTCTCCTGATCCTTCAGTCTGTGGCCCATACTCTCCTGATCCTTCAGTCTGTGGCCCATACTCTCCTGATCCTTCAGTCTGTGGCCCATACTCTCCTGATCCTTCAGTCTGTGGCCCATGCTCTCCTGATCCTTCAGTCTGTGGCCCATACTCTCCTGATCCTTCAGTCTGTGGCCCATGCTCTCCTGATCCTTCAGTCTATGGCCCATACTCTCCAGATCCTACAGTTTATAGCCCACTCTCCTGATCCTTCAGTCTGTGGCCCATGCTCTCCTGATCCTTCAGTCTATGGCCCATACTCTCCTGATCCTACAGTTTATAGCCCACTCTCCTGGTCCTTCAGTCTATGGCCCATACTCTCCTGATCCTTCAGTCTGTGGCCCATACTCTCCTGATCCTTCAGTCTGTGGCCCATGCTCTCCTGATCCTTCAGTCTGTGGCCCATGCTCTCCTGATCCTACAGTTTATAGCCCACTCTCCTGATCCTTCAGTCTGTGGCCCACTCTCCTGATCCTTCAGTCTGTGGCCCATGCTCTCCTGATCCTTCAGTCTATGGCCCATACTCTCCAGATCCTACAGTTTATAGCCCACTCTCCTGATCCTTCAGTCTGTGGCCCATGCTCTCCTGATCCTTCAGTCTATGGCCCATACTCTCCAGATCCTACAGTTTATAGCCCACTCTCCTGATCCTTCAGTCTGTGGCCCACTCTCCTGATCCTTCAGTCTGTGGCCCACTCTCCTGATCCTTCAGTCTATGGCCCATACTCTCCTGATCCTACAGTTTATAGCCCACTCTCCTGATCCTTCAGTCTGTGGCCCATACTCTCCTGATCCTTCAGTCTGTGGCCCATGCTCTCCTGATCCTTCAGTCTGTGGCCCATGCTCTCCTGATCCTTCAGTCTATGGCCCATACTCTCCAGATCCTACAGTTTATAGCCCACTCTCCTGATCCTTCAGTCTGTGGCCCATGCTCTCCTGATCCTTCAGTCTATGGCCCATACTCTCCTGATCCTACAGTTTATAGCCCACTCTCCTGGTCCTTCAGTCTATGGCCCATACTCTCCTGATCCTTCAGTCTGTGGCCCATACTCTCCTGATCCTTCAGTCTGTGGCCCATGCTCTCCTGATCCTTCAGTCTGTGGCCCATACTCTCCTGATCCTTCAGTCTGTGGCCCACTCTCCTGATCCTTCAGTCTATGGCCCATACTCTCCTGATCCCTTAGTCTATGGCCCATACTCTCCTGATCCTTCAGTCTATGGCCCATGCTCTCTTGATCCTTCAGTCTGTGGCCCATACTCGCCTGATCATTCAGTCTATGGCCCATGCTCTCCTGATCCTTCAGTCTGTGGCCCATACTCTCCTGATCCTTCAGTCTGTGGCCCGTGCTCTCCTGATCCTTCAGTCTATGGCCCATACTCTCCAGATCCTACAGTTTATAGCCCACTCTCCTGATCCTTCAGTCTGTGGCCCATGCTCTCCTGATCCTTCAGTCTATGGCCCATACTCTCCTGATCCTACAGTTTATAGCCCACTCTCCTGGTCCTTCAGTCTATGGCCCATACTCTCCTGATCCTTCAGTCTGTGGCCCATACTCTCCTGATCCTTCAGTCTGTGGCCCATGCTCTCCTGATCCTTCAGTCTGTGGCCCATGCTCTCCTGATCCTTCAGTCTATGGCCCATACTCTCCAGATCCTACAGTTTATAGCCCACTCTCCTGATCCTTCAGTCTGTGGCCCATGCTCTCCTGATCCTTCAGTCTATGGCCCATACTCTCCTGATCCTACAGTTTATAGCCCACTCTCCTGGTCCTTCAGTCTATGGCCCATACTCTCCTGATCCTTCAGTCTGTGGCCCATACTCTCCTGATCCTTCAGTCTGTGGCCCATGCTCTCCTGATCCTTCAGTCTGTGGCCCATACTCTCCTGATCCTTCAGTCTGTGGCCCACTCTCCTGATCCTTCAGTCTATGGCCCATACTCTCCTGATCCCTTAGTCTATGGCCCATACTCTCCTGATCCTTCAGTCTATGGCCCATGCTCTCTTGATCCTTCAGTCTGTGGCCCATACTCGCCTGATCATTCAGTCTATGGCCCATGCTCTCCTGATCCTTCAGTCTGTGGCCCATACTCTCCTGATCCTTCAGTCTATGGCCCATACTCTCCTGATCCTTCAGTCTATGGCCCATACTCTCCTGATCCTTCAGTCTGTGGCCCATGCTCTCCTGATCATTCAGTCTATGGCCCATGCTCTCCTGATCCTTCAGTCTGTGGCCCATGCTCTCCTGATCATTCAGTCTATGGCCCACTCTTCTGATCCTTCAGTCTATGGCCCATACTCGCCTGATCATTCAGTCTATGGCCCATGCTCTCCTGATCCTTCAGTCTGTGGCCCATGCTCTCCTGATCCTTCAGTCTGTGGCCCATGCTCTCCTGATCATTCAGTCTATGGCCCATGCTCTCCTGATCCTTCAGTCTGTGGCCCATGCTCTCCTGATCATTCAGTCTATGGCCCATGCTCTCCTGATCCTTCAGTCTGTGGCCCATACTCTCCTGATCCTTCAGTCTGTGGCCCATGCTCTCCTGATCCTTCAGTCTATGGCCCATACTCTCCTGATCCTTCAGTCTATGGCCCATACTCTCCTGATCCTTCAGTCTGTGGCCCACTCTCCTGATCCTTCAGTCTGTGGCCCACTCTCCTGATCCTTCAGTCTGTGGCCCATACTCTCCTGATCCTACAGTTTATAGCCCACTCTCCTGATCCTTCAGTCTATGGCCCATACTCTCCTGATCCTTCAGTCTGTGGCCCACTCTCCTGATCCTTCAGTCAATGGCCCATACTCTCCCGATCCTACAGTTTATAGCCCACTCTCCTGATCCTTCAGTCTATGGCCCATGCTCTCCTGATCCTTCAGTCTGTGGCCCATGCTCTCCTGATCATTCAGTCTATGGCCCATGCTCTCCTGATCCTTCAGTCTGTGGCCCATACTCTCCTGATCCTTCAGTCTGTGGCCCATACTCTCCTGATCCTTCAGTCTGTGGCCCATACTCTCCTGATCCTTCAGTCTGTGGCCCATACTCTCCTGATCCTTCAGTCTGTGGCCCATACTCTCCTGATCCTTCAGTCTGTGGCCCATACTCTCCTGATCCTTCAGTCTGTGGCCCATGCTCTCCTGATCCTTCAGTCTATGGCCCATACTCTCCTGATCCTTCAGTCTGTGGCCCATACTCTCCTGATCCTTCAGTCTGTGGCCCATACTCTCCTGATCCTTCAGTCTGTGGCCCATACTCTCCTGATCCTTCAGTCTGTGGCCCACTCTCCTGATCCTTCAGTCTGTGGCCCAAACTCTTTTGATCCTGCTCTTTAAGGCCCACTGTGCTGATCCTTCAGTACTTTTACCAAATACGAGTATGTTGAAGAGATTTTTTAACTCGACAAAACACAGCCAAATATCCACAGCTGCTGTCAAAATATCTGACAGAAAAAAGTTTTGAAGCAAAAAACTGCAGTTTAAACGCATTACTTTAGGTTACATTCCTTTTGCAAGTTGTCGCAGTTTAAGCTATCAGCTTGAACAGAAGCATCGCTCTACATATCTTTTTCTCACAGAAAGGCACGGGGTTAGAGAGAATTGACCAAACTGTTTCAGCTGTCGCTATTTAACGTTGTGCAATTCTACTTCTTAAACCTTCAAGAGCATATTTTCATTTATCCATCCAGAATAGATAAGCGATTCGGTCTATTCCATCAAACAAGGCGTTTAGATTAGCAATGAATTCTATATCGTCATATCCGTAGGGGATAGATTGACAATCCATTCTATTCCTTCATATCCGTAGGGGATAGATTAGCAATCCATTCTATTCCTTCATATCCGTAGGGGATAGATTAGCAATCCATTCTATACCTTCATATCCGTAGGGGATAGATTAGGAATCCATTCTATACCTTCATATCCGTAGGGGATAGATTAGCAATCCATTCTATTCCTTCATATCCTTAGGGGATAGATTGGCAATCCATTCTATTCCTTCATATCCGTAGGGGATAGATTGGCAATCCATTCTATTCCTTCATATCCGTAGGGGATAGATTAGCAATCCATTCTATACCTTCATATCCGTAGGGGATAGATTGGCAATCCATTCTATTCCTTCATATCCTTAGGGGATAGATTGGCAATCCATTCTATTCCTTCATATCCGTAGGGGATAGATTGGCAATCCATTCTATTCCTTCATATCCGTAGGGGATAGATTGGCAATCCATTCTATTCCTTCATATCCGTAGGGGATAGATTGGCAATCCATTCTATACCTTCATATTCTTAGGGGATAGATTGGCAATCCATTCTATTCCTTCATATCCGTAGGGGATAGATTAGCAATCCATTCTATACCTTCATATCGTTAGGGGATAGATTGGCAATCCATTCTATACCTTCATATCCGTAGGGGATAGATTAGCAATCCATTCTATTCCTTCATATCCGTAGGGGATAGATTAGCAATCCATTCTATACCTTCATATCCTTAGGGGATAGATTGCCAATCCATTCTATACCTTCATATCCGTAGGGGTTAGATTAGCAATCCATTCTATTTCTTCATATCCGTAGGGGATAGATTAGCAATCCATTCTATACCTTCATATCCGTAGGGGATAGATTAGCAATCCATTCTATACCTTCATATCCGTAGGGGATAGATTAGCAATCCATTCTATACCTTCATATCCGTAGGGGATAGATTAGCAATCCATTCTATTCCTTCATATCCGTAGGGGATAGATTAGCAATCCATTCTATTCCTTCATATCCGTAGGGGATAGATTAGCAATCCATTCTATTCCTTCATATCCTTAGGGGATAGATTAGCAATCCATTCTATACCTTCATATCCGTAGGGGATAGATTAGCAATCCATTCTATACCTTCATATCCGTAGGGGATAGATTAGCAATCCATTCTATACCTTCATATCCGTAGGGGATAGATTAGCGATCCATTCTATACCTTCATATCCGTAGGGGATAGATTAGCAATCCATTCTATACCTTCATATCGGTAGGGGATAGATTAGCAATCCATTCTTTACCTTCATATCGGTAGGGGATAGATTGGCAATCCATCATATTCCATCAAAAGTTCCTTCAATTCCTTCAATTCGAACCATCCAAAGGATAATAATTAGTGTCGAATTCTAGAATACTCGAGAAATCAAAACAGGGTCAAATCTGAGAATCACGAGGATTCGTACCCTGGTCAAATCCAAGAATCATGAGAATTCTAGCCCTGGTCGAATCCGAGAATTATGAGGATTCGAACCAGTGTCAAATCCGAGAATCTTGAGGATTCGAACCAATGTCAACTTTTGGACTGTCAATTATTCGAGTCAGTGACATCTGACTTGTGCCTTTTCAGTCCTTTATTCAGATGAAAAATCATCAAATAGCATTTCCCAATCATTGGCACGAATCAAATCGATCACTCAAAAAACCAGAAGCCACTTGCCTAGATTATGCTCCCATCGCGTTTATCGCCATATCAAAACTAAGCAGTTTCTCTCAATTGTCTCTATTAAAAATACTATTTTTCAGCATAAAACGAACCGGCGCGTGACAGCTCACAATGGCTGATATCTGCCGAGATTAACTCGTGTATCATTCTCGTATTTATTAATCTAGATTTGATTCTAATCTAGTCATTCACTGATTAGGTTAACTGGTTCACTTTATTTGATTAAATGAAAAAGTGAGGAGACACAGAAGAAAAAGAGGGAAGAGAAAGAGGGGAGAGAGAGGAGAAAGATAAGAAGTGAGAGGTGAGAGTTGTAATAGAGGAGAGAGGTGAGAGAGGAGAGAGGTGAGAGAGGAGAGAGGTAATAGAGGAGAGAGGTGAGAGAGGAGAGAGGTAATAGAGGAGAGAGGTGACAGAGGAGAGAGGTGAGAGAGGAGAGAGGTGAGAGGTGAGAGAGGAGAGAGGTAATAGAGGAGAGAGGTGAGAGAGGAGAGAGGTGAGAGAGGAGAGAGGTAATAGAGGAGAGAGGTGAGAGAGGAGAGAGGTAATAGAGGAGAGAGGTGAGAGAGGAGAGAGGTAATAAAGGAGAGAGGTGAGAGAGGAGAGAGGTAATAAAGGAGAGAGGTGAGAGAGGAGAGAGGTAATAGAGGAGAGAGGTGAGAGAGGAGAGAGGTAATAGAGGAGAGAGGTGAGAGAGGAGAGAGGTGAGAGAGGAGAGAGGTAATAAAGGAGAGAGGTGAGAGAGGAGAGAGGTAATAGAGGAGAGAGGTGAGAGAGGAGAGAGGTAATAGAGGAGAGAGGTGAGAGGTGAGAGAGGAGAGAGGTAATAGAGGAGAGAGGTGAGAGAGGAGAGAGGTGAGAGAGGAGAGAGGTAATAGAGGAGAGAGGTGAGAGAGGAGAGAGGTAATAGAGGAGAGAGGTGAGAGAGGAGAGAGGTGAGAGAGGAGAGAGGTAATAAAGGAGAGAGGTGAGAGAGGAGAGAGGTAATAGAGGAGAGAGGTGAGAGAGGAGAGAGGTAATAGAGGAGAGAGGTGAGAGGTGAGAGAGGAGAGAGGTAATAGAGGAGAGAGGTGAGAGAGGAGAGAGGTGAGAGAGGAGAGAGGTAATAGAGGAGAGAGGTGAGAGAGGAGAGAGGTAATAGAGGAGAGAGGTGAGAGAGGAGAGAGGTAATAAAGGAGAGAGGTGAGAGAGGAGAGAGGTAATAGAGGAGAGAGGTGAGAGAGGAGAGAGGTAATAGAGGAGAGGGGAGAGGTAATAGAGGAGAGAGGTGAGAGAGGAGAGAGGTAGTAGAGGAGAGAGGTGAGAGAGGAGAGAGGTAATAGAGGAGAGAGGTGAGAGAGGAGAGAGGTAATAGAGGAGAGAGGTGAGAGAGGAGAGAGGTAATAGAGGAGAGAGGTGAGAGAGGAGAGAGGTAATAGAGGAGAGAGGTGAGAGAGGAGAGAGGTAATAGAGGAGAGAGGTGAGAGAGGAGAGAGGTAATAGAGGAGAGAGGTGAGAGAGGAGAGAGGTAATAGAGGAGAGAGGTGAGATAGGAGAGAGGTAATAGAGGAGAGAGGTGAGAGAGGAGAGAGGTAATAGAGGAGAGGGGTAATAGAGGAGAGAGGTAATAGAGGAGAGAGGTAATAGAGGAGAGAGGTGAGAGAGGAGAGAGGAGAGAGGTAATAGAGGAGAGAGGTGAGAGAGGAGAGAGGTGAGAGAAGAGAGAGGTAATAGAGGAGAGAGGTAATAGAGGAGAGAGGTGAGAGAGGAGAGAGGTAATAGAGGAGAGAGGTGAGAGAGGAGAGAGGTAATAGAGGAGAGAGGTGAGAGAGGAGAGAGGTAATAGAGGAGAGAGGTGAGAGAGGAGAGAGGTAATAGAGGAGAGAGGTGAGAGAGGAGAGAGGTAATAGAGGAGAGGGGTAATAGAGGAGAGAGGTAATAGAGGAGAGAGGTAATAGTGGAGAGAGGTAATAGAGGAGAGAGGTGAGAGAGGAGAGAGGTAATAGAGGAGAGAGGTGAGAGAGGAGAGAGGTAATAGAGGAGAGAGGTGAGAGGTGAGAGAGGAGAGAGGTAATAGAGGAGAGAGGTGAGAGAGGAGAGAGGTGAGAGAGGAGAGAGGTAATAGAGGAGAGAGGTAATAGAGGAGAGAGGTGAGAGAGGAGAGAGGTAATAGAGGAGAGAGGTGAGAGAGTAGAGAGGTAATAGAGGAGAGGGGTAATGGAGGAGAGAGGTAATAGAGGAGAGAGGTAATAGAGAAGAGAGGTGAGAGAGGAGAGAGGTGAGAGAGGAGAGAGGTAATAGAGGAGGAGAGGGGTAATAGAGGAGAGGGGTAATAGAGGAGAGGGGTAATAGAGGAGAGAGGTGACAGAGGAGAGAGGTGAGAGAGGAGAGAGGTGAGAAGTTTGATCACTGACCACCTGTCTCGTCTTTCACAACATTATCTTATAATCTACGAGTATATTCATAGCATAACCGATTGCAACTTGCTTCTCCATAAGGATAACTATTGTATCATATAATATTTCTCGCTTTTTTCTCCAAGGCTGCGGGCTTGCAGAAGGCGCGAAGCGGCTCTGTGAATCCAATTAATTACAGCAATTTACCCTGCTAACGGTAGCTGCAGCAGCCGATTTGCAATCTCTTAAAGCTTTGCTCACCCTCGGGTACTGGCGACCATCTAGCTGTGCTCAACTCACTGTGCTCAACTAACTTAGCTGAGCGGCAGGGCAAATCAAGGAGCATTAGCATACTTCTTATCTTGAGCTGCCTTGCCTTGGGGGTTAGGGAGAGAAGATTCGGGAGATTGGCTGAGCACAGCTGCCGCAGTAGAGCTCAGGTGATGAGGGTAAATAAAACACCGGCCATCAAGCGTCGGCAGTGCATTGCTTTGCCCTGATGTGCACACAGTCTACTCAGCTGCAAATCAGTACCGACATTTCGTCGGATAATAATAATTCCGGCTGGCCTGGAATAAAGCAGTTCTGCGCGGCAATTCAGTGGGGTTCGGATGCTGCCGATATGTTCGGAAAAAAATAAATTCCATTACTGAGACGCGGCTGTCATATATATTTATTTATATTTGTAATTTGTATTATAATATAATAATTTTGCCTAATAATAATTTTAATCATTTAATTGTTGTTCTTCTCAATTTTCTACAAAAGCAGCTAATATAAAAATTCAACTAGGGAACATTGTCAACTGGGGATCCTCATCAATGGGGGGTCATCATCAAATGAGGGATCATGGTCAACTGGGGAATAATTGTCAACTGAGTGATCATCATCAACTGGGGGATCATTGTCAACTGGGGGATCATTGTCAACTGGGGGATCATTGTCAACTGGGGGATCATTGTCAACTGGGGGATCATTGTCAACTGGGGGATCATTGTCAACTGGGGGATCATTGTCAACTGGGTGATCATCATTAACTGGGGGATCATTGTCAACTGGGGGATCATTGTCAACTGGGTGATCATCATCAACTGGGGGATCATGGTCAACTGGGGAATAATTGTCAACTGAGGGATTCATTGTCAACTGGGTGATCATCATCAACTGGGGGATCATTGTTGATCCATGTTGCTCCATATGGTAGACTTTCACAAAAATCGGTCATTCGATTTCGGATTTATTGTGAATTATTGCGGCAGTGGGTATTTGAAACAGCCCCGAGGTCTTCCCCAGGGGGATATAGCGTGGTCCTACTACTGTTAAGGAAGTCGCTATGCTAGAGCGGAGGACACAAACAGGATGCGATGCCGGCCTCCATAAATCTGAAATATATCTGCCTAGTGCTGATACTCGGATAAAATACGACCCTAAGAAGCGTTGTGAAGTGAATTAGCGTACTTCAATTTGATTGCCGACTGAGACTTGAATGAAAGTAGCAAGACTCTACGAGTAGACAATAAACAACTCGCAAATCAACAGTTTAACATCTATATATTTATTGAAGTGAGTCTTTTATGCTAATTGCCAAATTTTTACTTCTAAATATAAGTATCTATAAGCATCAGAATAGTTATATTGTTGCACAGTTGAATGACATCTCAAACAAGTTAGTTGACGGTGTTACAGTTTGGAATGAAGCAGATTTCACTAATAGAGAAGACCTTGTCGAAACTAAACAATTACCCAATATATTAGTTGGTTATTCCAATAAAATGGCGTTGCAACAACAAAATATTTAAACCTGAGAATTCGAACCAGTGTCGGATCCTAGAACACCCGTGGATTCGAGCCAGGGTCAAATCTTAGAACACCCGAGGATTCGAACCAGGGTCAAATCTTAGAACACCCGAGGATTCGAACCAGGGTCAAATCCTAGAACACCCGTGGATTCGAACCAGGGTCAAATCCTAGAACACCCGTGGATTCGAACCAGGGTCAAATCTTAGAACACCCGAGGATTCGAACCAGGGTCAAATCTTAGAACACCCGAGGATTCGAACCAGGGTCAAATCCTAGAATACCCGTGGATTAGAACCAGGGTCAAATCCTAGAATACCCGAGGATTCGAGCCTCGGGATTCGATACCCGAGGTCAAATCCTAGAATACCCGAGGATTCGAACCATGGTCAAATCCTAGAACACCCGTGGATTAGAACCAGGGTCAAATCCTAGAATCCCAGGGATTAGTATAGTAATCAAAAGAGGAGGATATTTTAGAAACTCATTAATAATCCACTGGATTATGTGGGTTGAGAATCAGAAAACATAAGCTTGCATAGCTTGGAAACGGATGGCGAGGAAGGCAATGTCACACAAAGAATTCAGATTAACAATGGTCGATGCAATCACTTGGTCAGGGATATACAAGTGTCAGTGCCTGCTTGCCAGCTTGAGTGGGTGCTCCCCAGCTGTTGCCACCGGCCTGTAAGCGATCTGAGGCGAACCGCCGCCCACGCCGCCCACGACGCCAATGCCGCCGCTGACGCCGACGCCGCTGCTGGCGGCTTCGCCAAGACCGTCGCCGCCGCGGAAGCACTGGACAATCCGCCTTCGGCGATGGAAGCAGAATAGCAGCAGTAGGAGAGCCACTGACAGTGGCACAATGACAAAATAGTAGCTGTGGATCGGCTTCGGGTCCGCGCGATGCACTTCGCCGCCCGAGTGTGGCGGCTGAGGCTGCGGCGGCTGCGGCCGTTGTTCTGGCACAGCGGAGCTGATGTTGACTGTGGCCGCAGCTGCTGCTTGAGTCGCAGTCACTCCGGCTGCAGCCAAGGACCACAGGCGGTGCCAGCCACCCAAAGTCATCAGGACCAGACGCTCTCGCAACTAAACTTAATTAACGAGGTTAGAATTGGCCTCTTCAAACCCTACGGCTCAGATTGACGGATTCAGGTGGCGGTCTCTGAGCCTTTAGTTGACAATCAACAATGGGACAATAGCAATGGGCGCAGAGCTCCGATTGGCCTTCCGACCGACCGGCTGAGGACAATGCCCTGGAGACACACGGGAGGAAATAAAAAATATGCGGACCTAAGCGAAGATCGACAGCGAGAGAGCTGGGGAAAATGGGACATGAAACTCAAGGGGAGCTGTATTTGGGGTAGGGGCCGCCCCTGAATATCCGCAGCTTTGGGAAGGAGGAAGGCAGTCAAAGCTTATTGCTGCTGCTCAGCAGTGTTCGCCACCTCCCTCCTCCTTTCTGTCTTCCCTACTTGTGTGTGCCCCGCAAACACTACTTGGAATCCTTAATCCCTCTTCCTTCTCTCTTCCCCTATCCCGCAGCCATCCAGCTTCTCCCAAGCAATCTCTACGCTTGCTGACTGCCCCCCCCCCCGGCTACGGGGATCTACGGGAGTAGGCCGGTAGTCCAATCGAATCCTACGGAGGCTGAGAAAGACGAAAGACTAAGTCGTGAAAACGAGAGGAAATGAAAAAAGGCGATATAGGGGATCGCCGTCGGCTTCTCTGTCACGGCAGCGCGTGGGCACGCGGCGAGGTGGAGAAAAAGCCAGAAGGTCGGGGACTTGGTTCCGCCTGTTACACACGCACAGATCGAGAGTCTAAATATTGATGCGCGGCTTGGAGGTGGGGGCGAGGCCGCCCCAGCAGCAGCAGCCGCAATGTCAATGAGGATTTTTCCTTTAGAAACAGGGCCACAATGGGCGAGGCAAGCGCTGACAGCTAGGAGTGCACAGATAGGCCAAGCAGTAGCTGCGCCAATTATAACCCGGTAGGACTCGATTTTCGAACAAGCTCAACAGATGCTGCAGTGAAATACATCAACGAGCAGTGATCTCGAATCCGTTACTCCTGGTTGCCATTATCTTGAAGCCTCTTGTCCGTAATTCTATGACTGTGCTCGTGATTCATCAGCCTCAAACAATTTACCCATTAGAATGAGTCACTCTACAGTCACCCCTAAGAATGAATATACTTTCACTCCTAAGAATGAGCCGCTCTATTGTCTCCCCTTAAGAATGAGCCGCTCTATTGTCTCCCCTTAAGAATGAGCCACTCTATTGTCTCCCCTTAAGAATGAGCCGCTCTATTGTCTCCCCTTAAGAATGAGCCACTCTATTGTCTCCCCTTAAGAATGAGCCACTCTATTGTCTCCCCTTAAGAATGAGCCGCTCTATTGTCTCCCCTTAAGAATGAGCCACTCTATTGTCTCCCCTTAAGAATGAGCCACTCTATCGTCTCCCCTTAAGAATGAGCCACTCTATCGTCTCCCCTTAAGAATGAGCCGCTCTATTGTCTCCCCTTAAGAATGAGCCACTCTATCGTCTCCCCTTAAGAATGAGCCACTCTATTGTCTCCCCTTAAGAATGAGCCGCTCTATTGTCTCCCCTTAAGAATGAGCCACTCTATTGTCTCCCCTTAAGAATGAGCCACTCTATTGTCTCCCCTTAAGAATGAGCCACTCCACTGTCACCTTTAAGAATGAGTCACTCCACTGTCACCCTAAGAATGAGTCACTTTACTGTCACCCCTATGAATGAGTCACTATACAGTCAGCCCTAAATAATGAGTCACTCCACTGCCACCCTAGGAAATGAGTCATTCCACTATCACCCTTTAAGAATGAGCCACTCCACTGTCACCTTTAAGAATGAGTCACTCCACTGTCACCCTAAGAATGGGTCACTCCACTGTCACCCTTTAAGAATGAGTCACTCCACTGTCACCCTTTAAAAATGAGTCACTCTACTGTCACCCCTATGAATGAGTCACTATACAGTCAGCCCTAAATAATGAGTCACTCCACTGTCACTCCAAAAGAATGAGTCACTCCACTGTCCCCCTAAGAATGGGTCACTCCACTGTCACCCTTTAAGAATGAGCCACTCTATTGTCTCCCCTTAAGAATGAGTCACTCCACTGCCACATTAAGAGTCACTCCACTGTCACCCTAAGAAATGAGTCATTCCACTATCACCCTTTAAGAATGAGTCACTTCACTGTCACCTTAAAAGTGAGTTATCTGTGAGCATAGTCGTCAAAGTACGGCTCGTAAATTGGGAATGAGATCACAGTTATTAGCGGTGCACCGAAATTGAGCTGTGCTTGGCCAATTAACTGAATAAACTTGGTCAACTGAGCTCAGAGAGTCGGCAGTATCAAATCAATGACCGTCAGCTGAGGAAATTCGCTTGCTGCTCACTCACTAGCTCACTCGAGAGTAAGATTGACTCGAGCTGCCGGCACGCTCCTGTTGCCAGCCGAGTTAAATTATACGAGTATAGGAAGTTTTCTCTTGTGCCCGCCAAGCAAGAACGCGTCAGTCAAGGAGTGAGCAAGAGAGAAAGCGAAATCTATTTATTTGGTATTTTTCCCACAGGGCACGACTGGGATATTGGCTAGCTGGAGCTGTGAGGCGTCTGAGAATCCCTGTTTCCCTCTCTGCTTCTGCCGCTGGCTGCACAAGAGATCGATGCTCTCGCGACTGTTCTGACTGACTGAGCACTCGCAAAGCAACAATCAGACTGGACCCGACTAGGAAGAATAAAATAATTGGGGAAGCTCGCAGGACTTGAAGGAATCTAGTGACAACCCGGACTGTCGGATCTGACAGTTGTGACTTAGCTAATGATTTATGAGCACACAAGTGAGACTAGGGTAACAGGGGAGACACTGGGGTAACAGGAGAGACACTGGGGTAACAGGGGAGACTCTGGGGTAAAAGGGGAGACACTGGGGTAACAGGAGAGACACTGGGGTAACAGGGGAGACTCTGGGGTAACAGGGGAGACTCTGGGGTAACAGGGGAGACACTGGGGTAACAGGGGAGACACTGGGGTAACAGGTGAGACACTGGGGTAACAGGGGAGACACTGCGGTAACAGGGGAGACACAGGGGTAACAGGGGAGACTCTGGGGTAACAGGGGAGACACAGAGGTAACAGGAGAGACACTGGGGTAACAGGAGAGACACTGGGATAACAGGTGAGACACAGAGGTAACAGGGGAGGACACTGGGGTAACAGGGAAGACTCTGGGGTAACAGGGGAGACACTGGGGTAACAGGAGAGACACTGAGGTAACATGAGAGACACTGGGGTAACAGGTGAGACACTGGGGTAACAGGGGAGACTCTGGGGTAACAGGTGAGGACACTGGGGTAACAGGGGAGACTCTGGGGTAACAGGTGAGGACACTGGGGTAACAGGGGAGACACTGGGGTAACAGGTGAGGACACTGGGGTAACAGGGGAGACACTGGGGTAACATGAGAGACACTGGGGTAACAGGTGAGGACACTGGGGTAACAGGAGAGACACTGGGGTAACAGGTGAGACACTGGGGTAACAGGGGAGACTCTGGGGTAACAGGAGAGGCATTGGGGTAACAGGGGAGACACTGGGGTAACAGGTGAGACACTGGGGTAACAGGGGAGACTCTGGGGTAACAGGGGAGACACTGGGGTAACAGCTGAGGACACTGGGGTAACAGGGGAGACACTGCGGTAACAGGGGAGACACAGGGGTAACAGGGGAGACTCTGGGGTAACAGGGGAGACACAGAGGTAACAGGAGAGACACTGGGGTAACAGGAGAGACACTGGGATAACAGGTGAGACACAGAGGTAACAGGGGAGGACACTGGGGTAACAGGGAAGACTCTGGGGTAACAGGGGAGACACTGGGGTAACAGGAGAGACACTGAGGTAACATGAGAGACACTGGGGTAACAGGTGAGACACTGGGGTAACAGGGGAGACTCTGGGGTAACAGGTGAGGACACTGGGGTAACAGGGGAGACTCTGGGGTAACAGGTGAGGACACTGGGGTAACAGGGGAGACACTGGGGTAACAGGTGAGGACACTGGGGTAACAGGGGAGACACTGGGGTAACATGAGAGACACTGGGGTAACAGGGGAGACACTGGGGTAACATGAGAGACACTGGGGTAACAGGTGAGGACACTGGGGTAACAGGAGAGACACTGGGGTAACAGGTGAGACACTGGGGTAACAGGGGAGACTCTGGGGTAACAGGAGAGGCATTGGGGTAACAGGGGAGACACTGGGGTAACAGGAGAGGCATTGGGGTAACAGGTGAGACACTGGGGTAACAGGGGAGACACTGGGGTAACAGGTGAGGACACTGGGGTAATAGGGGAGACACTGGAGTAACAGGAGAGACACTGGGGTAACAGGTGAGGACACTGGGGTAACAGGGGAGACACTGGGGTAACAGGGGAGACACTGGGGTAACAGGTGAGGACACTGGGGTAACAGGGGAGACACTGGGGTAACAGGGGAGACACTGGGGTAACAGGGGAGACACTGGGGTAACAGGGGAGACACTGGGGTAACAGGGGAGACACTGGGGTAACAGGGGAGACGTTGCAGCGTGACGTAAACGATTTTTGTCATTTCTCTCGCCCAAGACCTGTGCTAAGCTAAATACTGGATGTGTTGGCATCTTACAAAAGCAGTTGTTTTCTTTTCAACTTGAAATTTTATGTGTTTCATTCCGAGCTGAGCTTGAGTTAGTTTCTTTCAATCAAACTGAGTAAGAGTTAAACTTGCTTTATTGACTTTTTAAAAAAAGGCATTTTAAAATGAAAATATGACTGACAGCATAAACTCAAACAGATACAGCAGAAGTTTTTGTGGAAATGCTCACATTGCAACAGTTAAGCTAAACAGTTATATGTTATTTATATATATTGGATATATATATTTTAGTGTCCTTAACTAATCCTTAATTATTATCCCAGCATACTTAAAATAAGAATCGGCAACTGAAGCGCGTTAACGCGCAACACACACATAGAAGTGCACCATATAAAACCACGCGCAATTGTGAAACTGTACCTTTTAACATAGCAGCACAGAACTGTTAAAAATGGTGGCTTAAAATAAAAAACACCGACAGCTTAAAGTACAGTACCGGTTTAGCGAGCTGCAGAACTGTTCGAAGTAATTAGCAGTGCATAAAATTAGAGTGCGGGAGATACTGTGAGTAGAGTGGGGTGAGTCGGGAGGGTGGGTAGATAGAGTGGGGTAATTCGGTAGGGTGGGTAGATATAGAACAAATTAGAAATATTTTCAACGAGGACAAATGCTTTATAATTTTTACGCAGACTTGAGATACACGGAGTACATGAAAACAATTAGACACATGACAACAATGCTTTTTGGGATAAATAAATGTTAGCAAGAACCAGAAGTTCTTTTTTAAACGAACGCGACCCATTGGACACAGATACAGATAAAAACAATCAGGCGTACTTCAGTCCAAGAGGACAATGTCCGGCTCCTGGGCTGAACCGGCCGCGGCCTTCGCCTCACCATCGGCAGAGTTTTCTGGGGCCACAATTTCCACAAGTTCGTCATCATCTTCGTCGGCATTGTCAACAAGTCGAGCCCGTTTTGCGTCTCCGGCGCTGACCAGCTCGGATCGGCGCTTCCGCCCAGCGGCGGCTGGCTCATCGGCTGCGGCCGTCGCCTGCACCGACTGCAGATCGCCGACAATTTGAAAATCGACACCGGCCGGCAGACGATGCCGGAGATTCTCGCCGTCGCCGTTATCTTTCTCATCGCCGTCGCTATCAACGGCGGCGATGATCAGGAGCAGATTGTAGCGCTGGAGGAAGTCGTCGCAGCGTAGGCGAGCGTGATTGCCGATTCCGAAACGCGCCAGCGGCTGCGGGTCGTTGGCGTCGGTCTCGCCGGCCTCGGAGCTGACCAGAATGACGCCACGTCCTTCGATCTCAACGTCCGGAGCCACCATGGCCAGTTCGGCCTTGAGAACTCGATCTCGCAGGGCGCCAACAGTCAGCGAGCTGGGGTCGCAACGGAGAGTCACCTGTCACAGGTGGTCACAGTGGAGGGGCTTGTGTGTGAGTGGATCTAGGATCTTTTTGAGGAATTGGGACTTTGGGATTTGAAGACTTTAATAGTTGATAGGTGATCTAAAGCTACTCAAACTGAGGATTTGAGAAGGCAATCTAAGCTACCCAAAGTGAGGATTTGGGAAGGTAATCTAAAGCTACTCAAAGTGAGGATTTGGGAAGGTAATCTAAAGCTACTCAAAGTGAGGATTTGGGATGGTAATCTAAAGCTACTTAAAGTGAGGATTTGGGATGGTAATCTAAAGCTACTCAAAGTGAGGATTTGGAATGGTAATCTAAAGCTACTCAAAGTGAGGATTTGGGAAGGAATCTAAGCTACTCAAAGTGAGGATTTGGGAAGGTAATCTAAAGCTACTCAAAGTGAGGATTTGGGATGGTAATCTAAAGCTACTCAAAGTGAGGATTTGGGATGGTAATCTAAAGCTACTCAAAGTGAGGATTTGGGATGGTAATCTAAAGCTACTCAAGGTGAGGATTTGGGATGGTAATCTAAAGCTACTCAAAGTGAGGATTTGGGAAGGAATCTAAGCTACTCAAAGTGAGGATTTGGGAAGGTGATCTAAAGCTACTCAAGGTGAGGATTTGGGAAGGGAAAACAAGGCTTGTGAGGACTTGGGTAGGTAATGTAAAGCGAATTAAACGGAGGGTTTGAGAAGGCTAGTCAGCCAGGGCACCATGAGCACACAAATAAGCAAAGGTAAGCACACCTGTGGCTGCGGGGCGCACACGTAGCACTTGGGATTAGGCAGCGGCAGAGCGCACGGTATAATAATCCTGCCGCGCGGGTGAAGCTCTTTCTCAAGGAAGACGGACCGGCACTGCTCCGGGCGTCCATCGAGCACCTTCAAAGCCTCCAGAACAATTAGGCCGGCAATGATGGCATTGGTGGTGGCAATAGCCGGTATGATATTGCCGGCCATAGCTTTGACAGAAAAGCGGCTGCCGGGTGCGATGCCGAACGCGTAGGCCCTGAGATTGGCAGCCGAAGCTACAAAGTCCATGGCAGCCTGGTCGTCCTTGTCGAACACCAGATAGTCGTCATCGGTTCGTCGTTCAGCGTAGCGACGCCGCAGATTTTCAACAGCCGAGCGAAACACGTGGCAGCACTGGGCAGTGGACCAGACTGTCTGGTCGCGTTGGCAGCCTTCAGTTGACGGCGCGGCGTCGCCTGAGCCGTCCAGTTGAGCCTCGGTCAGCGGCGTCGGCGCCCGACGACCAGGCCGCTGCCAGAGCACCGACATGCTCAGCAGGTAGCGAATGTCATCGGCAAACAGCTTCTTCAACAGTCGGCCAGAATCATAGCCGGTGGCTTCTGCCCAACTGCGCGTCGTCTGTTTCTCCTTCTGTCCATTATTATTATCGTTGGCTTCAGCGGCTTCCGCTGTCGCCGACTCCTCCTTGCCGTTGGAGGCGCTAGACGAAGCCAGCTCCGGGTCTTCTGTATCGGGCGCCACGTCCTGGTCTGGATCGGCCTCTCCAAATAGCTGGCTAAACAGATACTTGGCCCACACAACGCAGTGAATTGGCTCTGATGGAGTATTGCGAATAGTGCAAGCTGGATAGGACTTCTGCTTCTGCTGCTCCTTGCACTCGTAGCAGGCCGTCACGCCTTTGCGGATGACCGTCACCTGCGGCAGGAGGGAGTGCGCAATACTGATTGGTAGCTTAGGGAGACACTGGGATTAAGATTTCTGAGGGACAGGCAGACACAAAGGGAGTGAAGGACAGGTGAGAACAACACACACAGGGAGTGACGGACAGGTGAGAAAAACACACAGGGAGTGACGGACAGGTGAGAACAACACACAGGGAGTGACGGACAGGTGAGAACAACACACAGGGAGTAACGGACAGGTGAGAAACACACACAGGGAGGGACGGACAGGTGAGAAACACACACAGGGAGTGACGGACAGGTGAGAAACAGACACAGGGAGTGACGGACAGGTGAGAAACACACATGGAGTAACGGACAGGTGAGAAACAGACACAGGGAGTGACGGACAGGTGAGAACACACAGGGTGTAACGGATAGGTGAGAAACACACACAGGGAGTAACGGACAGGTGAGAAACACACACAGGGAGTAACGGACAGGTGAGAAACACACACAGTGAGTGACGGACAGGTGAGAACACACAGGGTGTAACGGACAGGTGAGAAACACACACAGGGAGTGACGGACAGGTGAGAACACACAGGGAGTAACGGACAGGTGAGAAACAGACACAGGGAGTGACGGACAGGTGAGAACACACAGGGTGTAACGGACAGGTGAGAAACACACACAGGGAGTGACGGACAGGTGAGAACACACAGGGAGTAACGGACAGGTGAGAAACACACAGGGAGGGACGGACAGGTGAGAAACACACACAGGCAAAGATGAGCACCCGGAAACACAAGATTGAGTCGGAGTTCACCTGTCCAAGGTATCCAGCTGATCCGCTCTCAACCAGCGGCACATTGGCAGCCAGACAGAGCCTATTGACATGATTCCTGGCAGCTCTGTTATCTAGAGCGATCAGGACGATATCAAAGCCGGAGAAGAAGTCCACGCCGTACTTTTCGTCCATAATAGAGTCGTGATAGGCGGTAATGTCGACATCCCGGCCATACTTTAGCACGCTCTGCTTAGCAACTAAGGCTTTGGATTGGCCAACGTGCTCCTTGCGGAATAGGAACTGTCTGTTTAGATTCGAAACATCAATTGTGTCCAGGTCGATGATGCTGATTTTACGAAAACCTGACACAACCAGGTTTTTCAAAAGTTCACAGCCGATACCGCCGGCACCGACAACCAGAACTTGAGAATCAGATGCCACTTCCTTTGGTGAACGACGCATATTGGTCTGCAATTTGTCTGCAAGGTGTCTAGTGCCTATTAGATCCAGTCAAATATGGTGTCCAATTCTACGAAATCATATCAGAAAGGTGTGTCTAATGTCAACAGATACAGGCAGAAAGGGTGTCTAATGTAATTAGATTTAGTCAGAAAGGGTGTCTAATGTAATTAGATTCAGTCAGAAAGGGTGTCTAATGTCATTAGATTCAGTCAGAAAGGTGTGTCTAATGTCATTAGATTCAGTCAGAAAGGGTGTCTAATGTCATTAGATTCAGTCAGAAAGGGTGTCTAATGTCATTAGATTCAGTCAGAAAGGGTGTCTAATGTCATTAGATTCAGTCAGAAAGGGTGTCTAATGTCATTAGATTCAGTCAGAAAGGTGTGTCTAATGTAATTAGATTCAGTCAGAAAGGGTGTCTAATGTCATTAGATTCAGTCAGAAAGGGTGTCTAATGTCATTAGATTCAGTCAGAAAGGGTGTCTAATGTCATTAGATTCAGTCAGAAAGGTGTGTCTAATGTAATTAGATTCAGTCAGAAAGGGTGTCTAATGTCATTAGATTCAGTCAGAAAGGGTGTCTAATGTCATTAGATTCAGTCAGAAAGGGTGTCTAATGTCATTAGATTCAGTCAGAAAGGTGTGTCTAATGTAATTAGATTCAGTCAGAAAGGGTGTCTAATGTCATTAGATTCAGTCAGAAAGGGTGTCTAATGTAATTAGATTCAGTCAGAAAGGGTGTCTAATGTAATTAGATTCAGTCAGAAAGGTGTGTCTAATGTAATTAGATTCAGTCAGAAAGGGTGTCTAATGTCATTAGATTCAGTCAGAAAGGGTGTCTAATGTCATTAGATTCAGTCAGAAAGGTGTGTCTAATGTAATTAGATTCAGTCAGAAAGGGTGTCTAATGTCATTAGATTCAGTCAGAAAGGGTGTCTAATGTAATTAGATTCAGTCAGAAAGGGTGTCTAATGTAATTAGATTCAGTCAGAAAGGTGTGTCTAATGTAATTAGATTCAGTCAGAAAGGGTGTCTAATGTCATTAGATTCAGTCAGAAAGGGTGTCTAATGTCATTAGATTCAGTCAGAAAGGGTGTCTAATGTTATTAGATTCAGTCAGAAAGGTGTGTCTAATGTAATTAGATTCAGTCAGAAAGGGTGTCTAATGTCATTAGATTCAGTCAGAAAGGGTGTCTAATGTCATTAGATTCAGTCAGAAAGGGTGTCTAATGTCATTAGATTCAGTCAGAAAGGGTGTCTAATGTCATTAGATTCAGTCAGAAAGGGTGTCTAATGTCATTAGATTCAGTCAGAAAGGGTGTCTAATGTAATTAGATTCAGTCAGAAAGGGTGTCTAATGTTATTAGATTCAGTCAGAAAGGGTGTCTAATGTTATTAGATTCAGTCAGAAAGGGTGTCTAATGTAATTAGATTCAGTCAGAAAGGGTGTCTAATGTAATTAGATTCAGTCAGAAAGGGTGTCTAATGTAATTAGATTCAGTCAGAAAGGGTGTCTAATGTTATTAGATTCAGTCAGAAAGGGTGTCTAATGTAATTAGATTCAGTCAGAAAGGGTGTCTAATGTTATTAGATTCAGTCAGAAAGGGTGTCTAATGTAATTAGATTCAGTCAGAAAGGGTGTCTAATGTAATTAGATTCAGTCAGAAAGGGTGTCTAATGTTATTAGATTCAGTCAGAAAGGGTGTCTAATGTAATTAGATTCAGTCAGAAAGGGTGTCTAATGTTATTAGATTCAGTCAGAAAGGGTGTCTAATGTAATTAGATTTAGTCAGAAAGGGTGTCTAATGTTATTAGATTCAGTCAGAAAGGGTGTCTAATGTAATTAGATTCAGTCAGAAAGGGTGTCTAATGTAATTAGATTCAGTCAGAAAGGGTGTCTAATGTTATTAGATTCAGTCAGAAAGGGTGTCTAATGTAATTAGATTCAGTCAGAAAGGGTGTCTAATGTCATTAGATTCAGTCAGAAAGGGTGTCTAATGTAATTAGATTCAGTCAGAAAGGGTGTCTAATGTAATTAGATTCAGTCAGAAAGGGTGTCTAATGTAATTAGATTCAGTCAGAAAGGTGTGTCTAATGTAATTAGATTCAGTCAGAAAGGGTGTCTAATGTAATTAGATTCAGTCAGAAAGGTGTGTCTAATGTAATTAGATTCAGTCAGAAAGGGTGTCTAATGTAATTAGATTCAGTCAGAAAGGGTGTCTAATGTAATTAGATTCAGTCAGAAAGGGTGTCTAATGTAATTAGATTCAGTCAGAAAGGGTGTCTAATGTAATTAGATTCAGTCAGAAAGGGTGTCTAATGTAATTAGATTCAGTCAGAAAGGGTGTCTAATGTTATTAGATTCAGTCAGAAAGGGTGTCTAATGTAATTAGATTCAGTCAGAAAGGGTGTCTAATGTCATTAGATTCAGTCAGAAAGGGTGTCTAATGTCATTAGATTCAGTCAGAAAGGTGTGTCTAATGTAATTAGATTCAGTCAGAAAGGGTGTCTAATGTCATTAGATTCAGTCAGAAGGGGTGTCTAATGTAATTATATTCAGTCAGAAAGGGTGTCTAATGTCATTAGATTCAGTCAGAAGGGGTGTCTAATGTCATTAGATTCAGTCAGAAAGGATGTCTAATGTAATTAGATTCAGTTAGAAAGGGTGTCTAATGTCATTAGATTCAGTCAGAAAGGGTGTCTAATGTCATTAGATTCAGTCAGAAAGGGTGTCTAATGTCATTAGATTCAGTCAGAAGGGGTGTCTAATGTAATTATATTCAGTCAGAAAGGGTGTCTAATGTAATTAGATTCAGTCAGAAAGGGTGTCTAATGTCATTAGATTCAGTCAGAAAGGGTGTCTAATGTCATTAGATTCAGTCAGAAAGGGTGTCTAATGTAATTAGATTCAGTCAGAAAGGTGTGTCTAATGTAATTAGATTCAGTCAGAAAGGGTGTCTAATGTAATTTGATTTAGTCAGAAAGGGTGTCTAATGTCATTAGATTCAGTCAGAAAGGGTGTCTAATGTAATTAGATTCAGTCAGAAAGGGTGTCTAATGTAATTAGATTCAGTCAGAAAGGGTGTAAAATCCAAATTTTTAAGTTTGTGGTAAAAAGAAAAGCGAGTAAGCGATACAGTACTATCGCTAAGCACAAAGGGCGTAGCATCAATCGATAATTTATTCATTATGCAGTACCTCACACAAGTCACAATACAATTGCAATAAGTAGGTCTGTAAGTAAGTAGAATTAGGTAATTGAATGTTAAGCAATAAATCAAAAGACCCTGACTCCATTTGATTGCGATATTATGTAAAGTTATTTCATTTTTTCGACGACTATATACAGCAATTAAAATAATAGTTTGTTATTTTAAGTAGCATTGTCAAGAAAAATTATTATTAACTTATACAAAATATTAAGTTGTAAAGTTATACATTCCACTAAAAACCAAGTGATACGTAACTATTAGTTCATTAGTAATTTAACCCAGTCAAATATTTACCTGTCAAGGCTGTGACAGTCAAGTTAATTTAAAAAGTTTTTATGTTTCTAAACATTAATGACTCTACATAAATAACAACACTAAAAGTGGCATGTGACACACATAAAATATTGGTACTGCCAAGCTGAGTGGAATGACAGACTAAATAGCACGTGAATTCACATTAAAGTGATCTAACAGGACAGATAAGGAGTGACTTAACAGGGAAGATAAGAAGTGACTTAACAGGGCAGATAAGGAGTGACTAACCAGGGCAGATAAGGAGTGGCTTAACAGGGCAGATAAGGAGTGACTTAACAGGGCAGATAAGGAGTGACTTAACAGGGCAGATAAGAAGTGACTTAACAGGGCAGATAAGGAGTGACAGGCTAGGGCAGATAAGGAGTGACAGGCTAGGGCAGATAAGGAGTGACAGGCTAGGGCAGATAAGGAGTGACAGGCTAGGGCAGATAAGGAGTGACAGGCTAGGGCAGATAAGGAGTGACAGGCTAGGGCAGATAAGGAGTGACAGGCCAGTCTTGATAAGGAGTGTCAGACTGGGTAGAGGTAAGTTGTCAGACAGCGGATCTAGGCGAGTACAGTATCACAGAATCACATTGAAAAGCAACCAAATATGTTCCATTTTACATCTGTGGACGATTCCCAAAAAAAACGTAAGCAATTAATAATAAATAGCTCAAAGAAGAGATGAAAAATTTGTCAAATAACTTCATACAGGTATCCATGCCATAAAATGTGTCTCTCATGACGCAATGAAAGCAGCAAAAACGTTCAGAAACTTGTAATTTGAAAGACAATTATATAATCTAGCTCTTCTTCTAAGTGATCAACTGACAACTGGAGCCTACTTGTGCCCTTGATGCTGCTGCTGCTGCTGCGGTGCGCTAAGCATAACCGCTCTGAGATCGTCAGGCATTCCGGAAATGACAGCGTCCAATTGAAATTGTAGCTGGGAAAGTTTGTCGCCAGACAGCGGAATCTGGCCTCGTTGGCCGCGTCTAAGACGCTCGCGCAGTTTCAGCACGAGGTCGACAGTCTCGACTTCGGCCCGTCCCTGGCACCAGCGGAGCAGGTCAACGCCGCACAGAGCCTCGGCGTGCAGCGCTTCGAGCTGAGCGTGCGCCTCTGACTGACGCTGCGCCAGCCATTGGGCAAAGTTGGGCGAAGCTAGAAACCGCTGATAGAGGCCCGACCAGTCGCCACGAATCACCGTGGTTAGCTGGGGCCCGGCAGAGACCAGAGAGCGAAGAAACTCGTCCGAATTGAAGGCGCGCATTAGTGGCACAGTTTTGAATGGCGAGATGCTCTTCTGCAGCGGCATCAGGCTGGCGACGTATCGCTCCTGCGGATGGGGCGATGCGTGAGGTTTAGGAAATCTGGGATTTAAGAGGTTTATGAAATCTGGGATTTAAGAGGTTTATGAAACCTGGGATTTAAGAGGTTTATGAAACCTGGGATTTAAGAGGTTTATGAAACCTTAGATTTGGGTTTATGGAATCTGGGATTTGGGTTTATGGAATCTGGGATTTGGGTTTATGGAATCTGGGATTTGGGTTTATGAAATCTTAGATTTGGGTTTATGGAATCTGGGATTAGGGTTTCTGAAATCTTAGATTTGGGTTTATGGAATCTGGGATTTGGGTTTATAAAATCTGGGATTTGGGGTATGAGATCAGGGATTTGAGATTATGAAATCTGGAATTGAGGTTTATGAAATCTGGGATTTGGGTTTATAAAATCTGGGATTTGGGTTTATAAAATCTGGGATTTGGGTTTATAAAATCTGGGATTTGGGGTATGAGATCAGGGATTTGAGATTATGAAATCTGGAATTGAGATTTATGAAATCTGGGATTTGGGTTTATGAAATCTGGTACGTGTACTTAGGATGCCGAGATGCTAATGGAATCTAGGATTTATGAGAATTTTGTAATGTAGAGAATGGGGATTTTTACTTTAGGATACTGGGGTATTCTAAATCTTGGATTCGAGACTTTAGGAGGTCAAGTGGCATCTGAAATCTAGGATTTAGAGATGTGACATCAGAGATTTTTTAATTTTCTGATCCGTTTGACAAAAGCTTAATATCTTTTGACGAATCTTTTGATTAATTATTTTACATAAGCACACAGGCTCACTCACCAGCGGTATCATAAACGACTGAGTCAGCTCATAGAATTGTCGCCTAATAATGACCGACTGGGCCTCAATCTGGCGACCGCGTTGAACGCCCTAAACAAGTAAGCAAATTAAAAGGTTTTGACACTACTCACAGTAGTGAAATCGCATTTTATAATATATATTCATTGAATACTTACCTTGCTAATTCTTTTAATAATAGTTTTGTCTGGGACAAGATAAGGCGTGTACTTGGAATAGATACCCGGCTTGAAGTCGAGACTCTTCAGACTGGAAGATTTTCGTTTCACTTTCAATTCCTTGTCAGCAACTGCAACAGATTTGAGGAGGAAACTTAGGGATTTTCACATCGTTTTTAGGATTATTATTTATTTGACTAATTTAGTTTCAAGGCGAGCTGGGGAAAGGTTGAGGGCAGTTGGGGGATTTGGTGGAAGGGATTTGAAGGGCTTTGGTGGAAGGGATTTGAAGGGCTTTGGTGGAAGGGATTTAAAGGGCTTTGGTGGAAGGGATTTAAAGAGCTTTGGTGGAAGGGACTTGGTGGAAGGGATTTGAAGGGCTTTGGTGGAAGGGATTTAAAGGGCTTTGGTGGAAGGGATTTGGTGGAAGGGATTTGAAGGGCTTTGGTGGAAGGGATTTGAAGGGCTTTGGTGGAAGGGATTTAAAGGGCTTTGGTGGAAGGGATTTAAAGAGCTTTGGTGGAAGGGACTTGGTGGAAGGGACTTGGTGGAAGGGATTTGAAGGGCTTTGGTGGAAGGGATTTAAAGGGCTTTGGTGGAAGGGATTTGGTGGAAGGGATTTGGTGGAAGGGATTTGAAGGGCTTTGGTGGAAGGGATTTGAAGGGATTTGAAGGGCTTTGGTGGAAGGGATATGAAGGGAGTTGGTGGAAGGGTTGTGAAGGGAGTTGGGGTACTGGAAATGAAGGGAGTTGGTGGAAGGGTTGTGAAGGGAGTTGGTGGAAGGGTTGTGAAGGGAGTTGGGGTACTGGAAATGAAGGGAGTTGGTGGAAGGGTTGTGAAGGGAGTTGGTGGAAGGGTTGTGAAGGGAGGTGGGGTACTGGAAATGAAGGGAGTTGGTGGAAGGGTTGTGAAGGGAGTTGGGGTAATGGAAATGAAGGGAGTTGGTGGAAGGTTATGAATACAGCTGGCGTAATGGAAATGTGAGTTTTGGGAACAGTGATTGAGCAAAAACTGTAAAGGTTTATTCGGGCTCACGCATATTGGCGCCAATTTTCACAATATGGGGCCAGTGTTGCAGCGCCTTAGCAAAGAATGGATTAGTCACGCCCAGCATAACTGACGGCCTGGAAACAAAAATATTAAACATTTTAGCCTCTTTCCAGCAATTATTCTATTAAAAGTAGCGACTAATGATTATAAAAAGTGTTTTATTGAATAGCAGATCAGTAGTGACAACTATTGTGGGCAATGCATAGCAATGCATAGGCACATGGATACCACGACAAATATAATGTCCAATTTCACAGCAGGTAGGGGTAAACCCAAAAAAGCAGCACCGAAATTTCACCAATGACAGCTGTCAATCAACTATTCACCAAAAGATATATGGATACAAAAAAATTATTTACTTTTCCTTACAATTCTCGCATTGAACCTTTTCGCGAACTAAAACAAGCAATGCATGAGATGCATTGTTTGTTATGATGCAAATCCGACATCAATGAATGGATTGACTACTGATGAGTAATGAGTAATGGTGAATGAGTAATGGTGAATGAGTAATGGTGAATGAGTAATGGTGAATGAGTAATGGTGAATGAGTAAGGGAGAATGAGTAATGGTGAATGAGTAAGGGAGAATGAGTAATGGTGAATGAGTAAGGGAGAATGAGTAATGGTGAATGAGTTAGGGAGAATGAGTAATGGTGAATGAGTAAGGGAGAATGAGTAATGGTGAATGAGTAAGGGAGAATGAGTAATGGTGAATGAGTAAGGCCGAATGAGTAATGGTGAATGAGTAAGGGAGAATGAGTAATGGTGAATGAGTAAGGGAGAATGAGTAATGGTGAATGAGTAAGGCCGAATGAGTAATGGTGAATGAGTAAGGGAGAATGAGTAATGGTGAATGAGTAAGGCCGAATGAGTAATGGTGAATGAGTAAGGGAGAATGAGTAATGGTGAATGAGTAAGGGAGAATGAGTAATGGTGAATGAGTAAGGGAGAATGAGTAATGGTGAATGAGTAAGGGAGAATGAGTAATGGTGAATGAGTAAGGGAGAATGAGTAAGGCCGAATGAGTAATGGTGAATGAGTAAGGGAGAATGAGTAATGGTGAATGAGTAAGGGAGAATGAGTAATGGTGAATGAGTAAGGGAGAATGAGTAAGGCCGAATGAGTAATGGTGAATGAGTAAGGCCGAATGAGTAATGGTGAATGAGTAAGGGAGAATGAGTAATGGTGAATGAGTAAGGGAGAATGAGTAATGGTGAATGAGTAATGGTGAATGAGTAATGGTGAATGAGTAATGGTGAATGAGTAATGGTGAATGAGTAAGGGAGAATGAGTAATGGTGAATGAGTAAGGGAGAATGAGTAATGGTGAATGAGTAAGGGAGAATGAGTAATGGTGAATGAGTTAGGGAGAATGAGTAATGGTGAATGAGTAAGGGAGAATGAGTAATGGTGAATGAGTAAGGGAGAATGAGTAATGGTGAATGAGTAAGGCCGAATGAGTAATGGTGAATGAGTAAGGGAGAATGAGTAATGGTGAATGAGTAAGGGAGAATGAGTAATGGTGAATGAGTAAGGCCGAATGAGTAATGGTGAATGAGTAAGGGAGAATGAGTAATGGTGAATGAGTAAGGCCGAATGAGTAATGGTGAATGAGTAAGGGAGAATGAGTAATGGTGAATGAGTAAGGGAGAATGAGTAATGGTGAATGAGTAAGGGAGAATGAGTAATGGTGAATGAGTAAGGGAGAATGAGTAATGGTGAATGAGTAAGGGAGAATGAGTAAGGCCGAATGAGTAATGGTGAATGAGTAAGGGAGAATGAGTAATGGTGAATGAGTAAGGGAGAATGAGTAATGGTGAATGAGTAAGGGAGAATGAGTAAGGCCGAATGAGTAATGGTGAATGAGTAAGGCCGAATGAGTAATGGTGAATGAGTAAGGGAGAATGAGTAATGGTGAATGAGTAAGGGAGAATGAGTAATGGTGAATGAGTAATGGTGAATGAGTAATGGTGAATGAGTAATGGTGAATGAGTAATGGTGAATGAGTAAGGGAGAATGAGTAATGGTGAATGAGTAAGGGAGAATGAGTAATGGTGAATGAGTAAGGGAGAATGAGTAATGGTGAATGAGTTAGGGAGAATGAGTAATGGTGAATGAGTAAGGGAGAATGAGTAATGGTGAATGAGTAAGGGAGAATGAGTAATGGTGAATGAGTAAGGCCGAATGAGTAATGGTGAATGAGTAAGGGAGAATGAGTAATGGTGAATGAGTAAGGGAGAATGAGTAATGGTGAATGAGTAAGGCCGAATGAGTAATGGTGAATGAGTAAGGGAGAATGAGTAATGGTGAATGAGTAAGGCCGAATGAGTAATGGTGAATGAGTAAGGGAGAATGAGTAATGGTGAATGAGTAAGGCCGAATGAGTAATGGTGAATGAGTAAGGGAGAATGAGTAATGGTGAATGAGTAAGGGAGAATGAGTAATGGCGAATGAGTAAGGGAGAATGAGTAATGGTGAATGAGTAAGGGAGAATGAGTAATGGTGAATGAGTAAGGGAGAATGAGTAATGGTGAATGAGTTAGGGAGAATGAGTAATGGTGAATGAGTAAGGGAGAATGAGTAATGGTGAATGAGTAAGGGAGAATGAGTAATGGTGAATGAGTAAGGCCGAATGAGTAATGGTGAATGAGTAAGGGAGAATGAGTAATGGTGAATGAGTAAGGGAGAATGAGTAATGGTGAATGAGTAAGGCCGAATGAGTAATGGTGAATGAGTAAGGGAGAATGAGTAATGGTGAATGAGTAAGGCCGAATGAGTAATGGTGAATGAGTAAGGGAGAATGAGTAATGGTGAATGAGTAAGGCCGAATGAGTAATGGTGAATGAGTAAGGGAGAATGAGTAATGGTGAATGAGTAAGGGAGAATGAGTAATGGCGAATGAGTAAGGGAGAATGAGTAATGGTGAATGAGTAAGGCCGAATGAGTAATGGTGAATGAGTAAGGGAGAATGAGTAATGGCGAATGAGTAAGGGAGAATGAGTAATGGTGAATGAGTAAGGGAGAATGAGTAATGGTGAATGAGTAAGGGAGAATGAGTAATGGTGAATGAGTAAGGGAGAATGAGTAATGGTGAATGAGTAAGGGAGAATGAGTAATGGTGAATGAGTAAGGGAGGATGAGTAATGGCGAATGAGTAAGGGAGAATGAGTAATGGTGAATGAGTAAGGGAGAATGAGTAATGGCGAATGAGTAAGGGAGAATGAGTAATGGCGAATGAGTAAGGGAGAATGAGTAATGGTGAATGAGTAAGGGAGAATGAGTAATGGTGAATGAGTAAGGGAGAATGAGTAATGGTGAATGAGTAAGGGAGAATGAGTAATGGTGAATGAGTAAGGGAGAATGAGTAATGGTGAATGAGTAAGGGAGAATGAGTAAGGCCGAATGAGTAATGGTGAATGAGTAAGGGAGAATGAGTAATGGTGAATGAGTAAGGGAGAATGAGTAATGGTGAATGAGTAAGGGAGAATGAGTAATGGTGAATGAGTAAGGCCGAATGAGTAATGGTGAATGAGTAAGGGAGAATGAGTAATGGTGAATGAGTAAGGGAGAATGAGTAATGGTGAATGAGTAAGGCCGAATGAGTAATGGTGAATGAGTAAGGGAGAATGAGTAATGGCGAATGAGTAAGGGAGAATGAGTAATGGTGAATGAGTAAGGGAGAATGAGTAATGGTGAATGAGTAAGGGAGAATGAGTAATGGTGAATGAGTAAGGGAGAATGAGTAATGGTGAATGAGTAAGGGAGAATGAGTAATGGTGAATGAGTAAGGGAGGATGAGTAATGGCGAATGAGTAAGGGAGAATGAGTAATGGTGAATGAGTAAGGGAGAATGAGTAATGGTGAATGAGTAAGGGAGAATGAGTAATGGCGAATGAGTAAGGGAGAATGAGTAATGGTGAATGAGTAAGGGAGAATGAGTAATGGTGAATGAGTAAGGGAGAATGAGTAATGGTGAATGAGTAAGGGAGAATGAGTAATGGTGAATGAGTAAGGGAGAATGAGTAATGGTGAATGAGTAAGGGAGAATGAGTAAGGCCGAATGAGTAAGGCCGAATGAGTAATGGTGAATGAGTAAGGGAGAATGAGTAATGGTGAATGAGTAAGGGAGAATGAGTAATGGTGAATGAGTAAGGGAGAATGAGTAAGGCCGAATGAGTAATGGTGAATGAGTAAGGCCGAATGAGTAATGGTGAATGAGTAAGGGAGAATGAGTAATGGTGAATGAGTAAGGGAGAATGAGTAATGGTGAATGAGTAAGGGAGGATGAGTAATGGCGAATGAGTAAGGGAGAATGAGTAATGGTGAATGAGTAAGGGAGAATGAGTAATGGTGAATGAGTAAGGGAGAATGAGTAAGGCCGAATGAGTAATGGTGAATGAGTAAGGCCGAATGAGTAATGGTGAATGAGTAAGGGAGAATGAGTATTGGTGAATGAGTAAGGGAGAATGAGTAATGGTGAATGAGTAAGGCCGAATGAGTAATGGTGAATGAGTAAGGGAGTATGAGTAATGGTGAATGAGTAAGGGAGGATGAGTAATGGCGAATGAGTAAGGCCAAATGAGTAATGGTGAATGAGTAAGGGAGAATGAGTAATGGTGAATGAGTAAGGGAGAATGAGTAATGGTGAATGAGTAAGGGAGGATGAGTAATGGCGAATGAGTAAGGCCAAATGAGTAATGGCGAATGAGTAAGGCCAAATGAGTAATGGTGAATGAGTAAGGGAGAATGAGTAATGGTGAATGAGTAAGGGAGGATGAGTAATGGCGAATGAGTAAGGCCAAATGAGTAATGGCGAATGAGTAAGGCCAAATGAGTAATGGTGAATGAGTAAGGGTGAATGAGTAATGGTGAATGAGTAAGGGAGAATGAGAACGATAGACAGTTAAGTAGCAAGCTAAGTAATAAAATGAACATATTTCATGACAAACAGCGCAATCAGACGCGAGAACTCTACTCTGAGTAGCCAAGTAAGCGAATTTAAGTCCGTAATAAGCAAAAACTCACGGCGCTTGAGATTTAGCAGTGAACTCCTTGAACTCGCAGTCGTGTATTGTGAAATACGGTCGATAATCCGTTGCGTATTTCAACGGGAAAATGCAGTTAACCAGAGCCTGGATCAAATTCGAACAGGTGTCAGGATCGGGGCCCATGACAATTAGGGGAGCGTTCAACAACACGAGTTCCCATAGCAACTGAGCGTGAGGCAGAACAGGACTCAGTGCGTTGAACATGTTGACCTCGTGCACAGTGGGCAGAACGCGATCGGGCGCCGGCGCGGGCAGCAGACGGACGTCGTCGGCAGCTGATGAGCCAGATGTTGCTAACGCAGGATTGGGTTGCCGGTCATTTGCTGCCGGGATGCGGATCTGAGCGGATGGAGAGGGCCGAACTCCTGAAGCTAATTTCTCACAAATCTCATCTCCTAGAGCTAATTTCTCACAAATCTCATCTCCTAGAGCTAATTTCTCACAAATCTAATCTCCTGGAGCTAATTTCTCACAAATCTCATCTCCTAGAGCTAATTTCTCACAAATCTAATCTCCTAGAGCTAATTTCTCACAAATCTAATCTCCTGGAGCTAATTTCTCACAAATCTCATCTCCTAGAGCTAATTTCTCACATATCTCATCTCCTAGAGCTAATTTCTCACAAATCTAATCTCCTGGAGCTATTGTCTCACAAATCTCATCTCCTAGAGCTAATTTCTCACATATCTCATCTCCTAGAGCTAATTTCTCACAAATCTAATCTCCTGGAGCTATTGTCTCACAAATCTCATCTCCTGGAGCTAATTTCTCACAAATCTCATCTCCTAGAGCAAATTTCTCACAACTATAAACTCCTAGAGCAAATTTCTCACATATATCATCTTCTGGAGCTAATGTCTCACAAATCTCATCTCCTGGAGCTAATTTCTCACAAATCTCATCTCCTAGAGCTAATTTCTCACAACTATAAACTCCTAGAGCAAATTTCTCACATATATCATCTTCTGGAGCTAATGTCTCACAAATCTCATGTCCTGGAGCTAATTTCTCACAAATCTCATCTCCTAGAGCTAATTTCTCACAAATATAAACTCCAAGAGCTAATTTCTCACAAATGTCATCTCCTGGAGCTAATTTCTCACAAATATCATCTCCTGGAGCTAATTTCTCACAAATCTCATCTCCTTATATTCAATCTCATCTCAAGACATCTATAGTTCGTATTTACTTTTCAGTGAAGCAGAATTCAAATCTCACCTGCAGCACGGAGCCCAGAATGGGCAGGTGAAGCAATTGGCCTGGCACAGGCGCTGGCCATTGGTCAATGTCGTGACAGACAGCTTCTAAGAAGGCCGGTCCGTTAACAAAGAACTCCGGCGACACCAACTGCAGCAGATGCCGATAGAGGGCCACGTATGGTAGGCGGCTCATTAAGACAACGGACTTTTGAAAATAACCACGACGAATGCTAGCGTCCTTGACCTGAGATCAATTAGAATGGGGAATTGTGAAACATATATGCATTACAAGAGCCGACAACGATATCGAAAACTAGATACATTAATTATCGTTTGATCGAGAGGTCGGGAGTTCGAATCTCAGCCAGTGGGAAGATAAGAAAAGTGCATAAGAAAAACAGAGCAACGCGGAGTACAATTAGCCCGAAAATTTCAGAGCTCCTATTATCGATATCGTTAAACAACAGAAAATCAATCGAACCTGACGAAAGTAGACAAAGCCAAACAGATAGCCACTACAGCTGTGCAGATAGCTAGGCGCTAATTGTTCCATTGTGGCGTGCCTGCCCGCACCTTGGGCTCGTTGCCGATAGGAGCGCCGGGGCCCAGCGCCACTAGCGCTAATTAAGCACTGCTCCCGAATTCGAAAATGATACTGCGTGTCGCCCATACAGCCGCTATTAGAGTCGGGAAATGCCAAATAGCAGACTGAAGTCTTCTCGGCATCCGACAGCGTGATGTGAGCCGGGTACATGAGCTCCATGGCCTGGCCAAGCTCCAGGTCGAAGGTCACAGTGCAGATGCAGTGCACCCAGTTGTGAAAACGATCCCATGGCAGAGTTGTGGGCGTAGGTGGCTGCTGTGGCGACTCACCAACAACAATAGACTTTGTCCCATGGATAGCCGACATGCCCAGCTGAAAATTATATCAACACAGGATAACAAAAATATGCAATAATATTCAATATTAACAAAAAATATTGATATGCTCACATTTTTTAAGCTGTTAAGGTATTAAAATTACATAAATTAATTATAGATAGTTGTGTTTTTCTTTATGAAAAGCAAATAAAAAACTATTTTATGTATGCACTCAGTCTCAAAGTCTGTTTATCAAGTTTCTAAGGTAATAACTAAGGATCTTCTGCTAACAGTGTAGATAAAAAAAGAAATTAAGCATTAGCTCAGGGTTTAACTTTCATCTATCTATAGATTCAGATATTCAGTATAATAATGATTATTCAAAAATAATGTCCTAATTCCAGACACATTGGATTACATATTAAGCCATTGCTAAGCCAATCTCATAATATATTAGAATGTATTGCTTAAACCCCTAATGCATATTTACAATGTTATTAAGTTATTACAATAGCAATGCCTATTATATTAAATATTATAGTCCATACTACTATATATGTGCATGATTATAATTACGATATGTTTTCTGATATAATTTTAACAACTAGACAACTGTTATAAAATGACTAGACTTCTGGTAGACTACTAGATTTTATAGATAGGGCCTATAGGCCAGAGACAGAGGTCCTAATGACTCTAATATAAAAAATGCTAATTATGTTTATTCATGTGACAAAAATTGAAGACATATTTCTATATTTCTCTATAAATAATATTGGGTAAAAAAGAATAGTTTGTTCAGACTTAAATAAAAAACATTTATAAAAAATTAATATACACAATTACTATATTAGGCCTATGTACTATATAGCTACTGTTTTGCTGATTGATTTACTCTCAAATGTTTTCCCAATGACTAATGTGTTTATGTACATTGTCATTGAGTAGATTTCCCTTTAATTTTCTAGATTTCCTTGGATAATAATTTTTTTCATGCTTGAAGTACTTGTTGTTATTTGCAAGCATCAGCACTTTTGTTCTTTCCACTATATCACTTTGACATTTATGACTGGCCACCAACATGCCCCAGAGTATATATTTTATTTTATAGCTCAAACCAATACCATTGAAGGCACCTGGGCATGCCAAGAACCAGAACCACTGATTTAACACACATGGGCATGACATGATGGTACACATCTCATGTGATATGACCTATTATTTGAGAGCCACATTGAGGAGTAGGCCTAGGCAGTAGACCTACCACTGGCGTCACTTCTACCCAGAGAACAGCTTTAGATTTCCAAAACATGCCAAAACGTTCACCATTTTTTTACTTTGTTACTTCATGGATTTCTAGAACTTTTTGTTAACAAGTTTTTCTGCATCTTAGACAGGCTAGACTAGGCCTAAGCTAAGTAAGGCAAATGCCCATTGGAAAAAAGTTTACAATCTGCATATCGCATCCTGTGGTGCTTTTGTTAGGTTTGCAAAGTGCAATGCATTGTGCACAAATATTCCAACATAATTTTCTAACTTAAAGTGATAAAGTGCACTAAAATTATGTTCATTTGGATTCTACAGTGCGGGTTCAAAGATTTCGAACATGAAAAAAAAGTAGGCCCATTTCTTTGGAGTGATATTATAAATGAAAAATTTCTTCCCTATGAATGAATATGACATGATAATGGAAAACTATAAGACTTTCATTGTATAGACCAACAGATACTAGGCACTAGTCGCACTACAACCTACAAGTAAAATCAGCTCAGTTGACACACTAGTTAATCGTTCGACCGAAATTAACGGTGTTGTACGTTCAGATTTTCTTCTAATAAACAAACTATTTTAACAAAATGTTTCCAAAACGATGACTATCTTGAAAGTTGTATGCTTGCGAGAAACTAAAAAAGTTTTAAAACAATTTAATTACCAAAACAACTACAGAATTTCCTCTAAGAACCAAGACGCGTGGTTGTGGCCCTTCGCTTATTATAAAACACAGAAGGGGCTCCAGTGGCGTAACCAAGGACAGATTGTGACCCCTTAGGCGCCAACCTTTTAGGGCGTGCCTTTAAACCTAAGATTGAAACTGGCTACGTCACTGATTCTCAGAAGCACGGCTTAAAATCAAATAAACAACTGCGTATATTCATTCTTCTGGTTCCTTTTTATCAACTTGCTGTATATGTATGCCGTTTTTCTCATTTGCCTATATTGACTTTATCATCCTCTGATTCTGTTTTTAATGATCTCACTAAAGCTCTTCACTGATGCTCATCGCATTTGTGTTCGAAAAACGCTACTGTGCTGTCTTTGAAATTATAATTTTAGTTAAACTTTAATTACAATTTTAACTTGATTGTAGGCTTCATAAAATAACTGTGTCTTAAATTTTTAACTTCGTTAACCGCATTACTTTTATATTTTACCACCATTATGCTTGTCGCTGAATGGTGTGTCGCCAATTCGATTAGTCACCGACTTAGATTTCGCCGAAATGACAGGCATCCAAGGTCGTCGAGTCAAACTTTTTTTAGGATGCAAAAATGGTGCACAGGTGTATTGAAATAATATAATTAAAAAAACTGAAAGTAAAGCAAATAAAGCACTCATAAAGTTACTAGAAATATTCCAAAAAGGAGTCAGAATGATGTCAAAACGATTATTTTCAAATTGCAAATCTCCTTAAGTTCTAGAATGAGCATGTGGCGTTTTAAATTTCGGCTGCATTACTTCAACGACTACGCGCCTCTTGCAGCCGCCTTGACGCCTGCAGTCCAGCCAGTGTCGCAGGCGAAACACAGCGCAGAAGTAGCGGTGCGTCTTGAAAGCAGTCAAGAGTCGCAGCAGACGAAACGCGACTTCAAAGTCGCTGTTGCATTGCTGAAACGTTTCCGTAACGAACGCGATTAGAAAGTTCAGTAAGTTAAGGCCGACAAAGAAGAAAAAGAGTGCGTGAATGACGAGGACCATCACTGACGTAAACCTAGCCTCATGCCATCCTCACGATATTTGAAAACAACGTGCGATGGCTGCGATACTGCCTAAAATTAGCAGATACGATGAAGACAGATATGCAATGCCTGTTTTTGCATCGATATATGCCATGGTCGTGCGTGTGAATGGCTCTAAAATATGAAAGCATGAGGATGGCGTGAGGATGGCGTGAGGATGGCTTCCCAAAGATGCACATATCAACTAATTCGTGCGATGATTTCTAAATCCTACATAGGCACGTGCCAGTAATAACTGTGTGAAATTTCAAATCAAGGCATCAAATTCTTTGCCTTTTAGGCACGTCGGAGAAACTAAATCGGCTGAAGTATGTGGTGTCTTGCTGCGATAAAAGAACGTATTATAGGGTACATTGCGAAAGCACACATATCGCATAGCTACTCTCCTAAACTACAAAAATTCGAAAACCGCAACTTTGCGATGGCCCTAGTTGCTGAGATCGACGTCATTATACATGAACATAAAATGTCACAAATTTCTCCCCGGCGTTATCAAAATTATTCCAAGCAAACTAACAAAACATTTGCCGCTGGAGACAACAATGTCGACAAAAACTAAAGTCTAACTTAGAGTTAAAACCAAAATTAACATTAAAGATATTCGATTATATCCGAGAAGACTGCACTCAGTCTGTTGTTAGTTATTGCATCAGTTACTTCTCCCACTTTGAATGTAAGCAAGACTTGTGCAAGGACCACTCTTCTTCTAGTGGTCCTTGTACTTATGACCTAGTGTACTGAATAGTGTACTTGGACACTCATAAAGAACAAAGATTAGGCCTATACAAGCAATGTAAACAAGTCATTGACTCATTGGTTGGCAACACTGTGCATTTTTTACCTCATTCTCAGTGCAGTAGTGTCAATTATTGGTGTGTATCAGTGCAAGCTCATTTATTGCTTACCTACATTACAATCCTACATAATTAATTATATTGAGCATCTACTTGCCATTCATTTCAATTGGTTCTTTCCATTGGCATTATTATACATTATAATTGAGTTCCTCATTTTTGTACATTTATATACATGGAATCAAACAAATGGTTGACAAGTCCCATGAAATTTATAATGCCATGCAGTCGCAGATAAAGAAGAAAAAAGTATTTTACGTTTCTTGGAACATCAAATAAGGCTGATAAGATGAGATAGATGATAAGATAATATAGACTAATATTAATAATATTAATTTTCTATCTTGTCTTTAATCAACTCATTAAACTCTAACTAACTTACTTAATATGAAATTCTTGACATCGTTCCTTCATGTTCCATACATTCTTATCTTTATTTTTGTGCTGAAAATAGGTCAGTTGTTACTATTTGTCTTTGTCTAGACTAAACATTTATTTTGCATTAACAACATGAAGTTCTTGTTCTTTTGTGTTCTATATATTCTTGTCTATATATTTGTGTTGAAAGTAGAGCACCAATTGTTATCTGTCTAGACTAAACATCCATGGTCCATAAAGAACATGAAATTCTTGTTCCTTCATGTTCCGTCTATTCTTGTCTATATATTTGCGTTGAAAGTAGAGCACCAATTGTTATCTGTCTAGACTAAACATCCATGGTCCATAAAGAACATGAAATTCTTGTTCCTTCATGTTCCGTCTATTCTTGTCTATATATTTGCGTTGAAAGTAGAGCACCAATTGTTATCTGTCTAGACTAAAAATCCATGGTCCATAAAGAACATGAAATTCTTGTTCCTTCATGTTCCGTCTATTCTTGTCTATATATTTGCGTTGAAAGTAGAGCACCAATTGTTATCTGTCTAGACTAAACATCCATGGTCCATAAAGAACATGAAATTCTTGTTCCTTCATGTTCCGTCTATTCTTGTCTATATATTTGTGTTGAAAGTAGAGCACCAATTGTTATCTGTCTAGACTAAAAATCCATGGTCCATAAAGAACATGAAATTCTTGTTCCTTCATGTTCCGTCTATTCTTGTCTATATATTTGCGTTGAAAGTAGAGCACCAATTGTTATCTGTCTAGACTAAACATCCATGGTCCATAAAGAACATGAAATTCTTGTTCCTTCATGTTCCGTCTATTCTTGTCTATATATTTGCGTTGAAAGTAGAGCACCAATTGTTATTTGTCTAGACTAAAAATCCATGGTCCATAAAGAACATGAAATTCTTGTTCCTTCATGTTCCGTCTATTCTTGTCTATATATTTGCGTTGAAAGTAGAGCACCAATTGTTATCTGTCTAGACTAAACATCCATGGTCCATAAAGAACATGAAATTCTTGTTCCTTCATGTTCCGTCTATTCTTGTCTATATATTTGCGTTGAAAGTAGAGCACCAATTGTTATCTGTCTAGACTAAAAATCCATGGTCCATAAAGAACATGAAATTCTTGTTCCTTCATGTTCCGTCTATTCTTGTCTATATATTTGCGTTGAAAGTAGAGCACCAATTGTTATCTGTCTAGACTAAACATCCATGGTCCATAAAGAACATGAAATTCTTGTTCCTTCATGTTCCGTCTATTCTTGTCTATATATTTGTGTTGAAAGTAGAGCACCAATTGTTATCTGTCTAGACTAAACATCCATGGTCCATAAAGAACATGAAATTCTTGTTCCTTCATGTTCCGTCTATTCTTGTCTATATATTTGCGTTGAAAGTAGAGCACCAATTGTTATCTGTCTAGACTAAACATCCATGGTCCATAAAGAACATGAAATTCTTGTTCCTTCATGTTCCGTCTATTCTTGTCTATATATTTGCGTTGAAAGTAGAGCACCAATTGTTATCTGTCTAGACTAAACATCCATGGTCCATAAAGAACATGAAATTCTTGTTCCTTCATGTTCCGCCTATTCTTGTCTATATATTTGTGTTGAAAGTAGAGCACCAATTGTTATCTGTCTAGACTAAACATCCATGGTCCATAAAGAACATGAAATTCTTGTTCCTTCATGTTCCGCCTATTCTTGTCTATATATTTGTGTTGAAAGTAGAGCACCAATTGTTATCTGTCTAGACTAAACATCCATGGTCCATAAAGAACATGAAATTCTTGTTCCTTCATGTTCCGTCTATTCTTGTCTATATATTTGCGTTGAAAGTAGAGCACCAATTGTTATCTGTCTAGACTAAACATCCATGGTCCATAAAGAACATGAAATTCTTGTTCCTTCATGTTCCGTCTATTCTTGTCTATATATTTGCGTTGAAAGTAGAGCACCAATTGTTATCTGTCTAGACTAAACATCCATGGTCCATAAAGAACATGAAATTCTTGTTCCTTCATGTTCCGTCTATTCTTGTCTATATATTTGCGTTGAAAGTAGAGCACCAATTGTTATCTGTCTAGACTAAACATCCATGGTCCATAAAGAACATGAAATTCTTGTTCCTTCATGTTCCGTCTATTCTTGTCTATATATTTGCGTTGAAAGTAGAGCACCAATTGTTATCTGTCTAGACTAAAAATCCATGGTCCATAAAGAACATGAAATTCTTGTTCCTTCATGTTCCGTCTATTCTTGTCTATATATTTGCGTTGAAAGTAGAGCACCAATTGTTATCTGTCTAGACTAAACATCCATGGTCCATAAAGAACATGAAATTCTTGTTCCTTCATGTTCCGTCTATTCTTGTCTATATATTTGCGTTGAAAGTAGAGCACCAATTGTTATCTGTCTAGACTAAACATATATTTTCTATGAAGAACATGAACTATATGCTAAGTTTTCAATTTTTCCAGGCCTTCATCAAGGACCCATATTACAAATTTGAGCCCAACGGGCCATTGCCGGATTTCATCCCTAAAGATATTGTTGTCGGCATTGAACTGTCTGCTGCCTGTGTCCGTGGTGCTGCTAGTATCCTTGGCATAAAATTTGCTAATAGCAAAATTCGAACTGTGAAAGGTACTTCATTTCAATACCTGACTGAAGATGGTAATGCACTTGCATACAGTAATGGTATAGCTATCTTTCGCACTCGAAGTATGGAAGCTGATTGCCGTCAGGATTTTTCAAAGCGGTGCAAGGCTGCAGAAGCGGGTAAGGTGTGGCTCGAAAGCAATGGATGGAAGGTTGTGGACAAGGAAATGTGTCGCCCGTCTGTTGCGGAGCACATATCAGAGGCGTTGAGGCATCTCGAATTGGCCGCATCGTTTTCGCCAGTGGAATTAATTTCTGTATTGAAAATTTCTATCGCCTGCATTCGGCAGTTGCAAGCCGAAGTTCGTGTAGCTGCAGCAGTTGGGAGTGTGGACATGCCAGCGACAGCGGGAGAACGAAAGGCGGCGGCAGCGAGGGAGCGAGAGGCGGCGAAAGAGCGAGAGCAGGTGGCGGCGAGGGAGCGAGAGGCGGCGAAAGAGCGAGAGCAGGCGGCGGCGGCTAGGGAGCGAGAGGCGGCGAAAGAGCGAGAGCAGGCGGCGGCGGCGAGAGAGCGAGAGTCGGCGAAAGAGCGAGAGCAGGTGGCGGCGAGGGAGCGAGAGGCGGCGAAAGAGCGAGAGCAGGCGGCGGCGGCGAGGGAGCGAGAGGCGGCGAAAGAGCGAGAGCAGGTGGCGGCGAGGGAGCGAGAGGCGGCGAAAGAGCGAGAGCAGGCGGCGGCGGCTAGGGAGCGAGAGGCGGCGGAAGAGCGAGAGCAGGCGGCGGCGGCGAGAGAGCGAGAGTCGGCGAAAGAGCGAGAGCAGGTGGCGGCGAGGGAGCGAGAGGCGGCGAAAGAGCGAGAGCAGGCGGCGGCGGCGAGGGAGCGAGAGGCGGCGAAAGAGCGAGAGCAGGCGGCGGCGGCGAGGGAGCGGCGAGAGGCGGCGGCGGCGAGGGAGCGAGAGGCGGTGGAAGAGCGAGAGCAGGCGGCGGCGACGAGGGAGCGGCGAGAGGCGGCGGCGGCGAGGGAGCGAGAGGCGGTGGAAGAGCGAGAGCAGGCGGCGGCGACGAGGGAGCGGCGAGAGGCGGCGGCGGCGAGGGAGCGAGAGGCGGTGGAAGAGCGAGAGCAGGCGGCGGCGGCAAAGGAGAGAGATGGAGATGAAAAGAAGAAGCGACGAAAGAGGAAGGCTGATCTGAGTGATATTACTGGTGGGACAGGTCGTAAGACTTATTTTACCAGAAGAATGGTCCAGATGTAAATTAATGCTCTTGGGTGTGCTATTATTTTCTCCTTTACCGCTTTTTGGTATTCGGCGGAACAGTTTTGAGCAGCAATCGCTATGCGAAGAACTACTTGAGCACGTCGCCAATAAGGATGATTATTGCTTTGCAGACAAGACTGCTAAGCAATAATCATCCTTATTGGCGAATAAGCGAGCGAGTAAGTTTTACATCTGGTGCCCGAGAGAGTAAATGGAATGTTTTTTGTGTGTGCTGTCGACAAATTTGCTGGTTGACATTGTCGTTTTCTAATGTTAAGATGTTTGCTGTCTGTAGTAATGTCGAAGGACCACAGCTAATACGAGAATCTATAACTGCAATTGACGTCACCTCTTAGTACGCTTGCAATTCTGTCTTCTATGGAAATGCATTTTAATTTTTTCTATCGTAATCTGTTACTTATGCTGCATGGCAAGAAGAATACAACTTTTTTCATCGCATGGCATAAAAAGTCTGCTGTTATAACGCGTATTCTGCAAGTTGGTCTTGCAACTTTTCAGTTCGGCAAAAGCCTTTAAAGGGAAATATGAATTTTAATTTTTTTCTTATTTTGAACCAGCTTTAACTGGACAAAATGCAGCTCGTCGCACAAAATAGAAAACTTTAACCCTCCGAAACTGTACATGTAGCACACAAAAATTAAAACGAAACTCGTTCATGAGTAAACTGAAAGCGAGAATAAGAAGTATATTATTTTGAGTATACTAAAAGGGCAAAATGAAAACAACGAATTGCGCGACCAAAAAGTACATAAACGCTCAATTCTGCTGTCTGCTGGGCTGGGCGCCATTGCCCACATAAAAGTATAGAAGCGTAGAAGACATACATTGCCATTTCGACAACGACATAAACACTGCAAATGCGTTAGTATGAGGAGCAGCACAAATGAGCATATCAGGGTGCGAATGTGCTACAAATGTAGAAATGCAACGTTAGCTAGAGTCATAAGAATTGGATAGCTGGGTTAACATAAGCAGACCACATCAAAAGAGAACAAGTTGAAGGACTATTTACGGTGTTTTTACGGTATAGGACGGTACTATATTAGGAATTGGAGAACGCCGGCTAGGTTAGAAACGAGTACACTAAGATCTTAAAAGCGTCGCATCTGCAAGAAGGGAGTAGATGCAGGGTAGGGAAGAAGAGGTGATCCGTAATTTCTCCATTGTTAATTTCTACACTATTTGAGAGGGATTGGATATTTACAACAAATTTCTTTATCATCCATATCATCCATCATCAATTGGCTCTGTGACGAAAAACAACATGGACAAAATATTCTCATTATCATGTTCAAAAAGCGGGCAACACTTCCTCAGTGCGTTTTTGCCATGTGACACCCATGCGGAAAAAACACTATCAGCAGTATATATCCTGATGCATGAATCAAACATAAAAACAATGACTTTAAAATGCCCAAATACTCGAGTGCAAGGTCAAGAACAAGCCCATAGTATTATTATTGCTATTGGCAACTGACTACAATTGGCAAAAATTTGAAAGAGACCTAAAAATCTGCAGATCGTCGAGATCTGAAAATTGGCGACAAACAAAATAATATCTGCAATCATTTGCCAACTCTTCTCGTCGTGCATTTGTGCGCTCTGTCGCTCTACACATCACCCCACACAAAAATGGTTGGTACTATATACTCGTAACATGAAATATTCTGTTGCCCTAAACTTCTGCAAACTACAAGCAGAAAATTTAACACCATGTCCTTGAGGCATAGACCATCAGCAACGGCACGTTCCGACGATGTAGACTAAAAGAGTCGGTCTGCCACGGTTCCGCTGCCGACCCTCCTTATAAAATGGCAGTTTGCCTTGAGCACTAGATGCTGCGTCATCGTAGATGTAATGGGTGTTTCCACGAACGATGCGGCCGTAGAAATGACCGGGCACAGCAATTGTTGTGCAACAGAGATTGTAACTAAAATTAGTGAATAAAATTCCATACATTCGAAGCTTGCACCCAAGATACTAGTCATTAACTAGTTAAACCGTTAACTTTCTGTTAACGAAGTCAAGTTTTTTATTAACGATGCCCAACACATGCTGAAATTAGCTAGCCTGAATATGTAAGAATCACAAACGGCGCATTGAACCAGTCAATCGGTAGCATACATTGTAGTCCCATCATGAAGAAACTACGCGGATGACATCGGAGTCCTTCCACAGCTGCCTGTGAACTTCCCCATCGAAGTCTTTCTAAAGCCCTCTCAGTCCATGCTTTAATCTCCAAATATTATCAAGCACCGGAAGTTGATATTCAAGAGAAATGTCAAAGGCAGCGTGCACTTACTGAATGGATCCGTCCTCCGGGAAAGGATGCATGACTGAGTGAGGTGGGAGAGTCTCCCGACCCGTTGCCGAATCTGGAATGCCCACAACCACAACTGGCGGTGGAAAGTTGGCAAAGCGGGGATGGTGTAAGTAGCGCGAGTCGAGGTTACAGTCGAGGCATTCCACACAGCGGTCGCCAGAAGTAAATACTTCCCGAAGATAGGCCTCGGGAGACATTAAGATCCGGCGGCTGTCACCAGAGGGCGCTTGCTCCGGAGTTGGAAGCACAAGTTGGTAGAAGCGCCGTGTCTCCTCTTTGCGGCAGAAGGGGCAACCCACACGCTGAGTTATAGCATGAAACTCTCCGAGCACCCAGGTAGTAACATCCAGCGCTCCCTGGAATAGGCTTATATCGATTTCCTTGGAAGTGCTGGACCGGCGCCTCACGACAGCGCCACGCCGGTGCAATTCAGGACAACGCAGGAGCAGCCGAGCCCGAGCGAAATGGATACTCTCATGAGTAAAAGCCTGGACAGCTGCATGCAGAAAGTCAGTCAGGGGAGCGCAATCATCGGGAAGTCGCTGGACTGCCTGCCGAAACTCGGAATGGTCTCGCATTGCAAACGTCAAAGCTGTCAGCAAATGGTCAACTGTACAAGCATTCGAGACATGAACTGTTAAAACATCGTTGCCGTAAGGCACGTTACGAGAAGTCGAGTAGTTCCTCAGCATTGCAAACTGCACTTCTCTGGATGACTGGGCAAAGATAGCGGTTCGCTTCGGCGAAGTGTAGGTGGCTGATGGACGCTTGCGCTTCTTGTTTACGATACCAGCAAAATGTGTTCCTTCCTCTGTCAGATTCTCCTCGAACTCCATCGCTGTGAACGGATTCTCGGCTGAACGTTGGCTTGGACGAACGGAATTTCCAACAGGCACAGAGGGTCCAGAGGCAGATGCGGAGCCTGGCACAGAGGGTCCAGAGGCAGATGAGGCAGATGCGGAGCCTGGCACAGAGGCAGATGAGGCAGATGCGGAGCCTGGCACAGAGAGTCCAGAGGCAGATGCGGAGCCTGGCACAGAGGGTCCAGAGTCAGATGCGGAGCCTGGCACAGAGGGTCCAGAGGCAGATGAGGCAGATGCGGAGCCTAACACAGAGGGTCCAGAGGCAGATGAGGCAGATGCGGAGCCTGGCACAGAGGCAGATGAGGCAGATGCGGAGCCTGGCACAGAGGGTCCAGAGGCAGATGCGGAGCCTGGCACAGAGGGTCCAGAGGCAGATGCGGAGCCTGGCACAGAGGGTCCAGAGTCAGATGCGGAGCCTGGCACAGAGGGTCCAGAGGCAGATGCGGAGCCTGGCACAGAGGGTCCAGAAGCAGATGAGGCAGATACGGAGCCGGGCACAGAATTTTCGTTAGTAAGAACAGACGCCCCTGGGGTAGTACGTGGCATTGTATCATTCTGCATAAAATGAGTTGGATGCTCGTTGGAGGAATTTGCTTCACTATCCGAGCAATCGGAGGTGCCGCTGCGAACGCCTTCCTGTTGCAAAAAGACTCCCAATGGTCGCAGGAACTGGTGGTACACTCCTGGCAGCTTTCTGTGCATTGTCCTAACAAAAGTCATGGCACTTGGCCGCTGGTCATCAAGGAGGCTGCCCTTAATGAGGCGAATGCAGAGTTCAGTACTGCCCTCCTGGAAGCTGTGCAACGACTCAGGGGTTGCAGCATACATTTCTTCCCGGGCGTAACGCCAAGGCTCAGACATTATGCTCGTAAAGAGCGGCAGGTACGGCAACATGACGTCAAGGAGCTTGCGTGCCAACGGAGTACAGCGGAATGGATTCGGAACAGCGCGGAAATCTTCCTCGTCCAGGTTGGCTGAAAATCGATTCTCCAGTTGTTGGTGAACATTTTGAAAGATCTGCCAAAATGGAGATGCCCTCTTGATTGTATTGTCGGGTCTAGCGTAGAGCAGTTCCTCCGCAGGAATAAATTCCTCCACATCATCCAGTTCGTCGGCAATGGCGGCGTCCAGCAGCTGCTTTGCAGCCACATTCTGGCCACCCAATGTGAGCTCCTCCATTGGAAGTTCTAGAACCTCCAGAGTTGGTGCAAGGAGCAGACCAAAGAATGCTGTAACTACCATTTTAGCTCTGGCGAGGCACGTTGTGCGTACAAGCGCACCAAAGACGTGCTTCCAATAGCACGAGGCTCTTTGTCCTGCCATGAGGTCACTATTGTCCAGCTCGTAAACTCGTGCACAATATGGCTCCTGCCAAGTCCCACGAGGCAGAATCCCCGAAGCTCACGCTGTGAGAAGGACCGACGGAGCACGGCGCAGCAGAGTCGTAAATATGGAAGAATGTCCATTCCATGGTGGGCATAGGTAAGTGCAGCCAGGCTGGGGATGTTGAAGTCAGTGACAGCTTGAAGCATTGTTAGGCTAGCAACGGATTTCCGTGCTGCTGTGATGAATGTGTCCAATGCAAACTTTATAGTGGACTTAGTCTGCGAGTTGGACAGAAGCAGCATAATTGGCACTGGAGCTTCCCCTTCAATTGGATGATGCAGAGCCAGGGCATGCAAGTAAGCACCGTGTCCATCGGCCAGGGGCGCACCAGTTGAGTCCAGACCGACACGAATCGGTAAATTGCGACAGTGAAGCACTTTTAGAAGCCGAATTGCTTTGTCCATATAGAGCAGGGCAAAGCGCGGGTGGCCAACACCTGGTCGTACGTTCACATCTCTGATGAACGGGGGATCGAGCATTTCCCCGTTCATTAGGATATCCATGATTTGATCCTGGGAAAACCTTTCTTTCAACCGCTCCTGAGATGCCGCAGTTCGCAGCACGCTAGAGGTCGGTACTTCCGGTGTAATGCCATCCGTAGCCAGCTCTGCAGACACAGAGTATGCGTTAGAGGAGTTGACTCGCTGGGCCAACTCTTCTCGGCGATGACCTCTCAGTGGGCGTGGCTTCACAGTGTGCGGTTTAAGGGGGCCGCTCGCCCTCAGAGTCCACAGCAACCTACTATCCTGTGATGTTAGCCTGAAGCGAGCGTTGCAGGAGGTGACCCGGCAGTAGACATCTGCCGTCACCTCTGCCGAGGTAGCTGCCACCCTGCTTCGCTGCACGCATAAGCAACAGGAGAGCATAGTCGAGAAGTGCGGAAAGATGAAGTCCTGCCAGTTCTTTTGCAGACGTCCGCTGCTATCTAGGATGATCGCCGTGTGCAGTCTCGCATGAAAAATCGGCTGCTCACTGCAAAGAAATGACTCTTATTTGTATACATGCGATGAAGTTAGGGTCATGATGTTTCAAAAGAGCCCTGACTAAAGACCATTGTAAACAGGATTCATGCATGACACTGCAAAAGTTGATCTAAAAATCCAGCAAAATACTTACTCCTCATTGGCGCTTTCTTTGTCTAGGACTTCATCGTGGACAGGATCGTCTGATATATCTGTTAAAATCTTTACTGCGTTCCTGCGAAACTGGTCATACAGCCAGCGTCGGTGAATGAATGAGTCCTCAAAGCCCAACAGAATGCATGCCCTGGACCACACTGTCCCTACAGGTGTGGGTCCTGGCAGAGGCTTGGTAGCAACATCTGAGTAACTCAGACGACGAGAGGCAAACAGGTTCTGAATGTCATCGACGGAGACGGTATTCCAATCTGAAATTAACATGGCAAGTCACTTAAATAGTCTGTACCATGAAAAAAAGGAGTCATATGCAACGTCTGCATGAGTGTTGCACAAAGTCTGAAGCAATCAGAAAAGACAACAGGGCAAAAAAACTTACTCATTAGAAAGTCTGCTAATAATTGCCAGTCAAGCCCACAAAATCTGAAATGAAAGTGACACGTCTCATGTGCATAGCTTGAACATATAGATACATAGATGTACCACTATAATAATGACTGAACATGAAGGAACAAGAATTTCGTGTTCTTTATGGACCATGGATTTTTAGTCTAGACAGATAACAATTGGTGCTCTACTTTCAACGCAAATATATAGACAAGAATAGACGGAACATGAAGGAACAAGAATTTCATGTTCTTTATGGACCATGGATGTTTAGTCTAGACAGATAACAATTGGTGCTCTACTTTCAACGCAAATATATAGACAAGAATAGACGGAACATGAAGGAACAAGAATTTCATGTTCTTTATGGACCATGGATGTTTAGTCTAGACAGATAACAATTGGTGCTCTACTTTCAACGCAAATATATAGACAAGAATAGACGGAACATGAAGGAACAAGAATTTCATGTTCTTTATGGACCATGGATGTTTAGTCTAGACAGATAACAATTGGTGCTCTACTTTCAACGCAAATATATAGACAAGAATAGACGGAACATGAAGGAACAAGAATTTCATGTTCTTTATGGACCATGGATGTTTAGTCTAGACAGATAACAATTGGTGCTCTACTTTCAACGCAAATATATAGACAAGAATAGACGGAACATGAAGGAACAAGAATTTCATGTTCTTTATGGACCATGGATGTTTAGTCTAGACAGATAACAATTGGTGCTCTACTTTCAACGCAAATATATAGACAAGAATAGACGGAACATGAAGGAACAAGAATTTCATGTTCTTTATGGACCATGGATGTTTAGTCTAGACAGATAACAATTGGTGCTCTACTTTCAACGCAAATATATAGACAAGAATAGACGGAACATGAAGGAACAAGAATTTCATGTTCTTTATGGACCATGGATTTTTAGTCTAGACAGATAACAATTGGTGCTCTACTTTCAACACAAATATATAGACAAGAATAGGCGGAACATGAAGGAACAAGAATTTCATGTTCTTTATGGACCATGGATGTTTAGTCTAGACAGATAACAATTGGTGCTCTACTTTCAACACAAATATATAGACAAGAATAGGCGGAACATGAAGGAACAAGAATTTCATGTTCTTTATGGACCATGGATGTTTAGTCTAGACAGATAACAATTGGTGCTCTACTTTCAACGCAAATATATAGACAAGAATAGACGGAACATGAAGGAACAAGAATTTCATGTTCTTTATGGACCATGGATTTTTAGTCTAGACAGATAACAATTGGTGCTCTACTTTCAACGCAAATATATAGACAAGAATAGACGGAACATGAAGGAACAAGAATTTCATGTTCTTTATGGACCATGGATGTTTAGTCTAGACAGATAACAATTGGTGCTCTACTTTCAACGCAAATATATAGACAAGAATAGACGGAACATGAAGGAACAAGAATTTCATGTTCTTTATGGACCATGGATGTTTAGTCTAGACAGATAACAATTGGTGCTCTACTTTCAACACAAATATATAGACAAGAATATATAGAACACAAAAGAACAAGAACTTCATGTTGTTAATGCAAAATAAATGTTTAGTCTAGACAAAGACAAATAGTAACAACTGACCTATTTTCAGCACAAAAATAAAGATAAGAATGTATGGAACATGAAGGAACGATGTCAAGAATTTCATATTAAGTAAGTTAGTTAGAGTTTAATGAGTTGATTAAAGACAAGATAGAAAATTAATATTATTAATATTAGTCTATATTATCTTATCATCTATCTCATCTTATCAGCCTTATTTGATGTTCCAAGAAACGTAAAATACTTTTTTCTTCTTTATCTGCGACTGCATGGCATTATAAATTTCATGGGACTTGTCAACCATTTGTTTGATTCCATGTATATAAATGTACAAAAATGAGGAACTCAATTATAATGTATAATAATGCCAATGGAAAGAACCAATTGAAATGAATGGCAAGTAGATGCTCAATATAATTAATTATGTAGGATTGTAATGTAGGTAAGCAATAAATGAGCTTGCACTGATACACACCAATAATTGACACTACTGCACTGAGAATGAGGTAAAAAATGCACAGTGTTGCCAACCAATGAGTCAATGACTTGTTTACATTGCTTGTATAGGCCTAATCTTTGTTCTTTATGAGTGTCCAAGTACACTATTCAGTACACTAGGTCATAAGTACAAGGACCACTAGAAGAAGAGTGGTCCTTGCACAAGTCTTGCTTACATTCAAAGTGGGAGAAGTAACTGATGCAATAACTAACAACAGACTGAGTGCAGTCTTCTCGGATATAATCGAATATCTTTAATGTTAATTTTGGTTTTAACTCTAAGTTAGACTTTAGTTTTTGTCGACATTGTTGTCTCCAGCGGCAAATGTTTTGTTAGTTTGCTTGGAATAATTTTGATAACGCCGGGGAGAAATTTGTGACATTTTATGTTCATGTATAATGACGTCGATCTCAGCAACTAGGGCCATCGCAAAGTTGCGGTTTTCGAATTTTTGTAGTTTAGGAGAGTAGCTATGCGATATGTGTGCTTTCGCAATGTACCCTATAATACGTTCTTTTATCGCAGCAAGACACCACATACTTCAGCCGATTTAGTTTCTCCGACGTGCCTAAAAGGCAAAGAATTTGATGCCTTGATTTGAAATTTCACACAGTTATTACTGGCACGTGCCTATGTAGGATTTAGAAATCATCGCACGAATTAGTTGATATGTGCATCTTTGGGAAGCCATCCTCACGCCATCCTCACGCCATCCTCATGCTTTCATATTTTAGAGCCATTCACACGCACGACCATGGCATATATCGATGCAAAAACAGGCATTGCATATCTGTCTTCATCGTATCTGCTAATTTTAGGCAGTATCGCAGCCATCGCACGTTGTTTTCAAATATCGTGAGGATGGCATGAGGCTAGGTTTACGTCAGTGGACCATCGGGCTGTCAAGGCTGTATGTGATCATGTTCATTATCGTTTTTATGCATGAGTAGAGAGACAGAATTCCTATCTCAAAGTCTGGCGAATCGACCAGGATATAGAAGTCCAGACTAAAAAGTACAATCCAATAAAACAACAGGGGTAGTGCTGCCATGAAACTGGACAGCATCGAGTGAAAGATAAAGAACAGCTTGCCAGTTGGCCTGGACACAATCTCCAAGTACTGCGCAAAGTGAAGCAAAGTGAAAGAAATAAACAATGTGTTTGATCCGATGAACATTTCCTGGGTTGTTACGCCAACATTATCGTTTCGGAGTGGGGGCAGAAGGGTGTAAAAGTCAGGTTTTTGTAGAAAACTTGACGATGTACAGAAAATGGCTCCGCTCAGGAGGGCAACGCACAGGTAGGTGTCGAAAACTGAGCGACGCACGAAGCAGCTGTGGCGACGTGGATTCGGGAGCATCAACCGTCTCTGACCTCGCTCGTAGATGTAGAAAAACAACTTTATCGTGACGACGAAGGATTGGAGTATCAAAATCGTCGCTATCATCGAAATGCTGCCATTTACCGATAAGAAAATCTCAGTGCATGACTTTCGCTTCACAACCTGCAGCTCGAAGAATTGATAGTACAGGCTTGTGTTGTAAAGGGACGTCTTGTTGTAGCCTTCACGCGCAGCGGCGGCAATTGTGGCACGATTGCAATGAAGCAAATTGCCGATGGACGAGACGAACATCATGACGGACTCAAGGACGCCAGTCAGCAGAAACATCACCGTAGGCACACTTAAAATCAGCACACGCAGAACTGTTAGCATTCGAGTTTGTTGGATGTACAGGCGAAACCATTGTTGAATTTAAAGGATCTTCGAGTAGTTTAGACTTCTTCAGAGCCTCCACCTGGCTAGACCCCACGTAGGTGAGCAGATGCAGAGGACTCATTTGGCATCGGCTGCCATGACACAGGTCATAGTCTGTCAGATCATAGAGCCTCACCGTCCAACCGCCAGATCGACTAACCGAGCTCAGTAGATAGCTGGGAAGGTGCAGCAGCTTGCGAGCCAGTCTGAACGCGCCAAACTTAACACAAGCCTCAAGTGGTCTGAGTCCGGTCGAGTCCTCTTGCAAAATTAGACTGCTCAAAATGTGAGGCGTTCTGGCTAGTGTCGCCAGGATTGCCGCCTCGAACGCTTTGGCTCGTTTATACCTCGGCGCAAACATCTGGCAGCGCGCCAGACTGTGCAGTACGGTGCTGCCGTCGGGTTCCAGTTGGGCCAGGTGGTCAGCACAGTCGGCCAGCAGCAGATCAAATACCCGCACAGACTGGAGCAGAATTGCCAGGTGAATGGGGTAGGCGAATTGCAGACTCAGCAATCCATACTTTGTGGACTTCTGTCGACGGCATCGACCCGGGCACCGCATCGCTGCGGGTAAGCCGTCCACAGTGTCGCACAGCGGCTGAGCTAGTTTTCCTGCCAGGTCCGGCCCCATTGCCTGCACGAAGGCCACCGGGTCATCATCAGCGAGTGCCTGCAGGGCCTCTTCCGATGAATAATGCATTGCCTATAGTCCAGGTGAGTGGCTGAAGCAAATCTCAGGGCAGGCGAGGTCCGAAGGAAGTTTTTTTCTGGTCACCGCTTTTTTATACACGGCCGCATCAACTATTCCCACTTATTTTAGAGCACACAAGCACGCTTGCTCCAAGCAGTCCACAGCCTGAGTTCTTTTTGCAATATTTGCCAAAGCAGAAGTCTCTTTTATGTAATCAGTACGCGCCCTTCTTGCAACACAAACGTTATATGGATTCCACCTTTTTCAGATTGTCTGCGTGTCTGGTATACACAAATAGGCTGTGCAATTGATTGGTCAGTAGATATTTCAGATTAGCCCCAGACTAAAAGTATGCAATGCTAATATTTAATAAGGGCGCTAATGTTTGCCAAATAAATTTTTTCGCCAAATCCAGCCTTTATTTGCCTAATCCCGAGCGGCTACAGTCTCCATTGCTCACTGAGGAGTAGGTATTTTTCAAGCGATTTTGAGCAATAATAAAAATGCTAAATCGACTGACTCTTACTTGAGTGCCGCCATTGATTGGAGAATAGCCAGGCACGTGACACTTAACTCAGGTGGTTCAGAGCTGTGCGGATGTGGGATTTTAGTGAAGTACCCCACGCAGATCCAGGAGGTCATGGGTTCGAATCTGTAAAATCTCGTAGAATGATTACAGCCTGCGTGAATCTTGCTCAGGGGCCAGCGGAAAGAGCCTCTTCATTCTCCCTAAGTCGACGTCGCCTTACAGTACTCACAGACTACCTGCTAACTAATTAGAGCAGTAAAACAAGCCGTTTGCATTTTTTGAGACTTGTAAACAAGTTTGTCTGAGTTTGAAAGTACAATGCTCAAATATGTTATTATTGTATCTATGTTAGCTCTGATGTGTTTCAAGGAAATTGCTTATTCCAAACCTCGGGAGGATGTTGAATTTCCTTCTAGGGGAACTAAATTTTCGCTACCTTAAAGGGATATTGCATTTCCGGAGCCCCTGGCTTCGGCTACAGTCGGAACAATGCCTAATTAGACACCTTGTGAGCACATCGTTTTTTAACACGGTCAAAGCCCCGATCTGTCTTGAAGTCTTTTGGCTCTCGAATGTCTCCAATAGTACATGCACAGATAAGCACAACACTTTTGTCTGCTATTGGTGATAAATGATTTCAAAATAAACACGATTTCGTTGATAAGTCGATGTTCAAATCAGCCTCCGATTAATTGGCGGCGGAGTACGGCGGAGCGCTTCTGACTAGTTCAAGATCGGTCCTGAGCTGGAATCCGCAGCAAGGCCTCATTAATTAGAGGCTTAATCTAGAAGAAATGGCTTGGGGTTCACTCCAGATGCCATTCCAGGTACCTTCGCAATTATCCGTGTATATGTACTTTATCGTTAAATTTGCTCTTGCTTTGTAGGCTTCCAATATTTGGACTCAGCATTAGCAGTAGAAAGACCATGTTATTTCCCGTATTTGAAATTCCCACAGCCCACTTCACGACAGCTCCCAAACCGAATGACCGATTTTCGTGAAGTCCACCATGTGCAGTGTATTGCACTGTATAAACCTCTTAGGCTAATCCACATTGGTTCAATAAAAAAAATTAATATATGATCAATACAAGGCTTTTCACTTGTAGTGACTTTCTTCGCACAGAATATTTAATGTGTCGTTATATTGTTTAGCGGTTTTAACGTGTATTGCGAATAAACAACCGGTGTAGCATCGAGGACCAGTACATAGGACAAGCTTCGCACTAGACATACATGCGTGGTGTTCGACAACAAGTCATAAACGTTATACAGTTCGGTGATTTTTTAAATTCAAACAAAAAATGGTAAAGTTATTGTAAAAAATTCAAAATGTTAACTTTTGTTGAATTAAGATAAACAGTAAGTCGACAAACCGAGGACTGACACAAAAATAGAACCGTTCAGAGCTACACGGACTTCTAGACTTAGAACCTGGATTGAGAGTTCTATGACTCCGAGTCTATTATTCCTAATTGAGTGCTTCTTGTCGTGTTTCTTGGTTCCAGGCTAAATATTTAGAAGACTAATGAAGGTCTGAACTCATTATAGCCGGATATACATTGGTAGATAAAAATATAACTGATAGATAAATATGTTCAGTTTCAGGGTAACTAACAGCCAACTGCATGTGTTCTGATAGCTATGAAACTTTGAACAATCTGGAGCGGGTACTTAAAGAAGACAGATTGGTATAAAAAGACAGTGTATACTGCGTCAGGAATGAAATATCGCATAACTCATTAGAACTCGTGATATCTTAAGCACGTGCAGGTAATAAGCGTTAACAGTACATTGAAGCGGTGTACTTCTCTCTGATCGTCGGGCACTCGATGGATTTCTGACACTTTAACGAATTTCTACCATTGACAACCAACAAATAATAATTTGCAGAAAGGCTGCAGGCAATGGCACATCATTTGGTCTCACTAGACCGGCAGCCAGCGAGGAGGCAATTCTGCCTATTTCACTCTCTTCTGAGCACACACGCAGACAGATACTGTACGCAGGCACACACTCAAACAGGTTGTATATGTTGTCACTCACAGGTGCGAATTGCACGACAAGCCCACAAGCCTTCTCTCCGCTGCTGCGCCATAAATGAATGTGGCCTCGCCGCGGAATCGAGCTCAGTGCGTTAGACCACGCTAGCCCCTCCTGCACCAATTGATGCGATATATTAATGCTGAATTTCAATTTCTAATTCTGTCTGAAATCCCGAGAACAATTGAAAGAATAAATACACGATTTAACAACAGCAATTTAACAGTCGTCAGGCAGTTGAAATGAGACTTCACGCTTCTTCAGCAACGCATCCTTTGTGGAGCTCAGATTGGCGATTCGAATCTACAATAAGAAGTTTTTTAAATTAGAAGAACCATATAATAAAGGGCTAATTTTAGCTGGGGCTCAAGAGAAAGGTAAACACCGAAGTACTACGCGCTCTCCAATACTAATTCCACATTTCAGATCTGGGATATGAGCCCATAGGAAGGTCACCAATCCCACCTGATTAAACACCCTATAGAATTCCCGCTGGGTATTGCGGGATTTGCGCCCTACTTCGTGCACTCTGTCCTTCTCGTCCATTTCGCGCCTCCGTCGCCAGGCCTGCAGATGAGAGTGCGTTGCCAAGGATAAATAACAGAATCGCCATGGCAACCACTCGCCAGTGGTTGTGTAGAAAGACAAAGGTTAGCTTTCCACACTCACCCCGCATAGAATGGCTATCACAAGAGCTAGGATTCCGATAAAGTACAGCACAGCGAATCCAATGATGGCGTACTTCTCGTTGCCATACAAATCGTGGGGGCTAGTTATGGAGTGCCAAATACTCAGCAGTACCAAGAAGATCAGGTTGAAAAGTACTGCCTTGTCCTGAAAGTTAGTCGGATTATACCAGATAAACAGACAGTGACACAACTGCAGCTATCGTGCTGCCCATCTAAGAGATGCGTACAGCTGCTCAGTCCATGGACTGGGTCGGGCGCCATACCCGCATACCTTAATTTCTACTCCATGTAATTTCTACTACACCTTAATTTCTAGACGATATTACAATAGCAAACATATAACATCAAATTCATAACACAAGCAGAAAAGATCAATCAGAAACGCGCACACATGGCCTTATATATATTGAGCCCTGACAACTGCTTTTGCTTCAATTGTAATCAGAGAACACGAAGAATTTAAGCGAATTGTGCATAAAGGTAGCAGGTATGTAAGCTTTTTACTCGTATGTTAACGCTATAATTTTCAGACGATAAAGTAATGCGAGAAGGCAGCTAAGACCAATGGCCCCTAGAAGAAGAAAGACGGGACGCTTCGTTTCTTGGAAAATTTATTAAAGGCAGATTTTTCACGGAAATGCACTAGCACCATAGGAATTTTTTTCACGTTTTCACATTAAAATGTTAATAGTTTAATATACGAATATCTTGCAAAACATGTTGCTAAAACGAATTTTGGAAAACTTTATTCATGGATAATTTATTTTTATTTTATTTTTGTTTATTTCTGATGAAGCACACAAGTCAGTCAATAGCTATCAAGTGACTAACTCAATTTTATAGTCACTTTCTAATCAAGTATAAGTTTAGTACGAGAATTATGCAGTATGTTTTCATCAAGAAATGAGTAGGCCAGGCTATTCGCAAAGTATTTGTCTACTTGGTTGCTATTGTGCTGCATGATAAATAAAGAAAATAAAATGAAGATCAATTTTTAATGAATGAAGATTTCTAAAAGTCGCTGAAGCAACATGTTTTCCGAGTTTTTTTAAGAACAGTAATTGGATCCGCTCCTAATAAAAAGTTATCTACATTTTTTGTGAAAGAAAACTTGAAAAAGTTACTATCTCGCTTGTGCATTTTCCGTGAAAATCAGCCTTTAATAAATTTTCCAGGAAACTAAGTGTCCAGTCCTTCTTCTAGGGGTCCTTGGCAAAAACTCACCAGAATTGTTAGATAGGAGATGCGCGGAATGCTGTTCGTGACCACAAACTTGAATGTGATTGTGGTGAGCAGTAGGATGAAGGACAACTGCAGCCGGCCCTGCAGATTCAACCGGTCGATGGCGAACACGCACATGGCCAAGGCGCACAGGATGAAGGACACGAACCAGATGTTCACCATATAGAACATGGACCTGCGCGTTGCCCTGGTCGTGAAGTTCAGAGCTGGCCTCTGCCGCGGTCCGATGTGGCTATCAGAAATGATCGACGTGTTAGTAGTTTCAACGTGCGTGTGCAGTCGCCACTCTTGAACGTCCATGAAGGTGCTGGTGAGGACGCGACAAGGCCGGTCTGGCATCACCTGCAGGTCGATGGCCCAATTAGGCAGGTTTGAGCACACGGTAGCTGTCAAATCCTGTAAATGGAAACAAATTAGTGAAAGTATTGTGAAACAACAGTTTATTTAGTCCTCAGATAAGCGTTTATAGCCTAGTGGTTAAAGCGTCGGACCCGTGACTAGAAGTTCGGGGGGTTCGATTACCGACCCTACTTGAACAGATTTGTGTCCTTTAGCAAGAAATTAATCTTTGCATTGCTGAAGTTCACCCAGCTGTTTAATAGGTACCGACCAGCATTAGCTGGGGTAATTGAGGGTAATAGAAGTTAAACGGGAGGCAGTGTGAAATGTGTCTGGAGTCTCTGTGATGGTGACGTGACCCGACTGTGTTTCTAACTCCTTCCAGCATTTCATCAGGCGTCCGTCATGGAGGCTCCCTGCCGCTAAGTCAAGTAAGTCAAAGCATTTCATCAGGTGAACTTGCTGAGGATAATTGTGAAACTTACCTGCGTATCAAACGGGAAGTGCCAGAGCTCCATCTGCTCGTAGAACTTTCCTCGAATGCTGTGCTTCTCCTGCACGAAGGTTGCCCCGGAGTCCAGCCGTACAATCTCAACCTCTTTGCGGTGCTTGACTTCGCCGATGCTGTTGTCAATGTACAGGTCCGGGTGCCACATGCCAGATGTTTCGACGGTGTTTACAACGTCATCCAGAAGTGGCTCGCGCCATCGCGCTTCAAGGTAGAGCGAGGCATCGAAGCACTCGCGCACCGTGTCGATGTCGCCAATCTTTGTGAACATCAGCCGGAGTTGGACTTCTCGCTGTAGCGAAAAATTCGGACAATATAATGAACACTAAATAGAACCAAAACTTGAATTATAACAACAATTGTCACGCTTTTTGGTTTCACAGCAGCAAGACGAGAAAGCAATGCATTCTTTTTGTGTTCCCGTGGTGTTTCAAGTCTGAACATTTGAATGTGATTAAAATCAAAGAACGAGTGCGTTCTCGTTAGTGCAGGTTCGACGTCGTTAGTGCAAAAATGATATCTATTTTTTTACTGTAATCTAGTAAGAAACATTTTTTTGACGGGCTGCACGCACTCTGTGGCGTTGTTTGGTGAGAGTGGACCCAAGGAGCTCGGCTATTCACCCCCTACAAATACAAGGTAGAACTAACAACAAATACCCGAAGAGACAGGACGTAAATTCACCTTCTGCGGAGAATTCAGATTCACCGGCTGATTGTCGGGGTCCACAAGGTCCAGGTCAGCATCGCTGCGGTTGGCCAGGATCTCGATGGACACATTCTGTCTGGTGGCTGGCGATCCGTGCGACTGATTTGCAGAATTCGCTGCAACCACTGCTGCGGAGTTGCCCATTGTTCGCGAAGTTATTCCCAACTAAGAATACATTTCCATGCGAAAGAGACTTTTTGAGTTTTTATTCTACTTTTTATGCGGTGTTTGGCGAGACTGGGATGCTGTTGGGATTCAAAATTTTCACTATACTGGAGGAAAGTTTGCGAGGCGGATAGCGTCACCACGGGGTTGGTGGCCAGCCACGGCCAATGCTGAGCCGCCTCAGAAGCAGAGGGGAGGTATGGACGGTTCGCCATTCGCCTTGAAGAAGAACACCTGGTCGGCAGGTATACACCATGCAGGGGAGCTTTGTGGATTCAGGGCGGATCTGACTCCCTCCACTTCGCGTCTCCACCCCCTCCTCGGCTCCCCACTCCGCGCCCCTTCGGCTGGTTTCAACTGCTTCTCCCGCACGCAATGAGTTGGGGGGGCTGAGCAGACGGGACTGGGTTAAACTGGAACTCGCTGAATGGCTGAGCAGGAAGGCTAATTTCCCACCTTGCAGGCTGCGTAGATTAGATCCCAGCTAGCATAGCTAATTATCCCCTATCCCCTACCCGACACTTCTCATCTGCTCGGATTGACATTTACAACTCAGGTAGCAGCAATTTTTTGTTTTTCTTTGGTGCCTAATAAAATAGAGCGCAGGAACTACGGATGTACTCAACTAGCAACGTTTTTTAATTACTCCTTACCTCCGCATATTAAAGCCATAGACATTATCTCTGCTCTTGTAAGTTATTTGGGCCTTTAAACAATAGAACTACCAAGGGTGGACTTCCCCACCTTGACATTTTTTGTGCTGCACCCGAACGGAGCTACGCAAGCACACGAAACAAGCCAACTTGTTTGCGCATCTTCCGAAACAAGAATAAAGTTGCCAGCTCTTCAGACCGTCGAGATATTCAATGTTTCTGGCCGAAGGTCAGATTTTCCCATAAGCGCTAGTGTATTTCATACACCCCTATACACGAATTAGCACTGCACCTCAGTGCGGCGACTGATGCCAACCTTCAAAATTGATCAGCATGTCACCCGAATGTGCCTGCATCATCTCCGTCTTTGGTGGTCGCCTACCGTTATCTAGACGGATTTGCTGGACCTTCAAGGGCTACAACAGGTGGAAATAGGCCACTATGGACACCCTGACGCGAATTTCTCAATGTCACTGATCAAGCCTAAATATTTGGCGCAGCTCAACCACAGTACACCATCGACTAGTCTGTCAACCAATCAGTCACCACACAACACTAAAAATCTGGGGTGGGGGAATCCCCCTGGGTATAAAAACGGGCGGCAAAATGGCTTGGTAGTCCAACTGTTAATAAGTGTCGCAGAGAGATATACTGTAAAATAGGTGCATTATGCATTAGCAAATAATATTTTCCTGCCATTATTGATATCCTGTCATTAAACTAATGTGATATTGATAAAAATAATTAATAATAATTGATTACACCTGCCCTAATCGGGTCAGATGTGCAGACGACAGCACAGCCGCAGCTATTGCGCGGCGCATCTGAAGGCTGCGTACGGCTGTTCAGTCCATGGACTGGGGGGACGCCACACCCACCTTCAATTATCCCAGCTAATGCTGGTACCTATTTAACAGCTGGGTGAACTGAAGCAATGCAGAGTTAAGTGTCTTGCTAAAGGACACAAATTGTTTAAGTGGAGACGGGAATCGAACCCCCGACCTTCAAGTCGTGAGTCCGACGCCCTAAACACTAGGCTACAACCTCTTTGTACAGACTTTGTATTGATAAAAAAGAAAGAAAAATAAATGATTATATTAAGTACCATGAAAAGCAATATGATGATTTGCACTCCGATTAAATTGCACCGTCACTGCATCAGCACGACTGCAACAATTTCTGCCTCAGTTTTTGTTATTTGAGCATTCGTCTTTTATATTCTGACAAGAGCATTTAAATCAGCGGAATGATTTGCATCATTTTAACTCGTAGTTCTTCAATGACACAAAGCACTATGCGCCTGCGCCTGTGACAATGCAAGTTAAAAATATAACCCATCACAATAACCCAGTCTCAGCTAGCCTGCATCTTTCATTTTCAATTCAATTTTACATTTTTCATTTTCGTTTTGAAATACAGCATCAGCTGAACTAGCAATCGCCAATCTAATTTAAGGGGCCGGTCTTTACCAAAGCTCGGTGATCTGTCATTCTAATCTGTGCGTATCAGGATAATCTCCCGTGGATAATCTCTCCTGGAGAATCTCCTCAGGAGAATCTTCCCTATAGAATCTCCTCGGGAGAATCTTCCCTATAGAATCTCCTCGGGAGAATCTTCCCTATAGAATCTCCTCGGTAGAATCTTCCCTATAGAATCTCCTCGGTAGAATCTTCCCTATAGAATCTCCTCGGGAGAATCTTCCCTATAGAATCTCCTCGGGAGAATCTTCCCTATAGAATCTCCTCGGGAGAATCTTCCCTATAGAATCTCCTCGGTAGAATCTTCCCTATAGAATCTCCTCTGTAGAATCTTCCCTATATAATCTCCTCGGTAGAATCTTCCCTATAGAATCTCCTCGGGAGAATCTTCCCTATAGAATCTCCTCGGTAGAATCTTCCCTATAGAATCTCCTCGGGAGAATCTTCCCTATAGAATCTCCTCGAGAAAATCTTCCCTATAGAATCTCCTCGGGAGAATCTTCCCTATAGAATCTCCTCGGTAGAATCTTCCCTATAGAATCTCCTCGGGAGAATCTTCCCTATAGAATCTCCTCGGGAGAATCTTCCCTATAGAATCTCCTCGGTAGAATCTTCCCTATAGAATCTCCTCGGGAGAATCTTCCCTAAGAATCTCCTCGGTAGAATCTTCCCTATAGAATCTCCTCGGGAGAATCTTCCCTATAGAATCTCCTCGGTAGAATCTTCCCTATAGAATCTCCTCGGTAGAATCTTCCCTATAGAATCTCCTCGGGAGAATCTTCCCTATAGAATCTCCTCGAGAAAATCTTCCCTATAGAATCTCCTCGGGAGAATCTTCCCTATAGAATCTCCTCGGTAGAATCTTCCCTATAGAATCTCCTCGGGAGAATCTTCCCTATAGAATCTCCTCGGTAGAATCTTCCCTATAGAATCTCCTCGGGAGAATCTTCCCTAAGAATCTCCTCGGTAGAATCTTCCCTATAGAATCTCCTCGGGAGAATCTTCCCTATAGAATCTCCTCGGTAGAATCTTCCCTATAGAATCTCCTCGGTAGAATCTTCCCTATAGAATCTCCTCGGGAGAATCTTCCCTATAGAATCTCCTCGTGAGAATCTTCCCTATAGAATCTCCTCGGTAGAATCTTCCCTAGAGAATCTCCTCGTGAGAATCTTCCCTATAGAATCTCCTCGGTAGAATCTTCCCTATAGAATCTCCTCGAGAAAATCTTCCAGATCTTCAGACCTTGGCTCGCTCTGCCCGGCCATTCCTAAGTGTTATTCTTCTTCACCTTCAAAAGAGCATCACCTGCACTTTGTTCCCCAGCTCTCGTCGCCCGCCGTACCTTCTGCCCCACACGGGAATCGGTCCGCACAGTTGCGGGTCCCCACGTTGAAGTCCCCCGTAGTCGCCCTATTCGCCATAGCAACGGACTAACAACAGCCAGTGAGTATTTGTTCAGGCAATACTCAACGGAGATATACTTTGTAGAGCACTACGTTCTCTAAAAGGACAAAATTGTCCTGCCCAAATAAAATCAGAGAGAAAGAGAGAGAGAGTAATGTCTACTGTAAGTTAGTCTGTCTCATTTTTAGGATTCATGTCGGTCTAGTGCAGGGGTAGGCAAACTTATTTGCTGGCGGGCCAAAGAGAGAACCTAAAAGACGACAGCGAGCCGCATTGACTGTAAAAATATGAGATAGAGGAGAGATGAGACACGGGAGAGATGAGACACGGGAGAGATGAGACACGGGAGAGATGAGACACGGGAGAGATAGGACACGGGAGAGATAAGACACGGGAGAGATGAGACACGGGAGAGATGAGACACGAGAGCGATAGGACACGGGAGAGATAAGACACGGGAGAGATGAGACACGGGAGAGATGAGACACGAGAGCGATGAGAGACGGGAGAGATTAGACACGAGAGCGATGAGACACAGGAGAGATGAGACACGGGAGAGATTAGACACGGGAGAGATTAGACACGGGAGAGATTAGACACGGGAGAGATGAGACACGAGAGAGATGAAACAGGACACTGTAGATGTCAGAAGGGGCAACGGGCCGGATTTGGGAGCTTCAAGGGCCGCATCTGGCCCGCGGGCCGGAGTTTGCCGACCCCTGGTCTAGTGCAAGAAGACAGCTTTGCATCCTAAGAAAGCAGAGGGCAATGCAGGCACCGCAAAATTTCCTGAAAGCACAGGAAATCTGGTTCAGCAGCTTCCACGGCTTCAGCAGCAAAGGCAACTCAAAATTTGATAGGGACTAGAGAAGCTGCTATGCTACGTGTATAAGAACACATTTTTTTGTTTTTTGTTGTATTTATAGAAAGGTTCTTGTACATACTCTTTTACATACAAAACAATTGTCATATTTACACTGGTGCTTCAGGCCATAGTTACTGATAGTTACTAAGTGCACTCTGCAAACAATTTACCTGCGAGCACAATAATGAAATTATGCGCACCCGCATCGGTTCAGGAAACGCTAGATGCAAATGGCTCTTTGTATTTACAATGTTCTCGGATGCCTGAGTGCTTGAGGAAAAACAGTTTTTAGCCACCCCATTTGCAATCCTGCATTCTCTAGCCGTGTGCTCATGTAGATCCCCCCAGACTGCATTCATTGTTTCTATGCTATGTATAGGAAAATTGCTGCTATAATATCCTGCCGCTATAGATCTGCAGAGTTTTTTTAAGACACTTTCACATTTGTAACTTCTATGTATCTATAGTCAGTTTAGTATTCTGCTAGCAGGATAATTCTATTATCCTGCCTCATGAGAAATTGTTTCGAGTGAAATGGCTTACTTTTGAAATATGGGATAACAAATGAATTGCTTAAGACTACAATAAATTTATGCGTATGGATCGAAACAGTGATTTGTGAAATCCTCCTTATGTATCCCCATTATGTGGGCCACCGAATTAGAATTTGTTTTTCATTTACTTTTATACAACATTTTTTCTGTAATAAGTATTATTTAAAATAAATGAATAACAATTATAAATCGAAAAAAGAGTTGAAGCGCAAGGCAACAGTAGAGGAAAAAAAAATAAGAATTCTCTTACTTTTTAAGAAAAAAATTAAATGGTCGCATCAACACATTATTTTCGTTTAATAGTGACTGCATTGTCGCATTAATCATAAATATTATGGATTACTGTATATATATCAGATTTATTACTGTAAACGCTTTTACGAAGAAACTTTAAGAACGTTAAGTACGGTTGGAATGTTAAAGGTTAAAAGGTTAAAATCTTTAAAACTCGTATGATTCAAGAAATAATAAGCAAGTATTTGTAACTACCATACAAGCGTACTCGTGAAAATATTCAAAAGCGGTTATTCTCGAGCAATATAAAATAAGAAATCAAAAATCATTAACGAATGTTAACTTATTATTTACATTATTTGCATGTAAATAGCTTGAGTTACTCAACACTGATGTCTGGTAGGCATGCGCATAAAAAATAAAAAAACTGAATAGAAAACGATTTGCTTACACAGAATGTTGGGTCGTTTTAATGCACTTTGAACGGTAGTAAAAAACGGCACGGTTTGCGCGAGTTTATGACTTTTTGTGAAAACAATTATAACAATAGTTCGCTGTTTTAGTTCGATCACTGATAAAACTACAGTGTATTTTTCGTCACGAATACAGTTATATTTTATCTTTTTATTTTCGTGTTCGATATTACATATTTGTGGTGTATTTGGAACTAATAAACGTTTTAAATGCGGTTGCCAATCTGGATTTTTCTCTGCATACCATCGGTATGGGCATACGTAAATTAAACTTCTTATTGTCATTTTAAGCGTCAAATATATGGATTATTTACAGCAAAAAGTGCATGCTTAACTAAATGATCAAATCGTTTCTCCTTTGCTAGTCGCTAGCTAACCTTTATTATGTATTTTTATCGCCTGAAAGCAGTTTTCAAAACATGTCATTATCTAATATGTTTAATATTGGGAGATTTATATTGCTAAATAATTTTAGCTAATCTGAATATATTATATATTTAAATTCAGAGAATTGATTGAATTTTTGTACATTCTAAGGCCATTTAATTGGTAACTTTTTATATAAATATTATATCCAAATATTAGATTCTAAAGACAGTAATAGTCTTGGCGTACTTGACTTATTAGTACTAGTAAAACACTAGTAGTACTAGTAGTTGATCTTTAACCAAGATATAAAAAATTATTATTATTTTTATATCTAATTATCAACCGTTTACAACGGTTTTTGTTGGACAGAGCATCAAATCTAATATACGTTAAAGTTGTAACAATACATTTACATTAGCTTGCATGTTTTTCTATGACTGGAAAAAAACATAGTAAATCACAATTGAATTGACAAACGCTTACTAGTGAATTTGGCTTACATAGATATCCTTAGTATGAATAAAGGATATGAAAAAGTTTGCACATTGCTTACATGTGAGATTTGAAAACTTTTATAAACAGTCCCAAAAGTTTTTCATATGAAATTCTCACTTAGACATTATTTATTTTAGATTAGCAATATTCCAAGAAATATTATTTTAAAATGAAAGTAGATGGTTTTACTCGGGACTGATCCGAGAAATTCGCATACCTAACCTAGGCCATTTGCAGCTGGATTCATCAGCGCCAGCAGCAGCAGCAGCATCAGCACGAATGTACACCCAGGTAGAGAAGCCGCATCTGCCGCACATCCAGCACCAGCAGATGAGCCAGCAGGTGCAGCCGTTCGGCTATCCGCAGCACACAGCGACGACGGGCAGTGGCCGTGGTGCCGTCGGCAACGGCGTTCAGCCGGTCTACGGCGGCGCCCACGACGCCGTGCACATCGGAGGTGGCGGCGGCTTCGGCTACGGCCGCAGTCGCAACCACGAGACAGAGTCGTTGGTATTGCCAGCCGTGTCTAGTGGGAGTCGACAACAACAGCAGCAGCAGCAGCAGAGGCATCACAGAATCGGCAGTCCTGACGGAGCGGCCACCGCCATCGAAGTTCAAACCGGCACCGGCTGCGGCCCCGGAACCGTCATGACCCCGGAGACGGCTATGAAACTCTACATGCACAAGCTGAGCACTTTTGAACATCATGAGATCTTCAGGTGAGCATTTTCTTAGAAACCCACTCTGATGTCTAAAACGCATTCTAGGAATTTGAAAAGGAAATAAAATCCCCCTATTAAAAGCTTTCCCCAGGTATACTTTGTCGGCCAAAACGCCAATAAGCGCCAGGGAGTCGTGGGCGGGCCAAACAACTCGGGCTACGACGATGAGCAGGGTTCTTATCAGCACACTGCTCACGACCACGTCTCCTATAGATACGAAGTGCTCAAGATTATTGGTGAGTAGAGCTTTAGCATATATCTACATTTTATTCGCTGCAACTTCTTAAACTGAATTTGTAGATCCATTCCCAGTTCTCACATGAAGTCCTATTCGCAGTTCTCACCTGAAATCCTATTCCCAGTTCTCACTTGAAATCCTATTCCCAGTTCTCACCTGAAATCCTATTCCCAGTTCTCACTTGAAATTCTATTCCCAGTTCTCACCTGAAATCCTATTCCCAGTTCTCACATGAAGTCCTATTCCCAGTTCTCACCTGAAATCCTATTCCCAGTTCTCACCTGAAATCCTATTCCCAGTTCTCACCTGAAGTTGTTTTCCCATTCCTCAGGCAAGGGCAGTTTCGGCCAGGTGCTGAAGTGTCACGATCACAAGACGAACACTCAGGTGGCGCTGAAAATGGTTCGCAACGAGAAACGCTTCACGCGTCAGGCTAGCGAAGAGATTCGAATCCTTGAGCAGCTGCTCAGGCAGGACAAGGAGAACTCGCACAATGTTGTACACATCCTTGAGAACTTTACATTCCGCAATCACGTCTGCATCACATTCGAACTACTGTCCATGAATTTGTACGAACTGATTAAAAAGAACAAATTTCAAGGCTTCTCATTGCAATTGGTGCGAAAATTTGCCCATTCGATACTTCAGTGCCTGGAAATGCTGCACCGAAATAAGGTGGGTGAGCAATCTGATCCGCAGCACTCTGTCAGATAAACTCGGAGAACTCGATCTGAGCACTCTGTCCCTATCAATCTGAGCACTCTATCCATCCATCTCAATCTGAGCATTCTATCCATCTCAATCTGAGCACTCTATCCATCCATCTCAATCTGAGCATTCTATCCATCTCAATCTGAGTACTCTATCATTCTCAATCTGAGTACTCTATCCATCTCAATCTGAGCACTCTATCCATCCATCTCAATCTGAGCATTCTATCCATCTCAATCTGAGTACTCTATCATTCTCAATCTGAGCACTGTATCATTCTCAATCTGAGCACTCTATCATTCTCAATCTGAGCACTGTATCATTCTCAATCTGAGCACTCTATCATTCTCAATCTGAGCACTGTATCATTCTCAATCTGAGCACTCTATCATTCTCAATCTGAGCACTCTATCCATCTCAATCTGAGTACTCTATCATTCTCAATCTGAGCACTGTATCATTCTCAATCTGAGCACTCTATCATTCTCAATCTGAGCACTGTATCATTCTCAATCTGAGCACTCTATTAGTATTTCTCGTGGTCCTGATCAATCAGGAATTTTTTGTCCCTGCCTCTGTTTAACTCCAAGGCTTTTTCTAATCCGGAAAAAACAGATAATCCACTGCGACCTGAAGCCGGAGAACATCCTGCTGAAATGCCAGGGCCGCAGCGGCATCAAGGTGATCGACTTTGGAAGCTCCTGCTATGAGCATCAGAGAATCTACACTTACATTCAGTCGCGTTTCTATCGCGCACCGGAGGTCATACTTGGCGGAAAGTACGGCATGCCGATTGACATGTGGAGCCTGGGCTGCATCTTGGCGGAGCTATTCACTGGTGAGCACTGAGCAGCTGTTACGCAATGCTTTGCATTTTCACAAAGCCTACAACTATACAGACTTAAAACAAATAAATACTCGGACTTTTTATGATTTAATTGACAAAGACTGAATCAGAAATCCTACTAACAAGGACGGGCCAATTTACATAAAAATTGATTTAAAAAAATATATATTAGACACCAAAAAGTCAGCAAGGTGAAGAGATTTGGAGACAGACAGACAGGGGTGGGTAGCAGAGCGGTCAACTCCCAGGTACCTGAACTCGATTCCGCGGCGAGGCCACATTCATTTATGGCGCAGCCGTGGAGAGAAGCTTTGTCGTGCAATTTACGCCCTTGAGGGCCAACCTCCATGGACAGGGAGAGTGTGCACTGCTGATGAAGATAAAGTGGGGGCAGATGTACACACCTGTGTGAGCGTGTGCCTGTGTACGGTATCTGTGTGAGTGTGTGCTCAGGAGTCAGCGAAATGGGCAGAATTGCCTCCTCGCTGGCTGCGGGTCTAGTGTCACCAAATGATGTGCCATTTCCCGTAGCCCTCCTGCAAATACTATTATTATTATTATTATTAGACAGACAGACACCCAGCACAGACAGACAGACAGGCAGACAGACAGACAGACAGACAGACAGGCAGAGAGGCAGGCAGGCAGGCAGACAGACAGACAGACAGGCAGGCAGACAGATAGACAGACAGACAGACAGACAGGCAGACAGACAGACAGACAGGCAGGCAGGCAGACAGACAGACAGACAGACAGGCAGACAGACAGACAGACAGGCAGACAGACAGACAGACAGACAGACAGGCAGACAGACTAACAGACAGACAGACAGACAGGCAGACAGACAGACAGGCAGACAGACAGACAGACAGACAAATTAGCCAGAATCTGGCCTCCCCGCCACCAGGTGTGCCAATCTTCCCAGGCGAGGATGAAGGCGATCAGCTGGCCTGCGCCATGGAGGTGCTGGGCGCGCCGCCGCCGCGGCTCCTAGAGGCAAGCAAGCGTACCCGGGTTTTCTTCTCCTCGCGAGGCCATCCGCGCTACTGCACCGTTGAAGTTGACGCCAACGGCGACTCGCAGCTAAAGGGCGGCCGGTCGAAGCGGGGAAAATTTCGTGGCCCGCCGGGCTCCAAAACGCTGTCGACGGCGCTGCGCGGCTGCGAAGATCGGCACTTTCTTGACTTCCTGTCGAGGTGCCTGCAGTGGGCGCCGGAGGAGAGGTTGACGCCCTACGAGGCGATGCGTCACGATTGGCTGAAGCGCCGGTTGCCGCGGCCGCCAATCAGCGGCGGAGGCGGCGCCACCAGCGGACACAAGTGACCAACTCCCAAACTTCCTCTAACGCCATAGAATTTACAGATTTATTTTCAGTTTTAGATTGACCGCCTTTGATAGATTTCAATTTAGGAGTCCCGATAAGACATGTCTTTGCACTGTAAAATTACTAACCAAAAACACTTCATGCTGTTCTTAGCTAAAAACTTGACTAATGCATGCGAACAGATCCTGTTAGACAGATTGAACAGATCTTGTTAGACAGATTGAACAGATCCTGTTAGACAGATTGAACAGATCCTGTTAGACAGATTGAACAGATCCTGTTAGACAGATTGAACAGATCCTGTTAGACAGATTGAACAGATCCTGTTAGACAGATTGAACAGATCCTGTTAGACAGATTGAACAGATCCTGTTAGACAGATTGAACAGATCCTGTTAGACAGATTGAACAGATCCTGTTAGACAGATTGAACAGATCCTGTTAGACAGATTGAACAGATCCTGTTAGACAGATTGAACAGATCCTGTTAGACAGATTGAACAGATCCTAGTTTGACAGATTGAACAGATCTTGTTAGACAGATTGAACAGATCCTGTTAGACAGATTGAATCAGATCTTGTTAGACAGATTGAACAGATCCTGTTAGACAGATTGAACAGATCTTGTTAGACAGATTGAACAGATCTTGTTAGACAGATTGAACAGATCCTGTTAGACAGATTGAACAGATCCTTGTTAGACAGATTGAACAGATCCTGTTAGACAGATTGAACAGATCCTGTTAGACAGATTGAACAGATCCTGTTAGACAGATTGAACAGATCCTGTTAGACAGATTGAACAGATCCTGTTAGACAGATTGAACAGATCCTGTTAGACAGATTGAACAGATCTTGTTAGACAGATTGAACAGATCCTGTTAGACAGATTGAACAGATCTTGTTAAACAGATTGAACAGATCTTGTTAGACAGATTGAACAGATCCTGTTAGACAGATTGAACAGATCTTGTTAGACAGATTGAACAGATCTTGTTAGACAGATTGAACAGATCCTGTTAGACAGATTGAACAGATCCTGTTAGACAGATTGAACAGATCCTGTTAGACAGATTGAACAGATCCTGTTAGACAGATTAAACAGATCCTGTTAGACAGATTGAACAGATCCTATTAGACAGATTGAACAGATCCTGTTAGACAGATTGAACAGATCCTGTTAGACAGATTGAACAGATCCTGTTAGACAGATTGAACAGATCCTGTTAGACAGATTGAACAGATCCTGTTAGACAGATTGAACAGATCCTGTTAGACAGATTGAACAGATCCTGTTAGTGTCTCTTGTCATTGATAGAAACAAGAGCCTTTTTTTGCTAAACTGTGGTGGCTTTGTGTGTTACTATTGCATGTCTTTGTCATTATATCGCTCTTAGAGTGATCACACTTTTAAACAGAAAAGCTCGATGACAAACTGCATACTCTGCGATTTGCCTATGAAGATAATAGCTAAAAATAGCTTCAAAAACTAATGATTTTTATGGACAATAATTGTATTTTTTCTAGCATTATTTAAACCAATAATCGAACAACTGTGGTTTTTCTTTGTACTTTATACTAAAAAAAGTTTTTCTATAATGGTTTTATTATTGCTTTTAGTTTTTAGTGCGGTCTCAAACACAGAATTTGTTGTAAGTCACCCAATCACTTGAGTTCAACATACTCAATTTCGTACATTTTCTAGAGTTTAAAACTAAACATTGGTTCCAATTCCTATTGTTGTGCCTTTTGTGTGCTTGTTTGTGAAATCGTTTTGTAACTTTAAAACTTTGTTTCTCTAAGTATCTCATTGTCTGCTTTCACAGAGAAAATTATATTGTTATGCTTTTTTAGGCGCGAATTTAAACAGCGAATTGAATTATGCACTGATTTAGTTTTGTCTGTAAAATTCAGAGTAACTGTTCATCAGAATAGAGTGTTTGAGCTATGTTTGATTCAACAGATTTGTTTGCTTCTCAGATTTGTATTTGAAGGATATTTTTTCTCCTAAGAATTCCCTTTTATTTTCGTTCATTTAAAATAACAGAATCCACAATGCGTCATTGTAGAAATCAATGTTTTTATTACTTCCCTTCCCCCATTGTAATAATAATTATAACGGAGGCAAATCACTCAACGATACACAAATAATCAGCGCTATATTTTCACCTGTTTGTTCAGCGAAATAATTATATAAATATTAAATATTATTCATCATGGCTTAAGTGAGTCATGAGTCTGTCTGTGCTGGGTGTCTGTGCTGGGTGTCTGTGCTGGGTGTCTGTGCTGGGTGTCTGTGCTGGGTGTCTGTGCTAGGTGTCTGTGCTGGGTGTCTGTGCTGGGTGTCTGTGCTGGGTGTAGTGCTGGGTGTCTGTGCTGGGTGTCTGTGCTGGGTGTCTGTGCTGGGTGTCTGTGCTAGGTGTCTGTGCTGGGTGTCTGTGCTGGGTGTCTGTGCTGGGTGTAGTGCTGGGTGTCTGTGCTGGGTGTCTGTGCTGGGTGTCTGTGCTGGGTGTCTGTGCTGGGTGTCTGTGCTGGGTGTCTGTCTGTGCTGGGTGTCTGTGCTGGGTGTCTGTCTGTGCTGGGTGTCTGTGCTGGGTGTCTGTCTGTGCTGGGTGTCTGTGCTGGGTGTCTGTGCTGGGTGTCTGTCTGTGCTGGGTGTCTGTGCTGGGTGTCTGTCTGTGCTGGGTGTCTGTGCTAGGTGTCTGTGCTGGGTGTCTGTCTGTGCTGGGTGTCTGTGCTGGGTGTCTGTCTGTGCTGGGTGTCTGTGCTGGGTGTCTGTCTGTGCTGGGTGTCTGCTGGGTGTCTGTCTGTGCTGGGTGTCTGTGCTAGGTGTCTGTGCTGGGTGTCTGTCTGTGCTGGGTGTCTGTGCTGGGTGTCTGTCTGTGCTGGGTGTCTGCTGGGTGTCTGTCTGTGCTGGGTGTCTGTCTGTGCTGGGTGTCTGTGCTGGGTGTCTGTGCTGGGTGTCTGTGCTGGGTGTCTGTGCTGGGTGTCTGTCTGTGCTGGGTGTCTGTGCTGGGTGTCTGTCTGTGCTGGGTGTCTGTCTGTGCTGGGTGTCTGTGCTGGGTGTCTGTGCTGGGTGTCTGTGCTGGGTGTCTGTGCTGGGTGTCTGTCTGTCTGTCTGTCCGTCATTCTGGGAAGATTCTCTAAGGAAGATTCTCTGGGGAGATTCTCTGAGGTAGATTCTCTGAGGGAGACTCTCTGTGGTAGATTCTCTGAGGGAGACTCTCTGAGGAAGATTCTCTGAGGGAGACTCTCTGAGGAAGATTCTCTGAGGGAGACTCTCTGAGGTAGATTCTCTGAGGGAGACTCTCTGGGGTAGATTCTTCAAGGGGGACTCTCTGAGGTAGATTCTCTGAAGTAGACTCTCTGAGGGTCTCTTGCAGGAGAGATTCCCTGAGACAACCTTTACGATTATTGAATAGAGAGCATTTGAGAACTGTATCTTTAAGTTTTTCTGGAACATTCCTAAATCCCTCTTCCCCAAATCCCTCTGCCCTAAATCCCTCTTCTTCACATCCCTCTTCCCCATATAATTCTCCCTAAACCCCTATCTTTCCCACATATCATTCTTCCAAACTAATATTTCCCCAAATTCAAACTTCCCCACATCCCATCTTTCCCATATTCCCCGCTGCCTAACTTCCTTTTATCCCCTTCCTCCCCACATCTCCTAGTCCCGACTTCCCTTCTGTATCTTCTCTTCCACTCTTCCCTAAACGTCCATCGGGTCTAGATACAAGTCACAAGCGACAAACTTGCCTCGCAAAATGGGCGATAAAGTGAAATCGGAAGCGAAAAGCTTAGAGGAAAACAAGGGAAAATAGCGGTAGAATTTCACCAGGAATTTTGTTTGATATGCACAGTAAGGCAGGTAAACACGGTGTAAAAATAGAATAGCTCTGCCAAGTAATACGATATCATGAAAAATGTTAAAATCAGTGATGTGTCACTGCATGAATGCACCGCTGCTCATTTCCGACGTTGTAAACAAACAGAGAACTGTATAAAAATGATTCATGAAATACTGAATCTGCGGGTAGATCAAATTTGCTGGTTCACTTTCGCAAAAAAAGAAAATGTTTTTAAGTTTGAGTAAAAACCTAGCGGCCTCCACGAAGAAGCTGCTGCTGCTGATGCTGCTGCTGCTAGTCGAGTTGTTTCAAAGGACAAACAACGCAGGGCACTACTGGAATAGTATCAGGGTTCTGCACAATGGTGTCGAGTTCACGTTTAGCCTACCCTTGAGTCTGAGCACAGGAAAACTGTTTGAGGATGATTCCTACTCAAACCTGGCTAGCGAATGCCGAGCTCTGACAGTTCAGTCACTGAATGGCCAGCGCATCAATGAGCCCCTCAATGATACTCGAGCTGCTGAAGCCTTCTCCGCCGCTGTTGCTGCGAAGTGAGTCAGTGAGAACCGGTTAGACTCGTAAACCTACTATTGAACTCACAAGTGAGAACTCACTCATGAGATCGCTCATTAATTCACTCATGAACTCACTCATGAACTCACTCATGAACTGACTCATGAACTCACTCATGAACTCACCCATGAACTCACTCATGAAATCGCTCATTAATTCACCAATGAACTCACTCATGAACTGACTCATGAACTCACTCATTAACTCACTCATGAACTGACTCATGAAATCGCTTATGAACTCACCCATGAACTCACTCATGAACTCAATCACGAAGTCATTTGGCATTTTAATATTGATATTTTAATTAGTTCGTTGTTGGTTGAGCTTTTTGTCGTTGGGTGAGTTTTGAGTACTGTTGAAAGTTGAGCTCAGACAAGCCGATTATTATCGACCGCCTCCAGTCGCACTCTGAGCCGACTGGTCAACCGTAAGAGGCTTTGCACAGCCTGGTCCTACGCGCCAGTGAACTCAGCGACAACCAGCATTGGTCTAGCTTGGAACCTGTTCCTGCCACTGGTCGACACCAATCAGTCATTCTGGAAGCCGCCTTCCGTAATGAGCGGAGACAATCTCATTGTGATCAAGAAGGAAAATTCTGAGCTGAAGCTGTCCACTGTAAAAACTAATCGGCTGCTTCATCCCATCTGCGAATTCTTCCCAACCAGTGAGTTTAACAAGAGTACAGGTGATTTGTCAGACAGGTAGGTTTTCAGACACGTAGATTGTTGGATGGGTAGATTGTCAGACAGGTAGATTGTCAGACAGGTAGATTGTCAGACAAGTAGATTGTCAGACAGGTAGATTGTCAGACAGGTAGATTGTCAGACAGGTAGATTGTCAGACAGGTAGATTGTCGGACAGGTAGATTGCAAGACAGGTAGGTTGTCGGACAGGTAGATTGTCAGACGGGTAACTTGTCAGACACGCAAATAGTTAGATGGGTAGATCGTCAGACAGTCAATTAATGATCATAATTGTTGGTCATAAACTCTAATCCACCCGCCAAATTGCCAGCGAATGTCGGGCCAAATCCTAAAAATGCTGTCTGCTCCGAAATTAGCTCAGTTCTCACAGAGGAAGGCAGCGGAAAGGAAGTGAATCAGAGCTACTGTCTCCACAAAAGCGCAATGACTGTGACTGAATCACACAAACAGCTGTTCTGCGAGAGTCTCAATGGACGATTGGCACAGGCTGAAAGCTTGCAGAAGATGACTAAGCTAAGGTGAGTTGTGAGTTGTCTTAGCCAAATAAGGTTATATAAAAATGAATAAAAAGTATGAAATACATCCACAGGTCGTTCCTAGATGAGAACACCAAAAATAATGACTGTCTATTGCTAGCGCTAACTGTGGACATCGGCTTTCGCAACTGGCGGCGCCAGAGCCTGTGCCTACCTGGAAAGCTGTGCAGGTCCAGCATGCTTGGTTCGATAGTGAAGCAGGACAGGTCCAATGGCATTGTTGTGTACTACGTTTGGCAAAACCAGCTGCCTAAGATTATTAGAGCAATTCCCTATGCTCAAAACTGTGCCGTCCTCTGCACGGGTGAAAATTGGAATACATTATGGAGGCATTCTTTACTCACTTAGGAAAGACTGTTTCAGCTGTAATGTGCCTGGAGGCACGAGGGCGTGAGGTGGCTGCAGGAGGACCGAGGGTTCGACGAAGGACAGGGTGTGAAGTGGCTGTAAGAGGAGAGAGAGTACGAAGAAGGACAGGGTGTGAGGTGGCTGTAGGAGGGAGAGTACGAAGAAGGACAGGGTGTGAGGTGGCTGTAGGAGGATGGAGGTTTCGCAGAAGGTCAGGGTGTGAGGTGGCTGTAGGAGGAGGGAGGGTTCGCAGAAGGTCAGGGTGTGAGGTGGCTGTAGGAGGAGGGAGGGATCGCAGAAGGTCAGGGTGTGAGGTGGCTGTAGGAGGAGGGAAGGTTCGCAGAAGGTCAGGGTGTGAGGTGGCTGTAGGAGGAGAGAGGGTTCGCAGAAGGTCAGGGTGTGAGGTGGCTGTAGGAGGAGGGAGGGTTTTCAGAAGGACAGGGTGTTAGGTAGCCAGTTGTAGAAATAAAAGAAATATTGTTTAACTTTAAAGACTATATATATATATTTCTCAGTGTCAACTTGAGTTTACTTGCAACATGCACCGCAGCCATCTCGTGCCCGGATCCGCACAGCGAGTCGCAACTGACAGCCGCCCACCTGAGCTGTCCAGCCTGGAACTCTAGCGTGCCTGAGGAGGCGCGTCACAGACTGAAGATGCCAGGCGCTAGTGGCCACATCGAGTACTTTTGCGCTGAGGGATTCAAGCCAAGTGACTCCTCTATCGGAGTACTGCAAAAGCGTCGATGCAGCAGAGACGGCACGTGGTCATCTTCACGTTGGCCTCCGATTACATGCGAGCCTGTACCGTGCACCGAGACACCAGACAGTCTCAACTACACGGGGGGCAGTCTAACTGCCGTGGGCCACTTCCACGGCCCCGATTGGATCTTTGAAGCCATTGACAATGCCAAACTGAAGCATCGCCTTGCGGAAGGTTCCATCAGACCTGCCGACCGGATTGTGCTTGCCTGCCCATCGCCACTCATGGGAACATGGCAGGTGAGACATTGTAGGAAAATCTCGCCTAGTACACAACCGTTTCATCTTAGCTCCTACCAAACCTCCCTACTCCGTTGCTTAGGAGCTGATCTGCCTCGAAGGTGGCGGTTGGCAGGCGACGCCTACCTCGCTGGATGCAGCCGATAAGTGCATCCTAGCCTACTGCAACAACTCTATACAGATGCCACAGGTGCCGAATGCTGAGCCTATGCTAGCCAGTTACTTAACGCCTAATGACACCTGGGAGGGTCGCAGCTTTGTTTACAGTTGCTATGGCAACCACACAATTGGCGGAGCAATAAACGGCTCCAGAAGCTTTTCGCTGAGCTGTCTAAACGGATTCTGGACGAGCAAGGACATGGAGAGCGGCTGTCTGCCCACCGCCTGCGGCGACCTGCCGACCAAAATGACTGTCAGTTCGACTGTTGCCAAAGCGTACGGCGCTGCTGGAGCACCTGTCGGCTCCCAGATCGATGTCGACTGCTTGCCCGGCTTAGTCGGCAAGACCCAGCGGTTCAGATGTCAGTTTGGCGGGGCCTGGGTTCAGCTGGATGACTCCTCTGGCGATTCTTCAGCTGGGGATTGTCAGCCAATGAACTGCAGCCACCCGGAGGAGCTGCAACTGCTACCGCCGGGAGCCGTGCGAATCGAACGCGTCAACTCCAGCTACCAACCAATCGGGGGAGGGGATGATTATCACTACGGCACTCTGGTGCTGCTGGAATGCGTGCCGCCGTATTTTGGGGGCCGATCAAGCAGAGTGCTGCTGGCTTGCGGCCTGCTGGCTGAGGGCGCAGTCGGATGGGTCGAAGCCGACCCTGCGAGCAATGCGGGCATGGCCTTCGGCTGCCACAGTGAGCTTGAGACACCATTATTTTACTGGCAGAAATATCTTTCTTCCCTATTGAAAAACCATGATAATACTGATAGAAATGACTGGGCGGCCGGCACAACCGCCCAAATACCTACCCCAGCTAATGCTGCTACCTGCCATTCAGTGCGGAGCGGGTAACACATACGACCTGACACTGAAGCCCCTCTCACACTGAAGCCCCTCTCACACTGAAGCCCCTCTCACACTGAAGTCCCTCTAACACTGAAGCCCCTCTCACACCGAGGTCCCTCTCACACTGAAGTCCCTCTAACACTGAAGTCCCTCTTACACTGAAGCCCCTCTCACACTGAAGCCCCTCTCACACTGAAGCCCCTCTCACACCGAAGCCCCTCTCACACCGAACTCCCTCTCACACTGAAATCCCTCTCACACCGAACTCCCTCTCACACTGAAATCCCTCTCATACCGAAACGCAAAACTTCAGAGTACTGCAACAACTCCCAGCTTACGGAGCTGGTTGGTCTCGGCCTAGTAAACGATTTGCAAACGCCATCAGGCGGTTTCACGTCTCCCGAAGCTGACCAGGTGAATGTGACCTGCCAGCCAGGTGCCAGCGTTGTAGGCAACGGCTCAAGCTACGTGATTGTCGCCTGCATCGACGGTGAATGGTGGCTAACCAGTCCGATGGAGGAAGACGAGAGCGCTCGAGTTGGTCCCGTGGACAAAGTCATATGCCTACCAGGTGGGTCACAGCTAGAATATAGCTTTCCATATGCATTCTTTAGATCATATATTAATTCATATCAAATCTAAATCTAATTATGCTTGGATGCCACACGAGACTAAAAAAGGGATTCCTAAACAGCAAAGAGGAAATCAAAGTGACCGCTAGCAACACAGGTAATTAGCTACTATGCTGTGATTTCTTGCTATATTATTGTCACTACCTGATAGAATAAACCTGCATTCTAAGAATTTGGAATTAAGAAGTTACTTTAGGTTAGGGCTGGGAGCAGAGGCATAGGACTGTGAGGGTAGAGGCATAGGACTGTGGGAGAAGAGGCATAGGACTGTGGGAGTTGAGGCATAGGACTGTGAAAGTAGAGGCATAGGACTGTGGGAGTAGAGGCATAGGACTGTGGGAGAAGAGGCATAGGACTGTGGGAGTTGAGGCATAGGACTGTGAAAGTAGAGGCATAGGACTGTGAAAGTAGAGGCATAGGACTGTGAAAGTAGAGGCATAGGACTGTGGGAGTAGAGGCATAGGACTGTGAAAGTAGATGCATAGGACTGTGGGAGTAGAGGCATAGGACTGTGGGAGTAGAGGCATAGGACTGTGGGAGTAGAGGCATAGGACTGTGGGAGTAGAGGCATAGGACTGTGGGAGTAGAGGCATAGGACTGTGGGAGTAGAGGCATAGGACTATGGGAGTAGAGGCATAGGACTGTGGGAGTAGAGGCATAGGACTGTGGGAGTAGAGGCATAGGACTGTGAAAGTAGATGCATAGGACTGTGGGAGTAGAGGCATAGGACTGTGGGAGTAGAGGCATAGGACTGTGGGAGTAGAGGCATAGGACTATGGGAGTAGAGGCATAGGACTGTGGGAGTAGAGGCATAGGACTGTGGGAGTAGAGGCATAGGACTGTGGGAGTAGAGGCATAGGACTGTGGGAGTAGAGGCATAGGACTGTGGGAGTAGAGGCATAGGACTATGGGAGTAGAGGCATAGGACTGTGAAAGTAGATGCATAGGACTGTGGGAGTAGAGGCATAGGACTGTGGGAGTAGAGACATAGGACTGTGGGAGTAGAGGCATAGGACTGTGGGAGTAGAGGCATAGGACTATGGGAGTAGAGGCATAGGACTGTGGGAGTAGAGGCATAGGACTGTGGGAGTAGAGGCATAGGACTATGGGAGTAGAGGCATAGGACTGTGGGAGTAGAGGCATAGGACTATGGGAGTAGAGGCATAGGACTGTGGGAGTAGAGGCATAGGACTGTGGGAGTAGAGGCATAGGACTGTGGAAGTTGAGGCATGGAGCTTAAGCACCGGTTTCTGAGGCTATTTATTACTGGATTTTATCACCCAAGAAGAATTTATTTATTACACATATTACTTACTCATCGGTACTATTTTACAATATAAGTTGTAATGAAAGGTAAGGTTTAGTGGTAAGTTTATTATTTCGCACGACATATAGTAATTTAAAATGTGTAGCTCTGATTTCCAAGCTAATTAATGGAGTTTTTAAAACATGTAGATCTAGGGAGATTTTTCAACGCTATTTTTAAACTTTTCAAACTGTTTTTAAAGTAAATTTCATGCACCAATTTCTGTTCACTTCGGAATAAAACTAGAATTCAATGCCTTGTCGTCTTTTCGCTTTTATTACACGTATTTTTACTTCGATTTGTGCCACAACTTTTCCTGTATTGCTATCAGAAGAATTGGTACAACTGTACAGACTGGATTAGTATGACTGTACAGACTGGATTAGTATAACTGTACAGACTGGATTAGTATGACTGTACAGACTGGATTAGTATAACTGTACAGACTGGGTTAGTATGACTGTACAGACTGGATTAGTATTACTGTACAGACTGGATTAGTATGACTGTACAGACTGGATTAGTATGACTGTACAGACTGGATTAGTATAACTGTACAGACTGGATTAGTATGACTGTACAGACTGGATTAGTATGACTGTACAGACTGGATTAGTATGACTGTACAGACAGGATTAGTATGACTGTACAGACTGGATTAGTATGACTGTACAGACTGGATTAGTATGACTGTACAGACTGGATTAGTATGACTGTACAGACTGGATTAGTATGACTGTACAGACTGGATTAGTATAACTGTACAGACTGGATTAGTATGACTGTACAGACTGGATTAGTATGACTGTACAGACTGGATTAGTATGACTGTACAGACTGGATTAGTATAACTGTACAGACTGGATTAGTATAACTGTACAGACTGGATTAGTATGACTGTACAGACAGGATTAGTATGACATTTGACAGTTAGTACAGAATGCATGTGGGAAGGCCAACCGATATGAAAACATGAATGTGTACAAATATATAATCCCAACAGTTACCAGTTTTTTGCACATAAAATAAATACAAACAATCATGAATAAATTGTTGAGTTAATCGAATACTCAGTTTCACCTGATGGCGAAGGCACAGCATTTGTTCATTGTTGAGTTCTCAAATAAAAATGGCGAGTTTAATTCTCGTACATATAGGCCAGAACTGTTATTGAACAAGGGTCAGTTGTGAAACAAATTTGCTGAGATAGTAAAAGTCGGAGCAATAAAGCCAAGAAAAGCAAGATAGCAAAGGAATGCTCAGCTACAATCTTTTTATCTTCTGTCACAATTCTAAAATCAAAATTATAGGCCAATTTTACAGAACAACGCAAACACTTATAACACTACTCGAAGAAAGTAGTTTCTAAAGATAATTTAGGCTTTCCAAAATTGACTATTTATGAAGATTCATAAAGTGATCAATAATTTACCTTAACCTTGATACTAATTGTTAATTATTATAACAAAACCAAAAGGCCAGTGAGTAACATAATGACGCAATTTGTGCTGCAATGCTGCAAAACAAAACAGGTAAGTATTGATTCGAAGCACGACACAAAATAAGCAAAATGGTCACTTTTTGTTCCGTGCTTTGGTTAAAAATAAACTAAAAATTATTAGTCGTCACTGTAGGCCAAAATGGTGCCTAGTTGACGTTCGGCCTCCTCAACACTGATGTCTTTGCGGCTGGCGTAGTCTTCGACCTGAGGAGGGAGGTAGCGTGAGATTCGGATTAGAACATTTAAGAAGTAGAGGTTAGAGGTTAGAAGGGAGACTTTAACAGCCGACAGTGAGAAGTAGACAATAAGATTGATTATGAGTGACAGTGAGAAGTAGACAATAAGATTGATTATGAGAGACAGCGAGAAGTAGACAATAAGATTGATTATGAGAGACAGTGAGAAGTAGATAATAGATTGATTATGAGAGACAGTGAGAAGTAGATAATAAGATTGATTATGAGAGACAGTGAGAAGTAGACAATAAGATTGATTATGAGAGACAGTGAGAAGTAGACAATAAGATTGATTATGAGAGACAGTGAGAAGTAGACAATAAGATTGATTATGAGAGACAGTGACAAGTAGACAATAAGATTGATTATGAGTGACAGTGAGAAGTAGACAATAAGATTGATTATGAGAGACAGTGAGAAGTAGATAATAGATTGATTATGAGAGACAGTGAGAAGTAGACAATAAGATTGATTATGAGAGACAGTGAGACGTAGACAATAAGATTGATTACGAGTGACAGTGAGAAGTAGACAAGATTGATTATGAGAGACAGTGAGAAGTAGACAATAAGATTGATTATGAGAGACAGTGAGAAGTAGACAATAAGATTGATTACGAGTGACAGTGAGAAGTAGACAATAAGATTGATTATGAGAGACAGTGAGAAGTAGACAATAAGATTGATTATGAGAGACAGTGAGAAGTAGATAATAGATTGATTATGAGAGACAGTGAGAAGTAGACAATAAGATTGATTATGAGAGACAGTGAGAAGTAGATAATAGATTGATTATGAGAGACAGTGAGAAGTAGACAATAAGATTGATTATGAGAGACAGTGAGAAGTAGATAATAGATTGATTATGAGTGACAGTGAGAAGTAGATAATAGATTGATTATGAGAGACAGTGAGAAGTAGACAATAAGATTGATTATGAGAGACAGTGAGACGTAGACAATAAGATTGATTATGAGAGACAGCGAGAAGTAGATAATAGATTGATTATGAGAGACAGTGAGAAGTAGACAATAAGATTGATTATGAGAGACAGTGAGAAGTAGATAATATATTGATTATGAGAGACAGTAAGAAGTAGAAAATAAGATTGATTATGAGAGACAGTGAGAAGTAGACAATAAGATTGATTATGAGAGACAGTGAGAAGTAGACAATAAGATTGATTATGAGAGACAGTGAGAAGTAGACAATAAGATTGATTATGAGAGACAGTGAGAAGTAGACAATAAGATTGATTATGAGAGACAGTGAGAAGTAGATAATAGATTGATTATGAGAGACAGTAAGAAGTAGACAATAAGATTGATTATGAGAGACAGCGAGAAGTAGATAATAGATTGATTATGAGAGACAGCGAGAAGTAGATAATAGATTGATTATGAGAGACAGTGAGAAGTAGACAATAAGATTGATTATGAGAGACAATGAGACGTAGACAATAAGATTGATTACGAGTGACAGTGAGAAGTAGACAAGATTGATTATGAGAGACAGTGAGAAGTAGACAATAAGATTGATTATGAGAGACAGTGAGAAGTAGACAATAAGATTGATTACGAGTGACAGCGAGAAGTAGACAAGATTGATTATGAGAGACAGTGAGAAGTAGACAATAAGATTGATTATGAGTGACAGTGAGAAGTAGACCAACGGGATGTCTACTAGACAGTGAGAAGTAGACAATGAGATTGAATATGGGAGATTGCGAGAAGTATACAATGAGATAGACTAAGATCTTGTGAGATAAAGAGATTAGGATTATGACAAATGAGTAGCTAGAGCCCTCTAAAATTGTATTTTGCAGAACGCCGCGACATAAAAATGAAGGGCATTAAAAGTGTTTAAGAGCGCCAACTGAAATTTTCACGGCCAGAAAAACTTGGAATCGCAAATCGCGAACTGGCGAGGGAATTTCCAGCATTCCTAGAATTTCCAGAAATTTGTACAGACCGAGATTAGACTGGAATCAGTCTTATCTGCAATCATGCACACCGAATGCGGGCCTTGTAAAATGGAAAATTCTAACGTACACAAAACACCTGTCTACCGCACACTACACCACGCATAGAGACGGAAAATTCCACAACCAACTGGGGCAACCCCGCTTATAAACGAACAGGCTGATAGAACGACTGTACAGATTGTATTTTGAGCTCTATTAAAACTGGCTTTCTTTTCACTGCGTCAAGAGCGAGAGGAAATCTTGGTCATTGTGAATGGAAAATAAGTGTGTGACATAATTTCTGTTGTTGTGCACGAGGAAAAAAAAAAGTTACGAGTAAGAATTAAGCATGGTATTATAAATATATTAGGCCTAAAAATTCTAACTATAAGGGTCGATTCTAAACCCGGCCAACATTTTAGAATTCTGGCTCTGATCAGGGAAAGTGACAGCTCAAACTGACAGGATCAGGGAAGGTGACAGCTCAAACTGACAGGATCAGGGAAGGTGACAGCTCAAACTGACAGGATCTGAGGTGGTGACAGCTCAAACTGACAGGATCTGAAAAGGTGACAGCTCAAACTGACAGGATCTGAAAAGGTGACAGCTCACACTGACAGGATCTTAGATAGTGACAGCTCACACTGACAGGATCTGAAAAGGTGACAGCTCAAACTGACAGGATCTGAGATGGTGACAGCTCAAACTGACAGGATCTGGGATGGTGACAGCTCAAACTGACAGGATCTGAAAAGGTGACAGCTCAAACTGACAGGATCTGGGATGGTGACAGCTCAAACTGACAGGATCTGAAAAGGTGACAGCTCAAACTGACAGGATCTGAAAAGGTGACAGCTCACACTGACAGGATCTTAGATGGTGACAGCTCACACTGACAGGATCTGAAAAGGTGACAGCTCAAACTGACAGGATCTGAGATGGTGACAGCTCAAACTGACAGGATCTGGGATGGTGACAGCTCAAACTGACAGGATCTGAGATGGTGACAGCTCAAACTGACAGGATCTGAAAAGGTGACAGCTCAAACTGACAGGATCTGAAAAGGTGACAGCTCAAACTGACAGGATCTGAAAAGGTGACAGCTCAAACTGACAGGATCTGGGACGGTGACAGCTCAAACTGACAGGATCTGAAAAGGTGACAGCTCAAACTGACAGGATCTGAAAAGGTGACAGCTCAAACTGACAGGATCTGAAAAGGTGACAGCTCAAACTGACAGGATCAGGGAAGGTGACAGCTCAAACTGACAGGATCTGAAAAGGTGACAGCTCAAACTGACAGGATCAGGGAAGGTGACAGCTCAAACTGACAGGATCTGAAAAGGTGACAGCTCAAACTGACAGGATCTGAAAAGGTGACAGCTCAAACTGACAGGATCTGGGATGGTGACAGCTCAAACTGACAGGATCTGAAAAGGTGACAGCTCAAAGCGAGAGGATTTGAACAGAGGAAGGTAGTTGTATGTGCCGTACCTGATCCTTCTCAATCTTGCCAACAGCGAAATAGTAGGACTGCGGGTGTGCCAGGTAGACACCAGAAACGGAGGCGGCGGGCATCATGGCCAGGGTGTCGGAGAGCTCAATGCCGACCTTCTCCGGCTGGGCCAGCTGCCACAGGGTTCGCTTCTCGGTGTGATCCGGCTGGGAGGGATAGCCGGGAGCCGGGCGAATGCCATCGTAACTGCGATTCGGGCGAATGAAAACTAATGGCTGATGAGCATGGACTCAGGTCAAAGACAATCAGTGAGTTCTTAGAGGACAATCAGTGAGATGTCTCAGGACAATCAGTGAGATGTCTCAGGACAATCAGTGAGATGTCTCAGGACAATCAGTGAGATGTCTCAGGACAATCAGTGAGATCTTAATTTACATTTTAAGTAAATTAAAGATCATTGGTAACGCAGCAAGGTGTGAAGGCGGCTGTTACTCACTGCTGCCTGAGTAGTTCCTGAGCAGCCTCGGGTGTTAAATTGTCCAGCTCGGTTTCTGGCACGTCATTCTCGCATTCAGCTGAGTAGCCCCAGAGTCGGTGCCGCACCAGTAGGTGAAGCCGCTCAGCCAAGGCCTCGGCTAGGCGGTCGGCCAGCGCCTTGGCCATGATGCTGCTATAGTCATCGCCTGCCGCTTCGAAGTCTGCGCAGAGCTTGTCGCAGCCCAGGCCGGCTGTAACAGCGAAGATGCCGACGTAGTCTAACGGCTCGGAGCCCGACGCGGGCGGGCCTAAGGGAGCAGTTTGAAAAAATCTAACTAAGACAAGAAGTCAAGAAGACAAGAGAGCTTGTAGACCAATGATTAGAACTTATGAATTCTGAACGAGAAGCCCTAATTACTCCAGTGACAGTACATCTAACTAAATGCAATTTATATCAATCTATGCCCAGTTGATAGATACTTTAAACAAACTAACCAGGCCGGACAAAGTCGCTAATGCAGGCGCAATGGTCGTGCTGCTCCCGCACCGCCTGCTGACGGAGGCCACGCAGGGAGGCCAGTCGACGCCCGGTGTCATCCGGCTCAGTCAGCACAATGTCGTCGCCCTCGGAGTAGGCAGGATAGAAGGCCACGCTGGCGGCTGCGCGAAGTTGCTTCTCTTTGATGATGCGCGATAACATGGCCTGCGGAGTGCATGGTGAGTCGGGTGATACTGGAGTGTGTCAGGTGACACAGGAGTGAGTCAGGTGATACAGGAGTGAGTCAGGTGACACAGGAGTGAGTCAGGTGACACTGGAGTGAGTCAGGTGACACTGGGGAAGTGACACAGGAGTGAGTCAGGTGATACTGGAGTGAGTCAAGTGACACAGGAGTGAGTCAGGTGACACAGGAGTTGAGTCAGGTGACACTCACCTGAGCCTCATCGAACACCTGCTTGGCCTGTGCGCCAACCCGGGCGTCCTTGAAGATGGCCGGATAGCCTCTGTTGGGATAACGACCGCGCAGCTGCCAGACGTCAAAGAAAGGCTTCCAGTCGATGTAGGGAACCAGCTCAGACAGGTTCCAGTCGGACCAATGGCGCACGCCGAGGAAAGTTGGTCGAGTAGGCGAATGAGAGTGCCAGTCAATGACCGGCTTGCGAGACCGGGCCTCCTTTAGACTGTAGTAGCGCCTCTCCTGCAGATAATATATTTTGATTATTTCATCATAAATTCTCTGCGATTGCGTTGTTCGTTAAGCCTAATTCACTGCTGCTCCCAAACCAAATGACCGATTTAAGTGAATGTCCACCATCTGAATCGACGCCCTTAACGATGAGCTACTTATCAAAGCCGTACGAGTCAGTATCGTCGAGATATCCGAGATATTGTCGGAGACACTGGTGACAAGGACAACTAAGATTGCCCTGCATAAGCCTCTATGGCGAACCCATATCGGTTTGAAAATGAAAAAATTAAATATTTAACCAATCTAAAATATCCTATATTGGTTATTTCTGCCACCAGCCACCCCGACAAGAATCGTTGAATATATCGACGATGGCGATGTTTAGTGATTCTGGAAGTTGTTTCATCCGATGGAGAGGAAACTTTAGCCCGTGTTCTTGATTTTCATTGGTTGAATATTTCAGAAGATACAGAAAAACATTGTGAATTGTTAAAGACCCCATGGTCTACTGTTAATCGACCACAGTTCCGTCAGTACAATCACCTGCAGTCCGGCATAATGTTCTTCGCGAATGACAGCGTACTCCTCCGCTGTCTCCTCAGAGAAGTCGGCGCTGAGCCGACTATCCAGCAGGGCGCCAACTACCACAACCGCCTTGGAGGCGTCCGCAACGTGCACAACAGGTGAAGCGGTGTACCGCGGCGAAATCTTCACCGCCGTGTGCTGCCTACTGGTGGTGGCGCCGCCAATTAGTAGCGGCGTCTTCATGCCGCAACGCTGCATCTCCCTGCGAAATGAGCACGAACACGAAGTGTATGAGCAATCACTGACTGAGGCGCAGTACAAATGTGTCAGGTAAACAAAGATGACACCCACCTAGCTACGTGAATCATCTCGTCCAGCGATGGCGTAATCAGGCCGGACAATCCAATAATGTCGGCTTTCTCGTTTAAGGCCGTCTCAAGGATCCGCTCGCATGGCGTCATAACGCCCAGATCCACAACTCGATAATTGTTGCAGCCGAGAACAACGCCGACAATATTCTTGCCAATGTCGTGCACATCGCCCTTGACCGTGGCCATGATCACAGTGCCGGCGAACTTTGGCTGCCCGTCATCAGCGGTGCCGTTCGCGGCGCACGCGGCCAATCGTTCGGCTTCCATGAAGGGCACCAGGTGACAGACGGCTTTCTTCATAACGCGCGCCGATTTGATCACCTGAGGCAGGAACATGCGGCCGGACCCGAATAGGTCGCCTACGATTGACATGCCGCGCATCAGGGGGCCTTCGATGATGTGCAGCGGCCTCGGATATCTGGAATGTGGATATATGTTCCAGGTGTGACAGATAGACAGACAGACAGCCACACAGTCAGACAGACCGACAGACAGAAGGACAGACAGACACACAGACAGACTGACAGACAGACTGACAGACAGACAGACAGACACACAGACAGGCAGGCAGATAGACAGACAGACAGACAGAAGGACAGACAGACAGACAGACAGACAGACAGACAGACAGACAGACAGACAGACAGACAGACAGTCAGACAGACAGACAGACAGACAGACAGACAGACAGAGAGGCAGACAGACAGACAGACAGACAGACAGACAGACAGACAGACAGACAGACAGGCAGGCAGATAGACAGACAGACAGACAGGCAGGCGGGCAGGCAGGCAGAAAGACGGACAGACACACAAACATACAGATAGGCCAAAAGAACAGGCAAAATTGACAGACGGACAGACATACATAAGGACAAACAGACACAGTCAGGCAGTCAGACATACTGACAGAAGGACAGACAGACAGACAGACAGGGATAAAACGCACGCACTTCTCTGTGCACAGGCGGGCCTCTTCAACATCCTGCACCACGTATCGGTCGATGCCGTGCACCAGGGCGTGCTCCAGCCTCGCTTCGACATCGCCGGCGCGCCAAGCCTCGGCGGCGTTGTCATCCTCGCGACGCGACCCAGCGCCGGCCTGGAGGCTCTGGGCGTAAGTCAGCATTCGCTCGGTGGCTTCGGGCCGCCTATTCAGGATGAGGTCCTCGCAGAGCTCCAGCAGTGCGGGCTCGATGTCGCTATAGAGCGGCAGGCAGCCGGCATTCACGATGCCCATGTCCATGCCAGCGGAGATTGCGTGATACAGGAACACAGAGTGCATGGCCTCGCGAAGGCTCTCCTTGCCGCGGAAGCTAAAGCTCAGGTTGGAGACGCCGCCACTGACGCGAGCACCGGGTAGGTTGGACTTGATGAAGCGGCAGGCGCCGATGAAATCCATGGCGTAGTTGTTGTGCTCGTCCATGCCCGTGGCGATGGTCAGGATGTTTGGGTCGAATATTATGTCGTTCGGGTTGAACTTCACCTGTTCAGATTCAGGTAGAGTTCATGTCAGAAGGGTTCAGGTAGAGTTCATGTCAGAAGGGTTCAGGTAGAGTTCATGTCAGAAGGGTTCAGGTAGAGTTCATGTCAGAAGGGTTCAGGTAGAGTTCATGTCAGAAGGGTTCAGGTAGAGTTCATGTCAGAAGGGTTCAGGTAGAGTTCATGTTAGAAAGTTACCTATGGTTCAGGTAGAGTTCATTTTAGAGGGTTGCTGGTAATTTAGTTTGGAATTCATGATGAGGCTACATGGAATTAAAGCTAACAAGCTAAGAAGTTTTAAAGCGAAACCAACCTTCTCAGTGAGCAGCTGGTATGACCGCTGGCAGATCTCCACCTTCCTGTCCAGGTCGGCAGCTTGGCCCTGCTCGTCGAACGCCATGACAACCACGGCGGCTCCGTAGCGTTTGACAAGGGTGGCCTTGCGCAGAAAGTCTTCCTCGCCCTCCTTCAGGCTGATGCTGTTAACAATGCACTTGCCCTGGCAGCAGCGCAGGCCGGCCTCAATAACAGAGAAGTTGGAAGAGTCTATGCACAATGGCAGGCGGGCCACGTCTGGCTCGGAGGAGATGAGATTCAGGAAGCGAGTCATGGAGACCGGGCCGTCCAGCATACCGTCGTCCATGTTAATGTCCAACACCTGGAACGATTTATTTTTTTCGAAACATATCGGCTAATTAGAAAAAATTTAAAGAGATCTTTTTAGCAGTAGAACTAGCCATTCCCCCCTGACAATTTTTGCTGCACCTGAACGGAGCATCGCAAGCACACGAAACTCAAGAACACGGGCCTACTTTTTTGTGCATTTTCTGGAACACTAATCATCTAGACGGACTGTTGGACCTTCAAGGGCTACAACATGTGGAACACCCTAGGCCAACATCGACACCCTGACGCGAATTTCTCCAATTTCACTGATCAAGCCTAAATTGATCTTTGATCACAAACCAACACTGTTAGCATTCAGGCGCTAAAATTTTTTTCAGGGGGAATCCACCCGGATAACAGGCTTGGTAGTAATCCTACTGTTAAGTAGCATTTTGTAACGAATAAATAATATGCAAACTCACCTGGGCGCCATTTTCCACCTGCTCCTTGGCGACGCTCAGAGCCTCATCGAAGGCGCTAGTTTTAATTAGGCGACAAAATTTCCTACTGCCAGCCACGTTGCAGCGTTCGCCAATGTTTAGAAAATTGGTCTCCTTGGTGACAATGCTGGCTTCGAGGCCGGACAGAACCAGAGCGTTCGGATGCGGATTCGGTCGAGTCCTGGGCCGATGCGGCCGCACAGCCTCGGCAATGGCCTGGATATGAGCTGGAGTGGTGCCGCAGCAGCCGCCAACCATATTAACAAGGCCGTCGCGCGCAAACGCCTCCATGTGCGCGGCCATCATCGCTGGCGACTCGTCGTACTCGCCAAATGTGTTTGGCAGGCCGGCGTTAGGATAGCACAGGACAAAGGCGGGCGAGGCCAGGCCCAATCGTTCAATGAATGGCCGCATCTCGGAGGCCCCGAGGGCGCAGTTAAGGCCCAGGCAGAGCGGCCGTCCATGTGAGACGCTGGCCACGAAGGCCTCAGTGGTCTGCCCAGACAGGGTCCGGCCGCTGCGGTCCACGATAGTACCGGACACGAACAATGGCACCCTTTCGTAGGCTCCCGAGTCGAAGAGTGCCTCGATGGCGAAGATTGCAGCCTTGGCGTTGGCCGTGTCGAAGACGGTTTCAACTAGGAGCAGGTCGGCTCCGCCATCCAACAAGCCGCGAGTCTTCAAACAGAAAACAATTCGTCTTATAACTTAGATGAAATAGCCAGCGACGAGGCAATTATGCCTTTTCCGCTAAATCCTGAGCACACACGCACTCAGATAATGCACACTGGCACACGCTCACACAGGGTGTGTACATCTGCCCTAACTTTCTCATCGTCATGCAGTGTACACTCTCACTGTGCCTTGGAGCTGGGCCCTCAAGGAATCAATTGCACGACCACAAGCTAGACTTCTCTCCGTGGCTGCGCCCCAAATGAGTGTGGCCTCGCCGCGGAATCGAGCCCAGGGACCTTGGTGAAAGAGGCAAACGTGTTTCACCGCTCTGCCACTCCTCTCCTTAGTTACGGTGACACTCTACTCTGCATTCGTGCAATAGATTGCTCACCTGATCCGAGTAGGCCTCAACCAACTGTTCGAATGTGACATTGCGAAAATCTGGCCGCTCCACAGACGGCGAAATTGACAGCGTCCGATTGGTGGGACCGAGAGCTCCGGCTACGAAGCGAGGCCGGCGCGGTCGACCAGCCGCAGCGTCGGCGGCTTCAACATCGTCGCAGGCTCGCCGGGCGATGCGGGCCGACTCAGCGTTGAGCCTGTAGGCCAGGTGGGACAGTTCGTAATCTGCCTGAGCGATCGACGTGCCCGAGAAGGTGTTGGTCTCGATGATGTCCGAGCCGGCTTCTAGATATTGCTAGCAGTTTAGGATTTGGGGATTAAAGTTTATGGTCACATCACATTTTTATGATTTTAGATATCTCTTGGTAAGATTTTTATGTTTCAGAAAGAAATGAGCTACATTGAACCAAAGCCAAGTTTCTCACCTTGTGAATGTCATAGATGGCATTAGGTTTTGTCAGTGTCAGCAGATCATTATTACCCTTCAGTGGCTTTGGATGATTGGCAAACTCTGTGCCACGAAAATCGTCCTCTTCCAAATGCAGGCGCTGCACCATGGTACCCATGGCGCCATCCAAGATTAGAATGCGCTCATCTAGAGCTTCCTCAAGTAAAGTGGCAATTTTTCCCATGCTTTCAAATAATTAATTTTCTGGAATGTGTGAAGTAGTCAAACCTAATGTAGTTATAGTTTAACTAGCTATTACATGTGTATCAATTGAAAATATGCTTTGACTAGTTAGAGTACATAAAAAAAATTTGCAAATACATTTTAGAACTCACATTTTTTAGTTTAAAAATTATATATTTTTCAAAAAATACCTGATAGATCATTTTTTTAATTTATACTTTTATTTGCAATTAATTGTAGGTAATTAGCTTTTTTTAGTTAGCTAAATATAAAGAAATTAGCTAAAAGAGTATTTTCAATTAGATCTCTAAACAAAAAGCCCAGTTTAGTCTCTTTAACTAAGATACATGTTATTATTGTTACAAGTGATCTACACTATAGTCATAGATTTCGGCCATAAATAATACTAGTCTAGAAAACAGTCAGTCTTGTGTCTATAAGATGTCTATAGATTATTTGTCTTCATCCAATCTGATTATTAAAAAACAAATTATCACAATTAGAAAATATAAAATTAGGCAATCTTTCAGTTCTAGACTTTTAATTCTAAAATATTTTATAATGTCAATTTTAATGACTTTGAGACTTTATAACAAAATATACAATAAATGACTAATGAACAACAAACAATAAACAAGCCACTTAGATGTTATAGTAGCACACACACTCATAACAGTGTAGGTAGTGTGCCACCCAGAAATTAATGTTGCCAAAGGTAACAAGGCAAGGCAAGAAGCTAAAGCCTAACAAGTGAAAGCAACATAATTAAATGTGCAAAACTTAAAACTAGGTTTGCCAAAAATTGTAGTATTGCACTATTCACCAATCAGTAGGCGTCTAAGTCAAGGGACTAATGTTATCATACTTATACATAGAAACACCAAAATATATTACTACAATGTTGTATTACGACAACGAATTTTATTTGTGCTTATCAAAAAATTGTAATAATTCGTTAGAAAATGATCCGCAAAACAATATTCCGATTAAGACTAACAATAAATGGCGAAGGCACGTGGCGAGACATTCGATAAATAGTGACTTCGCTTCTATATATACACTTTTTTGTTGCGATTTCGAAGAAAATAGAGATAAACAAATTTACTGTAAAAATGAATCGAATTTGCGTATAATTGTTAAAATTAGCTACATAAAATGAATTAAATTTAATTATCGTTTTACAAAATTGAAAAACGAATTAATGTCTTATCTTCTTCATCTAACGATTTAACAGGCTGTCAATCAAGGACCACTAGAAGAGTATTCGTTAAGTTCTTCTTCTAGTGGTCCTTGTCGTCAATATTGGTCCTGCTACTTGGACGCGTAATATAAGAAGTAATAAAACTTTAAGATAACTTTCAGTCAAGGACCACTAGGAGTAGAAGGACGGGAAACTATGTTTCTTGGAAAAAATGGAGGCAACAAAAAATCCTTCGCGAAAAAATACACTACGGAGATAGAAAAATTTCACTTATTTAGATTAAAATGTTGAGACTTTTTGATCATTTTGATCATTTGACCATTTAAATCTGAAAAGGTAAAAGTTTCCTATCTCCGTAGTGTATTTTTTTTCGCGAAAACCGGTCTTCAAATTTTTTCCTAAGAAACATATTTTCCCGTCCTTCTACTCCTAGTGGTCCTTGCTTTCAGTATGTCACTATTGCCACGATTTATCGAGAATAATGTGAATGATAGTGCATGAATGCTGCATGTATTACATAATACATCCGATAATACATAATACATGAATTTCAGAACTAGCCAAATTTCCCTAACGGAATTTCGATTCGCTCTCTTTCAAAGGAATTTTGATACTACCGCTGGCCTTGACGGAGTCCTAACTAGCGTCCTGAAGCTGCCGTTCCTGCAGCCTGCTAAACAAAAACTCCCCGATCGCTGGCGGATCCTAGCTCTCGCTCGCCAGACTCTTGGAGGCTATCAAAAATCGTGGCTATACCAAAAATTAAGGACCATCTACTATAGCCTTGATAACGATCGTGGGATCGCTCTGGAGTGCACTCTACCGAAGCTCCTAAACTAGATTCTTAGAAACCGTCTACTGCCCAAACTGGACCTGCTGCTCCTTAGCATCCAAAGCGGCTTCCGACCGGGTAGATCGACGCTCGAGCAGATTGCAAACGTCCGGAGTATTGTGGAGACACAATTCACCAGAAGTGTGCTTGTGGCGCCGTCGGTCTATCGCGGCCAGGCGCATGGATAGCCTGAGCGTGGGCGGGCGCGGGGCCGCCAATGTCCTTTAACTCTTCGCTAACTTATTAATGTACATGCCTAGGGCGTGGCACGTTGCCACCGCTCAATAATATCGCACGTTGTACTTGTGTTTCGCGTTCTATATAAGTGATGTGACTGATGCACAAATATAATTATCTTGTTCGCTCTAAACTAACAAACATATGAGTCTCTCTAAACGACACGACAATGGCATCGCGAGCAGACGACCTGCCGCTGGACGACCCCGCAACGACGGAGGCCTGGTTGAGGAGCTTCGCCGCCCTGAGCCGCAATAAGAAATTGAAGGACACGGCAGAGGAGAGACAGGTGACGGACTTGTTCCTTGCCAGGGCAGGCGTAAGCGCAGTTCGTGTTATAAGTGTGATGGCGAGACCAAAAGAGCTGGAGGAGATGAACTTCGAGGACATCAGAAAGATGATCTTGGAAAAGGTTCGCCCAAAGAAGAAGCTGGTCATCGCCGAGCGCTCTCGGTTATTGTCCCTGCGCCAAGAAGCAACTGAGTCAGCACAAAATTTCGCCCAGAGACTTCGAGAGGCCGCTCGCTTCTGCGAATTCGACAAGCTGAACGCCGAAGACAGCAAACAGTCAGCAGAGGACGAGCTCATTCAGACAATGCTGGTCAGTGGCCTACACAATGCACAGCATCGCAGCAAAATTCTTGAGCACATCCAGAGCTCACAGCAACAGGTGACGCTCGAAAACAGCGTGGAGTTTGTCCAACAACTCGAGCTCATCCAGCAATACAGCGGAGCAGAAAGACAGAAGGCACCGGAGCCAGCGACGATCGAGCCGGCGTCCATCGCCAGCGTGGACAAAAACCGCGGGGGCCCGAAGACCGCCTGCAAAGCCTGCGGCCTACAGCACCAGCCTGACCGCTGCCCAGCTTGGGGCAAAACCTGCAACAAGTGCCGCAAGCGAAACCATTTCGCGGTCGTGTGCAGATCCGGGACCAAGGCAGCGCATGAAGTCACGGAAACAGCTGGGGCCGACACTGTCTTCACAGTCAGCAGCACTCATCAGCAGAAGACCAGCAGCCTGAAGACAGTGCTGATCGAGGGTCAACGCATGGAGATGCAGCTGGACTCCGGCTCTGATGCCAGCATCATCCCGAGAAATTTCTGGCAGCAACTGGGTGAGCCGAAGTTGCGGAAATGCCCCCGGCAACTCAGGCAGTTCGACGGATCAGCCATCAAAACCCTCGGCAGCTTCACAGCGGCTGTCGAGCTAGAAGACAAGGTCGCCTGCGTGGACATCATCGTTGCGGCCTGCAACAAGACACACGGTCTGCTGGGCACCGACTTGCTGCAGTTCGACCTGGACGGCGTGTCCCTGCACAACGTCGAGGAAGCACCGGCAGTCACGCTAGGAAAGCTTCGCGGATTCCGGGCCCGCATCGTTCTGAAGGACCAGGCCCGGCCTAGCTACTTCGAGGCTCGACCTGTCCCGATCCACCTGAAACCGCTGGTCATCGCTAAGCTCAGGAAGCTGATCAATGCCGGAATCCTGGAGACTGTCCGCCCCGGAGGCAGCCAGTGGGCATCCCCTATCGTCATCGTGAGGAAACCGGACGGCGACTTGCGGATCTGCGCCGACTACAAAGTGAGTGTGAACCCGCAAATTTGCGCAGACTCGTACCCGCTCCCGAACATCGAGACAGCCTTTACAGAGCTGTCAGGGATGTCCCACTTCGCCACGGTTGACCTTACGAACGCCTACAACCAGATCGAGCTAGACGAGTCGGCCAGGGAAATCCTCACTATCAACACCCCGATCGGTTTGCTGCGCTGGACGAGGATGCCTTACGGCGTGAAAACTGCGAGCGCGCAGTTCCAAGCTGCCATGGAAGCCACGATCGGCGGTCTGGTGACGAACCAAGTGATCTATCAGGACGATGTATGCATCGGCGCCCGGACAGCAGCTGAACTGGACGCAAAAGTCGAACAACTGCTAGCCAAGCTGAGCAAGTCAGGGATGGAGATCAACGAGAAAAAGTGCGTCTTCAGGAGCACCGAAATATCCTTTCTGGGATACCGAATCTCTGCCGAAGGCATCCGGCCGGACACCAAACTGGTGGAGAAAGTGCTGCAAACCAAAGCGCCAACGTGTCGGAAGGAACTGGAGTCATTCCTAGGGCTGACGAACTACTACGCCCGCTACATCCAGGCCTACTCCGAGCGAGTCGAGCCGCTGACTGCCTTAAGGAGTCGCCAGACACCGTTCAAATGGGGCCCGAACCAGCAGAAGAAGTTCGACGAACTTAAACGGGCGCTGGCGGCCTATCCGGTGATTCGGATCTTCGACCCGACGAAGCGCACGACTCTGACTACGGACGCTAGTGAGAAGGCGGTTTCAGCCATCCTCACGCAAGACGGCCATCCAGTGCTCTACCTCTCCCGGCGGCTGACGGCAGCCGAGCAAAACTATTCCAACATCGAGAGGGAGGCTCTGGCAATCGTGTGGGCGACACAGCGAACGAGTGCACATGGACCACGCGCACGTGCCTGGTGTCGGCTATCTGTTGATCGTCGTGGACGCGTTTTCTGGCTGGCCGGAGGCGGTTCGAGTACCAGACCGGAGCGCCCAGACAACTTTGCGCACTCTGCGGGCCATCTTCTCCAGGCTGGGTGTCCCGTGCACGCTGGTCTCGGACAACGCGGCCGAATTCTGTGACGGCGAGCTGCGCGACTGGCTGCGGAGAATCGGCTGCTCGCAGATACACTCGCCACCGTACCACCCGGAGTCCAACGGCCTAGCAGAGCGGATGGTCCAGACTGTCAAACGGGGTCTGGTGGCATTTCCGGTGCATCGCGGATCTTTTGATGCGTATCTGGCCAAGTTGCTGTTGAACTACAGGGCGACTCCGAGGAGCGACGGCCGAGGCAGTCCGTCAGCGCTGATGGGCAGACAACTGAGGAGCCCACTGACCCTGACGTTCAGTGTCGATGCGCCTGTCATCTACCAGGCTCGTGCCGGCAGCCCTACGGAGTCTGCGCGTTTCGTGGTACAGGCTGGGCACAACACCGCCGTGGTCACCCGAGAGGATGGTCGGCCGGTGCTCGCTCATCGGGATCAGATCCGCCCACTACCTGACGGCAATGAGCAACCAGCTGGTCACTTGCCTGGGAGGGACGACGGAGAAAAAGATTCCGCCTCTGAGGTGGCTTCACTCCCGGGTTCTGAGGTGCAGGACGGTCCAGCTGGCAGCTTTCAGACAAATGCAACTCCGGTGCCCAGACGAAGTGAGCGCAGCAACAAGGGTGTTCCACCCGATCGTCTGGTCCTCCGTTGACGGGGAGATGTGGCGCCGTCGGTCTATCGCGGCCAGGCGCATGGATAGCCTGAGCGTGGGCGGGCGCGGGGCCGCCAATGTCCTTTAACTCTTCGCTAACTTATTAATGTACATGCCTAGGGCGTGGCACGTTGCCACCGCTCAATAATATCGCACGTTGTACTTGTGTTTCGCGTTCTATATAAGTGATGTGACTGATGCACAAATATAATTATCTTGTTCGCTCTAAACTAACAAACATATGAGTCTCTCTAAACGACACGACAGTGCTATCATCATCTTTATCGACTTTTAAAAAGCTTTTGATTCTGTGTCCTGCCTTGCTCTCAGATGGATCCTTGCCTACTACGGAGTTCCTCAAATTCTTTTTGCGGCTCTTAAATGGATCTCTACAAAAACACCCGTGCATTTTCCCTGACGAAAGAGAACCAAACAAATGTCTTCAAAACCATTTACTACTACTATTACTACTACTAATACTACTACTACTACTAAACAGCTCGACAAGAGGTTATATATTTCTATTTTAGTAGAAACAAAAGTTTTCATGCTTTTTTCCTGCTCTGACATAAGAGGCTTTAACAAAGAGACTTTCAATCCTCGGCTGCTTTTTTCAATCAGCATGATACAATCCTCCGCTGCTTTTTTCAATCAGCATGATACAATCCTCCGCTGCTTTTTTCAATCAGCATGATACAATCCTCCGCTGCTTTTTTCAATCAGCATGATACAATCCTCCGCTGCTTTTTTCAATCAGCATGATACAATCCTCCGCTGCTTTTTTCAATCAGCATGATACAATCCTCCGCTGCTTTTTTCAATCAGCATGATACAATCCTCCGCTGCTTTTTTCAATCAGCATGATACAATCCTCCGCTGCTTTTTTCAATCAGCATGATACAATCCTCCGCTGCTTTTTTCAATCAGCATGATACAATCCTCCGCTGCTTTTTCAATCAGCACGATACAATCCTCCGCTGCTTTTTTCAATCAGCACGATACAATCCTCCGCTGCTTTTTTCAATCAGCATGATACAATCCTCCGCTGCTTTTTTCAATCAGCATGATACAATCCTCCGCTGCTTTTTCAATCAGCATGATACAATCCTCCGCTGCTTTTTTCAATCAGCATGATACAATCCTCCGCTGCTTTTTCAATCAGCATGATACAATCCTCCGCTGCTTTTTTCAATCAGCATGATACAATCCTCCGCTGCTTTTTTCAATCAGCATGATACAATCCTCCGCTGCTTTTTCAATCAGCATGATACAATCCTCCGCTGCTTTTTCAATCAGCATGATACAATCCTCCGCTGCTTTTTTCAATCAGCATGATACAATCCTCCGCTGCTTTTTTCAATCAGCATGATACAATCCTCCGCTGCTTTTGTTAATTGCTCAGAGAATTAGCCCAATGCCTGTAGTAGGAGCTGGGTGCAACAAACAGATAAAAATAGGCAACTGCAGGTACAGTTGCATGCGCCTGCTGGTGGGCGGCATTTTTGGTCAGCCAGAAAACGACAATTCCTGTCTTTCCATTTTGTCTGACAAGTTAGTTGTACTTTTACTTTATTGCTAAAAACTGTATATCGGAGACAGCAGTTTTTCTAATTCTGTAGCGTTTTTGCTGCGTGCATGCCAACACAACATGGATTTAGATTTTTTTAGCCTTGCTACGCGTAAAGAGAATAATTTACGAGCAGTTCATTTCATTCTGAGCAGTCCACTAGAAAACCTGCTGGTTAAAGCTACTGCATGAAGATATGGGCTTCCATACATACATGATGACGAATAATATCAAACTTATGGACACTTTTGTTTAGGGAAGCTTCCATAGTCTCTATTTACATTTTATTTATTTATTTACAAACAAACTTCATGCAGAATAGCCGGGGAATCAGGATTGCCTGGGCAACTATGATACGCAAGATCAACTTTATGACATAATAAACTTAATTAAAAAAACTCCGAACTTTGCTTGTCTGACAGCAGAAGATAAATCATTTACTCGTAATTTAAATTGAAAATTTCCAACTCGGGGTAGCTGTAAGGAATTATGTGTCCTGATCAAGGACACAAATCCTTTAACTTGTGCTATGATTCGAACTCATGACCTCTCTGTTAGAAGTCTAAGCAGAAGGCTGCTACCTCTTCTATCATTCTGTACGATAATTGTGTACTTGCCTTTGACTCCGACGTGCTCGAAGTCACCAAATACGGAGTCGCCAAAATAACTCTAAAAAAAAAACTTTTTTTGACGCATCTGAAGCATTAATTAGGAAGACATTTATGGTGCTGCTTTCTACTGGCTATACACAGCATTCTCACATGGCCTCCCGTCGTCGCAATGTCGCCCAATGCATTAGAGAAACATGCAATTTAATCAAGGCCCTCAAGGACGTCCATTGCTGATTCTGAAGGCATGACAACGCAACATTCTCGCAGCACCGCTATTGTCTCAGTTGATTGCCTTGAAAAACGGTCCCGTAAACCGGTTTGGGCTATTGTCACTTAATGAGGCTGAGGATCTTGTGTTGAATCTGGGCTAGACAAAACTTGTGCAGTGCAAATGCAATCAGTTTATCTCTTTGTGGTTGCTATTTTGGAATCCTGACTCACAGGTGCAACTTCTGAGTTCTAGTTGGCTATTGATTGTGAGTCATCTGAGATAATTTGTAGCTAGTAGCTGGTCCCATATATCCCACAGGGTACCTTGGGTCGACTGGATCGAGCAGCAACTGATTTCAGTCGGTTTGGTTTGAGGATGGACCTGAGGCTCCATTCTAGAGCCTTAATTTGACATCCACTTTAGACTTTTTCGACCATTTTTAGTTTTGAACAGGTGGTAATTCAGGCTATGCCGCTTGTATTCGCCAGGTTGAATCAAGGTCGCACTCGGGTTTAGATCCTAAAGAATCTAAAAATTCTTGTCTTAATAAACTGTCTACTTTCCCTTCAAGTTGAAGAGCTTCTCGTGGAGCGGTTCTGTTAGATACTCCCACTGAGAAGAGTCCTGATGAGGCTCTCTGCAGAACGGAGCAAGGTTGAAATTTTGTAGACGCATTGCCAGTGTTTCTTGTTTCACAACTTTAATTATTCAATTGCTGCAAAACTCCTGCAGAAATGCTTCATCAAATTGCGCCTCCCCTGTGGTGCCAGCGGGAAGTTTGAATAGCCTGGCAGGTAGTTTCTCTGCTATTGGTCGCTCCATCAAACCATCTTCTTTAAATGGGGTTGGCGACAAGCAAGCCGTAGGAGAGTTGCCAATGGCAATACAAAACACCCTATGTTTTGCTAGTCTATTACTCTACTATACAGAAGAGTATTTTACAGTTCCTTCAAGAACTAGCCAGCCGAGAAGGCGAGATCTTGCTCATTATTCGAACCTGAAGAAGCCAAAGTCAGGTAGCAGTGTTTGGCTGCAGGTATTTGTTCAAGGCGACGAGCGGTCTATCAGCACTGCGAAGCTGAAACTAATTAAGCTTAATATACGACCTATTTTTTTAAATCAAAGAATATGCTGGACTTTCAGTTCATGAAAAATGCACAACCAATTAGTTGGTTTTGGCTCTGTCTTTTTGCACTGCTGTCGACTGGAAATGGTAAACGATTAATTTTATAGCTTCAACTTTCTATTGCTTCCTACTATCTATTGCTGCACGGAGCATCTCGGCTGCTTAAGCAAAGTTTTTAATTTCTAACCCAGAATTACCCAAGGGCTTGAATGCATTTCAATTACAGTTCAATTTCGTAATACTCCAAAGGGATCATTTTCGAAACCAAAGGCAAATTAGCAAAAGAAAGACAAATCTATAAGCTATGCACTAAAGCGGTACCGTCTCAGAGGATCTACGAGCGTAGTTTAAGGGAGTGGTCGCGTTTCTCATTTAAATTATATAGCCCTCTTTAAGTGTCACAAAGTCAGTGCCTAATTTTTCTTACACATGCATATTAACACCAACATGAGCAGTTAGCAAAAGATTAACTGTGAGAGCAAGCTGTTGACCCTGTAAAGCGACTAGGTCAGGGTTCTCGGTTGAAGGTACAGTCGTTACAGCATAGTCAAGACACGGGTGGTCGACATGCAGTTCCATCAAACAAGGGTCCACTCCGAAGTGGGTGGGCCGTCTGCAAGTTTGACGGCTCTTTTTCTGCAAAAGCTAATTATATTTGTTCCCTTCCCTTACCCCTTCACCTTGTGGAGACTAGACAGCTAGAATAAAAAACAAATGCAAAATGGAAAAACTACACTGCCAGTTCTCTTTTAGTTTGTTATTAGTCATCAGGTAGTGAGTTATTTCTTCACCAATTAGTGCCAATCTGCAAGATCGAGTTGCGGAGGCAGGAAAAAACGGAACGATATTCTAAAGCCCTTCAGTCCCTCGATCTATTTGTTGGACGAACTAACGTGCATCGAGCAAGGTCCACCATCACGAAAGTCAGGGTGGATGTAACGGGTTACAGAGTACTGTGTTAGTGTATGCTTACGATCGAATTACGAATGAATGACCTCCTCGATGGCTAGAAGTCGATTGTGCATCATTACCCAGAGCTACCCAACCATTTATCATTAACATTATAAATAGGCACAACAATCGACACTGAAAATTCCTCGCAATAATTATTTTCAGCCAGCAACGTTTGTCCGCCGCTGAGCTTTGACCCAGCAAAAGAGATCTTTCATCTGGTGCCTCACGATGGATCGCCTGCGTATTTGCTGACAAACAGCTCGTTCAGCAACTACCAGCCGGGCGACAGTGTGCAGATGCAGTGCGCTGACGGCTACGTTGATTCGCGAACAATGCAACGTATGTTGTCACAAACTTCCATAGTCTGCCGGCTTCCGAGCCCAGGTGGAGTCACCACAACAACTGCAGCAGTTCCAGCACCGGTATGGAGCAACTCGTCGCTTTCCTGCATGGGTGAGTGCAAACTTGAACTTAATATGTTTCATAGAGTTTTACGAACTAATACTGCAGGAAAATCCTATTTCATTTAACGGCTTCGTAATCGCAATTATTTTCTTTCTAGAAGCAAAAAGAACACCAAATTGTATAGAATAAAAGCTATTTTCTTCGAGCTGTCTGGATTAAGTTCGCCAAACCAACTCGAATTCCACAGTTCACATATGTCCAGCAATCTCAGCGACAGACTCCTCGTTGAACAAGTCAGTTCTAGCAGCCGGTCTTGACCCGGCGAATCCCACATCCTATAGTACCAGCGTCGTGGTGCGGTGCATCCCATACGGTTACATACTACCTGGAAATCAGCGCGAGGCGGATACAGCAACCCTCAGGTGCGGCTACACAGGCTGGGATCTGACCTACTCCATTGAGTCCGTAGGTCGCAGTTTTCAGGTCTTCCCGGTCATTGTTGCCGTGTCCGGCGCCCCAGCACCTACGTTCGGCGCATGCAACCGTGAGTCAAACCGTTTTTTAAAGGTCGCTATCACTGATTCTCTCTAGTGCAAGCAATCAACACTAAGCAATAGGAATAATTTTTCAGCGCTGGTGTGCACAAGCTTTTCAATCAATACGGCACAGCACAGGAAGCTGTCTACAAATGGCATTACATCTAACGAATTCTCATTGAATTCGGAGCACAACATCACGTGCAAAAACGGTGTCGGCTATTTATTTGCTAACTCAAGCGAAGCCAACTGGCTGAACTTGCAGTGCAACTTTCTAGGCTGGAAAGCAACATTCTACATCGAAGGCGACGGTCGAGCAACCTCGTGGCAGACAAGCGTTCAGTTGAATCGCACGGCCACATTGACGATTCCATCATGCTTTGGTAATTTCTTTTTTATGCGAAGCAAGCAAAGCAAGTGAATTGCTCCTGAAAGTGAAAAGTGAAAAGTAGCTAATAAAGCATTAGAAGCATCATTTTTCAGCATTTCAGTGTTCGATCCCAGTGGTTCTTGCAAATCCATCGCGAACTGTGAACAAGCCAGGCATTTCTACTAGTGACATTACCTCTTTCGGAGCGAACATAACTTACAAGTGTCCAACAGAGTATGGACACAAATTTGCGAATAATTCTAACGAAGCTGACACTGTAAGCTTGGAGTGCACATTCTCTGGCTGGAAGACTGTCTACTCGATTCAATCAGAAGGCCGAATTCCAAATACGTTTTCTATGAATCTTCTGCCTCGACCTACTCAACCGGTAATTGGAGCTTGCGACGGTAAGTGAAATTCCGTCACACATTGGGACGATAAAAGTTCCTGGAGAAGTTTTACTCGGTTGGTTCGTGGTGAAGCAATATAATCCAAACAGAGTTTACAAAGCTTAAAACTTGAGTATAAGTTCAACTACTCAAACAAGTTAAAGAATGAATGAAGAAAAGAAAACCTTTGGGAGAAAAAGCAATCGGCAATTCTTCCCTGTCATCTGATTACATTTCCTATGAATTGACCCAGTCATGCCTTGACTTATGCCATAGAAACCAAGGATTTTGTTCAAAATAGCAGTCAGCATGTATGAATTCCGGAACATGAACCTACCGTAAAAATGTTTTCCAGAACACTTATTGTATTTCCTGGGCAAAACAGGTGACACAAAGCTAAAGAGGGATGAATTATGCGCATTCAGTGAAAATTTTAATTTGAGCCGAGCGAAAATTGTGCTTAGATTAGAACGAAAAAACGGCCTTCAATCAAAATCTACACGAATCGGTCATTTTTTCGTCCTAAGTGTTTAGTAGCCCCCCGGCGTGTGCGACATAATCTATTCGGCACATAATATTACATATTGTCGGATTTATAATCCTCCGTTTCTTAGTCTTGCGTTCCTTATTTACTTTCAGTCAATATGTCCTTTTAATCTAACACTTCAGCGGTTCTCTGCCACACTCCCATAAATTGGGACCCAGCAACACAGACTCAGAATGTAACTTTCCCTGGCGTTGATGCATTGAATAACCAGTCCGTTGACACTGTGCTGACTGTCTTGTGCAAGAACCAGTCCGAGGAATTCTACAAATACCGAAGCGAAAATCCAGCAAACAAAGCCGTCATTACTTGCTTGCCGTCTGGCAGATGGCTTGTGGAGCTTTATGCTATGGGTACTGGCTTCAGTCCCAAATTAAATGGACCATGGTGGTACATATCGTCAAATGTTCAACTGAATCCATGCCGTGGTAAGTTGATCAGAGCTTTAAATCGCGTCTTCAACCTTTGTCTTTTGACGCCTTTCTTCTACTTCAGTTGCTTTTTGAACTCGCAATTGTCGTATTCGTACTTTTTGGTTTCATTTGGCACACAGACAAATAAGCAAATAGTTTCTATCTATAAACTAAATAAACTAAACGGTGGTGTAGTAAGAGGTCAGTTGTATGTTTTTTTTCTAGCCAAATACCTGTTTATATTGAAAGGATCAAAGCTCCTCGTTTCTAATCCTCTTATGATAGATCGAATATGTTGGGGAGACTTCTCATATCCGGGCACGCAATCAGCCTTGATCTCAACGGGGCCAAGCATTCATCGATATGAAGTGGTGAACGGCTGGTCAGTTCAGTTCAGGTGCCTCAGCGGATATCGAGGCGTCAATTTCCAGCTGGTTGTTAGCAACGCCTGCAGTGTTGGTCTCGACTGGCAACAGTAAGGGCTGCAGGCAGTGTTTCTTGTTTGTATGCAATTTCGCTTTGGCGGAAATTGGTAGACTAAAGAAAAAAAGCTTTGTAATTTCAGAAAACTGGTGAAAGTCTGGAACAAAAACGCTGAATTCGACAATGGAAAAAACATTTGCAAATGTGAGGCCCTATAAAAGTATTTAACAAATTTTCACGAAATCTCATTAAAATGCTTCCAAAAAACTTCAGATCAAAACTACTACCGCGGATGCTTCAAAATGAGCGAGATAGACAGTCAACTAAATGGCGGCTTTAAGGAATTGATACCCACCAGCGCAAACACAGTTGATGCTTGCAGAGGCGAGTGCTACACGCGCAATTACACCCTGGCTGTTAAGAACTCCACCAGCTGTATGTGCTTGCAACCGAACACTACTGGTGCAATCGCTGACTTGAGTGACAATGCCACCCAGATTCTGCCATTCGTGCTTTCTACTGCGACTCGCGAGAAAAAAAACTACAACTGCATGGCTCAGTGCTCAGATGGCGAGTATTGTGGCGGTCTGAATGCAACCAGTGGTGACGCATTTTATTCGGTGTTCGATTCCTTTGGTAAGTGTATCGTTTGTGTGCTTTGTGCTTTGCAATTTAGACTGTCTAATAATTAATTACGCATGATTACGAGCTCGTAGAGTGTCCAGTGATTAAAAAACCTATTGTTTAAAAACCTAATGGGCCTGCTCATATATAGATGGGATGCAGCTGGGATGTTATTTAAAACAGGCAAATTATTCATTAAAAACTCATTTTTAGACGGTTGCTATCAGGTGAACGAAATTGATGCCCGCAAAATAGTCGACAATGTTACGATGGAGCTAATTGGTTCTTCGGCTTGCAAAGCGCATTGCAAACTGTTCCCACTTGCCGTGTATGCTGTCCTGCGGCTAAGCACATGCACCTGCCTTAGTGATGTGCTGGACAATGCTGTGGTGGCCCTCCCAGGTGGAACTACTTGCAATGTGTCATGCCCAACGACAGACGAGACCTGTGGAGGCACTGTCAATTATTATAACATCTACGCACTGTCTACCTACACGGACAAGCCGCAGTCTTGCTATGAGTACAATGCTAAAAGGAAGATTTTCCAGTCTGGAAAGTACTTAGTCTACGGTAACATCAATACTACGACGGCTCCTGACTTACCGAATGCGCTGTATTGCTATATGGTTGGTAAGTTTTGAGAACTGATCGACATAATTTGGTCACAGACTGCACTGTAGGTAGCCCCTCCTACTTGCCATCACTATAGATATGTAGCTCATGTGTGTTCGAAAATACTTTGCATGAGCTGTTCGAAACAAAAATACTCAGTTAAAAATTATTAAGGAAAGATAGCTCGTAGGACGAAAAACTTAGTTCTCATGAAACGAGTTGTTGATTTATTTAAGATATTGAACAACTGATTCATAAATTATATGCGCTCTTTTCATCTAAATGTGCTCGCTCCGTTAATATAAACTTTCCTAGAATAGCTCGTTACTTTCTTCGAGTCTTACTCGTATATAGACTTTTTAACTTAAAAAAGGTTAAAGTGTGTCGCCGCCATGTATCATAAAAATAACCAGATTGCTTAAATTAAGCTTTTTAGTGACCTACACAAAAGTGAGCAAATGTTTTAACCAACAGACGGCACAGCATGCGAGTCTGGCTGGGTCGGTTTTCAGGGCTCATGCTATTCGTTGAACTTCCGTCCCGAAGAGCTGTGGAGTTTTGAAAGTTCTGTGGAGAACTGCGCGGCTAAGAACTCCGTGCTGTGGGCCCCGGATACATTGGACTATTTCTTCCTGTATTCAAACTTCTTAAAAAGTGAGTGCGGCAGTAACTTACTTCGAGTATTAGTACGAGCTATATTAAGTATTAAGTAAAGTTGAATACATTGGGGTGAAAAAAACAAATAACTGCTTGAAGACTGTTGTATACTATAACCACAGTGTCGTGGTTGAAAACCCATGAAAGGGATTATGCTATTGCTTACATGTTTTCACTGGACCATTGTTAACGTCTAAAACTAGTATTTCATTTTCAGCGTTTCATAAGTATGACCCTTGGTAGCAGCATTGCGTAGCAGCAATGCATGAAGTTAAGTGAAAGACAAATGGTTTAAGCAGCAGCGGATATCCAAAAAGTGGTTCCGTACCCACTGGCCCAGGCCTCCGTATAAAAATAGCTTTATAAGACGGCTAGCTAAACTACAAATGTTTTCAGACAAGGATTTTTTTATTAATCATAAGTAGGCGCAGCAGTGCTGCAGCAGTTGCTCTGGCAGCCTGTCTATGGCTCGGACTGTGGCAAACCTGCATTCTATTTAATCATAAGTAGGCGCATCAATGCTGCAGCAGTTGCTCTGGCAGCCTGTCTATGGCTCGGACTGTGGCAAACCTGCATTCTATTTAATCATAAATATGATATCCAAAATATCCAATATCCAAAATATCCAAAATATCCAAAATATGATATCCAAAATAGGATATCCAAAAAGTGGTTCCGTACCCACTGGCCCAGGCCTCCGTATAAAAATAGCTTTATAAGACGGCTAGCTAAACTACAAATGTTTTCAGACAAGGATTTTTTCGGTCGGGAATGGAACATTGGACTCCACAGCTGGAAAGGCTTAATTCCAATAATGTTGGATGGCAGCATCGCAGCCGCGAACTATGAGAATATTTACAATAAGATGTCGGCTCGGACGCTAAGTGGTCTGCACTGCTTCATATACGATGTCAGTTTTACGAATAAAAATCTTCTATATAACGAGAAAGTAGAAGTCGGTATACTCTTCCACCGAATTAACTGCACCATGCATGTACCCAGACGGTCTATCTGTGTGAGACGTGAGTGCCTCTGCGTTTTTGTCTTAGTTTGGTAATATAGCTTTTTGCAGCCTAGTCAATCATAAGTACAGATTGATTGAATATTGCTAGTCACAATTTAATCATAAGTAGGCGCATCAATGCTGCAGCAGTTGCTCTGGCAGCCTGTCTATGGCTCGGACTGTGGCAAACCTGCATTCAATTTAATCATAAGTAGGCGCATCAATGCTGCAGCAGTTGCTCTGGCAGCCTGTCTATGGCTCGGACTGTGGCAAACCTGCATTCAATTTAATCATAAGTAGGCGCATCAATGCTGCAGCAGTTGCTCTGGCAGCCTGTCTATGGCTCGGACTGTGGCAAACCTGCATTCTATTTAATCATAAGTAGGTGCATCAATGCTGCAGCAGTTGCTCTGGCAGCCTGTCTATGGCTCGGACTGTGGCAAACCTGCATTCAATTTAATCATAAGTAGGCGCATCAATGCTGCAGCAGTTGCTGAGGCAGCCTGTCTGTGGCTGGACTGTGGCAAACCTGCATTCAATTTAATCATAAGTAGGCGCATCAATGCTGCAGCAGTTGCTGAGGCAGCCTGTCTGTGGCTGGACTGTGGCAAACCTATATTGAAAATATAGAAGTCTTACTATAATGAAAGAATCTGACTGCTATTGCGCAAATTCGGCACGTTATTCTCAGTCATACCATCTCGCATGTTGCATTAGATGTAAGATGTGGTACAAGTATGTCAGAGCACAGCTTCACAATGCATGCTGCGAAGTTTCATGACAGAAGAGGACAAAGAAACAATTTATAGGACAGAATTGCCAATATTTGCGCTTCTAATTTTGGCTTCAACTCGCCAAACCGAAAAAATATTGGCTTCGTATCTTTAAACAAAAAAATTTAGGCAAAAGTTTTCCTGGCTGTCACAAGTACAACACGGCACTCAAGGCTCGGCTGTACGAGGCAGGTAGCTCTTTTGCGATGCAAACACGCACGCTGCAAGAGTGTCAGCAGGTGTGCAATCATCTCAGGCTTGCTGCTGCCATTGTTGAGGGACCAAATTGCACCTGCATTGACAATGACTCGCTGATGGAGAATTTCGAGCTGGTAAAGAGCGAGTCGGAAATTCGTACCCAATGCATGGTGAAGTGTCGCCCGGACTCTTACCAGTTCTGCGCCGGCACACAGCTGGGCAGTTTCTCCTATGCCTACGTCATCCTCAGTAAGTTTCGCACAATCTAAGAACTACTTTTGTCATTTTGCGGTGCTTTTTATCAAATATTTAGATGCATAGTCTAAATGAACTACTATAAAAGTTACAATGTTTGATAGAGCGCTGAGTATAAGCTCATCACAAGCATTCCCAATGAACAAAATAGGACCAAATACCAGAGCATTTCACGTTTATAGTTAAAGCCTGGTCGCTGATAGCCCGTGTGGAAAACAAGGCACCGGTGCTGCCGGGAGAGGCAATAAAATCTGTGTACGACATGCTGCTAAACTCTGCCCAGACATTTGGTACGAACAATGACGCTGGCGAAAACCGCATGTACGGCGCCAGGTCGCCGCTGATTCTGTTGCCATGGCAGCCATTAAATTTGCCGAACCGAAAGTTTTTGTACGATAGACCCGATATGAACATGAACTATTTCAACTTTATGTGGCGTCAAATGAACACTGGGAGTCGCAACATAACCGAGCTTGTTAACGTTACATTTGTAAATAATGACGGCACAACTAGCTGGCTGCTGTTCGATGCGATCAACAAGACGTACTATAACTTCTTCACATCCGGCTCCCTCGTGAACACGTCTAGCGGGCCATTGGACTCGTCGTACTCAGTCAACCAAAAGTCTGGAAACACTAAGTGAGCTTACGAGTCGCACTCTCTTACAATCTCTTACACTCTCTTACAATCTCTTACAATCTCTTACAATCTCTTACAATCTCTTACAATCTCTTACAATCTCTTACAATCTCTTACAATCTCTTACAATCTCTTACAATCTCTTACAATCTCTTACAATCTCTTACAATCTCTTACAATCTCTTACAATCTCTTACAATCTCTTACAATCTCTTACAATCTCTTACAATCTCTTACACTCTCTTACAATCTCTTACAATCTCTTACAATCTCTTACACTCTCTTACACTCTCTTACACTCTCTTACAATCTCTTACAATCTCTTACAATCTCTTACAATCTCTTACAATCTCTTACAATCTCTTACAATCTCTTACAATCTCTTACAATCTCTTACAATCTCTTACAATCTCTTACAATCTCTTACAATCTCTTACAAGCTCTTACAATCTCTTACAATCTCTTACAATCTCTTACAATCTCTTACAATCTCTTACAATCTCTTACAATCTCTTACAATCTCTTACAAGCTCTTACAATCTCTTACAATCTCTTACAATCTCTTACAATCTCTTACAATCTCTTACAATCTCTTACAATCTCTTACAATCTCTTACAATCTCTTACAATCTCTTACAATCTCTTACAATCTCTTACAATCTCTTACAATCTCTTACAATCTCTTACAATCTCTTACAATCTCTTACAATCTCTTACAATCTCTTACAATCTCTTACAATCTCTTACAATCTCTTACAATCTCTTACAATCTCTTACAATCTCTTACAATCTCTTACAATCTCTTACAATCTCTTACAATCTCTTACACTCTCTTACACTCTCTTACAATCTCTTACAATCTCTTACAATCTCTTACAATCTCTTACAATCTCTTACAATCTCTTACAATCTCTTACAATCTCTTACAATCTCTTACAATCTCTTACAATCTCTTACAATCTCTTACAATCTCTTACAATCTCTTACAATCTCTTACACTCTCTTACAATCTCTTACAATCTCTTACAATCTCTTACACTCTCTTACACTCTCTTACAATCTCTTACAATCTCTTACAATCTCTTACAATCTCTTACAATCTCTTACAATCTCTTACAATCTCTTACAATCTCTTACAATCTCTTACAATCTCTTACAATCTCTTACAATCTCTTACAATCTCTTACAATCTCTTACAATCTCTTACAATCTCTTACAATCTCTTACAATCTCTTACAATCTCTTACAATCTCTTACAATCTCTTACAATCTCTTACAATCTCTTACACTCTCTTACAATCTCTTACAATCTCTTACAATCTCTTACAATCTCTTACAATCTCTTACAATCTCTTACAATCTCTTACAATCTCTTACAATCTCTTACAATCTCTTACAATCTCTTACAATCTCTTACAATCTCTTACAATCTCTTACAATCTCTTACAATCTCTTACAATCTCTTACAATCTCTTACAATCTCTTACAATCTCTTACAATCTCTTACAATCTCTTACAATCTCTTACAATCTCTTACAATCTCTTACAATCTCTTACACTCTCTTACAATCTCTTACAATCTCTTACAATCTCTTACACTCTCTTACACTCTCTTACACTCTCTTACAATCTCTTACAATCTCTTACAATCTCTTACAATCTCTTACAATCTCTCGATACAATTCATAAATGTCGTTAAAATGAATCGCTCTTTACTTTTTCAGCGAGAAAATCTTCGGGATCACTAAAGGCACGTCTAGCGCAATCACATGCGATGGTAACAGTCCAGTCTCCGATCAGTCTTTTCCATTGGTTTACTTCGGTATCCTAGACAACAGGCTATCTCAGCTGTGCCTGAACGCATCAGCGTATTCTAAAAGCCCTCCCCTACCACTGCTGTTCTCAAGCTTTACTTCGCCCCAGGCCTATTCTGATGCGTCAACAGCCACGGCCGCAAGCATGATGGTGTTCGCGAAAGCTTATTTGTACCAACCGTCGACTAGGGCCTCCTTATCCTGTGCTGAGGCAAATGTGTTACAGTTCTCCGCACCCAATGTCACCGTTGTGGCTGCGTACGGCACAGCTGTCACAAGTGTGCCCTGCCTGACTGCCACTGGTGAGAAGCATGTCTAGATTCATATTTTTATTCGCTCTTTATGAATCAAGAAATGCAATAGCGGCCTTATCATACTGCGCTGGTTCAGCTAGATCTCGTTCTCGTAGTTTTGTCGAAACTCTAGGTTTTAATTTATTCATTGTGCAAACAAACGCTCATAATTTTCTTCTAACTTTCAATTACGAGTCTAAGTTCTATTGGCTACCAAATGAGTAATTCTCATGAAAGCAACCAAAAAATGAGATGGGGCACTCAAACAAACTTGGATGCTTTCTGTAGACCTAGTCCTTTACTCTAGAACGAGTGCAAAGTGGATCTAATAGTGTGGAGAGCGAGGTGTGAAGAAAGTGGGTGGGGAGACGGAAAGATGTTTGGAGTGTACATAGACATCGACTGGTTGCTAACTTTTGAGGTTCCTTAATCAAAATGGGACATGTTGATAATTGCTTTTTTCGATCCACAATAGAGAAACTGCGAGCTGTGGGCCTGTTGCGCGCGAATTGGTTCTCTCATATTGACTTCGTTCTTAAATCCAAATTTAGTACCAGTCCATCGCAGGTACTGATCCAAAATTCATTGGCAAACATCTTTCCTGCCACCGAAATTCAATTAAGTATAAAGTTCTGCTGCTTTTACAAGCTATTGTGGCACAAAATGCACTTTGGCTTTTGGGCAAGCAAGAAGAATAGGCAACAAGCTTCAAAATATGAACAGTCATACGTACATCAAAAAACTGTATTTTGTGGATTGTCCAAATGTTCACCATATAGACTTTTTAAGAGCTTTTGAAGTTATTAAAAGTAGCTATATTATTATCACTATTGTTATTATTATTATTCATATATTATTCTTATTTTACATTGATTTCGATGTAAAATAGTTCGCTTTTATACCTCAGGCACGCCAGTAGAGCCTCCAACAGAGCCGAATGCGACTTGTGAATTCGGCTGGCTGAACGTAAATGGCACCTGCTTCCAGTTTACCGCCATGGCCATGAGTTACACCGAGGCCAATGCGTTCTGCAACTACTTCAATGCAACTTTGGCCACGCCATCGAATCAGTTCGTGCTTCAGGAGCTGATAAGAGCTTCTCGTTTCTATGGCTACACTCGCTTTGGCGGCGCCACTCAGGGCTACGGATTCTGGGTTGGCGTGGCTGACAGAACAGGTGTAAACCAGTTCGACTCGGCCAGTGGCGCACCGGTCACCTACCTACCAATGGCCTGCGATCTGACGGTTGGCCAATTGGACTTCCGAGACCAGAGTTCTACCATCAACTGCTTCGAGCTGTTCACCGAGTCAAACCCACAGAGTCGAGAACTAGCTATGGCAGCCAACTGTTCCGTTTACACTCGCCTCGTATCTTCCACCGCGAACAGCAGCGCGGACGGCTTCCAGATCCAAGGCACCTCCGCCTATCGGCTGCAGAAGTGCAACGAACCTCTTGCTGGCGCTCTGTGCGAGCGGCCTGCCTACAAGCCAGGTAAAAATTTCGCGCGCCTGTTGCGTCGCTATTAAGTTGTCTTGCTTATTGTTTTAAGCACTCTGATTAAATAAATGAGACAATGAAACTGTTTAAGTATCTAATTACACGCGCATTTTGAGTTAAAAAGGACCTCTACCTGATCCAAGACCAACCACAATCTAAAATGAAGCGACTCGATTTTTTGCCTAAAAATATAGTTTTCTACGGCTGCTACCACATCGACTGGAAGGCCCTCACTAATACGGACCTGCCCGAGCAGGACCAGTGGCTACACGTGCGCCAGTGCCAGGCCATTTGCTACGCCGGCTTCAAGGAGTTCGCTGCCCTCACGCCGGATCGCTGCCTGTGCCTGAGCGAAAGCCAGCTGGTGAACTCCACCTACGTGCAAAATATTGACATCGAGCTGTGTCCCAACACCTGTTCTGGCAACCGATACCAGTCTTGTGGACAGCTTGGTGCAAAGTTTAACTTCTCGGTAGTCTATGCATCAGTCTACAGGATAGGTACCAAGTTTTCGTCTTAACCTTTTAAAATTCATATTAGCATTTTTTATACTTCCGAAATGTTAGTCAAAGTTTATTTTACTCGTTCAAAAGCCTTTTTAACACGATAAGCAATAAACTGGCAGTCAGAAAAGCCATTAAGTTAATCGGAAAGGCAGAGCACGTTTGTGTGGACATGCGGCTTCCGGTCCAAGGCAGGCAATGAATGGGAAGCAGGCTGCTTTTGTTTGACATACAAGCTAATCAGAAATTGTCTTACTGAACAAAAAACATTTAATTCAACTCAAAATTGTTTGATTTTGCTTTTGCCATTTGCATTATTAATTAAATTAGCAAATGAAGAATGAAAGAAAATAAAGTTCATTGCATCAAGGAAGAAGTAAGGAAATGATGAAAATTGTTATACGCACGCTACTATCGATCAGTGAATGCACTCAACGCATGCCGCACTCAAATCTTCAGATCCCCAGGTTCAAGAGCTGTCAGCAGCTTCCTGCCTCGCTCTGTTTACAAAAGGTTTCTATCGCTCGGGCTTCTACATTGTCAACAATGAAAGAAAGTTCTGCTATTTGGCTGGTAAGCTGTCGTTGTGGCGCTGTGATTCTGATTGTGGTCATGGGGACGCTCGCTGTTTTCTGGGTCGCTACACTTTTATTAGATCCTTTTGGTTTGAGAAGCACATGGTTGAGATCAATGAAAAATGAATTTTTTTTGTTTAGACAACACGACGGCATGCAGCACCGGCTTCGCGTTCAACGGCTCTTGCTTCGAGTTTACATCTCAGTTGGTTCCATTTGAACAGGCCAAGAACTCGTGCGCTGTGCGCGGCGGTCATTTGGCAAGCTTTCCAAACAATGAGCACCTGGAATTTCTAACCGCAGTCTTGTCTAGTAAGTTCCGTAGCAAGGCTGATTAAATACCTTTGAAAGGTTTCCAGTAGGGCTAAGACAAAAATGAATGATACGACTGAGTGTTGACATGAAGTGCTGAGATTAAATTAACTAAGGATTCAATAAACAACATGCTACATCATGATTATGCTTTATTGCAGACTCATACAGGCTCACCAATGCAACTCATTGGTGGTTGGGCCTCACGGATCCGAGGGGCCTCAAAACACCAATGTGGCTAAACGGTCGGCTCTACCTGAACAGCTATTCGACGCGAACCAACAGCTACTTTCTCTTAGTTCGAGATACGAACTTTACTGTAGTGGATGCACCCCTAAACTACACTGGCAGCGTTAGTGGCACAGGTTTTAAGCTCATCAAGGACTTGTTAATTAACACAGCAACGAAGCGCACAGTTGGTGCCTTCGCCTGTCAGGTTGATAACAAAAATCCTGGCTGCCTGCAGAAGCAATGGGATCCGCATGCCAACAACGCCAGCAGTAGGACTTTCGTGTCTAGTTTCATGACTCTCAGCATGTGCAGATACCTGTGCTTTTCTGCTGATTTCCAATATAGCTCGGTGAACAATCGCACCTGTATGTGCATAAATGAGCTTTCGAAGGTGTTCAGCAGTACTACGGCGATTAACTACTTCCGTGTGCCTGATAACGAGAATGGTACAGTGTTTCTAAACTGTGATATGCCCTGTCCGGGTAATAACGACCAGTTCTGTGGCTCATCGGCTGGCTACTGGAATGTGCACTTTTCAGGTAAGGGGATCTTAAAAAAGGGATGTCTTTTCTGTCACAGTAAAAATGGTTGTGCCAAGACCAATTAATGATGTCGTTAAGCCTTGTCGTTATTGTGTAATAATTGTGTCTGCATTCATCTCTACCATTGTCAGGAATTAGTTATTTTTTACCATTTTCTTTAGATGTACTGGCTGCGGAGAACTGCTCAGTTCTGTACGCTAATGACATTCATTACCGGAGCACGTATAAGCTATACAATTCAACCGCAAGTTCATTTTATTATGCGGAGTGCGGTTTCACAGGTATGCATTTTTACAAGGAAAATTTTTACAAGTAAAATGACACCTCAGGCAAACTGAGGCCGAATGACGATTTTTCTAATTCCAGACGAAACACAATGTCCGACCGCTTGGTACGCATTCAACGGAGCCTGTTTCACCACCGCGAATGCGTCCATGGCAGAACAAGAGGCCTGGCGTTTCTGTATGGATAATAACAGCTTTCCGGCGACATTTCGTAACAACAAAGACTACGACTTTGTGCAGAACCTGACTTCACTCCTGCCGTATCATGCAAAATTTGCAAACTGGCTGCTTGGTTATACCAAACTGGATCAGCCGCTTTCACAATCACCAGTCATTAGCGTCGCTGCTGACTTTGTCTTGTACGCTGGAGAGCCTGGCACAGTTGGGCAGAGTTCGTACAATCAGGGGACGTTCGCTAGATACTACTTTTCAAATGGGTCGGTCTATAAGTCAGCTGTGACCTATAACTCAGTGCCCATTTGCTTGATTCCTTATGGTAAGTATCTTCCAGGCATTCAAAGTAAAAAATTCTGCATCTTTTGCTCACCTACTCATTGCGAAAGTGCTTATCGCACTTAGTGCTTATCGTATTATATCATAAATGGAGTTCGGCAGCATAGACTCAGGTGTGAAAGAGCTCTAGAATTTCTAAAAAAAGTATCATTGCTGAATCCTCCTGTGGCCTCTATTCAGACTTCGTCAGTTGTGAACCTGTGTTAGACCCAGCGAACACAGTCAGCATGCCACAGCCAATGCTGGGGATCAACCTGCCCCAGACGTGCCTGCAGATGTGTCGCACCGGGGCCTACAAATACGCGGGCCTTGCAGCCAGCCAGTGCAAGTGCACTAATGCCAGTGTGGGCGCTGCGTCCAGCGGTGCTCTGTCTCAGTGCTTGCAGAACTGCGACAGAGTCCCGTCTTCCTCTTGTGGCTCAGCGTCTGGAAACCTTTCCTGGTACAACACAGGTACGCTACCAGTAGTTAAGTTTTGTCAATGAATAATCTGTATTGTTTTCGCATAATTAAACTCACAAATCGCTCTGTCATCGGTAGGAATCCTACAGAACGGAATGTCGAGCTCTTGTCACGACATTCTGGGGCTCTTCATTCAAACTGAGGGACCCCACCGGCTGCAGATCCGAGAGGGCGGGGCGCTCTACACTGCTAGCTGCTTTAACGATGGGTATGAACGAATAGCGTCGTCACTTTCGCACGCCTAGCTCTCACAAGCCTTCCCTGAGTGCTCTAGGCTTCGCATTTCGCATTCTCATATTTTAATATGTGGATTCGTTTCTAGCTCATTCTTGAAGATATTTACTTATTTCCATGTGAAAATGTGTTTTATTACTTCATGCATTGCAGGCTAAATACCACTTCAGTACTGATATCTGGTGAAACTGAGGTAAAAACCTCGTTTGAAAACGAGACGGTAATCACAGGGTACATCTTTAAAGGTATGAGTTCCTCTTGAATTCTTTACAAATCGGAAATATTGCTGTGCTAAAGAGGCCAATTAAACTATTTTTTTCCAGACGATGATGCCATTAAGACAGTGCAGCTCTCATTCAGTAACTGGGTACTGCTCAATTCTACAGTGAACGTCATTGCTTTTTCTAAACAGGTCTGTTCTGCTTGGGGCCAAAAATTGCTCTTTAAACGTTCATAGCGATCTTAAATTCTACTCTATTGCTAAAATAAACCTTTCAGAAATATCCTGAGCTCGGAACATTTTTCATGCCGAAGATGGTGCCGCTGCCAATGCCGGTCGTTACTAGATCGTGGCTTAAACTGTCAAAGCTCAGTACTGACCAAAAATTCAGTTCCCAGGCAAAGATGACATTAATTGGATATCCGTATTCTAGGTTCAATGGTAATGGCCATGGCTTAGTTATGGTTTAGTTATGAATAAACAAAAAACTCGAAAGGATAAAGCTGTTCTACTTGCCTTTGCCATTATATTTCAGTCACCAACAGCTACATTGGCTGTCACTACATTCAAACGGACCCTCGTGTCGTGGACACCATCATGCCCTACCTGGGGCCGCGCGGAGCTGCAGTCGCTGGAGCCAACGAGAGCAGCTGCATTGACGCCTGCAAGGAGTGGGGGCTGCCCTACGCTGTGATACAGCAGCGGCTGAGCGACCCGCTAACTGGTAAATAAATACAGTACATTATATTTTACTATGGGGATGGTGTTTTGTAGCGGAAAATAATCGTGGGCGAAATTAATTTCAGGCAACGACGCCACGAATTTTGAGCACTGCGGCTCAACTCAGTGGAACTACCTACCGCCATTGAACGTATGCGTCACTCTACACAAGAACATGAGGCTGGTGGAGAGCCAAAACTTGACGAGCTCCGGCCCCGGCCCGAATACTCTGACTTTCACCGCTCCTGCCCGCGCCCTGTGTCAGGAAATCGGAGGCTCGTTGCTTGTCTTGTCCGATCAAGACACGGCAATGAGCCAGATGCTCTATAGTAAGCTATTTAATCCTTCTGGTAGGTATTTTTGAAGAAAAGAAGCATTAATGTTCTGATTTTTATTATAGAGCAACTTCACCAATTCCACCGAGGACCGTGGATATTTCTGTACAGCAGCCCAGGTATGACCAGCCTTGAAACTGAGGACATCCAATGCTGTCCCTAATTACAATTATTTATAACTTTTTAGATAACAAAGTCAGGGGGTTTTCTTCCGGTCTGAGTGGTCCGATTTTCTACTTTACCCTGACTAGCAACCCGGCACACAATCTAGACATCAGCGGTGCAGTTCTAACCCTGGTCCGGACCATATCTTACCCTGTGCTCTGCCAGAAGCGTGAGTTGCACTGCAGATGTTTTTTAAAAACAGTTTTCCCAAATCAAACTTCTCGCTAATTCTTGCGAGGCAAACGTTTCTTTCAGCTGACAACAGCAGCGCGTACAGCCCTCTTGTGTCCAGTGCAGTCTATACAGGTGCGAATATCATGCAAACAAAGCTTTTAGCATATCTACTCGTTGTACTCATAGTAGCGTGTAACATTAATTCAGACAAGTGTTTTTGCGCCGTGGACTACGCCTATTACGGTCGGGCCCTCACAGATGAGGTCTGCTCCACTCCGTGCACGACAAGTTTGGCCGAGTGCCGCAACTTCACAGCTCGCGTGCATCGGACCTGGAGTAAGAGTGGCACTCATATACTTGTATTTATTATTAGACCAAGGTCTTCTGAAACGGAATGAATCACAGAGAGACATTTCTGTAAAACTGCTCCTTCAGATTTGGCCTGCTTTAACATCCCTGTTGTTATGAATGCGAGTCTGGTTGGCCCCTCACCGCCCCACCTGCGGGTCGGCGAGACAGTCCAGATGGCCTGCGCCTACGGCTACGAGTTTCTGCCGGATGTGATAGACGTCCGAAAATACACCTGCGATCAGACTGGAAGGTTCGCTTATGTCATCGGCAGTTCATGGTTCTATGAGAAGGATGTAGACGCTTGCGCTAGTAAGTTCTGCAATTTAGCACGCATTGAACTTCAAAATTTTCTTGGAGACTAAACAAATAATTTTTTTTAATAAAAAAGACGAGGTTGTTGAAATCAGTCTCTGTTATTGGAGAGCGTGATTACCAAAGCGTCATTTGCTGGCCCTTTTGCCAAATTGAATATTCCATAGAATCACAAGCTCTTAGACTACTCGAGTAGTACACAGGGTTCCGTATAGTGTGAACATAAAACACGTGTGCAAGTACTTTAGTACGAGTACTTGCATAACGTGTTAAACCGACTGAAATTAAACCACCTCCGACGGGAGAGCGGTAGTGGCAGAGCGGTTATCGCGTTTGCCTCTAGCACCAAGGTCCCTGAGCTCGATTCCGCGGCGAGGCCAAATTAATTTGAGGGCGCAGCCGTATAGAGAAGGCTTAGCGGCTTGTCCCGCAATTTACACTTGTGAGGTGACAACATATACAACACAGTGAAAGTGTACACAGCCTGACGATGAGAAAGTAAGGGCAGATGTACACACCTGTTTGAGTGTTTGCCTGCGTACAGTATCTGTGTGCGTAACTACATAATGGCACAAGACGATAGGGAACCACTGAAGCTAAAGCAAAGTATTTGAAGTACACATAGAAATCTCTAAAATAGGGGAACAGCTGCCCTGAAGCTAAACGTTAAAGGATATATATTTATTTTTTTATTCCTGGCGTCCCTTGTGCTTTTGATGCTCTTACTTTTAACACCTTTGCTCTTCCCTTCCCAGCTCAATAGTTAATTCTTACAAAACTACGTTTACTTTTGTCGAGTAAAATATTGTCAGAAAATATAAATAAAGAAGTCAGCACCCATACGAGCGTAGATGGCGTGTGCGTTTTATTAATAATAACAATAATAGCGTGTGTGCTCAGGAGTCAGCGAAATGGGCAGAATTGCCTCCTCGCTTGCTGTGGGTCTAGTGTCACCAAATGGTGTGCCATTGCTTGCAGCCCTCCTGCAATTATTTTTATTAACCCCTACGACAACAGTCAAACGCTGTCCGGTGCTTGTCAACACCACGAAATGGTTGAACTCGACGGAACTATCTTCGTCGGGAACCTGGCAGAGTACCCGTCGTCGATATCCGGATGTCTTCTACTACTATGACACGGCGGACAATTACAGCAATGCCTTCAACTACACTGCGCTAAGCCTCTGCGGTCCGGGCTACCTTCCTGAGGCGGAGAGAACATTCACCTGCCTAAATTCAAAGAACTGGTCCAATAGTCTACCAAATTGTTACCGTAAGTCTTCAAAAAAATGTAATGCTGACAACAAGTTACTAGCTCAAAAAATAGAAAATTGAGGTTGTCAAGAAAATGGTAAAGAAAATGGGATTGGAAAGTTCCTTTTCAATGTAAATCCTTATGTATTTCCTTTTTAAGAAAGACAAGCCGACTCAACGCTGAAAGCGCTGAATTTCATAAAATCATTAATTATGGCTTCCCCTCAATTCCAACAGGTAAAGGTTGCGCAGCTCCTCCAGAGATTCCGAACGCCTACCTGCACCGGCAGTTCAACAACTCCGCGAGCGAGCCCTGGTCCTTCATGGACTTCGCTGTCTACAGGACGGTGCCCGGCTACGAATTCTTCTATCTGCCTGGCGCCACTGACGGACTCAGCGAATGGCGAAGTGTGTGCCTAGAGAACGGATCATGGGCCTACATACCACTGCCTGAGAGTGAGTTTCACCCGAATTTTGCTGCACTATCTAAATTAAACCAGTTTCGGAGAAGCATATGAGAAGCGCTGAAGACCTTTTTCCAAGTTATGACGAATTATTTCTAGTGTTTTGACGGCTTCATTGTCATCATTGCTTAATATTTTAAACATTTTTTAAAGGAATCTACTGCAAACTGACGGACCAGAACCTGACAGCCATAGCCAACGTGACGGTGCCGTACCAAACGGGTCGGCGCTACCAGGACAACGCTTCGCTGGTCTGCTTCAACGCGACAACGCACGAGTTCGCACTGAGAAACAGTCAGCTGCGATTTGATATCACATGTCAGGCGGACAAGCGTTGGACAGACGAAATTCCCGGAGTGTGGTTGGCTGGATGTAGAAGTAAGTCTAGTTAAACAGACACAAATGCAGCGCTTACCGGTCGGAACGCAGGATGGCAGGATGACAATATTTCGGTGCATTTGTATGCAATAAATTGACCCTTCGCAGTGAGAGACCGTCTTTACGGCTCGAATGTTAAAGTTCACGCGCGCGAGTGCAAGAGAGGTTGGCCCGGCACTGGCAGATAATGACAAACAAATTGGGCAGCTGCTTGGGGGAGGGGGGGAGACAAGGGGAGGCGGTGCACAAACGAAGTCAAGCCACCAGCGCGCAGGGAGGGGTAGGGTTGTACACGCTGGCAAAGCTACCCAGAGCTAATTGGCGGGTGGGGCAAAGCCACGCAGGGCTGGGTTAAGGGTTGACAGACTGTGCCCACGCCCGGCCAATCAGATGGCGGAACGGGGCAACCTGAACACGGGACGGGGGTAGGAGGGTAAGAAAGGGCAAGGCCAAAGCCGAGCCAACCAACAATGGCCTTTGCGAGCAGACGACCTAAAAAACACAGGCACTAAAAGCCTTTCATATAAATTGCGAAAAAAAAATTAATTATTGACGTAGAAAAACTGTATAAATTATGTGTTAAAAACTTTCCAACACCATACTGTCATCATTTTCAGTTAAAATGTGCCCGCGGCCGCAAATACCAACTGAGCAGTACCAAATTGTAAACCAGACTTCAAATATGAGCATAAGCCTGGCAACTGTTTTGACAGTGCCGCCAGTAACTGGGCAGCAAATCGTCTTCACTGAGCTCGGTGTGACTTGCCGGGATGGTTTCTGGCTCCCTGCTGCTGCGCCTACGACGATACTATGCCAGGACAACAAAAACTGGACCGCCTTCGAGGCCTGCAAAAGTGAGACGATAATTCCAAAGTTCCGAAATCCTGCTTTATTGAAACTAGTATGTTATATGTGAGAAGCTGAACTCTTCACTAATAGGATACGCTTGCCGCGAGCCACCTGCTGTGGAGCACACAAGAATTTATCAAAACTTCTCCAACATTCCTGGCGAGCAATTTCGGGTGTTCGACACTACATATTACATTGCCGATCCCGGTTACCGGTTCTCAGTAGTGGCCAGATCCTGGCACTTTTCCAGCTGCTTATGGAACTCAACTTCAAACAGCACTTACTGGACTGAGCTGTACCCAATGGAGTGTGAGTTGTATGTTTTGTGGTTACTTTTTCGCTACCTTTTATCGCAGTCGCACGTTTTAAGTGATTGTAAAAATACTGTTTCAGTGCGTAGATGCCCTCTACCGAGCGTAGCTACTGCCACTTACACAATTCCTAACTGGAATTCTACCACTAACCAGCGACTCAACCACACAAAAGTTGTGAGCTTGACGGTGCTTCCACCGAACATTTCACTGGACTGCTTCAGTTGGAATAACATCACCTGCGAGGAGGGTCACTTGATGCCGAGTGGTGTTGATTCCATCCAGTGTCAGCCATCTCAGAACTGGACTGAGTATAGCAGCTGCATCCGTGAGCTTTTACTTCAGAATCAAAATCTTTTGGCCTTTATCATAAACTCAGAGATTTTATTTATGATAACTTAAGATAGATAGTATGATGGGGGGTCGGTGGCAGAGCGGTTATCGCGTTTGCCTCTCGCACCACGGTCCCTAAGTTCGATTCCACGGCGAGGCCACATTTATTTGGGGTGCAGCCGCGGAGAGAAGGCTTGGGGGCTTGTCGCAGAATTTACGCCCTTGAAGACCAACCTCCAAGGCACAGTGAAGTGTACACTGCCTGACGATGAGAAAGTCAGGGCAGATGTACGCACCTGTGTGAGCGTATGACTGCGTACAGTATTTGTGCGCGTGTGTGCTCAGGAGTAAGCGAAATGAGCAGAATTGCTCGCTGGCTGCGGGTTTAGTATCACCAAATGATGTGCCATTGCCCGCAGCCCTCCTGCAATGATTATTATTATTATTATTATAGTATGACCTACATTCTTGGTTAAATTCAACCTTAGGCTACAACTGCAGCAAGCCGCCCATTGTGGCTAATGCAAGCGTTTACACTGCAGTCCGTCAGAATGGTGGCAGCTCTGATCCCAACATCGGGGACTGGCGACTCTACGACTTTGCTGTGTACAAAACTGAGCCGGGCTTCCAGTTTGCAGGAGTAAACAGCTCCACGTGGCTAAGCCTCTGCCAGTGGCATGCGGAAGCGTCAACCACTCAGTGGACTGCGTTGCTTCCTGTTATGCGTGAGAAGCATTATCTTACTGAGAGTTATAATTATTAGAAATAAGGAAAGTGAATGCGTGAGAACATCAGTGCTTTTTTATTTTTTCTTATGCTTTGGTTGCTTTTTTGCAGGAATACAATGCAATTGGACTCAAGCTCAATTGCAGGCCTTACCAAAAGTATCCACAACATTTTTGGACACACCTGGGGATCTGTTTAGCGATCAGGTGAAGCTGAAATGCTCCAACAGCACAACGGAAGAGTTTGTGCTGGCACCGTCTGTTGTGGAGAGTCTGGCAGTGTGCCAGGCTAACGGAACATGGACAAATGAGAGTGTATGGCGCTCTGGTTGTCAAGGTCAGATTCAAAGCGTCTAAAAGCTACTCTCAATAGAGAACCCTGAAGCCCGAACTGTGCTTTCTAATGCTCTAATTGAATTTAATGTTGTAGATAAGCTCTGCCCAATCCCGGTCAACCCAACCAGCTTTGTGTACTCTTCCAAAACTTTCGACAGTACTAACGGAGCTTCTGCCAACATTAGCGTCTCAGTGCAGCTAGTCAACATGACCCCAGTCATTAGCACACAGGCGGCAGTGTTCACTGCATCGCAACTCTCATGTCCGTTTGGTCACAGGCTGCCCTCGAGCAGCCCGCAAACAATTACATGCTTGCCAAATAAAACTTGGAGTGCCTATGCGGTGTGCCAGAGTAAGTTTTCAACTAGAATGCGGACTAAAACTGTCTGTTATCTCGTCAGGTGTCTGTTATAAAAAAGCAACCAATATAGGCATTGTACAAGTGTATTTCTGTTCACAAAATTTCATCATCATATTAGCGATAATTTTTTTATATTGTTATTATTTATGTTATTAATTACGGTCATTCGGTTTGGAAGCTATCGCGAAGTTGTTGAAGTTGTTTTAAAGAAATCAGTAACACTTGCGGAAGATACAGGTTATAAATAACTATTTTGCATACTCTATGTTCCTGGATTTTTAAAGGGCATCAGTGCACGGATCCGCCAGTTCTCGACAATGCAACACTGCAGAACAGCTATCAAAACATTCCAACTGAGAATTGGGGAGTCTACGATTGGGTGAAGTATGGGACTGAGCCAGGCTTCCGATTCTCTGTGCTCAATATAACAAAGTGGATAGCGATTTGCGAGTACAATGCATCGAGCAGCTCGACACAATGGAGCATTATATATCCGATTGAAAGTGAGTAAATAATAATATTGAAACAGCGAGTGTACACACAAATTATCCTCAGTTTCCACATTTTATTCAATTCACGTTACCTTTCAGAAGTGCCTTGCAACGAAACTCGAAGCAATCTACTGTCCCTACCCATGATCAGCGTATCGTTTTCGAACTTTCCTGGGGACAGGTACACTGACACAATCAGCCTCTCTTGTGCAAACACGACTACGCAAGAGTTTGTGTGGGCGCACAGTGTCACAGCGGTAACAGCAGTTTGCAACGCTGACACAACTTGGACGAACCAGAACATGTGGGGAGCCGGATGTCAAGGTTCGCTTTGTAGTTAACAATGAAAAATTTTAGCGAGCTCAAACAAAGACACTTAAAATGGTTATTTCATCGTTTATTATGTTCCTAGGGGGTCGGTGGCAGAGCGGTCGGCGCGTTTGCCTCTCGCCAAGGTCCCCAAGCTCAATTCCGCGGCGAGGCCACATTTATTTGGGGCACAGCCGCGGAGAGAAGGCTTGGGGTTTGTTGTGCAATTTACGCCCTTGAGGGCCATGACGATGCCCTTCACGATGATAGAGTCAGGGCTGATGTACACACCTGTATGAGTGTGCGCCTGCGTACAGTATATGTGAGAGTGTGTGCGCAGGAGTCAGCGAATGGGCAGAATTGCCTATTGGCTGCGGGTCTTGTGTCACTAAATGGTGTGTCATTTCCCGCAGCCCTCTCGCAAATATTATTATTTTTATTATTATTGAATATCGTCCCGCAGCTAAAATGTGCCCTGCGGCTCAAAGTCCGCCAAGCCAAACCTACCAAACAGAGGTCTTTAATTCAACTACTTCGACATTCTACAAGCAAAACATGACAGCTCAGCTGGCCATTCTGTCGCCTTCGCCTGTATTTACCACCGTGCCTGTATTTACTCGGCTGCAGCTGTTGTGTCCTGTAGGCCACAAGGTTCCTACAGGCAGCCCGACAGAAGTGATTTGCCAGCCAAACAAAACGTGGAGCGCTTTCCAGCTCTGCGAAAGTGAGTTGCGCTTCCGCTTTAATAGTAACTAGGCAATAACTCGTTTAGTTACTTATTACTTCACCACCCAGATTTGTATATACTGATAGAAATATTTTATCGTATCCAATCGGCGCTCGCTGCTTGAGTGTAAACATGCACCCAGACACCCACCCCGCCGCCTAGAGGTGAGTTGTATTCAGCTGCGTGGTGTGCATTCTTTGGTGTTTAGAATTAGAAGATCAATAGTTCATTCTTCATCCATTTTCATTGAGTGTATCCACAAACAGTGTGATAAATGCAAATGCTTAAAATGCTCCGACACACTCCAACAGGATATCAATGCGGCCAGCCACTATTTCTCAGCAACGCATCAATACAGGACAGCTTGCAAAATTTTCCAACTGAGAATTGGAGAGTGTACGACTGGGTGAAGTACGGAACTCAGTCAGGCTTCAGATTCTCAGTATTGAACACTACATCATGGACAGTAGTATGCGAGTACAATGCAACTAACAATTCCACCCAGTGGAGCAGTATATTTCCTATTGAAAGTGAGTCCTTTATATTCGATTAGATCATTACTCGTATCGATTCATGTTTTTTTAGTTTTAATAATTCTTATCAAGGACTGCTAGGCGTAGAAGAGCGGCAAACTACGTTTCTTAGAAACACTTTAGGAGGCTGGTTTTCGACAAAAAATACATAATAGAGATAAAAAACTTTCCCTTTTCTACATAAATTTTATTTCTCTGTTTTCCTGGCGCGCCAAGGTCCCTGAGCTCGAATCCGCGGCAAGGCCACATTCATTTGGGGTGCAGCCGCGGAGAGAAGGCTTGTGGGCTCCAAGCTCCAAGGTACAGTGAAAGTGTACACTGCCTGACGATGAGAAAGTAGGGCAGATGTACACACCTGTGTGAGCGTGTGCCTGCGCACATTGTCTGTTCGCGTGTGTGCTCAGGAGTCAGCGAAATTGGCAGAATGGCCTTCTAGCTGGCTGCGGGTCTAGTGTCACCAAACGATGTGCCATTGCCCCGCAAGCCTCCTGCAGCTATTTTTATATTGGAGGCGGATTAAAGGCTCATATTTGATATAATTTTCCTATTTACGGCTCCATAATTTTCTGTCAAGCTTTATTAGTGTGAGCGATTTCATACTTCCCAGTGACTTAAAATGCATGAAGCTCCTGAAACAATAAAGCCACCCAGAAACAAGCTTTTTGTTTTCTCAATTATTGATAAGCGATAATTTTTTATTACTCTCTAGAACCTTTATGACTTTGACCTTAGTTAATGTTATTAATATAGGTCTAGTAATGAAAACTGTTTAAAATATAAGTTTTTAGAATAAAGCTTCTTAAAAATCGTTGGAGCTACAAAGTTATGTGAAAAGAAGAGATTTGGTCCTGCTTCAAATATAACCATTACTGTTTATAAGTGAAAGCGCTGAAATTTTACATAGCTCCATTGTGCATTTTTCGGTGAAATCTAGCCTCTTCAATTTTTCAAACAAGCTTAGTTTCCCGTCCTTTCACTCCCAGTGGTCCTTGATTCTTGAATAATCAGTGTATTTTGCTTTTATTTAGGAGTGCCGTGCAATCAGACCAGAAGCGACCTTCTAGCTCTGCCCCTGACAAAGGTCACCTTCTCGAGCTTTCCTGGAGACAGGTTCATGGATACAGCCGACTTCTCTTGCGCAAACACAACAACGCACGAGTTTGTGTTGGCACCGAATGTCACATCATCGACAGCGGAGTGCACAATTAATACAGTCTGGTCAAATAAGCACATCTGGGGTGCCGGTTGTCAAGGTAAACATTTTTATCTTGTCGGTATCCCATATTATAGAAGTAATGTTCGATATTGTTCTTCTTTTACAGCCAAGCTGTGTCCGGTGCCTCCCGTGCCACTGAGTCGGACCTATCAAACTGAGATTTTCAACTCTACTGGCCTGAGATTCGGAGCGCACAATGTCACAGTTCAACTTGTTTCTATGTCGCCAATGCCAGCTTCTTCCGTTTACGTATTCACGCAACTAACTCTGTCATGTCCCCTGGGACACACTCTGCCTCCATCTAGTGCGACAGAAATGCATTGTCAGCCCAACAAAACATGGAGTGCCTATCAGTTGTGTGAACGTAAGTTTGAGAACTGAGAACTTTATATCGACTACTGCAGATCCAAGTTCTTAATACGAATTCTAAAACTGCTTATCACACAATAGCAAGCGTGTTATACTACCGCTAAATCGAATTTAAAGGTTTGATTTGCCCAGCACCGCCTCTAGTAGCCAACGCGAGTCTAAACGGCAGCCTCCGCAACGACCCGGCGAATGCCAGTGTATGGAGAATTCACGATGTGGCCTACTACCTGGCGGGCAAGGGAATGTACTTTGTAGAGTCAAGAACCAAATTCTGGTCAAGTGTATGTCAGTACAACAGTACCAACGGCTCCGTGTACTGGACGGCTGTTTCAAGTATGCAAAGTGAGTGCCCTTGTCGAAATATCGGTTTTGAGTGACGCAGGCTTACTTTTAGACATTTGCCAAGTTGATACTTGCGATGCCGAAAATTGTTATTAGGAGCAGCCTGTCAGCGCAACCAGTCCAGCATTGCCTCCATCAACCAGCTGGTGATCGCCTCCAGCACGGGCGACCAGTTCGCTGACACCGCGCACCTGCAGTGCAGTAACACCACTGGGCTGGAGTTCGCCGGAGCTCCCGGCATCAGCGAGCTGACAACAGAGTGCCTGGTCAACGGCTCCTGGTCGGATGAGTGGAAATGGACCGCCGGCTGCCAAGGTTAGCTGCCTCTTTAAAAGCCCCTCTTTAAACTAAACATTTCAAATCGTTTACATTTTTTTGCTTTGTGCGCAAAGGATGCTGTGTTTTTGACTTGTTGACTTTGATTGTTAATAGCATACCTTGGTTGATGAAATCAGTGCATGGAACTACTCAAAAGGCAAAGCTTTTTTGTACCTTTCCACGTGAAACTTACAGTGAAGTTCTGCCCCAGTATAGCACAACCGCAGCCGGTCCAGTTCAATGTGCAGCTGCACAGCGACAGTGTGGCTTCGGTTCGCAACGAGACCCTCTCAGTACAGACCATCCAGTTTGCTAGCAACTTCTCCGCACCTGTCTTCACCGAGGTGTCGCTGTCATGCCCGCCAGGATTCCAGCTGCCAATTGGCTCACCTAGAAAGGTGTCGTGTCTACCAAGCAAGAACTGGTCGGACTATCAGCTCTGTATCCGTGAGTAGTTGTGAAAGCCGCATTACCGTACTTACTAAACTGCAAAGATAAACACAGAAGCTTTTTAATTCACACAGCTCTCGATTTTTTCCTCGATTTCAATCGTCTCTTTACCTACCTGACAGGAATGCCATGCCCAGATCCACCCAGACCATATGCTGCCAACATTGTGAGAAACAGAACAAGCCAAGCAGGAAGCCAGTTCTACCTCTATGACTCTGTGTATTACGCCACCGCTGTTGGAGCCATTTTCACGGAGGTTAACACCACCTGGTGGTTCAGCACCTGCCTGTGGAATGCTACTGACGCTGGGGAAACCTACTGGACGCCTGTTTTTCCAGTTGATGGTGAGTTTCAACCGTTTATCCGAGTTAATAATCAAAGCTAGATAGTTGAGAGTACACCTATCGCAGTGATTCCGGCCTTCTCTTTCAGCTGGCGAGTGTCTGCAAAATATCGAGACTCTCCGCTTGATTCCAAACATTATAATTGATGGAAACTCGAGTCAGCTGAACCATAGCATCACTGTTCAGTGTGTTAACAGCACCGGTCAGGAGTTCGTTGACGCTCCGTCAGTTGTAAAGTTTGACTCGGTGTGCCAATTCAACGGACAATGGTTAAACTATAGCCAATGGGCAGCGCGGCTGCTCCGGTAGGCGAAATGCACAGAAGCATGCTCGTTGCTTCTAGCTCGTTTTTTATTTCTCACTTTTCAACACTTTTCTTCGTTTCATAGGGAAGACCTGTGACCCACCGGACCCTCGTGTGCAAGAAAAAAACATTACCGAATTCGACCCAGTTACTATGGAAACTTGGCGACGTCAGGTTTCATCAGTGGGAGCAAACTTCACGCCAAGTCCAAACACGTCACTTCCTGCTGGCAGCATCATCAGCATCTCCTGCAGTCCGGGAACCGAGCTGCCTCTGGGAGCACCAAATTTTACTGTCTGCCAACTAGATCGCACCTGGTCGCCATTTCAGTATTGCTTGCGTGAGTGCCAAACGCATTTACTTTGACATTCGAGTCGTCTACAGTCCGAAATTTCCTTCAAAAACTCGGATCCAGTTTTGGAAAGAACTTTTAATAAAGAGCACGCGTCGCGTCGAATGTGATAATAATTGCAGGAGGGCTGAGGACACTAGCACATCATTTGGTGACACTAGACCCGCAACCAGCAAAGAGGAAATTCTGCCCGTTTCGCTGACTCCTGAGCACACACTCACACAGACAATGCACGCAGGCACACGCTCACACAGGGTGTGCACATCTGCCCTGACTTTCTCCTCATCAGGCAGTGTACACTTTCACTGTGCCTTGAAGTCTGGTCCTCAAGGACGTAAATGCACGACAACCCCCAAGCCTTCTCTCCGCGGCTGTGCAATAAATTAATGTGGCCGCACCACGGAATCGAGCTCAGGGACCTTGGTGCGAGAGGAAAACCGCTTAACAGCTCTGCCACTCAGCCCCTCTCGTAGCCTTTGAACTTGAAACGTCAAGGTTTATTGATCATTCTCTCTCTGAAGGTCAAGCGTGTCGCCTGCCGTCGAATCGTATCCACTCGACCGTGTCAGACTTTCACACCCTGGTGCCAAGCGAGCGCTACCGGGTGCGCGATGTTGTGCGCTACGCGGCAGACTGGAACTACCGCTTCCGCGTGACCAATACCAGCGTAGTCTACTCGGTCTGTTTGCCCAAGCCTGGCTACCAATACGGAGACTGGAGCTCCATTCCCGATGCCTACTTGTTTGATGGTAAAGTGGCTTTAGCTTGGTTTAAATGTGATTTTGTTCGAGAAATCCATATAAGAAATTGTAGGATTCAGAGGATTGGCAACTGCATCTCGGCTACTGAGTGAGAGCAAGTAAGTACATGGATTTTTACTTTTTTTCTAATTGAATTCTTTAAGGGTGCGATTGAAAGGTAAGTGGCAGGTAGTTTTCTATATTTTGTTATATATTAGCGTTGCTATGATACTGCATGTTTGCACTTTTCTGACCTCTATGCTTGCTGTACTTCGATAATGACAAGGACTTCATCCCACGGAATATATGCACCTGTACCACCAGTACTTATCTTGTCCGTGTATTTAATTCACTTCAAATCGCAATTTGCTAACACTTTTAGAAACTCAAAAGCTTTGGTTGAAGCAAATACATATGACATCGACTGACATGCAATTGGTTTGTCGTAAGGCAGCTGTCGCTTCAAGATTATTGGCGTTAAGTGTTTACATGTACTTTTAGATCGAAACGCGAAGTTACTTCAAATATGTTAGTTAATTTGCTTAGGGGACTTATTTTACCTTGTCAAGTATCGAGTTGGGAAGGACCATCGACTCCCACTCTTAAGATGAGAAGAGGATATTTGGTTCGTTCCGATTGGGACGCACTTAGCAGGAGGCGTGAGCCATCAGGATCTCAGTCATGTCACTTAGTTACCGCTGTGGATACACTCGTATCTTTATACGAGTGTCACATTTAGTTGTCTATTTTGTAATCTTATTCACTGCATTCGCATCGATGGAAATAAATATCGAATTTATTTATAATTTTATTTTGGGGATGCACCCCAAATGTCGAATGCACCAAGTACACCTAAGTAGAGCTTTTAAGCACCTGACAGCTTTCAAGTACACCTGAGTAGAGCTTTTAAGCACCTGACAGCTTTCAAGTACACCTGAGTAGAGCTTTTAAGCACCTGACAGCTTTCAAGTACACCTGAGTAGAGCTTTTAAGCACCTGACAGCTTTCAAGTACACCTGAGTAGAGCTTTTAAGCAACTGACAGCTTTCAAGTACACATGAGTAGAGCCTACTAGTACACCAAATTAGAGGTTCCTAGTACGCGTGTCAGCATTCTGTTTTAAGTATACCTGAGTATAGCTATGAAGTACACCTGAGTATAGCTATGAAGTACACCTGAGTATAGCTATTCAGTACAGCTGAGTAGAGCTTTCTAGTACACCTAAGTAAAGATTTTAGATAGAGCCTACTAGTACATTAAAGTTTAGGTTCCTACACCTGAGTAGAGCTTTCTATTACAACTTAATAGAACCTTGTCGTACACCTGAGTAGACCTTTTACGATGCTCCACCGAACATGAAGACTGAGGTACATACAAATTTGTATATTGCTTGACTATATTTTTGGTGTCAAAAGTCCTTGAGTTAGCATGAATTTTCCATTATAGTCCAATTGCTTTAACTGATGACTCGACAAATTTCACCTGTGTTTCGAGGCCTGTCCAATCAAGATTGAGGACAAGGGTGGCTGGACTGTATAAGGGGAAAAGGGAATGAGAAATTGTTGCCATATTCGTGTCTTCAACTAGAAAATCAGCGGAGACCTAGTTATGGATTCAAACAGGTAAGAACCAATATATTGTTTAGAAAGCACTCCGGAAGCAGCAAATAAGAGCTTTTTCACCTATCTGAGAACTGCCTCTTGTTGACATAGCTCGTAATTCTTACATATTCAAATACTCACATGTTTTGCTTTTTTATCGACTTATTTTTTCTTCTAGCATGAAGACATGAACTGGAAGCACATTCGTAACACCTCAATATCGACTATTCTAATAAATTCAAACGTCAAAATTGAATAGTTTGTCTTCTTTAATACAGTGCAGCGAGTTAGTTTCCCACATAACCAATCGGTGCTCAGGTTGCATTGAATGATTTTGCTGAGCAAAATCCGGGTGACACAATCCCACGCTCCAGACTGCGACAATTTTTATTTCTTGATTCAATGGAATGAAGTACAATATAATGGAATGGTTGTGATGCCTGTACTTCTGTGGAAATAAATCTTGGTACCGATGTGAGTCGGAGTGACTTTCAAAAACGGAACATTGTGTTGAACGCAGGCTCCATTCCTATTTTCCGTCGACCATTGAAAATATCTAATCGGATGAACGAACGACGATTATCAATTTATTGTACATTTAAATAGCTTCTGTCTTTATTTTGCCTTTGTTTGTCTTTACTTTGAAGATAAGTCATTACAGTTTATAGAGTTTTATAAAGTCGTATAATCACTCAACTTGGGTGAAATTTGACGAAGCAGTATATTTACCGTCGGAGTTTATCTTCTCGCTCACTGTTGTTTGAGTATTGTTCGTCAGTGACTGCGAGCCTTTGTAAACTAAATTTTTTGTTCTATTAGCTTGACCAAATTACCCCCCACCAGCAGCCTGGATGGTGCTGTCACCACAAGCAACTCATATCTGTCGAGCATTCAGGTGGTTCAGCTCACGATGGAGTTAATAATCGCAGTAGTTGCTGTCCTCGGCAACTCGCTCACAATTGCCGTCGTATTGCTGGATCGTTCTATGCGCAAGGCGACCAACTTTCTGGTGGCCAGTCTAGCAGCCACCGATCTTCTCGTCGGCTCGGTGGCGATTCCGTTGTCTCTAGCCGAAGCTGAAGGATTTCCAAGGTAACTAGGATTTGAAATTAAGCGCTACTGTTGCAAGCTCGTGTAGATTCCCAGGAAATGATTAGAAGCGTCTTATAAAACGACCATTTGCTAACGTCGCGTTTGCTAACAGGTACATTGTACTTTTAAAAATCAACTGCTGACTAAGTGACGAAAATAGTTGGGCGAGGACAAACTTCGCTGCCTATGTTAATTATACCCTCTGGGGATTTCTGCGGATTCGCAATCCCATTGCTGCTCGAGCACGCCTCATAAGCTGGAACTTTGATCGCGAGTAGGCTTAGCCTGTGGAAGGATTTGATAAATCACACGTAGGTGTGTATCTTAAGCTGATCGATAGTATTCTGAATAGGGCAGGTTTTTATTATTTAGTCCTTGGTATTCCAACACAGAAAGAAAGCGAATAAAGAAATATAATCTTCAAATCCGATTGTAGCTTATAAAAATGTTGTACGTCAACTATTTTTTAGCAAAGTAGCTCATAGAATTGACTTTATCTAAAGAAAATATTTAAATGGTGAAATATTTAATGAAAATGCTACCTTAACCCACAGATACTATAATAACAGTTATTATAGTTATTATAGTTATTAACAGTTATTATAGTATCTGTGCCTTAACCTAGCTTTAAGGATTTAAACTATATTACATCCTTCAAATCATTTTAGTTTCAATGAGATACATTTAAGCAATGAGAGTAACCTTTTCTTTTATTACCAGTAAAATGACAAACCATGCTTTATAGTCAGCTTTCTTGTCAACGCGACATAAACTAAGCTTCTCCCAACCGCATTGCCAGGAACAACTTCACAGCCTGCTTGGCTGTAAACTCGCTAATCGTAGGCCTCACTCAGGTGAGCATTTTTGGCCTCCTGGCCATTTCGTTGGAGCGATTCGTGGCCGTGAGATTCCCACTGCGGTATAGGGGCCTGTGCGAAAATCGGTGCGTCGCTTTAACCTGTTTTGTTGTCTGGACATGCGGAGTCACGGTGGGTTGCGCGCCTCTCATGGGCTGGAATCTGGGCCCACCGCCTGATGGTCGTTGCAGCTTCGTCGGTGTTGTTGACATGAAGTACATGGTGTACTTCAACTTCTTCATTTGTGTGCTGCTGCCCCTGCTGGCCGTTGGTTGCGTCTATGGATACATTTTTCGGACTCTTCTGTTTCGATCGATTCACTTGTCGAGTGGGGCGTCTGCTGACGAGCGCCGGGCTGCGCGCAGTCTGGCTCTAGTTGTGCTGCTGTTTGCAGCCTGCTGGCTGCCGCTGCACGTGCTGAACAGCCTCAGCCTGTTGTGCGGAAGCCGCTGCGGCTTCCCTTACGAGTTGTTGGTGTTCGCCATCCTGCTCAGTCACGCAAACAGTGCCGTTAATCCTTTCGTCTACGCCTTCACTAATACGCAGTTCCGCGAGGCCTATCGTCGGCTGCTGCTCTGCCGCAGATGCCGTGATGTGTCGCCGCTCGTGCCACGAGGCGTCTCCACAGCTGCTTAGAGACGGTTGATGACTCTCTAAACTCTACTGAAGAGCTGGGATCGTACGCATGAGACAATTATCCCAGAAAATATTCTATGTGTAGTTACTTCAAACTAGGGACACGAATGTACACGTACGAATATGTTGCTTGATTAGATGAAACAGAGCAAAATTACAGTGTCTAGACTGCAAGGCAAACTCCTAGATTGACAGCTTCCATCCAGCAAAAAGGCTAAAAAACTTATAGAAAAATGACCTCTATCTCACTTTAGAAGCAAGACAAATTATGAAGCATCTTTCAAAACCTGTACTTTTTTCCTGAAGTGACTACAATTCGTTAGGAAGTGAAATTTGTAATCATCATTTTTGCAAAGCCATTTTCGATTAGCAAGAATTCAGCTTGTCTAATCAAAGACTACCTTTGCTGCATCATTTCTCAGGTCTTTTCAAGAGAGAAATCGAGACAGTAAATCGATTTGACGAAAGTTCTTTGATATTGATGTAGAAGCTACAAGGTCAAATGAATCCATTGGATAAAATTGTTGAGACTATGGAGCGATAGTATTATTTTATTATTACTATTTCTATAAAAACATACGTAGCTCGTAAATGCTCGTATGTGAGATTAAAAAAGAAGCAGTGCTAATTCTAAACCGAGTTAAAAAACTTTTTATATAATTCTACGTCAATTCTTTAATAGTTGACTTTCAGATATTGGTACTCTAGTAAATAGAATGGTTGAAAATTCTGCTAATAAAAAAAACTGAGAGTTGATTGTGCTGTTACTGTATATCAATCTAATCCACTGGTTTGGACTCCTGAAATCCGGCCATTATAAGTCGAACAAAACCGCGAAAATCAACGTCGCCTTCATCGGAGCCACCTGTCATCGATTCGGCAAACATTTGGCGGGCCTGCAACTCAAGCGTCGGCTGGCCGAGACTCGTCAGGCAAGCGGCCAGCGACTTTGCGGACCAGACGGTGTCGCCGTCATCGTCAACAAGAAATTGGAAGGCGAGCTGCAGGTTGCGGTGACGTTCGCGGCACGACTGATTTTTGAGACCACGACACACCAGCGTAACGAACTCTGGATAGCCAAGTTTACCAGAATTTCCGTTTCTAGCGATCTGAATAGTCTCCTATAAATGTTAGAGATTTGTTAGAGACTCATAATTGAGAAAAATTATCATTTGAATGGGCATCATTTCTAAATCAAAAGACCACAGAATGTTTTCCTTAAAATATGCTATCCCTTCTCCTGTCTAGTTGTAGTAGTAGGTTGTTGAAATTTACACCACATTACTTTATATCCCAAAAACTTTTAAATTTCCTAGTACTTGGCTCGTAATGTACTCGTTATTCTGACTGACATCTAAAAGCTGCTACTAAAAATATCTAAACTTCAAATATTTCAGTTGAATGAAATAATCATTTGACTATCAAATGTTTCACTTTCTCTCCGTGAATTTTCCATTCGGCTCACGAGCACGCGCATCAAAAATACTGTTTTCGTAATCAGTACAGTTTTATCCTTATTCTCTTATTCTTGAGTACTAAACTGACGGACCAGATATGAATTCAAACACGAAGAGAAGTGTAGCCATACATTTTTTTTCAACTATTCTGTATCTAGTATTCCATGACAGCAAAACTTGGTTTCCTACATTCAGCCTTACGAAATAATACGACAGAGACTGTTCGGTTTGGTAGCACCTGGTCGGTTCGGGTCCTGGTCGGTAACGCCCTGTGCGTGATCTCCTACCCGAATTTATAGTGTATTACTTTTCCGATACGATTGGACAACTACAAAGACCACAACTTCCTCAACATGTGTGCTTAACAGTAGAAATACCACGCTATTTTAAATACCCCACAACTACAAAGACCACAACTTCCTCAACATGTGTGCTTAACAGTAGAAAAAGCACGCTATTTTAAATACCCCACAACTACAAAGACCACAACTTCCTCAACATGTGTGCTTAACAGTAGAAATACCACGCTATTTTAAATACCCCACAACTACAAAGACCACAACTTCCTCAACATGTGTGCTTAACAGTAGAAATACCAAGCTATTTTAAATACCCCACTGCCTACTTCCCGATAGCTCCCAAACCGAATGACAGATTTTTGTGAAGGTCAACCACATCGATTCAAATTCCCCCCCTTTACGATGAACAGACTTCCAAAGCCATCCAGCGTCAGCATCGTCGAGTTGTTCAGCGATTCTTGTCGAAGACCCTGGTGACAATGACAACTAACATTGCTGTATAAACGTCTATGGCAAATCCATATTGGTTAAAAAAATATAATCATTACAATATAGTCAGAAATAATACCCGAGGACATGATTACGTAATAAAATTTGTGAGCAGATAAAATTATGCCCATATTGGTTATTTTTGCCAACAGACACCCGAAGCGAATCATTGAATGTCTCACATATTTCGATGCCGATGTTTTTTCTGGAAGTTGTTTCATCAGATGGAGCGAAAAAATTTTGCCCGTGTTCTGGATATTCATGGCGATTGGTTGAATATTTTAGGAGACATCGAAAAAATATGGGCATTCATAATACCCCAGGTCTTTCTCTGCGACAAATTGGACGCACAATATTGATTTTCTACTTTTGCTAACGAAAAAAAATCGGACGCGCTGATGCTGCTGCTCTGCTACATTCACTCGCGCATCTCTGTAACTGAGGACGTCGACGTCGTGTGCAGAGAAGCTTCAATCACTTATGAAGTTTTGGGTGTTTGAGAACACTTCTCTCAGGATGGCAGATCGGATCAGCCCTACATTTCTCAATGAGAGAAGTCCATTTGGTATTGATTTGCGACAACAGAACGCTGCCCAAAAATAGGGTAAATAGCCTTACGAGGTACTGATTGTAGGATATTCCGCTAATTAATTTTTTTGTCTCTTCCTGAGGAGGTTGTAGCCTAGTTGTTAGAGAGTTTCGACTCACGGCTTGAAGGTCGAGGGTTCGATTCCCAAATCTACTGGAACAATTTGTGTCCTTTAGCAAGACACTTAACTCTGCATTGCTTCAGTTCACCCAGCTGTTAAATGGGTATCAGCATTAGTTAGGGTCATTGAGGCTGGGTGTCCCACCAGTCCATGGACTGAACAGCCGTACGCAGCCTTCAGATGCACCGCGCAATAGCTGCGGTCGTGCTGTCGGTTGCACATCTGGCCCGATTGGGGCAGGTGTAATCAATTATTTTTATTATAATGAGTTTTCCACAGTTAGCTTAGTTCCTGCGTGTAATTAACTAATTAGTCATCCACAGAGACGCCGATGAGCACTAAATCATCATAAATGATTGTGGCTGTCTGTTTGATCTATAAAAACACCCGATCTATCATTCACAACCGAGCAAAAGACAGCCAGCTGTGTTCCATGACCATAATCCATGATAGGAAGGAGCTGAAGCTGTGTTCTAAAGTTGACTCTATGAAAATATTGTGAGTTATAAATAACAAATTAAACACATCTATTTAGGCAGTCGTGTCTTGAGTTCTGACTCCTGGCCCCAGCTATGCAAAAGGTATTCATCGATTCTAAGAAAAGCATTATACGGCATCGTCATTTGTGCATAAATACCGTAAGTCAACTGTAATTTCTGTCGCGAATTTCAGCTCTGTGGGGGTAATTAGTTCTCTGCTGCTGGGGGGGGTTAGTTCTCTGCTGCTGGGGGGGGATTAGTTCTCTGCTGCTGGGGGGGATTAGTTCTCTGCTGCTGGGGGGGAATTAGTTCTCTGCTGCTGGGGGGGAATTAGTTCTCTGCTGCTGGGGGGGAATTAGTTCTCTGCTGCTGGGGGGGATTAGTTCTCTGCTGCTGGGGGGGATTAGTTCTCTGCTGCTGGGGGGGATTAGTTCTCTGCTGCTGGGGGGGATTAGTTCTCTGCTGCTGGGGGGGATTAGTTCTCTGCTGCTGGGGGGATTAGTTCTCTGCTGCTGGGGGGGATTAGTTCTCTGCTGCTGGGGGGGATTAGTTCTCTGCTGCTGGGGGGGAATTAGTTCTCTGCTGCTGGGGGGGATTAGTTCTCTGCTGCTGAGGGGATAGTATTCACATGTACCTCAGTAGCATTAAGCTGAGTTGTATCAAACGTAAGTTGCTTGTGTAATTTTGCCCCAATGGGGCTCTTGGTGTACAGACCGGATGTCTCAGAATGTATTCAAGCTCAGACTGACTATTTTTGTATTTAGTGAGAATTCTAATTCTCTTTGATTCGCAATCAAGTATATTCGCAATCAGGGAAATTAATACTGACGAAATGAGTTTTCGTTTTTGTTTCTTTCATGTGTGTTTTCTCCTTCTGCATTGCACAAGATTTTTTGTCTGACCAGTAGTGCTCCCCGAAGGGGGGCAAAACTTGCTAGTCCTTTCTCTCTCGTTGTCGCTGCACGCGGCTGATCTCTCATTCTCTCTCCCTTACTCCTTCCTGATTGGTCGCCACCTCACCCCAACTGCTAAACGTTCTTATTCACTAACCCTCTTTCTTACACCCAAGTGTCTGTATGTGCCTACCCCAACTATTTCTCTACCAGTTGGTTATTACATATATATATCGCACATTTTCAGTATCCTCTCTCTTAAAGAAGTAGCTTTTTACTATCGTACTTGTGCTCATGCATAGCTAGAAGCCTCCAAAAAATCAGCATTCTCCAACGTTCTCACTAACCTTCGCCAAGTCCTCAGAAGCGCCGGGCACGCGAAAGGCCCGCATTGCCGCCAGCAAGTCTCGCTCGCCAATCTGACCGTCACCGTCCTGGTCCAGGTAACCGAAAGCTTCCTGCAGCTCGACCGCCAGTTGTGCATCGATGCCCGTCACAATGTCGGACAGTCCGCCGTCTCCCATCACCTATAAACCGGCGGTTTGAGACCAGCCGGCTCACTCACGCCTTTGCTGCTTCGCTAGAGTTAAACTGCTTTTTAATATTTCTGCAAGTGGTTTGCTTTTTAAATTTAATGGCAAGCCCAAGCGGAAATTGAATGAGAAAAAGTGACGCTTGGCCAGCCACCCCTTCGGCCCTCCCCCCCGACGCCACTTCCTTTCCTTTCATGGACGCAGCATTTTCAGGCCTCGCTTTTTTAAGTAGTGCGACTGAATTCAGAGTTTGAGCATAAGCAGAGTTTAATCTTATATAGTTTCTTTCACTTTTTTATAAGCCTGATGGTTGAGTGCAAAACTGCACAGTCAGTAAGTTAATATTTGCCGACACTGGCGTGTTAACAAGTTACGCATTACAGAATTATATTCACGAAAAACAGCAAAGAGTACTTCAATGAAAGTCAACGAAGCTTTCCAGAAAGCTTGACATTCTAATAGTTAATGTGAGACTAGTCGGTCTTATTGTTTTTCATTTTTAAATATATAATATCTTTATGCACCATGCCTTCTTTTCGCCTCAGTTTCTTGATGCATGGATAAAGTATTGCTTGCTCTTTTTCTGAGAACAATGCGGCCCTACGAGTATAAAATCTCCGAAATTTGTGTATTACGATGCTCACTTTGAATCGACGGCCCGATTCGAAAGTTCAGTCCATCTTTGTGAGTCCAATCTCTGCAAAAACTTTGGCATGGCATATACTGTGTTCAACGGATGTATTAAGTGTGCTTTACTCGTTTATATTCGTGCCCTTAACGATTTCCTGATACCACTGTACCTTAAGTGTACCCTAGCCTAAGTGTAAGACCAAACGTACCCCTCCCTCACCTTCACCCAATGCGAACTGTTTAGGCTCCATGCCGGTCACTAGGACCTAGACTTCAACCACGGACCTGAGGAGTCCCAGGTAATTACTGTATTGTACCTTTCGCATTGCCTTCATTCCTAGTAATAAATTTATATTGATAACAACAAAGTTTACTGAAGGACATTAGATTTAAGTAGATTTGTAATTGTTAAAGCGATGCTAAATCAGCCTGCCGAGCAGAGCCGATGAGGTTTGATGTATTTTATTAATAATTTAGTGCTCAATCAGCTACGATTTTGTGCTGCTAACATTGACGAACGCAATGAGTCTGTGGAACACACGGTCTTTGACTCTTAGTCTATCTCGCTATGCTGGCGCGCTATTCTCGCCCGCGCACTCCCACTTGGCTCATCAGCGAGTCCACCTGTCGCTCGAGATCGTCCAGTTGCCGTTCGACGGCATCAGAGCGGTCGTTGATGCGATCCGCGGTGACGCCGAAGCTGCCGATTAGCGTCTGCAGAGCCGAGGCAATCTGACAAGGCAGACAGGGGTACCGTTCAGGAAGGGTTAGCTTATTTAACTGAGCAACCAATGCATTTCGTCCTTCTGGTCGTTCTTCCGCTCGTTCATCGAGATTTGACGTTGTTCGACAATCGAAATTCAATGGAAGACATCAAAGAATGCCCAGCAGCCACTATTTTTGGAAGGCTTATGGTTAAGCCTAAGTTTATAAGTTGCAGTCTGTTTTGGAAGCATTCTACAAGGCGCCTCATCACACTAACTGGCCACTTTGGTGACGCACAACCACGCCACGTATACCAATAAACTTTAGGAGCTAAACTCTAGGAGAAAGCGGTTTTCCTTGGTTAGTCGATCGCTAATTTCTTTAAAAGCTAAGTAATCTTCGATGTATCCATGGCAATTCTAAAATGTCAAAATACACGTACATGCGCCTGCAGCTCATCCACCGATTGTGGGTCACAGCTGCCAAACTGCCGCTGCTGCTGCTGCTGCTGCTGGTGGTGCTGGTGCTGGTGCTGGTGCTGGTGCTGTTGTTGCGGCAGTTGCTGGCTATACAAACCACTGCTGCCAAAGGCACCGCCGTTAAGTCGCATTGATGGCGCGTCCATCACTTAAATGCGATAAAATATGGGCAATCAAAGGTGTCTAATGCTCTGAAACAGATTGTACGAGTATGTTCTTTATTGATTGATATTCGCAATGGACTAAGCTCGTTTTCCCTCACAATAGAGCCGCTTTATATAGTGGCCATCCCAAAAGCTCAGCTTTCAAGTAGATGAGGAGCTTCATTCATTTTTGTTCCCATTCTGTCGCTTCTCTCCCGTCCCTCTGCCTGAATTGACGAGGAGTGCGGGAGCCTGACTAGACCCGGCCAGTAGAGGCAGATGAGGATTGGCGGGTAGCGGGCCACTGGCGCACGCACTGATGCTGGGGAGAATGAGAATCTGAGTCGAGACAGCGAGGAGGCTGGATTCAGCGGGGAGGAGAGGACAATGGAAGAGCGGAAGAAGGCGGCACCGGCACGCGAAGTTGAGGCTGGGCAGCTGAGAGAGGATCTGGGTGAGGACTGAGCTTGTAGCGCAGGCGTCTCAATTGCAACAATTGTTTGTTGCTTGCTCCCAGCACAGCGGGATGCAGCGGGAAGGCAGATTCCTGCTCCTAATCCTGGCACCCTGGCAACCAACTGATTGCGCATGCACTGTTTGGGATAAAACTGATGGAGTGGCAGGGGAAATTATGGCAGGGAGCTAGAAATTTTGGGAAGGATGGGAAACAACCATTTTTGGGAGATTTATTGCCTCCATCTAATATAATTTTCGACTCTCCTATTGTCTATCTGCTTGTACAGTGAATTAAAAATCTAACTGGAGAATTGATTTTTCTGGGCGTGTATCCGGTCTAGAACTTAAAAACAACGCCATAGATACTACTGGATAGTAGGCAATCTTTTCGTAAGAGTATTACTTTGTTCAATATAAAATTTGACCAGTGAGCGTGTTCTTTCGTATCAGCGGACTTAACTCGCAGCACAGGTAGCCCAGTGCAATCGGGACGATTGGTCTCTACTTGTAGGGAGTGGTGACTTTTCAACATCGCATGCAGTGGCTGCTTTTAATTTTTCTAAATTTACTTCATTTAGCATGGGAACCGGGTAATTAACAGGGTTCATCCCGCATTTGCATTTATAATACAGTTACCCGGCTAAATTATTTTTAATTCTGAGTGTTGCTTTTAAATTACTCTAGATTCCAGTGCCTGATCTCGTTAGAAGTACAGTGAGTAAAAATAAATTGTTACATTGTCGCAAGTCTGAAGAAGACTAGATATTATGGAGCAAATTGTCACACAGTCGGTAAAAGGAGATTAGCACTTGACTCCTATATTAAAACACTGTAATAATAATAATTAAATTAATAATAATTGGTTACACCTGTCCGATTGGGCCAGATGTGCAGCCGACAGCACAGCCGCAGCTATTGCGCGGCGCATCTGAAGGCTGCGTACTGCTGTTCAGTCCATGGACTGGGGGGACGCCACACCCACCTTCAATTATCCCAGCTAATGCTGGTACCCATTTAACAGCTGGGTGAACTGAAACAATGCAGAGTTAAGTGTCTTGCTAATGGACACAAGTTCTTCCAGTGGAGTCAGGAATCGAACCCCCGACCTTCAAGTCGTGAGTCCGACGCTCTAACCACAAGGCTACAACCTCTGGTTGGCTACAACCTATGGTTGTAAAACACTGCAAAATATCAGTGTACCGGTAGGGTTCCGGTGGTGAAACAAAAAACGCGAATGAAATTCAATATAAATGAACGGAGGGTATTGCGAATCAGAACTATCTCGCAGCAATAAGAATGTATTTGACAAGATTAAGCATAAAAACTTTCAGTGAATTCACGAAATTCACAGACAATTACTCGTGAATACTAGTATTTATGGTTATTCTTTAACGGCTTTTTCGATATTTTGAGACGCAGTAAAACTAGTTGTATTAAGCATCACGACGACTGTCCCGCCCGCAGACGCTGGGCCCTCAGCAGAGACCACACGCACAGCGGTCGCATGTAGCCTAGCGAGCGGTAGCGCCTGTCGTCAAACACCGCTTCGGGAGTCTGGTAGGCCAGCCCAAAGTCCTCCCACACTGTGCGGTAGGTGCCTTCGGCGCAGGCCAGTCCTTCGCGCACGAGGCCCTCCGAGAGCAGCAGCGAAGACACACCGTACGAGACTCCGATCCAAGACTCTTCGGCCTGCACGGAGCGGATGTCCTTGCCGCGATAGTCTGTCAGGCCGCCGTTAAACAGCCCCATGCGGCCGCCGCGACCTTGACTGAGGCAGTTGCAACGGTAGACTGTCTCCAGAGTCCGCTGAACAGTTTCTCGAGGTAAAAACTCCAGCGAGTCGGCCGCTTCAGAGCTATCCTGAGACAGTCTCAGCATCCAGTGACCGAACAGCTGGTCCGACATCACCGCATCGTTAAATCGACCTCCGGTGTCGAAGCGAAACTGCTCGCCAGTCCACAGTCGGTCTAGATAGGTCGATCGGCCTCGTTGATAAACTCGGCGCCAGCGTTCCGCAGCCTCAGGCTGGCCGGTTGCGTCCAGCATCTCGGAGGTGGCCAGTGTTGCGGCTAGCCAGAGGCCCGCACAATAGGCTGAGACGCCAGTCATTGGCCATGCGTCATAGGTCTGGTCGGCGTGCCCTAAATCGAGTCATTGCTTTGAAAATTTAAAATTTAATCCACTTAATGTGGGGGATGAGTGTTAGAGCGATCTAACGCGTTTGCCTCTCGCACCAAGGTCTTTGAGCTCGATTCCGCGGCGAGGCCACATTCATTTGGGTCGCAGCCGCGGAGAGAAGGCTATTGGACTTTTAGTGCAATTTACGTCATGAGGGCCACCTCTCAAGGTACAGTGGGAGTGTACACTGCCTGACGATGAGAAAGTCAGGACAGATGTACACACCTGCGTGATCGCGTGCCTGCGTACGGTATCTGTGTGCTTGTGTGCTCAAGAGTCAGCGAAATGGGCAGGATCGCCTCCTCGCTGTCTGCGGGTCTAGTGTCACAATGGTTATGTGCCATTGCCGCAGCCGACCTACAATTATTTTAAATAAGTTCTACAATTAATATTAATATATTTCGCTGGAAGTACGAGTTAAGTCTAGGTTTGTGAAACTAATTTCCAAATTTGGCTCACTGGCAGTTCACCTGTATTTTCCACAAGTCCGTCGTCATCTGTATCCCAGGCCAGGCAATAGTTCATTAACCCCACTACCGTAGGTAGCAGGTCTGTTAGGTACTCGGCATTGTGCCAGGGTAGCAGCTTCCAGTCTCGGTACACCGACAGGACGAATTTCGGATTGAGGTCGCGCCACTCGGAGCTGCTCATCATTTCGTAGCAGTTGACTCGGGTGAACGGTTCGTCCTCTGTGGTGAACCATTTTACGCAGAATATTAATAGGTTTACAACTGTCAAGCATTAAGATTTTGTGATGAAGGCAATAAATGTACTTAATCCTGGTACATATTCCTACGTAATCTTTTTTGTAACATCGAACAAAGCTGCACGACATTTTCTTATGTTCGAGATAAATTATGACTCATTTCGTTCTTTAAATCTGATGTGGTTAAGATGATTGATTACGAGTACGTAGAGAAAATGGACAATGATCCTGTGTTACACATGTATACGTAATATAAACTAATATATATATAAACTAATATATATTAATTTAAACTCAGTAACTCATAATTTCATATTCAGATTTTATTTTCTATTTTAGATCTGTACGAACTAAAACTACCCATCACTAACAAGGCTTTATGATGGTTCCATATTAGTTAGTTTAATATAAAAAATTTCTCGTAACTAAGAGAATACGTCTACTTTAACCGGGGCACGCCTTGTGGGTCTAGACAAGTCATTTGTGAACGAGCCTTACCCACGCCCCTACTGCAATGAGTCCTCCCCTCAGACCCTGGCACTGTATCCGTACCTGCTCATGTGCTCTGTTCTCGCAGAATGACTCACTTCTTTCACTTCACAGTATGAAATTAATACGCAAGTATCTTGCTACGTACAATTAGAAAAGAGTAAAAGAGACGAGAAAGTATGCACAGACGCAAGTGTGAGTGAGTGGGTGTGCGCTTCAGCGATAACACGCAGAAGCCAGCATGAATCGTCTGCGGAGTACTTGCGTCTCATCTAGTCATTCAGAACACGTACACTGTAGAATTTCAAGCTTGAGAGTTTCAACTGGTCGCACTGCCTCTATTCTGTTACAACACAAGAGCAACAAAAAACTTGGGCTAAGAGAAAACTGCAGCCAACAAACAGTTGGTTAGCTGGAGGCGCTGCGTTTTTAGCAAGCAATTCCGTTTTCGCTTTAAAATGAAAATATTCTGACTACTCATGGATTTTCTCGCGAACTTTGAAATAATCAAGAGTCTCGGTCAAGGTGGCTTTGGATCCGTACTGCTAGTGTCAGAAAAGCAATCCAAACAGGAATATGCAATTAAACTCATTCCATTGCGACAATCAAAAGAAATAGAAACGAACAAAGTAGACAAAGTAGTTCGAGAAGTAGAAAATCTCGCTCAAATGTCCAAAATCGACGGCGTTGTGAAGTATCATCATTCCTGGTACGAGCACTTCGAAACGCCCGACAGCTTTGCCAAGTTCTCTGAGAAAATCGAAGACACACTGCACAGATCCATTCATCTATCAGAATGCATGAGCTCTGGATCGTCAGACTGTCGCATTGGAGTCGATAAGATTACTGTGCTCTTTATTAAAATGGAATATTTTCCTGGAGTTAATCTAAAGGAGTGGCTTCGTTCACTGTGCAGTTTGCAGGAACAAAAAAATGAAAATACTATAGCCGAGCCGAGTCCGTGGGTTCACGGACAGATACTGCTGGCCTTCCACAAGGTTTTATCGATTGTTCATCAAATTCACACGATGAAAATTCTTCATCGAGATCTGAAGCCTGAGAACATTCTGTTCAAAGAACCGTATGACGTGCGAATATGTGACTTTGGACTTTCAAAGTGCGATTCCAGCAATAATCATAATCCTGGCGGAGGATCGAGCCAGGCGCAACACACTCACGACATTGGTACGACAGCATACATGGCGCCTGAACTACTAAAAAATCCACCACTTCCGCACAGCCGAAATTCTGATGCTTACGCACTCGGTCTAGTGTTTTTGGAGATGCTGACCATTTTTTGGAAATGATTCAGAGTCAGAGAAAATTGAAATTTTCCAGTTTCATCGAGAAGGAAAGATTCACAAGAAGGCAGAAATGTTCAAGGCTGAAACGGAGCTTATACAGAAACTGCTTTTCGAAGATCCAAAAAGGCGTCTCAGCGTTGAGGATGCATTGAAACATGAGCTGTTCTACACAGTACAATTGCCCTGTAACATTTGCTGTATTTCTTGCAAGGGAATCGAGGTCCTAAAGGAGCATCTATCAGGAAAGATGCATCAAAATAATCTTAAAAAGTGGAAATCAGACGCAACCAGCGGGCCTCAGGCGGAGTCTCGAGAAACAACAGTCCCACGTCATGTCGCTAAGAGGGATAGTAACAATTACCATCAGATTGACACTACCGAGCAACTCGACTCTGACGCTCATTTAGTCGCAAGAAAGAAAGACAAAGAAAAAAAGACAATACAGAAGCTTCAAAGGCAACCTGCCGATGCCTTCCAGCAGCAACCTGTGCAGGAGTTGCCGGTAAATCAAGTACCAAAAAAATGTGACGAAGAAATAGAAAGTACTACAACAGAAGAATTCAATACGGTTCGTGCCGATGTTGAAGATCTGAAGACAAGAATGACGCAAATCGAAACGAAGCTTGATCAAATTCTGGCTCTTTTAAAACCGAAGTAAATACTGAAACCGAACAGCGAATTACTGATTCTAAGTACTGTACTTTAGTTTTTCTCGAATTAGGGCGTACTTATGGTCAGCTGACATTGCTTTTTACATTAATTTTTTAATATAGTAAAATATGTTTTTCTCTATCATTTTCTCTAGACCATTTCCTGGAAAGTACATTTCCATTTCCTGAAAGCACTGTCTACTAGAATGATTAATAAATATAAGCAACTTTCGTGATAAGGAGTGTTACGAGCACTTTTAGTTCCAAACAGCGTCGATCATTGCCCAAACATGTATCTAAGATTTAGCCCGATTCTAAGAAATGACGACGAAGCTATCAAATCGGCAGCTCACCTGGATCGCCCAGATCATGCGGCATGGCCATTTGGTGATTGCGCTGCGATTTGGTCCCAGTAACTAGCCAGTACACCTGAGTGACGTCCTCCTCTGCTGCTGCCTTGGCTGTGGTCAATAATTATTATTGAGTTTTATTGATTATTGATGTGTGTTCAAGGACTTAAAATAGTACATCTAGGTAATTTAATCGGCTACATCAACTATAGCTCGGAGATTACAAACCGATTGTTATGAGGGCTAATTAATCAAGCATCGCAGAATTATAATTATTATACAAGTCTGTCTGAGAGCACAAAAGTGCACGAAGCCTGCATCTGCTAAAGAGGGTTATTCTGAATTCACTAAAAGCAAATTTACTAGTATATTAGCTAATTACTCACGAGAGCTTCTATGCTTGAGTAAAATAGAGCAGATGCAGACTCAGAGCAAATAGAGCAATAGCTCACCGAAATCGTATTGCACCGCCACCTGCAGTTTGGGAAAGTTGGCCAATAATGCCCACGCAGCGTACGCGTGCACATCGTAGGTTGTAAACATCCGGTATTCGTGGCCCTCCAGGTAGGCAAAGGTGCCCATTTCCTCGCGCACGGGGCAACGCCAGGACTTTAGCCGGTGCCAGTCAGCTGTCTGAGCCCCGTCATCAAGCCAGACGCTGCCTGAATCACTCAGGTAGTAAGCCTCGTTGAGCAGGGCCGACTTGAGCCAGTTCGGCAGGCTGGCGGGATCTTCATTGAGTATCGGCGCCTGCCACTCGTCGATGCGTTGCTGCCAGGACTGCGAGCTGGCGAAGGCGTGACGGGCCAGGTCGATGCTGGCAGCAGTTTGGTCGCCGGGAAACCAGCGCACATGACGACTGAAATGTTCATAAACTGACTTTAGTTAATTTTAATTCGAAGTACGCAGTCAAACTCTCCGAACCCACCGAGTGTAAGTATTCTCCGCAGCGCGAAAGTGAACTCTCGGCATGTGCCAGCTTAGGCAGAACCCGATGCCGTCAGCGTGCGATCCAGCTGCAACAACTCTTCCAGCGCAAACAGCCACAGCCAGGTGCTCGCCTGATTGAGTCACCTGCGCGGCTGTCTCGGCCGCCTCTGCACAAACGTCGGTTGGAGGACGGAGGCCGCCGGTTCGTTCGAGGCTGCGCCAAATTCCAGCAGCTGCCTGCCGGTCTGTCTTCGGGTTAAATCGTGGCCACAATGTCACAGTAACCTATAGATGGTTTGTGAGTTAGATGATTAGATTTTTTAAATAGTGTATAACGCAAAACGGACTTAAAAGAGGGCTATACGTAATGTTATTAGGGCTCAAAATATTGTTTGCTAACATTTGACACCCTTGATATTAGTCTAATGAATGTGATATTAGTCTAAAAAGCTTACGTTGCTACTCTGAACTGCCGAGATACCATAGGTGCACGGCATGTCGCCCCGAAACGTCTGGTGAATGAGACTACCGGCAATGCCTGACTCCGGGCAGCGGAAAGGCTCCACCGCGGCTCCGGCTGCGAGACTCTTCGGGGTTCCGTCACCATTCTGGAAGCAGAAGGTCACACTGACCTGCAAGTCCGAATCGGTATCGTTCCAGACTGTCCACTCAAATAGGGTCAGTGGAAGACACGAGTCCTGAAAGGCGAAACGATTGAAATATCAGCAAAAAATGCACTAAGACTTTCAATAACTACTCAATGCGGCATTTCCCATTATTATATTATTAAACATACCTTGTAATCGTGCGCTATAACGGGAGAAGTCTGTCTGCACAGCAGCCGCAGCCCCGGCACCAGATGGTAGACTGTCCAGCTCCTGGGATAGAGCCCATGGTAGGCACAGTCGGTCTCTTGAAGTCCCCCGGGATCTGAGCAGCAAAGCCACTCGCGACGAAGAGCATTGAGCTTTTTAAACGGCCGGAACGCCAGTACTCGCTGCAACACTGGCGCCTGGGCGCCATCGCAACAACGTCGGACTGAAACAATGAAACAATCAGCCTCCGGGATGGCGTACTCGTACAGTCCAGGCAGCATTTGAAAGCGGCAAAATTCTCCACGAAAACCGCGTCCGATACTTCCACAGCCGATGCCGCCTAGAGGGACACCGTAGATTGGCCGGTAAGGCTCCTGGTGCAGACAGTCAATGAATGGCCGACGTCTCTGTAGAAGACGCTTACGCAGGTAGAAGCGGAACAGGTAGCGCAGCGAAGCGCCCAGATACTCCAGGCACTGGCGAGGCCGGGGGCTTTGAAAGGGACGGCAGGGGGCAAAGCGCTTTGCCATTGTAAGCCGCCACCCGGCTTCGGGAACCTGTAGTTTGGCGAAAAGAGCGTCAGCTCGGTTTGGCGCCTCCGTAGCGGTATTGTTACCTTCCTCGGACGAGTTATTTTCATCAAGTAGCTTGCTCCAATAGTTCGCCGCTGCCATCTGAAATTTTTTATCGGCGCATCTTATTATTTGTGCTTTCTTTAAGACGAGTAGTATTACAAACAAAAGGGTATTTGTCAATCGAAAAAAATATTATGTTTGTGATGAACGAAAAGGAATTTCAATATCGTACTCGTATTATTTGTTGCTTAAGATGTAAGAATTGTTCATTTCTTACTTTTCTCGAGTTGAACCTTGTAAGTTAGTTTACTATGAGCAGTGCCAAGAAACTTTAAAGAATTCTAATGTCAACGCTTGCCTTTTAGCATTTCAGTACTGAAGTGTCCTGTAGACAGAGCTCTAGTCCCGATTGCCACACTCCCTCTGGCTAGCCTTCGCTGCGTTCTCTAACTTCACATTTTATGCATTTAACTCAGAATGCCGCATTTAGCAGTGGGTAGGGCACAAACGCTTGAACATTATAGACAGACATACAAGCCTGCATGATTTTCCGAGTATGTGCAAGACCTATGTATTGGTCATGCTGCCTCGATTGGCTCTTTGCACTCAGTGCATACACTGCCATCATGGCCAAGCCTATAGACACACCCAGTGATGCAAAGGATAGGAAAGCATTCTATACGAGTGCTCACGGCCACCCCTCGGTGCAGCTGAGCAACACGTCTGAGCAGATTCTAGCCCCTCTGCCACTATCACATTCTTTATTCATTACATTCGGTGTACATCCCGTGTCTCTACCTTCCTCCCACCCCGATTGTCATGTAAAGCTGCAAGTTTGTTCAGGCTTCTCATGCCTGGCCACTACTGCCTGTTGTCCCTACATTAATCAATTTTTCAACAGCTTATTCTAGGCTATTTTTTACTTCTGTCATCATTGCACTTTCAACAATTATTCATATTGACTGCAGTCGACAGTTAGCAATTGGATTTAGGATTTTAAGATTTAAGATTTAATATTAATACTGCGATCAGCAAGCATAGACCAGCAGATCAGCTGCCAAGAACATCAACTTTGAGGTAGTGTCTTCCAACACAGCAGAGACTCACTGCTAATCGATTAACAGTAGAAGGACAACGGGGTGTTTCAAAGAACCAAAATTTTTCTTTTTCTGTAACTCCCAAAATATTCCACCAATCGCCATGAAAATCCAGAACACGGACTAAAATATTCAACCAATCGCCATGAAAATCCAGAACACGGCCTAAAATATTCAACCAATCGCCATGAAAATCCAGAACACGGACTAAAATATTCAACCAATCGCCATGAAAATCCAGAACACGGCCTAAAATATTCAACCAATCGCCAGGAAAATCCAGAACACGGCCTAAAATATTCAACCAATCGCCATGAAAATCCAGAACACGGCCTAAAATATTCAACCAATCGTCATGAGAATCCAGAACACGGCCTAAAATATTCAACCAATCGTCATGAGAATCCAGAACACGGCCTAAAATATTCAACCAATCGCCATGAAAATCCAGAACACGGCCTAAAATATTCAACCAATCGCCATGAAAATCCAGAACACGGCCTAAAATATTCAACCAATCGCCATGAAAATCCAGAACACGGCCTAAAATATTCAACCAATCGCCATGAAAATCCAGAACACGGCCTAAAATATTCAACCAATCGCCATGAAAATCCAGAACACGGCCTAAAATATTCAACCAATCGCCAGGAAAATCCAGAACACGGCCTAAAATATTCAACCAATCGCCATGAAAATCCAGAACACGGCCTAAAATATTCAACCAATCGCCATGAAAATTCAGAACACGGGCTAGAATATTCAACCAATCGCCATGAAAATCCAGAACACGGCCTAAAATATTCAACCAATCGCCATGAAAATCCAGAACACGGCCTAAAATATTCAACCAATAGCCATGAAAATTCAGAACACGGCCTAAAATATTCAACCAATCGCCATGAAAATTCAGAACACGGCCTAAAATATTCAACCAATCGCCATGAAAATCCAGAACACGGCCTAAAATATTCAACCAATCGCCATGAAAATCCAGAACACGGCCTAAAATATTCAACCAATCGCCATGAAAATCCAGAACACGGCCTAAAATATTCAACCAATCGCCAGGAAAATCCAGAACACGGCCTAAAATATTCAACCAATCGCCATGAAAATCCAGAACACGGTCTAAAATATTCAACCAATCGCCAGGAAAATCCAGAACACGGCCTAAAATATTCAACCAATCGCCATGAAAATCCAGAACACGGCCTAAAATATTCAACCAATCGCCATGAAAATCCAGAACACGGTCTAAAATATTCAACCAATCGCCAGGAAAATCCAGAACACGGCCTAAAATATTCAACCAATCGCCATGAGAATCCAGAACACGGCCTAAAATATTCAACCAATCGCCATGAAAATCCAGAACACGGGCTAAAATATTCAACCAATAGCCAGGAAAATCCAGAACACGGCCTAAAATATTCAACCAATCGCCATGAGAATCCAGAACACGGCCTAAAATATTCAACCAATCGCCAGGAGAATCCAGAACACGGCCTAAAATATTCAACCAATCGCCAGGAAAATCCAGAACACGGCCTAAAATATTCAACCAATCGCCAGGAGAATCCAGAACACGGCCTAAAATATTCAACCAATCGCCAGGAAAATCCAGAACACGGGCTAAAATATTCAACCAATCGCCAGTAAAATCCAGAACACGGGCTAAATTATTCAACCAATCGCCAGGAAAATCCAGAACACGGCCTAAAATATTCAACCAATCGCCATGAAAATCCAGAACACGGCCTAAAATATTCAACCAATCGCCAGGAAAATCCAGAACACGGCCTAAAATATTCAACCAATCGCCAGGAAAATCCAGAACACAGGCTAAAATATTCAACCAATCGCCATGAAAATCCAGAACACGGGCTAAAATATTCAACCAATCGCCATGAAAATCCAGAACACGGCCTAAAATATTCAACCAATCGCCAGGAAAATCCAGAACACGGGCTAAAATATTCAACCAATCGCCAGGAAAATCCAGAACACGGGCTAAAATATTCAACCAATCGCCATGAAAATCCAGAACACGGCCTAAATTATTCAACCAATCGCCAGGAAAATCCAGAACACGGCCTAAAATATTCAACCAATCGCCAGGAAAATCCAGAACACGGGCTAAAATATTCAACCAATCGCCATGAAAATCCAGAACACGGCCTAAAATATTCAACCAATCTCCAGGAAAATCCAGAACACGGCCTAAAATATTCAACCAATCGCCAGGAAAATCCAGAACACGGGCTAAATTATTCAACCAATCGCCAGGAAAATCCAGAACACGGGCTAAAATATTCAACCAATCGCCATGAAAATCCAGAACACGGCCTAAAATATTCAACCAATCGCCATGAAAATCCAGAACACGGCCTAAAATATTCAACCAATCGCCATGAAAATCCAGAACACGGCCTAAATTATTCAACCAATCGCCATGAAAATCCAGAACACGGGCTAAAATATTCAACCAATCGCCATGAAAATCCAGAACACGGCCTAAAATATTCAACCAATCGCCATGAAAATCCAGAACACGGCCTAAAATATTCAACCAATCGCCAGGAAAATCCAGAACACGGCCTAAAATATTCAACCAATCGCCATGGAAATCCAGAACACGGCCTAAAATATTCAACCAATCGCCATGAAAATTCAGAACACGGCCTAAAATATTCAACCAATCGCCAGGAAAATCCAGAACACGGCCTAAAATATTCAACCAATCGCCATGAAAATCCAGAACACGGCCTAAAATATTCAACCAATCGCCATGAAAATCCAGAACACGGCCTAAAATATTCAACCAATCGCCATGAAAATCCAGAACACGGCCTAAAATATTCAACCAATCGCCATGAAAATCCAGAACACGGCCTAAAATATTCAACCAATCGCCATGAAAATCCAGAACACGGCCTAAAATATTCAACCAATCGCCAGGAAAATCCAGAACACGGGCTAAAATATTCAACCAATCGCCATGAGAATCCAGAACACGGCCTAAAATTTTCAACCAATCGTCATGAGAATCCAGAACACGGCCTAAAATATTCAACCAATCGTCATGAGAATCCAGAACACGGCCTAAAATATTCAACCAATCGCCATGAAAATCCAGAACACGGCCTAAAATATTCAACCAATCGCCATGAAAATCCAGAACACGGCCTAAAATATTCAACCAATCGCCATGAAAATCCAGAACACGGCCTAAAATATTCAACCAATCGCCATGAAAATCCAGAACACGGCCTAAAATATTCAACCAATCGCCATGAAAATCCAGAACACGGCCTAAAATATTCAACCAATCGCCAGGAAAATCCAGAACACGGCCTAAAATATTCAACCAATCGCCATGAAAATCCAGAACACGGCCTAAAATATTCAACCAATCGCCATGAAAATTCAGAACACGGGCTAGAATATTCAACCAATCGCCATGAAAATCCAGAACACGGCCTAAAATATTCAACCAATCGCCATGAAAATCCAGAACACGGCCTAAAATATTCAACCAATCGCCATGAAAATTCAGAACACGGCCTAAAATATTCAACCAATCGCCATGAAAATTCAGAACACGGCCTAAAATATTCAACCAATCGCCATGAAAATCCAGAACACGGCCTAAAATATTCAACCAATCGCCATGAAAATCCAGAACACGGCCTAAAATATTCAACCAATCGCCATGAAAATCCAGAACACGGCCTAAAATATTCAACCAATCGCCAGGAAAATCCAGAACACGGCCTAAAATATTCAACCAATCGCCATGAAAATCCAGAACACGGTCTAAAATATTCAACCAATCGCCAGGAAAATCCAGAACACGGCCTAAAATATTCAACCAATCGCCATGAAAATCCAGAACACGGCCTAAAATATTCAACCAATCGCCATGAAAATCCAGAACACGGTCTAAAATATTCAACCAATCGCCAGGAAAATCCAGAACACGGCCTAAAATATTCAACCAATCGCCATGAGAATCCAGAACACGGCCTAAAATATTCAACCAATCGCCATGAAAATCCAGAACACGGGCTAAAATATTCAACCAATAGCCAGGAAAATCCAGAACACGGCCTAAAATATTCAACCAATCGCCATGAGAATCCAGAACACGGCCTAAAATATTCAACCAATCGCCAGGAGAATCCAGAACACGGCCTAAAATATTCAACCAATCGCCAGGAAAATCCAGAACACGGCCTAAAATATTCAACCAATCGCCAGGAGAATCCAGAACACGGCCTAAAATATTCAACCAATCGCCAGGAAAATCCAGAACACGGGCTAAAATATTCAACCAATCGCCAGTAAAATCCAGAACACGGGCTAAATTATTCAACCAATCGCCAGGAAAATCCAGAACACGGCCTAAAATATTCAACCAATCGCCATGAAAATCCAGAACACGGCCTAAAATATTCAACCAATCGCCAGGAAAATCCAGAACACGGCCTAAAATATTCAACCAATCGCCAGGAAAATCCAGAACACAGGCTAAAATATTCAACCAATCGCCATGAAAATCCAGAACACGGGCTAAAATATTCAACCAATCGCCATGAAAATCCAGAACACGGCCTAAAATATTCAACCAATCGCCAGGAAAATCCAGAACACGGGCTAAAATATTCAACCAATCGCCAGGAAAATCCAGAACACGGGCTAAAATATTCAACCAATCGCCATGAAAATCCAGAACACGGCCTAAATTATTCAACCAATCGCCAGGAAAATCCAGAACACGGCCTAAAATATTCAACCAATCGCCAGGAAAATCCAGAACACGGGCTAAAATATTCAACCAATCGCCATGAAAATCCAGAACACGGCCTAAAATATTCAACCAATCTCCAGGAAAATCCAGAACACGGCCTAAAATATTCAACCAATCGCCAGGAAAATCCAGAACACGGGCTAAATTATTCAACCAATCGCCAGGAAAATCCAGAACACGGCCTAAAATATTCAACCAATCGCCATGAAAATCCAGAACACGGCCTAAAATATTCAACCAATCGCCATGAAAATCCAGAACACGGCCTAAAATATTCAACCAATCGCCATGAAAATCCAGAACACGGCCTAAATTATTCAACCAATCGCCATGAAAATCCAGAACACGGGCTAAAATATTCAACCAATCGCCATGAAAATCCAGAACACGGCCTAAAATATTCAACCAATCGCCATGAAAATCCAGAACACGGCCTAAAATATTCAACCAATCGCCAGGAAAATCCAGAACACGGCCTAAAATATTCAACCAATCGCCATGGAAATCCAGAACACGGCCTAAAATATTCAACCAATCGCCATGAAAATTCAGAACACGGCCTAAAATATTCAACCAATCGCCAGGAAAATCCAGAACACGGCCTAAAATATTCAACCAATCGCCATGAAAATCCAGAACACGGCCTAAAATATTCAACCAATCGCCATGAAAATCCAGAACACGGCCTAAAATATTCAACCAATCGCCATGAAAATCCAGAACACGGCCTAAAATATTCAACCAATCGCCATGAAAATCCAGAACACGGCCTAAAATATTCAACCAATCGCCATGAAAATCCAGAACACGGCCTAAAATATTCAACCAATCGCCAGGAAAATCCAGAACACGGCCTAAAATATTCAACCAATCGCCATGAAAATCCAGAACACGGCCTAAAATATTCAACCAATCGCCAGGAAAATCCAGAACACGGCCTAAAATATTCAACCAATCGCCATGGAAATCCAGAACACGGCCTAAAATATTCAACCAATCGCCATGAAAATTCAGAACACGGCCTAAAATATTCAACCAATCGCCAGGAAAATCCAGAACACGGCCTAAAATATTCAACCAATCGCCATGAAAATCCAGAACACGGCCTAAAATATTCAACCAATCGCCATGAAAATCCAGAACACGGCCTAAAATATTCAACCAATCGCCATGAAAATCCAGAACACGGCCTAAAATATTCAACCAATCGCCATGAAAATCCAGAACACGGCCTAAAATATTCAACCAATCGCCATGAAAATCCAGAACACGGGCTAAAATATTCAACCAATCGCCAGGAAAATCCAGAACACGGCCTAAAATATTCAACCAATCGCCATGAGAATCCAGAACACGGCCTAAAATATTCAACCAATCGCCATGAAAATCCAGAACACGGGCTAAAATATTCAACCAATAGCCAGGAAAATCCAGAACACGGCCTAAAATATTCAACCAATCGCCATGAGAATCCAGAACACGGCCTAAAATATTCAACCAATCGCCAGGAGAATCCAGAACACGGCCTAAAATATTCAACCAATCGCCAGGAAAATCCAGAACACGGCCTAAAATATTCAACCAATCGCCAGGAGAATCCAGAACACGGCCTAAAATATTCAACCAATCGCCAGGAAAATCCAGAACACGGGCTAAAATATTCAACCAATCGCCAGTAAAATCCAGAACACGGGCTAAATTATTCAACCAATCGCCAGGAAAATCCAGAACACGGCCTAAAATATTCAACCAATCGCCATGAAAATCCAGAACACGGCCTAAAATATTCAACCAATCGCCAGGAAAATCCAGAACACGGCCTAAAATATTCAACCAATCGCCAGGAAAATCCAGAACACAGGCTAAAATATTCAACCAATCGCCATGAAAATCCAGAACACGGGCTAAAATATTCAACCAATCGCCATGAAAATCCAGAACACGGCCTAAAATATTCAACCAATCGCCAGGAAAATCCAGAACACGGGCTAAAATATTCAACCAATCGCCAGGAAAATCCAGAACACGGGCTAAAATATTCAACCAATCGCCATGAAAATCCAGAACACGGCCTAAATTATTCAACCAATCGCCAGGAAAATCCAGAACACGGCCTAAAATATTCAACCAATCGCCAGGAAAATCCAGAACACGGGCTAAAATATTCAACCAATCGCCATGAAAATCCAGAACACGGCCTAAAATATTCAACCAATCTCCAGGAAAATCCAGAACACGGCCTAAAATATTCAACCAATCGCCAGGAAAATCCAGAACACGGGCTAAATTATTCAACCAATCGCCAGGAAAATCCAGAACACGGGCTAAAATATTCAACCAATCGCCATGAAAATCCAGAACACGGCCTAAAATATTCAACCAATCGCCATGAAAATCCAGAACACGGCCTAAAATATTCAACCAATCGCCATGAAAATCCAGAACACGGCCTAAATTATTCAACCAATCGCCATGAAAATCCAGAACACGGGCTAAAATATTCAACCAATCGCCATGAAAATCCAGAACACGGCCTAAAATATTCAACCAATCGCCATGAAAATCCAGAACACGGCCTAAAATATTCAACCAATCGCCAGGAAAATCCAGAACACGGCCTAAAATATTCAACCAATCGCCATGGAAATCCAGAACACGGCCTAAAATATTCAACCAATCGCCATGAAAATTCAGAACACGGCCTAAAATATTCAACCAATCGCCAGGAAAATCCAGAACACGGCCTAAAATATTCAACCAATCGCCATGAAAATCCAGAACACGGCCTAAAATATTCAACCAATCGCCATGAAAATCCAGAACACGGCCTAAAATATTCAACCAATCGCCATGAAAATCCAGAACACGGCCTAAAATATTCAACCAATCGCCATGAAAATCCAGAACACGGCCTAAAATATTCAACCAATCGCCATGAAAATCCAGAACACGGCCTAAAATATTCAACCAATCGCCATGAAAATCCAGAACACGGCCTAAAATATTCAACCAATCGCCATGAAAATCCAGAACACGGCCTAAAATATTCAACCAATCGCCATGAAAATCCAGAACACGGCCTAAAATATTCAACCAATCGCCAGGAAAATCCAGAACACGGGCTAAAATATTCAACCAATCGCCAGGAAAATCCAGAACACGGGCTAAAATATTCAACCAATCGCCATGAAAATCCAGAACACGGCCTAAATTATTCAACCAATCGCCAGGAAAATCCAGAACACGGCCTAAAATATTCAACCAATCGCCAGGAAAATCCAGAACACGGGCTAAAATATTCAACCAATCGCCATGAAAATCCAGAACACGGCCTAAAATATTCAACCAATCTCCAGGAAAATCCAGAACACGGCCTAAAATATTCAACCAATCGCCAGGAAAATCCAGAACACGGGCTAAATTATTCAACCAATCGCCAGGAAAATCCAGAACACGGGCTAAAATATTCAACCAATCGCCATGAAAATCCAGAACACGGCCTAAAATATTCAACCAATCGCCATGAAAATCCAGAACACGGCCTAAAATATTCAACCAATCGCCATGAAAATCCAGAACACGGCCTAAATTATTCAACCAATCGCCATGAAAATCCAGAACACGGGCTAAAATATTCAACCAATCGCCATGAAAATCCAGAACACGGCCTAAAATATTCAACCAATCGCCATGAAAATCCAGAACACGGCCTAAAATATTCAACCAATCGCCAGGAAAATCCAGAACACGGCCTAAAATATTCAACCAATCGCCATGGAAATCCAGAACACGGCCTAAAATATTCAACCAATCGCCATGAAAATTCAGAACACGGCCTAAAATATTCAACCAATCGCCAGGAAAATCCAGAACACGGCCTAAAATATTCAACCAATCGCCATGAAAATCCAGAACACGGCCTAAAATATTCAACCAATCGCCATGAAAATCCAGAACACGGCCTAAAATATTCAACCAATCGCCATGAAAATCCAGAACACGGCCTAAAATATTCAACCAATCGCCATGAAAATCCAGAACACGGCCTAAAATATTCAACCAATCGCCATGAAAATCCAGAACACGGCCTAAAATATTCAACCAATCGCCAGGAAAATCCAGAACACGGGCTAAAATATTCAACCAATCGCCATGAGAATCCAGAACACGGCCTAAAATTTTCCGCTCTTCAACGATACTTTTCAACCGATACGATACAGTACAGAGCATTCAACGATTCTCGCCGGGGTGTCTGGTGGCAAAACCACCAAAATAGACAAAACATTTTCTGCCCACAATGTTTCATCAGTAGCCATGTCGGCTACTATTTTTGACTATATTCTATTGATTATATATCTAATTTATACGCTTTTAAACCAATGTGGATTCGCCATAGAGGTGAATGCAGAGCAATGGTAAATGCCCTTGTCACAAGGGTCTTCGACAAGAATGGCTGAATAACTCAAAATTGCTCAATTGGACGGCTTTGAAAGTTAGTTCATCAGACGGGAAATTTTACTTAAAATAGTGGACTTTCACGAAAATCGGTCATTCAGTTTGGGAGCTATCGTGAAGTAGGCTGTGCTATTTTAATTACTCCCTGTGTTCTTTCTACTGTTAATAGGGCTTGTTTGGGCTAGAAAACTGCAATCCGACTCCTAATATAAAAATAATAATTGCAGGAGGACTGCGGGCAATGGCACATCATTTGGTGACGATAGACCCGCAGCCAGCGAGGAGGCAATTCTGCCCATTTCGCTGACTCCTGAGCACACACGCACACAAATACCGTACGCAGGCACACGCTCACGCAGGTGTGTACATCTGCCCTGACTTTCTCATCGTCAGGCAGTGTACACTCTCACTGTGGCTTGGAGGTTGGCCCTCAAGGGCGTAAGTCGCACGACAAGCCACCAAGCCTTTTCTCCGCGGCTGCGCCCCAAATAAATGTGGCCTCGCCGTGGAATTGAACTTAGGGACCGTGGTGCGAGAGGCAAACGCGTTAGCCGCTCTGCCACCGACCCCCTAATCCGACTCCTGTATCGGCTTAAAAAACTACTCATTTGAAGTGTTTCGGAGAAACCAAACAAACTCTGAAAAGCATTGAAATCGCTGTTGAAATTTCTAGCTGTAAGCCTTCATCAGTTTCCTATTATTTTTTATATTGATTCCAGAAGCTCTAAACTAAAACGGCGAAATTTTATAGAAGAGTTGAGGCGCTTGCAGAGCAAAGTGATGCGGTTCCGTTCACTTTGATACCATGCTCAAGTGGAAGCTTTTCATGGCGCGGACTTCATGCAGGCGTTCAGGTGGGTCCCAGCGATGCATGAGTGCTCAATGGAGCAGGCCTCTAATAACAAAGTTAGAAATTGCCGTGCAACTTCAAGTGGAAAGTATAATTTTTTCATTCCGCAACAGAGAGGCAGGTAAGAAGCACTTCCTTTTTGTGTTAATATTTGGGAACATTTTTGGCTCGAGCTGGCCAGGTGAAATTTTCTGCTACTTCGAAGTAATAAGCGAAGCGTCTTTCTGGAACTTTTCCGACTAATGCTTTATTTAATCACTAACTGATTGCGGCATATAAAACTCGAAAAAACACGTAACATGGATTTTTAATGCTCAACTTATCTAATTTACATTCTGAATGAGAAATACTGTAAAATTATAAGCGACGCACTTGTAAGTATGCAGAACTCAAATATTGAGGAGCAAAATTAAGGTTTCAAAAAGAATTTTGCACTTAATTTTATTGATCGAGCGAAAATCGCTGTGCAGAAAAAATCGACTGATTATGAAAAACTTCTTTCGTAATAAAAGGCAGTCTGATGATAAGATGGTTGACAATCGTAAGCTACTAAAAGTACATTTTTTTTTCATTTTAGATGCATTCGATTTTCCTGAATGAGAAATTATGCTTTTGTTGAATATTGTAAAATTTTTGGTAACCATTTTCATAGGTAACATTATATTTTAAGTTTAGCTTCGAAACTTTTCGATCAATTCAATCGAGACAATCGAGCGTGGAGTTCGATCAGTATTAGCAGTGGAAAGCCCACGGGAATATTTCAAGTGGAAGTTTATTTTATTTTATTTAAATAAACCCGCAGTTTATTTTTCTGTTTCCTAAAAAATGCAAGCAATCGTCCTGCAAATGCTAAACACATGCAAAAAATTTCCCCTTTATTCGATGAAAGAACTTCCAGAATCACATAATTTCGGCATCGTTGAGATATTAAACGATTCTCGTCGGGTTTCTGTTGGCAAAAACCAACAACATTTTTCTGCATTAATTTTGATTTGAAAATTTTGATTCACATGGTGGACTTTCATGAAAATGGTCAATCGGTTGGGGAGCTATCATGATGTAGGCGGTGGGTATTTGAAATCGCACGTGGTCTTTCCCCATGGGGGGAAATAGAGTGGTCCTTCTACTGTTAAAAAACTGTTTAAAAAACTATTTTCATCAGTATTTCAATCCTAAGCAGAGTTCGGACCTGCATAGGCTCCGGTGGAAGCGGCGGTCGAGTTCGGACCTGCATAGGCTCCGGTGGAAGCGGCGGTCGAGTTCGGACCTGCATAGGCTCCGGTGGAAGCGGCGGTCGAGTTCGGACCTGCATAGGCTCCGGTGGAAGCGGCGGTCGAGTCCAGTTCAACGATGTCCCCAGAAGACTCTCTCCCGAAAGAGCTATTCCGTAGCATCGCTGGATACTGTAGGTCAGTTGGCATTGTCTCAGGCGGCCTTGGAGGCAACGATGGTGTCAGCGCCACCACAGAGAGTCGATTATTAGTTTTTCGCTGGTCTGAAACATCTGGATTATCGTATATATTGCTCTGACTATCGTCGTAGATAGGATTATCGATGCTGTCAATTTTGCCATCGCTTCGGGCAGCAGATGACAGGCGGCGTGGCAAAGCAAGGAAAATTGACGGCCGCAACCAGAGCAACAGGAGCACAACAGCCGCGCACACGATAGCGAAGAAAATGAGGGTGGCGACAGCGGCTGACCCCGAGGGAATGCCGCCGCTTTGACCCAGCGTTTCTGGCATGCAGTTTTTGCCATGTTTACCTGGCAGACAGAGGCACACATAGCTTCCCCTAAGGTTTTTGCATATCTCATTCTCGCTCTGGCAGGTGTTTTTTCCGTCCTCACACTCGTCGATGTCATACTGGCACTGATCTCCACGGAAGCCCGACACACATTGACAGAAAAAACTGCCTGGGCGGTTTTCACAAGTTCCGCCGTTGAAGCACAGTTTAGGGCTGGACTGAACGCACTCATCAATATCCTCTGAGCAGTTTCTTCCCCGCCATCCTGGGCCACAGACGCAGCTATAGTTGCCAACTAAGTTCACGCAAACACTGCCATTCCCAAAACACGGCGAGCCTGATCGGCCATCGGCAGCTTGAACTTCGCACTCGTTGACGTCATGTTGACACTGTTTACCATGAAATCCTATGGGGCAGTGGCACTGGAAGCCTCCAGGATTATTCTCACACGTTCCACCATTCAGACACACCGATGAGTTGGTCACAATAAGGTCGTCGACTGCTCCGTGGCTGTCGCATTCGTTCACATCCTCAGTGCAATTCCGGCCTTGCCACCCAGCACCACAAATGCAGCTGTAGTTGCCGGCCAAATTCTCACAGATGCTATCGTTTCCGAGACAAGGAGAGCCCACCGGTCCTCCTTCAATGCCCAGAAACGCACACTCATTAATATCTTCTTCGCAGCGTACGCCTCGAAATCCCAACGGACAGTTGCAGGTGAAGTCGCCTGGAGAATTCACACAGGTTCCATTGTTCTCGCAAGTCAATCGGCCAGTCTGCTCGCATTCGTTTATGTCCTCCGTACAGTTTCGGCCTTGCCAGCCCGCACCGCACTGGCAGAGGTAGGTGCCGAACGAGTTCGTGCAGATGCTTCCGTTTCCGTGACAGGGCGATGTCAATTGGCACTCGTCAACATCGAGCTCGCATTCTTCTCCTTGAAAACCAGCAGGGCACTCACAGCCAGCACCCCTGCGACAAGTGCCACCGTTACGACAGGGCTTGTGATGCATGCAGGGCGTGACGGGAACTGTACAATTCTCACCTGGGTAGAAAGACATGAGACTGGTTTTAGGGTAAAAGTTCAAATGAACTGAATGACTTAGAAGGATATTCAATGCATTCGAAAAGTCTGTTTTACTGCAATCGCAGTGTGATTTTATTTGCTCGCCAATCCAACTTTCCTACCCTAGCTGGTACCCAATCACAGCTGGACGAACAAAATGGAATGCGTAATATTTCGTTACCTTCAAAAAGCGGAGGGCAGATGCAATAGAAACCAACAGGCCGAGGTATGCAGGTGGCAGCATTGTGGCACGGCTGGCTGCCGCAGTAGGTCTGTTGGCAGTCGGTCGTTGGGTCGTAGGCTTAAAATGAAAATGAATTCAGAATCATCTTTGGGGCCGGGAAGAAAATAAGGGAAAAATAAGGGCGAAAGTGAGGACGCCGCTACGGTCGCTTTGCGTCTCTGGCTGTAACCGCATCAATTTTTATACATAATTTACTGCGAATTGTTTATACGCCTACTTTTGTAACTTGCTTAGATTAGATACGAGTACATACACCATTTCCCAGTTAGGAGGGGATGAGTTGCAGAGCGATTAACGCGTTTGCCTCTCGCACCAAGGTCCATGAACTCGATTCCGCGGCGAGGCCACATTCATTTGGGGCGCAGCCGCAGAGTGAAGGCTTGTTGGATCGTCGTGCAATTTACGGCCTTGAGGTGCTAAATGATGTGCCATTTGCCTACAGCCCTCCTGCAATTATTACTATTATTAGCCCAGTTGGATCAGATGTTCTGCTTCAAAAGGCTGTGCAGAGCAGTTTTATTCGTGGACTGGTGGGATCGGCTGCACCTACCCAAATTTCTAACCCAGCGGACGCGGCATGGTACCCATTTTACGGTGAACTTTAGGGCTTGCGAAAGATGATGTCCTTACTACCCCAGTTAAAGTTTTTCGTATTATCATATTAGCATTCTCAGCCTCGCCTAAAAGTTCTATTAAACGCGCTTGACAGCTCAGAATGTTCAGGGCCATTCATTTTCTCGCTTACTTGGCTCGCAGATTCTGTCTCCGTTCCAGTTGCATCGGTAGTGACCAGGGCCTCTATTTGGCTCGCAGAACTTCAAGCAGCCGGATCCGTAATAGTGGTCATTGCACCGGACTGATACCTGCATAATCAGCCTGCAAATAATCAGAAGGAAAAAATGTAAACTAGTCCAACAAGGATCCATATTCACGAAACTATCAGTGTGAGCTGTCTGGTATAATGTCAAGACTAGAATTATAAGAACAATGAAAGCTGTGGGCACTGCCACATCTTTTGGTGACACTAGACCCGCAGCCCTGAAGGGCGTAAATTGCACAACAAGTACCCAAAGCCTTCTCTCCGCGGCTGCGCCCCAAATGAATGTGGTCTCGCTGCAGAATCGAGCTCATGGACCTTTGTGCGAGAGGCAAACTTGTTAACCGTTCTGCCACTCAACCCATGTCTCGAAAGTATTGTTCGTGGCTCGTAAAAAAGGGTACAATTAGTTCATTAACTCGGTGGTAAAATCCAGACATGAGCAGCAGACTCACTCGGACTGAGCTTTGCCATTGTCTTTAAGCGTAACAGTATTTGCGCTGTCGTCACCGAACGCCTTCGCACGGGCTGAATAGCGATAGTAGAAGGTCCCGATGTAATCGTGCGACGTGATTGAGTCGTAATCATCGACGCGAACCGTAACATCCACGTGGCCCTTAATTCCGATATTAAAGAACGAAATAATTCAATCACAGCTTAAGAATGTTGGAATCAGTGGAGCCAAGTGGAGCTTGGAGTGAGCCAAGGTCACTGAGCTCGATTCAGCGGCGATGCCACATTCATATGGGACGCAGCCGCGGAGAGAAGGCTCGGGGGCTTGTAGTGTAATTTAGGCCTTTGAGGGCCAACCTCTATGGGAACAGTGCGAGTAGACACTGCCTCTGACAATGTGCTGCAGAGTCAGTCAGGGGAGATTTGCAAACCATTGTGAGTGTGCGTATGTGCTCAGAACTCAGTGGAATGGGTAGAATTGCCTCGTCCCTAACAGCAAATGAAGTACCGTTGCCCACAGTCGTCCTAAAAATATCAATATTTTTATACGCCAAATGATTTTCGAAAAGCTGAGGTAATTTCATTTCTGATCTATAGTTTCTAGGATGTCTTAAGAAATAATTAGTATGTTACTGAATTGAAAATCGAATCGGATGGTTCGGTGTAAACTTACAGTGTACTCTGCTACCGTGTATACCAGCGGGTTGTTAATGTTGACAATTTTTTTGCGAAACTCCAGTGAGTTCATTTCACTTGCCCGATTAGTTACAACTCGGAAACTTTCTCTGCAAATGCAAATACCATCACATGAGTGGTTGCTGTCATTCTAATTGATGTCATAATTACTAGTAATAAACGAAAAGTGTCGATTCGAGTCTTTGCTCTCACCCGCCAGAGCTAATCCTAATTGTAAAGAATGGATCGCAGTGTCTATTTTTGAAATAGTAACCCGGGTCGCATCTGCGACCGTTGAACTGCAGGCCCGAGGGATTGGTGTAGTACATGAGCCGAACTCTGACCACAGAGGAGCAGTTCGCTGAGGCCGCAAACTGGAATGAAGGCTCAGTTAGACCGGTTTATGAGTATCTCGCACTAAAGGACCATTAGGAGTAGAATGACAGGAAATTATACTTCTTACACTTTTTTCGATTATCACAGAAAAATACAAAGGTCTTCTATTGATACAACTATATAAAACTTATAATAATAATAAGAATACTTGTACTTGCCAGAGGGCTGTGGGCGATGGCACGTAATTTGGGGATAGTTCCCCACAGCAAGCGAGCAGGCATTTCTGTCGATTCCACTGATTCCTCACATGCATACAGATACTGTCACAGGTATTCGCTCACACTGGTGTGAACATCTGCCCTGACTTTCTCATCGTCAGGCAGTGTACATTTTCAGTGCGCCTTGGAGTTCGGCCCTCAAGGGCGTAAATTGCTCGACGATCCAACAAGTCTTGACTCTGCGGCTGCACCCCAAATGAATGTGGCCTCGCCGCGGAATCGAGCTCATGGACCTCGGTGCGAGAGGCAAACGCGTTAACCGCTCTAAGTTACTAAGCTCTTTTAGGCACAAAGAGCAAAGGAAAAAATAAATTCGAAATTTCCACAGCTAATGCTTCACAGAAATCAATGAATGTATCAATAAGGAAAAATATCTAAATATGAGCCTTCAATCTGCCTCCAATCAAACTAAGCCACTAAATTTTAGCAGAAAAATATGTGAAAATTCTCCATCTCCGTTGTATCTCCTAAACGTTTTCTAAGAAACTTAATTTCCCGCCCTTCCACTCTTCGTGGTCCTTGTTCTAGTGGTGTATTTATATTCCTATTGACTTACCATTAGACACAGGGCTATCAGAACTGTGTACCCTCGCTGTGTGTCCATTGTTAGCGTTACACAGAATGCGAGCATCTGCTAACGGTTCGCAGTACGAAGGAGTTGTGCTACTGATTTTCTGAAAATTAAGTTCTTTCCACATGCCAAGAACTTATTCATTTTCTCTCTTAATTACTCAACGACAGCACAGGTGTAGGAACAGGTGAAATACAAAATCGCAAAACCCCGAAAGCACTGCGACCAAATTAGCATGGCCACATTGGCTGGCTAGATACATCAGCATTGTAGCAAAAATCTGAATCCAATATGAGGCAGAAACCGTGGCATGTAAGCAGTCCTCAAGACTAAATCTTGCATAAAATTGACGAAACTTTAACATCTTGTTAGAGCTCGGATATTTAAAACTGGACTAATAAAACTGTGATACAATTGTATTATGCAATGTGTATGATACAATTTTAGTGAGCTCGACGATGCGATAAGATTTCAACCTGAAAATTTGTGATAGAAACTCCAAAAACGGTTGCGTTGGTTCACTATACAGTCTGTTGGTTCACTATACAGTCTGTTGGTTCACTATACAGTCTGTTGGTTCATCACTATACAGTCTGTTGGTTCACTATACATTCTGTTGGTTCATCACCATACAGTCTGTTGGTTCATCACCATACAGTCTGTTGGTTCACTATACAGCCTGTTGGTTCACTATACAGCCTGTTGGTTCAGCACTATACAGTCTGTTGGTTCACTATACAGTCTGTTGGTTCACTATACAGTCTGTTGGTTCATCACTATACAGTCTGTTGGTTCATCACTATACAGTCTGTTGGTTCACTATACATTCTGTTGGTTCATCACCATACAGTCTGTTGGTTCACTATACAGCCTGTTGGTTCACTATACAGTCTGTTGGTTCATCACTATACAGCCTGTTGGTTCACTATACAGCCTGTTGGTTCAGCACTATACAGTCTGTTGGTTCACTATACAGTCTGTTGGTTCATCACTATACAGCCTGTTCGTTCATCACTATACAGCCTGTTGGTTCACTATACATCCTGTTGGTTCACTATACAGTCTGTTGGTTTACTATACAGTCTGTCGGTTCACTATACAGCCTGTTGGTTCATCACTATACAGTCTGTTGGTTCACTATACAGTCTGTTGGTTCATCACTATACAGCCTGTTGGTTCATCACTATACAGTCTGTTGGTTCACTATACAGTCTGTTGGTTCATCACTATACAGCCTGTTCGTTCATCACTATACAGCCTGTTGGTTCACTATACATCCTGTTGGTTCACTATACAGTCTGTTGGTTTACTATACAGTCTGTCGGTTCACTATACAGTCTGTTGGTTCACTATACAGTCTGTTGGTTCATCACTATACAGCCTGTTGGTTCATCACTATACAGTCTGTTGGTTCATCACTATACAGTCTGTTGGTTCACTATACAGTCTGTTGGTTCATCACTATACAGCCTGCTGGTTCATCACTATACAGCCTGTTGGTTCATCACTATACAGTCTGTTGGTTCATCACTATACAGTCTGTTGGTTCACTATACAGTCTGTTGGTTCATCACTATACAGCCTGTTGGTTCATCACTATACAGTCTGTTGGTTCACTATACATCCTGTTGGTTCACTATACAGTCTGTTGGTTCACTATACAGTCTGTTGGTTCACTATACAGTCTGTTGGTTCACTATACAGTCTGTTGGTTTACTATACAGTCTGTCGGTTCACTATACAGTCTGTTGGTTCACTATACAGTCTGTTGGTTCACTATACAGTCTGTTGGTTCACTATACAGTCTGTCGGTTCACTATACAGTCTGTTTGTTCACTATACAGTCTGTTGGTTCACTATACAGTCTGTTTGTTCACTATACAGTCTGTTGGTTCACTATACAGTCTGTTGGTTCACTATACAGTCTGTTGGTTCATCACTATACAGTCTGTTGGTTCACTATACAGTCTGTCGGTTCACTATACAGTCTGTTTGTTCACTATACAGTCTGTTGGTTCACTATACAGTCTGTTGGTTCACTATACAGTCTGTTGGTTCATCACTATACAGCCTGTTGGTTCACTATACAGTCTGTCGGTTCACTATAAAGTCTGTTGGTTCATCACTATACAGCCTGTTGTTTCACTATACAGTCTGTTGGTTCACTATACAGTCTGTTGGTTTACTATACAGTCTGTTGGTTCACTATACAGTCTGTTGGTTCATCACTATACAGTCTGTTGGTTTACTATACAGTCTGTCGGTTCACTATACAGTCTGTTGGTTCATCACTATACAGTCTGTTGGTTTACTATACAGTCTGTTGGTTCACTATACACTATTTAATATCTTACCTGTTAAAATGCGACGAATGACACTCTAAGAAAAAACTAAGTAAAAAACAACACTTTAATTGGGCTTTATCAAGCAATAGTAGTTCTCGGTTAATTTTTTTTCTAATTACGTACAATCAAACGCCTTGTAAGAAGTATTAATGACTATTGAGGATATTGTAGATATTGAGGATATTGAGAATTTCAATATTACCATCTTGGAATATATAAAAAGTAGGGCTGTTTCAAATACACAAATTGTTCCTTTTGTGAACCTCTAAAAATATTCAACCAATCGCTATTTAAATCCAGAGCAAGGGCCAAACTTTTCCGCTCTATACGAAGAAAAAATTTCCAGAATCACAAAACATCGGCATCGTCGAGATATTCAACGGTTCTCGTCGGATGTCTAGTGATAAAAACAACTATACAGGCATAAATTTTCAGCTCACAAAATACAGAGCATTGTTAGTTGTCCTTGTCACCAGGGTCTTCGACAAGAATCGCTGACTAGGACGGCTGTGAACATTTCGATCTAAATGGTGGATTTTCAGGAAAATCGGACATTCGGTTTTGGGAGCTGTCGTGAAGTAGGCAGTGGGTATTTGAAATACCTCCCGTGGTCTTTCCCCAGGGGAGCACAGCGTGGTATTCCTACTGTTAAGCACATAGTACTGCACAGTAAATTTCTGCTATCAGTAAAACAAATTCAGTGACTGCACTGGCAACAAACTAAATTCCCGGCCCGACATAACCATCGGCTGCAGCAGCAACTTCTTCCTTGATAGCCATCGCCTGATATTGTAGAGCAACCGATGGCTCATCCAGTGACCGCGGCGGCAAAGGCGGCGGCGGCGGCGGCGGCGGCGGCTCTATGCTGCCGCTCTTGGCCTGTTCCGAGGCAGCCGCATTCTCTAGCGGCTCTTCGTAGAGGGAAACTTCTATTCCATTGTCGGCATCGTAAACGTCATTAACGTCCATCTGGTACGTAGGATTGTCTTGCGCTGTCCTTTCCCTGCCATCGCTCATAGAACTGGTTGACTTGCGCAATGCACAGCGTAACGAACAGAAGGACGTACGCCAGACTAGCACCAGTGACAAAATAGCTGTCATGATGACGGCAATGGCAATCACTGGAGTCCACCACGAGATTTCTGCGTTATCGGAAAGTCGCGATCCGTTCGTGCTATCGAAATCGCTTTGAGAGATGCAGGCGAACCCGCCCCACAGGTTCTGGCACACCTGTGTCTCATTCAAGCAATGACCACTCCCTGCCTCGCATTCGTTGACGTCTTCCTGACACCGCTGGCCACGAAAACCCGACGGGCAGTGACAGATGAAGCCGCCTCGAGTGTTCACGCAGGTTCCGTTGTTTTCACACTTTGAAGAAGCCGCCTCTGCGAACTCATTCGCGCATTCGTCAATGTCCTCGTCGCATACACGACCGCGCCATCCAGCGCCGCAGAGACAGGTGTAGGTGCCTAACCAGTTCTCGCAGACGCTTCCATTTCCTACGCATGGAGCGTCGATGCACTCGTCATAATCGAGCTCACAGGCGTCTCCGTGAAATGCAGCCGGACAGGCGCAGCCGTGGCCCGACTGGCAGGTCCCTCCGTTGCGACACGGCTTGCCTTTCTGACACGGTACGAGAATGTCGGTGCACTTGGCGCCTACGCAGTGAGTTCGATTTGTGGTCACATAATTACGAGGGTCCAATTACGACCGCCTTTTGTTTAGTTTCTTGAGACCCAAAATATTTTTGCCGGAATTCTGCTAACGCATTTCTAACTGAACCCTCTTGAAAAACGACTCCAGACAATAACATTAAACTTGCTCACCTCCGTACATCTGCTGGCATTCGCAGAAGAATCCACCAGGTTGGTTGATACACGTGCCACCATTCTTGCAAGGCTGACTTGAGCAGAACTTCTCACGGCAATTTGTTGCTGGGTCATATTCTGTCAATTGCATGACGGGAAGTGTTTTTGGATGCTTTCGAATCAAACCAAATCAATAAAAATAGGATAGTGGCTGAGAAATAATTTTTTCAGTATGCAACACACACCGGGCTCGCAAAACATGCTCCCGTTTGAGAGGCACACGTAGTGACCATTTCGACTGTCGCTTTTGGGCTGACAGAACCTGTCACATTCTCTTCCGTAATAGTGGACTTCACATTGGACCGAGATCTGTAGAGATAATCTAAAAGATGCGAAATACAATGAGAATTAATTACGTCTCTGAAAAATATCCGTGGTTCCCGGCTCGAGAGTGTGAGTCATGTGCAATCTTGCGGCAGGGATCTATGAAACTGGGTTATTTACCATTATTAGCTGTGTCATAGAGCCTAGCTGACTATTCGACACCACATTTTTTGTATTAGTGCCTAAAAAATCCGAAATCATCTTGTAACCTCGAGTACTCGCTCCGACCGAGGACAAAAAAATGTGTCGCTGTCGCAAGCGATATTGCCCGTACCTTGAGCTATGTACATGCAAGGCTAATGCACAACACTTACTTAGAGGCTGCCATGCCATCGTCTACAAGCAGAAAGTCGCGAGGTTCGCTTGAATCTCCAAATGGCCGAGCAGGTGCAGAATAGGTGTGGCGGAATGCCCCAATGAAATCGTGAGGGCCCCAAGGGTCAAAGTCGTCAACGCGCACAACTAATGATACGATGCCCTGAAAGCAAGCGCTATTTAGTCAGCTCTCCGTTTTTTAAGTACTATTGATACTATTTTTCTAGAAGTATTATCTTTTATCTATCTACTATTTGGTGATACTAGACCCGCAGCCAGCGAGGCATTTCTGCCCATTTCGCTGACTCCTGACACGCACACAGATACCGTACGCAGGCACACTCTCCCACAGGTGTGTACATCTGCCCTGACTTTCTCATCGTCTGGCAGTGTACATTTCATGGTGCCTTCAAGGTTGGCCCTCAAGGGCGCATATTGCACGACAAGCCCCCAAGCCTTCTCTCCGCGGCTGCGCCCGAAATAATTGTGGCCTTGCCGTGGAATCGAACTTAGGGACCTTGATGCGAGAGGCAAACTTGTTAACCGCTGTGCCACTCACCCCCTTGCTATCCAGCTTACCTTGTAGTTCTTAGCTCGGATGACAATCGGATTGTCAATGTCGATGATTCTGTTGTAGAACCACATGGTGTTTTTTTCAGAAGCTCGCAATGTCTTTGCGTGGAAATGTTCCCTAAAAATGGTTGGAGGCTCAGCACATTATTGAAAATTAACATTTTTATCAGAGCTGTGAAACAAACATACCCGCCAGCAGCGATGTCTATGGTAAAGTACGGGTCGCAGTGTCTTTGTTTAGCAAAATATCTCGGGTCGCATGAGTGTCCATTGTACTGCAGCCCATTGTGATTAATGTAGTACACAAATTTAACTTTCACCACAGCATAACAGTCTGCACTTTTGACGATCTACAAGTACATGTGTTTAATACATCATTGCTTCGGAAGATTCTACGTCGTAGTAGCGCATACTTCATTACAATTAATCTGATTTACTTACCCAAAAACACAGAAGCACCAAACTCGTTAGAAAGCCGTGTTGGCAAGACATTTCCCTTCAGAATTGTTTTAGCTCAAGAATTATCACAATTATCACTCTCTCCTTCAGGTGTGAAAATGCTCCATGCTTTATACTAATTAGAATAGCGCGTTAGTACACCAATATAGTCGAAACTCACCTGATGTTTAGTCACACGCAAATTACTTCATTTGGTTTCAGCTTTCCATAGTCTAAAAATGTAGCTCTTGCTGATTCATGTGTCTAAAATATGTAATTACTCAATTTTGTTTTCGATACCTTAACAGCAGCTCTGGGAAAGGTAAGCCTTGTAAATACTGTAGTTGCTAGCAGGTAAATGCGAGCAAGTGGTCGATAAAAATAGACAAAATAGACTGACTGACTGACTGACTGACTGACTGGCTGACTGACTGACTGACTGACTGACTGACTGACTGACTGACTGACTGACTGACTGACTGACTGACTGACTGACTGACTGACTGACTGACTGACTGACTGACTGACTGACTGACTGACTGACTGACTGACTGACTGACTGACTGACTGACTGACTGACTGACTGACTGACTGACTGACTGACTGACTGACTGACTGACTGACTAACTGGCTGACTGACTGACTGACTGACTGACTGAAAAGGACTGACTGACTGACTGACTGACTGAAAAGGACTGACTGACTGACTGACTGAAAAGGACTGACTGACTGAAAAGGACTGACTGACTGACTGACTGACTGACTGAAAAGGATATTTCAGTCAGTATTTCTTTGGGTTTTCTCGTGAGAAGCAATTAACTATTGCACATTTTCATTGTTATTTTAATCTGCAAGGTTAGCGTTTAATGAAAAAATCTTTTTCCTCAGATGAGCGCAGACAAAATCTAGAACTGAATATAAAATCTCGAATCACTGCTTTGAACAAGTTTATTTTAGGATTTTTTATTGAATTATAGCGGCCGGTAGCTCAGTTTTCATTGTCGAGTAAGTCGAAAAATTTCTTGTGCCAGCGGTGGCGCTAGCGGCCAAGTCTCGAGCGATCCAGCGCATCTCCGTCGAACGCTGCCGTCTGCCTGGATCACCAGCAGGCAAACTCGTTGATGCTTCTCGCAGGTCATCAGGTTGTTCAAGAAGTTGTTCTCGAGCTCCGCTGTCGCCTCGTCCAGCAGCAGCACTAGCGGACCCGGCGCCGAGCGGGCCTCGCTGGGCACGAATGAGCGCGCTAGCCTCAGCAGACGGAGTCCTGCCGACCCGGACTGAACCAGGCGCGGCAGCAGCGCACGGAGGGCGGGTCCGGACACCAGGAGGCTGCCGTCAAGGGCGCATGCTTCTCTGCAGACTGCTTCTCGAACGGGGCTGTAGGCCACCGCTTCAGAGTCGGAAGTTGAGGATGGCCGCCTAACACGACGGCGACCGCATCCGACAGCTTCAGGAGAGTGAGATTAGATATACAGTTGAGACAGTGAGATTAGATATCCAGATTAGACAGTGAGATTAGATATCCAGATGAGACAGTGAGATTAGATATCCAGATGAGACAGTGGGATTAGATATCCAGATGAGACAGTGAGATTAGATATCCAGATGAGACAGTGAGATTAGATATCTAGATGAGACAGTGAGATTAGATATCCAGATGAGACAGTGAGATTAGATATCCAGACGAGACAGTGGGATTAGATATCCAGATGAGACAGTGAGATTAGATATCCAGATGAGACAGTGTAATTAGATATCCAGATGAGACAGTGAGATTAGATATCCAGATGAGACAGTGAGATTAGATATCCAGATGAGACAGTGAGATTAGATATCCAGATGAGACAGTGAGATTAGATATCCAGATGAGACAGTGAAATTAGATATCCAGATGAGACAGTGAGATTAGATATCCAGATGAGACAGTGTAATTAGATATCCAGATGAGAAAGTGAGATTAGATATCCAGATGAGACAGTGAGATTAGATATCCAGATGAGACAGTGAGATTAGATATCCAGATGAGACAGTGAGATTAGATATCCAGATGAGACAGTGAGATTAGATATCCAGATGAGACAGTGAGATTAGATATCCAGATGAGACAGTGAGATTAGATATCTAGATGAGACAGTGAGATTAGACATCTAGATGAGACAGTGAGATTAGACATCTAGATGAGACAGTGAGATTAGACATCTAGATGAGACAGTGAGATTAGACATCTAGATGAGACAGTGAGATTAGACATCCAGATGAGACAGTGAGATTAGACATCTAGATGAGACAGTGAGATTAGACATCTAGATGAGACAGTGAGATTAGACATCTAGATGAGACAGTGAGATTAGACATCTAGATGAGACAGTGAGATTAGACATCTAGATGAGACAGTGAGATTAGACATCCAGATGAGACAGTGAGATTAGACATCTAGATGAGACAGTGAGATTAGACATCTAGATGAGACAGTGAGATTAGACATCTAGATGAGACAGTGAGATTAGACATCTAGATGAGACAGTGAGATTATACTGTGAGATTATATGGCGAGATGGACACTTAAAGACACCTCAATTTCATGACGCACTCATCTAAGAAGCCTCAAAAACAGCACTTGATTCTCACCAAGAACTCCTAGGAAGCAGACAATGCAGAAACCTGCGCCCATTGCGAAGACCGTCAGCGTGCGGCTGCTCGGGTCCCGGCCGCTCCCGCCGTCCCGCGCTCCCGATACAGGAAGGGGCACCGCCGGCTTGTCCACTAGGTCGGCTAAGGAGGTTTTCGAAGAGGAAAGAACTATGCATTTGAATCAGTTGAATTACTGATCAGATTGAACTCATAACAGTAAATTCGTCCTGCTTACCTGATACCTTCCACCAGACATACCGCCTTCGTAGGTATTTCACTGGAAATACGAACTAAGGAGGGAAAAATATTTTTTGGTAGGTTGGTGGGTGGCATATCTAACAAAAATTGTTTTTTCACAGACCTCAAAACTGGTTTGCAGAGCTCTTGCAAGCTCCTCTGCGCTGCCGCCTCCGTTGAAGACTGACTCGACAAGGCTGAAGCGGCACCAACTGCTGCCGCAGACTGGTCCAACCTGTGGGTCACGGAAGCAGAGTGACTGGAGAACCCATCTAGCAAACACTGCCACTGTACTGTGGCGGCCAAGCCCGCACGGAGCGCCCTCTGCGGTGCAGTTGCACTCAAACCCGGGCCGCCTAGCCGAGGGGTGGGTGCACCGCGCTAAGCCGGGGGGTGTTTTGACTCCCGCCACGCTCTCGCACCTCCCCACGCTCAATACGCTCCTATATAAAGAACTTTTGATAATAAATTAGTGTAGGCATGTTTCTCGCCGCATTTCATTTTGCGAGACGCTAAAGTACCCATAATATTAATCATATTTGCAAGAGGGCTGCGGGAAATGACACGTCATTTGGTGACACTAGACCCACAGCAATCGAGGTGGCAATTATTTCACATGACTCCTGAGCACATACGCACACTCACACAGGTGTGTACATCTGCCCTGACTTTGTCATCGTCAGGCAGTGTTCACTCCCAATGTATTTTGTATGTTATCACCTCACAGGTGTAAATTTTATGACAAGCCGCCAAGCCTTCTCTCCACGGCTTGGCTTGGCCAAAATGAATGTGGCCTCACCGCGGAATCGAGCTCAGGGACCTTGGAGCGAGAGGCAAACGCGTTTGACCGTAAGACCTGCCACTCACCACCTCTCTCTGCTCATAGTATTGGGGATTTCAACTCACAGTGGCCGTGTTGTTCCCAAGCTTCGTCTCAACACGAAGCTGAGCTCTGGTTGTATCGTCTCCAGGGTCAGTGACAAAGGCCACAAGGTCTGTGAGCTGGAGTGCACTAGAATTGGCCCTTGAATTAGCTGCTCTGCTAAGCGTCAGCTTGTAGCCGATCCAAGGCGTCCAGCGTCTTTCATCGGCCAATCGGATCTGTCAATTATAAAAAAGAATATTCTTAATCTGCTATCCATTTTCAAAGTGAGACAGTGAGCACTTTCACTCAACCATTTGGCCACTCTCACACCAATAACAGTGGAATGACCACATTTTCCGTATCTCCTAAAATATTCAACCAATCGGCATGAAAATCCTGAACACGGCCGAAAATTTTCCGCTCTTTTCGACGAAACAACTTCCGGAATCACTAAAAACATCGGAATCGTTGAGATATTCAACGATTCTCGTCGGATGTTTGCGGCTAAACCACGAAAATTGACATAATTTTACTGCTCACAAAGGTGGCAGATTAGGTAAGTACATTTTGGGTATTAAATATTTATTATGTTAATTTTTTCTGAAAGTTATTTAATCGGAAAATTTTGATACATATGGTGGACATTCACGAAAATTATTAGTTTAAGTATTTCGTCTTACACCAAGCGAAGCAGCGATTTCCGCACTGGGCATCCATCCAGTACATGGTGATTCTCGACCCGGCGGTCACTCGAATGTAGATCGCGCTCGATAGCATCACGAGCTTCGGTAGAGGAACCGCCAGATGCAGTATAAGGCTCGTCAGGTTGGCGCCTCTACGGCCAGGCAGGAGCTCATACTGAGCACCCTTCAGCGACCTGCCGGAGCTTGAGAACACCGAAACTATCAATGGCAGCGGCAGCGGCGAGTCCACAGGTGCAAACAGGTGTAGCGTGTAGGCATTGTGGGGCTCCGGACAAATCAGATACTCGGGCAGGCCAGCAGCGTCAGCTGGACCGTGGAATTCAAACTGGTCCAATCGCTGCTGTGTCTGTCGGAGGGTGCGGCTTTGATTCGTGAGTCGAGCGGCGCATCCAAAGGATGAGTACAGCTGTTCGGTCCACGGACTGGTGGGCCGCCAAACCAACCCGAATTTCCATCCCAGCTAATGCTGGCACCCATTTTACAACCGAGTGAACTAAACTTAATAGGGAATCCAGTGTCTAGCTCAGCAATACAAACTGTTTGCTGTGAGCACAGATTTGAACTCTCGACCTCTTAGTTAGGAGTCAAACTTGTCACAATCAAGAGCCAATAATATTTTTTATCTGCAGGAGGGCTGCGGGCAATGGCACATTATTTGGTGACACTAGACCCTTAGCCAGCGAATAGTCAATTCTTCATATTTTCGCTGACTCCTGAGCACACACTCACGCAGGTGTGTACATCTGCCGTGAATTTCTCATCGTCAGGAAGTGTACACTCTCACTGTACCTTGGAGGGTGGCCTTCTGACGTAAATTGCTCGTCAAGCCACCAAGCCTTCTCTATGCGGCTGCGCCCCAAATAAATGTGGCCTCGCCGCGGAATCGAGCTCAGAGACCTTGGTGCGAAAGTCAAACGCGTTAGACCTCTCTGCCAGTCAGCCCCATTTAAGAGCCAAGACTTCTGCAGCAATTAAAGCCGAGTTTCCAGTCCCTCTGACTTACCACCGGTGCGTAATTCGCAGCTCTGCAGCTAGAGGGTTCCGGGTGATGCAACCTCAACAGGTGAGCTGCACAGGCCGTGAGGCACAGAAGCAGACAGGTGGCTCTAGGTAGCATTTCAGAGACAGGTCGAAACTGATGAAAAAACTGAAAGGCAAAAGCACGCTTCACTTGATGGCGCTCAACTTATTTATACCGATCCATGGCGCCCGCAATCTGGCCAATGAGAATGCAGCTATTTTCGTTGAGTACCTTCCACTGAGCAGCTCAGATAAGCAATTAGGCGAGTCGCTATCCGGATTTACCCAGAGTTCTTCCAGCAGCCAAGGCCGCAGCCCTGATAAGAGAGGAGCAGCTCAAAGGAAAACTCGCTAGACGAGATATGCTATTTTATTGCCAGATAAGATTATTCAGATTCCATGGCAGCTTCCGCAATGGGCAGTTATAAAACAGGTTTTTAAAAAGGCTTTGCTGTCATCCTCATAAAAGAATCAAAAAGAACTCGATTTTTTCGTTTTATTGCGTCGGGAAAAGCTTCTATACCATAACAACTTGTTTATGCAACTGAAAAATCTTGGTGGCCGTCCACACATGTTACACACGAGAGATCGGATGATAATGATGATAGTTAGTTAGTTAGTTAGTTATTTAGTTAGTTAGTTACTTAGTTAGTTAGCTAGTTAGTTAGTTAGTTAGTTAGCTAGTTAGTTAGTTAGCTAGTTAGTTAGTTAGTTAGTTAGCTAGTTAGTTAGTTAGTTAGTTAGTTAGTTAGTTAGTTAGTTAGTTAGTTAGCTAGTTAGTTAGTTAGTTAGTTAGTTAGTTAGTTAGCTAGTTAGTTAGCTAGTTAGTTAGCTAGTTAGTTAGTTAGTTAGTTAGTTAGCTAGTTAGTTAGTTAGCTAGTTAGTTAGTTAGTTAGTTAGCTAGTTAGTTAGTTAGTTAGTTAGTTAGTGAGTTAGTTAGTTAGTTAGTTAGTTAGCTAGTTAGTTAGTTAGTTAGTTAGTTAGTTAGTTAGCTAGTTAGTTAGCTAGTTAGTTAGTTAGTTAGTTAGTTAGTTAGTTAGTTAGTTAGTTAGTTAGTTAGTTAGTTAGTGAGTTAGTTAGTTAGTTAGTTAGTTAGCTAGTTAGTTAGTTAGTTAGTTAGTTAGTTAGTGAGTTAGTTAGTTAGTTAGTTAGTTAGCTAGTTAGTTAGTTAGTTAGTTAGTTAGTTAGTTAGTTAGTTAGTTAGTTAGTTAGTTAGCTAGTTAGTTAGTTAGTTAGTTAGTTAGTTAGTTAGTTAGCTAGTTAGTTAGCTAGTTAGTTAGTTAGTTAGTTAGTTAGTTAGTTAGTTAGTTAGTTAGTTAGTGAGTTAGTTAGTTAGTTAGTTAGTTAGCTAGTTAGTTAGTTAGTTAGTTAGTTAGTTAGTTAGTTAGTTAGTTAGTTAGTTAGTTAGCTAGTTAGTTAGTTAGTTAGTTAGTTAGTTAGTTAGTTAGCTAGTTAGTTAGCTAGTTAGTTAGTTAGTTAGTTAGTTAGTTAGTTAGCTAGTTAGTTAGTTAGTTAGTTAGTTAGTTAGCTAGTTAGTTAGTTAGTTAGTTAGTTAGTTAGTTAGTTAGCTAGTTAGTTAGCTAGTTAGTTAGTTAGTTAGTTAGTTAGTTAGTTAGTTAGTTAGTTAGTTAGTTAGTGAGTTAGTTAGTTAGTTAGTTAGTTAGTTAGCTAGTTAGTTAGTTAGTTAGTTAGTTAGTTAGTTAGTTAGTTAGTTAGTTAGCTAGTTAGTTAGTTAGTTAGTTAGTTAGTTAGTTAGTTAGCTAGTTAGTTAGTTAGTTAGTTAGTTAGTTAGTTAGTTAGTTAGTTAGTTAGTTAGTTAGTTAGTTAGTTAGTTAGTTTGTTTGTTTGTTTGTTTGTTTGTTTGTTTCGAAGTTCGTTTTTTTTTATTTAAATTCAGCTTCAGTGAAGGAAAGAAAAGAAATGAATACAAAGAGTCGAACGGGCAGAAGAAAGTTTCATTTGCAATCTGGTCGTCAAATTCTGTCGGCCATCGTACGCAATGATTTTCAGAAACGGCCTGCAACACGCAAACCGAATAGATAGGGATTATTTTTGGAACGCAAAATAGGATAAACAAGTTGAAACGGGGGGATAGAAGGTCTTGCCTACACGATGGTCCACTGATGCGCAGTAAGTGCTGGGCAACCAGAATCCGTTGGACCGGATCGGGCAGAGAGATAGAACGGCTGCGTACATCTGCGCACAGTTTCGACCCGAATGGGAAGCAACAGTCCTGTGCCGCGGCGCGTTGAAAGCGTTAAAGCTTTTAGTTTTCGTGGGGCGGAGCGAATTGCTGCCGAATCTTCTTGGACTTCTCTTTTATTCGGCCCAAAAGAATCTGACTTGAAGGAGCGAATCCGAATTCCGATTCCGAGGCAGTGGCAGCAATTCAACAGAATTCGGCAATGTCTGAAACCGCCGGCCAACTCGACATTGACAAATGCGCGGATGAGGAGGCGCTGTCAAAACTGGTGAGTAAGACTGTGAATCTGTGAACCTGTGAATCTGTGAATCTGTGAACCTGCAAATCTGTGAATCTGTGAATCTGTGAATCTGTGAATCTGTGAATCTGTGAATCTGTGAACCTGCAAATCTGTGAATCTGTGAATCTGTGAATCTGTGAATCTGTGAATCTGTGAATCTGTGAACCTGCAAATCTGTGAACCTGTGAATCTGTGAACCTGTGAATCTGTGAATCTGTGAATCTGTGAACCTGCAAATCTGTGAACCTGCAAATCTGTGAATCTGTGAATCTGTGAATCTGTGAACCTGCAAATCTGTGAATCTGTGAATCTGTGAACCTGCAAATCTATGAATCTGTGAATCTGTGAATCTGTGAATCTGTGAATCTGTGAACCTGTGAATCTGTGAATCTGTGAATCTGTGAACCTGCAAATCTGTGAATCTGTGAATCTGTGAACCTGCAAATCTATGAATCTGTGAATCTGTGAACCTGTGAATCTGTGAATCTGTGAATCTGTGAACCTGTGAATCTGTGAATCTGTGAGTCTGTGAACCTGTGAATCTGTGAATCTGTGAACCTGCAAATCTATGAATCTGTGAATCTGTGAACCTGTGAATCTGTGAATCTGTGAATCTGTGAACCTGTGAATCTGTGAATCTGTGAGTCTGTGAACCTGTGAATCTGTGAATCTGTGAGTATGTGAATCTGTGAATCTGTGAATCTGTGAATCTGTGAATCTGTGAATCTGTGAATCTGTGAACCTGTGAATATGTGATTTTATAAACTTGGCTCTGTATTATTGTGCTCGAAGGCAAAGGAATTCGTCTATCGTTTGATTGAAGAAAAAGAAAATTATAAAATCTAGTTTTTCTGCTAATTCACAAAAAAACTTACTTTTTGAAGCTGACCAAGACAGAAGACTTTGACAAGCGCAAACAGATCCGCGCTAGACTCAAGGTTCTTCACGAGGAGCAAGCCAGTGAGCTCAGCGCATACATTGATTTTTAAATCCCAGACCACCCTGATTGATCTCAGATAACACTTCATTGCAGAGGCCTACGAGGAGAAGAAGAAGGCCCACCAAACTGTGGACCCGGTGGCGCTGCGGGCCAAGCAGGCCGAGGAGGCGAAGGCCCGCCAGATGAAGGCTTTCCAGGAAATGGCCAAGAAATCACCGGGCTCAGTGCAGACCGACGACTCGGTGAAGGCGCGAGCGGAGAGGGCGCAGAAGGATAAGGAGGCCGAGCTCAGAAACTTCAATGAGCTGGTGTGCTCTGGTTTGGTGCTTGGGTTCCGGAATCGCAGATTTGGGAGATTAGAGATTGGGGAGATTTGGGATTGGGGAGAGTGGGGATTGGGGAGATTGGGCATTGGGGAGATTGGGCATTGGGGAGAGTGGGGATTGGGGAGAGTGGGGATTGGGAGGATTGGGCATTGGGGAGATTGGGGATTGGGGAGAGTGGGGATTGGGGAGATTGGGCATAGGGGAGATTGGGGATTGGGGAGAGTGGGGATTGGGGGAGATTGGGGATTGGGGAGATTGGGCATTGGGGAGAGTGGGGATTGGGGAGATTGGGGATTTGGGAGAGTGGGGATTGGGGAGATTGGGCATAGGGGAGATTGGGGATTGGGGAGAGTGGGGATTGGGGAGAGTGGGCATTGGGGGGATTGGGGATTGGGGAGATTATAGGGAGATATACAAATTTATCAAACAATTCCCTGCTACGAAACCACAAAGGCGAAGGTCCCTGGTGTCGGGGCGCTACAGGGCGGCTCGGAGCGGGTCCGCCGGATGGAGGCGGAGGCGGCGGCCGAGTCAAAGGCCCGCCAGCTGCGGCAGTTTGACCAGATGGCCAAGCACGTTGACTCGCCCGGCACCGTGGCGGCTATCGAAGGTGAGAAGCGGCCATAGAGGGACTTGGCAGGTGGGCGAAGAATGGGTGTGATTTCGATCGCGATGATTAAATTTCGGTAAAGTTATTTGATATTGGTAATGCGAAAAAATTAGATTTTGTGAGAGCGGATGAGATTTTGTGGTAGTAGATGAGACTTCGTGGTAGCAGATGAGATTTTGTGGTAGCAGATTAGATTTTGTGGTAGCAGATTAGATTTTATTGAGGAGGATGAGATTTTGTGGGAATGGATGAGATTTTATTGGGAGGATGAGATTTTGTGGAAGCGGATGAAATTTTGTGGTAGCAGATGAGATTTTGTGGTAGCAGATGAAATTTTGTGGTAGCAGATGAGATTTTGTGGTAGCAGATTACATTTTATTGAGGAGGATGAGATTTTGTGGGAGCGGATGAGATTTTATTGAGGAGGATGAGATTTTATTGAGGAGGATGAGATTTTATTGAGGAGGATGAGATTTTATTGAGGAGGATGAGATTTTGTGGAAGCGGATGAGATTTTGTGGTAGCAGATGAGGTTTTGTGGTAGCAGATCAGATTTTATTGAGGAGGATGAGATTTTGTGGTAGCAGATGAGATCTTATTGAGGAGGATGAGATTTTGTGGGAGCGGATGAGATTTTACTGAGGAGGATGAGATTTTATTGAGGAGGATGAGATTTTGTGGGAGCGGATGAGATTTTATTGAGGAGGATGAGATTTTGTGGGAGCGGATGAGAAGTAGGCTTGTCGCCATCGTCAAACTAAAATGTCAATCTCTCTGTCTAGATTTATGGGTGTATTAAAAATTTATTTATTGGTTAATTGAAGTTTTGCGTCTCCACTGAACAAGGCTCACACATTTGATCGCACCGGTGTTTGGTGAACTGCGCTATGCCATATAGAACATATAGCCAATCCAAGAACGTGCGTTCGTTCTGTAACCAAAATGCACCCCACTTGACTCTTCTTATTTGTTTAAGTTCGTCAGTCTGGCAGGGCCGTTGGCAGCCAGCCGGGTGGTGGGCGACCAAAATCTGCTATGAGCGCCTTCCAGGCCATGGACAAGGCCACCAACCCGGACGGGGCCAAGGCGACACCTGCGTGAGTTGGACTTCTTGCTCAGAGCATTGTGACTGACTGTGGAGGGCTACTTTAGAGTGAGTGTACATTGTGACTGACTGTGGAGGGTTACTTTAGAGTGAGTGTACATTGTGACTGAATGTGGAGGGATCCTCTAGAGTGAGTGTACATTGTGACTGACTATGGAGGGATCCTCTAGAGTGAGTGTACATTGTGACTGACTGTGGAGGGTTACTTTAGAGTGAGTGTACATTGTGGCTGACTGTGGGGGGATCCTCTAGAGTGAGTGTACATTGTGACTGACTGTGGAGGGATCCTCTAGAGGGAGTGTACATTGTGACTGACTATGGAGGGATCCTCTAGAGTGAGTGTACATTGTGACTGACTGTGGAGGGTTACTTTAGAGTGAGTGTACATTGTGGCTGACTGTGGGGGGATCCTCTAGAGTGAGTGTACATTGTGACTGACTGTGGGGGATCCTCTAGAGTGAGTGTACATTGTGACTGACTATGGAGGGATCCTCTAGAGTGAGTGTACATTGTGACTGACTATGGAGGGATCCTCTAGAGTGAGTGTACATTGTGACTGACTATGGAGGGATCCTCTAGAGTGAGTGTACATTGTGACTGACTGTGGGGGGATCCTCTAGAGTGAGTGTACATTGTGACTGACTATGGAGGGATCCTCTAGAGTGAGTGTACATTGTGACTGACTGTGGGGGGATCCTCTAGAGTGAGTGTACATTGTGGCTGACTGTGGTGGGTACAAGAGTGAGTGTACATTGTGGCTGACTGTGGTGGGTACAAGAGTGAGTGTACATTGTGGCTGACTGTGGTGGGTACAAGAGCGAGTGTACATTGTGGCTGGCTGTGGTGGGTACTAGAGTGAGTGTACATTGTGGCTGGCTGTGGTGGGTACAAGAGCGAGTGTACATTGTGGCTGGCTGTGGTGGGTACTAGAGTGAGTGTACGCTGGGACTGACTGCTAAGGACTGCAGACTCGACAGTGGGTGTACATATCCCAAACCTTGAATTGTTCAGTTACATGCAGGCCGGCAATCGGCAGTCGGCTAGAGGCGGCGGCGGAGTGACCAGGAACCCGAGCCAGATCAAGCAGATGATGCTGGAGTGGTGCCAGGCAGCGACGCGCAACTACAGGGACAAGGTTGGCAGATTTTCTGATTAGAAAACTGAACTGATGAGTTGGGTTGCTGGCTGATTCAAGCGTATAAAGGTTTTCAGACTATATTTTTCTGATTAGAAAGCTCAGCTCCTATATTCGACTTTTGGCGAATTGGAATCAGTCAATTGTAGGTTGTCAGGTTGGTAGATAGTCAATTGTAGGTTGTCAGGTTGGTAGATAGTCAATTGTAGGTTGTCAGGTTGGTAGATAGTCAATTGTAGGTTGTCAGGTTGGTAGATAGTCAATTGTAGGTTGTCAGGTTGGTAGATAGTCAATTGTAGGTTGTCAGGTTGGTAGATAGTCAATTGTAGGTTGTCAGGTTGGTAGATTGTCAGGTTGGTAGATTGTCAGGTTGGTAGATTTTCAGGTTGGTAGATTGTCAGGTTGGTAGATTGGTAGGCTGGTAGATTGATAGGCTGGTAGATTGGTAGGCTGGTAGATTGATAGGCTGGTAGATTGGTAGGCTGGTAGATTGATAGGCTGGTAGATGAATAGGCTGGTAGATGAATAGGCTGGTAGATGAATAGGCTGGTAGATTGTCAGGTTGGTAGATTGTCAGGTTGGTAGATTGGTAGGCTGGTAGATTGATAGGCTGGTAGATTGGTAGGCTGGTAGATTGATAGGCTGGTAGATGAATAGGCTGGTAGATTGTCAGGTTGGTAGATTGTCAGGTTGGTAGATTGGTAGGCTGGTAGATTGATAGGCTGGTAGATTGGTAGGCTGGTAGATTGATAGGCTGGTAGATTGGTAGGCTGGTAGATTGGTAGGCTGGTAGATTGGTAGGCTGGTAGATTAGTAGGCTGGTAGATTGGTAGGCTGGTAGATTAGTAGGCGACAGTGCCAGACACAGGCAAAAGCAGTTTGGCCACTGAGCAACCGCAATGTCTTCACAAACACCAGGGCGTCAATGTCACCAACTTCAGCAGCTCCTGGGCGGATGGACTGGCATTCTGCGCCCTCATTCACAATTTCCACCCGGAGGCCTTCAACTTTGACGAGCTCAAGGCCACAGAGAGGCGCAAAAACTTCCAGCTGGCATTCGACACTGCAGAGTGAGACTGCGAGAGTGAATGAGAGAAACTGCGAGAGTGAATGAGTGAGACTGCGAGAGTGAATGAGTGAGACTGCGAGAGTGAATGAGTGAGACTGCGAGAGTGAATGAGTGAGACTGTGAGAGTGAATGAGAGAAACTGCGAGAGTGAATGAGTGAGACTGCGAGAGTGAATGAGTGAGACTGCGAGAGTGAATGAGTGAGACTGCGAGAGTGAATGAGTGAGACTGCGAGAGTGAATGAGTGAGACTGCGAGAGTGAATGAGTGAGACTGCGAGAGTGAATGAGTGAGACTGCGAGAGTGAATGAGTGAGACTGCGAGAGTGAATGAGAGAGACTGCGAGAGTGAATGAGTGAGACTGCGAGAGTGAATGAGTTGATTGACATGTGTACACTGCCGCTCGTCAACCCACTTCACCAAACAGGAAGGTGGCGGACATTGCTCCCCTATTAGATGTCGAAGACATGATGAAGATGAAGACACCGGACTGGAAGTGTGTGTTCACGTACGTGCAGTCCTACTACCGGAAGTTCCGGGCAGTTCCGCTGGCCGCAGTCGTTCGTACCGGAAGTGACTCCGCTGCCACTGATGCAGATAGCAGCGAAAAAACTGCCGAGGCTGAAGCTTAATGAACTCAAACTGAACTCAAACTGAACTCAAACTGAACTCAAACTGAAATCAAATGCAATCAAAGTGAAAGGTAGTGCCTTCTTAGTAATATGGTACATCAAACGTTTAGCAAGCTAATTATTTTCCAGTTTAATCCTCGCTTTTAGCATCAGAAGCATCCTTGTAAAAATAATTAATTTTTTTTTATCGCTTTAATAAAATTTTTAATGAATACTTATCTACTCTCACTAGGGGGGTGAGTGGCAGAGTGACGCGTTTGCCTCTCGCACCAAGGTCCCTGAGCTCGATTCCGCGGCGAGGCCACATTCATTTGGGGTGAAGCGCTTGGGGGCTTGTCGTGCAACTTACGCCCCTGAGGGCCAACCTTCGAAGCACAGTAAGAGTGTACACTGCCTGACGATGAGAAAGTCAGGTCAGATGTACACACCTGTGTGAGCGTGTGCTTGAGTACGGTATTTGTCTGCGTGTGTGCTCAGGAGTCAGCGGAATGGGCAGAATTGCCTCCTCGCTGACTGCCCTCCTGTAATTGATATTTATATCAACTGTCCAATGTCCACAATCGCATGGTATGCATGTTGTTTGTAATATTTATAAGCATGGACTTTATTCTACTATTTATCATTTGTGAGTTAGACGCTTGCAGGCGCTGTTAGAATTTTATTTTTATGCTTTTCTATCATTTATTTAATTCTGCTTCAAGGAAGGGTGACTCTGTCACCGTGATCGTACTTCAAGCTAAGCGCCTACTTATTAGTAGCACGACAAGTAACTTTTATTCTTGTTTTTACAGTTATATCAGGGGTAGGCAAACTTATTTGCTGGCGGGCCAAAGAGAGAACCTAAAAGACGACAGCGGGCCGCATTGACTAGAAATATGAGATAGGGGAGAGATGAGACACGGGAGAGATGAGACACGAGAGAGATGAGACACGGGAGAGATTAGACACGGGAGAGATGAGACACGGGAGAGATGAGACACGGGAGAGATTAGACACGGGAGAGATGAGACACGAGAGAGATGAGACACGGGAGAGATTAGACACGGGAGAGATGAGACACGGGAGAGATGAGACACGGGAGAGATTAGACACGGGAGAGATGAGACACGAGAGAGATGAGATACGGGAGAGATGAGACATGGGAGAGATAAAACACGGTATAAGAGATGAGACACGGGAGAGATAAGACACGGGAGAGATTAGACACGGGAGAGATGAGACACGAGAGAGATGAGACACGGGAGAGATGAGACACGGGAGAGATGAGACATGGGAGAGATAAAACACGGTATAAGAGATGAGACACGGGAGAGATGAGACACGGGAGAGATTAGACACGGGAGAGATTAGACACGGGAGAGATGAGAAACAGGAGAGATAAGACACAGGACAGATTAGACACGGGAGAGATAAGACACGAGAGAGATAAGACACGGGAGAGATTAGACACGGGAGAGATGAGACACGGGAGAGATAAGACACGGGAGAGATTAGACACGAGAGAGATGAAACAGGACACTGTAGATGTCAGAAGGGGCAACGGGCCGGATTTGGGAGCTTCGAGGGCCGCATCTGGCCCGCGGGCCGGAGTTTGCCGACCCCTGAGTTATATACTCGTAGATTTTAACGCTACCAAATATAGATCATTCAAAATTTCTATGATTCACAGTTTCACGGCAGCCATATTTGAATGCAATCCAGAAATCCATGAAAATCCAGAACACGGCCTAAAATTTCCGCTCTATCCGACGAAACAATTTCCAGAATCACGAAGCATCGGCACCGTCGAGATATTCAACGATTCTCGTCTGTTGACAGAAACCACCAATATGGGCATAATTATTCTGGTCAGAAAATTTCATCGTGTAGACATGTCGACCATTTTTTGCGTAAATTGTGTTGAATTTATTTTTAATTATAATATTATTGGACCGATAAGGATTCGCCATATAGGTATATATGCAGAGCATTGTTAGCTGTCCTTGTCACCAGGGTCTCTGACAAGAAACGTGGATATTCTACTGTCAATGATATATCGCGCTCGCGCTGCAATAACATTAGCACTAAAAAATAGTGCAGAAAAACCATAATTGCTATGTACTTTAGTCTATGGGTATTACTCGTAACCGCGATTGGCAAAGTGAGACTGGGGTGTGGGGGCGAAGCCCCAGTTCTTACCATAGACAAAAATGTTTGACTAAGCTATTCCTTGGCTGTGGTCTACTAAACTTTAGTCTATGAACTAGAGCGACATTAATACGCAAAGGACATTAAGGCGCATCCTGTGTGAGTCCTAATGTCCCCAAAAGTGCATAGCAATGGCCTACACCTCCAGAGCAATCAGCGGATCTTCTACGGTTTTCTAAGAACTATTAATTTTGTAAGACAGCCCAAAAAGATGAGAGCTGGATGCCATTTAAAAAAGCAAGAATCATGCAACCTCAGCCATTCATAACTGTCGATGCAGGAGGCCTAGAGTCCAAGAGATGAAAATTAGTTGAGAAAGAATTCTTTTGAATTTGAGACGGCAGATATGATGATCGAGTAGGTGGATGAGCAATAATAGGTCATAATTCAATTCGTTGCAGAACTGGGAATTCAATTTGATTTGCTTTCATTTGATTAAACAGGTCATAAAAATTGATAGATAGTCGAAGCATCGGCCAAATGAATGCTATGGATTGATTGGGATGAATTTGGCAGATATTAGCTATGGAAGGTCATAATTTTGCCGAATAGAGATCCAGCAACTATATCTCCGATGATTGGAACGAAAATTGTTGGGAAAATTCTGTTTGCTCCAAGTTAACAGCATGACCGGGTAAGAAGCAATCAAAGAGATCAGCGCGAGGATGAGGCGTAGGGCGCGAGCAGGGCAGTTCCTAACTCGATCCCATTCATCAAGTAAGGGTTGAACAGGCGCAGCATTTTCTCCCAGAAGACTTGTTGAAGAAGATGATGTTTTTTAGCGCCTAAGCGCAATTCTAGACAAAGCAGCCATTAATCTGAGTTCGCCTGATTAAAAGGCTGCTCTGGAATGCCAATTGACTGCTGCTGCTGCTGCTGCTGCTGCTGCCGCCATCGCACATCCTTAAAATGCTACAGCCCCAGCGATCCCTTGGGCAGTTGAGCTGTAGATATTGCGAGGCCCCATTTGTTTCGATCGCGGGATTAATTAAATAGTTTTGAACGCAAGATCAGCTTGAAGATGCGAATCTGCATGTCTGAATTATCTGAAAGTTTACAGCTGGCGAGGAATTCACTTCAAACTGAGTTAGACTCACTTGGTGACAGCAGCCTAGTCTAATGAGATGTGAGACTAAGATAGGGAGGGTGAGATAAGATAGAGACGGAGAGTGACAGAAGGATGAGATATAAAGGAAAGCTGAGGTGTGAGATGTGAGACGGGGGCTCAGGGGAGATGGAGATAGGTAAGGTGGAGAAGGAAGGTAGGATGAAGAGAGAAAGAGAGATTGAGAGAAAGACGAGGCATGAGTGAAATGAAGACGGAGGGGTGAGATGCACAAGATGGGTGAGATGAACAGGGAAGGGTGAGATGAACAGGGAAGGGTGAGATGAACAGGGAAGGGTGAGATGAACAGGGAGGGGTGAGATGAACAGGGAAGGGTGAGATGAACAGGGAGGGGTGAGATGAACAGGGAGGGGTGAGATGAACAGGGAGGGGTGAGATGAACAGGGAGGGGTGAGATGAACAGGGAGGGGTGAGATGAACAGGGAGGGGTGAGATGAACAGGGAGAGGTGAGATGAACAGGGAGGGGTGAGATGAACAGGGAGGGGTGAGATGAACAGGGAGAGGTGAGATGAACAGGGAGGGGTGAGATGAACAGGGAGGGGTGAGATGAACAGGGAGGGGTGAGATGAACAGGGAGGGGTGAGATGAACAGGGAGGGGTGAGATGAACAGGGAGGGGTGAGATGAACAGGGAGGGGTGAGATGAACAGGGAGAGGTGAGATGAACAGGGAGGGGTGAGATGAACAGGGAGGGGTGAGATGAACAGGGAGAGGTGAGATGAACAGGGAGGGGTGAGATGAACAGGGAGGGGTGAGATGAACAGGGAGAGGTGAGATGAACAGGGAGGGGTGAGGTTGAGGCAGTGAGTAGCTAAGATGAGGCAGAGCTGGTGAAGTGAAAGGCCAATAATGCTAGCAGGCAGTTAAGCATGGGGGGCAGAGCATGCAAATTTTGGGTCTGGTTATCGATGGCAGAGCCGACATAAAAAAGGGGGTAGGCGGGGGTTTTAGCGGGCCCAAATAAATGGAGAGATAAGAGAGAAAGCAAGGCATCAGTTTGTTATCATCGGTGCTAATCGTGGCAGGGAAAATATTGCCTAGTTATCCCTACGCATCTTGGATCCCAGCAACCCGGGGAGGCGTTGAGCAAGAGCTATTGATCCTGCAGCTGCTTGGCCCTTATCTGCGTCAGGCGCCAAATTGTTCATTGCTGATGAGGCTCAATATTATTCAAAATCCCTTCTTCCCAATCCAATGAGAGCCCGTGTCTCATTCTCTTATCGCAAAACGATTCGCTGCTTGCTGACCGAATAATGACTTTGATGACGGCTGGTGGTATTCAGACTCACTGTCTGGCCTCCAAAAAGGCAATCAATATGGTTTATTTCTTATTCCCAGCATCATTGGAATCCGCCTCACTGATCGTTTATCCCATCTCATTGTTGGTCTCAATAGAACAACTTATCTACCAATCTATACCAAGCCCATCTCTATCTCAACCTGAATCTACGATTCTCGCAGTCTATTCTATCCACAGTATACGAATCCATCAGTCTATCTCATTTAGAATCTCAGGATCACACATTATCTCATTAAGCATCTACCATTCTCACTGACTATCTCATTCAAAATCTTATACACTAAAAATGAAATGGTTGCCTGCTTGCTTGTAATCTACCATTCTCACTGTCTTTCTCATTCAAAATCTACCATTCTCACTGTCTATCTCATTCAGAATCTACCATTCTCACTGTCTTTCTCATTCAAAATCTACCATTCTCACTGTCTTTCTCATTCAAAATCTACCATTCTCACTGTCTATCTCATTCAAAATCTACCATTCTCACTGACTTTCTCATTCAAAATCTACCATTCTCACTGTCTTTCTCATTCAAAATCTACCATTCTCACTGTCTATCTCATTCAAAATCTACCATTCTCACTGTCTTTCTCATTCAAAATCTACCATTCTCACTGACTTTCTCATTCAAAATCTACCATTCTCACTGTCTTTCTCATTCAAAATCTACCATTCTCACTGTCTATCTCATTCAAAATCTACCATTCTCACTGTCTTTCTCATTCAAAATCTACCATTCTCACTGACTTTCTCATTCAAAATCTACCATTCTCACTGTCTTTCTCATTCAAAATCTACCATTCTCACTGTCTATCTCATTCAAAATCTACCATTCTCACTGTCTTTCTCATTCAAAATCTACCATTCTCACTGTCTTTCTCATTCAAAATCTACCATTCTCACTGACTTTCTCATTCAAAATCTACCATTCTCACTGTCTATCTCATTCAAAATCTACCATTCTCACTGTCTTTCTCATTCAAAATCTACCATTCTCACTGTCTTTCTCATTCAAAATCTACCATTCTCACTGACTTTCTCATTCAAAATCTACCATTCTCACTGACTTTCTCATTCAAAATCTACCATTCTCACTGTCTATCTCATTCAAAATCTACCATTCTCACTGTCTATCTCATTCAAAATCTACCATTCTCACTGTCTTTCTCATTCAAAATCTACCATTCTCACTGTCTATCTCATTCAAAATCTACCATTCTCACTGTCTATCTCATTCAAAATCTACCATTCTCACTGTCTATCTCATTCAAAATCTACCATTCTCACTGTCTATCTCATTCAAAATCTACCATTCTCACTGTCTTTCTCATTCAAAATCTACCATTCTCACTGTCTATCTCATTCAAAATCTACCATTCTCACTGTCTTTCTCATTCAAAATCTACCATTCTCACTGTCTATCTCATTCAAAATCTACCATTCTCACTGTCTATCTCATTCAAAATCTACCATTCTCACTGTCTATCTCATTCAAAATCTACCATTCTCACTGTCTTTCTCATTCAAAATCTACCATTCTCACTGTCTATCTCATTCAAAATCTATCATTCTCACTGTCTATCTCATTCAAAATCTACCATTCTCACTGTCTATCTCATTCAAAATCTACCATTCTCACTGACTTTCTTATTCAAAATCTACCATTCTCACTGTCTTTCTCATTCAAAATCTACCATTCTCACTGTCTTTCTCATTCAAAATCTACCATTCTCACTGTCTTTCTCATTCAAAATCTACCATTCTCACTGTCTATCTCATTCAGAATCTACCATTCTCACTGTCTTTCTCATTCAAAATCAACCATTCTCACTGTCTTTCTCATTCAAAATCTACCATTCTCACTGTCTTTCTCATTCAAAATCTACCATTCTCACTGTCTATCTCATTCAGAATCTACAGATCTCACAGACTCTGTAGTGCGTTAATACTCAATCTCACTGTTAAACCGACGATTCAATATCATATTTATTGTCCATCTGGCACTTCATTACTAAACTTAATATACAGAGAGTCAAAGACTTCACACAAATACAATATTCTAGTATGTTCTCTAAACCCATAAGTAGGCTATTATAATATGGGCGCTTTGTTTCTGGGTAAATTTGATCTCACCTCATATGCCAATATCCCATTCTAAAGATAGTAGGGTCATTAAATGGGTCTTGGGATCAGGGATATAAAGCACTAAAATCTTGCAATTATTCGTCCTTTTGAAGTCGAATCTACAGCCAAATCATAGCCACATGGGCCGATGAGCTCGGCAACGTGATAAACGACTTTTTATGCCTGTCTATGGGCCAAACCCCCTGGCATTGGACTCCAGATTTCCAAGCGGAATTCCCAGTGGAACTGCACTCGGATCCCTTCGACAGAACTCATAAAAGTTTAGAATCGTAAACACTGAAAACTGACGCCAAAGCTAAAAAGGCTTCAATTAATTGCCTGCCAATTGTTAAAATGAGTCCGTTTGTCTTATCAGCTTTGCTTTTTAACTGCGTGTGGGCCGTCTGTCTGTCTGTCTGCCTGTGCTGGGTGTCTGTCTGTCTGTGCCGGGCGTCTGTCCGTCTGTTCTGGGAGTCTGTCTGTCTGTCTGGGTGTCTGTCTGTCTGTCTGCCTGTGCTGGGTGTCTGTCTGTCTGTGCCGGGCGTCTGTCCGTCTGTTCTGGGGGTCTGTCTGCCTGTGCTGGGAGTCTGTCTGTCTGTCTGGGTGTCTGTCTGTCTGTCTGCCTGTGCTGGGTGTCTGTCTGTCTGTGCCGGGCGTCTGTCCGTCTGTTCTGGGGGTCTGTCTGTCTGTCTGGGTGTCTGTCTGTCTGTCTGTCTGTCTGGGTGTCTGTCTGTCATTGTGTCTGGGTGTCTGTCTGTCTGGGTGTCTGTCTGTCTGCCTGTGCTGGGTGTCTGTCTGCCTGTGCTGGGTGTCTGTCTGCCTGTGCTGGGTGTCTGTCTGTCTGTGCTAGGTGTCTGTCTGTCTGTCTGTCTGGGTGTCTGTCTGTCTGTCTGTCTGGGTGTCTGTCTGTCTGTGCCGGGCGTCTGCCTGTCTGTGCCGGGCGTCTGTCTGTCTGTCTGGGTGTCTGTCTGTGCTGGGTGTCTGTCTGTCTGTCTGTCTGTCTGTGCTGGGTGTCTGTCTGTCTGTCTGGGTGTCTGTCTGCCTGTGCTGGGTGTCTGTCTGCCTGTGCTGGGTGTCTGTCTGTCTGTCTGGGTGTCTGTCTGTCTGTGCTAGGTGTCTGTCTGTCTGTCTGTCTGGGTGTCTGTCTGTCTGTGCTGGGTGTCTGTCTGTCTGTCTGGGTGTCTGTCTGCCTGTGCTGGGTGTCTGTCTGTCTGTCTGTCTGCCTTAAAAATGAAAATTTTAGCCAACAAAGACTATCGAATATCGAATAGATGCAGCGCCGTTTCCTAGAGTCGGCAAACAAAGCTGCGAGAACAAATTCTATAAAAAATCTATTCCATGGGCCGCCAATGAAGCATCAATAAAATTCGCTGGTTTGCATGCATTTGGGACAGTCAATCTTCCTGCAGCTCCGTTGGGGATTTGTATCCCAAACGGCAATTGTTTCCGAACAGCAGACGCGCTTGTCACTCCCTGAACCCCACATCCACTATTCTGACGCCTCTGCACAGGTGAATTTTAGACTCTCGGTGACTTTCAATGAAGGGTCTTTCAATGCTACGCCCCAACAACCCTGGGCGCCATCTGAATAATGGCAGATTCTATCGAGTCAAGATCGGTTCCCACAATTCCCATCAATAAACTTCCCATTTTGCCTACATTAATTTGTTCAATTCTTCTATTCGGCAAATTGTTAAATTGTTTCAATAGCTTTGAAAGCCATGAAGCACCACCTGTCAAGGTGTGAAAAATAATGACCCGCTGTTTATTTATGGGCACGGGTGACCTGCTCGCGTCCCTTGGGACTTTTTTTAAAGGTTGAACTGACCATTATAGATCACGTGATTTGCCTGAAGGATCATGGAGTTACGTGAAGGATCATGGAGTTACCTGAAGGATCATGGAGTTACCTGAAGGATCATGGAGTTACCTGAAGGATCATGGAGTTACCTGAAGGATCATGGAGTTACTTGAAGGATCATGGAGTTACGTGAAGGATCATGGAGTTACCTGAAGGATCATGGAGTTACCTGAAGGATCATGGAGTTACCTGAAGGATCACGGAGTTACGTGAAGGATCATGAAGTTACCTGAAGGATCATGGAGTTACCTGAAGGATCATGAAGTTACCTGAAGGATCATGGAGTTACCTGAAGGATCATGGAGTTACGTGAAGGATCATGGAGTTACCTGAAGGATCATGGAGTTACCTGAAGGATTATTGGGTACCTCTGAACAAAATGTTGATGTGACCCGTGCTATCTGTGGATCTGATTGTACGTAAGTTTGGCGGAACCAATTTTGGCCCTTTAGATTTCGCTTCCTGAATGCAATGACAGGAAGAAAGTGAAAGTCAATAAATGAAAGTGAAGATAAAGGTGTGAAGCAATCAAGACACACATAAGGAAAGTTATATTTATTGACGCATTTTATTTTACTTTTCCAACAAGAAAGATAAAAGCAGATTTTTGGGACACAAATTGCACAGCGCATTTTTATAGCTACTTTTAAAGTCGATAGAAGTGTGGCCTCTGTCACATGCCGCCTTTTCAAATCCCTCAAATTTGAGGCCAGCTGATGATGGCCCAGGCTAATGTTTTTACTGCCTTTGGTAAGTAAAAAGCGCAGCATTAAAATATTAAAACATCGGACAAGCGCTTTTTAGATCTATCTATTTATCTATCTATCTATCTATCTATCTATCTATCTATCTATCTATCTATCTATCTATCTATCTATCTATCTATCTATCTATCTATCTATCTATCTATCTATCTATCTATCTATCTATCTATCTATCTATCTATCTATCTATCTATCTATCTATCTATCTATCTATCTATCTATCTATCTATCTATCTATCTATCTATCTATCTATCTATCTATCTATCTATCTATCTATCTATCTATCTATCTATCTATCTATCTATCTATCTATCTATCTATCTATCTATCTATCTATCTATCTATCTATCTATCTATCTATCTATCTATCTATTTGTTTTCGGCCCTTAGTTCAAGGGTATAAAATTTCATAGCAGTGTTAATAATGTGAAAATTATTGACATTGGAGGACAATATCTATTTCTATAGGGTCGGGGAATTTCAATTCACTTTGGTGTTTTGTTTGATGCGACAAAGCATGATGGAATTTTTTCATAATTATATTTTCAGAAATTTTTGCTTCGCAATGCCAGACGAAGATCAATGGAATTTCTCCTTGTCGATCACCTTCACAGCCGTGTGACACATCTTAGAGGATTTAAAGTCAGCTGACTGCACAAATTCGTTTTTTTTTTTTAGCAAACATCAAATTCAGCTGTGACTGCTTCTATTCTTAGGTGTTTTGTGAAACATTAAAGTAAGCATTAAAATTTGTTTATCAAAGCATCTTTAAGAGATTATAAGGTTATAAAATGTAATTACAATAATCAATTTGTATCATATTCAAGAAACTAGTTTTCAACTGCAGTTGATCAACTGGCCCCATCCAGCCAATAGTAGCGAGGCGTCAGTCAATCTCGATTGCTATTGGCTGATAGTTGGCGGGCTGTCTAACCCAACCCCCCGCCTCGAAATAACGGATGAAGAGAATATAACTGAGAAACTAATTCCCTACTCGACTGTGGAGTCTTCCCAACTTCATAAAAAAGCAAAAAAAGCAGCAGCAGCAGCAGCAGCAGCAGCAGCAGCAGCAGCAGCAGCAGCATAGATTTCGCAATACCATTAACAATCCAAATGACTACCCCGCATAGCATAACAGATATTCTGCGAAGGACGGCCCCAGTGCCGGCCAGAATTCCTCAGCTGAAGCCGCAGCTGCCGCTGCCGCCGCCGCCGCCGCCACCTCCTCCCAGTTTGATGCAGTTGATGCAAGGCGCTCAAGCATGGATTCCCAGATCACAGCAGCAGCGGCAGCAGCAGCAGATGCTTCAGGTGCCACCAGCATCTGCTTCAGGAGGTCAACCTCAGCTATCCACAGGGCCACCGCCGCCGCCACCACCGCCGCCGCCGCCATTCTTCTGGCCACTGCTGCCAACACCGGCGGCGATGAATATCTGGAAGGGTGGGCAGCACTGTGAGTGATTTCTCTGACTACTTCAGGATTCACAGTTGGTTCAGGACTTCAGGAATCACAGTTGGTTCAGGACTTCAGGATTCACAGTAGGTTCAGGACTTCAGGATTCACAGTAGGTTCAGGACTTCAGGATTCACAGTAGGTTCAGGACTTCAGGATTCACAGTTGGTTCAGGACTTCAGGATTCACAGTAGGTTCAGGACTTCAGGATTCACAGTAGGCTCAGGACTTCAGGATTCACAGTAGGCTCAGGACTTCAGGATTCACAGTAGGCTCAGGACTTCAGGATTCACAGTAGGCTCAGGACTTCAGGATTCACAGTAGGCTCAGGACTTCAGGATTCACAGTAGGCTCAGGACTTCAGGATTCACAGTAGGTTCAGGACTTCAGGATTCACAGTAGGCTCAGGACTTCAGGATTCACAGTAGGTTCAGGACTTCAGGATTCACAGTAGGTTCAGGACTTCAGGATTCACAGTAGGCTCAGCACTTCAGGATTCACAGTAGCTAGGTTCAGGACTTCAGGAGTGACAGTAGCTAGGTTCAGGACTTCAGGAGTTACAGTATATTCAAGACATACAGCAAAAGCAAAACTCAGATTCATTAAAAGATTTATTTATTATAATGAAGCTTCATACACGTTAAAAGCAACAATTAATTGTGCTATATTTACCTGTCTATTACCAGCCCTCTAGTTCAATCTCAGGTTATTAGCAGTTTCTATATACACCCCTAGACACCTCTGCCGCACAGCAATTAAACGGCATTTCACAGATAATAGGGCCAAACTTCAGAAAGCTTATTATAATTTTGTAAAGCGCATTTGAATCGCTATCAGCTCTGTATTGTCTCATTCTAATACTCTAATGCTGCTTCGTGAGTCTATGCAACGGTCGCCTCTGATTCTGTCAATTTTCTTTGAAAACCCTTTTTTACCACCTTCTTCTCTTCTGCTTCTCAATGCGGTACGTTAGCACCTTAGCATATAATATAGGCTTTTACTGCAGTGTCAGGTATTTATGATAAACCCTTGCCTTCTGTTCTCACCCAGTTATAATGGTTAATTACTAAGCCACATCGTCAGAGTGTGGTTTGTGACAGTTTTTATTCATTACCTATTTTCATAGCTGCAGCGGTGACTGAATTCAATTGTCATTTTTTAAATAAGGGCTGCAAGCATTAGCGGATTTATTGTAGAATATATATATTATTCTTTAAGCTGTTTAATACCCAGAGTTCATACACTGTATGGCCAAAGTTAAATTGCTTGCAACTTGTAAGCAATGGAAGACTGCCAAAGCTATCTTGTCTGCTGCTTCCACTGCAACTAAATTGGCTTGGATTTCGGGTATAGCCTTATGTAGCTATAGCTAGAACAAATTATTGTCTTTTTAAATTTAATTTTCACATCTGATTCTTATAGTTAATAACGTCAGAGACATTCTAATGCTCTTGTCTAAGGTTTATCGCACCAATCTATCTGCCAATCTATCCACCAATCTATCCACTATTCTGTCTACCATTGTCTACAATTCTGTCTACCATTGTCTACAATTCTGTCTACCATTCTATCTACCAATCTATCTACCGATTTATCTACTAATCAGTCTACCAATCTATCTACGAATCTATCCACCAATCTATCTACTATTCAATCTACCAATCTATCCACCAATCTATCCACCAATCTATCCACCAATCAATCCACCAATCTATCCACCAATCAATCCACCAATCTATCCACCAATCTATCCGCCAATCTATCTACTAATGAATCTAACAAACTATCCACCAATCTATCCACCAATCTATCCACCAATCTATCCACCATTCTGTCTACCATTCTGTCTACCATTCTGTCTACCATTTTATCTACCAATCTATCTGCAAATATATCTACCAACCTATCCACTAATCTATCCACCAATCTATCCACCAATCAATCCACCAATCTATCTACTAATCAATCTACCAATCTATCCACCAATCTATCTACTAATCAATCAACCAATCTATCCACCAATCTATCCACCAATCTATCCACCATTCTGTCTACCATTCTGTCTACCATTCTGTCTACCATTTTATCTACCAATCTATCTGCAAATATATCTACCAACCTATCCACTAATCTATCCACCAATCTATCCACCAATCAATCCACCAATCTATCTACTAATCAATCTACCAATCTATCTACCAATCTATCTACTAATCAATCCACCAATCTATCCACCAATCTATCCACCAATCTATCCACCAATCTATCCACCAATCTATCCACCATTCTGTCTACCATTCTATCTAAAAATCTATCTACCATTCTGTCTACCATTCTGTCAACCAATCTATCTGCAAATATATCTACCAATCTATCTGCCAACCTATCCACTAATCTATCCACCAATCAATCCACCAATCTATCCACCAATCAATCCACCATTCTGTCTACCAATCTATCCACCAATCTATCCACCATTCTGTCTACCATTCTGTCTACCATTCTATCTACCAATCTATCTACTAATCAATCTACCAATCTATATGCAAACCTATCCACTAATTTATCCACCATTCTGTCTACCATTTTGTCTACCATTCTATCTACCAAGCTATCTACAAACATATCTACCAATCTATCCACCAATCTATCCACCAATCTATCCACCAATCTATCCACCATTCTATCTACAAATCTATCTACCCTTCTGTCTACCATTCTGTCAACCATTCTATCTACCAATAAATCTACCAATCTATCTGCCAATCTATCTACCATTCGATGTACCATTCTATCTACCAATCTATCTACCAAAAACTTTCAGTGCCACAGATGCAGCAGCTGCAGCCACCGATGTCGCCAGAGCTGACGGACTCAAGCGCGGCGGTACTCGGAGCTCCGGTCAGCGGCAAGTGCCCCGTCAACGCTTCGACGAGCATCGACGGGAAGCGGAAGCACACCAGGCCTACATTCAGCGGGCAGCAGATATTCGCGCTAGAAAAGACCTTCGAGCAGCACAAATACCTGGCCGGGCCGGAGCGGGCGCGGCTGGCCTACCTGCTGGGCATGTCGGAGAGTCAGGTCAAGGTGAGCTCAAAATTTGACAATTCTGCTCAACCCATGGTCAATGTATAAGTAAACTTGCATGATGCATCGAGATTACAAAGCATAAAAAACAGCAAGTCAGCGTTGACAAGCGAAAATAAAATAAAAAGGGATGTAACGAAACTAAAAGATAAGATAGAAGATAGATGAGACACAGGAGAGAGAGATGAGACAGAAGAGAGATAAGACGCAAAAGAGAGATGAGACACAAGAGGGAGATGAGACACAGGGGAGAGATGAGACACAAGAGGAGGTGAGACACAGTAGTAGAGAGATGAAACACAGTAGAGAGAGATGAGACACAGGAGAGAGATGAGACACAAGAGGGAGATGAGACACAGGGGAGAGATGAGACACAAGAGGAGGTGAGACATAGTAGTAGAGAGATGAAACACAGTAGAGAGAGATGAGACACAGGAGAGAGATGAGACGCAGGGGAGATGAGACGCAGGGAGATGAGACGCAGGGGAGATGAGACGCAGGGAGATGAGACGCAGGGAGATGAGACGCAAGGGAGATGAGACGCAAGAGAGACAAATGAGACAGGAGAGAGATAAGACGCAGGAGAGAGATGAGACACAGGAGAGAGATATGAGACAGGAGAGAGATAAGACGCAGGAGAGAGATGAGACACAGGGGAGAGATATGAGACAGGAGAGAGATAAGACGCAAGAGGAGGTGAGACACAGTAGTAGAGAGATGAAACACAGTAGAGAGAGATAAGACGCAGGAGAGAGATGAGATACAGGAGAGAGATGAGACACAGGGGAGATGAGACACAGGGGAGATGAGACACAAGAGAGAGAAATGAGACAGGAGAGAGATGAGACACAAGAGGGAGATGAGATACAGTAGAGAGAGATGAGACAGGAGAGAGGAGACACAAGAGGGAGATGAGGCACAGGGAAGAGATGAGACACAGTAGAGCGATTTGAGACACGAGAGAGATAAGACGCAGGAGAGAGATGAGACACAGGAGAGAGATGAGACACAGGGGAGAGATGATATGCAGGGGATACGAGATGTCATTTACACTCGTAAATGAGGCAGAGGAGGGAGATAAGACACAGGAGAGAGATGAGACAGGAGAGAGATGAGATGCAATGGAGGTGAGTAGGGAGCTAAGAGTAAGTCAACAACACTGTTGAGGCTAAATGATTTCTAGAAAAGGCGAGACGGAAGATCACTTTGCATGTGTTTCGCTTCGGCAAAGCTAATATCCTAGAAAACTGCTGGATAGATTAAGCCACCACTTATATAACAAAGGCAATCTATTTCACTCCAAGAAAGACGAGGCGCGAGTGAATTTCAGTGTTTGGTAACGAATTTTTAAACAACCCACCGAGGGGTGCAAAAAAAGGAAAAAATGAAACAGGGGGGACCTATAGCGGTTTCTGTGTGAGGGGGGATCAGCGTAATGGCCTGCTGGAACCCTGCGCCATTTCAGCTGAACGCCTTAAGAGGTCGACTAATGCACCATTCTCTGGGCAGAATGGCTATTAAGCAATTTTGCTTCCTATGTTTCCGATTGGATGCTAGCGAGAGGGTGTCAAATGTAGCGCAATAGTAACACCAATCTACAATTTGTCTCATCCTGAAAGAGAGTGTGTTAGAGAAAATTTCATTGGCTTTTTTGACACAGCTGACCGACACAAAAAGCTTCTTATGCAAAGGTGTCACCTGTTGCTTTCGTGTCAATTGGGCATTCATTTGGGAGTTGCGCCGAATTTTCGACACCAACCCCAAGCAAGGAAGGAGTGTGTGTGGAAAATGAGGCAATTAACATCCTGTTCTGTTATAGGGGCGGGTTCACACACATCAGCTGCCAAAAAGGTGTCTTCACTCAGCCTCGGGAACACAGCTAGTTTTCAATCACAGCTATCTGATTTCCTGATTCATAGCGATCCGGGAAAGTAATTTTCTTTCAGAAATTCCGAAATTGTAAGCTAGCTTGTCGGAAAAACAGATAAATTAATATCAAAATAAGAGACAGGTGATATTGGCTACATTTTATGGTCAAGATTCCAGGTGAAAAATATTATCATTCTTTCGGTCTTCATCGTGCCAAACATAGGCCTTGATGACCATAAAAATGCCCATATGAATAGATACACTAAATTTTTTCCCGCGTTCAGTCTATAGAAAGCGAAACGAAATTATGGGAAAAGGGGAGATTTAGGGATTATTGACACGGTCCATCCGCTCCAGCAGATATAAATAACTGACCATTTGCTGCCTAATATGCATAATGTGTTTCTCTGTGTTCACACTTTCACCGCGAAAACAATAAAACAGCCGTGGCTGGGGGAAATAGTGAGGATATTAAGTGAACTGCATGGGAAATACCCAATTTTTGCTCGCTAACACTTCTCACAAACGCTGGCAAACCTATATGGAATTTGATCGATAAAAAAAGAGTGAGAAATTTATATGAAGGCCCGCTTCCATTGAATTGAATACGGCAGGCGCCGCAATGGATGGCTGAAGTGTGAGTGGAGTTATTACATAAATGCAGTTATATTTGAGTCAGTTGGCACTATTTAGAATGGGTGGTCCTGAACTGTCGACCGGAGTTGTAATTCTGGGCCCGACTGTGCAATAATATGCTAATGCCTTCCAATTTTCATTACCCTATTTGGCGCAGCTGTGATTTTACAATCTGCCAGCTCTCAAAGTGAAATTGTGCGCATTTATTGGCCAAGTTAGCCACCCCTTAGACACATTTTTTTAATTTTCAATCCCTTTATGATGCCTGCACATTTTTTTTGACAGAAAACGAATCGATTTCACGTTGTGTTGACAAGACATTTCGCATCACTTTCTTCTCATTAAAAATATGATTTTTTCTCAGATTTTTCATGCCTTGATGCAATCATAATCCATAATTTCATTCATGAATTAATTATGATCCTGTTTAGTGCCTTTCTAAGCAGCTGAGGAGCTTCTTGGAAACGAATGTGCTTTGTAAGGGACGCCTATGGGTACTGTCGAAAGCTGACTATGGGTATCGAAAGTTGTCTATGGGTATCGAAAGTTGTCTATGGGTATTGAAAGTTGTCTATGGGTGTTGAAAGTTGTCTATGGGTATCGAAAGTTGTCTATGGGTATTGAAAGTTGTCTATGGGTGTCGAAAGTTGTCTATGGGTATCGAAAGTTGTCTATGGGTGTTGAATGGTGTCTATGGGTGTTGAAAGTTGTCTATGGGTATTGAAAGTTGTCTATGGGTGTCGAAAGTTGTCTATGGGTGTCGAAAGTTGTCTATGGGTGTTGAAAGTTGTCTATGGGTGTCGAAAGTTGTCGATGGGTTATTTATGATTGAGAAAATTTTCGAAAGCTTGTCTAAAGTTGTCCAAGGTTGGCTAAATTCGGCATTCAGATAAATGAGCTTCGCTCTAACTGAGGAAAGCTCTAAGCTGGCAGACACGAAGCTACTCAGAGTCAGTTGGAGAGTTTTAATAAATTTTGTTGGACCACTTTGCAAGCCGAGTTCTGCTTTCATCTCCAAGTCACACGCTCTCTATTCTAGTTGAGTTTCTATTCGACTTCATGCGGACTTGAGCACATCTTTGCGAAATGAATACTGTTTATTGCCAAAAAGTTTTATTATTGGCCGGGCTTATTGTTCTGAGTTTAATTGAGCATTGGTGTCCCTGTCTCCCTGCCTTGTCTCTGTGCAATTAAATTAAGGGAGAGTGGCAAATCTCAGGGCTTCAATAAAAAAACTGAAAATATAATTGCCTGACTTTAGGAGACATTAAGCGTTTGTGCCCTGAATACAGACTAAGATTTACAAGTCCATAATTATTATTTGCAGCAGGCCAAGAAAGCCATGAATTAAAAAGTCTAGGGGGTACAGGGTCTAGGAGTTAATAAACACGAAACAAAACTGAAAATTTTCATTATTTGCATGCTCGATAAGCTAATCAATGTGTTTTATTTCTGACTTACAGGACTAATGATTGGTTGTTTGGTGTAGCTCGTAGTTAGTGTGCCAATTTGTAATGAATTGAGTAAGCGTGATTTCAAGTTGCACTATTCAGTTTTTTGCGAGTCAGTAAAACAGTCAGGCAGTGGCAGGCATAGCTCTGTGTTTGTCTGTCTGTGGCTTGTCTGCCAAAGACGCCGCATATTGCTCACTTTGGCATGTAAAAGGCTATAAAAATTGGGTAATTAAAAAACGAGTAAAAATGTCACAAAAACTTGCTCTGATGCCTGCTCAAAGTCTCTCCGCTGTCTGCCAGGCTCTATGGGTTCTCCAAGCCATTTTGAGTTTATACGACTTTTATTGACTCGCTTTTTTCTAATGAGTGCCTGCCCTGTCGTCTGCGACACAATCTCAGTCTTTTTTATTGTTGTCACAATTTGCTCGCTTTTTAAACACCAAGTTGTCGATAGCTAAATGGTTCATTGTGACTCGGACATCATGCTCAGATATGCTTGACGTGGATCAGATATGCTTGCAATCTTAACGCGTTCTATTGCGAACTCAGATGGAAGCGGCTGAGGGCTGCGTACGACTGTTCAGTCCATGGACTGGGGAGACGCCACACCCACATTCATACTCCCACAATAATACTGGTACCCATTTAGCAGCTGGGTGAACTGAAGCAATACAAAGATAAGTGTTTCTCTTATCGACACAAATTGTTCCGACAAAGTCGGAAAACGAACCCCCGACCTCCAAGTCGTGAGTGCGATGCTCTCATGCCTGCAGGAAGCGATATAGAAGGTCAATTTCAGCCCAAATCCTCAGATTGAAATCGATCCGGTCATTCACAGGTCTGGTTTCAAAACCGACGCACAAAATGGCGCAAGAAGCACTCTGGCGGGGAGTGCGGCGGCGGCGGTGGCGGCTCCGGCGGCGGCGGCGTCGGAGGCAGCGGGTTCGGTGCCAAGTCCGGCCTCCAGACAGCTGCGGGCATGGACTCAGACGAGGACATCGACGAGGATGTTGAGTCTGCCGCGTCCGCAATGGCAATGAACGGCGGCGTAGTTGACCTGCGGCACCGACTCGCCGCGTCCTCCTCGGACAACGACGACGACGAGCTGAGCTCGCGCTGCTCGCCTGACGAGGCGGTCCCACTCGGCCTTGAGTTGCCGACTGCCGCAAAGAAGGCGCGGCACAGTCACGACATCTGCTCATGAGGGCTGCTCATGCCCCATTGTTTCACCACCACTCTGGGCTGATAGCTTCAAATATTTCAGAAAATTGTTCGTCATTTTTCGTGTTTTTTCAGATCTGCACATAAAAAGCGAAGCATACGTATTGCACTACTCATCCATATTAGGAAAGTAGTATATCGTGTGCGAAACTAGCTTTATTTCATGAATTAAGGAATTGAACCGATAAAGTTTACTGAGTAGCACGTGTTCTCAAGCTAATAGGATGCGCCAGGTACTTGTTGTGGAAATCGTGAGCATCATTTTCAGCTGCCCCCCTCGCCTTTGTGTTAAAAAGTGTTTTTTGCTACCAATTTTGATGGCTTCGCTCTAAATCTCCATTCACTGTCGAATTCTTGTCAATGTTAAGCTCATACAGCTGTTTTGGTGTCCCGCTTGTATAGAAATCATACTGAGCTGCATACTCAACTGTGTACTTGTGCGAATCAGCGTGGAACCTTTTGTTACTATTGCAAGAGACTGACTAAAATGTAACATCATATTAAAAATTAGGCTTTTTGTAGACTTTCTTTTGCTCGTTAATTTTAACTGCGACTAACTATAATTGTCTATATATGAATATTATTGTTCACTCAATAGCATAAAAAACTAAATAAAGTGAATTGTTGGCATGAACTAACTTCACGCCTAGAAACTGATCAATTAGAAGATGAATCCTTTTATTCTACGATTTTTACGAATTTTCAGTCTGTAAACAATGCTACCATTCCGATAAATCCAACCCTCCCTCCATGATTCATGCTACTCCCTCGAGTCATTATACCCCCTCGATAATTTATGCTACTCACTGCCACCACTTGATACACCATGCTACCCCCTCGCTAAATCATGCTACCCCCTCGCTAAATCATGCTACCCCCTCGCTAAATCATGCTACCCCCTCGCTAAGTCATGCTACCCCCTCGCTAAATCATGCTACCCCCTCGCTAAATCATGCTACCCCCTCGCTAAGTCATGCTACCCCCTCGCTAAATCATGCTACCCCCTCGCTAAATCATGCTACCCCCTCGCTAAGTCATGCTACCCCCTCGCTAAGTCATGCTACCCCCTCGCTAAATCATGCTACCCCCTCGCTAAGTCATGCTACCCCCTCGCTAAGTCATGCTACCCCCTCGCTAAGTCATGCTACCCCCTCGCTAAGTCATGCTACCCCCTCGCTAAATCATGCTACCCCCTCGCTAAGTCATGCTACCCCCTCGCTAAGTCATGCTACCCCCTCGCTAAGTCATGCTACCCCCTCGCTAAGTCATGCTACCCCCTCAACGCCTTGTACATCAACGCCAAGAGAGAGTGGCAATGTGGTCTGAAGTTCGCTAGCCCTTTCTATTTCCTATTTGACTGGCTGAAACCAAGTCGAGGGTGCGAATATGAGTTTCTAGCTTTTCATAGATAAGTGAGGCAAACAGGCGAGCCAGGGCAGGCAGCACGCTTATGGGTCTGTAGTTTTTGGGGTCACTACGGGATCCCTTTTTATAAATCGGTGTGATTAGGGCATTTGACCACTGTGCAGGAGTGTGGCCGAGTCTTACGCTTGCGTTAAATAGCTTCTGAAGCACGCGTTTTAGCTTCTCTTGTCCGTAGATAATGAGCTCATTTGTTATACCATCTATTCCTGCAGCCTTTCTTCTCTTTAGCTTTTTGACTGCTCTATCGAGATCTACGCAGCTAATTAAATCTTCGGGACTAACTGCTTCATCTGTGCGATGCGGCTGGGTTCCCGAAGAAGGATGTGCGTTAAACACTTTGGTTAGGTTGTCCGCGATGTCAGCGATTGGGGCTTGAGATCTGTTCAGTCTCTTTGAGGTTCCGTTAGCCGCCATTTTCTGAATGCAGTCATTTATGTTCATCTGCTTACGTTTCTTGAGCTGTCGTTTGTATTTTTTGCTAGCCCATTATATTTCATCGCGTGCGTCAATAGATTGCAACTTTCTAATCATTTACTCGTTTTGTTTGTTATTCAATGCCTCAATGTAACTTCCCTGCTTTTCAGTGTCCCATCTTGGAGGGATTGGGAAGGATTCATGTTTTTCCTGGTTTGCGTGTTCTGGTTGGACGTGATCAGGAAAAATCAGAGTGACTGTTAGCGGGCAATGTCTGGACAGAAAGATTTGAGGATGAATAAAGAAATATTTTATAATATCCATTTTATCCATGGATGCAATAGCGTAGTCTATGGTACTTCGGCCCAGTGTGCTACTGAACGTGTAATTTCCCATAATGTCACCCTGAGTCATTATAAGGCTTCAGCAACGTATTATGGTATAAACGATCACTCAGCGATAATGGCATGTCTATGGCACAAACTGCGCCAATCCGCCATGAGCCAGAAGCTGACAAAATTTGGACGCTTATATTTGTTTCTTTTCAATTATCAATTAAAGTATTTTACCAACCGGTAAAAGCATTATAAGGCTTCAGGCCATAGACAAATCAACTCCCCCTATAACGCCGTTGCTTGTCGACCGACAGCCGCCAGATAGCGGCTCGATCGACCGCCATTAACTTGCTCGGCACCCAACCAGTAAAGTTCCATTACGTTCAGAATCGTGCTCGTACCAGTTTAGCTTAATAAAAATACATGTACCGATTCGGGTCCATTTGAAATCTTTGGGCCAAGAAACGAAGAAACTCGGTTGAGCGGTTTGGGAGTGAGTCGATTGCAAACAAGCAAGATTATCATCTTTTATATATTTGACTTTTCTCTCCAGTTTCAATATTCAGGGCTCCATGGTACAGGGATTAAGTGAACCGGAATATTGATAAGAATTTCGCACCAAAGGAAACTGGACACCACGTTTGCTTACTGTACTATAAGGAATTGGAATGCTAAACAGCAGTTATTTAACTTCTGTTTCTTTAATAAAATAATTGTTAACCAATCACCACTAAGAAAGGGTCGATCGAATGTAGACGATTAAGAAAATAGGATTATTATCTAAGCCGCATTACTACAATAATCAAGTACTTTTAATTGAACAAATTATCGAAATAGGTTTCTTTTATGACCCAATGTCCTTAAATTTAGAGTAAGGATGCACCGATCGCTCAACTGATCAGTAGCGCAATAAGGAGAGTTCTTTCAGGTTGACACTCCTTTCAACACATCCTTTGGCAGCTTCCAGCCTACTGGAACCAGATTTCTCCTGTTGAAGTCAGTCAGCCAGGTGTGCAGCGGACGGAAGTAATCCAAAATGGCCGAAGTCTGCAGCCCGTTTTCTTTGGTGAAATCGCGTAGGGTCTGCTGCCACGGCCGGCTGCTGCCAGACTTCAGCATCCGCCTGGAGTGAAACAGGTTGCGGCTGTTAAACTGGGTAAAGTACAACAATCTGCGCAAAATCCACCAACGAATTGGGAATCCACCAACGAATTGCGAATCCACCAACGAATTGGGATTCCACCAACGAATTGGGATTCCACCAACGAATTGAGAATCCACCAACGAATTGAGAATCCACCAACGAATTGGGATTCCACCAACGAATTGAGAATCCACCAACGAATTGGGAATCCACCAACGAACTGGGAATCCACCAACGAATTGGGAATCCACCAACGAATTGGGAATCCACCAACGAATTGAGAATCCACCAACGAATTGAGAATCCACCAACGAATTGAGAATCCACCAACGAATTGGGATTCCACCAACGAATTGAGAATCCACCAACGAATTGAGAATCCACCAACGAATTGAGAATCCACCAACGAATTGGGAATCCACCAACGAATTGGGAATCCACCAACGAATTGGGAATCCACCAACGAATTGAGAATCCACTAAGGAATTGCGAATCCACCAACGAATTGCGAATCCACCAACGAATTGAGAATCTATCGGTGAATGAATCATAAATGTAGAAAGTTTGATGAGAACGAACCCGTGTGTACTTTTAAGAGAGCATCTGGCAGGTTGATTTTATGCCTAGTAGAGCAATATGCAGTGTGCTAATAACTAGCTTATTTTTAAGCGAAAACATTCACTATGCTTATCGAGGAAAAATTGACTGGAGCAAGTTACAGTTGCGAGTAAAGCTTATGGACCATGGTACTAGAGCAATTTTAGGTCACAAATCATCAGTGATGGCCGCAGATGACAAGCCGGATGCTGAAGTTGGACGCACGAATAGAACAGCTGGCCCAAAGTTAAATGAGTATCATTATTGCCCACTCGGAGCTTCCACTCTGCTTACAAGCCAGACCAACACAGTCCCAATGGCTGTAGCCTAGTGGTTAGAGCGTTGGACTCACGACTTAAAGCCAGAGGTCGGAGGTTCGATACCCGACTACACTGGAACAATTTGTGTCCTTTAGATTCTGCATTACTTCAATTAACCCAGGAATAGATGCGGTAATTTGAGGGTGGGTCTGGCATCCCACACAGTCCATGGACTGAACAGCCGTACGCAGCCTTCAGATGCGCCGAGCACTAGCTGCTGCTGTGCTGTCGGATGCACATCTGGCCCAATTGGAGCAGGTGTGTTAAAAAAAGGGCAAGACCGCAATACTGAGGTCAGGGGGTCAGTGGCAGAGCGGCGTTTGCCCCTCGCGCCAAGGTCCCTTAGCTCGATGCCGCGGCGAGGCGACATTCATTTTGGGCGCAGCCGCGTAGAGAAGGCTTGGTGGCTTGTCCTGAAATTTGCGCCATTGAGGGCCAACCTCCAAGGCACAGTGAAATGTACACGGCCTGACGATGAGAAAGTCAGGGCAGATGTACACACCTATGCAAGCGTGTGCCTGCGTACGGTATCTGTGTGCGTGTGTGCTCAGGAGTCAGCGAAATTGGCAGAATTGCCTCCTCGCTGGCTGCGGGTCTAGTGTCACCGAAGTATGTGCCATTGCCCGCAGCCCTCCTGCAATTATTATTATTACTATGGTCTGTCGTGTCCTGCGCTGAGAATCAATGTTCTCCCATATTTAATAAACCTAAAGAGGAACAGCCGGTCTCTCGGTTGCTTACAGGAACTTCCGACCGGCCACTTTACTCCGATAGAAGTCGCACCGGTTCACGGGTCCCCGGTGACCGCTAAGGCGGCACATTCGCCTGTGCAGCTGGAACTGCAGGATGAAGCTGAAGTAGTAGCGGATGTAGCTGATGTCCAGAGCCACGTGGTACTTGGCCCCGGCGTCGAAACCGCCGGCTGGCCGAGCCACCGGGGGACAGATGCCGCCGAGCTGGGCTCGCAGGTCCCACCAGACGCGGTTGTAGCTGTCCGGCCCGGCTGTGCCGTTGAAGGCGAGCCAGCGGAACACGCCCGTGGTGAGAGCGAACGGCAGGAAGGCGACCTTGTCCAAGGCCATGGAAAACAGGCTGTTCAGGTCCTTCTCTGCGGGCAGTTTTTTGGCAACGGGTCGCGTTTTTTGTCTATTAATCCTTCTTTAACGAATCTTCTTCTTTGCATGCATTAACAGTAGAAAGACAGGCAATTTTCACCCTGGCGAGAATCATAGACTCATATACCACGAAGGTATATTTAATACCCACGGCCTGCATCCCGATAGCTCCCAAAACCGAATGTCCGATCCCCATATTGGTTCAATAATATACTCATAATAAGCAACAGTATAGAAAATACAATATGATCAACAAGAATAGCCGACATGGTTACATGATGACATTTTGTGAGCAGAAAACTATGCCTGTATTGGTGGGTTCTGGATGTTGTTTAATAGGATAGAGCGTAAAATTTTAGGCCGCGTTCTGGATTTTAAATGCCCACAGTGATTTTGCTATTGGTGATGGTCATGCTAAAGAAACAATTATTTTTGTTCTTATTACGCAAAGCTGATAGGCGGGAGCGACAAAGCCAGGCAGGGCTGGGGGGTAGAGATGATAGAAAAGGCCTCGCACGCAGCCAATCAGGTGGCGGCGCGGGGCACGCAGAGCGGGGGAATGGGAGGAGGGCGAGACAAAGGACGAGCAAACACAACCGGTTAGAAAACGGCCTGGCGGGCAGCCGACACTACAGCCTCAGGAGCAAAGGCACTACACAACATGCTCAATCCAACCGATGGCTTAAAAAACTCGACTTTTGGCTTACCGGAACTTTCTCTGCCGCCCTGTATGATTCCGAGCTTTGCAAAGTGCGCCTCGGTGTCAACTGACAGGGCCATGGTGTCACCCACCGCCTCGTGGAAGCCGCTATTGGCGCTGTTGCGAAACTCTCTGGGCTGTCGACTGTACGCCATGAAGTACTCGACGTGGCCCATCTCGTGGTGGATGACGTAGAAATCTTCCCTGGTGATTCGGCCGCACATTTTGATGCGAAAATCAGCCTTGTTGGAAAACTCCCAGGCGGATGCGTGACAGTCCTTTACCTCGCTGGCGTTGGCCGGCTTGAAAAAGTCGCTGCGCTTCCAGAACTGCTTCGTCATGCCGGGCATGCCCAGCGACTTGTAGAACTCCTCGGCTGCTCGCACCAGCTCCGTGAAGTTGCCGAAATTCTGTTCCAACAGTCGCGTGTAGTTCGCACTGTTCGCCACGCTGACCGGATGCGGAAAGTCCGTGGGCTCCAGGCGCCACTGCTGGGCCCACTGGTCGTGGCCGAGGATGTGGGCGGGCAGGCAGCCGTCCGGCTCGAACCGGCCGGGGAATCTGCGAGCCAGCCGGTGGCGGACGTAGGCGTGCAGCTGTCTGTACAGATCGAGCAGCTCATTGTGCCACGTGAGCACATCGGAGTTGAAGCTGTTGGACTCGAAGTCTGTCATCCAGTCGGCCTCTCCGGAGTCGCGGAAGCCGAGCTGCTGCGCTCCTCGGTTCGCCAGCCGGATGTAGTCGGTGAAATTCTTTGCCAGGGCGTCGGCAGCTGCGTCGTGCCAGGCGCGCCAGATGTCCAGCTTCAAGTCGTAGCTGCTTGCCTCGTCGGCCATGACGTCCGCGACAGCCTGTTCGCCCACTGCGAGGCATTTGGTAGCGTTACCGACTTTGTGGCACGCGGAGAGCTTTGAGTAGGCATCCGCCATGCTCTGTTGCAGCAGTGAGAGAGTGCTGCAATGAAATCAGACCTCTCTGGCTCAGAGGCAGCCGATGCGGTTTTTAATAACTAGCTCGTACATTACGATGCGAAAGACGAACTCACTGTCTCTCAGCCTCATCCTCCAGTGTGCCATCCAGCGTGAGCAGTTTAAATCTGCGACGCAACGCAGCACTGCGAAATCTGCGCCACTTAAAACGTCGGGCGATTTTCAGGTGACGAAGGCTCCACACCTGGATGCGACTGGACAGCTCCAGAATCTGCAATCGGTTGGTAAGACTAGAGTTTTTAATTCATGGCTGATTGCTCTCTGCTATAGTCATGTACTCGTAATGATAATTAATAATAATGGCACGACGGCTTCGGGCATGTCATTGCATGTCAGTTGGTGGCACTTCTGTCCATTTCGCTGACTCCTGAGCTCACACGCACACAGATACCGTACGAAGGCAAACGCTCAAACAGGTGTGTACATCTGCCCTGACTTTCTCATTGTCTGTCAGTGTACACTCTCACTGCGCCTTGGAGGTTGGCCTTTTGGGGCGCCTTGGAGAAGGGCGTAAATTTTACTACAAGCCCCCAAGCCTTCTCTCCGCGGGACCTTGGTGCGAGTGGCAAACGCGTTAGACTGCTCTGCCACTTACCCCATCGTGTACTTTTGTCACAATTTTATGATACGAACTGTGTTGCGGACGTCCATGGACAGCTAGAGCCGCCACACCAACCTAAATTTCTTTCAAGGCTCGGACCTCACCTGTTCTCCGAGCTCCTTGCGCAGTCGGTTGGCGTAGGCGAAGCTGAACCTGTTGGAAATGTTGGTGAAATAGTCCGCTGACTTGCCGAGCTTGTCAATCCAGCGCTTGGCGCAGGCCTCGTCAGTTGTGCTGCTGCCTGCGTTCGTATTGGCAATCTTACGATAACTGGAGTGGGGCCAAGTTTGGCAATAAAAAGTCAACAGTAATTGTAATGACAGCCGAGTGACAGCAATGGCAGCCGAGGGACAGCAATGACAGATGAGTGACAGCAGTGACAGCCGAGGGACAGTAATGACAGCCGAGTGACAGCAGTGGCAGCCGAGGGACAGCAATGACAACCAAGTGGAAGCAGTGACAGCCGAGCGACAGCAATGACAGCCGAGTGACAGCAATGACAGCCGAGTGACAGCAATGACAGCCGAGCGACAGCAATTACAGATGAGTGATAGCAGTGACAGCCGAGGGACAGTAATGACAACCAAGTGGCAGAAATGACAGCCGAGGGACAGCAATGACAGATGAGTGACAGCAGTGACAGCCGAGGGACAGTAATGACAGCCGAGTGACAGCAGTGGCAGCCGAGGGACAGCAATGACAACCAAGTGGAAGCAGTGACAGCCGAGCGACAGCAATGACAGATGAGTGACAGCAGTGACAGCCGAGGGACAGTAATGACAGCCGAGTGACAGCAGTGGCAGCCGAGGGACAGCAATGACAACCAAGTGGAAGCAGTGACAGCCGAGCGACAGCAATGACAGCCGAGTGACAGCAATGACAGCCGAGTGACAGCAATGACAGCCGAGCGACAGCAATTACAGATGAGTGATAGCAGTGACAGCCGAGGGACAGTAATGACAACCAAGTGGCAGAAATGACAGCCGAGGGACAGCAATGACAGATGAGTGACAGCAGTGACAGCCGAGGGACAGTAATGACAGCCGAGTGACAGCAGTGGCAGCCGAGGGACAGCAATGACAACCAAGTGGAAGCAGTGACAGCCGAGCGACAGCAATGACAGCCGAGTGACAGCAATGACAGCCGAGTGACAGCAATGACAGCCAAGGACAGCAATGACCCCTGAGTGACAGCAGTGACAGCCGAGTGACAGAAATGACAACCGAGTAACAGCAATTAAAGATGAGTGACAGCAGTGACAGCCGAGGGACAGGAATGACAGCTGAGCGACAGCAATGACAACCAAGTGGCAGCAGTGACAGCGGAAGGACAGCAGTTAAAGATGAGTGATAGCAGTGACAGCCGAAGGACAGCAATGACAACCAAGTGGCAGCAATGACAGCCGAGGGACAGCAATGACAGCCGAGGGACAGCAATGACCCCCCGAGTGACAGCAGTGACAGTCGAGGGACAGCAATGACAACCAAGTTGCAGCAATGACAGCCGAGGGACAGGAATGACAACCAAGTGGCAGCAATGACAGCCGAGTGACAGCAGTGACAGCCGAGGGACAGGAATGACAGCTGAGCGACAGCAGTGACAGCCGAAGGACAGCAATTAAAGATGAGGGACAGGAATGACAGTCAAGTGACAGCAACCACTTCAAAATGAAAGTAGTGCAAGCCAAGTGACAGCAGTGACAGCCATATTTCAGCAATAACAGCTTGCTCACAGAAGTCGATGGTCTGGTTGAGTCGCTTGGCCATGAGCTCTCTGTCGAACTTCGGCGCTCCATCGCCGTGGACGCCGGTTGCGCAGACGGCCACCAACAGAGCGGCGGCAATTAGGACGCCTTGGCGCTGATTTCCGCTCATTGCTGCCACTTGATGCACAGAAGACAGCTGATTGGGGAGGTTTAGTTAGCGGGCAGAGTTCTAATGCATTGCAATCTGGAGTAGGGTACAGAAATGGACTACTCAATGTGTGCTCAGCTAACTCAACGCGGACCTTCTTATTATAGTGAGCAGTTTCTGAGCACTGCGAGGCCGGAGTGGGGTTGGGTTGAGTCGCTGAGGACAATAATTAAGCCAGAAAGAAACATAAAGCCACACAGGCTGATCTGTTCTATTGATTTTTATGCTAGGAGTCAAGCAAGTGACAGTTCCATGGCGAAATAAAATACTGCTAGCTTCCGATTGGCTGAGACCTTTACTGCAGAAAATTTTATTTTTACTGGATTCGCAGTCACTCTATCTAACACTGGATTAACAGACACTGTTAATCTAAAACTGGATTAACAGACACTGTATCTATCACTGGATTAACAGACACTGTATCTAACACTGGATTAACAGACACTGTATCTAACACTGGATTAACAGCCACTCTATCTAACACTAGAATTAACAGCCACTGTATCTAACACTGGATTAACAGACACTGTTAATCTAACACTGGCTTAACAGACACTGTATCTAACACTGGATTAACAGCCACTCTATCTAACACTGGATTAACAGACACTGTATTTATCACTGGATTAACAGACACTGTATCTAACACTGGATTAACAGACACTGTATCTAACACTGGATTAGCAGTCACTGTATCTAACACTGGATTAACAGACACTGTATCTAACACTGGATTAGCAGACACTGTATTTATCACTGGATTAACAGACACTGTATCTAACACTGGATTAGCAGACACTGTATTTATCACTGGATTAACAGACACTGTATCTAACACTGGATTAACAGACACTGTATCTTACACTGGATTAGCAGACACTGTATCTAACACTGGATTAACAGACACTGTATCTAACACTGGATTAACAGACACTGTATCTAACACTGGATTAACAGACAACATATCTAAGACTCGATTTTTTAGAACTGGGTTGTGCTGCCCTTAAATGCCTCTTCGATTTTCTGTCCGGGGCATTTCTAGTGGTACTACTTTGCAAAGTGCAGATCCGAGGAAATGATCTTCTTTTTGTCCAGCCGAAACTAAACAACCGAGTCTGACTGCTTTCAATTTCCTGCACCTGAACTTACTGCTGGAACACATTTTTTCTAGGCATGCTCCTCTGAGAGTTAAAATTTAATTTCCTGTTTGCTGAGAATTTAGATTTCCATTGACAAAAAAAACTTTCTACGGCTTTAACAAATCTTCTACACAACAAATACACAACGAAGTCACACCCACACACACCCACGCATTACCAATGTTTCAGAATCGACCATTTGGGTATCGACCATTTGGGTATCGACTTTTCGGGAATTGACTATTTGAGAATCGAATATTCAGATATCGACTATTTGGGTATCGACCATTTGGGTATTGGCTTTTCGGATATCGAGTATTTGGGTATCGACCATTTGGGTATCGACCATTTGGGTATCGACCATTTGAGTATCGACTATTCGGGTATCGACCATTTGGGTATCGACCATTTGAGTATCGGCTTTTCGGATATCGACTATTTGGGAATCTACCATTTGGGTATCGACCATTTAGGTATCGACCATTTGGGTATCGGCTTTTCGGATATCGAGTATTTAAGAATCGAATTTTTGTATATAGATTATTTGGAAATCGACCATTTGAATATCGACCATTTAGGTATCGACCATTTGGGTATCGGCTTTTCGGATATCGAGTATTTGAGAATGGAATTGTTGTATATCGATTATTTGGGTATCGACCATTTGGGTATCGACCATTTGGGTGTCGGCTTTTCGGATATCGACTATTTGGGAATCTACCATTTGGGTATCGACTATTTTGGAATCGACCATTTGGGTATCGGTTTTTCGGGAATTGACTATTTGAGAATCGAATATTCGGATTTCGACTATTTGAGAATCGACCATTTGGGCATTGACTTTTCGGGAATCGACGATTCAGTCCATGTCTGTCTGTCTGTCCGTGTTCGCCATTAACTTATATCTACTGGATTTTTGACAGATCCTCACATATTCGGGTCCGCAACTGCCGTTATCACCAGACACTACTAGTCAGTAGCGAGGCAAGTTAATGACTCAGCGACAATGTTTGAGTCAGGTCGGGCCCACCGGTCTCAGCCCCGGGGGCTGGATGAGCAACCGTAGCGCAATCTGTCATCGCAGGTCTTCACCCATCACGTGACCAGCTCCGCCTGCCCTGCTTCCTGATGCTCACCTTGTCTTTTATTTTTGTCTCCCCTTCAGCCAACTCAGAAAATTGTCTATCCACCTTCAGGCAGTGTTTAACTTTCTTCTTTCTCTCCCCCAAAACGAAGAGATGACGTCACTGCTTGACTGATTGTGGAAACATTTTTTGCTCAATCGAACCGAATTAAAAGTTGGCTACCAACTAACCAGGTCTTTGTTTCGTGGCTGTTCCTGCATTCGAGTCAGTCGCAAAGCCTCTAATATTCTAATTTTATTCTATTCTCTCTCATTCTATTCTCTCTCATTCTATTCTCTCTCATTCTATTCTCTCTCATTCTATTCTCTCTCATTCTATTCTCTCTCATTCTATTCTCTCTCATTCTATTCTCTCTCATTCTATTCTCTCTCATTCTATTCTCTCTCATTCTATTCTCTCTCATTCTATTCTCTCTCATTCTATTCTCTCTCATTCTATTCTCTCTCATTCTATTCTCTCTCATTCTATTCTCTCTCATTCTATTCTCTCTCATTCTATTCTCTCTCATTCTATTCTCTCTCATTCTATTCTCTCTCATTCTATTCTCTCTCATTCTATTCTCTCTCATTCTATTCTCTCTCATTCTATTCTCTCTCATTCTATTCTCTCTCATTCTATTCTCTCTCATTCTATTCTCTCTCATTCTATTCTCTCTCATTCTATTCTCTCTCATTCTATTCTCTCTCATTCTATTCTCTCTCATTCTATTCTCTCTCATTCTATTCTCTCTCATTCTATTCTCTCTCATTCTATTCTCTCTCATTCTATTCTCTCTCATTCTATTCTCTCTCATTCTATTCTCTCTCATTCTATTCTCTCTCATTCTATTCTCTCTCATTCTATTCTCTCTCATTCTATTCTCTCTCATTCTATTCTCTCTCATTCTATTCTCTCTCATTCTATTCTCTCTCATTCTATTCTCTCTCATTCTATTCTCTCTCATTCTATTCTCTCTCATTCTATTCTCTCTCATTCTATTCTCTCTCATTCTATTCTCTCTCATTCTATTCTCTCTCATTCTATTCTCTCTCATTCTATTCTCTCTCATTCTATTCTCTCTCATTCTATTCTCTCTCATTCTATTCTCTCTCATTCTATTCTCTCTCATTCTATTCTCTCTCATTCTATTCTCTCTCATTCTATTCTCTCTCATTCTATTCTCTCTCATTCTATTCTCTCTCATTCTATTCTCTCTCATTCTATTCTCTCTCATTCTATTCTCTCTCATTCTATTCTCTCTCATTCTATTCTCTCTCATTCTTCCATTCTCTCTCATTCTATTCTCTCTCATTCTATTCTCTCTCATTCTATTCTCTCTCATTCTATTCTCTCTCATTCTATTCTCTCTCATTCTATTCTCTCTCATTCTATTCTCTCTCATTCTATTCTCTCTCATTCTATTCTCTCTCATTCTATTCTCTCTCATTCTATTCTCTCTCATTCTATTCTCTCTCATTCTATTCTCTCTCATTCTATTCTCTCTCATTCTATTCTCTCTCATTCTATTCTCTCTCATTCTATTCTCTCTCATTCTATTCTCTCTCATTCTATTCTCTCTCATTCTATTCTCTCTCATTCTATTCTCTCTCATTCTATTCTCTCTCATTCTATTCTCTCTCATTCTATTCTCTCTCATTCTATTCTCTCTCATTCTATTCTCTCTCATTCTATTCTCTCTCATTCTATTCTCTCTCATTCTATTCTCTCTCATTCTATTCTCTCTCATTCTATTCTCTCTCATTCTATTCTCTCTCATTCTATTCTCTCTCATTCTATTCTCTCTCATTCTATTCTCTCTCATTCTATTCTCTCTCATTCTATTCTCTCTCATTCTATTCTCTCTCATTCTATTCTCTCTCATTCTATTCTCTCTCATTTTATTCTCTCTCATTCTATTCTCTCTCATTCTATTCTCTCTCATTCTATTCTCTCTCATTCTATTCTCTCTCATTATACTCTCACTCATTATACTCTCACTCATTATACTCTCGTTTATTATATTCTTACTCATTCTATTCTCTCTCATTCTATTCTCTCTCATTCTATTCTCTCTCATTCTATTCTCTCTCATTCTATTCTCTCTCATTCTATTCTCTCTCATTCTATTCTCTCTCATTCTATTCTCTCTCATTCTTTTCTCTCTCATTCTATTCTCTCTCATTCTATTCTCTCTCATTCTATTCTCTCTCATTCTATTCTCTTTCATTATACTCTCACTCATTATACTCTCGTTTATTATATTCTTACTCATTCTATTCTCTCTCATTCTATTCTCTCTCATTCTATTCTCTCTCATTCTATTCTCTCTCATTCTATTCTCTCTCATTATACTCTCACTCATTATACTCTCACTCATTATACTCTCGTTTATTATATTCTTACTCATTCTATTCTCTCTCATTCTATTCTCTCTCATTCTTATCTCTCTCATTCTATTCTCTCTCATTCTATTCTCTCTCATTTTATTCTCTCTCATTCTATTCTCTTTCATTATACTCTCACTCATTATACTCTCGTTTATTATATTCTTACTCATTCTATTCTCTCTCATTCTATTCTCTCTCATTCTATTCTCTCTCATTCTATTCTCTCTCATTCTATTCTCTCTCATTCTATTCTCTCTCATTCTATTCTCTCTCATTCTATTCTCTCTCATTCTATTCTCTCTCATTCTATTCTCTCTCATTCTATTCTCTCTCATTCTATTCTCTCTCATTCTATTCTCTCTCATTCTATTCTCTCTCATTCTTCCATTCTCTCTCATTCTATTCTCTCTCATTCTATTCTCTCTCATTCTATTCTCTCTCATTCTATTCTCTCTCATTCTATTCTCTCTCATTCTATTCTCTCTCATTCTATTCTCTCTCATTCTATTCTCTCTCATTCTATTCTCTCTCATTCTATTCTCTCTCATTCTATTCTCTCTCATTCTATTCTCTCTCATTCTATTCTCTCTCATTCTATTCTCTCTCATTCTATTCTCTCTCATTCTATTCTCTCTCATTCTATTCTCTCTCATTCTATTCTCTCTCATTCTATTCTCTCTCATTCTATTCTCTCTCATTCTATTCTCTCTCATTCTATTCTCTCTCATTCTATTCTCTCTCATTCTATTCTCTCTCATTCTATTCTCTCTCATTCTATTCTCTCTCATTCTATTCTCTCTCATTCTATTCTCTCTCATTCTATTCTCTCTCATTCTATTCTCTCTCATTCTATTCTCTCTCATTCTATTCTCTCTCATTCTATTCTCTCTCATTCTATTCTCTCTCATTCTATTCTCTCTCATTCTATTCTCTCTCATTCTATTCTCTCTCATTCTATTCTCTCTCATTCTATTCTCTCTCATTCTATTCTCTCTCATTCTATTCTCTCTCATTCTATTCTCTCTCATTCTATTCTCTCTCATTCTATTCTCTCTCATTCTATTCTCTCTCATTCTATTCTCTCTCATTCTATTCTCTCTCATTCTATTCTCTCTCATTCTATTCTCTCTCATTCTATTCTCTCTCATTCTATTCTCTCTCATTCTATTCTCTCTCATTCTATTCTCTCTCATTCTATTCTCTCTCATTCTATTCTCTCTCATTCTATTCTCTCTCATTCTATTCTCTCTCATTCTATTCTCTCTCATTCTATTCTCTCTCATTCTATTCTCTCTCATTCTATTCTCTCTCATTTTATTCTCTCTCATTCTATTCTCTCTCATTCTATTCTCTCTCATTCTATTCTCTCTCATTCTATTCTCTCTCATTATACTCTCACTCATTATACTCTCACTCATTATACTCTCGTTTATTATATTCTTACTCATTCTATTCTCTCTCATTCTATTCTCTCTCATTCTTATCTCTCTCATTCTATTCTCTCTCATTCTATTCTCTCTCATTTTATTCTCTCTCATTCTATTCTCTCTCATTCTATTCTCTCTCATTCTATTCTCTCTCATTCTATTCTCTCTCATTCTTTTCTCTCTCATTCTATTCTCTCTCATTCTTTTCTCTCTCATTCTATTCTCTCTCATTCTATTCTCTCTCATTCTTTTCTCTCTCATTCTATTCTCTCTCATTCTATTCTCTCTCATTCTAATCTCTCTCATTCTATTCTCTCTCATTCTATTCTCTCTCATTCTATTCTCTCTCATTCTATTCTCTCTCATTCTATTCTCTCTCATTATACTCTCACTCATTATACTCTCACTCATTATACTCTCGTTTATTATATTCTTACTCATTCTATTCTCTCTCATTCTATTCTCTCTCATTCTATTCTCTCTCATTCTATTCTCTCTCATTCTATTCTCTCTCATTCTATTCTCTCTCATTATACTCTCACTCATTATACTCTCACTCATTATACTCTCGTTTATTATATTCTTACTCATTCTATTCTCTCTCATTCTATTCTTTCTCATTCTATTCTCTCTCATTATACTCTCACTAATTATACTCTCTTTTATTATATTCTTACTCATTTTATTCTCTCTCATTCTATTCTTTCTCATTCTATTCTCTCTCATTCAATTCTCTCTCATTCTATTCTCTCTCATTATACTCTCACTAATTATACTCTCTTTTATTTTATTCTTACTCATGCTATTCTCTCTCATTATACTCTCTCTCATTCTATTCTCTCATTCTCCCATTCCTTCTCGCTCACTGTTCTATCCATGACTGCAGTGACCGAGCATGACCCAAGCAATGACCCGGAGTCGCTCATAGTTTTATCCATGACTGCACTGACCAAGCATGACTCAAGGAGGGACCCTGGCTGCAATGCGCACTCAGTTACAACAGGCCCGCATTGGCCATCGAACCGAGATCAGTTTTTGTTGCCAGGCCCCCCTCCGCAAGTTAAAAATGGTAGCCGTTGGCTTTGGCTCTTCTAGCACGCAATCCAGTTCCAGTCGGGTGCTTGCTCAGGGAAAATGAGCTTGGAATGCAGAAGGGATTAGGGAGAGACTGCGGCTTTAGTTCAAACCCGGCAGAGGGGAAAAGAGGAGAACGCGAGCAACCTCCCCTAGGAAGCCTGCGTGGCTGAGACCGAAAAATTACCTGACCAGTCAGTTGGGTCTGCTACTTAAGAATTATCAAGCAAAAATCAATACCTATAGACCGCCGGCCTGGTCCCACTGACTCAGGGGTGGGCACACACACACTCACACACTCACACACACTCAGCCAGTAATGACCAGAGCCTGGTTGCCGCGCTTTCAAATCAAGACTTGATTGATTGGGAGGGCGGCTTGGCGTCGGCCGAGTCTCCTATAGGCTTCTGTCTCATCTGCCCCCAGCCTCTGGTTGCTGCGCATCGATGAAGCACGCAGAGTCGTGTGTGTGTGGGTTGAGCTCTCTCTGGGGCGCCCTAGCGGCCAATGCGGCAGGGAAATTGCTGGGCGCAGATTTCGCACGGAACCTCCGGTTTTGGACTTCTGGGCCGAGGGAATAAAAAAATATAACCTACTGGCTGCTGCTGCTGCTGCTGCTGCTGCTGCTAAGGTCCATTCTCAGGCTGGGTGGGGGGTGGATGCTGTGGTTTTCAAGGCCTGCAGCCGGTGCCTTCTGTGTCGGAGCAGAGCAGAGAAGAGAGAGGAAAAGGGCCTCATCCTGTCCAGTGTTAGCTTGCACCTTCTCATCTTATTCACGCCTGCCTGCCTGTCTGTCTCTCTCTCTCTGAATAAAATTCAGCACATCGAGAAAGAGAAGAGAAGAGAGAGCTAGGTGGTCAGCTTGAAAGAAATTCTCTCTCTCTCTCTGTGAGCACCGGCGAGAATGCACTTGAGCTGCTGCACTCCGACCCGCTTCACACACTTCCCAACATTCGTTAAAACCCTTTCGGCCGCTGCACCTACTGCAGTACCTCTCGAGCTAACTCACTTCTATTTGATTTTTTCGCCACTGCTCCGTCCAGATCTCTCTCCTACTCCAAATCGTCTCTTGGGCGAGCAGCTGCTGCTGCAGCTACTGCTCAACTAAAATTCAATTCTTTTCTTTCTGTACTTTCGCCTGAATCGCTGCCTGATAAAGTAACAGCTTCATCAACGGGTTAATATAGAGTATTGTTATGTACTACAATACTTCAGCTTTTATCCCCATCTAATACTTCAGCTGTTATCCCATCTAATACTTCAGCTGTTATCCCATCTAATACTTCAGCTGTTATCCCCATCCAATACTTCAGCTGTTATCCCATCCAATACTTCAGCTGTTATCCTATCCAATACTTCAGCTGTTATCCTATCCAATACTTCAGCTGTTATCCCCATCCAATACTTCAGCTGTTATCCCATCCAATACTTCAGCTGTTATCCCATCCAATACTTCAGCTGTTATCCCATCCAATACTTCAGCTGTTATCCCATCCAATACTTCAGCTGTTATCCCATCCAATACTTCAGCTGTTATCCCATCCAATACTTCAGCTGTTATCCCCATCTAATACTTCAGCTGTTATCCCCATCTAATACTTCTGCTGTTATCCCATCCAATACTTCAGCTGTTATCCCATCCAATACTTCAGCTGTTATCCCATCAAATACTTCAGCTGTTATCCCATCAAATACTTCAGCTGTTATCCCATCCAATACTTCAGCTGTTATCCCATCCAATACTTCAGCTGTTATCCCCATCCAATACTTCAGCTGTTATCCCATCTAATACTTCTGCTATTCTCCCAGTTTTTTTACATTTTAATTATCTGCTGTTCACTATGAGGCTATCGATTTCAAATAGCTTGAGGTCTTTGTTCCAACGTGATTATTTGCTTGCCAGCCTGTCACATAGTTTCCACTGACAGCTAACAGTAATCAGTCATTGGCCATTTCAAAGCATTATTTGGCCGGCTTGCACAGATGGTCTGTGACGAGGCCTTCAAGAGAAAATTACCGAATAGAAAAATAAGAAAACAGTGCTCCATAATGGCACATTTTTTCCTCTAAAACAGAAAAATTATTTCGAATCTCTTTTTCAAATAATGGACAATTATATGCGTGAGGCGAATATTGAACAGGCTGACAGTTGCGGTGAGACTTGCAGAATCCCTTTGACAAATCAATCTTTCACCGATTTCACATTCTTTAACGGTCCGAATTGAGCACAAAACTCTTTATTTGAAGATATTCTTAATGTCATGACAATAGAATGAGTTTTCGAAGCCATTACCACTCGTTTAAAGACAACAGAACCTATAGCATTATAATTAAATCTGTAATTTCTTGGAAATTGCTCCGAATTGTGACTTTCGGAATAGAACTCCGTTTTCCGATAGAATTCTGAATGTTCTGTCGAAACGCGTTACTTTCTGTCAGAATCTGAAGAATAGTGTGCCAGAATTGTGTGTCTGTAATGAGTTTTCTGTCAGGAAATGTCTGTCAGGAATTATCTGTCAGGAACTGTCTGTCAGGGATTGTCAATTACTGACCACAATTTTCTGTCAGTAATTATCTGTCAGAAATTGTCTGTCAGGAATTATCTGTCAGAAATTGTCTATCTATAATTATCTGTCAGGAATTATCTGTCAGGAATTATCTGTCAGGAATTATCTGTCAGGAATTATCTGTCAGGAATTGTCTGTCAGGAATTGTCTGTCAGAAATTGTCTATCTATAATTATCTGTCAGGAATTATCTGTCAGGAATTATCTGTCAGGAATTATCTGTCAGGAATTATCTGTCAGGAATTATCTGTCAGGAATTGTCTGTCAGGAATTGTCTGTCAGAAATTGTCTATCTATAATTATCTGTCAGGAATTATCTGTCAGGAATTATCTGTCAGGAATTATCTGTCAGGAATTATCTGTCAGGAATTATCTGTCAGGAATTATCTGTCAGGAATTGTCTGTCAGGAATTGTCTGTCAGGAATTATCTGAATTGTCTGTCAAGAATTTTCTGCCAGAATCAGAAACTGTCTGTCGGGAATTGTCTATCTATAATTATCTGTCAGGAACTATCTGTCAGGAATTATCTGTCAGGAATTATCTGTCAGGAATTATCTGTCAGGAATTATCCGTCAGGAATTGTCTGTCAAGAATTTTCTGTCAGAATCAGAAACTGTCTGTCAGGAATTGTCTTCTGGATAGGATATAAATTCCTAAATTCGCAAGTTTCACGAAATGCAGCATATTTTCAGGATGCGGTGACTCAATCAGAATTATAAAATTGCAAAATATTACGAAATTGTGGCCTAGAGTCAATCGCGCTAAAAAAAATCGCAAGACCTTCCTCCCATTGGGATTTAGAAAGTCGGTGAGGATTTCTTATCGGGGATTAGAGCTGGGGAGAATTCTGCGGCCCAGTTCGCACTGTAGTTTGGTTGCCGGGCAATGCCGGGTGCTCAGGCTGGCAATATCGACTCATCGGTACAGTTAACAGGCTGGAGTTCCCTCCCTATTTTCCGAGTCGAGGCGTAGAGCCAGTTAAGATCCCATTTGACTGCCTCCGCCAGTGGATTTTCGGGAGCCCCCCTAGGGCCATTGGAGTAAGTCGTGCGGAAATCTTTCCTAGAGTTCGACGGTTTTGAGTCGCCGTCGATGCGAGACGGCGGATTTCAGATTTGTAAAACTAGGCAGCCGGGAAGCCAGGATGATATCAGATGTAAAAAAAGTGTAGCTCGCCCGTGTGTTTATTAGAACAGCTTTGAGTGGCCGTCATCAGCGGCGGGAATACAAAGACCACAGGAGCTGGGTGGGAGTCGCGCGGGAATGTAATTTTTCCCTCCGGCTCTACCAATCGATCGCTTCCCAGTGGTGCTGAGTACCCCCCATGTGTGCTCCTCAGTCAGTTATGCTGTGTATTTTTTTGTCAAAAAAAACAAGCCGAGTTTTTCTATCTGTCTTCACCAGCTGGTCCATGCCGCTCGGCTGACTAAGCCAATATTGCACTCCGTGATGGATTGAAGCTATGAAGGCGGAGGCCCTATTCCATAGCGGAACACTTGCTTTAACTTGCAGCTAGTCCTGCTGCGAGCTGCCCTCTCACACCGGCTCACATCAGACTGAATGTGTCGCAGTTTTGGCTCCAATTCTGTGCTTTTTTATATGAAGGAAAAAAACCTTTATCTCCTGCTTCGTGATATCTATCAGTGTGCGTGCGTGCGTCAGAAACATTATTTTATCCCAACATGACAGCGAGAAGACATGCTTCTTGACTGCTTGTTTGTCAGTCTGTCTTTTTGCATGCAGGTACAAGAAACAAACAGTTAAAGAACCAAAACTATTGGGAAATCAATATCTGAGATCCCAATAGAATCTGAGATCCCAATAGAATCTGAGATCCCAATAGAATCTGAGATCCCAATAGAATCTGAGATCCCAATAGAATCTGAGATCCCAATAGAATCTGAGATCCCAATAGAATCTGAGATCCCAATAGAATCTGAGATCCCAATAGAATCTGAGATCCCAATAGAATCTGAGATCCCAATTGAATCTGAGATCCCAATAGAATCTGAGATCCCAATAGAATCTGAGATCCCAATAGAATCTGAGATCCCAATAGAATCTGAGATCCCAATAGAATCTGAGATCCCAATAGAATCTGAGATCCCAATACAGTTTGAGATCCCAATAGAATCTGAGATCCCAATAGAATCTGAGATCCCAATAGAATCTGAGATCCCAATAGAATCTGAGATCCCAATAGAATCTGAGATCCCAATAGAATCTGAGATCCCAATAGAATCTGAGATCCCAATAGAATCTGAGATCCCAATAGAATCTGAGATCCCAATTGAATCTGAGATCCCAATAGAATCTGAGATCCCAATAGAATCTGAGATCCCAATAGAATCTGAGATCCCAATAGAATCTGAGATCCCAATAGAATCTGAGATCCCAATAGAATCTGAGCAAATCAGTAAAATTATTCTAAACTTCATAAATAGAATATAAATGTGTCAGCCCAGTCGGGCCACATGTGCAGAGAGCCCCTGTGCTCAAAAAGCCCCAGCTCCTGCTCAACTCATAAAGTGCAACTGACCTACGGGGCTGGCGGATGTGAAATCTCCGAGCTCACAGAATCCCAAAAGCTCTCTCTGCGACTCCGGCTTTGGCTGGGGCGAGAATGGGGAATTGAGGAAGTGCTGCAGCTAGGGGATCACGGCTCATAGGTGACGCAGGCACTCGCTGAGGTGCTGCACAACTCGACTGGAATATGGCGGGCCGACCCAGGGTGGCGCACGAGGGGAAATAGTGGGAGAATGAGAGAAGAAGGAAGAGGAAAGAATGAGGGAGGTCTGGCCAGGCTCGGATGCAAATGCGAAATCGGGGATCGGGTGGGGGCGGGAGGTAGGGAGAATTGCCAGAGGATAGTGGTGTGCGCGCCCCACACTTGCCTCATTAATGCATCATTTTTATGCAGCAGCAGCGGCAGCAGCAGCTTGAGAGTTGAGTCCGTCAGAGAGAAATAGAGAGACGAGGGCAATGATGCAGAGGTGGGAGTCAGGGGCTCCGAGCTGCAAAAGCCAACCAGACCCAGTCTCCTCAACTCCCTTATTTCAGACTGATCAGCTCCGGGGAAGCACAGAAGTCGAGGGAGAACGGGTGCTAAGGCAGGATGGAAGTTGGGGAGGTGCAGCTGAGCTGAAAAAATATTCCAGGAAATTCACAGCGCCAGAAATCACACCCGCTTCCTCGTGCCACGGCTTCCATTTCCCTAGCGCATTTTTCGTCTTCCCATTTCTTTCTCTGGCACTCGGCAGCAGCTGCAGCAGCCGACTCAAAGTCTATAGCGGGCTCGAGCAGGCCAACAACTCCAAGACGCACGCGGGGGGGGGGTTCGCCTTCATCACCGGCCCCCTCAAATAGCCGAGTGTCTCATTTTTCTGGAGAGCCCTCACGAGCGGCCACAGTTTTTCGTCTTTTTTTCTCACTTCAGAGTCCGCCGCCTGAGTCCGGTGTGGCACTGGGTGAGGCCAGCAAAATGCGCTCGATTCTACAGCCGGCCCGAGAACTTGGACCAAAAATGCCTTTTTATTGATCGAATTGTGGCCTTCCATCTGAGCTGCTCAGCCAAAATCTTCGACTTGTTCTGTCTATATATTGCATTTCCCCAGCTATGCCAGTTTGACTTTCATGGGCTGACCTCAATATTATTTTTCCCTCTGTTACTTTCCCCTTTCCTCATCTCTTCTACACGCTAATTCTTCCCATTTTCTCTTTCCTTTATCTCATTGTTCCCATTTCACATCCCTCCATCTCATTGTTCCCATTTCACATCCCTCCATCTCATTGTTCCCATTTCTTATCCCTCCATCTCATTGTTCCCATTTCACATCCCTCCATCTCATTGTTCCCATTTCTTATCCCTTCATCTCATTGTTCCCATTTCTTATCCCTCCATCTCATTGTTCCCATTTCTTATCCCTCCATCTCATTGTTCCCATTTCTTATCCCTCCATCTCATTGTTCCCATTTCTTATCCCTCCATCTCATTGTTCCCATTTCTTATCCCTCCATCTCATTGTTCCCATTTCTCTTCCCTCCATCTCATTGTTCCCATTTCTCTCCCTCCATCTCATTGTTCCCATTTCACATCCCTCCATCTCATTGTTCCCATTTCACATCCCTCCATCTCATTGTTCCCATTTCTCTCCCTCCATCTCATTGTTCCCATTTCACATCCCTCCATCTCATTCTTCCCATTTCACATCCCTCCATCTCATTGTTCCCATTTCACATCCCTCCATCTCATTGTTCCCATTTCACATCCCTCCATCTCATTGTTCCCATTTCACATCCCTCCATCTCATTGTTCCCATTTCACATCCCTCCATCTCATTGTTCCCATTTCTCTCCCTCCATCTCATTCTTCCCATTTCACATCCCTCCATCTCATTCTTCCCATTTCACATCCCTCCATCTCATTGTTCCCATTTCACATCCCTCCATCTCATTGTTCCCATTTCACATCCCTCCATCTCATTGTTCCCATTTCTCATCCCTCCATCTCATTCTTCCCATTTCACATCCCTCCATCTCATTGTTCCCATTTCACATCCCTCCATCTCATTGTTCCCATTTCTTATCCCTCCATCTCATTGTTCCCATTTCACATCCCTCCATCTCATTGTTCCCATTTCACATCCCTCCATCTCATTGTTCCCATTTCTCATCCCTCCATCTCATTGTTCCCATTTCTCATCCCTCCATCTCATTGTTCCCATTTCTCATCCCTCCATCTCATTGTTCCCATTTCTCATCCCTCCATCTCATTGTTCCCATTTCTCATCCCTCCATCTTATTGTTCCCATTTCTCATCCCTCCATCTCATTGTTCCCATGTCTCATCCCTCCATCTCATTCTTCCCATTTCTATCCAATCCCTCTCATTATTCCTCCTCGTTTCCCCTTAACCTTCCATCCTCAGTTTTTTATTTACTAATTAGATCGAATCGCCGACCCAACTGTGCCATGCCCTGTCGCCCAAGGTCCTTAAATCCTATTCATTAATTGCCACCAGTTTTCCCCAGAGCATTGATGCAACTCACTCTGCTCAAAATTTGCTCTTAACCCCACTGTCAGAGTTTCACAGATACCTACTGGCCTTACAAAAGAGGCAAGTGGCCCATCCAGTTGCTATGCAAACTTTGATTATCAATCAAGCTACCCCAATTAGCAACAAGAAGTCAGGAAAAAACCTGCCCCATTTAGTTATCTAAGTTATTCCGCTTCGACAAACAAGGCTTTGAATTTCGCAGTAAAAAAACTAAAATTAATGCCAGTTTAACTGGCGATAGAATCCTTCACTTCTTTATGTAGCTTTTCTATTAGTTGAGATTTCATGCTTAAGTGCAACAATGCTTGGCGAGCTTCAGTGGAACTGTCTCATTGAAAATCAGAACAAAAAAATTTGAGACGAGTTTTTTTGGAAATAGCAAAAAAAATTGCCTTTTTTCGAAGACAAAATTTCTAGACGGGAAGTTGAGCGACCCGCAGCTCGCACAAATTTTCCTTTTTTCGTGTCAACGGAAGTGGCGCAGAAGCAGGCAGGGAGCTCATCTTTCTCTGGCAATTTGGCAACGCGTTTTCAAGTGCCCGCCCTAATTCCCGTTTCCTCCTTCTTTCTTTCTTCCGTGCTCCAAGAAATTTTCCCCAACCGTCTGCTCACTAAATCGACATTCGGAAAGCTCTGTTCTCCGCCTTTCGCTAGCTCTTCAGGACTGACCCGGCTTGCTAATTATTCACTCCATCACCTACGCCAACCTGCCCCTGCTCCCAGATATCCCCCTGCTCCTTCTTTATCTTAACTATATCCCACTCCCTGCTTCTCACTCCCTGCTTCGCTCACTCCCTGCTTCTCTCCCTCCCTGCTTCTCACTCCCTGCTTCTCTCTCCCTGCTTCTCTCTCCCTGCTTCGCTCACTCCCTGCTTCGCTCACTCCCTGCTTCTCTCTCTCTCCCTGCTTCTCACTCCCTGCTTCTCTCTCCCTGCTTCTCGCTCCCTGCTTCGCTCACTCCCTGCTTCGCTCACTCCCTGCTTATCTCTCTCCCTATTTCTCACTCCCTGCTTCTCTCACTCCCTGCTTCTCTCTCTCTGCTTCTCACTCCCTGCTTCTCTCTCCCTGCTTCTCGCTCCCTGCTTCGCTCACTCCCTGCTTATCTCTCTCCCTGCTTCTCACTCCCTGCTTCTCACTCCCTGCTTCTCTCTCCCTGCTTCTCGCTCCCTGCTTCGCCCACTCCCTGCTTATCTCTCTCCCTGCTTCTCACTCCCTGCTTCTCTCACTCCCTGCTTCTCTCTCTCCCTGCTTATCTCTCCCTGCTTATCTCTCCCCGCTCTTCTCTCTCCCTGCTTCTCTCTCCCTGCTTATCTCTCCCCGCTCTTCTCTCTCCCTGCTTCTCTCTCTCCCCTGCTTCTCACTCCCTGCTCTTCTCTCTCTCCCTGCTTTTCTCTCCCTGCTTATCTCTCCCTGCTTATCTCTCCCTGCTTATCTCTCTCCCTGCTTCTCACTCCCTGCTTCTCTCACTCCCTGCTTATCTCTCTCCCTGCTTCTCACTCCCTGCTTCTCTCACTCCCTGCTTCTCTCTCTCCCTGCTTATCTCTCCCTGCTTATCTCTCCCCGCTCTTCTCTCTCCCTGCTTCTCTCTCCCTGCTTATCTCTCCCCGCTCTTCTCTCTCCCTGCTTCTCTCTCTCCCCTGCTTCTCACTCCCTGCTCTTCTCTCTCTCCCTGCTTTTCTCTCCCTGCTTATCTCTCCCTGCTTATCTCTCCCTGCTTCTCTCTCCCCTGTTTCTCTCTCCCTGCTTATCTCTCCCTGCTTATCTCTCCCTGCTTCTCTCACTCCCTGCTTCTCTCACTCCCTGCTTATCTCTCCCTGCTCATCTTTCCCAGCTTCTCTCTCCCTGCTTCTCTCTCCCTGCTTCTCTCTCCCTGCTTCTCTCTCCCTGCTTCCCTATCCCTGATCCTTTATCTCCCTGCTTCTCCTCTCTCTGCTTCTCACTCCCTGCTTCTCTCTCGTTTCTCTCTCTCACTCTACATATCTCTCTCTCTGCCTGTCTCGTCTTCAGCTCGAACACCCCATATTTCGCCAATCCTACTGTTCTTTGACTCGACAATCAGTAAGTCGTAAATTACCCAACTATCGTCAGACAAAATCAATAGACAGACAGCGATGAATTTCTTTGTAATTTCGACCCGTCCACGCTGTCACATTTAAAAACAATAGAGCGAAATCGGATGGCGGTGCAATTAAAACAACGCCAACAGAAGATAATAGAAAAAGCGAATTCCACATTGAAAGACCTACCATAAAAATTTCACGAAGAATTGAGATAGAAGGGTTATACTATACTCAAACATGCAGATCGTACCGCCTGACTGCACAGAAATTGTCAACTTCGCGGGACAACAATAATAATAATATGAGCGCCGAGTTTTAATTCGAATCATTCTTCATCCTCATTCTAATAAAAGGGGATTTTATTTCAATTGAATTGAATCCCCCCCGTGGCGGGGAGACTCTGATGATAGAGTGTGACCTCAGTGCGCGCACACAATGGCTAGACAGGGCAGTTTATTTTGTGTACACACTCGCCTAAGTCTTCGATCGCATTTTTACAAGTGGATTTCATAGTCGGCTCCGAAAGCCAATTTAACTCACTTCGCCCAACCCCCAGTCTAAACTCATAGACAAAGCAAATAGGCGCCCAGCCACCTTAAAGTTGCGACAAGCTTTGGGAAGGCCTGCGGCAACCCGCCAGCAAATACTCGAAATTGTCTACGAAATAGCACTACAACTTCGTTTACGTAATAGTCTGGAGGGCAAAATTAGGGATATTAAAGACGCACTTCAATCGATTAAGACTGGCGTTTTTACGTATAACAGGGCAAATAGCTAAAACAATTAGTCTGCCTTAATCAAATCCTAGTTAATTTTCACATCCAACCCCAGTTTCTTTCCCTCCCTGCATCTCACCTCAGTTTCTTTCTCTCCCTACATCACACCCCAGTTTCTTTCCCTCCCTACATCACACCCCAGTTTCTTTCTCTCCCTACATCACACCCCAGTTTCTTTCTCTCCCTACATCACACCCCAGTTTCTTTCTCTCCCTACATCACACCCCAGTTTCTTGCCTCCCTGCATCACACCCCAGTTTCTTTCTCTCCCTACATCACACCCCAGTTTCTTGCCTCCCTGCATCACACCCCAGTTTCTTTCCCTACATGACACCCCAGTTTCTTGCCTCCCTGCATCTCACCCAAGTTCCTTCATCTCACCAGAGATGAGACAGGGGAGAAATAAGACAGGGTAGAGATTAAATAGGGGAGAGATGAGACAGGGGAGAGTTTAGAGTGGGGAGAGATGAGACTCGGGAGAGATGAGACAGGGGAGAGATGAGACAGGGGAGAGATGAGACAGGGGAGAGATGAGACAGGGGAGAGATGAGACAGGGGAGAGATGAGACAGGAGAGATGAGACAGGGGAGAGTTTAGAGTGGGGAGAGATGAGACTCGGGAGAGATAAGACTCGGGAGAGATGAGACAGGGGAGAGATGAGACAGGGGAGAGATGAGACAGGGGAGAGATGAGACAGGGGAGAGATGAGACAGGGGAGAGATGAGACAGGGGAGAGATGAGACTGGGGAGAGATGAGACAGGGGAGAGATGAGACTGGGGAGAGATGAGACTGGGGAGAGATGAGACAGGGGAGAGATGAGACTGGGGAGAGATGAGACTGGGGAGAGATGAGACAGGGGAGAGATGAGACAGGGGAGAGATGAGACAGGGGAGAGATGAGACTGGGGAGATGAGACTGGGGAGAGATGAGACAGGGGCCTGTAAATGTTGAGTCACTGGGTCAAATAGATCAGTTCTGCAATTGATCCAGTAAGGATTCAGTACAGGATGGCGCCGCCCTCCACCTAAGAAGTGCTAATGCACTGCTAGCGAATAAAAGTACAAATCATACTCGAGGTAATTTTCACACGGACTTGCAACATCAGACAGACGGAATGCAGTTCACATCCGATTGCGTAGATGACAGCCAGTGCAGTTTTAGGGTGCCGCAATATTACACAATCGTTACCTCTATAAGGGCCATTGTGTGTGGCCTGCAATTACACAAATTTGCAGTGCGAGCCTATTTATCTTCACTGCCGTATACATTTCAGACGATTGCGTCATTGTAAGCAAAAAATGATTAGAGGCGCCAAAGCTATCAACCCCCGCGGAGCTGTCCTTCTGCATACGCAATGCTTAAATACGAGTATGATGCTTTTTGTGCTAATTTTCTGTTTATTTTTGTCTCACAACTTTGTCCTGCAGTTTACGCTAATGAAGACTGAGGCCCAATGCTCTGCGTATTTTTATACTTGGATGACGAGAATGTCAATGCAGTGTACACACTCCCTTGTTGGCTGCGGTCACTTGCACGTCATCTGGTGACACTAGACCCGCAGCCAGTGAGGAGGCAATTTTGTCAATTTCGCTGACTCCTGAGCACACACTCACACAGGCGCGTTCATCTGCCCTGACTTTCTCATCATCAAGCAGTGTACACTCTCATTGTACCTTGGAGGTTGGCCCTCAAGGGCGTAAATTGCGTTCTCGACGCGGAATCGTGGAATGTCGCGCGGGACCTTCGCGCGAGAGGCAAACGCGCTGACCGCTCTGCCACTCACCCCCGAAATGTTTAAAAAGTAGTGACTCCACAATCGCTTAAAGCTAAAACTTTGCTCAAAACTTCCTCGAGCATCGATTGAATCGCTTAGGCTCGGACACAGGTCCTGGACTTGAGAGAGCGAGACAGGGAGAATTGCCAAGAAAAATAGAGAGCGTCGGTGAATGTACTTTTACAACACACACTAGACTCAGCGCCCCACCCCTCCCTGTGCTAGGAGGAAATCAGCAGCTTCTCATGCGTGCCACCCGCAGTCGAATCTGGCTCGCAATCGAGTCCCAGTCGTTACCCTCCCCATCAACACCTGAATTTAGTTGACCAACTCGAAGATAGACTTGGAACATTGAGAAAGGTAGAATGTGAAATGATGCAATAAAAAGCATTTGCCCCCCCCCACAGCTGAGTAAGTAATTATGAATCCAAGGCCACCCCTGTCGCTAACGCCTCACCACCCGACCGGGAGAAAAAAATAGTCTTCTTCCTCCTGCGAGCTGGTTCTCAGCTCCAGTCGCGGGGACGGCGCCATCGGCATCGATAGCCCCGAGGCTAGGGGGGGGGTAAAACTATTGATTTCCGACCGCTGAGAGCTGGCCGTTCTCAGCGGCTACTCAGCGCGTATTAGGAGAAGGGCAGTAAGCTGCAAGGGCTCAAAAAGCCAGACTGGGCCAAGAGTGGCCCCCATCTGCTCGGCCGTGAGCATGAATACATAATTCTTGGCGTGTTATGAACGGATCAGTCTTACTGAGCTAAGCAGACGGGTTGGTAGGTGCGGACTGGGAGTCTTTTCCCCTACAGAAACTGGTCCGATCGATTCCGTTGCGGTACTTCCAGCAACCCGCTTTAATCCCGAAACTCAGAAAAAACAAATGTGAAATGGGGAGAAGTTAGTAATAATACTAGCCTACCGATTAATTGGCCTCATGGCTGGGCAATATCCATCAACTGTGCCCTGAAATCTGTTCTCCCACTTTTTCACTTATTTTCCTTTTCCCGACTTACCTCACTGATAAGGGGAAGAATGATGGAAACAGGAAGAGGCTGAGAAGTGTTTAGGGCGACAGAGCAATCAAAAAGATGGTTGTGTGCTTGGATATCGTCAGTAACCGTGCCGTCAGCGAGCCGTCAGTAACCAAGCATGAAAATTTTCGTCCGTTCTGAGGCGTGTCGCGCAGTGATTATTTACTCTCTTTGAGTCCTATCGAGGAGCTATCTAGAAAAAGTTTTTCTGTTAAACTCTAAGAGACCAATACTTTAAATCTCGATGTTTTGAGCATCATTTACTAGAATTCCTAGAAAATCATATTTCTAGTCTAAGTCGACATATTTAACGAGTTTAGCAGTATCGATCACAAAACTTACCTACTCAAATTCATTTGATGACATTCGGACAATGGTGCGAATATTAACAATACGATTCCATTTATGGTTGCTATGCAGTTATGAGACTCAACATGCGATAATTTCATGCTAAAATTCACTATGCTATTGTCTAAGTGTTGATGCGATTATTCACTGAAAAATACGCTCAGGTGGGCACTAATGAATCTCTATTGTGACCGTGGACTCACCTGGTAAGCAACTACCGAGTTGGCTGTCGGCCATGCCCCGTTGCCCCCGGTTACCCAGCCATAACTGTAGCCTCCCCAAATTTAATTTCCCATTCTGGTCTCGCGTGAGGAATATTCTATACTAACTCTACTAAGTTGATGACAACAAAAACTAATTGAGCATCGAAGTTGAGCTATTGAACTTGGCTGGGGTTGGAGCTGACTAATCTGCCTCGGCGGTGACCAGGTCGGTAACAAAAACTAGGGCCAGTTTTACACGACCGCTATTTTCATTCCTAGCAGAATTTTGCCCCAAAAAACGGCTCTCCCACCCCGATTTGATGGATCGTTTGTCCCAGCGGCTACCGGGCACAGATTTTTTCGGAGAAAATCTCAAACAAACCTGCCCATGGTCAGCCACCACCCATAGCTAACTTTCATTGCTAGTCAGTATACTGCCCTTTATGGTATGAGTCCGCACGAGACTGTATCTGTACAATGGCCATCTTGGCATTGGCTTCAACCAAAGCTGCCTGTCCGTCAGCCTTTTAGCAATAAGCCGAATGATGTTTGTATCCAGAAGTCGCCCTGGCTTTAGGCTGGCCAACGGCTTGGGTAAACACCGGGTGCCTCGGAGGCCGGTTTGGTCCTAGCTAAGGTGGCTTGACAGCCCCAGTGACTGATGATAAGCATCAGCGGACTAGGCCACGCCATCTGCTGAGCAGTTTTGAACTTCCACCCCACCCCACGCAATGCTCCCATGTGAAATACTCGGGCCCGTTGCATTGAGCATAGACTCAGGGGGTAGTCCGAGTCTGTTGAGCCCCTTCCTTGTTCAATCGCGAATCGCTGCACTGTCACCGGTCCCTGGGCTGTTCCGCTTCACCTCGGAGAAAAATAATTGCCTTCTTTGTCTGCAGATTTTGCCTCGAATTCTCTTCCCAATTGCTTCCCAAAAAGCTCAAAGTCTTCTTACTGCTTCGGTCTTTGTCGTTTTCCCCACTCGGCAGAGTCCAAGCTAATCTGTTCCTTAGAGCTCTGATTCACGGTGGAATTCTTTGTCCCTGGTGCTCGCTGCTTTTTTAGTCATAAAAACTGACAGCAGAAGCTGGCGCGCTTCTCTTTGATGTTGCGGCGCGTTTCTTTCAGCTAATTTTGCGTGCGTCGCTTACCGCCATGAAAACATTGGCATCATAACGCTGGTTAATCTATTCTATAACTTTTGCATTGCGCAGACCCTTTAGTTATTAAGCTCGGCTGTTTTTGCATCAAATGACTTCTCAAAGCTGTGCCAAGATTTCCATGGAATATACGCTCGTATTGTTCAATCATTAGAGGGCGCGTCGGTAAAAAACGTTTGATGTCCAGTTTTCTATTGTCTATTTGGTGCAACAAAATATGAAATGAAAAACGTGTTATGCTTAGATTCAGTCAGCATCTAACAATGTTTGACACGACCTGTCTGTCTGGCCTTTCATTTCCTCTCGTTTCTGAATTCTCCGCACTTGACTTTCGCAATGCCGCGAGTGATGTCGACTCCAGTCGATGACATTTTGAAGGGCCGCTGGATAGCTTGGTGAAAGGCCGAGGCCTAGACTTGAAGGTTTCTCAGCCCCTTTTCTGACATTGCTCAAGAGAGACATTGTGGAATTAAATGCATTGCAGTGCGAAAGGTGAAGTACGGTCATTCGCGTCATTCTATCGAGCCTGTTCCGGTCACGCTTGGAGTGTTGAAGTGACTCCTTCGTGGTGAAATTGGCATGGCTAAATCGTATTTCAACTAAGAAAACTCGCAGATTGCATGCGCTAGTCCTGCTGGATGATTCCTTAGAATTAGGAATAGAGAATTCTTCCCAGATCAATCAATTTCATTTGGTATTTAAGCACAAAAGAACGCACGACAAGAAGCAAGCCCTAATTAAAAAAGAATTTGACAATACCTTTGTATTGGGCTTGCAAATCTGGGAGTATTTGATATTCGAGTTTGCTATTATGTCATCGCTTCTCTCCTGTGCTCTGGGCCCTTGAGAGCTTTGTTCTGGCTTTCGAAGCTCAGGGCTCGATTAGTCAGATAGGGAGAGGCGAGCGGTGCTAGCGAGGAGGTAGGGATAAAAGTGGGAAGTTTTGATGCTCCATCGCACGAGTGCGGCCCCCTTACCCTCGCTCAGCTCTCTCCTCATTTTTAGAGAACTCGCAGACTCCGCTGCAATCGGTTGGTTCCCGCTTACTGGCTCCGAGTCTGTCTGTCTGTCGCGGCCACCTCTTCATCGTCCCCTTCCCCGCGCCAGCAGCTTTAGGTGAGCTCACCCAAGGCGGAGGATGGGGACTAACAAGAACGAGTTTGGAGAAAGGGGGAGCGCTGATGATGAAGGCATGGGGAAGGTGAAGATGCATGCATTGGGAGAAGATTTTAGGCCCGTCTCCACCACCCGCTGCCAACCTCTAACAGGCAAGCTCGCGGGGCTTCTCCCCCAGCTTTCCCCATCCCTGCCTGTCCTCCGCTTCAAGTCCGGTGTGTGTGTGTGCTCACAACTCCGTGACAGCTTGGCCCGGCCTCGGCCCAATAGGTGAGTTGGGGGAGGGGGTCTTTCAGTACCAAAGGCTCCCGAGGCACACACTGAAACCGGGGCTCCGCATACACAGCACGCCAATCACCCACCCCCAATTCCACAAAACTTCCACCCGGAGGGCCAAAAAGGGGGAGTTTGGGCCCCTCTTTTTCAAAGCCGCCACCCCAGCCGATTCCTCGGGCAAGTCCCCTTTCTAACTCAGCCAACCATCTCCCTCCGCCGCCTCTTCCCCATCTCCCCTCTTCATCCCCAACCCCATCCGGAGTCCCTCAAAACCCGAAGAGAACTAAAAAGCGAAGGCTTCGGGGGCTTGAAGCAGAGAGAGAAAAAGATTGCAGTGGGGTCTCGCTGGAATTTTCTGCTAGTGGCGCTGCACGCAATCGCAATACAGCCGGCTCGCACGCAAGGGCGCCCCCAGACTGCCATTTTCCTGAGCCTGGCTCCCCAGTCTCTGGCTCAGGGTGAGTTAAAAGCAGCTGCTCCGAGCAGAAAGACTCAGCTATTTTCCGCTGCGGAGTCCCAGCTTCAGCTAGCAGCCAAGACTCGCTCCAGCGACAGGGCGACAGTCAGGACCACAGCCGGTGCCACTGCGGCATTGAAGGCTTAAAGAGCCTATTTGTGTTAGCTCAGCGTCATCATTGCTAAGAAGGTGCTTCGCGACAAGCTGTGCGAGCTGCGCATGGCTCTGTCGTCAGAGACAGCCGATCAGGAAGCGCAGCAACCGCCAGCCCTACTGTTGGAGCCCGGCCTTGGCCTGCACCTGAATCTCGGTCTCGGATTCGCTGGTTCCAAAGGAGGCCTTTACAAAGAGGACGCAACGATGACCAGCCCAATTGCCGGTGATGGCGGCGTCAACGGGGCGAGACCGGTCGATTCGATGGCTCCAAATCCAACGTCGCTAATGGACGAGGACTTTGACGATGCCGAAGAAGCCGAAGATGACGAAGAAAATCTTAACGATGACGATGAAGAGGAGGCTGAGCCTCTTGATGACGTCGACGAAGCTATGAGCGACAACGATCCCGACGATTCGCCAGCGCTGGTGGTGACTGCCAGACTTGGCGGAGAGGACAGATCGGATGCGATGGAGCTTGAAGAAGCTTCTCATGTTGGCGCAGTCGGACTGCCAACGATGCCAGACGATGCTAAGAAGCGCAAATTCCAGTGCCAGTACTGCGGCAAAGCCTTCTCGCTGATGAACGTGTTAAAAGTGCACGAGCGAATTCACACCGGGGAGCGGCCGTACGTCTGCACAATCTGCAACAAGGCCTTCAACCAATCCGGTGAGTTGTGCGCCTCAGCGTGTCCCGAGATCTGCGCACGTTTCACTTATATCAGTGTCTATTCTCTAGCGATAAAAAATTAAATAGACTCCTTGAACTTTTTGATTCTATTGCTTGCGAAGTTTGAAGTATAATCTAGCACCTACGCAATTTTTTCCCAGGATCGTTGAACCGGCACAAGCAGACACACGCCAAACGTTGGCACACAAACCGCTTCTACACTTGCCGCTTCTGCAGCAAGCAGTTCATTCACAGCTCTCAGCTGCAGCTCCACGAGTCCTCGCACCCGGAGATGGCAGCCGCTGCAGCAGCCGCCGCTGTGGTGTCAATCACCAGTCAGCCGGTGTCAACCAGCTGCTCCTTCGTGCCGATGTCAGCAGGTGAGGCGCACAGCTCGGTTGCGGTTAGTAGCGGACCGCTGAACCTCACATCCATGACCGCTAGCGGTCTCACTTCACCGAGCAGCTCTAGGAAACATCAGCAGAAGCAACAGCAGCATCAGCACACCATTGCCACGATAGCGGCGCAGAATGCAGTACTGGTAGCAGCCGCAGCTCACAAGCAGCAGCAGCAGCAGCAGCAGCAGCAGTCTCCACCCAAGAAGTCGTGCGCGCCCTGCAACCGAGTGTTCCAAACCGAGGAAGAATTTCAGCAGCACCAACAGGACCACTACATGGCGAACTTCGGTGAGCGCACCTGTCTATTATGCGATAAGTTCTTGTTTGACTACTCTTAGTAGTTTAGTCGAGTAAGGGTGATCTTCAAATCAAACAGTGACGCGAAAGCCTTTTTTAGTTCATTGCATTTTCTGAAGCAATGGGGAGAAGCAAGCTGAGCAAAGTCAGCGGAATGGGGAAAATTGCCTCCTCGCTGACTGTGGGTCTAGTGTCACCAATTTCCCGCCGCCCTCCTGCAATCATTATTATTATTATCGGAGACCCACGACGCTTCAAAGGCGAAATCAAGCTCAAAAGTGGATTTCCACTAGCTAGTAAATCTGTCAAAAGACCCAAAAAAGTTAGGCTTCGTTTTTATCACAATCCGCAAGCCAACTCGCCCCGCACTGTCGCCACCGACCCGCAGCCGGAGTCCTCACGGGAATGTTTCCGGAGAACCTGCCCGGTCTCGCCTGCCAGCCTCCGGCTGTTTCGGCAGCCGCTGCCGCCGCCGCGGCAGCAGCAGCCGCAGCTGCCAGCCTGCAGCTCCCAGGCGCGGCTATGCCGCCTCCGCCCGGCGCTCCATCAACGGTGGTGACATCCTGCGTGCCGTCGAAGCTGCTGCAGGCCGGCCTGCCCGTCAGCCTGCCAATCATGGCGGCTCCCGGCCTGGTCAGCCCGCTTCAGCAGCTCGCGCAGCAGATGAAGAATCCGCTGGTGCACACCTCCCAGCAGCAGCAGCAACAGCAACAGCAGATGCAGAACTCCATGAAGCAGCAGCAGGCGCTGATGCAGCAGGCTCTGGCTGCTCAACTTCTTGCTCAGATTGAGCAGCAGCAGCAGCCGCTCAGCCTCATCAAGAAGTCGCAGTCCCAAGAGGCGAACGGAGCCGCAAACTTTGCAAACGGTTGCGGTCTGATGGGACCAGCACGACCTGGCATGGTTGATGGGTCAGCCATCATCATGCCCCCAGTCATGGCGCAGCCGCTCCTGGCTCCGCCGCCGCCTCCGCTGTTGCCGCCGCCACCGCCGCCGATTCCACCACCGGCGCCTTCGATGCAGCAGCAGCAGCAAGTGTCGCAGAACTCGCAACAGCAAAGGCCAAGTTCTCACCCGACTCAGCAGCAGAAGCAGACTAAAAGAATTGACACGTCTGACTCAAATCGAAAGCCGGCGCAAAATCAGCCAGAGCAACAGCAACAGCAGCAGCATCCGGATCAGCCATACCGCTGCAGCATGTGTCACGGACGGTTCGCGGACCCAAACCAGCTGCGGGAGCACCTGCGCGCACACGACACACCGGAGGGCAAGACCTGCGTGGACTGCGGCAAGGAGTTCAATTGCGCATCGGCGCTTCGCATTCACTTCAGAACTCACTCGGGCGAGAGGCCCTACATGTGCCAGTTTTGCGGTAAGAGCTTCTCGCAGAATGGCACGCTGAAGAGGCACCACCAGACCTGCCGCACGGCCAAGGCGGTGCTGCCGACGCTCACGGACCTGCGCACCAGTCCCAACAGCAGCGAGAAGGAGAACATGCTCGAGGACGTGGTGGACGGGGCGCCAAGTCTCACTCCGCAGCCGCCGCCTCTGCTAGCCGCGGCGAGCAGCCCGTCCTGCGCCAGCGTCTCCAGCGACAGCTCAGACAGCCGCAACAGTGCTGAGAGTGGCGGCGTCGGCGAAGGCAGCGGCGATGCCGGTGGCGCCGGCAGCGGAGGAGGCGGCAGCAGCGGGGATGGCGGCAGCAGCGGGGATGGCGGCAGCAGCGGGGATGGCGGCAGCAGCGGGGATGGCAGCGGCAGGCGAAAGAGCAAGCGCACTGTTGATGACATCTGCGCCCTGCTGGCCACGGAGCGGGTCCGCCCTGACATTCACGGAGCCCCCGGCAGCGTCAGCGGCGGAGACGCCTCGCTAACGCCCGAGACGAAGCAGCGCTTCCAGGAGATTCATCAGCGGCCAGTTGGATCCATACCGCTGAACGAGCTGCTTCACTATCTGCTGCTGCGGGGACACCTGTACAGGTGCGCGCATTGCCAGGTGTTCTTCCTTGACTCGGCCATGTACTGCCTGCACATGCGGCAGCACGACCCGCAGGAGGCCTTTAAGTGCAGCCAGTGCGGCTTCACCGCCGAGGAGAGATACACCTTCAACAGTCACTTCGTTGAGCATGGCCGACCCTCTCAGCAACAGCAGCAGCAGCTGCAGCACGATATTGACTGACCAAGTGATTGTCCTGATAGTTAGTTCAGATTTCCCTAATCCTCAGAAACATACGTCACTGTGTATTGTCCACTTAGTTCGTACGCGTATTTTTTCATTGTTTTGGCACCTGGGCTAAAGTCAATAGCTCCGTCATTTTAAACAGATCATCATCAATTACCTTAGCCTATTATTTTGTACCTACATCGTTGTTTGTTTTTTAACGCTCTTTGTTAGTTTTCGTTAAATTTGCCAGCCACTGTCTGAGTAGTTTCTGAGAAAATAACTTTTCTCATATTTATCAGCGTTCAGGACGCTTTTTGTTGCAGACTTGTAAATTTCGCTTACTTATCGTTGCTATAGCCTATTTGCCTGGCATTTGTTTGCTTAGCTTTGAAAAACCCACCTGTATCCATTTCTGAGATTGTTGCTTGACTTGATTAGCAACTAAACTTGCTTGGAGAGAAGTTAACGCTACATTCGTAATGTTTTAACAGACACTTCCTAGTTTTGCAAAAATTCTGTTTAAAAGTTTTGAAAATTCTGTCTTAGAAACATGATAAAGTTTTGCTTATTAAAAATTAGGAGTAACATAATTAATTACTTCTTTTTTCATCAACAGTTCTATCACTCCTTTTCATATCCTGACTACAAGTTTTCATCAGTCAACAATAGCGTAAGGCGAATGGACCTCGGTATGTAGTTAGCAATTTTTTTATCTAAAAGACTAAACATTTTTCTCAATTAACTTAAAGTTATTGTTGATATTCTTTATCAATGAGTTGATAACAATTTGTTATTATAGCTATTTTTAAGGTTTCATCATATCTACGTGGACAGCCCAAATGCTAAAGTCTGTTTAATATATATATTTTTTTATTTATAACAAAGTTTCCAGTCCGTTAAATTAGTGTAACGAACAAGCAAAACTTATTTTTTTTAACTAGAAGTTGCGTAATTGTTTAGCTTCTCAAAGCTCGTGAATGCCTCAATAAAACATTTGTTAAAAATGAATTTTCCATTTTTTCGAATTACTGATCAATACTTCATAGTATTCTAATTTCAGTAGGGCTTGAGTAGTGCTGAAGTAGGGATTGAGTTGTGCTTGAGTAGGGATTGAGTAGTGTTGGAGTATAGATTGAGTTGTCTTAAAAGAGGGATTGAGTATTGTTAGGGTATGGATTGAGTAGTGTTCGAGTATGGATTGAGCAGTGTTGAAAGAGGGATTGAGTAGTGTTGGAGTATAGATTGAGTTGTGTTAGAGTATGGATTAAGTAGTGTTGGAGTAGGGATTGAGTAGTGTTGGAGTAGGGATTGAGTAGTGTTGGAGTAGGGATTGAGTAGTGTTGGTGTATGGATTGAGTAGTGTTGAAAGAGGGATTGAGTAGTGTTGGAGTAGGGATTGAGTAGTGTTGGAGTAGGGATTGGGTAGTGTTGGAGTAGGGATTGAGTAGTGTTGGTGTATGGATTGAGTAGTGTTGAAAGAGGGATTGAGTAGTGTTCGAGTATGGATTGAGCAGTTTTGAAAGAGGGATTGAGTAGTGTTGGAGTAGGGATTGAGTAGTGTTGGAGTAGGGATTGAGTAGTGTTGGAGTAGGGATTGAGTAGTGTTGGAGTAGGGATTAAGTAGTGTTGGAGTAGGGATTGAGTAGTGTTGGTGTATGGATTGAGTAGTGTTGAAAGAGGGATTGAGTAGTGTTGGAGTAGGGATTGAGTAATGAGAGTCTGTGAACACCCAAGAAGAGTCTGTGAATACTAAAAGTTAATGAATTGTAAACAAAAAAGCAATTGCGAGTGAGTATTGTTGCAGAAACGAAAGTATTTATTAGTCATACTGAAAACATACTTTATTTTCGGGGGAAAATCAGAAAATTATTTCTAGTAAAAAGTCAGGGCTGCAAAGCGCAGAGCAATGAAGAATTTGGAGCAGCCATCAAGTCACGCATGTCCAGTATGAAACCAGTCTCATGGATAAGCAGTGAATTTGAGATCATGCTTGTCCAAGCAACAACAATTGAGAACCCGATCAGTCTGTCAATCAGCTCTGTAAGGCAGCAGCTGAGAATTAGGGAAGCGGAGCGAAGTCGGCCCGCTGCCTAGCAACCAATGTAAACAAGCGTAAACCTTGGAGACAGGCCATCTCTGCTCACCGGGGCAAGTACTCAAGAGTGTCGGTCATGACAGTATTTTGCAGTCAAACACCGGGTTTAGCCAGGTATGTTGCGCGCATTGTTGACAGGTAAAACAGGTAAAATTATCCGCACGAAGCTTTACGAAACTGTTTTACAAAAGTGACCAAATATATTTGGAAAAATGTTCAAGACAGCACGGAATTGAGAAGTAGCAATAGCAATGCTCAGCTGAGAACACTATCAATTAAGATCAACTTTTTAACTTCTGTGTCAAAGAGACAAGATCTCAAGGAGACCCCAGACTGCCAAACAATACAGTATTCTCCAATTGCAGTGCATCACGCAGTCGATGTCGCTGAACTTCAAGGTGGCGGTGATTGTTGACAACGGTGCCGTGAACAGATCCGTCATTGACAACGCCTTCAGCCACCGAGTCAACTCCAACTGGCGAGTCCTGCTCGGTCACTCTGTCAGCTACGTCGAGGTCAACGCCACATCGTGCAGTGCAACGCAAATCGTCAAGTCACGTGAGTCACTAATCAGGCGTACAGTTCATATTTGTGTGCACAATATTCGGTTATCGAAACGCGGCCCGCAGTGTGTCAGCAGACCGGACTGTCGGGTGTCATCGCGGTGGGTCAGTGCGGAACTCTGTCGCAGATTTCGGCAGCCACAAAGACCATGCGACTGCCGCTCATCTCACTGCCGACAGGAATATGCGATCACCAATATTCTGCTTCAGGTGAGACCTTGCTACTCGTTGCTGCAACTTTGAGCACTATATCTCAAACACTGTCGATGTTTCGATTTGTGGCACCATTCTCCGACACTCCAGACTTCAACTGGTTCTACAACTGCGAACAATTTAGCACGAAGCTAATTACTGTGAGTAGTGTGCTGAGCTTGGAAACGGTAAAAATGATACATCGCATGTTAGCGCATCCTATATTTTCTATGTAAAATCGAACCCCACTCACGCAACTGTTCATCGTACGGCAAACTGCAGCTATGTGGATTTGATGGACGAGATTTTCAACACCGCTACAATGCACTTCGCTTTTCCGGACGATGCCTGTCTTGCCGAAGTGATGGTCTTTTAGTGAGTGAAGTTGCTTACTTGTGGGGGAGGCGGCTAGCAAGTCTTTGTCTTAGCAAGAGCTCGTTAGGGTGAGTTTATGGGTGACTTCCTTATCAATGGATCTTATATGTGCTTTTATGAGTGAGTGTTGTTATGAATGAGCTAGATTTTACCCATTGGTTTGAGCTTTCGACTTCTCAACGAGAATGGAAAATATTTTTGTTCTTGAGCTATACATTTAATTCTTCAGTGCCTCAGTTCATTTAGCTTGCAAAAAACTGATACCAGCATCAGCTGGGCTAGAAATTTGAATTGGTGGGGCCGACCTACCCAGTCCATGGACTGAACAGCTGTACGCACATTGGACTGAACAGCTTTACGCAGCCTTTGGAAGTGCCGCGCAATGCCAAGTGCTGCGCATCTAGCCCGACTTGGCTAGTTGTCGTTCTAATCTCAAACTATTTTCTATGAAAGAGCGATTAAAAAGAAACAAGGTTGATTTGTTTCTTGTGGTTGTCCATTATTTTTTTTAAAGACTTGGTATGTCGAATCTCAATGCCATTTCCAGATTCCAGAAGATGAAGGAGGATTGCGTGACGCAGAAGCTATTCAACAAGTCCCGTCCAACGCCGCAGAGACGCAGTTTTTTGTTTTAGTAAGCTAAAAATCACGTTTCAGTGTCATTGCATTGTCCATTAACGAGCGTCAAATTCTCGATAAATGAAAATTGAGAAATAAACACATTTGAAAAAACAGACACAAAGACGTACCGTCTAAGGTTTCATTAAACTGAATGTGCTCAAGGTGCAACCACACACCTAAGAAGAAAACTCAGTGCTTAGCAACTAAACGTTAAATTACATCTCAATCGACTTCAACCGTAACACAATACCAGGAAACTCATCCGCAGTGCTTTGATCCGATGTCAACAATCACTAAGCGAAGCGGGCACAACCAAACTTTCTCCGTGTAAAACACTCAACCTAGCTGGCTGCAGTCTAAATTCAGAGCCCCAAAATTCAAAACGAAAACGGATGGTTCTTACCTGAGTCGGTACTTGCAATTGAGAAAAATTGCTCATGAAAACATTGAGAACAAATTATGTCCGATTGAATGACTTTTTCGTTCAAACGAAGAGTTGCTAAGAAACAAATCGCAACACGCTTGACCAATTAAAAAATGTATATATAAATGTCAAAAACTAAATACGGTGAAAAAAAGTCTAACTTACTTGTTCTAAGAGCCAACACCATGGCTGTGCTGCTGTTTTCATTGCTGCTCGCGCAGTGCATCGCGCAGTCGATGTCGCTGAACTTCAAGGTGGCGGTGATTGTTGAGAACGGTGCCGTGAACAGATCCGTCATTGACAACGCCTTCAGCCACCGAGTCAACTCCAACTGGCGAGTCCTGCTCGGTCACTCTGTCAGCTACGTCGAGGTCAACGCCACATCGTGCAGTGCAACGCAAATCGTCAAGTCACGTGAGTCACTAATCAGGCGAACAGTTCATATTTGTGTGCACAATATTCGGTTATCGAAACGCGGCCCGCAGTGTGTCAGCAGACCGGACTGTCGGGTGTCATCGCGGTGGGTCAGTGCGGAACTCTGTCGCAGATTTCGGCAGCCACAAAGACCATGCGACTGCCGCTCATCTCACTGCCGACAGGAATATGCGATCACCAATATTCTGCTTCAGGTGAGACCTTGCTACTCGTTGCTGCAACTTTGAGCACTATATCTCAAGCACTGTCGATGTTTCGATTTGTGGCACCATTCTCCGACACTCCAGACTTCAACTTGTTCGGAGTGCACACCTCGTGGCACATGGTGAATGCTGCAGTGGAGGCGATGGCAGCAAAGGCAGCGATGCAGGTCGCAATCTTCTTCGACAGCAAACAGAGTAAGAGTAAAATATGCCTATCAGTGCGACAAGAAATGCTTGTATGATTTCATTGAAAGCAAAGCACAACGCAACGTTTGTGTAGGCTCGGCGGTCCTGCAGACGTTGCAAAACTCGCTCACAAAGCGTGGAATCAGCTCTCTCACATTCCAAGTGGACTCAAACAGTGGTGTTCTGATCTCAAGCCTCGACTCGCACTTGACTCGACTGCTCAAGAAGAAGGTGTACCACATTCTGGTGCTGGCTGAGCCACCAAGCGTGTTTGCCATTCTCGATCACGCAAACGTGTCCCTGGTGCTGCAGCAGAACTACTTCTGGCTCATCATCGACACGGGAATCGCCAAGGCACAACTGAGACCTCGCATTCTTCCGAACTCGAATGTCGCTCTCGTGAGAGGAGGCACAACGGGACTGAATGTTCCCGGATCGTGCTCTGCTCCAGTGCGAGACGTGTTCGACAGTTGCGACACGGACTGGATCCGAGTAACTCTTTCACCTGATGACAGTTGACCAAATAACCATTTCGGATATTTAGAAAGCATTGACAAATACAACCAAATAATATTTTCAGACTCTCGATGCTCGGTTCATCGATGCAGTCGAGGCTCTCGCGAAGGCTCTGAACGACTCGGTCACGGAAGCGTCCTTCAATCCGAGCAACGCCACATGCAGTCCATTGCAGGTGTGGAGCTCGGGACCCTCCGTCTATTTGAAGCTGATGAATGTGAGTGCACTGCTTTTGACATTTTACCATGTACCCGGGATGAGATGCGATGAGGCTTGCGTGAGCATTGTGTCACTTTGACTTCTCATGTGACAGATGTCGAGCTACAACTCGAATCGAGGCCTCATATCGTTCAACTCTTCGACTGGTCACTTCGACGCTCAAGGCATTGAGGTGGTCGGCAGCTATAACGAGAGACTGTCATCGCCTCTCCAGTTCATCCAGTCCGCGATTTACAGCACCGAGAGCAGCTCGCTGAGCGTTCAGTTCCGAGAGAAGGGCTTGCATCTCGTATTCCCGAACACCTTCATTGGATTCAAGAATGAGACGATAATTATTTGCAGTCCTGAAGTAGGCAAGCTTCTAGTACTGTCGATTTTACATTCGAATTTGGTTGACTGTTTGAACTTCAAACAGGAGCTCGTTCATTGTAGATTCTACCGTTCACAAGGTATACTCAGCCGCCGTTTTTTAACAAGACTGTGATCGCAACAGGAATGCTGACTGATATCTTGGAGATTCTATCGAAACGTTTGGACTTTCGGTGAGAATCGTATCTTTTGCACACGCTGGTTTCTGGTACGAAGTGTCGGCTCTGCAATTTTCTTTATCGGTGACCATACAGGTACATACTGAAGACGCCAGACGACGGACAGTGGGGTGGACCGCAACCTGGAAAGAGTTACTTCTCCGGTTGCGTTGGAGAAGTCCAGAGAGGAGTGAGTCATTGTGCTTCACCTTTATCAACAGATGTGTGCAAATTGATAGAATCTACAAACCAATAATTTAAGAGCAACTGCTGCAAATGATTGAACTGCAAAAATTAATAAACGTTTCAGCTCGCCAGACTGGGCGGCGGCCCGTTTACCAAGACCAGCGTCCGCGACGGTGTTGTTGACTTCGCTACGCCGCTGTTCCAAGAAGCCAATGGCATTCTAGTGCCCCGGCCCCCGCCTGCGTCCAAGCTGTGGAATGTCTACACACCGTTCAACTACGATGTGTGGATTCTGATTATTGTCCTTCTCTTTGTCTGCGCCGGTCTGACCTGGGTCCTTGCCTATTTTTCACCTTTCACCGCGTTCAACCTGAACCTGGAGTTCGCCATCGCTGACGAGATCTGGTTGCAGGAGTATCTTTGGAGTGTGGTTGGCAGCTTCCTGCAGCAGGGTCAGGACTTTTATCCGTTCGCTATGTCTCCGAGAGCTGTGATGGCCTTCTGGTGGATGTTCACCGTTGTTGTCTATGGCGCTTATACAGGTAAGTGCTTTACTGGAATAAGTGCACTGAGGCATTTGTTTCGAAGTTCAAAGCTTGATCGAGTGGGCTAAAAAATTATAGGTTAAGTAGTTAGTGCAATATTACTTCTAGTTTTTATGAAAAAAGTATAACTGGTGCGATTACGAGCTATACCAAATTTTATGAATAACACTTATTTATGAACAAATTAACAAAAACATGAGCTTTATTGCAAGAATCTGGCTGTTGCTGCATTTGTCATCATTGTCTGGGTGCCTGATTCCCTATACGGAGTACTCACAATTACTTTCATTGAAAGTAATACTTGTAAATAGGATTTATCTTCGATAGTTCCCCATGTGACTATTGAATCTTATTCCCATTTTTTATTCTCCGACGAACAAAATACCTCACCGAAACCACCGATTTCCATGTCCAGCCAAGTGTGGTCATCCTGTGATAGGGAAGCCATTTCATTTGAAAGTCTGAACCATATAGACACAGATTTATGAACATACTAAAACTGGAACTATTTTATAGGATGAAAGTTGGAGGCTGAGTGGCAGAGCGGTTAACGCGTTTGTCACTCGCACTTAAGGTCCCTGAGCTCGATAACGCGGCAATGCCACACTCATTTGGGGCGCAGCCGCGGAGAGATTGTTATATGAGGATGAAATTTACGCCCTTGAGGGCCAACCTCCAAGGCACAGCGATAGTGCTCAGTGCCTGACGATGAGAAAGTGAGAAAGCGGAATGGGCAGAATTGCCTCCTCGCTGGCTGCGGGTCTGGTGTCACCAAGTGATGTGCCCGTGCCCGCAGCCCTCCTGCAAGTATTATATTATTATATATTATTATTATATTAAGATGAAAGTTCAAGCAGCTCATTTTATTTATGGACTAAAAAGCGATAATTTTCATCTATTTGAAAGCGGGGTCGATTAAAAAACTTTGGATGAACTTGTCCGTATACTTGAAAAATTATCAGGTGACCTAACTGCTCACCTGACCATCAGCATTACGGACCTGCCGATCAAGACGCTGGACGACTTGGTCTCGCAGTCGGCCATCAAGCCGCTGCTACCAGCCGCTACAAACATTGAAACTCTCGTGTCCATGAGCACTGGCGGAGTCTATAGGAAAGTGGCGGAGAGCATGGTTCTTGCCGAGAGCGTTAACAGCTGCATTGATCGGGTCTGTGCTTGCCATCTGTTTATGGTTATCTTGCTTTCAATTTTGCTTGTTATCAATCAACAATCAAATGTTAAAATGTAGAAGAAATGTGGAAGTACGAGCGTAATTCTATGTGCATTCTTAACATATGAGCGATGATAATAATATTATGTGCTGGAGGCTGGGCGAGCCAGTAGTGATCCTGTCCATTTCGCTGACCCGTGAGCACACACTCACACGGGTGTGTACATCTGTACTCACCCTCACAGTGCTTTTGGGGGTTAGCCCCTGAAAGGCAATAAGTCTATAAGCCTCCTCTTCGCGGCTGTGCCCTAATGAATGAGGCCTCGGAATCGAGCTCAGGACCATGGTGCCAATGAGCAACAATTGGGAACGACAATAATTGAAGTCCATTTGAACTTAAACGTAAACTGCCTCTGAAAGATCACAAGTGCCAGCTTCTGCACCAAAAGTTAACAAGCTGCATGGCGAATTCTTCCACAAATATAGCTCTTTCTCCGTCCCCACCGCAGGTGTTCAAAGAGAGTGTGGCCTGCATCACGGACTACACTGCACTGCTGTACGTGGCCAGGGCTAACTGTAGCCAGGTCTACCTGGCCAATGAGGTCTTCAATACGGCCACTGTGGCCTTCGTGTACCCGGACGACGCGTTCTACGGTCCCAACTTTGACTTTCAGTGAGCAAAAAGCTGAAATGGTGGTTTTGAGGCGTTTGTAACCAGGGACATGCAAATCACACGAATGTGCAAGAGAAAACTGCAAAGTCAGACTCTTAATGATCTTTTCGTTCAAATATGTTGACACGAATCGAGCATCTTGCGTACTTGTACTGTAGTAGTCCGTTGCTACTGGTGGCAAGGTTCTATGGTTCTCTAAGTTTTCCTAAAACCTACTTCTCATAAAGTCAATCGAACTGACCCCCAACCGTCCCTGTAGGTTCCAAAAGATGCAGGAGACGGGCATCCTTCATAAGCTGTTCAACACCTACTGGTCAAGCGACGCCGTCTGCTCTACCGGAAGCTCCACCGAAGCCGACTCCATCAACCTGGAGGGCAGCGGTGGCTGCTTCATCGTCACCCTGGCCTTCTACGTGCTGGGCATTGTGATTCTGTTCGTGGAGCTGCTGTGGACCAAGGCGCTGAAGAAGCAGCCTCTCGACTGTGCCGTCTACTGAGCGGCTGAACGAGGAGCTCAGTCGGTAGCGACCTGACCGACGGACTGTCGCAAACTCTCCAGTGACACGAACTTGTTTAGTCAAGCGAACAGTCTTAGATTAGCACACAAGTAGTTTGCACCTGGTGTGTTAAACTGCCGAGCCCATCAAATTTTTTCCTTTTCCTTTACACATACAACCTTGCACATTCCGATTAGTTAGCTCGTAGAAACCGACGGTAACTACGCTAGTTTTCACTCTGAATCCCTATGATGCACACGCATCGAAAATGTGTTACTGCTGCCGATAATGCGTTATTATCTGCTGGTATTGTGATACTAGCGGCCCACCTGATCTCGTCAAATCTGCTGCGTATGTTACGAAAGTAACTCGCTTATGTAATCTAGTGATAGATTCGGCCAACTTTAGAGCATACGCTCGTATGTGAGCAACCACAGAGAGATTAGACTAAGAGAGATGAGACTAAGAGAGGTGAGACTAAGAGAGGTGAGACTAAGAGAGGTGAGACTAAGAGAGGTGAGACTAAGAGAGGTGAGACTAAGAGAGGTGAGACAGGCGAGGGATGAGACTAAGAGAGATGAGACTAAGAGAGGTGAGACTAAGAGAGGTGAGACTAAGAGAGATGAGACTAAGAGAGGTGAGACTAAGAGAGGTGAGACAGGCGAGGGATGAGACTAAGAGAGATGAGACTAAGAGAGGTGAGACTAAGAGAGATGAGACTAAGAGAGGTGAGACTAAGAGAGATGAGACTAAGAGAGGTGAGACTAAGAGAGGTGAGACTAAGAGAGGTGAGACAGGCGAGGGATGAGACTAAGAGAGATGAGACTAAGAGAGATAAAACAGGCGAGGGATGAGACTAAGTGAGGTGAGACTAAGAGAGGTGAGACAGGCGAGGGATGAGACTAAGAGAGATGAGACTAAGAGAGATGAGACTAAGAGAGATAAAACAGGCGAGGGATGAGACTAAGAGAGGTGAGACTAAGAGAGGTGAGACTAAGAGAGGTGAGACTAAGAGAGGTGAGACTAAGAGAGGTGAGACTAAGAGAGGTGAGACTAAGAGAGGTGAGACAGGCGAGGGATGAGACTAAGAGAGATGAGACTAAGAGAGATGAGACTAAGAGAGATAAAACAGGCGAGGGATGAGACTAAGTGAGGTGAGACTAAGAGAGGTGAGACAGGCGAGGGATGAGACTAAGTGAGGTGAGACTAAGAGAGATGAGACTAAGAGAGATAAAACAGGCGAGGGATGAGACTAAGAGAGATGAGACTAAGAGAGGTGAGACTAAGAGAGGTGAGACTAAGAGAGGTGAGACTAAGAGAGGTGAGACTAAGAGAGGTGAGACAGGCGAGGGATGAGACTAAGAGAGATGAGACTAAGAGAGATGAGACTAAGAGAGATAAAACAGGCGAGGGATGAGACTAAGAGAGGTGAGACTAAGAGAGGTGAGACTAAGAGAGGTGAGACTAAGAGAGGTGAGACAGGCGAGGGATGAGACTAAGAGAGATGAGACTAAGAGAGATGAGACTAAGAGAGATAAAACAGGCGAGGGATGAGACTAAGTGAGGTGAGACTAAGAGAGGTGAGACAGGCGAGGGATGAGACTAAGTGAGGTGAGACTAAGAGAGATGAGACTAAGAGAGATAAAACAGGCGAGGGATGAGACTAAGAGAGGTGAGACTAAGAGAGGTGAGACTAAGAGAGGTGAGACTAAGAGAGGTGAGACTAAGAGAGGTGAGACTAAGAGAGGTGAGACAGGCGAGGGATGAGACTAAGAGAGATGAGACTAAGAGAGATGAGACAGGCTAGGGATGAGACTAAGAGAGATGAGACTAAGAGAGATGAGACAGGCTAGGGATGAGACTAAGTGAGGTGAGACTAAGAGAGGTGAGACAGGCGAGGGATAAGACCAAGAGAAATGAGACAGGCGAGGGATGAGACTACGAGAGATGAGACTAAGAGAGATGAGACAGGCTAGGGATGAGACTAAGAGAGATGAGACTAAGAGAGATGAGACAGGCTAGGGATGAGACTAAGTGAGGTGAGACTAAGAGAGGTGAGACAGGCGAGGGATGAGACCAAGAGAAATGAGAGAGGCGAGGGATGAGACTACGAGGGAGGAGACAGGGGAGAGATCAGACAGGAGAAATTAGAGAAAGGTGAGTATGTATGGCTAAGGCCATTTTTAGCAAAATATCTATCCATTTGGTGTCATTAGGTATGAAAAAATCAAAACACAGTTTTATTTTCTAAAATAAAGTTGCACGTGTCAGGACGTTCGCTAAAATACTCCAGTCACCCAGTCTAAAAGTTGATTTGGTAAGGTTGCAAAAATCGATAAAGTGAATTTCACGAACCATCGCCTCCGTGACAAACGATAAATAGCATGTTAAACTAAAAAAATCGCGAAGAATCTCATTTTACCAGCTCCAATGAACACTCAGACAAACGGGTGAGGTTTCTACATATAGATGAACCTCTGATCAGTAATTGGGACCCGGTCACGCATTGGATGCAGTAAAAAACATCCACTTCCGTATGCCTAGTTCTCTCACGCTGACAAAATCGATTATGAAGAGGAAACTAAGCTATGCAGCCAGACATACTCCTACTTGGACTGTCCATCATGACTTTTTTCACACAATGACTACTTTTCCGAAAGGCAAATTCGTACGTCACACACCACAACAGAGAAGTCGATAAAGGACCAGTGGGTTAGCAAAGCTACTTACTGGCTACAATGTTAGGATGAAGAAACGGAAATCTGAACTGATCTTCAATTCTGCAGTCTCACTTTTCAGTTTCAATCAATTTAGCGGTGAGAAGCTGTAGTACTCAACCGAGAAGATGCTCAAATACCTGCAATTATATATTCAGTGTGAAATTTAAGAAAAAAGCCTGACCATACTTGTAAGAGAATACGCTTTTAAATGCGTATTGTGGTGACAAGGTTGCTAAACAACAGGAAAAACAAATCAAAAGTATAAAGTGAACTCTGAACCTATAACGGAATAACCCAATCAATGTTTGCCAAGAAAGCACCATGGCTGTGCTGCTGGTTTCATTGCTGCTCGCGCAGTGCATCGCGCAGTCGATGTCGCTGAACTTCAAGGTGGCGGTGATTGTTGAGAACGGTGCCGTGAACAGATCCGTCATTGACAACGCCTTCAGCCACCGAGTCAACTCCAACTGGCGAGTCCTGCTCGGTCACTCTGTCAGCTACGTCGAGGTCAACGCCACATCGTGCAGTGCAACGCAAATCGTCAAGTCACGTGAGTCACTAATCAGGCGAACAGTTCATATTTGTGTGCACAATATTCGGTTATCGAAACGCGGCCCGCAGTGTGTCAGCAGACCGGACTGTCGGGTGTCATCGCGGTGGGTCAGTGCGGAACTCTGTCGCAGATTTCGGCAGCCACAAAGACCATGCGACTGCCGCTCATCTCACTGCCGACAGGAATATGCGATCACCAATATTCTGCTTCAGGTGAGTCATATCTACTCGTTGCTGCATCCTTGAGCACTATATCTCAAGCACTGTCGATGTTTCGATTTGTGGCACCATTCTCCGACACTCCAGACTTCAACTTGTTCGGAGTGCACACCTCGTGGCACATGGTGAATGCTGCAGTGGAGGCGATGGCAGCAAAGGCAGCGATGCAGGTCGCAATCTTCTTCGACAGCAAACAGAGTAAGAGTAAAATATGCCTATCAGTGCGACAAGAAATGCTTGTATGATTTCATTGAAAGCAAAGCACAACACAACGTTTGTGTAGGCTCGGCGGTCCTGCAGACGTTGCAAAACTCGCTCACAAAGCGTGGAATCAGCTCTCTCACATTCCAAGTGGACTCAAACAGTGGTGTTCTGATCTCAAGCCTCGACTCGCACTTGACTCGACTGCTCAAGAAGAAGGTGTACCACATTCTGGTGCTGGCTGAGCCACCAAGCGTGTTTGCCATTCTCGATCACGCAAACGTGTCCCTGGTGCTGCAGCAGAACTACTTCTGGCTCATCATCGACACGGGAATCGCCAAGGCACAACTGAGACCTCGCATTCTTCCGAACTCGAATGTCGCTCTCGTGAGAGGAGGCACAACGGGACTGAATGTTCCCGGATCGTGCTCTGCTCCAGTGCGAGACGTGTTCGACAGTTGCGACACGGACTGGATCCGAGTAACTCTTTCACCTGATGACAGTTGACCAAATAACCATTTTGGATATTTAGAAAGCATTGACAAATACAACCAAATAATATTTTCAGACTCTCGATGCTCGGTTCATCGATGCAGTCGAGGCTCTCGCGAAGGCTCTGAACGACTCGGTCACGGAAGCGTCCTTCAATCCGAGCAACGCCACATGCAGTCCATTGCAGGTGTGGAGCTCGGGACCCTCCGTCTATTTGAAGCTGATGAATGTGAGTGCACTGCTTTTGACATTTTACCATGTACCCGGGATGAGATGCGATGAGGCTTGCGTGAGCATTGTGTCACTTTGGCTTCTCATGTGACAGATGTCGAGCTACAACTCGAATCGAGGCCTCATATCGTTCAACTCTTCGACTGGTCACTTCGAAGCTCAAGGCATTGAGGTGGTCGGCAGCTATAACGAGAGACTGTCATCGCCTCTCCAGTTCATCCAGTCCGCGATTTACAGCACCGAGAGCAGCTCGCTGAGCGTTCAGTTCCGAGAGAAAGGCTTGCATCTCGTATTCCCGAACACCTTCATTGGATTCAAGAATGAGACGATTCGTGTCTGCTGTACTGATGTATGTGTTCTTCTGGACACATTATCTGTCACTTTTAGTTCGCACTTTGGGTTCTCAATCTAAAACTTTAAACTTTCCAGATACTTCCATTTGCGGTTTATGAGCAAGTTTTCCCAAATAAGACAGTTATTGTTAGTGGAATGGTCAAGGATGTTCTAGACATTTTGTCCAAAAAGCTGGACTTCAAGTGAGTATTATTTTATTTCCTATTGCACACACGGTCTGATATTGTCGAATTTACTCGTAATTTATGTAAGTTATCCACAAAATGTACACTTTAAGTAGCTGCCTGCTTTTGAGTGTACATTTGTTCTCAACTAGAGATACGTTTGTACGCTCTTTAAAAAATCAGTGGGACATGTCTATTCTAATTGAGTTGTAGACTTCTGGCACGAACCCCTAGTTTTGGCAGAGAAACAATCGGAACTGCAACTTTGAGGCTTAAATATGTTATGGATGTTGAATAACAGATTTTTAATTCGCTTGGCGCCAATCACGGTTACTTTGTTACTTTCGATGGTATTGTATTTAAAAATTAGAAATTCAAAACAGCTCTGTTTTTCTTGAATTTTCTTCTGGCTTGACATGTTGGCCTACAAACCATGACTTCAAACAGGTACACGGTGAAGGCACCTGACGATGGACAATGGGGTGGGCCGCAAGCCGGCAAGAGCTATTTCTCGGGCTGCGTCGGAGAGCTACAGAGGGGTGTAAGTAGCAGGTATTCGAATTGTTTCAATCGCTTTTATAAAGACCAGGGAGATTATCCCCATCGTGATCATGAACGATTTGCAGATTGTCGACTTGGGGGGCAGCACCTTCACCAAGACCAGCATCCGCGACGGCGTTGTTGACTTCGCTACGCCGCTGTTCCAAGAAGCCAATGGCATTCTAGTGCCCCGGCCCCCGCCTGCGTCCAAGCTGTGGAATGTCTACACACCGTTAAACTACGATGTGTGGATTCTCGTGGTCGTGTTTATCTTTGCCTCATCCGCAATCACCTGGTTCCTGGCCTTTTACTCGCCTTTCTCGGCCTACAACCTGAACCTGGAGTTCGCCATCGCTGACGAGATATGGTTGCAGGAGTACCTGTGGAGTGCGGTCGGCAGCTTCCTGCAGCAGGGCCAGGACTTTTATCCGTTCGCCATGTCTCCGCGAGCTGTGATGGCCTTCTGGTGGATGTTCACCGTGATTGTCTACGGCACATACACAGGTGTGCAATAATTTTATTTACAAAAATCTGCTCATTGGCATGCAAGTATAAAAATATTGTTCTGACATTTCACAGCAGAAATAATTTAGGACATAAATTGGGCATTTTTCAGCAGACCATTATCAATAGCACATACATATATATAGCTCATATATAATCCTAGGCGACCTGACCGCACACCTGACAATCAGCATCACCGACCTGCCCATTAAAACGCTGGATGACTTAGTGTCCCAATCCGCCATCAAGCCGTTGGTGCCATTCGCCACAAACATCGAGACTCTGTTTTCCATGAGCACGAGCGGGCCGTATCGCAAAATTGCAGACACCATGTTGCTAGCAGATTCCATCAACAGCTGCATCGATCGGGTCTGTAATCATTTTTTCCTGTGTTATTCGAAGCAATGCAGTTTTTTCGGTTAATTTGCCAGTCCAGGCTGAATCAGACAAAAGCATTGCAACACATCTCACATAACAGCTCGCATTTCTTACAGCTTGAGAAATCTGCTAAAACCAATGTTGAAAGTGAATCAACGACCCGCTGTAGGTATTCAAGGAGAATGTGGCCTGCATCACGGACTACACTGCCCTGTTGTATGTGGCCAAAGCCAACTGCAGCAAGGTCTACCTGGCTGACGAGATATTCAACACGGCCACAGTGTCCTTTATGTACCCAGAGGACGCCTTCTACCAACAGAGCTTCGACTTCGAGTAAGTCTCATGGACAAAGCAATAGAAGCGCTTATGTGAATCTCACATGCTATTTTTGCTGATAATTAGCATTTTGACCGAAAGCTGAATGCAGATATTAAAGTGATCTTAGAGACGAAGGGTTAGACGCAGGTCAGTTTATAACTAGAATATATTAAAATATCTGACCATCCGATTTTTTCCAGTCTAGAAGAGAGCCAATCAGATGTTAAAACGTTAATTTCAGGTTCCAGAAGATGCAGGAGACGGGCATCATGCAGAAGCTGTTCAACACCTACTGGTCAAGCGACGCCGTCTGCTCTACCGGAAGCTCCACCGAAGCCGACTCCATCAACCTGGAGGGCAGCGGTGGTTGCTTCATCGTCACCCTGGCCTTCTACGTGCTGGGCATTGTGATTCTGTTCGTGGAGCTGCTGTGGACCAAGGCGCTGAAGAAGCAGCCTCTCGACTGTGCCGTCTACTGAGCGGCTGAACGAGGAGCTCAGTCGGTAGCGACCTGACCGACGGACTGTCGCAAACCCTCCAGTGAAGCGAACTTGTTTAGTCAAGCGAACAGTCGTAGATTAGCACACATAGTATGCACCAGGTGTGTTAAACTTTACATTCCACACCTTTCTCTGGCCCAACGTATTTGTTGTCATGCGCCGTTTGTACAACCTGTTTTATCAGTGAATTTTTCTCGACTTAAGGCCTCATGTGTTTATCTTTGGCATTACTATATCCTCCCATAGAAGATATTTCTTGCTTTAACTAGGTCCAGTCATAACTTAACGCGGTTTAATCTTGGGTCCCTTCTTCTGATAAATGTAACCATATTTTTTTTGCTGCTAACAATCACCGATACCGTTTATAAGCTTTTGGTCCAATGGTCCTTCGCACTGCCATCAAAACAGGCCATAGCACACGATTGTACATTATGTATAAGATAATACCCCAGATTTTATATCCTTGGCACGGCTAAGGATGCGTTTCATGGCCGAAGCGAAGCCGGTGCCAAGAAACTGCGTCCGAGAAGTGGCCTAGGCCATAGACAACGAAATCTGGGGTATTGTAATATTTAATATCCAGATTGGGCAGCGGATGCGTTCCAAGCCGGTTTCGCCATAGACAACGAAAATTAAATTATTTTAGGCCATGAAATGAAATTGACGGTTTAGATAGGGAGCCAAGCTGGAGATAAAAATATGTTCAGAAACAACTGGCCATTTGGTGGAAGTTTGAATGAGCCTTTAGAGAAGTATAAAATAATCCCCACTTGATTTCGTTTCTTTGGCCTAGGAGTCGTTCTAGGCCATAGACAATGATTTCAAGTGGGGATTTTAATATTTAATTGTCGCACGGCTCGACCCAGTGATTCTGCCATAGACAAGTATTTCTTGGCCTCCAAGAAACGCCTGAGTGGAGTCTCAACTACATGGAAAGAATGGTTTTTTAGCCATAGACAAGTATTTCTTGGAGTCCAAGAAATGAAAATACACTGAGGAGATAGGCAGCTGGTCGAGGCCAAAGCGGGGATTAAATCAAGATTATGCCATAGAAATGTTTGTTAATGCACAAAGCGTACCAAGGTGTAGCTTATGATTTTCTACCGAAATCCGACTTAATGCACCAAGCACCATGTCTAGAACTACACCAAGTCTGGTACTTGTATTTAGGTAAAGAGTACGAAATGACTAAATAAAGCAGGCTTTAATTGCGAATTTTAACTGGCTAATACTTTGTCTAATAAAAACCTACCTAAAACTATTTGTGACGCCATGTTAAAGATTGCATGTCTGAGGTGCGACCACCTTAAAAGCAATGCATTTGAATCATTAATCCTCGGTTGACAATGGTAACATTAGTTGAAAAAGGGATTCGACTGGTCCTCAAGGACAAAAATTATGAAACATATACGAGTAATTTCCTGTTGCAAACGTCAACAGGTATCGAATAGAAAGCCTATGTGCATCCAAAAGTCAGGAAGAAGCGACAGACAATATGGTGCAATCATAAAAACAAATATTTTTCCACATGGATCTAGAGAACATTCCGATAGATTAGAAACTCAAGCAAGAAGAATCCGTTCATGTGCAATGAGTCGCTCCACAGCCATCACTAGGCACTGTCACCAAGACAGACATGCGTAAACTGATCCGAAAGGACACAGATTTACTCAATTTAACTAAAGTTTTCAAATCGCTAAAAAGTGAAACTCAAGCACAATGCAAAGCATGTTCAATTACTTTCAAATTCACGTGAATCCCGCGCGATACATCCCCAAGAATGAAATTTAAGTATGGTTGCACTATCTCAAAAGGAAGGTAAGTAAATTAAGTTATTTTCATATTAAATAGAATAGCTACAGTACTCCATGTTGCCTGACTGAAAAATTAGACAAAAGGTTGCTAAGCAACAGCAGAAAAACAAGTGAACCTATAAAAAAGAAACATCCAAACCATTATGGAAAAAATGTTGGCCAACACCATGGCTTTGCTGCTGGTTTCATTGCTGCTCGCGCAGTGCATCGCGCAGTCGATGTCGCTGAACTTCAAGGTGGCGGTGATTGTTGAGAACGGTGCCGTGAACAGATCCGTCATTGACAACGCCTTCAGCCACCGAGTCAACTCCAACTGGCGAGTCCTGCTCGGTCACTCTGTCAGCTACGTCGAGGTCAACGCCACATCGTGCAGTGCAACGCAAATCGTCAAGTCACGTGAGTCACTAATCAGGCGTACAGTTCATATTTGTGTGCACAATATTCGGTTATCGAAACGCGGCCCGCAGTGTGTCAGCAGACCGGACTGTCGGGTGTCATCGCGGTGGGTCAGTGCGGAACTCTGTCGCAGATTTCGGCAGCCACAAAGACCATGCGACTGCCGCTCATCTCACTGCCGACAGGAATATGCGATCACCAATATTCTGCTTCAGGTGAGTCATATCTACTCGTTGCTGCATCCTTGAGCACTATATCTCAAGCACTGTCGATGTTTCGATTTGTGGCACCATTCTCCGACACTCCAGACTTCAACTTGTTCGGAGTGCACACCTCGTGGCACATGGTGAATGCTGCAGTGGAGGCGATGGCAGCAAAGGCAGCGATGCAGGTCGCAATCTTCTTCGACAGCAAACAGAGTAAGAGTAAAAGATGCCTATCAGTGCGACAAGAAATGCTTGTATGATTTTATTGAAAGCAAAGCACAACACAACGTTTGTGTAGGCTCGGCGGTCCTGCAGACGTTGCAAAACTCGCTCACAAAGCGTGGAATCAGCTCTCTCACATTCCAAGTGGACTCAAACAGTGGTGTTCTGATCTCAAACCTCGACTCGCACTTGACTCGACTGCTCAAGAAGAAGGTGTACCACATGCTGGTGCTGGCTGAGCCACCAAGCGTGTTTGCCATTCTCGATCACGCAAACGTGTCCCTGGTGCTGCAGCAGAACTACTTCTGGCTCATCATCGACACGGGAATCGCCAAGGCACAACTGAGACCTCGCATTCTTCCGAACTCGAATGTCGCTCTCGTGAGAGGAGGCACAACGGGACTGAATGTTCCCGGATCGTGCTCTGCTCCAGTGCGAGACGTGTTCGACAGTTGCGACACGGACTGGATCCGAGTAACTCTTTCCCCTGATGACAGTTGACCAAATAACTTTTACGAGCATAGATAGCAGTGATTAATGTATCAAAGATCAATTTTCAGACTCTCGATGCTCGGTTCATCGATGCAGTCGAGGCTCTCGCGAAGGCTCTGAACGACTCGGTCACGGAAGCGTCCTTCAATCCGAGCAACGCCACATGCAGTCCATTGCAGGTGTGGAGCTCGGGACCCTCCGTCTATTCGAAGCTGATGAATGTGAGTGCACTGCTTTTGACATTTTACCATGTACCCGGGATGAGATGCGATGAGGCTTGCGTGAGCATTGTGTCACTTTGGCTTCTCATGTGACAGATGTCGAGCTACAACTCGAATCGAGGCCTCATATCGTTCAACTCTTCGACTGGTCACTTCGACGCTCAAGGCATTGAGGTGGTCGGCAGCTATAACGAGAGACTGTCATCGCCTCTCCAGTTCATCCAGTCCGCGATGTACAGCACCGAGAGCAGCTCGCTGAGCGTTCAGTTCCGAGAGAAGGGCTTGCATCTCGTATTCCCGAACACCTTCATTGGATTCAAGAATGAGACGATTCGTATCTGCAGTCCCGATGTAGTGCTTCTTTGCCGTTGAATTTTTCGTCGGACTATTTTTATTGTACTGTATTACTTGCTGAATGATTTTGTTCGTTTTCAGATTTCTCCATTTACTTTGCATCTGCAAGTCTTTCCCAACAAGACGGTCATTGTTGGAGGAATGGTCAAAGACATCTTAAATATCCTGTCCAAACAATTGGATTTCAGGTGAAAAGACATTTTCTTTTCGAAGTGGTACAAGCTATCGCTAAAGAACTAAGATCAAACAGCTAGATGTTTTTGATTAACGAACGTGGTGAAAATCAAACGCTACTCGTTTAGTAGCTCGACTTTTACTGTCTTCCAGTCATTCAACTTGAGTCTTCATACTTCCATGTAAAACTTATCCAGGTACACCGTCAAAACCTCGGACGACGGTCAATGGGGCGGACCGCAGGCAGGCAAGAGCTACTTTACAGGCTGCGTTGGAGAACTGCAGAGAGGCGTAAGTTGATATTGGGTTTAAAGCTTGATGACACAGAAAGACTGATGAGATGTTTTTAGAACGGATTGTGTTTTCAGAGTTTTTCCTTAGTAACCTTTTGTTTCATTTTTTGCTCTACGTTCGTAGATATTTTTTCCTTTTGATGATAAAGTTTGATTCGGATCTCAATCTGAAAATCTATTCCTATAGATCGTAGACATTGCCGCCGGTCCATTTACCAAGACCAGCGTCCGCGACGGTGTTGTTGACTTCGCTACGCCGCTGTTCCAAGAAGCCAATGCCGTTCTAGTGCCCCGGCCCCCGCCTGCGTCCAAGCTGTGGAATGTCTACACACCGTTCAGTTACGAGGTGTGGATTCTCGTGGTCGTGTTTATCTTTGCCTCATCCGCAATCACCTGGTTCCTGGCCTTTTACTCGCCTTTCTCGGCCTACAACCTGAACCTGGAGTTCGCCATCGCTGACGAGATCTGGTTGCAGGAGTACCTGTGGAGTGCGGTCGGCAGCTTCCTGCAGCAGGGCCAGGACTTTTATCCGTTCGCCATGTCTCCGCGAGCTGTGATGGCCTTCTGGTGGATGTTCACCGTGATTGTGTACGGCACATACACAGGTGTGCATAGTTATATTTACAATGAACGTCTTAATGCCAGATATGTATAAAAATATTCGTCTAGTCGAGATATTCAACAATTCTCGTCGAAGTGTCTAGTGGCTAGAACTACCAATAATGCTGCTCACAAATTTTTCTGCTCACAATATTTCATCATGTAGCCATGTCGGCTATATCTTTTTACTACCTTGCATTGATTAAACTGTTTATATTTTCATTTGTGAACCAATATGTATTCACAATAGAGGTTTATGTAGAGCAATGTTAGCTGTCCTTATCACCTGGGTCTACGACTAGAATCTCTGAATATCTCAACAATGCTGACGTCGGACGGCTTTGAAAGTCAGTTCATCGTAAAGGGTGGAACGTTTTGATTCAGATGGTGGGCTTTCATTTGGTTTTGTGAGCAATCGTGAAGTAGGCAGTGGATATTTGAAATATCCACGTGGTCTTTCCCCGTGGGAATTAGAGTGGTCCTTCTACTGTTAAGGCCGCAGGATTCCGGATCGGAAATCCGTGACAGTATCAGAAGGACCGGGTCATGTCAAAAACTATCCAGACACTGATGTATTTATAATCGGAAGTACTTTACCATGTGCGAACAAAATCGCAGGAGACCTGACTGCTCACCTGACAATCAGCATAACGGACCTGCCTATTAAGACACTGGACGACCTGGTATCTCAATCGGCCATCAAGCCGTTGGTGGTCAGTGGTACAAATATTGAGACCCTGCTATCCATGAGCACCAGCGGACCGTATCGAAAAATTGCAGACACCATGCTGATTGCTGATAACGTCAACAGCTGCATGGATCGGGTTTGTGGTCTTATAGAAGGCTCGACTTATTGCTAATTAACTTGATTCATTGAATTAACACAGCCAACATCCCTCGACGTCCAGGTATTCAAGGAGAGTGTTGCCTGCATCACGGACTACACTGCCCTGTTGTATGTGGCCAAAGCCAACTGCAGCAAAGTCTACCTGGCTGACGAGATATTCAACACGGCCACGGTGTCCTTCGTGTACCCGGAGGACGCCTTCTATGAGCAGAGCTTCAACTTTGAGTAAGACTCATTTATGTTTATTCAGGCCTTCTGTTAGTACAACTTGATCGAATAGAAGATTGTACTAGCTTTTTACCATTGACATTCATTAGTGTTTATTAATATAATTGGCCCTACCATTAGCACAACTTGTTAACACAACTTAAGCGAGCATTGGACTAGCTTTTTACGATAGGCATTAATTAATTAATTGGTGTTCATTTAAACCTGTCCAACGAAAAAGAACGACCAGGCGCTCGGTATTAATAAAGCTACAAAAATGTTTATAAAGCTAAAGCTATAAAGCTACGAATGTTCAACGAACGCAGTAAAAATCGATATGTCACCCGTTTAGTAGCTCGACAGTCAAACTCTAAGAGAGCCATTCAGATGTTAAAACGTCAACTTCAGGTTCCAGAAGATGCAGGAGACGGGCATCATGCAGAAGCTGTTCAACACCTACTGGTCAAGCGACGCCGTCTGCTCTACCGGAAGCTCCACCGAAGCCGACTCCATCAACCTGGAGGGCAGTGGTGGTTGCTTCATCGTCACCCTGGCCTTCTACGTGCTGGGCATTGTGATTCTGTTCGTGGAGCTGCTGTGGACCAAGGCGCTGAAGAAGCAGCCTCTCGACTGTGCCGTCTACTGAGCGGCTGAACGAGGAGCTCAGTCGGTAGTGACCTGATCCCTTACTGTCGCAAACTCTCCAGTGACGCGAACTTGTTTAGTCAAGCGACAAACCGTAGATTGTTTTGTACTGCACTTCAGTTTAAATTTTAGCACGTTTGTTTGCCAGTTAGTTATTTAGCTTGTACTTGTTGATTCTTAGAAATATTGTCCACCTGTGCACCTTTCTTCTGGAATCTATCACAAGTTTAAATTGTTGCAGTATGCTATGGTATAGTAGTTTATTTCAGAAATCTCCACATGTGAAGATAACAGATGGATAATACATAAAATATTCCACATTTTCTTGCGTTGCATAATAACACTTATCGGCGCACGACCCAGTGCATGCTGGCCTACTGCAAGATCAATCGTTCGATTTTTAAGCACTTAAAAAACTGCAGTGAAATCTGGAATAAATGCACTTTTTAATTACTGCTTCAGGTGTATGATTTACAAGAGACACGATCCGAAAAGTTTTTAGCCTGCGGAAGAACAAGACTTGAAAAAGTTTTGCTAGATCATATGACCCTCCAGTTTAGGCGTCACAGTCGCAAACTTCTCGTATAGGGCCCCAGTCACAATGCTCTCGTCTGCTTGAGCTATAACTAAAGCCTTGTCGTCAACTACGCGGAGTTGCACTGCCCGTCTACGTGTAGGTCGTTGACTTCGTTGACCATTCGTTGACCACTTGGCCGACGCTTAATGCTAACTCGACCAGCAGTGTGACCTGGCGCTGGTCGACCTTAATAGACGTCGACGATGACAGGGTGAGGTCTTCGCTGACGTCCTAGCACGCTGACCCTCTTCCTCTGAAGAGGAATCCAGAGTTCCTCTTATGGGATAGATTTCTGCAACGCTCCTATCACTAATCACAGTGATGTTCATGAAAGCAGATTGAGTGACGGACCGATCGAAGGTCTCGAAACCGCGGCGAGGTTAAATTTCTTCGGGAGTAACCCCAAAGAGAGGGCTTGCCGTGCAATTTACGCATTTGAGGGCCAATCTCCAGCGCACAGTGAAAGTGTACACTGACAAAGTCAGGGCAGATGAAGACACCTGTGCGAGCGTATGCCTGCGTGCGGTATGGGCAGAATAGCGTCCATCACTGGCTGCGGGTCAAGTGTCACCAAATGATGTGCCATTGCCCGCCGCCCTCGTGCAATTAGTAATTTTTTCTTATCCCCAGAGAGAAGGCTTTAAAGAGGAACGTCTTGCAGTCTACGCAGATTTATACAAATTTCCGAGGCACATTGAGAGCGTTTTGTATGTTTCTGGCAACTCAATACCAACTGAACTGCAAATATACGACAATAAGGATTTTTAATCAGTTTCTTTATATTTAACATTGCAACTACTAGTTGCAACAACTGCGTGCAGAACTGACCCATTATGAACAGTCAAATATACAAAATAGAGCACGATGCGTCAAAGGGAAATTCAGAAAGCGAAAACGGCAATATTTGATTGCATTTTTCTCGACTATTGAATTTTGATTCAATAAAATGGCTTAAGAGAATCAATAAGCCCCATTACCTTATAGGTCGAAGAGCAGTGAAAACCTAGCGCTGAATGAGAGGTAGATTCAAATGAATAAGCTAAGGTGAGTGTGGCCGAAGGATGATGAGAGAAAATCTGAAACCCAGATTGAGACGACACTGTGTGGCAAGAGAGGACATGTAAAGTGCGAAATTACACTCACGACACCAGCCAGATGCGACTACGTAGACAAAAGGTGCACGCTGAAAAGACGATACGAGTATATGTACACTGTTATGCAGGTATAGATTTACAATAGAAAAACTTTGTGTCTGGACTGTCATAGCAACAAACGCTTTAGCAACATTAGCAAACCTTTCAATTCCATTATTTATATTCCGAATGAGCATTGCCACAGGTCTCTACCGTCACAGCCAGGCGCCGGGGCCCTGTTCAATAAGGCTGGCCGCATCCCGCCTGTTCATGCCCTTCAATGTGTCGGCCAGGTCGGCTAGAGCGCACGGCTCTCGGCTGCGGGCCTCCCATAGGTCCAGAAGGCACTCGGAGGGGCTCGGCCGCGCTGCGAAATAGGCGACCTGCCTGTCCAAGCCGAGAAGGCGCGCCAGCTGGCGCCAGTCGTTGCCTCGCGCCGATGGTGCGTCCAACAATCGGCTCAGAGCGGCGCGCAGCTTCGGCTGGAGTCTGGGGAATTACCAATGAAAGTTTTAAAGCCATTTTACTACTTAAAGTAGAAATGCAAGAATTTTGTCTGATTAATTGTTGTTGAGAAAAATCACCTGAACACCGGCTGCAGCGGATCCACGGGTAGGCAGGTTGACACAGGACTAGCGCTATGGCTGCTCAAGCACAGACCCGGTTGCTAAGGAGGAAATGCATAGTAATATGTATAATTCTTGGAGCATTTAGACAGCGCAAGCAGTCAGGTTGTTTCAGTGTGCAACGGAACCCTCGCTTACCTCGCTGCCTCTACTGCAAGCTAGCCGTAGGATCAGCCTGGAGCTGTAGGCCCCCGCCTGGTAGACCGCCAGGCTGCAGGACACGGCCAGGCGGGTGGGGTCCACCTGCTCCAGGCTCAGGGAGCAGTGCAGCCCGCCCGGACCGCAGGACCAGACGTGGCCGAATGGCACCTCGACTCGCCTAGTGCGACAGCGCCAACCGAGTGACAGGTCTTCAACGCTGCAGCACAGGGACTGCTGCTGCTGTTGCTGCTGCTGGATGGGCAGCGTGTCGCGGAAAACAAGCTGGCGCGGCTCGTCGACCAGACGCCAGCCGGCGCTTCTTTCGGCAATCAGCACGGCGGCCAGGGCGTCGCCAGTGTCCGGCAAGACGTGCACCCGGATGCCGAGCTCCGAGCTGCCGCCGCCGCCGCCGCCGCCGCCGCCGTTGACACTACCCCCGCTGTTGGACACGAATGCGACAATGCGGAGCTGCTTGACGGCGGCACCGCCGTCCAACGATTGGCCAACCAGACAGTAGCGGCCCAGGCTCTCCGTGACGAGGTGGCAGAGGTCGCTGACGGCATCCAGCTGGCAGAAGGCCGGCGCCGGCGTCGCCGATTCGCTGCCGACGCGAAGAATCTCGCGCCACGGCGCCGGCGTGCCGGATTCGTCGCCGACGATGTCTCTCGGCGACCGAGTGCTGGCGGCAGATTCCTGACGACGCCTCGCCGGAGCGCATTACGGTGACGTTCCAGAAGCCGTTCCGAAGGCTGGCCGCGTGTCGCATGCTGAGGATGACCGGCTTGGCGAGCATCACGGAGGCCGGGCCGCAGGCTGCGATGGGGCTCAGCAGGGTGCGCCGGCCTTCTAAGCTCGGCTTTTCTCTGTCGTCGCGGTAAACGGCCAGGAAGAGATCTTCGCCGTGCGGCGATGACACGGCGCCTGGTGGCACCGTCAGAGTGACACCTGAATTGTTTGGGATGGGAAATTGGGCTTGAATTTTAAGTAGACGACGCAGTTTGATTCGACTGGCGTAGTTATTCTGACTGTCCTTTAGATTGTACCTACAGCACCTTCAGATTGTACCTACAACACCTTCAGATTGGACCTACAACACCTTCAGATTAGACCTACAGCACCTTCAGATTGGACCTACAGCACCTTCAGATTGGACCTACAACACCTTCAGATTGGACCTACAGCACCTTCAGATTGTACCTACAGCACCTTCAGATTGGACCTACAGCACCTTCAGATTGTACCTACAGCACCTTCAGATTGTACCTACAGCACCTTCAGATTGGACCTACAGCACCTTCAGATTGTACCTACTAGCACCTTCAGATTGTACCTACAGCACCTTCCGATTGTACCTACAGCACCTTCAATGTACAACTTCAATTTCCCTGAAGTTGTTCTTGCAATGAAAAATTCAGACAATTTTTATCGAAAGACAATTTATAATCAATTAATCAAACTGATTATGCCTGTATCAAAATAAAAACTGAACCAACAGAGCCAATGAAAATGTGTTAGCAACCAGACTGAGCCAATGTGTCTGCTAGTTTAACAACTGTCTCAACTTCATCTGCAATGCCACATCTCGCGAGCAGGCCATAGACCATCTTTAAAAAAATGCCCCCCCCTAGCAGCCTAAATAGAAGCAATGCTACAGCTATTGTGTGGCGGAGTCAGACGTGCTGGATCGCTAAAATCGGCGCCTAAACAAGACCGCGGATCATTGGAATGCCCTGGTTGCCCATTGCTCTTTAGAATAATTGGGAGATTAGGCCAGCCAGAGGGAGCTGAACGGCATTTTTTCACTCAAGGCGCTTGTCAATCAGATTTTTTTGGGAATCCTTTTTGGGCACCTTTTGTAAATCACTCACCGTGAATCGTTCTATTTAGCATCCTCTCTTTTTTTCTATTAGGTCGTGTTGCTGTCAAAGCTGTATTGTGAGGGCATAGAATGACTCACTCTCACTCACGCTTGCGGCTTCAATTCAAATTGGATGGCTTTAGGTACATTAATACTGAGCTGTTAAGCAGTGTTACATTTTCCCACGAAAGTTTGACTCTAAAAGGCATAATATTGCTTGTTACTTTAAACTGCATGCTCAATTAATGTATTCACACAGCTGCTGAGCAGGGGGGGCATTGCTAGTATAGAGTATGACTGATTCTGATTTGCTATGCTAGGAAAATTCTATAAACTTATGCAACGCGCGGTTCGATGTACTTTGAAGCATTTTGGGCCAAATAGACAATTCAAGAGACAACAGGGGAGAGATAAGACAGGGAAGAGATGAAACAGGGGAGAGATAAGACGGAAGAGATGAAACAGGGGAGAGATAAGACAGGGAAGAGATGAAACAGGGGAGAGATAAGACGGAAGAGATGAAACAGGGGAGAGATAAGACGGAAGAGATGAAACAGGGGAGAGATGAGACAGGGAAGAGATGAAACAGGGGAGAGATAAGACGGAAGAGATGAAACAGGGGAGAGATAAGACGGAAGAGATGAAACAGGGGAGAGATGAGACGGGATAGATGAAACGGGTGAGAGATGAGACAGGTGAGAGATGAGACAGGTGAGAGATGAGACAGGTGAGAGATGAGACAGGTGAGAGATGAGACAGGTGAGAGATGAGACAGATGAGATGAGACAGATGAGATGAGACGGGAGAGATGAGACAGATGAGATGAGACAGGTGTGCTCAAAAGCCTCTAATCTGCTCACCAGACTCGGGCAGGCACAGGCGGCCCCCGGCGGGTCCCACAGTGCCCCAGGCCACCTGATCGACCCCAAGGCCGGCCGGCACGCAGGCCGCGGTCAGGTGGCTGCCAATCAGCGAGGCGGGCTCGTGGTAAAGCGCTGAGCACGGCCTGCCGAGGCTGTCGTCGTCAACGTTGCCACCGCCGACGAGGCAGCCACCGGGGCTGAGGTTCGACGAGGCGCTGCCGTCCATTTGGCCGTTGCTATAGACGCCGATGGATGAAGCAGGGCGCTGACAGCATTGCTGCTGCTGCTGATGCTGCAGGTAGGCCATCTGAGGAAGTGGCAGTTGTACTCTCAGCGCCTGCTGCTGCTGCTGCTGAAGCTGGAGCTGCTGGAGCTGCTGAAGCTGCTGGAAGCTGCCTAGCCTCTGCGGCATGGCGGAGGAAACGGCCGCAGCCTGCATCTCCAGCATCATGCCGGCATTCTTGATGGTGCTGCCTGTTTGACTCGGCAGCAGCAGCTCTGTTGATCGGGAGCGGAAGTGGAGAGAGGTGGATGCACAGTTGCTGCCTAGCTCACAAAATGTTATCCCTAGTAGGCATAAGCTGGACCAGCATACATCAACTCCTCACTGCACCACCAGGCATAGGTAGGAAATTCAATTTAGAGTGGAAAATTGTTCCCAAGTCCCCTGACAATATGGGGGGATGTATATTGAATGAGTCTACAGCTGGACAATGTCGCTGACCCAGCAGTGAAAGGGTCATTAAAAATGCATCATTGTCTGTTCGGGCGGGATTCCCATTTTATTCAAGCCCCCATCGACCACACTGCGCTGGGATCACAAAAAGATGAGGATCTGGCAGGGGTGGGAAGAAGTGAATTTCAAGCGATTATATCCCATATCCGATCAGGCCTCCAGGTTTTTGCTAATCCGAAAATAGGGGAGAAACAAGCGCAAGGGATACGGGTTGGGCTTCTCCGCTACTTCGCTTCATTAGCCATGGAGTCTCATCACTTCTCCCACCCACCCCGACCTACCCCAACTGACTTCCCGCCTAGCCAAACGGCTTCCCTTTCAAATCGGTCTTTCAATTCCGAGTCGCTGAGTAATCCAAGGCCGAAGCCCACAAAAAGCAGTCAAATCCACCTGGTTATTATGAGCGGACTGTTAATTAGTCGTTAATAATTGACCGACTCAGTTTTACCGACTACCAAATTTGGGTGATGGGGTGGGCGGGTTGCGCGGGGGATTTTGATGGTTGCGTCATTCAAGGGAGAACAAGAAGCGGATTACAGCTGTCCATCGATGGCAACCCAAAAGAAGAAAAAAGGTTGAAGAAATGAACTCACCGTGGGTGATTTGAGCATCTTTGCCTGTTGAACTGGACACTGAGCTGTTGCCTGCGGGTGAAATCAAGGTAGCAGTCAGCTGCGTCCAACAGACAGACAGACAGACAGACAGACAGACAGACAGACAGACAGACACCCAGGACAGACAGACAGACACCCAGGACAGACACCCAGGACAGACAGACAGACAGACACCCAGGACAGGCAGACAGACAGACAGACAGACAGACAGACAGACAGACAGACAGACACCCAGGACAGACAGACAGACAGACAGACAGACAGACAGACAGACAGACAGACAGACAGACAGACAGACAGACAGACAGACAGACAGACAGACAGACAGACAGACACCCAGGACAGACAGACAGACAGACAGACAGACAGACCCCCAGGACAGACAGACACCCCGGACAGACAGACACTTACCATTCATGTGCACATTGTATCGTAGGCCCCGCCTGTTGCCAGCAAACGGTGCAGCCTTGCGCTTGACCAGGTAGACAATGACCAGCGCGACTGCAACCAGCACAGCCGCGGTAACCACCAGGCCGATGTAGATGGCAATGTTTGCGAGGCCAGTACCGGACTCGACTCCGCCGCTGCCGCCTGCAAAATCGAACAGTCGCTGCTTGTCTGTCATGTGTCTTTCATCTATTATGTTGGAGCATAGCAACAGCGATTCAAGTATTAAATGGGATATTTATCCACCTAAATACAATGAGACCGTGGGCTGGCAGTTTACTTTGAGCATGTGTTTAAACCACAGTTCAAATTGCAGGAGTCAAAAATGGTTGCTATCAGGTGATCAAATAAATTTGTCTTACTCAGACATTAAAATTTGGAATTTATCCGCAATGTTTAATCCTCGTGAAAGAGAGGATGTCATTGTGGGGGATAACATTGGGGACAATTCAAACACGGACCATTATTAAATGTCTATTCTTCCATATTATCCCCTGGTTCTGCTCCTATGGGGAGTTTTAGGATAGGCAGTTGCAGGGTTTAATAGTTAGGCAATTTTTTTTATTTGAAGCTTTGACAGACCCTGAGCTTGTCAGATAATGGACTCATCCGGCAGGGTGCGGGAGGGAATTAGCTCTGGGTCAAAAAAAGTAAAAACTGGGTGCAAACGGATTGGCTTTGTTATCCCTTCTCAAGCCCCCACTCCCCAATGTTTGCTGACTACCTGAGTGCTGGATTGTATAATCACGAAGCCAGTCGATTCAGAGCGATTCAAATTATAGTCTAAGAATCGAATCACCAACCTAAATCATCTGGCAATGGACCTGACTCATCTTCCTGGGTCATCGGTTTGAATAAGGCGTGTTCCAGATACTAATTAATCATTTATGATAATTAGTGAAATAAAAAACAACTTGCTTAAATCTCAGCAATGATATGATTCTGGGAGGACTCATAAAAACGGGATAGCTAGATCAGTGTGCTCATTCCGTGCTCATAATATGTGCTCACCGGAGTCGCGGGACCGACCGCCTTCATTCCTGAGCATGAGTAGGGCGGCATTGTCACCTGCAAGGCGGGCAGTAGGGGGGGTCCATGGGTGGTGGGCTAGGTAAGACGACAACAGAAGGAAGTTTAATGACAGTAGCTTGCGTGCGGACGACAACACAGCTTGCCATCCCCCATTGCCCAATCTGAATTCTCGTTTCTTGGCCCACATTTTTTTGTTGCAGTCCTGTCACGCAAGCGCCAGTCCCCCCCCAGAGTTTGATTATAATTTTTAAAACGATGTCGACACAACGGAATGACTCAAAAACCCTTGAGGGATTTGTCACCGTGGCGTGATTGGCAAAGCCCGCTTCAGATCCCATGTGTTGCTTAGCGCCTAATTCTCCCATTTCTAACCTTCTCGACAAGTCCTCCTGTCAGGCAAAAAACACACAAGTTGCTTTAGTTTTCCTTGAAATATTAAAGGTAAGCACCTGGACCAGAAGCTCTTGTACAAGAATATGGAAACACGAAAACAGCGGCGTGAATTATGTCACTAACCAACTCACTCCATTCACTCCAAGGACTCATCTTTGCATAAATGTTTGGGGCTAGAGACATTGTCTACTGCCTGAAGCAGCCAATGCTTAACAGCTTAGTATGTTTCAGTGCAATCGCTTCCGCGTGCTCAGACAGACGGGCGCCACCACAGCAACTAATAGTGTATCACCTGCTGCTTTCTAACAAGCTCAGAAATCAATTTCTTTCTCACACCGAGCAGTGCTAGGCCTCGGTGGAGGGTGGGGTGGGCGGGGGAAATTAATAAAGCCGAGCTGTCAATCAGCTCGCGTCCCCTTGGCTGCTGTGGAGAGGCAGAATAAGAAGCCGGGAAGGTGGAAATTGCTGCAGATGACACCGATCCCCAAAGACAATTGATCTCGCCAAAGCCAGATGCAGCACTTCATTTCCTGGCCTCACAAATCTACTAAGGAAGCAAAATGGAACTCTATGAATACAATACGAGCTAGGTGAATTGTTTCATTCATTTATTAAAACTCACGCTTGCACAGCCGTCCCTCAGTGCAATTTCGCCACTCCTGTCCCGCGGCGGCCGACGATGTGGCGCCAGGACACGGCCTGCCGGCTGGACCCGATGGCGGCGGATTGTCGCATCGGCGTTGACGACTAGCGAGACAGTCGGAGCTGCACTGTGTCCACTGACTCCACTGGCCCCACTGGCCGTGCACTGTAGGGCAGAGAGGGTTTTTAATGGTGAAGGCATCTGTGTAACGGAGTGAGATTGGTGATAGTCAGGGGTAAGGAAATCTGGGCTTGGGGAGTGAGGTGGGTGATTAGAAGGGGTAAGGAAATCGGGGGTCGCGTAGTTAGATGGGTTATTAGAAGGGGTTAGGAAATCGTGGCTTGGGGAGTGAGGTGGGTTATTAGAAGGGGCAAGGAAATCGGGGTTTGGGGAGTGAGGTGGATTATTAGAAGGGGCAAGGAAATCGGGGCTTGGGGAGTGAGGTGGGTTATTAGGAGTAAGGAAATCGGGGGTCTCGTAGTGAGGTGGTTGATTAAAAGGGGACAGGAAGTTGAGGGGGTTAGGTGGGTGATTATTGATTATTGATGATTATTGTTGGTAAAAGAAAATGTTTAGTCTTACCGGCACATTTTGAATTGCACGGAGCTGTCTCTCGCGCAGCGCCGTGACACGCCAGACCGTTGAACGCCGGAGCCGGATTGTCACACCGCCGCTCCCTGGCACGCTGCTGCCCCGCGCATTCGGCGCGGCACTCCGGCGCAGTTTCGTCGCAGCTCGGATCGCAGCCGAGCCACTGGGACCAGGCCGACCAGGCCCCGTTCACTGAAAATTTTATTCGCATCTTATAATACATACAATGATTCAGTTCCCATTTTATAGTTTGCTTCTTAGACTCTTACTTGATTCCAGAAGAAATCTTACTCAAAATGTATAACAATGTATATCTTGATAATCGAAGCTCCATGAAGCATGATACGTCAGGGGAATCAACCCTGTCTCATCTCTCTAATGTCTCACCTATCCCGTGTACATTCTCTCTCCTCTCCCATATCTCTCCTGTGTTATCTCTCCCCTGTGCCATCTCTCCACTGTCTCATCTCTCTCTCCTGTCTAAACTCCCCCGTCTCATCTCTCCCCTGTTTTATCTCTCTCCCCTGTCTCATCTCTCCCCTGTTTTATCTCTCTCCCCTGTCTCATCTCTCCCCTGTTTTATCTCTCTCCCCTGTCTCATCTCTCCCCTGTTTTATCTCTCTCCCCTGTCTCATCTCTCCCCTGTCTCATCTCTCCGCTGTCTCATCTCTCCGCTGTCTCATCTCTGCACAGTCAATGCGGTCAAATCATCTTTTGGATTCTCTTTGGCCCGCTAGCTAATAAGTTTGTCGGCCCCTGATCTAGAGAATCATGGGATCACTAAAACTACGAGTACAATAATGCTTCGCAGCTAGTTGTTGGCGCCAAACTTCCGACTCGTGAATTGACTGACCAGAGTCAGTTGTTCTTTTCCACAGGGGGCACAAAATTTGAAGCTGGCCGCAAAGCAGTTGCCGCTGCTGTCCTACCCCTCTGTAGTCTATATCTACGGATCAAATATGTGCGCTAAAAGTTCACTACTTGAAAGCAAAAGAAAAATTGGTCTTCAAGAGGGCCGCGAGATTTTGTCTGGAAGGATCTCGCAGCAATGGTAGGACAGTTCGTCAATTTGACTTTCCGATTCGAGATGTCACGTGCGATTGTCTTTGCCCTCCATTTTATTAGGGAATTTAGAGACAGCCAGTCAGTCAGACACTCTGCTGCTGCTGCTGCCGCGGCTGCTTGACTGGAACGCGGCATAATCAACTATTTCTTAGATCCTATAACTTCACGCGTCCAGCATTATATTATGAAGCCAGAAGGTGAAGTGTCATTCACTTCAACTCTTCGGTCGTGTCAACAGGCTAAACCGCCCCGCAATGAGATAAGAAGGCTGACCCTTATATATACAGTTTTAAGAGGTTTTCAAGACTCAAAGATATCTTTACTTAAGCATGGGGTTGGCAACCTTATATAGCTCGCGGGCCGCATTGACTGAAGAAATATTGCATAGGGGAGAGATGAGAGAGGGGAGAGATGAGACAGGGGAGAGATGAGACAGGGGAGAGATGAGAGAGGGGAGAGATGAGACAGGGGAGAGATGAGACGGGGGAGAGATGAGACAGGGGAGAGATGAGACAGGGGAGAGATGAGACACAGGAGAGATGAGACAGGGGAGAGATGAGACAGGGGAGAGATGAGACAGGGGAGAGATGAGACAGGGGAGAGATAAGACACAGGAGAGATGAGACAGGGGAGAGATGAGACACAGGAGAGATGAGACAGGGGAGAGATGAGACAGGGGAGAGATGAGACAGGGGAGAGATGAGACAGGGGAGAGATGAGACAGGGGAGAGATGAGACACGGCAGAGATGAGACACAGGAGGGATGAGATACAGGAGAGATGAGACAGGGGAGAGATGAGACATGGGAGAGATGAGACACAGGAGAGATGAGATACAGGAGAGATGAGACAGGGGAGAGATGAGACACAGGAGAGATGAGACAGGGAGAGATGAGACAGGGGAGAGATGAGACAGGGGAGAGATGAGACAGGGAAGAGATGAGACAGGGGAGAGATGAGACAGGGGAGAGATGAGACACGGGAGAGATGAGACAGGGAGAGATGAGACACGGGAGAGATAAGACAAGAGTGAGATGAAACAGGAGACATTGAGACAGGATACTGTAGGTACCGGAAGGGTCAACGGGTCGGATTTAGGAACTTCGGGGGCCGCATCTGGCCAGCGGGCCGACCTCTGCTGTAGATAAAGAAAACCTAACTAAAAGTACATTGCTCGCCGCCCTCTTACCATAGACAGTGAGCTGGGCGGACTTGGAGGCCAGAGTCTGGCCTGGAATCTCGGCCAAACAGCTGTAGTTGCCCATGTCCTCTAGGCGCAATGGTCGGATGATCAGCTGGGCCTGGTGATCAATGGTGATTCGATCTGACAGCTTTCGAATATCCAACGGTTGGCCGTTCTTCAGCCACCTCACCTGCGCAGCACGGAGGGTACGGAATGGTTGAAGATCGTAGATTGAATCCTATTAATCTTGGAACCTTTTTAGTCTACTTTGGAATCTGTATAGTCTACTTTGGAATATTTATAGTCTACTTTGGAACCCGTATAGTCTACCTTGGAATCTGTATAAACAACTTTAGAATCTGTATAGTCTACTTTAGAATCTGTATAGTCTACTTTGGAATATTTATAGTCTACTTTGGAATCTGTATAGTCTACTTTGGAATATTTATAGTCTACTTTGGAACCTGTATAGTCTACCTTGGAATCTGTATAAACAACTTTAGAATCTGTATAGTCTACTTTAGAATCTGTATAGTCTACTTTGGAATATTTATAGTCTACTTTAGAATCTGTATAGTCTACTTTAGAATCTGTATAGTCTACTTTAGACTCTGTATAGTCTACTTTAGAATCTGTATAGTCTACTTTGGAATATTTATAGTCTACTTTGGAATATTTATAGTCTACTTTAGAATCTGTATAGTCTACTTTGGAATCTGTATAGTCTACTTTGGAATATTTATAGTCTACTTTGGAATATTTATAGTCTACTTTAGAATCTGTATAGTCTACTTTGGAATCTGTATAGTCTACTTTGGAATCTGTATAGTCTACTTTAGAATCTGTATAGTCTACTTTGGAATCTGTATAGTCTACTTTAGAATCTGTATAGTCTACTTTGGAATCTGTATAGTCTACTTTGGAACCTGTATAGTCTACCTTGGAATCTGTATAAACAACTTTAGAATCTGTATAGTCTACTTTGGAATATTTATAGTCTACTTCGGAATCTTTATAGTCTACTTTGGAATCTGTATAGTCTACTTTCGAATATTTATAGTCTACTTTGGAATCTTTATAGTAGTGTGCTTTGTAGTATTTCTAATTTTTTCTATTCCCCGACTTGTAGCCAGTACAAAACTAACAAAGCTTTTTAAAAAGTATCAATATTTGTTTAATCCACGCAAGTCTATTTAATTTTGCTACAATTACATGCCATAAAAATTGGGTGTCTGCCCCAGCAATTTTGTGTTTTGTAATGTTCTGCTCTTAACTTATTGTGGGAACGCGGAAAATTTAAATAATACAGTTCCGAAGCTAAAGAACACAACCAAAACGAATACTGCTGCTGCAGAAGCAGCAGCGGCAGCGGCGGCAGGTGAGAGAAGAGGCTGTTGAAGAGAGTTGCAGACACAGCACATTTTCATCGATGTAAAGAAGCTGAGCAAAAAATGAATAGGTTTTTTTTACAAGTCTGTGTTCGCAACAGTCAGATAGCACAATGCGTGGAACAATGTGTGTCTGTTTTTTTATTCTCTTTTTTTGCCAGGCATTGCTTTGCTTTAATTGTTGATGGTTCTGTCTAACCCAGCATTACCTACAACCAATTCTACCTAGCCTACTGCAGGCTTACTAAAGACTGTGTTTAGCAGCAGAACAGAAGTGGGTGTAATTGCAGGTTGAGAACACTGGTATCTCCTACCAAACCTGAGCATTAAATGAAGCAACCAACTCAAATCTTAAATTGAATTTCTTGTCGTGTTTAGTCTTGTTAGGCTCCTTCACTTTACTCACCTTAGGTTTCGGGCTGGCTTTGGGAGGTGTGCAGGACAGAATGACATTGTTGGCATCCAGTGGGACACTGCGCGGCACGGGATCGAATTGAAAATGATCGGTCTCAAAGTCTGCAATTAGAAATTTGAGTTGTCGGTTATCACACATGCTGGAGTTGATGTAGGATAGGATATACATGCAATATGGAAAGGAACATCGGAAATGGTGGAGCGGGAAGGGTAGAGAGGGAAGGGTAGAGTGGGAAGGGTAGAGCGGGAATGGTAGAGTGGGTATAGTACAGTTTGAAGAGTAGAGTAGGAATAGCAGACTGGGAAGGGTAGAGTGGGAAGGGTAGAGTGGAGAAGGGTAGACTGGGAAGGGTAGATAGGGACGAGTAGAGTGGGAAGAGTAGAGTAGGAAGAGTAGAGTGGGAAGAGTAGAGTGGGAAGGGTAGAGTGGAGAAGGGTAGACTGGGAAGGGTAGATAGGGACGAGTAGAGTGGGAAGAGTAGAGTGGGAAGGGTAGAGTGGAGAAGGGTAGACTAGAAAGAGTAGAGTAGGAAGAGTAGAGTGAGAAGGTTAGATGTGACGGGTAGAATGGAGAGTAGACGGTGTCCATGGAAACGCAGGAGTGGAGGTAGTGGAACAGTAGGCAGGTAATTAAGCAGTTTTCTCTAGCAGAAACTATACAGCAGCAGCAGCCTTAGCTAAAGCAAAAATATAATTAATAACTTCTCTTCCTGAAAGCAGATATTTCAAAGAGAGTGAGAGAGGCAGAGACAGACGAGTCTATTCGAGGCGCTGAAACAAGGGAACAGACAAGAAGATTAGAGCAGGCAGGTGGGCGCCATATTATTACGTAACAAGGCAGCGCAGAGCTCAGAAGAAGTTTGAGGCAATGTAATGAGGCAAGTTCTGCCTCGCGAGTTCGACTCCGCCCAAACAGGAAAATTATTTTTTTACTTTGCTAGTTACACAAAGGCACGAGTTAAGAAATAAAACCTACTTTTATTTTCATATTCTATTGCTATTAACTCGCAGATTTAAGGGTCGGCTAGCAATCTCAGAGCTGTCTGTTGAGGCGGGTCAACGAGAAACTCGACACTGCTAGTTAGACCTGGTCGGAGTTAACTATGGAGATATATCAGAACCGCCTGTATTGTTTACAAAGGAAAGAAATGTTGGGTCAAATCGAGAGTCATTGCCTTTGCATTGCATTTTATTATATTTGGTGGGTTAGGCCGGCATTGGCATGTTAAACACCGCAGCCAGTTCAAGTGGGCAGTGCCTTATTAGAGGAGGGTTAGTTTGCTGAGGTCAACTTCGCTTTTTGAATATGCAACTAAGCTCTGATTGAAGACAATGTCAGGTCTGCTGACTTGAATGACGTGCTTGAAGTGACAGGGGATATTACAATGCGTAGATCAAGGGAGGGCGGATATGAAGGGGCGGATCAGGGGAGGGCGGATCAGGGGAGGGCAAATCAGGGGAGGGCAAATCAGGGGAGGGCGGATCAGGGGAGGGCAAATCAGGGGAGGGCGGATCAGGGGAGGGCGGATCAGGGGAGGGCAGATCAGGGGAGGGCGGATCAGGGAGGGCGGATCAGGGGAGTGCGGATCAGGGGAGGGCGGATCAGAGGTCAGATTCGGTGTGGTGTGTCAGAGGCGGTGTTCGACCGTCAGGAAGTGATCATCGCTGATGGGTCCCAGTTCAATAGTCGCAGAATGAAGTGCCGGATTAACATTAACCAGAAAAGCCTTTCAATTTCAGTATCAGACGGAGATTAGAAATGAAGGGAAAAGAGAATCGAAAAGCAACTAGCAGACAGCAAAACGGATGTCTTATCGATGGTGTGGGTTGAGCGAGTCTAAACTAGCTAAGATGTTAGTTGGACATTGGGGCTGCAGCCAAAAGCACTCTCTATCCCTCACTATCTCTCCTTTATCTTTCTATTTCTGCCTAGATGTTGACATACCATATGTCAGGGCTATCAATACGTGCTGTCAGTGTGTGTCTGTGGTCCTGGCCGCAGTGTATACAACAGTCCAAGAATGCACAACTGCATCAAGAGGAAGGGAAAAATATCCCATTTAGAGTTGCATGTGGTTTAGAGAAAAAACTTTCCAGCATGCCCCAAAACCGTGCAATGCTTTTCTACAACTGGCCACTTTATCGCTACATTTATCGGTCGGGAAGGCCTGCCGAAATGATTGTCCATTTGGACATTGACCGCCGCCCATCCATCCTTAACCATTCTTATCTAGCACTCAAATCGTTAATAACTTTGCAATGTGGCGAAATTTGGCGTCAATTTGACTTTTTTAATTAACGATAGCAGCAGCAGTAGAAGCAGCCGAAGTTGAGTCAGCATAGATGTAGAGATACAGGCAGTGAGAGAGCAGCGGTGACAGGAACACGCTCCCAAACATGACAGACCAACGATCATATAAACTAGCATTTACGACATGCCCTGCTAATCAATAACTGGCAATATTGTGTAAAAATGCTGATGCAGCTAGGAACACAGTCAAATTATTTTATTATTTGGCTCGCATGGGCAAAATAATAAGCACTATGTGGTGGAACCGTTTTATTCACCATCCTAATTACAATGGCCCCTAAATCGGCGGTCATATAAACGATTTTATTGTCCACTACCGAAGAAGGCTTAAAGTTTTACTCAGCTTCATCTCCCAGATTTCTCAATCCGTCCGGTCGTATAAAGATCATCGCTCATTCCATCCATAATAACTTATTATATTATATATATTATAAGCAACCTGTTCGTTTCTGTGAAAGCGTTGACAAGTTAATGACGAAGCCTAGGATATGAGAGAATAATGAGAAATGGAATGGAATGAATTTCCTTCGTAAGAGCTGTGAAAACTTACAAGCCAGTCTGACGTAGGCGCTCGAACTGATGACTTTGCGTAGGTCATTCTTTAACGCAGGAATCTTGCCCCAGGCCTCGCAATTGCAGTAATAATTGCCGAACCACTGGCGCACATCGTTGAAGTCCACCTGGGCGTGGAACCGCTGGCGTTCCGGCCTCTCGTGGTCGCTAGCCACTTCGACTTTCTTATTGAGCGCCCGGCCGTTGCAGTGTACGGTGACGTACATAGCCTGGTCAGCGACGCATTCGATGTTAGCTGGCGATGTCGGGGTGACGTAATACACAGCCTGCGGCTGTTCAACGAATCTTGGAGCTCCGGGCAGCAGCTGCTCCTCCTCTGTGATGGCCTTCACGTGGGTGCCTGTAAGTTTTTCACCCTGAGGTTTGTCAGTCTCGGAGTTTGCGCTGGCTGTCCAGAAGTTAAAAATTGCCAACAGCAACAGCAGCAGCAGCAGCAACTGTTGCTGCTGCTGGTGCATTTTTCAACTCTTCTAAAACTACTTAGAAGTTTAGTTGCTTTACAAACAGTCGAGATAGTGGCTGAGTTATTTCTGCTTGTCTGGTGTTCTTGAGTCGATCGTATTTAGCCTCTGGGGTCCCTTCTCTGCCTGGATGCCGTGCAGCTTAACTGGCATTGGCCAAGCTCATTGCCGGCCTTTCAGCCAATCCGCGGTCGCCAGGCCCTTAGCCCTTAGTTATACATCCCATTACCAGAAAAGAAAACTCATATTTATTTGCGTGTGTGTGTTTTCTTGCGTGCCAAAAGCAAAACTGTCATTCACTTTCCCTGTTACCGCGAGTCCACCCTACTTCCACATCTTCTTCACACTGGTACTCACAAATGCAACAGGGCAAAAAAACTGTTTGGACAATGGGACCCCATATAGTGGGGGGGGTGTAGGGAAACAACAAGTTTAGCAAAGCCACACCATTACACTCTACCAGGGTCTAGCACAACAGTCAAACACTCAAATTCCATTCTACAACTCACTCACTCCACTAGAAGAGGGTAAGTCGATTGACTTTCTCCGCGTCTGTTCCCATGCCGTCCCATTCCCCATTCTCGACACTATTTCCTAGAAAAAATCCATTTTCCTGTCCCTCTCTGCGTTAGCGCATGCTGAAGAATGTAGTTGGTTTTCTTCATACACACTTGCCAAGCCATACGAGTTCTTAAATACATGCTTCAATTGTATCTTTTTCTTTCTTGCAATGTTCAACTATTATAAGCCAGACAACTAACTTCTGTTGAAATTCCCGTAGGCTACATGAAATGTGAAAAAATCTATCTGGCGTGGTCGTGATCGTTAAAAAAGGATTTCGTTTTCACTTCCAATTAAAAATGAATAACTTTTAGTAGGCTTGCTTTAGTAGACTTGAAGCCCCGAGCTCCAGTCTTGCATTGAAGTTTCCGGGTTTGACGTAAATTTCCCGGGTTTGACGTAAATTTATCACGAAAAATATACAAGATCGTAGCTAAAAACTCAGCTAAAAGATGGTTTATACTTGTAGAAACAGTGAAAGGTTTGACCATAGACTATATCATAAGACTGTGCGACTCGAGGGTTAAGAAAATATAAATATTTAGCACTAGAATGATGCTTATTTTAATATTCTTCGCTTTCTTTAGGCTGTAATTTTTGTACCATGTCAGCTTTCAAATTCAAAGCAAAGGAAAACAGGCAATAACTAATCCACATAATGGGCCTTCCCGGACACGAATGATATAGTAATAAACGGCTATGAGTGCTGCAATGTTTTTAACCGAGGGCGCGTAGCGCCCGAGGTTTAAAACTTTGCAGTACGAATAGCCGTTTATCACTGGCATTGTATACTTTTGGACCACAGACAGTTGGGGCGTGCAACAATCAGTCTCACGGAGCGGATATAGCCAGCGGTCTCGCGGGGCGTGCAGCAATCGATTATTTTGTCGATTGGTGCACGCCCGAAATGTCTATGGTCCAAAAGTAGACCGCCTGACTTAGGGCAGCAAGAGAACTCAGTTTGGGGAAGGCTGTAAGACCCCGCATAGTGTGGGCGAAATAATCCGAGCTGGCGGGGTTCGGGACATAGACAGTAAAGGCGTGCAACAATCAGGCTTCATTAGTGGCTGGGAAAAAACCCCTCCAAAAGTGTACAATGAGTTTGTGAAACTGCATCGCGTGGCGTCTAATTCAATCTGGAATCGAAAACGCAAATTATTGAGACAAAGCCAGTCTCAAAGAAAGCTAACGACACAACAGAAGCAGTTTGAGCAGTGGCTAATTCACTAATAGCAATATAGCTGTATGACTGCACACAGAGGTGACACACTTTGGTCATGAAACTTTATGACCCCTTGCAGCGAGAAATGAAGGAGTTGGAGCAGGGTGGGGAGGCAATAAAAACTACAGAAACTGCTGGTCCAGACCTTGCTGGGCAGCCCCGACTCGCTGAATATTAGTAGGTGCGCATAGGTGAGAGAGAAGACTTTAAGACTGAGTATAGAAGCAAGGATTCCCGATTCTAAGTAAAGGAAGTTGCAAATCATGTATGCGCAAGTTTAGCCATAGTATTGTTGTCACTGAGACAGGGGCTGTATTATAGGGCTACAAGTCCTGACGGAGTACAGGTCAGGATGGCACATTTCAAATACAATGCATGTATGGGGGGCCTCTCATGACTTCTCAATAAAATATTGGAGCAGGGCTCGCACCCCACCCGACACCCGCAGCTAGATTGGGGCGGTCAGTTTCAGCTGGTCAGTGACGAATATTTATGGCAGGGCGTGGGTGAACAATTGCAACACGTGTTTCTCCTGAACAATGGTGAGTATGGGATTTTGTTCCTTGGGCCGGGTGAATAATAAAATAAGGGAGAAAATGTTTTAACGTAATGATAAGAAAGGCCTTATAAAATGTGGAGCACACCAAAAGATTAACAACATGTATTGACGCATATGTACTGCAAATATCGAACTTGAAATGTGGGAAACATAATCTGGATACAGAAGCCAATTTCCTATTTTTTTCCTCAGACTCCAATAACTGCAAGAATCGAATATCCGCTTAAGATCCCAGGCTTAGTTTTAGTGCACGCACATGGCCTCGAGTCGAGCTAATTGGATATTGCAAACCGATCTCTGATGGGATATGCAAACTGCACCCCGTCTTAAAGTGTCTCCTCAGTGGTGCCTATCTCTGTGAGAAGCTATTTGATTTCTGAATTCCACTGTTTGTGCTGCCTTTCAGCTTAGCCTACTGTGGAACACTGTTTCTCTGCTGATCATATATTGCATCTCAATTTATGGGTCCTGTGTACTGTCCACTGCCTTCCCTGTCCACTGCCTTCCCTGTCCTGCGCCTTCCCTGTCCTGTGCCTTCCCTGTCCTGTGCCTTCCCTGTCCTGTGCCTTCCCTGTCCTGTGCCTTCCCTGTCCTGTGCCTTCCCTGTCCTGTTGCCTTCCCTGTCCTGTGCCTTCCCTGTCCTGTGCCTTCCCTGTCCTGTGCCTTCCCTGTCCTGTGCCTTCCCTGTCCTGCGCCTTCCCTGTCCTGTGCCTTCCCTGTCCTGCGCCTTCCCTGTCCTGTGCCTTCCCTGTCCTGTGCCTTCCCTGTCCTGCGCCTTCCCTGTCCTGTGCCTTCCCTGTCCTGTGCCTTCCCTGTCCTGCGCCTTCCCTGTCCTGTGCCTTCCCTGTCCTGTTGCCTTCCCTGTCCTGCGCCTTCCCTGTCCTGTGCCTTCCCTGTCCTGTTGCCTTCCCTGTCCTGCGCCTTCCCTGTCCTGTGCCTTCCCTGTCCTGTGCCTTCCCTGTCCTGCGCCTTCCCTGTCCTGTGCCTTCCCTGTCCTATGCCTTATCTGTCCTGTTGCCTTATCTGTCCTGTTGCCTTATCTGTCCTGTTGCCTTCTCTGTCCTATGCCTTATCTGTCCTGTTGCCTTCCCTGTCCTATGCCTTATCTGTCCTGTTGCCTTATCTGTCCTGTTGCCTTATCTGTCCTGTTGCCTTCTCTGTCCTATGCCTTATCTGTCCTGTTGCCTTCCCTGTCCTGTTGCCTTCTCTGTCCTGTGCCTTCCCTGTCCTGTTGCCTTCTCTGTCCTGTGCCTTCCCTGTCCTGTTGCCTTATCTGTCCTGTGCCTTCCCTGTCCTGTGCCTTCCCTGTCCTGCGCTTTCCCTGTCCACTGCCTTCCCTGTCCTGTGCCTTCCCTGTCCTGTGCCTTCCCTGTCCTGCGCCTTCCCTGTCCTGTGCCTTCCCTGTCCAGCGCCTTCCCTGTCCTGTGCCTTCCCTGTCCTGCGCTTTCCCTGTCCACTGCCTTCCCTGTCCTGTGCCTTCCCTGTCCACTGCCTTCCCTGTCCTGTTGCCTTCCCTGTCCTGTGCCTTCCCTGTCCAGCGCCTTCCCTGTCCTGCGCCTTCCCTGTCCTGTGCCTTCCCTGTCCAGCGCCTTCCCTGTCCTGTGCCTTCCCTGTCCTGCGCTTTCCCTGTTCACTGCCTTCCCTGTCCTGTGCCTTCCCTGTCCACTGCCTTCCCTGTCCTGTTGCCTTCCCTGTCCTGTGCCTTCCCTGTCCAGCGCCTTCCCTGTCCTGTGCCTTCCCTGTCCTGCGCTTTCCCTGTCCACTGCCTTCCCTGTCCTGTGCCTTCCCTGTCCACTGCCTTCCCTGTCCTGTTGCCTTCCCTGTCCTGTGCCTTCCCTGTCCTGTGCCTTCCCTGTCCTGTGCCTTCCCTGTCCTGCGCCTTCCCTGTCCTGCGCCTTCCCTGTCCTGTGCCTTCCCTGTCCTGTGCCTTCCCTGTCCTGCGCCTTCCCTGTCCTGTGCCTTCCCTGTCCTATGCCTTATCTGTCCTGTTGCCTTATCTGTCCTGTTGCCTTATCTGTCCTGTTGCCTTCTCTGTCCTATGCCTTATCTGTCCTGTTGCCTTCCCTGTCCTTTGCCTTCCCTGTCCTATGCCTTCCCTGTCCTATGCCTTATCTGTCCTGTTGCCTTCCCTGTCCTGTGCCTTCCCTGTCCTGCGCTTTCCCTGTCCTGTGCCTTCCCTGTCCTGTTGCCTTCCCTGTCCTGTGCCTTCCCTGTCCTGCGCCTTCCCTGTCCTGTGCCTTCCCTGTCCAGCGCCTACCCTGTCCTGTGCCTTCCCTGTCCTGCGCTTTCCCTGTCCACTGCCTTCCCTGTCCTGTGCCTTCCCTGTCCAGCGCCTTCCCTGTCCTGTGCCTTCCCTGTCCTGCGCTTTCCCTGTCCACTGCCTTCCCTGTCCTGTGCCTTCCCTGTCCACTGCCTTCCCTGTCCTGTTGCCTTCCCTGTCCTGTGCCTTCCCTGTCCTGTGCCTTCCCTGTCCTGAGCCTTCCCTGTCCTGCGCCTTCCCTGTCCTGCGCCTTCCCTGTCCTGTGCCTTCCCTGTCCTGTGCCTTCCCTGTCCTGCGCCTTCCCTGTCCTGTGCCTTCCCTGTCCTGCGCCTTCCCTGTCCTGTGCCTTCCCTGTCCTATGCCTTATCTGTCCTGTTGCCTTATCTGTCCTGTTGCCTTATCTGTCCTGTTGCCTTCTCTGTCCTATGCCTTATCTGTCCTGTTGCCTTCCCTGTCCTGTTGCCTTCTCTGTCCTGTGCCTTCCCTGTCCTGTTGCCTTCTCTGTCCTGTGCCTTCCCTGTCCTGTTGCCTTATCTGTCCTGTTGCCTTCCCTGTCCTGTGCCTTCCCTCTCCATCTTCATACTCCCGCCTAGACTGCCCTTCAGCGACTGTAACTCTCAGCGGAGTTCATCTCTCAAGCCTGGAACAGGATCAGGGATTTTCAGGAGCCGGCATCTTGGCGGCCTGTAGATTGCAAAGTCAGATTGCACGCAGAAGAGGTGCAACAAATTAGCTCAGGTAAATTGATGCGGTCGCATTAGTTAGCCCTCTGGCAGTTCCATCGCAAACTAGAAGATGTGCGTATGTTACACCTAAGGCCTTGGTTGGTAATGAGGCCTCATAATCGTAAAATAATTAGGCAAACCTGTTGCACAGTGGAATTGTATACGTGGGCATAGCTTGGTGTTAACACTCCTAAGAACACAAACACGCAGGCGCACAAGCAGCAATTAGGAAGCCAAAGCAAACACTTGAAGCAAAAAAAACCAAAACGAAGATACTATCTTCATTGTAGGACAGTAAAGCCTACTAGATCTGGAAAATTGATGGCAGAATCCTAATCCCATGCGATTATCCTCACCGGACAAAAAGAGAAAATTAAATTTAAACAAAAATTAATTCCCGATTCGCAAATTTTTGGATTCAATCAACTGATGATGCTGACGCCTACTGAGATTTGAGCACTGCTCAATGTCACAGATTAGAGATTACAGATGACAGGTAGAACACGAAAAGGGATGAGATTAAATGAAATTACATAATTTTTTTTCAAGAGAAAACTAGATTTAGCTTTTTATTCGATGGAAAAATAGTTCTACAAACTTTATCCTCTTCGTCCAGAAATGGATAGTCTGGCACTAAAAATGACCCCCAACTCCACTTAACTTCATGCAGTAATGAAAATTCTACAAAAAATCCCTATAATTTAGACAATATAACAGCGATTAGAATTGAAATAAACACAGCATAAATATAAACAGCTACATATATAGAGAGAAGTGCACTGCCTGGCAATAAGCACCCCTGACTCCGGGTAGCAACCAAACACCGGATAAGTATTATGATCCCAAGATCTGGCCATCCTGATACATCCAATACCAATGCAAAAATTCCTATGGCACAACCTGCCAGACAGACAAAGAGGTGACTATTGGGATCACGAGATGAGGCACCACGGCACCCCCCCCAGCGCCAAGATAAGGAAATCAGAGATCTATGGGAGAGCATGCATTCAGCCCTCACTACTTCAGTCGCGGTTTAAAACTCTTAAAATCATCTTTCGGACACTCTCCCATGGTGTATCCGATCTGCCATACCCGGCCTCCTTATCATCATACTATACCCAGCTTTACGAATCAGGTAAGGAAAATTTTAATGACGACGGCCCAGACGCTTCTGCTGCTGTTGCAGCCGCAGATGCAGCTGGTTCGTCTGGCGGTTCGGATTCTGGAACAAAGAGCTCCCACCCACCCACCCACCCGCCAGGTCTGGAGGCGATCGTCTGGATAAAGATCTGACGATCTGGACGGATGACGAAGCGCAAGGCCCCGCGGGCTTCAATCTAAAGTTATGATTTGGCTTTCAAAACTACACGGCTATGGCTGGCCCAAGCCTTTGGCTTTAATGAGGTAGCTTTATTAAGGGGGCTGGTAGAGGGGTTCCGAAGGGTCTGAGAGGGCCCAGACTAACTAACAGGGAATCAATTCCTCATTCTAGAAATGTGAAAGCAACAAAGACACAAAACTGGCATTAAACAAACTTTGGACACAGTGGGGCTCGCACTACAGACCTTAACGTAAACAGACTAAATTAAAAATATTAATATATATATATATATTGGACGCAGGATTTTCATTTTTCGCTTTCAATAGCAAACTTTTTTTCCAGAAAAAAAATTTTACTTTGAAATCGCGCAATTTTATAAACCCCGAAATGAGAAGCTTTTTGAATTACCGTTTAATTCAATTTTGTTCTTTAACTTTCCTGCGCCTTGTCAGCGAAATGGAATCTCTGCTAATTTTAATCTAATTTTATTAACTTCCTGTGACTCTACCTAACCTCCACTAACTCTACCTCTCTTCCACTCACTCTACCTCTCCTCCACTCACTCTACCTCTCCTCCACTCACTCTACCTCTCCTCCACTCACTCTACCTCTCCTCCACTCACTCTACCTCTCCTCCACTCACTCTACCTCTCCTCCACTCACTCTACCTCTCCTCCACTCACTCTACCTCTCCTCCACTCACTCTACCTCTCCTCCACTCACTCTACCTCTCCTCCACTCACTCTACCTCTCCTCCACTCACTCTACCTCTCCTCCACTCACTCTACCTCTCCTCCACTCACTCTACCTCTCCTCCACTCACTCTACCTCTCCTCCACTCACTCTACCTCTCCTCCACTCACTCTACCTCTCCTCCACTCACTCTACCTCTCATCCACTCACTCTACCTCTCCTCCACTCACTCTACCTCTCCTCCACTCACTCTACCTCTCCTCCACTCACTCTACCTCTCCTCCACTCAATCTACCTCTCCTCCACTCACTCTACCTCTCCTCCACTCACTCTACCTCTCCTCCACTCACTCTACCTCTCCTCCACTCACTCTACCTCTCCTCCACTCACTCTACCTCTCCTCCACTCACTCTACCTCTCCTCCACTCACTCTACCTCTCCTCCACTCACTCTACCTCTCCTCCACTCACTCTACCTCTCCTCCACTCACTCTACCTCTCCTCCACTCACTCTACCTCTCCTCCACTCACTCTACCTCTCCTCCACTCACTCTACCTCTCCTCCACTCACTCTACCTCTCCTCCACTCACTCTACCTCTCCTCCACTCACTCTACCTCTCCTCCACTCACTCTACCTCTCCTCCACTCACTCTACCTCTCCTCCACTCACTCTACCTCTCCTCCACTCACTCTACCTCTCCTCCACTCACTCTACCTCTCCTCCACTCACTCTACCTCTCCTCCATTCAATCTACCTCTCCTCCACTCACTCTACCTCTCCTCCTTTGACTTAGCGGCAGGGAGCCTCCATGACGGACGCAGCGAGGAGGCGGCCGGTGCCGCCCATATCGCTAACCCCTGGCAGACCTCTCCTCCTCACACTCTACCTCTCCTCCACTCACTCTACTTTACATCCCACACCCTACTTCTAATTATCTCAGTCTACCCCTTGTCTACCCACTCTGAGATTCCATTTAATAGGGGATCACGTGCCTCAAACTGCCTTGCATGGCGGCCGACGCTCATGAAAATATGATTTTTTATATTCTGTGTCCCAATGACTCACTGACTCCCACAGCGTAAGGCGCCGTCGATATCGTGACTGAAGATATTTTATGTATAATTTTCGACAGACAGCAATTTACATATACATATTCGCGTAGACATATAGTTGTCTGTGAACAGATAGGCGCCCAGTATGCTTAACAATTCTCCCATGGGGTGTAGGAAAAAATCTATAAATTTTAGCCGCAACATTTACTCAGCCAAGCTGTTGCAATTCAATCCAGCCTGAAACCGAAATTTTACAGCTTCGCTTGCCATTGCTTCTTGTGAATCCCATTGCCGAAGGACTAGCTAGCATCCCAGGCCGCAGTTATCAATGCCGTTAATCTCTGTGAAAGCCTTTCAACTTGATTACGTCATTAGTACGCCGCTGCAAGAGATGCTGCGGAGAGAATCTTTATCGGCGCTGCACGGCCCTCTCAAACATTCCACAGCCGCCTGTTATCCACTGCGATGAAGCCAGCTTTGCGGGACTCGAGTGTTCGAGTGTCAAGATCACAATAATTGGCCAGATAGTTCCTGACTGTAGGCGATTAACGCATCAAATATATAATTTCGTAGTCGTCAAACGAGATTACAATGCAGTTACGCAGAATGCACTTTCCGCTTCCATTTGTGTTTAAGACTTTCAATTTAGAATCAGGCGGAACGAATATTGCAAAGAACTCAATTCTTTGAAGTGTCGATAGCAAGACAATTTACATATTAGCTTAATCAATTTAACTACTATTAGTATTGAGATAAATGTTTGCTTGATTCTTAGATTATGCTAATTTTCAGAAACCTAAGTGGTTAAAAAGAAACTGAAAACTGTGTTGTAGTTCCCACGAAAACAATTGCCAAAAACGATGTTTATTATGTTTTAGTTTGCCTCAAAAGCAGGGGTCAACAAAGTCCGCTAGCCAGACACCCTTTATCATCTGTCCTCCATATAATCTACCTCTCTTATCTCACCATGTCTCATCTCTCTCCCCTGTCTCATCTCTCTCCACTGTCTCATCTCTCCCTGTCTCATCTCTCTCCCCTGTCTCATCTCTCTCCCCTGTCTCATCTCTCCCTTGTCTCATCTCTCCCCACTGTCTCATCTCTCCCTGTCTCATCTCTCTCCCCTGTCTCATCTCTCTCCCCTGTCTCATCTCTCCCTTGTCTCATCTCTCCCCTCTCTCATCTCTCTCCCCTGTCTCATCTCTCTCCCCTGTCTCATCTCTCCCCTGTCTTATCTCTCCCCTGTCTCATCTCGCTCCTCTGTCTCATCTCTCCCTGTCTCATCTCTCTTCACTGTCTCATCTCTCTCCCCTGTCTCTTCTCTCCCCTATCTCATTTATCCCCTGTCTCATCTCTCTCCACTGTCTCATCTCTCTTCTGTCTCATTTATCCCCTGTCTCATCTCTCCCGTCTCATCTCTCTCCCCTGTCTCATCTCTCTCCCCAGTCTCATCTCTCCCCCTTTCTCATCTCTCCCTGTCTCATCCTCCCCTGTCTCATCTCTCCCCTGTCTCATCCTCCCCTGTCTCATCTCTCCCGTCTCAACCTCCCCTGTCTCATCTCTCCCCTGTCTCATCTCTTCAACTATCCGGTCCGCTTGTATCTCTTGAAGAAAAATGTGAAACACTGTAAAGAAAATATATCCGATTTTTTATATGCTTTTCTGTTGAGATTTTTTGCCAACTATTATACTAACCAGTAGTATGTTTAGTGATGTATGCTTCAATATAATAACTTCTCTGCGCAGTGTTAATAAACTGTTGTTCATACTAGGTCAATGTTGTTACTCGGCACGGAAAATGACCTTGTATCAGACTGCGGCAATCATACAAATATTAATGATTGATTATTCCAATATTAGCCTTTGTCACCAACTACAATACCAATTTAAATGCTTAAAAAACGTAATTACATTTAGTGTCTAGCTGGCATAAACTACCCGACTTGCGTCATCAATCTATACTGAGAGGTCGTTGTCAAGCAAAGCTAGAAATTTTCAAGCCCGAATCTCAATATACTAGACTGTGTGACGGATGCCTGTCAACAAAGGCCACAAGGTGAGCGATCAATTCTGGGATACAATAACTCTGAGCTGCTGCAGAAAATATCCATTAGTTTACGCTGTCTTTTGCGTAGCAACTGGCCAACAACATACTAACACCAATCTGCGAAAAAATATTGTTCTAAATTGCTGATACGCAATGTTTTTTAAGTCGATTTAAAAGTCAACTGAGTGTTCTTTCATTTTTGCTTTTTAATAAGTAAACCTCAATAACAATATATCTCAAAATAAAATAGAGGCAGAACCGAAGAGAGTAGGAAAGGGTAGACGACAGGGTAGAAGAGATGTAGGAAAAGAAGGGTTAGGAGAGAGTAGAAGAGGGTAGAAGAGGGAGTAGAAGAGGGTAGAAGAGGGTAGAAGAGGGAGTAGAAGAGGGTAGAAGAGAGAGTAGAAGAGGGTAGAAGAGAGAGTAGAAGAGTGTAGAAGAGGGTAGAAGAGGGAGTAGAAGAGGGTAGAAGAGAGATTAGAAGAGTGTAGAAGATAGAGTAGAAGAGGGTAGAAGAGAGAGTAGAAGAGTGTAGAAGATAGAGTAGAAGAGGGTAGAAGAGAGAGTAGAAGAGTGTAGAAGAGAGAGTAGAAGAGTGTAGAAGATAGAGTAGAAGAGGGTAGAAGAGAGAGTAGAAGAGTGTAGAAGAGAGAGTAGAAGAGGGTAGAAGAGAGAGTAGAAGAGTGTAGAAGATAGAGTAGAAGAGGGTAGAAGAGGGTAGAAGAGGGAGTAGAAGAGGGTAGAAGAGAGAGTAGAAGAGGGTAGAAGAGAGAGTAGAAGATTGTAGAAGAGGGTAGAAGAGGGAGTAGAAGAGGGTAGAAGAGAGAGTAGAAGAGGTTAGAAGAGAGGGTAGAATACTGGGCAGAAGAGACCATAGAAGATAGGGTAGAAAAGAGGGTAGAAGATGAGGATTTAAGAGAGAGTAGAACAGGGGAAGGAGAGTAGAGTTCAGAGGAGAAAGTAGACAAGAAGGTCGATGGCACGAGTAGAAGAGAGTATAATAGAATTAGAAGAGATAGTCCATAAGAGAACAGAACATCGATGGAGTCAGAAGCTATAGACGGTATAATTCTCGGTTTAATGTGTCAATCAAAGATCAACGCGTGTATGAAAGTGACAAATGGAAAAATGAAAGTTTATCCTATACCATTAAGAAAATAATAAAGAATATGTATTTCTACCAACTGTTAACGATTAAGAGTGATTTAAAGAATCGATTTTTTGGCAGTCGTGAAGCATGTTTCGGAAACCATACCCCAAATGTTATTCCAAGCCATGAGTCACAATTTCGAAGCCATTAAAAGGTAGACCAAAGGCAAAAAATTGATGACAAAACTTGAAGAGACACAATAGGACACTGCTTTCCAGAAAGAAAGCTTGCGTTACTGTCGCGCTTATTCTTGGTTTTTCTAAATAAACTTGAAGTGACAGCTCTATTTGAACGGCTGCGCGCTGGCCCACTGAACCGCATGAATTGCTTCTGTATTTGCTGCGTCTGCGCGTAATACTAGAATCGTGTTTTTCTCTTTTAAAAGAAAGTTGGCAGCTGGTTCTCTAGAACTTAATTGACATCTTTGCGCAGTCTTTTAAACTGTCGTCTTTCTCGTTTTTAAAGAAAAAACTCGATTAGGTAATAAGGGGCATTATTACTTGAAAACCAAAGGCATTACGAAAACTATGCCGTCTATTCGAGGCTTGGAAAATATGGGAAATTATGAATTAAAAAGTTTTATACATGCTTACCCACGTATCTGATTATGTTTTAACAAATGTTTTATGGAATCCAAGAACCTTTGCAATTTAATGACCGAATTTTGCGAATATCAGATTCTTGGGAACAAGGGAATTACGAGATTGGGAGAATTTCAGAAATGGGAGAATTTAGAGAATGGGAGAGTTTCGGGAATGGAAGAAATTTCGGGAATGGGAGAATTTCAGGATTCAGAGAATTTCGGGAATGCAAGAATTTAGAGAATGTGAGAGTTTAGAGAATAGGAGAGTTTTGGGAATGGTGGAATTTCGGGAATGGGAGAGTTTCGGGAATGTCAGAATATAGAGAATGGGAGATTTTCGGGAATTGGAGATTTTCGGGAATGGAAGAAATATCGGGAATGGGAGAATTTAGAGAATGGGAGAATTTAGAGAATAGGAGAGTTTCGGTAACGGAAGAAATTTGGGGAATGGGAGAATTTCGGGAATGGGAGAGTCTCGGGAATGGGGGAATTTAGAGAATGGGAGAGTTTCGGGAATGTCAGAATATAGAGAATGGGAGATTTTCGGGAATGGGAGAATTTCGGGAATGGGAGAGTCTCGGGAATGGGGGAATTTAGAGAATGGGAGAATTTAGAGAATAGGAGAGTTTCGGTAACGGAAGAAATTTGGGGAATGGGAGAATTTCGGGAATGGGAGAGTCTCGGGAATGGGGGAATTTAGAGAATGGGAGAATTAGAGAATGGGAGAGTTTCGGGAATGGAAGAAACTTCGGGAATGGGAGAATTTCGTGATTGAGAGAATTTCGGAAATGAGAGAATTTAGAGAATGCGAGAGTTTCGGGAACGGGGGGATTTCGGGAATGGGAGAGTTTCGGGAATGGGAGAATATAGAGAATGGGAGATTTTCGGGAATGGAAGAAACTTCGGGAATGGGAGAATTTCGTGATTGAGAGAATTTCGGAAATGAGAGAATTTAGAGAATGCGAGAGTTTCGGGAACGGGGGGATTTCGGGAATCGGAGAGTTTCGGGAATGGGAGAATATAGAGAATGGGACATTTTCGGGAATGGGAGAATTTCGGAAATGGGAGAATTTCGGGAATGAGAGAATTTAGAGAATGGGAGAGTTTAGGGAATGGGTTCGCAAGTACACAAAGAGCTTTATTTTGTAAGCTCATTTGATGATTTTGGCAATTTTTTCTATTCCTAAAGAAAGGATAATTATGAGATACACGATCTATTGTTCAGTTATACAGCATAGCTATCAGGTAATCATCTACTAGAAGAAAATCCATCCATGCAATTTTGTTGAAACTTGATCTGATCTATTCGATCATTGATGTTGAAAACGTGGGTTAATAGAGAACATAAGAGAATATACGGGACTATATGTAGATAACTGACACTGCTTGACAACAAGGCCCCTAGTGTCTAGTTCACGTGTTTCTACGAATACCATGTAAGACTACATAGATTTTATCGCTGAATGGAAATTTTAGTTGAATCGAATATCTGATTATTATTACTATAATTATTATTCTATATAACATTATGAAGAGCTACTGCTATAATACAGGCCGCTCAAACGCTGTCAGATTACCAAGTCTTTCAACTGACAGAGTTAGTATCTAGAACATGTCTTATACATGTCCAGGTGGCTCAATTTTTCAACACTGGTTGCTATGCTAATTAGCTATAGAATGGAACAGTGTTTTAGAGACATGTAGCAACTAGCCATTGATGTCCGTAATAACCTTAATCACCTTAAATATCTAATGGATTTCACATTGAATTGAAGGATAGTTTCTAACCTATATACGACAGGATATATTTTACAGATAGCACTTCTAAGTTTTCAATTGCACAGTTTTAGAACCTAATAAAATGTTATCAGTATTACCTGGTTTATGACCCCTCCTAAGATTTATGAGGACGGTAAGGTTTTTGACCCCCTCCCCTAAACTATTATCAGGACGGTGGGGTTTTTGACACCCTCCCCTAAACTATTATCAGGACGGTGGGGTTTTTGACACCCTCCCCGAAACTATTATCAGGACGGTGGGGTTTTTTGGCACCCCCCCGAAACTATTATCAGGACGGTGGGGTTTTTGACACCCTCCCCTAAACTATTATCAGGACGGTGGGGTTTTTGACCCCCTCCCCTAAACTATTATCAGGACGGTGAGGTTTTTGACACCCTCCCCGAAACTATTATCAGGACGGTGGGGTTTTTGACACCCTCCCCTAAACTATTATCAGGACGGTGGGGTTTTTGACACCCTCCCCTAAACTATTATCAGGACGGTGGGGTTTTTGACACCCTCCCCTAAACTATTATCAGAACGGTGGGGTTTTTGACACCCTCCCCTAAACTATTATCAGGACGGTGGGGTTTTGACCCCCCTAAAAGGTTAACATAACTGTCAGGTTTTTCCCGCCCCTAGAATATTATTAGTAAGGTGGGGGTTTGACCCTTTCTAAAGTATTATTAGTACGGTGGGTTTTTGACCCCTCCTAAAATTTATAATGACGGTGGAATTTTAGACCCCCGAAAAAATAATGAGATTTTAGACCCCCGAAAAAATTATGAGATTTTTGCCCTCCCTAAAAGATTATCAGTACGGTGGAGTATTTGGCCTGTTTGATCAATGACCACCGAAGACAGACAGGAATATAAGACACCAAGGAGGTTATATTCAAATCTGAACTTCTTTCAAATCATTGACGACTGAGTTATGATTTTATTCCAGACATACAGCCACAGGGTTGGCTGTATCTGACCACTCTACCAGTGTTTCACATTTAGCCTCTAGCTAGATTAGAATAGTACAAACTTGCCCTTCCTCGAAGTAACAAACAAGCAAGTTAAAAAAAATTGTCCGCAACTCACCCAAATGGCTACCACCGGTCAGTTTCAAATCAGAACCAACTCGATCGATTTCCAATTGCGGCTGCTGCTGTTGCTCTCGCTCGATAGCCATTGCGCAAGCATATCCAGCAGAGCGTAGAATAATTGCCAGCAGTGCCAGCAGCTGGAGCTGATGATGAAAATGAAGAACCCGGCCTCTAGTTCCCATTTAAAGTACGAAGATCTTAGCTTGCTTCAATTAAAAAACATTTGCCTAATAAATACTAGATCTCCTTTGTTTAGTTCCGAGGAATTTAACAAGACTGTTTTAACTTGTTTTGACTTATAACAACACTAAGCTTGTTCTTATAATGTTATTGCTAATCTAAAATGAATCTAAACCATCAAACCCCCCTGCCCTTTTTTCAACCATCTTCGCCTCACACCCGCCCCACTCCGCTAGACCCTCCCCAGCACTCGCCCGGCAAACCCCCTCCACACAAACCCCCCTCACCTCCCTCTCCTAGAATTGGTCCATCCCTCCATCTCGGACACCAACCCCAGACCAAGGGCCCAAACCAACCAAATCAATGCGTTTAATTTAGTCTCGTATCAACGATTAGGCTATTACTATAATGATGCCTTGAATTTTCATAATCGCATCGAGATAAACAAATCTAGAACGACCCAAAATTTTTTTTCTTAATCTCAAAAAATTCTGTATTCTGCATTAACTCGATGGTCTTAATTTCAATGGCCATGAAAATGCAGAACACGGGCATAACAATATGAACAGTATAATCATAGAACTTGATTATATTGAATTCGGCACAGAGGTTTACACTGAGCAATGTTAATTGTCCTTGTCAACAGAGTCTCTTAACTTAGAGTTTAGGAGCTATCGTGAGGTAGGTAGTGGGTATTTGAAATACCCGAAGGGGTCTTTCAACAGTTTAATGTATATTTGTTCTGAATGCAGTACCATTCGAAATAAAAATATTCTGAAAATCAATTGCAAATCAATACGCTTTCATCGGTTTGACTGTTTTTACAGGAATCATAGTTTATTAATTTAGTTTAAAACAAACTGTCTTTGCCAATCGATGCATAGTTTTCATAGTATGCATAGTTTTTTAAACCAGCTTATCACTGTCTCCTTCTACTTTAGTCTTTGTGTAGAATACACACGCAAGCAAGTTCTAATTCTGCACGGATACTAACAAAATATAGGTTAATAGGAAAACGAGAAACTGGGGTGGCTCACGGAAATGGAACTGGATCTTGGCTCGTGCCAGTGAATTTTTCTCATCCTCATGATAATTCTGCGTGCATATATATATGATACGCCACACAGAAATGAAAGTCACCTTGTCTCCCCTTGTTGTGTCATTGAAATCCCATGCTGAATCCATTGTGGTCTTTATCCACAGTCGCTTCCCTACATTAATTTTGATACACTTGATTATGAGAAAAAGCATCCTTATTATAACAAATTCTAGGACAGATCCTCACAGGACCAGCCTGTTCTGGTTCGCAGACAATAATGCCACTTCTCCAAAGTTGCTTCAGCTTGCTTTCAGTGTTCGACCCTATTCTACCCTTTAAGCAACCGCTTCCTCACTTTCGTGTATCCAAGGCGGTCCGTGTCTAAGCATGAGCTTATTCTCTCTACATAAACACTCAGACTCACTCAATAATTAAAGTTTTTCCAACACAACCGATTTCCCGATGCATCACAGCATCGGAAACAGCATAATGAAGTTGTCACAATTTTGCCTATAGGGTGCTGCGCTCAAAATAAATTCTCTCTTTGAAGGGGAGGTTGTATCGAAACGGTAAATCTCCGATCAGACAAGTTTTGTAATAAGACGTTTTTATGCCAACGTAGCCACTTAAAAGCTCTGATCCTAAAAGCACGTCCTGTAATCGTTACAAGATCATTATTACAAGAATCATGACCATTACAGATAGTTAAAATTGTTACATTAGGAGGACTATTACAGGAAGCTAGATTATAATTGGAATTTTAAGGATTATTGCAGGAAGTTGGAGGATTATTGCAGGAAGTTGGAGGATTATTGCAGGAAGTTGGAGGATTATTGCAGGAAGTTGGAGGATTATTGCAGGAAGTTGGAGGATTATTGCAGGAAGTTGGAGGATTATTGCAGAAAGTTGGAGGATTATTACAGAAAGTTGGAGGATTATTACAGAAAGTTGGAGGATTATTACAGAAAGTTGGAGGATTATTGCAGGAAGTTGGAGGATTATTGCAGGAAGTTGGAGGATTATTACAGGAAGTTGGAGGATTATTGCAGGAAGTTGGAGGATTATTACAGGAAGTTGGAGGATTATTGCAGGAAGTTGGAGGATTATTGCAGGAAGTTGGAGGATTATTGCAGGAAGTTGGAGGATTATTACAGGAAGTTGGAGGATTTTTGCAGGAAGTTGGAGGATTATTGCAGGAAGTTGGAGGATTATTGCAGGAAGTTGGAGGATTATTGCAGGAAGTTGGAGGATTATTGCAGGAAGTGAGATTATTACAATCAGTTGGATTATTACAGTCAGCGGGATTATTACAGTCAGTAGGATTATTACAGTCAGTAGGATTATTACATTTAGTGGGATTATTACAGTCAGTGGGATTATTACAGTCAGTAGGAGTATTACAGTCAGTGGTATTATTACAGTCAGTGGTATTATTACAGTCAGCGGGATTATTACAGTCAGTAGGATTATTTCAGTCAGTAGGAGTATTACAGTCAGTGGTATTATTACATTTAGTGGGATTATTACAGTCAGTAGGAGTATTACAGTCAGTGGTATTATTACAGTCAGGGGGATTATTACAGTCAGTGGTATTATTACAGTCAGTGGTATTATTATAGTCAGCGGGATTATTACAGTCAGTAGGATTATTACAGTCAGTGGTATTATTACATTTAGTGGGATTATTACAGTCAGTAGGAGTATTACAGTCAGTGGTATTATTACAGTCAGGGGGATTATTACAGTCAGTGGTATTATTACAGTCAGTGGTATTATTATAGTCAGCGGGATTATTACAGTCAGTAGGATTATTACAGTCAGTAGGATTATTACATTTAGTGGGATTATTACAGTCAGTGGGATTATTACAGTCAGTAGGAGTATTACAGTCAGTGGTATTATTACAGTCAGTGGTATTATTACAGTCAGTGGGATTATTACAGTCAGTGGTATTATTACAGTCAGTAGGAGTATTACAGTCAGTGGTATTATTACAGTCAGTGGTATTATTACAGTCAGTGGGATTATTACAGTCAGTGGGATTATTACAGTCAGTGGGATTATTACAGTCAGTGGTATTATTACAGTCAGTAGGAGTATTACAGTCAGTAGGATTATTACAGTCAGTGGTATTATTACAGTCAGTGGGATTATTACAGTCAGTGGGATTATTACAGTCAGTGGGATTATTACAGTCAGTGGGATTATTTAATTAATGGTAGAGATCTCCGGACACTAGAATTTTCCGGTTAAAGCATGATCTAGACACCGTTAGATTTCAGCCAAGGTCTAACGATATCAACCCTATAGATACTAACTTATCCCCGCACTGTTGCCAAGAGAAAAACTTATCCTCCACCCATCCGGCAGTGGAGGACTGTTTAGGATTTTTCCGTCATAAAAAACTTTCTCCCCCCAACTTTGTTTCTCGATGCTCCCCGAAAAAAACTGTTTTCCCACGGGAGGCAATATCTGCGTTGAGCGGATCGCTTTCAAATTCTTCTGCAGAGAGTGTCACAGAGCTGGCTTTGGTCGCTTTTTGGAGTGTCCCCCCCTGCATGGATGGCCGAACCAGCACTTTCCATTTGTCATCAGTTAGACCAAACACACACACACACACACACACACACTTTTGTGCTACGCATACAGTTGCTGTAACGTCAAATTAGCAGATAAATCTATCAAATATTTTTCTAAGTCTTTTCCTCATTGGAATCCATTTCGAGTGCTTTTTGAATGCCTGATGGCCAGACGGCATCCTCTCTCGCTCTCTCGTTCTGCTTTACCCCCCATCTCCCTAGAATCTGCGTGAAATGGAAATTACGGACAAAATAGTCTACATTTTAGACTCGACACGCAAGAGACACACTGAAGAGACGAAATAGATGCGGTGGGAATAGATGAGACCGGGGAGAGATGAGACAGGAGAGAGATGAGACACGGGAGAGATGAGACAGGGGAGAGATGAGACAGGGGACAGCTGAGACGCGAGAGATGAGACAGGGGAGAGATGAGACAGGGGAGAGATGAGACAGGGGAGAGATGAGTCAGGAGAGAGATGAGACACGGGAGAGATGAGACAGGGGAGAGATGAGACACGGCAGAGATGAGACACGGCAGAGATGAGACACGGGAGAGATGAGACACGGGAGAGATGAGACACGGGAGAGATGAGACACGGGAGAGATGAGACACGGGAGAGATGAGACACGGGAGAGATGAGACACGGCAGAGATGAGACACGGCAGAGATGAGACACGGGAGAGATGAGACACGGCAGAGATGAGACACGGGAGAGATGAGACACGGCAGAGATGAGACACGGGAGAGATGAGACACGGCAGAGATGAGACACGGCAGAGATGAGACACGGGAGAGATGAGACACGGGATAGATGAGACACGGCAGAGATGAGACACGGCAGAGATGAGACACGGCAGAGATGAGACAAGGCAGAGATGAGACACGGCAGAGATGAGACACGGCAGAGATGAGACACGGCAGAGATGAGACACGGCAGAGATGAGACACGGCAGAGATGAGACACGGCAGAGATGAGACACGGCAGAGATGAGACACGGCAGAGATGAGACACGGGAGAGATGAGACACGGCAGAGATGAGACACGGCAGAGATGAGACACGGCAGAGATGAGACACGGCAGAGATGAGACACGGCAGAGATGAGACACGGGAGAGATGAGACACGGCAGAGATGAGACACGGCAGAGATGAGACACGGGAGAGATGAGACACGGGAGAGATGAGACACGGGAGAGATGAGACACGGGAGAGATGAGACACGGCAGAGATGAGACACGGCAGAGATGAGACACGGCAGAGATGAGACACGGCAGAGATGAGACACGGCAGAGATGAGACACGGCAGAGATGAGACACGGGAGAGATGAGACACGGCAGAGATGAGACACGGCAGAGATGAGACACGGCAGAGATCAGACACGGCAGAGATGAGACACGGCAGAGATGAGACACGGCAGAGATGAGACACGGCAGAGATGAGACACGGGAGAGATGAGACACGGGAGAGATGAGACACGGCAGAGATGAGACACGGCAGAGATGAGACACGGCAGAGATGAGACACGGCAGAGATGAGACACGGGAGAGATGAGACACGGCAGAGATGAGACACGGCAGAGATGAGACACGGCAGAGATGAGACAGGGACAGCTGAGACGCGAGAGATGAGACAGGGAGAGATGAGACACGGCAGAGATGAGACACGGCAGAGATGAGACACGGCAGAGATGAGACACGGCAGAGATGCGACACGGGAGAGATGAGACACGGGAGAGATGAGACACGGGAGAGATGAGACACGGCAGAGATGAGACACGGCAGAGATGAGACACGGCAGAGATGAGACAGGGGACAGCTGAGACAGGGCAGAGATGAGACACGGCAGAGATGAGACACGGCAGAGATGAGACAGGGGACAGCTGAGACAGGGGAGAGATGAGACACGGGAGAGATGAGACACGGCAGAGATGAGACACGGCAGAGATGAGACACGGCAGAGATGAGACAGGGGACAGCTGAGACAGGGCAGAGATGAGACACGGCAGAGATGAGACAGGGGAGAGATGAGACACGGGAGAGATGAGACACGGGAGAGATGAGACACGGGAGAGATGAGACACGGGAGAGATGAGACACGGCAGAGATGAGACACGGGAGAGATGAGACACGGGAGAGATGAGACACGGGAGAGATGAGACACGGGAGAGATGAGACACGGGAGAGATGAGACACGGGAGAGATGAGACACGGGAGAGATGAGACACGGGAGAGATGAGACACGGCAGAGATGAGACACGGGAGAGATGAGACACGGCAGAGATGAGACACGGGAGAGATGAGACACGGCAGAGATGAGACACGGGAGAGATGAGACACGGGGTTGATCCGAAGCTACTTCCTCTAATGATTATTAGAATCTACTTTCTATGATTATCTGAGGCTACTTGGATTTTCCTTAGCTGAATAAACTAAATAAACAATATACTAATGTGTAACGTTACTTTTTCGACATCAGAGCCTCGTCTGATACTGTCTATAATAAATTTGATAAATTCTAAATGCCACTTGGCCAAAAGCATCTGGCTTATTGGCCACCGATTCGGAAATATATTGAAGCCAATGCGGGTGACTTGTAAGCTCCCAAAATTCATAACAGGGGTAATAGCATAAAACATTCCAGTACAATACAACAAACATGTCAAGCCTGCCATGACTGGCTGGATTCAGTCTCAGTGTTAACACTTGACCCTGATCATTGCGCGTGTCTCCCCATCCCGACAGTCGTGTTTTGCCATCATAAAAATTTATTCTCATACCGCTATGCCTTACAGCTATGTTGTATTCTGTATAATTCTGTATAGATTCTGTCGCTGACTATTTAATATTTATGGAGCTTGTACACCATATATAGGATGTGTAATCGCCATTATATAGTTAGTTGACTTTTTAAGGTGGTTGGTCCTCTAGAACTGATTTATATCGATTGTATATAATTTTCATAGATCGATAAATCATAATTGTGACAAGCCCAATTCAGATTGTTACATATAATGTTATTTATCGTTGTTAAAATAGCTCGTAGAAAACTATAGATTATTTTTACCTGACATTATAATAGTCTATATTATTTATGCTATTAAAGCTTTGAGAACACACACGCAACAGGCATAGTAGACGTACTATATACTGCTTTAGCAGAATATGTAACATTTTAGTCAACCCTATTTAAATCTATAGCATTATAGAGGATAATAGAGCCAATTTTTAATCAACAAAATTTTTATTCCTTTGTCTTTCTATCTATAAACAGAGAATTGGGATTTCACTTCTATATAACGTGAGATTAATCCCATTCGTAGCGCTCTGATTAGGAGCAACAATGGGATTGAGATCCCAAATGGTGTGCAGGATGAGTTGGGAGCTTCAGCTCAAATGCTCAATATGTGATCGTTGAATGATGCGGGAGGCCATGCATTCCACTTAGCTGAGGTGAGCGAAGCGAGCGAAGCGTGAAAGACTCTATGGGAATTGCACAACAGGATCAAGATGGCTTGATTGCGTGGAACCCACAGCTTCAACGTTTTCAGGTTCTTTTTTTCAACGCATCACAATCGCACTCTTTGTCCTGCTTTCAGCGGTCTTTGTATCAAGGGAGTTTGTAGATCTGCAAAATTTCTGTGTAAAAAAATTGATGAAATATCTGGATTCTAATTTTCTTAATGGGTCTATATTAGATTGCAAACTTCACTGTCATTGAATGATCAGGTAAGGGTTGGTGGGTCATCGTTGAATGATCAGGTAAGGGTTGGTGGGTCATCATTGAATGATCAGGTAAGGGTTGGTGGGTCATCATTGAATGATCAGGTAAGGGTTGGTGGGTCATCATTGAATGATCAGGTAAGGGTTGGTGGGTCATCATTGAATGATCAGGTAAGGGTTGGTGGGTCATCATTGAATGATCAGGTAAGGGTTGGTGGGTCATCATTGAATGATCAGGTAAGGGTTGGTGGGTCATCATCGAATGATCAGGTAAGGGTTGGTGGGTCATCATTGAATGATCAGGTAAGGGTTGGTGGGTCATCATTGAATGATCAGGTAAGGGTTAGTGGGTCATCATTGAATGATCAGGTAAGGGTTGGTGGGTCATCATTGAATGATCAGGTAAGGGTTGGTGGGTCATCATTGAATGATCAGGTAAGGGTTGGTGGGTCACTGATTTATCAGGTAAGGGTTGGTGCAGTGGGTCACTGATTGGTCAGGTAAGGGTTGGTGCAGTGGGTCACTGATTCATCAGGTAAGGGTTGGTGCAGTGGGTCACTGATTCATCAGGTAAGGGTTGGTGCAGTGGGTCACTGATTCATCAGGTAAGGGTTGGTGCAGTGGGTCACTGATTCATCAGGTAAGGCTTGGTGCAGTGGGTCAATGATTGATCAGGTAAGGGTTGGTGCAGTGGGTCACTGATTGATCAGGTAAGGGTTGGTGCAGTGGGTCAGTGATTGATCATGTAAGGGTTGGTGCAGTGGGTCAATGATTGATCAGGTAAGGGTTGGTGCAGTGGGTCACTGATTGATCAGGTAAGGGTTGGTGCAGTGGGTCAGTGATTGATCATGTAAGGGTTGGTGCAGTGGGTCACTGATTGATCAGGTAAGGGTTGGTGCAGTGGGTCAGTGATTGATCAGGTAAGGGTTGGTGCAGTGGGTCAATGATTGATCAGGTAAGGGTTGGTGCAGTGGGTCACTGATTGATCAGGTAAGGGTTGGTGCAGTGGGTCACTGATTCATCAGGTAAGGCTTGGTGCAGTGGGTCACTGATTCATCAGGTAAGGCTTGGTGCAGTGGGTCAATGATTGATCAGGTAAGGGTTGGTGCAGTGGGTCACTGATTGATCAGGTAAGGGTTGGTGCAGTGGGTCAGTGATTGATCATGTAAGGGTTGGTGCAGTGGGTCGCTTTTGTGATTAATATTCTTAAACACGCAGAAGTGTTTGGATACATCGTTGCCAAGATAGGACAAATTTAGCTAGAAAAAACGTTTATTAAAAAGGGTTACCTTAGCCACGCGCCAAAATATAATATTTCAAACCGCAGCATGCAGTGCGGGTGGTCGCATCTCCAAGTTCGTAGGGCAGGTATGGGGCAATCGAGCGGTAGTTTTGTTGCTACCCAGTCTAACTAGTTGATACAATAAGCCTTAACTCTGGATTTGAAAAAACATACAAATTAATAGTGACTTCTTGTAGAGAAATACGCTGTTGAAACGGTTGCACTAAATTATTTTGCCTTACTAATGCTTCAAGCGTTTGAGCATTTAGCATTACGTTGCTAAAGTACTCAAATTTGCATGATTTTATTTATTTTGAATTCGATTTAGAGCCTGTGTTTTGACTGCATCTATCCCATGCCATATATCCCATGCCATCTATCCCATGCCATCTATCCCATGCCATCTATCCCATGCCATATATCCCATGCCATCTATCCCATGCCATCTATCCCATGCCATCTATCCCATGCCATATATCCCATGCCATCTATCCCATGCCATATATCCCATGCCATCTATCCCATGCCATCTATCCCATGCCATATATCCCATGCCATCTCTCCCATGCCATCTATCCCATGCCATATATCCCATGCCATCTATCCCATGCCATATATCCCATGCCATATATCCCATGCCATATATCCCATGCCATATATCCCATGCCATATATCCCATGCCATCTATCCCATACCATCTCTCCCATGCCATCTATCCCATGCCATATATCCCATGCCATCTATCCCATGCCATCTATCCCATGCCATCTATCCCATGCCATCTATCCCATGCCATGCCATCTATCCCATGCCATGCCATCTATCCCATGCCATGCCATCTATCCCATGCCATCTATCCCATGCCATGCCATCTATCCCATGCCATCTATCGCATGCCATCTATCCCATGCCATCTATCCCATGCCATCTATCCCATGCCATCTATCCCATGCCATCTATCCCATGCCATCTATCCCATGCCATGCCAACTATCCCATGCCATCTATCCCATGCTAGTCTACATAGTGCTTCACTCTGTAGTTATTTAGTTATAGTGAGCAAGTTTTTCTGAGCGAGTGTTGAGTTGCTTTCGGAGGCTATAGGACTCCACAATGTCGTTTGAGTGTGTCAACACAGACAATGTATTATCGAGACCCGTGAGACGTTTGGATTGTAGCGATCTTAATCTCTAAAACGAAGCCTCCCATTGACATTAACAACCCTAACGATCCAACATATAGAATTGACTGAGTTGACGACATAGCTATAATGCTTTATTGATATAAATCTAGCAACAATTCCATTTTCGACAAGGGATGCCCGTCTGCATGGCCCCAGCAGCGCATTGCTCAAACTATTGAAGCCCAATCTTTGAGAACTATACAGAGAGATCTGTATCAGCTCTTCTAGACACAGAAGCTATTTCCCAAGCCATTCTCTCTCTGCTCTATGCATTCGCTTTGGCCAGCGCACCAGATGCCTATCTCGAACGAGGCGTGCTGCCATTCTCATTCCATTTCTATAGTCTAACCCTTAGCCCCCACAATCGAATCATTGAAGCACTGTTTCTATTCGCATTTGCCTGTCTATGTGCTTCTAATATACTCATGGCAGGAGAATAATTAAGGATGGCGTGTAATAGTCTGCGCGAGTAAATATGCAGGCACCTGTGCGCAATACAAAAAGCATTGTAATATAATAAATACAGAGCAAGGATAAGCAACCTCAGTCCCGTCTCTAATCTCAAGTGTCTCATCTCTCCCCTGTCTCATTTCTTTTCTGTCTCCTCCTACCAGAGTCCCAACCCGCCACTCCTGTCTCGTTTCTTCACCGACTCTCCTCTATCTCCTCTCCTCCCTATCTCATCCTCTTCTCCGCTTATCCTCATATCTTCCCAGTCTCATCTCTCCCCTGTGTCATATCTTCCCTGTCTCATCTCTCCCCTATCTCATGTCTTCCCTGTCTCATCTATCCCCTGTCTCATCTATCCCCTGTCTCATCTATCCCCTGTCTCATCTCTTCCCTGTCTCATATCTTCCCTGTCTCATATCTTCCCTGTCTCATCTCTCCCCTATCTCATGTCTTCCCTGTCTCATCTATCCCCTGTCTCATCTATCCCCTGTCTCATATCTTCCCTGTCTCATCTCTTCCCTGTCTCATATCTTCCCTGTCTCATATCTTCCCTGTCTCATCTATCCCCTGTCTCATATCTTCCCTGTCTCATATCTTCCCTGTCTCATCTATCCCCTGTCTCATATCTCCCCTGTCTCATATCTTCCCTGTCTCATCTCTACATTCTTCTGACTTCATTTTGATCTCATCTCTCCCCTGTCGCAGCCCCCTTGTCTTATCACTCTGTATAAATTTTAGGTTTTAAGCGCATAAGGTGTAAAATCTACCGATCGTGTAGTAATTTGCATAAACTCGTGAGTCACACGTCCATTTGATGTTTTGAATGTCTAAAACTCAATGCAGCTTCGAACCAAAATACCACCTGAAAGCTACCCGGTAGGTGTTTTGCTAATCAGCTGTTGATAAGCTCATTAATTAGCACATTTGGAATCTCAGGTTATCATATAGTGATTAACTGAAAACCGCCCTCAGCGTTATTATTAAGGATTTAAAGGTCACGTTTAGCGTGTGATTTGAGTAATTCCCATGCTCGCATAGAAATGTGTGAAAAACAGCAGGCAGCTGGTGGTCTCATTTGATTTGCATTGTTTAATAATCATTAATCTAAATGTCAACGCTGCAAACAAACAGATTTATTGGATTGAGTTTATTGTTCAACAGATTAAAATGTGCGAATAAGTCCAAGCTATTGTTAAATAATTCTTAGTTGCAGCTGGACAGCTATTGCGTCACTAACCTGAGGAATTATTGTGTAAATCAATAAATAACACAATGTGGAAAGCGAAGGAAAATTAAACCATTCGTGCTGGCTACAAATGCTTCTTGGATTTGGAAAGAGAAGATTGCTTCTTGCTACTTAAAGATAAATGCAAGTAGCAAGTAAGATAAATGTTCAGTTGCATCTGTTCTAGCTGTCGACTCAGGACAATTTAGGACAAGCATAAAAAGTAAAAACTTGTACAACGAGAGAAACGAAAGGTTTAGTATTTGCAGTAGATTGCTATAGTCCTTCAAGTTTCTTTGCCATGTGGATTATTTCATTGATCTGCTCCTTCGCTCCTTTCACTTTAGTCCGAATTTCTTCCAGCACAGCCAACAATACATTTACGTGTAAAATCACGCGTATAAGCTCTAATATGAAAGTTTCCGTTTTTTATAAACAGCGCCTTAAAATTTTGCATCAAAATTGCCTCACTTTTAATTCAGCTTTATATATTGCAATACCCCTCCTGCAGTTTATCAAGTTCAAACTGTAAGAAGTTCATCGGGAATCGATTAAAACTCAATTAATTGTCGGGTTCCGCGCCAATTCTATACTCTATAGCATATTTTGAACCGGGCCTGCCGACTAAACTATCAAGGACTTCTTCTTCGGCGCACAAGCCGACGCAACCTGGAGAAGAGATTAGCTTCCTCTGTGGGCTTGCCTATACACTGGCCTTGCTTTGCCTCTGCTTGTCTACGACTCTACAGCTGCGATCGAGACATTGCCCTTGGCTATCGGATGCGCCCGACAGCTTCCGCGCTGCCATGAAAGTTAAATACACTTTGGCACAGTCTCGGGACTGCGCAGCGTCCAGGACACGACGCAGCACACATTTGCATTTATGACCTGCACGATCGGTTCGGATCATTAAAAAACCTGCGACTATTACCTCCTTTGTCATCCGCTAATTAGACGGTGTCTGCAGACGCTATAGTCTCCTTGACCAAGAAATTCCTAATGCGCAATAATTGCTTCTGAATTGGCTCTTGCATCTATCGAGTGCAGTGTGCAACTCATTCTAGCTAGAGTGCGGGAGTATTGTGTTTTTTGTATTAGTTTGACGAGCCTATAGCTCTCATATAGAATCTTTGAGATATCTTAGATTATGGTCGACCTGAAAGAACAGAACATTTAGTTAAAAAATCCACTCTAATGCAGCTCATTTTTACTTATATGTAAAAATGTTAAAAAATGTCAACATAATATCGTACAACACATTTTTGTTTTAGTGACTCTCATTATTCACGTTAAGCTCACAAAAAGTTTAAATTTTATCCATCGACTCGATAAATCTTTAAAATTTTCTTTAGAAAGATATTTTAATTGTGCTTACGCTTGAATGAACTACATTAAAGCTAAGTTCTGAGTTTTAAATTATATTAAAATTTCTTTAGCTTTATTTCTTCTATTTTATTTTGCACCTGCCTCTATTGGCATTCTAGAGTATATTGTTAAGTCTGCTGACTATAGTGTAGGCCTGAACAGTTAATATAACTATTCTTAGTATTTAATAGACTAAACCACAGAAACGATATCAGCCAACAGATCAAAAATGTCCGTTGAGGCGGAGCTAAGATCAGAACTTTCACTTGTAAAGGAGGAAAATGCAAGGCTGCAAAATGAGCTAGATAGTGCTGTTAATGAAAAAATTCAAGCTGCACAGCATGGCTTGGCACTTCTAGAAGAGATTGGCCAATTAAAACATTCATTAGCAGAAACTGAGAATAATGCTGATATTCTCAAGCAAGAGCTCGATCTTGCAAGAAAGGTATGTTGTGTTCTATTTTATGATGTAGCTAGCTATCCTATATGTTAGTACTGTATAGCTAACATCTAATTCTAATCTAAAATAGACCAAGCTGCATGCCTTTACATCTGTACCTTTGGTTTGTTGACCTTTGATTTATATTGATGTTGTTTTCAGTGATAGGGCACTTTACAAAAGAGCAACAGCAAAGTGACAAAAACAATTGTTATTGACTATTTAGTTATGGACAAAATAGGTTACAAAAATAATATAATAATAATGGTGCTTAGCACAGATCTGTTATTTTTTTATGTAAGCATGCTATTAAAATGTGTAGCATTGTTTAATGGTCATTACTCATATCACATGTAGTGTCCACTTTTTTAAGACCACATTATCATTATCATTCTTACTGCTGTCAACCATTTGAGGCTTGGGTTCGGTAGTCATGAAAATCACATATATATTTCAGATTAGATTGATAATATTGATGATTGATGATAATACCATTGTTGTCAGATTACAGTAAGAAACTATAGTTGTAGTCTATCAATTGACCACTAAAAATTAGCAAAGTTTACATTTTGCAACAGAAATGAACAAAATAAATGCAAAATGTTATCCCTGTTAAACAAATAGACTGAAACATAAAGTTCACAATTATATAAATTTGACTCTCTTTTAAACTAGATATAAAAAATAACAACAAAAAAAGCTTTTTTAATGTAGCAAAAGAAGGCATTTACTATGTTGCTTATTTCTTTTTTATTTCAAAAACAGGTAATAGGGAATGCACACAGTTGGTAATGACTTGTTACTATCATCAGCCTGTGGTAAGGTTGCAAAAAGTAAAAATCATAACCAAATTGGTAAGTAGTAACAAGTATGGCACCAAATACTGGTTGTTTTAAGCACTATTGTTTTTTAAAAGCAGTTTTATAACTGCCAAGCTAAGGAAGGGTGATCAAGTGTATGATGACATTTTTATCATAAAAGTATTTTTTGTATTTAACTGCATATCTAGTGACCAAATTTTATAAAAAAAGAACCAAACAGAAAAAAATAATGCACATAGGCTACCCAATAGAAAACTCAAGCAACTGGTAGTTTTAACAAAATAAATGTATATAGAAAATTGGCTGATCATAAATAAGTTAAGTACATATTTTTAGAATATTTAGGCCTAAGTACTAATACAATTTCTATATTTTAGGCTAGCTATTGTTTTAATTTATGTTTCAGTTAGCTAATATATTTACTTTTAATATTCATATTTTTAGCTAAGTGAAAGTTTATTTGATTCTTGCTTATAAAGATTTCAATTGCACACATCAATGTATAAAAATTACATCAATTTTTTGAATGAAATAGCTAGCTTCATTTAGAATAATGTTTAGTGGCACAATTTTATGGATAATCACAAGAAGTTTTGCCTATCATGTACTTATATAGTATACTATTTGTATTCATGAATTCAATATAGTTGTTAACTTAGTTTAAGCTAAAATGTATAGAGCTTAATGATTCAAAGGCATATCTATTCCTGGAGTTCTAGCTAGTGTTCCACCTTGGTTTTATGTTTTTTAGTTTGAACTTTTTTGTTTCAAGACCTACTTATGCTTTGTAATTAAAAACACTCTTGTTTGTTGCACTGCATAAATTAAATTATACATATAAATAATTAATGCTTTAATCAGGCGGATTGCATATTTAGCTAACAGGTAAAAGTCAAAGTAAAAAATATTTGACAAACAATTCCTGTAATTCTCTCATAGGCTCTGCAGCAGCGCAAGCTTCATCAGAAGCGGCAGGCTCAGGAGGGCCAGGCTGACGAGGACACCCTAATTAGCGAGTCGGCTAGCCGCGAGCAGGGCCTGCTCACCGCAATCAGCGAGCTGGAAGCCGAGCTAAAGTCGCGCACACTTCAGCTGGAGCGCAAGCAGGCTGACTCCGATCGGCTAGCCGAGGAGGCCACCGGACTCAACGAGGCGATGCGCCGACTGGAGGCCGACAAGAAGCAGCTGCGCGACGAGCTGAAAGAGATCAAAGCCAGGGAGACTCGCTGCCTAGCCGACTATTCGGAGCTGGAGGAGGACAATTTGGGCCTTCAGAAGCAGCTGCAGGAAGCCAAGCGGATGCTAATGGATTATCACCTGATGCAGCACGACTGCAAGCGTCTAGCTGAGGAGACCGAGATTCTAGCCAGCCAGCTTGAGGAGGCTGGCAAGCTGCGCTCCATCTCCGAGCGGAATCTGGCCGAAGCGCTGGAGTCATTGCAGATGGAACGGGAGGCTAAGCACTCGCTGCGTCGCGAGTTGGACGCCAAGCTCAATTCTGATAGCCTGGTGCAGCTCAATTTGAGCACTCTGTCGCGCAATTTGGAATCTTCTTTCGGTTCGGCTGTGGCCGCCGCCGCTTCATCCGCGACTGCTGGCGCGCAGAGTCGCCAGGTTAGCTAATGCTTGATTGCGAATGTAGTCTACTGAAACCGAATGAAAATGACTGAAACTCAAGTAGTGTGACTGAAACCGAATGAAAATGACTGAAACTCAAGGAGTGTGACTGAAACTGAATGAGAGTGACTGAAACTCAAGGAGTGTGACTGAAACTGAATGAGAGTGACTGAAACTTAAGGAGTGTGACTGAAACTGAATCAAAGTAACAGGAAGGAAAGCGAGCGAGTGAGTGAAAGGGAGGTGAGAGCGTGACTGAAACGGAGGTGGGAGAGTGACTGAAAGAGAGGTGAGAGCGTCACTGAAACGGAGGTGGGAGAGTAACTGAAAGGGAGGTGAGAGAGTGACTGAAACGGAGGTGGGAAAGTGACTGAAAGGGAGGTGAGAGCGTGACTGAAACGGAGGTGGGAGAGTGACTAAAAGGGAGTTGAGAGAGTGACTAAAAGGATGTGAGGGAGTGACTAAAAGGGAGTTAAGAGAGTGACTAAAAGGATGTGAGGGAGTGACTAAAAGGGAGGTGAGAGAGTGACTAAAAGGGAGGTGAGAGAGTGACTAAAAGGGAGGTGAGAGAGTGACAAAAAGGGAGTTGAGAGAGTGACTAAAAGGGAGGTGAGAGAGTGACTAAAAGGATGTGAGGGAGTGACTAAAAGGGAGGTGAGAGAGTGACTAAAAGGGAGGTGAGAGAGTGACTAAAAGGGAGTTGAGAGAGTGACAAAAAGGGAGGTGAGAGAGTGACTAAAAGGGAGGTGAGAGAGTGACTAAAAGGGAGTTGAGAGAGTGACTAAAAGGGAGGTGAGAGAGTGACTAAAAGGGAGTTGAGAGAGTGACTAAAAGAATGTGAGGGAGTGACTAAAAGGGAGGTGAGAGAGTGACCAAAAGGGAGGTGAGAGAGTGACCAAAAGGGAGGTGAGAGAGTGACTAAAAGGGAGTTGAGAGAGTGACAAAAAGGGAGGTGAGAGAGTGACTAAAAGGGAGGTGAGAGAGTGACTAAAAGGGAGGTGAGAGAGTGACTAAAAGGGAGGTGAGAGAGTGACTAAAAGGGAGTTGAGTGAGTGACTAAAAGGGAGGTGAGAGAGTGACTAAACGGGAGGTGAGAGAGTGACTAAAAGGGAGTTAAGAGAGTGACTAAAAGGGAGTTAAGAGAGTGACTAAAAGGGAGTTGAGAGAGTGACTAAAAGGGAGGTGAGAGAGTGACTAAAAGGGAGGTGAGAGAGTGACTAAAAGGGAGGTGAGAGAGTGACTAAAAGGGAGGTGAGAGAGTGACTAAAAGGGAGGTGAGAGAGTGACTAAAAGGGAGGTGAGAGAGTGACTAAAAGGGAGGTGAGAGAGTGACTAAAAGGGAGTTGAGAGAGTGACTAAAAGGGAGGTGAGAGAGTGACAAAAAGGGAGTTGAGAGAGTGACTAAAAGGGAGGTGAGAGAGTGACTAAAAGGGAGGTGAGAGAGTGACTAAAAGGGAGGTGAGAGAGTGACTAAAAGGGAGTTGAGAGAGTGACTAAAAGGGAGGTGAGAGAGTGACTAAACGGGAGTTGAGTGAGTGACTAAAAGGGAGGTGAGAGAGTGACTAAAAGGGAGGTGAGAGAGTGACTAAAAGGGAGGTGAGAGAGTGACTAAAAGGGAGGTGAGAGAGTGACTAAAAGGGAGGTGAGAGAGTGACAAAAAGGGAGTTGAGAGAGTGACTAAAAGGGAGGTGAGAGAGTGACTAAAAGGGAGGTGAGAGAGTGACTAAACGGGAGTTGAGAGAGTGACTAAAAGGGAGGTGAGAGAGTGACTAAAAGGGAGGTGAGAGAGTGACTAAAAGGGAGGTGAGAGAGTGACTAAAAGGGAGGTGAGAGAGTGACTAAAAGGGAGGTGAGAGAGTGACTAAAAGGGAGGTGAGAGAGTGACTAAACGGGAGTTGAGAGAGTGACTAAAAGGGAGGTGAGAGAGTGACTAAAAGGGAGGTGAGAGAGTGACAAAAAGGGAGTTGAGAGAGTGACTAAAAGGGAGGTGAGAGTGACTAAAAGGGAGGTGAGAGAGTGACTAAACGGGAGTTGAGAGAGTGACTAAAAGGGAGGTGAGAGAGTGACTAAAAGGGAGGTGAGAGAGTGACTAAAAGGGAGTTGAGAGAGTGACTAAAAGGGAGTTGAGAGAGTGACTAAAAGGGAGGTGAGAGAGTGACTAAAAGGGAGTTGAGAGAGTGACTAAAAGGGAGGCGAGGGAGTCACTGAAAGGGAATTAAGAGGGTGACTTAAACTGGAAAAATGCTGCTCTAATAATCAACCTGCTAGTTTTATCCGTTAGGAAGCACACCTTTGGCTAATTAAGCCAAGTACTCAGCGGAAGACATTCTTAAGTGTGGCGGGCTATTATTTCTGATTGTATTTAAAGCGAAACAAAAATTATGAAATTTGCTCAGACTTCGTAAATCAGAAAGCAACAAGCATGACGACAAATTATTCTTAGTATTCAGTTAGTGCTAATTTAAACAGTTCCATTCTGCATTTCCTATGTTCGAATGCTAAGCAAGACTATGTGAATGTTTTAAAGAATGTAGTTCAATGCTGTTGAATAGTGTTGGGTTTAGCTTAGATGTTGGGTTTTACTATGTTTATAGTAAAATTTAACTGCCAAGTTATATCTAGCCATTTTTATCAGATCTGAAAATTGTAGTCTTATTTTGTAACCTCGCTAGTTGCTAGACCAAGTGCCTCGTAGTCAACTGTTTTATTTAACTTTGCGTCGAAAATTTGACGCCTTTACTAGTAGCGTACGATTTACGAATTTCGAGGCATAAAATTGTGGCCATATTATTGGACAAATAATTCAATTAACGATATTCTGTAGGTTAAGTTTGTTGTTTATCGTTAAATAAGAAAACTAAGCTATTTTTAAAGTCAAACAATACTTAATTCACATTTTTAATAAATATTATATTGGCAGGAAGGCTGTGGGTAATGATACTGTACGCAGACACACTCACACATGTGTGTACATCTGCCCTGACGTTCTCATAGTCAGGCAGTGTACGGCTCGTACACTCAAACTAGGAGATTGGCCCTCAAATTTGTAAATTTTCTCAACCTCTGGGCGCGGAATCGAGCTCTTAGTGCGAGAGGCGAAAGCGTTAAGTTTACGTGAAGCGCTTTTATTTAGTTGAATTAAACAGTTGAAAAATGCGAAGATATCTTAATGTCTTATGATACCGAATGCACGACAAAAATTCTACGAGTATATTGATTGATTAAAAAGCTAGGGCGGATAGCTCAGTCAGTAAGGTGTCGGACTCTGGATCAGATGGTCCTGGGTTCGACTCCCGACCTTGTCAAGAACTATTCGTGCAGCCTTTGGCAAGCTGCTTTGCCCTGATGTGCAGACAGTCTACTCAGCTGCAAATGAGTACCGACATTTCGTCGGCTAATAATAATTCCGGCTGGCCTGGAATAAAGCAGTTCTGTGGGCAATTCAGTGGGGTTTGGATGCTGCCGATATGTTTGGAAAAAATAAATTCCATTACTGACACGCGGCTGTCAACCGGTGTCCGAGAGAGCCGGGGAGTACATTAGGTGTGCAGTCCCCACCTGCTAGTGTGCTTGACACAACACCTGCACTGGCCCTTGGGTCTAGTGTCAAGGATGATTATTATTATTAAAAAGCCAGAACTCAAACAAAAATAGAAATTAACGATAGTATAAGAAACCAAAATGGAAACAATATTATCAATCTTGCGCGCACCACTCGAAGCTATGTATTGTTCTCTTATACGTTACCATGGTGACAGCCGACGCGTCGAATATTTAAACATAAAAAACTGCTTCCTTCAGAAGCTTGCGCCAAAGCAGCAGAAGCCGGCCTCGCCGGGCAAGGAGCCGTCCAGCCAGAGGCTATCAGAACAGCGGCAACCTCAACAGACCGCAGCTGCCGCAGGCGACGATTTCGATGCAGGCTCTGATCTGCCCGAAGGTCTGGACGCTACCGCAGTCGCTGCGTCTAATCAAAGCTACGCCGAAAACGAAGCGGAATACGCTGAAGAAGAGGAGGCTGACGAGTCTTCCCAGCAGTCCATGGTTGGCGGCGGCGGCGGAGATCTGCTGAGCGAACTGCGCCAGTCCGCGGACCAGCAGTGGTCTGAGCGACTGCGCCAGGCCGAGGCGGAGCTGGACGCGGCTAGGCGTGGCGAAGCCGAAGCCGCCGGAGCTGCCGAACGGTTGCAGCGCGAGCTGGCAGAACTAAGGCCGCGTCTGGAGACGCTGGAGGCCGAAGCGGCTGCTGCTGCAGCTGCCACCGCTGCAGGCGCTGAATTGGCGAAGCAGGTAACCAATATCTTCCAAATCAATTATTCATACTGTTGAAATCTGTTCGATTTAGTTTATCATATTCTCAAATAAGTTCTTAAGTCTCAATTTATAGTGCTTTGCTTTTATTTCCTCAGTAATAAATCTGCACATTTTATCCCAAATATCGCAAATTTTTTTTGCTTCCGGTATCACAAAATCTTGTCCTGGATCGTTCCCTTTGGATCCATTTTCCGGCTCCACAAATGGTTTTAATGTGCCATTGTTTTCCAATTTCAGATCCCATTAGAAGATTATGTCATCACTATCCTCAGATTGTATCACACCACCTTCCAGATCCCAAAATCCTTAGATTGTATCAAATACTTCAGATCCCAAAATCCTCAGATTGTATCACCACCTTCCAGATCCCAAAATCCTCAGATTGCATCGCATCTTTGATCCCCAATTCCTCTTGCAGGAGGGCGGCGAACAGAAGCAGCCTCAACGCAATGTTCTGGAGCACAAATACCAAGTGGCGCTGTACCAGATCGCCTCGCTTCAGCAGGAGCTGAAACGGCGTCAGGAGCGCGAGGACCTCCTGACCGGGCCGGAGCCGCGCAAGGAAGCCGAATTAGTCGCCGAGCTCATGCAGCTTCGGGATCGTTGCTCAGCCCAGGATGCGGCGGTGGCTGCGCTGCGCGATCGTCTTGGCGAGGCTGACAAGCGAGCCGCGTCGGCTGCCGAGCGCCTTCGAGCCAGCCTGACAGACGGCGCCAGGCTGTTAGCCGAGTTAGCGCAGGACTACAGCGCCGCCTGCACTCGGGACAATGTCGAGCCAGCTAAACGACTGCTGGAGCTGGCCTCCGCTATTGCCGCGGTGAGATTTTTTAGGCTACATGAATTAGTGAATTTTTATATTTTTGGGTCCTGGCGTTAGATGTCTGGTAGGTTATGGGGTTGGATGTCTGGTAGGTTATGGGGTTGGATGTCCGGTAGGTTATGGGGTTGGATGTCCGGTAGGTTATGGGGTTGGATGTCCGGTAGGTTATGGGGTTGGATGTCTGGTTGGTTCTAGAGTTTGATGTCTGGTGGGTTATGGGGTTTGATGTCTGGTTGGTTCTAGAGTTTGATGTCTGCTGGGTTATGGGGCTTGATGTCGGGTAGGTTATGGGGCTTGATGTCTGGTTGGTTCTAGAGTTTGATGTCTGGTGGGTTATGGGGTTTGATGTCTGGTTGGTTCTAGAGTTTGATGTCTGGTGGGTTATGGGGCTTGATGTCTGGTAGGTTATGGGGCTTGATGTCTGGTTGGTTCTAGAGTTTGATGTCTGGTGGGTTCTTGAGTTTGATGTCTGGTAGGTTCTTGAGTTTGATGTCTGGTAGGTTCTTGAGTTTGATGTCTGGTAGGTTCTTGAGTTTGATGTCTGGTAGGTTCTTAGCGACCCATCCGATTCTGTTCTGCGGATCTGCTATCGCCAGAATCGTCATTTTATTTGTTCTCCCGGAAAGCGGCAATCTGGGACTTAAATCTTAACGTTCTGTCTTTTCCCCTTGACCGTCAATTTTACAGCCAAGTCTCGAGGCGCCAGCCGAAACTGACCCAGCCACCCTGACGCCTACCAACGAAGTCTTCGTTGACAGCGAGAACACCGCAACCGCGGCCGCAGCCGCCGCAGCCGCCGATGCCGCGGAGCGCGCAGCCAAGGAGCAGCAGCGCCAGTGCGACCTGATGCGTCTGTTGCGTCGCCACCTAGCCGAAGCCCTGGAACGCGGCGCCGTCGGCAACGGAGGCAACAATGGCGGCGAGGGCAGCGACAGCCTGGAAGTGGAAGCGGCCATGTCTGAGCTGCGCGATCAGAATGCCAAACTGCGCGCTGCTCTGTCGGCCAAGCGGGAACAGATTGCCGCCCTGCGCGGTGTGCTCAAGACTAACAAGAACACGGCCGAGGTGGCGCTGGCCAATCTCAAGCAGAAGTACGAGAATGAGAAGTGCCTAGTTACCGAGACCATGCTGAAGCTGCGCGGCGAGCTGCGCGCATTGAAAGAGGACGCCGCAACCTTTGCCAGCCTGCGCGCCATGTTTGCCCAGCGCTGCGAGGAGTACGTCACCCAGATGGACGAGCTGCAGCGCCAGCTCCAGGCCGCCAATGAGGAGAAGAAGACTTTGAACTCTCTGCTGCGAATGGCCATCCAGCAGAAACTGATGGTCACCCAGCAGCTGGAGGATCTGGAGATGGAGAAATCGCGTAGGTATGTCAGCCCGCCCGGCACGATGTCAACGCCGCCGCCGCCACCTCAGCCGCAGCCGACGGCGCCATCGCCGGCTGCTGCTGCTGCTGCTGCTGCTGTTTCAGCGGCGGCCGCTTACGTGAATCAGCGCCATCATCACCAGCAGTATATTCCTAATTCTGCCGGCTTGCTGCCAAGTTATCTGCCAAGTCACCACCAGCAGCCGCATCCTTATGTACTGCAGCAACATCAGTTTCAACAACAGCAGCAGCAGCAGCAGCAGCAGCAGCAGCAGCAGCCTATGCAGCGAGGTGTTGGCTCCGCAATCGCTGGTTCAGTGCATGTGAGTTATTTATATGCATTCCTTGGCTACAAATGCTTCTATGGTTAAAATCTATCGTCCTTTTCCTGGCGCATGGTGGGTGAAATCTGCATGCCTTGTTTGCTCACCCAATTTGTCTAAAAATTTCTGCTAGTTAAATTGCATTTTATTGTTCTCTGCGCCGCCACAGCGGCATCAGCAGCAGCAGTCGACTAGGCGTTCTCGGCGTGGTGCCGCCGGCGGTGGCCACTGGCAACACCAGCGGCAACAGCAGCAGCAACTGCAGCAGCAGCAGCAGCTGGAGGAACCCATTGCAGAGATAGATGCAGAATCTCAGGATCAGCAGTATTGATAATTAATCCAGAATTATATTGCGTCAGTATGAAAACTTGTTCCCCTACTCAAAATCATAGTTATAACTTTGTTATGTTTTTTGCTTTCATATTGATAGTGCTAACATAAAAAAATCTATTTCAGTATTATTCATACTCATTTTTGCGTGCACTTCATATCTAACTCGATTTCTTTCATGAGATCTCTAACCATCTAATGTGTCCAATTCGGAAAATACTCAATCTGACCGAATCTGCTTTGCAGAAGAGAAAATCTGGTTTGCTTAAGCAGCGTCAGTCCGTCATTTCACTGTGCTACAGTCGGCAGCAGTGAAACAAGGTGGAAGCGTTTGAGTTTAGCGCCAATTTACTCAAATTATCCAGATAGTAGAGTTACGATTTTACTACTTAAAAGATGAACAATTTAAGTAGACCACTTTATCTCGTTGATAACATATTGCAATTTTTGTTTTAGAATAAAATTCTTTATTTGCTACTTGCTACTAAAAGTAGTGCAGTGCTAACATGTGCGCTTTCAAAATTACTGTAAAGAACTGATTTCTAACTCTGAAATAAGCAGAATCATATTTAATGCGGCCAATATTTGTGCTGTGTGTAACATCAAATTATCAAATTATTTAATTCACACTTTCGCATTGATACTCACTTTCTCATTTCCACCTGATTACAATTTCAGAGGCCGATCTATTTCCAACTGCCGAGAAAGGATCCGAAGTAGGGCCACTCATTCTAATAGAAGGTTTTGTCGTCGAGTTGACTCGTCGCATGAATTATCTGGCTTTTCTACACAGCTGAGCCACTGAACTTAATGCTTGCGTTTTCTCAGTTGCTATGGTTACTATAATCTCACTTAATTTTCTGCTGGCATTATAAGGCTTGTACCGCTCCAGTCATCAATTGTTACCTATTGTTCCTATTGTTATCTACTATAAGAACTAAATTATAATGAAGTATAAATATCGATGGATACAAAACTGATTTGTCTTTCTCTCCTATTGAAGGGCTATTTGCTTATCTATCTATTCTTTACTTATCGAAAGTCCTATATATATTATGTTAGTCTACCGCTAAGGGCACACTTTAGACAATGGCTGCCTTTGTTATTTGAATTCAAATTTATGCATAGTTCTACACTAGACTGTACTCAAATTCCATGTGCAATTTTCGTGTGTATATTGTGTGTACAAGAAAAATGGTTTTGACAGATTTTCTGTTAGACGTACTAACATGGATGCAATCATAGATTACATCAGAGCTTCTTAATTACAAATTTTTAATTTTTGTTTGTTTTCATCGCCTTACCTGAAGTGCTTAATACATGCTAGGGCTCTAAAAGAATTGTTTTCCGGGTCCGGGAGTCCGGGAGTTTAAACCTAAGCCCTCGACGAACAATAGCACTTGATTCCCGACTGCTTCCAGTGCTAGCATTAGCTGGGATATAAAATTTAAGTACTCAACCCTTAGGATACTCAACTCGGAGGACATGGATACAGCTGAGACCATTGACTGTACATCGGGTGTTTAGCTTTGTTCTCCAGGTGTTACATCTAAAATCCTAAATGTTGTCAATTTACCGGATTTACGTAGATTTCCAGGTTTTTAATGTGTAAATGTTTTTGGGATTTCGAATCTTTATGATCACTTCTGATCTAGGTCTCATTAGTAATCTGCTAATTTAAAAGTTTTACCTACCTTTTTCTCTTTTTACATATTATCGATTCGATGATTCGAACAGTTTCTACTCTGGGTTTTGTACTATATTACATACAAAATCTAATAAAGAAAATATTTTTTAACTTTATCTAGAAAGTAAGTTCATTTTTGCAAGTTTACTATAAAAATGCTTCAGCTTGCTCTCCTGGCGATGAAATTTTAGAATAGTGAATAATTGAGATTTTATTCTGTATGCTTATTTCTGCTTTTGTCTATTGAACTGTATAGTTAGTTTCATAACTTATTATACTATTGTCGCGTTCAAACAGCTCTAGCTGCTTTGGCTTGCCTTCGCGCCTCACTGTCTCTCTTCTTTATCGCAAAAAATGTTACAGGTTTTTGGTCTCGCCTTCTGCTTCTCTTGTTCTTGCAATGCCTCATCATATTGACATTTTCGAGTAGTGTGCTTAGGCTTTTATACAATTATTTGTTCTCTGCTACTTAGGCCAGCCTTGTGACTTACGCCACATTCCTTAAACACAAAACGTTAAATAAAGTGCGATTCCAGTGCTGCCCATTGTTGATTTATTATGTTTCGAGCAAGTGCCTAGACTGCATTTTTATGCTTTAAATATTTATCTTCTACTTATATCTAAACATAAGATACGTTATTGTTTGGTTACATACACAGAAATTAACAAATGCTTGTAGTTTTTCTAACTAGCTGCAGTCTTGAAATCAATGTGAAGCCTTTAAAAAAACTGCCTTTGCCTAATTTTTGTATACATATTACTAATTTATAATTTGGCTTGTTTTATCAACTGTAAACGCAATCCAAAAATAATGGCTGTCAGGTCTCGTATCGCGTTATTTTATAGTTTCACTTATTTAAAATTCATAGCATCACAAATAAAAGTAAGCACAAACTCGTTTCCTTTGCTTACTACGTGAAACACAATAGTGATTCTGTATGTTGGAGTAAAATTTCTGTTTTGGCAATAAATTATAATTTCAAGGAGTTAACAAAGAGCGATGCTAGAAGCTTTTAAGTCGCGTTGATTAATTTTATCGCTTATCTGTTGAATTGCCTTATACTCTTCCTCGCAAAGTAGTGCTTTCAGTCCTCTTATTTCAAAGACCTATATTAATTAAGTAGGGTGATTAATGCTCATACCATTAATTACCCGACACAAAGATAAAAGAATCAAATGTGGCATCGCTTATGTATTCTAATAATTCTAGTCATTAAAAATTTCGACAAGATAATGTTAGATAAAGATTTCATACATGGTTTTATGAATAATGCTTGCAATAAGACTTACTAGAGAAAGTAATTAGGAAGTGGCTATTAGTACGGCATTTACGCGTAAATTTAAATTTACGAATCTATGTGTCGACCGTAATTATTATTATTATATATAAAGTTGACCAGTGCATGTCCCGACTCCCAACGGTTACAATATGTATGATAAAGATAAACGTATTTTTTTACAAATAAATACCATCCAAGTATTAACATTCGTTCGAAATAAATTAAAAGTTTGAATAGAATTTATGCTTTCTTTTAGTCGATGTGCAGCCCATTTCGTTTCTATTCAGCTAAGTTTTTAAGGATTTGTTTCCAATTTTTAACATTTTAACTCAAGTTACTCGACTATCCATCAATTAAGCATTCTGCCATTCCAGAGGCACCAAGGACCCATTTTTAAAGCAAGGCATCCTAATGCTAAAATCAGACAGTCCAGGCAGCCTTAGACAGACAGCCTTATTACTAAGGCCCAATAAAATGTTGTTACTTAAAAAGTTAGCTTAAGCTATTGACATTTTAGGCCTACTATAACATAATTATTATTTATACTTATATTTTAAAGAATTACAATAGTATAAAAATATTTTAGGTGGCAAAGTGGACTGACAGGAGATGGACTGGAAACTAATAGATAAATAGGCATATTAGGCAAGTACTATTATCTCTACAAGTACAGTGAATAAAAATTAACTAATAAATATTTTTTCTAAGGAAGCTAGGTCAATTATAAGGTTTAAAAAGATACAAATATATTATCACATTAGGATTTTAATATTTCTGTGTTTTCAGTACCTTACTCGTTAGGTTTTTGTTGGCTGTCAATCTTTCAAAGTCAGTTTTATATTCAAAAAAGTTCTGCCCTAATGCAAGTTTTAAATTCATTTCAAGCTTTTCATCAGTTTTATTATTTTTTGATTCAGTGAATTAATTTTTGGTTGAAAGTTTGAAAGTCATATCACTCACTTGAAAAGTTTAAATCCAAACCTTTACTTCCTTTTAATCATTAAACAAAAAGTTTATTGTTATTGATTATGCTAATATACAGCAAATAATTTAGGCCTAGCCTTTCTCATGCTTAGGCCTTTTTGCACACCCTTCTGGCACTAACTTCTGGGGTAATACACTAGTAAAAAATATTCTGCAGCGAAAGAAGGCTTTAACAGCAGTGGCGGCAGCTGCGCCTGCATTTGCCAGCAACATCGGCATTTGGCACTCCCTTGCCTGTCCATCAGCCGAGTTGAACCTTGGCGTTACCTTGGCCTGTGGCCAGAGTTTTCGCTGGCGCCATCTGGAGCTTGATGGCTGCTGGGCTGGTGTCCACTCTGACAGGGTCTGGCTACTGCGAAGGCCTAATTCTGAGTATATCGAGTTTCAGGTTGGAGTCCTGTGGGTGTGACTGGGATTATCTCAGATGCTCAGTTTGGGATTGGAATCTTCCCAAATCCACTGATTGTGATTGGAATCTTCCCACATCCTCTGGTTGTGATTGGAATCTTCCCAAATCCTCTGGTTGTGATTGGAATCTTCCCAAATCCTCTGGTTGTGATTGGAATCTTCCCAAATCCTCTGGTTGTGATTGGAATCTTCCCAGATCCTCTGGTTTTGATTGGAATCTTCCCAAATCCTCTGGTTGTGATTGGAATCTTCCCAAATCCTCTGGTTGTGATTGGAATCTTCCCAGATCCTCTGGTTGTGATTGGAATCTTCCCAGATCCTCTGGTTGTGATTGGAATCTTCCCAGATCCTCTGGTTTTGATTGGAATCTTCTCAAATCATCTGTGTGTGGTTGGAATCTTCCCAGATCCTCTGGTTGTGATTGGAATCTTCCCAGATCCTCTGGTTGTGATTGGAATCTTCCCAGATCCTCTGGTTGTGATTGGAATCTTCCCAGATCCTCTGGTTGTGATTGGAATCTTCCCAGATCCTCTGGTTGTGATTGGAATCTTCCCAGATCATCTGGTTTTGATTGAAATCTTCCCAGATCCTCTGGTTATCCTCTAGTCTGAAAATGGCTATTGGAATAGAGTCAAGCTTTTAGAAATAATGTTTAGATATTGTCCGCAGGTTTACCCACCGGTGGCTGACCCCACTGTGGATCGGCAGCAGCTGGTCGACTATCTCCGCCTAGACGGGCCAACTCTGGTCAGCCTGTACAACGGCTGGAGCTCAGCAGATCCTGTGTTTCGCTCAGTCTGCAGCCAATTCCCGGAGGTTCGAGTTCGCCTACTCCGACAATGCCCGCTAGAGAATCTGTTCAGCTTCATCTGCTCCTCAAATAATAACATTGCCAGAATTAGCCAGCTGGTTGAGAAGCTTTGCCTGCACTTTGGCTGCCTAATCTGCACTGTTGACGGGCGCGAGTATTATAGCTTTCCGCAGGTGAGCCAAGGCCCTTCGGTGTTTTGGATGTGTGGAGCATCTACTAAAGGATAATCCTGTCTTACATGATATAATAATAATAGTTGCAGGAGGGCTGCGGGCAGTGCCCATAATTTAGTGACACTTGACCCGCAGCCAGTGAGGAGGCAATTCTGGCCATTTCGCTGACTCCTGAGCACACACGCACACAGAACTGTACGCAGACACACGTCCACACAGGTGTGTACATCTGCCCTGACTTTCTCATCATCAGGCAGTGTACATTTCACTGTGCCTTGGAGGTTGGCCCTCAAGGGCGTAAATTGCTCGACAAGCCCCCAAGCCTTCTCTCCGTGGCTGCGCCCCAAATGAATGTGGCCTCGCTGTGGAATCGAACGTAGGGACCGTGGTGCGAGAGGCAAACGCGATAACCGCTCTGCCACTGATCGCCCCATCTTACATGATAGTTCCCATTAAAATCCATGGACAAGCAACCCAATGAATGCATGAAGTCACTCCCAACCAAAAAAGTCTATTAGACGTGCATTTTACGCCCTTGAGGGCCAACCTCCAAGGCGCAGTGAAATGTACACTGCCTGACGATGAGAAAGTCAGGGCAAATGTACACACCTGTGTGAGCGTGTGCCTGCGTACAGTATCTGTGTGCGTGTGTGCTCAGGAGTCAGCGAAATGGGCAGAATTGCCTCCTCGCTGGCTGTGGGTCTAGTGTCACTAATTGATGTGGCATTGCCCGCAGCCCTCCTGCGATTATTATTATTATTCCCCTAGCAACACCGTAGTTAATCGCCTAGCAAAGCTGTAATTACTCACCTAGCAACGCTGTGATTACTCCCCTAGCAACACTGTGATTACTCCCCTAGCAACGCTGTGATTACTCCCCTAGCAACACTGTGATTACTCCCCTAGCAACGCTGTGATTACTCCCCTAGCAACGCTGTAGTTAATCGCCTAATAACGACGTGGTCAATTCCCAAGCAACGCTGTGGTCAATTTCTAATCATAATCCGAAATCTAGGTTGCGGACCTTTGTGACGCGGAAGTGGAACCTCGCCTTCGCGCCCTCGGCTTCGGCTATCGGGCCAGATTCATCGTGGAGAGCGCGCGACGCCTCCTTGATCTGGGCGGCGCTGATTGGCTCGCCGATCTGCGCTTATCTCCGCCCGAGGTCATCAGGCGTCGTCTAGTTGGCGAATTTAGCGGCGTAGGTCGCAAAGTGGCCGACTGCGTCTGCCTGATGTCACTAGATCAGCTGCACCTGGTGCCAGTGGATGTTCACGTAATGCGCATAGCCAGGACTCTCTACGGCCTGCCTGCGTCGACTAAAAGCCTCACCGAGGCTGCCTATCAGGTTGAATTCTTATTAACTTTATTTTGGAATGGCAGGATTCACTTCCGGTTCTGGATATCTTCCTTCTGGAATCGTAGGAGTCACTTTCGGTTCTGGGTATCGACCTTGTGGAATCGCAGGATTCATTTCTGGTTCTGGGTATCGTCCTTGTGGAATCGCAGGAGTCATTTCCGGTTTTGGGTATCGACCTTGTGGAATCGCAGGATTCATTTCCGGTTCTGGGATCGTCCTTATTTGGAAGTTTTGACAGTTTAGGAATCGTCATGGATCTAGTGTTTGGCCTTCTCTCACTTCTCAGTTCCCTCATCTCCTAGGCCATCAGCGAATTCTTCCCAACCCTGTGGCAGCCGCACGCCGGTTGGGCGCACACGGTGCTGTTCTCAGCTGACCTGGCTCGCTTCCAGCATCTGCGCACAACGGCCGATGGCCCGAAACCTGACCTGCTCGCGTTGAGCGTCGAGCCGGTGATTGCTGAAGTTCAAGAAGACGCATCGACTGCTGTTAGCTTCTCGACGGCAGCTGACGGGGCTGGCTCGCGCAAACGAAAACGAAAGGGTCAGCCAAGGGGTCTAATAAAGCACGCAGTCTGATGAATATTTGAGACTGGCTGGGATTTTGGTTAATGAAAGATTTTTTATTAGTTTTTTTATCTTTATCTCTCCTTAAACTACCTTTTATAATTAAGCATTGTTTAAGGATTTAAGTTTTGCTGCATTGTCTGTATTTACAGTCTTGTCTGTATTTACAGCCTTGTCTGTATTTAAGGCCTTGTCTGTATTTAAGGCCTTGTCTGTATTAACAGTCTTGTCTGTATTTACAGTCTTGTCTGTATTTACAGTCTTGTCTGTATTTACAGCCTTTTCTGTATTTACAGTCTTGTCTGTATTTACAGCCTTGTCTGTATTTACAGTCTTGCACAATATAGTACATGCATTTGTGCCGATCTGACAAAAGCTAAACGAATAATCGGTACATACTCTAAACAGTGGCTTCCCACCTGCAGTATCTATTTACAGATATTTGTACGGTTGAAAACTTAAATGTTTATAGTTAGAAATGCACTTTTATCTGTAGCACTTTTGTCTGCATTTTTAAACCTATTTACGGTGCATTGTTGGCAGTTTGCCTCGACTTCGGAGTGTGTCCTTTTGCAACATAACACTATTATGTATCAATGCATTTTCAATGTTAAAGTACAAAAAAGACACAAAGTTAGAGTTGCAAGCATTGGCATCAATTCTGTTTATCTCTTCGATGGGCCAATTAACTGAATCACTCGGTTAGATAGTGTACGATCTATGATAGTTTACAGAATTTTTTGTTGAATAATAATTGATCAGAGACTATATTTAGTATCCTATAAAAGCAAGTGAAAAGTAGATCTGAACTTTAGCTGGGTTAGAAATTCAGGTGGGTGTACATACGAGAGTAATACACGATTACTAAGTCAGATTCTTTAAGGCTCGAATAAATGTGTACAAGAAAATAATTTATTGACCATACATTTTAAGATACTTAGCTGCGATACTGTAAGCAACTCTTTAATAATATTCGTCACATTCACCTGCAAATTGAAATTCAACCACTCTAGATGTGTCACACCCATTCTAGATCTGTCACACCACTCTAGATCTCACACCCACTCTAGATCTGTCACACCCATTCTAGATCTGTCACACCACTCTAGATCTGTCACACCCATCTAGATCTGTCACACCCATTCTATATCTGTCACACCCATTCTAGATCTGTCACACCCATTCTAGATCTGTCACACTCATTCTAGATCTTTCACACCCATTCTAGATCTGTCACACCCATTCTAGATCTGTCACACCCATTCTAGATCTGTCACACCCATTCTAGATCTGTCACACTCATTTTAGATCTGTCACACAGGGTTTAGTCGCCGGGCACCTGAGTCTGCCTTGGCGCCACAGTGCATGGAGTGTTGAAGTTGCCGCACTGCCACTTGCCATCGACCTTGGGCTTGAGGCAGATAAAGCAGAACTCCTGTTCGCAGACGCACTTCATGTGCTTGCAGGCGCGCACGTGCTCGATAATGATACCGCAGCGAGTGCAGGCTCGGCGCCCCGGCACACCTGCGTAAGGAGTAGTATAGCTTTTGTCAGGCTATCTCAGCGAATGGGCATTCAAACTCAGCCAGCCCATCTTGTCACTGCGGTTTTTTACTGAAGCTGCTAATTTTTACCATAGAAAAGCTTTTTAAGACCATGCTATCTCAGCTTGGGACGAGCAATCTCAGCCAACATATAAGTTCTATGTTATTCTGTCTATAGTTTTGTTAACATTTTTAAACAGTCTATTTACAAGAGAAAAACAGGGTAACAGAAAACAGAGTATGGGATGGGATATACAAAGCAAGCTTTGAAAATGGCTACCAGAGATGATCAGTTAACAGGCTATTTCAGTTTAGTTGAAAGATACCTCCTGGATGCATTGTGGGAAGCTCCGGTTGCAGTGAATTTCCCACCTGGCTACCTTCATTGGCGTCACAACTTGCAAAGAGTCTCGGCCCACCCGCTCCAGCAGAAAAATGCGGCAAAAAGTCTGCTCGTGCTAATTTTTGATCTGCGCGTCCAGAGGTTGTACTTGTACCCCGTCTCGTCTATAGAACTTATATGTTGGCTGAGATTGCTCGTCCCGAGCTGAGATAGCATGGTCTTAAAATGCATGTCTATGGTAAAAATTAGCAGCTTCAGTAAAAAAACCGCATTGACAAGATGGGCTGGCTGAGTTTGAATGCCCATTCGCTGAGATAGCCTGACAAAAGCTATACATCTAGGATTGTAGCCCGCCCAGATTGATCCCTATCCCAGATTGATCCCAATCCAAATTGATCCCCATCCCAGATTGATCCCCAATCCAGATTGATCCCCATCCCAGATTGATCCCCATCCCAGATTGATCCCTTTACTAAATTGATCCCGATCCCAGATTGATACCCATCCCAGATTGATCCCCAATCCAGATTGATCCCTATCCCAGATTGATCCCTATACTAAATTGATCCCGATCCCAGATTGATACCCATCCCAGATTGATCCCCAATCCAGATTGATCCCTATACTAAATTGATCCCGATCCCAGATTGATACCCATCCCAGATTGATCCCCAATCCAGATTGATCCCTATCCCAGATTGATCCCCAATCCAGATTGATCCCCATCCCAGATTGATCCCCATCCCAGATTGATCCCTATACTAAATTGATCCCGATCCCAGATTGATACCGATCCCAGATTGATACCCATACCAAATTGATCCCCATCCCAGATTGATCCCCATCCCAGATTGATCCCTATACTAAATTGATCCCGATCCCAGATTGATACCGATCCCAGATTGATACCCATACCAAATTGATCCCCATCCCATATTGATCCCCATCCCATATTAATCCCCATCCCATATTGATCCCTATCCCATATTAATCCCCATCCCAGATTGATCCCTATACTAAATTGATCCCGATCCCAGATTGATACCCATACCAAATTGATCCCCATCCCAGATTGATCCCCATCCCATATTAATCCCCATCCCATATTGATCCCCATTCCAGATTTATTCATTCCATGCCCATGACAATCCCAGATTTCCCGCACAAATTTACCCTTGACGCTGACAATCTCCTTGTCGGGCGCCTGAGCCAGGATGGCGATGCGTGGGTCCTTGCCGGAGCAGATGTCGTTGCCGCACTTATCTTTACCAGCACCGCGCCACTGGTTTAGGCAGTACCAGCAGAACTCAAAGTATTTGCCGGGCTTTGAGCACACCGGACAGACCATGCGACGGTCTTGGTTGCTGCGCCGCTGGCAGTAGGACTGGCAGCCCGGGCACTCCTGCTCGTTTCGGGATTTGAGAAGTTTAAACTAGCACTGAATTCCCAAAAATCTCTCTTACTCATTTCCTTTTCTCTTTGTTAAGCACTCGCATTCTCCCTGTTCTCGAATCCTATTCACACATTCCCCCAGTTCTTGATCCCCATTCTCACATTCTCCCCGTTCTTGGATCCCATTCTCAAATTCTCCCTGTTCTTGGATCCCATTCTCACATTCTCCCTGTTCTTAAATCCCATTCTCACATTCTCCCTGTTCTTAAATCCCTTTCTCACATTCTCCCTGTTCTTGGATCCCATTCTCACATTCTCCCTGTTCTTAAATCCCTTTCTCTCATTCTCCCCGTTCTTGAACCCCATTCTCACATTCTGCTTGTTCTTGAACCCCTTTTTTCATTGTTGTTAAAAATTCTACATTTTCCAGTTAAATTATCGTTTCCCTAACGCACCTGAATATTAACCGAACGGCGCAGGTAGTTCTCAGAGATTTTGCGCTCAAACTTGCGCTTCTCAGCGTCGGTGAGCACGGCGAGGCGGCGGACAACGACGTAGCTCCACTCGGCGTTGCAGCCGACGGCCGCGTTTTTCGGATCCACCCAGGGGCAGAGGAATCGGCTGCGGCCGGTGTCCAGGAGGCTGCGGCAGTAGCTGGTGAGGCTCTCGGGCCCGATGGCATGACCGCACGGCATCTTGGCCCGCTTGTTGTCCTTGTCATCGTCCCAGGTGATCATGTCCGGCAGGTCTGTCAGCTCCACGCCATCATCCAGTGCCTGAGCGATGGGTGGCGGTTACATTGCAACATGACCGTCAAAACTAGATAGCTGACGTTTTTAAATATCTGCTGACACCCTTCTTTGTCTGCCGACACCCTTTATCCTATCTGCCGACACCCTTTATCATATCTGCCGACACCCTTTATCCTATCTGCTGACACCCTCGCTGTCCCATCCGCAGACACCCTCGCTGACCCATCCACAGACAACCTCGCTGACCCATCCACAGACAACCTCGCTGACCCATCCACAGACAACCTCGCTGACCCATCTGTAAGCCTTGCAAATACGCTTCAGAACATTGTATTTGCATGGCTCACATGATTCGCGTACACGACGAGGCGTCCGTGGATCGATACGGCCCAGGAATGGGAGGAAGAAGTTCGGCGAGCTTTCGCTGGGGAGCGTGTGCGTGTGGGACAAAGAAACAGCTGCCCCCTGTGTTAGCAATCTCCCAGCGTTTCTCCCTCTCTCCCCATTCTGCCTCTGTTGTGCGCGCTGCTTGAATTTAAATACACTGGAAGCGAGAGGCAGAGCTTCGCTGGCGCTTTTCATGTGACTCCGGAGTCCACAGAGAAACGGGCCTCTGGCCCGTGGAGCGTTTATCTCTCTGTTGCTGTGGCAGAAGGTAACAGGAGGACAAAACTTTCCTGTTATACCATCCACAGACAACCTCGCTGACCCATCCACAGACAACCTCGCTGTCCCATCCGCAGACACCCTCGCTGACCCATCCACAGACAACCTCGCTGACCCATCCACAGACAACCTCGCTGACCCATCCACAGACAACCTCGCTGACCCATCCACAGACAACCTCGCTGACCCATCCACATACAACCTCGCTGACCCAGCTGATCCTTTACCTTCGCGCCTCCGTGCAGGCGCAGCACCATGAACAGGTTGGCGTGATTCTCCAGGTGGAACTCGTTCAGGTGCTTATCCTTGTGCTGCTCAAAGTCGATAGTCTTGCTTACGTAGACCACCTGATAGGCGTTCGGCTTGAGCCCGGTCTTGTCCTCCAGCTTGCGAAACAGGTCCTTGATCTGAGCGTCCTGGACATTGTTAAGTATGCTTGTGTTTAAGTACATTCGTTTAGGATTCGTTGAGTTTGATAATGATACAACTCACCTTGTGTATGTCAATAGCTGTTGTGGAGCCCTTGAAGCCCCTGACAAAGATTTGAATCAGGTTGTCACCCATTCTAAGAGACTAACTATAAATCTGCTTATTTCATTATTAAAATCTTTCCAAAACGAAAAACGAAAATTGGCCTGTAGAAACCAGCCGCTAATATGGAAATTTTTAGTGCCAGTATAACAAGGTTCTAAACAGCGTACATTAGTGTTGCATCGAATGTCTAGCAAGGCCAATACACATTTCTGCAACATGGATCTAATTCACTTGCACGAGAGTACACTGAACCTGTACAATTTATAATACGGTACTTCTAAATTTAACCCGCCGCTTTTGCAGATGAGACACACACTGTACTATACAGTTCTTATAGTACCGTGTATTATGGGATTCTGCACTGAGGTTTATGCCACTCCAATCTGTGTTATGGGATTCTGCAGTGAGGTTTATGCCACTCAAATCTGTGTTATGGGATTCTGCAGTGAGGTTTATGCCACTCAAATCTGTGTTATGGGATTCTGCTGAGGTTTACGCCACTCAAATCTGTGTTATGGGATTCAGCTGTGAGGTTTACGCCACTCAAATCTGTGTTATGGGATTCTGCTGTGAGGTTTACGCCACTCAAATCTGTGTTATGGGATTCAGCTGTGAGGTTTACGCCACTCAAATCTGTGTTATGGGATTCAGCCGTGAGGTTTATGCCACTCCAATCTGTGTTATGGGATTCTGCTGAGGTTTACGCCACTCCAATCTGTGTTATGGGATTCTGCTGAGGTTTACGCCACTCCAATCTGTGTTATGGGATTCTGCTGAGGTTAACGCCACTCAAATCTGTGTTATGGGATTCAGCAGTGAGGTTTACGCCACTCAAATCTGTGTTATGGGATTCAGCAGTGAGGTTTACGCCACTCAAATCTGTTTTATGGGATTCTGCTGTGAGGTTTACGCCACTCCAATTTTTGTTATGGGATTCTGCTGTGAGGTTTACGCCACTCAAATCTGTGTTATGAGATTCTGCTGTGAGGTTTACGCCACTCAAATCTGTGTTATGAGATTCTGCTGTGAGGTTTACGCCACTCAAATCTGTGTTATGGGATTCTGCTGAGGTTTACGCCACTCAAATCTGTGTTATGGGATTCTGCTGTGAGGTTTATGCCACTCCAATCTGTTTTATGGGATTCTGCTGTGAGGTTTACGCCACTCAAATCTGTGTTATGGGATTCTGCTGAGGTTTTTGCCACTCAAATCTGTGTTATGGGATTCTGCTGAGGTTTACGCCACTCAAATCTGTGTTATGGGATTCTGCTGAGGTTTACGCCACTCAAATCTGTGTTATGGGATTCTGCTGAGGTTTACGCCACTCAAATCTGTGTTATGGGATTCAGCTGTGAGGTTTACGCCACTCAAATCTGTTTTATTGGATTCTGCTGTGAGGTTTACGCCACTCCAATTTTTGTTATGGGATTCTGCTGTGAGGTTTACGCCACTCAAATCTGTGTTATGAGATTCTGCTGTGAGGTTTACGCCACTCAAATCTGTGTTATGGGATTCTGCTGTGAGGTTTACGCCACTCAAATCTGTGTTATGGGATTCTGCTGTGAGGTTTACGCCACTCCAATCTGTTTTATGGGATTCTGCTGTGAGGTTTATGCCACTCAAATCTGTGTTATGGGATTCTGCTGTGAGGTTTACGCCACTCCAATCTGTATTATGGGATTCTGCTGTGAGGTTTATGCCACTCAAATCTGTGTTATGGGATTCAGCTGTGAGGTTTATGCCACTCCAATCTGTGTTATGGGATTCTGCTGTGAGGTTTACGCCACTCAAATCTGTGTTATGGGATTCTGCTGTGAGGTTTACGCCACTCAAATCTGTGTTATGGGATTCTGCTGTGAGGTTTACGCCACTCAAATCTGTGTTATGAGATTCTGCTGTGAGGTTTACGCCACTCAAATCTGTGTTATGGGATTCTGCTGTGAGGTTTACGCCACTCAAATCTGTGTTATGGGATTCAGCCGTGAGGTTTATGCCACTCCAATCTGTGTTATGGGATTCTGCTGAGGTTTACGCCACTCAAATCTGTGTTATGGGATTCTGCTGAGGTTAACGCCACTCAAATCTGTGTTATGGGATTCAGCAGTGAGGTTTACGCCACTCAAATCTGTGTTATGGGATTCAGCAGTGAGGTTTACGCCACTCAAATCTGTGTTATGGGATTCAGCAGTGAGGTTTACGCCACTCAAATCTGTTTTATGGGATTCTGCTGTGAGGTTTACGCCACTCCAATTTTTGTTATGGGATTCTGCTGTGAGGTTTACGCCACTCAAATCTGTGTTATGAGATTCTGCTGTGAGGTTTACGCCACTCAAATCTGTGTTATGAGATTCTGCTGTGAGGTTTACGCCACTCAAATCTGTGTTATGGGATTCTGCTGTGAGGTTTACGCCACTCAAATCTGTGTTATGGGATTCTGCTGTGAGGTTTATGCCACTCCAATCTGTTTTATGGGATTCTGCTGTGAGGTTTACGCCACTCAAATCTGTGTTATGGGATTCTGCTGAGGTTTATGCCACTCAAATCTGTGTTATGGGATTCTGCTGAGGTTTACGCCACTCAAATCTGTGTTATGGGATTCTGCTGAGGTTTACGCCACTCAAATCTGTGTTATGGGATTCTGCTGAGGTTTACGCCACTCCAATCTGTTTTATGGGATTCTGCAGTGAGGCTTATGTATTGTAATCAATCAAGTGTAAAAATGAATATAAGACAGAGATGGCATACATTTTAGGAGATCAGGTATTCGAAGTAATATTATTATACAGATTTTCAATTGGGCCAAGCTTTAAAATTCGATCCTAAAGGGCAATGGTTAAATTATTCAGTATAATTTAGTCTTGTTTATTTGATACTCAGAGACAGTAGAGGACATTTTAAGAAGATAATATAACATATTTATTAGCAATTTACGAGTAGTTTTTTATGTTGAGGATAGCAAAGAAATATTACAAGTTTCAGCATGGAGTAATAGCCGCACAAACTTCATATTATCATATGTTATATTCCGTGTTACTTACTAATGTGTAAAGATAACACACAGAACAGACATTGACGCGGATAAATTTTACAACAACTAAATTAACAGCTTTCCATTCTAATATTTCATTCTGGGAGAACTTTAAACTAGGATGAAACAAAGCACAACAAACTGTTGAGTGGCCTTACTATCTACTAAAAGTAGTATACAATGAGTATCTACCGTATTTTTTTACTATAAGTTTTGTTCACAAATAAATATCCCGTTGTTATTCTGTCAAAGAGTACTTCACATTGAAGAGCTGCTCCGCTTTTGAGCAGAGATGAAGGGAGCGAGCCGGAAATGAAGGGAGCGAGGCAGAGATGAGGGGAGCGAGGCGGAGATGAAGGGAGCGAGTCAGAGATGAGGGGAGCGAGGCGGAGATGAAGGGAGCGAGTCAGAGATGAGGGGAGCGAGGCGGAAATGAAGGGAGCGAGGCAGAGATGAGGGGAGCGAGGCAGAGATGAGGGGAGCGAGGCGGAAATGAAGGGAGCGAGGCAGAGATGAGGGGAGCGAGGCGGAAATGAAGGGAGCGAGGCAGAGATGAGGGGAGCGAGGCGGAAATGAAGGGAGCGAGGCAGAGATGAGGGGAGCGAGGCAGAGATGAGGGGAGCGAGGCGGAAATGAAGGGAGCGAGGCAGAGATGAGGGGAGCGAGGCGGAAATGAAGGGAGCGAGTCAGAGATGAGGGGAGCGAGGCGGAAATGAAGGGAGCGAGGCAGAGATGAGGGGAGCGAGGCGGAAATGAAGGGAGCGAGGCAGAGATGAGGGGAGCGAGGCGGATATGAAGGGAGCGAGTCAGAGATGAGGGGAGCGAGGCGGAAATGAAGGGAGCGAGGCAGAGATGAGGGGAGCGAGGCGGAAATGAGGGGAACGAGGCAGAGATGAAAGGATCGAGGCAGAGATGAAGGGAACGAGGCAGAGATGAAGGGAGCGAGGCGGAGGTGAAGGGAACGAGGCGGAGATGAGGGGAGCGAGGCATAGATGAAGGGAGCGAGGCAGAGAAGTAGTAGGGAGACAACATGAGACAGACACACCTGAAAACACTGTTAATCATTATCCAGCTTGTGAAATAACGAGGGCAGCGTAATTTAATCAGCATAGCAACAGGGGCCAACTGACAGGGCACACTAAAACAAGTGTAAACCAACAGAATTATAATTAATAAACAAGCAGAAAAACGCAATCTTACACTCGACATCGAGTCGATCTGGGAATAAATAAAGCAAAAAATACACAAAAAATATGTTGTCAAACTAATTGTAAAAAAATTATTAAGAAGCGAGCGAGACAAACCGACTGTGCTGATAGTTGCATAACTCCATTGTTAGAGTGCAAACCATTCTATTTGTTGCTCACATCCTTGATTGGTTTGACCGAACATATTCGATTTCTTCAGCTGAAAATATAAGGATAGATAAACGTTTGTTAAGTGTCTACTTCTACCAAGGATATTCCAAATTGTCTTTAAAAAAGTGTATCCCCAATACTTCGAAACAATTAAGCATAAGCGTTTGAGTCGCGAATGATGCGTGAGTTGTCAGAGAAGAGTTTGAGTCGTTAGAGTTGCGTTTAAGTCGTTAGAGATGCGTTTGAGTCGTTAGAGATGCGTTTGAGTCGTAGGAGATGCAGTTCAGTCGTTAGAGATGTGTTTGAATCGTTAGAGATGTGCTTGAATCGTTAGAGATGCAGTTGAGTCGTTAGAGATGCAGTTGAGTCGTTAGAGATGCAGTTGAGTCGTTAGAGATGCATTTGAGTCGTTAGAGATGCAGTTGAGTCGTTAGAGATGCGTTTGAGTCGTTAGAGATGCATTTGAGTCGTTAGAGATTCGTTTGAGTCGTTAAAGATACGTTTGAATCGTTAGAGATGCGATTTTGATCCCGCAAACTTTTTAGGGATATTTTTACCTCCCTCCTTGGTCGCTCGGTTCATTGGGCGGCACTCGCGGCTCCCGCGGCGTTGGCAGCGGCGCTGCTGCGCTGTTTAAGCATGGTCCAGTCGAAGGTGTAATCGAACTGATGGTTGAGAGTGCGGAACAGGATGCGGAACAGCTGTCTCAGGTACATGTAGTCCGGCGCCTCTTCGAATCGGAGGCCCCGGCAATAGTTCAGGTACATTGTGAACTCTGCTGGGAAGCCTTTGCACAGAGACTCAACTGGTGTGGACATTTTCTTTTCGCTGATCTTCTGGTACTTTTGCTTCTTTGTGGCCGCCTTAAGGGTGGAAGCGAAAGATCAACATCTGTCATTTTGATCGCGTCGATTTTATGATGAGAATTTTAGTTTTTTTCTGGTTAAGCCATTGAACATTTTTGGTTGGAAACTTTTTACGTCGGCAGAATTCAGAATAAATCAGTTCCTGACACGGGGACACGGGGAGAGATGAGACGGGAGAGATGAGACAGGAGATGAGACACGGGAGAGATGAGACACGGGAGAGATGAGACAGGGGAGAGATGAGACGGGAGAGATGAGACAGGAGATGAGACACGGGAGAGATGAGACAGGGGAGAGATTATACAGGATAGAGATAAGACAGGAGATGAGACAGGGGAGAGATGAGACAGGGGAGAGATGAGAAAGGGGAAAGATGACAAATGGGAGAAGATTAGAGTAGGGAGAGATGAGATAGAGCCTTTTTCGATAGAGCTTAGGAGATTCAGGGCTCAATATTTAGGCCCTGACAAAATGAAGCGTGCAAGCTCACCTGTAGGCCCTGCCATGGCAGGGAGCCGCGGTTAAAGTACATGAGCACATAGCCCAGACCTTCCATATCGTCGCGTCGGGACTGCTCAATGCCCAGGTGGGCGTTAATTGAAGCGTAGCGAGCCGTGCCAGTCAGGTTTTTGTCCTCCCTGGGGTAGCGAGTGAAACACGAATGCAGAGTTGATTGGTGACCGGACAATGAAAATAAAATAATAGTTTAAATCAATCAGCTTTGCCGCCTCACCGATAGGCGATGTGCTTTCCTGAGCGACTGTCGCGAAACTTTTTAGCCAAGCCGAAGTCAATGATAAACACCTTCAGGAGATCAATGTAAGAACAATGTAGCAGTTTAGCCCATAGACTGGAGGGTGAGTCGCAGAGTGGTCTAACGCGTTTGCTGTTCGCCACTAAGGTCCCTGAGCTTGATTCCACGCGAGGCCACAATAATTTGCGGAGAGAAGCCTTGGGGCTTGCAGTGCAATTTACGCCCTTGAGGGCCAACCTCCAAGGCACAGTGAGTGTACACACCTGTGTGAGTGTGCGCCTGAGTACAGTATCTGTGTGTGTGCGTGGTCATGAGTCAGCGGAACGGGCAGAATTGCCTCCACGCTGGCTGCGGGTCTAGTGTCACCAAACGATGTACCATTGCCCGCATCCCTCCTGCAACTATTTTTAGTTTTATTATCCATAGACTTATACATAAAAAATCTATAAAGAGGAGCGCCAAATTGCTTAATGGTGTATAAAAGTGTTCTCCTGGCTGCTTTAACCATCATAACCGGGCTGGGTTATAATTAGAAAAGCTGCAGACCTTGTTGCAGTGCCGCCCGATGCCCATCAGAAAGTTGTCCGGCTTGATGTCGCGATGAATGAAGTTCTTGTTGTGCACGTACTCAATCCGATTGATCATCTGGTCGGCCAGCATTAGCACTGTCTTCATGGTGAATCGGCGCGAGCAGAAGCTGAATAAATCTTCTAAGCTGGGGCCAAGCAGGTCCATCACCAGCACGTTGTAGTCTTTTTCTACACCGAACCATCTAGGTGCATTGGAATTGAACTATATGTTGCATTGTATTACAGACAGACTAGTTATACAGATAGGCAGGTAAAATCGGACTGAACTCACCGCACATGAGGAATGCCAATGCCACCCTGCAATAGTTTGTAGAGCTTGCTTTCGTACAGCAGCTGCGGATGCCTTGCCTTTTGACTCTCAAGTTTAACAGCGATTTCCTAAATTAAATTATTAAATAGGTGGAAATGTTTGATTGCCATTTTTAGTGAAGTTATTAATGATGCACCATTTTTAGTGAAGTTCTACTGTAAAAAATATAATGGCCAATGGCAGATAACTTCTTATGCTGCATATAGGGTTCAACCACAGATAATATACAAATAGATTGGTCACTCAGTTAATTTTCTCTCACACTACTCATAGGACCAGCCATCAGTAGCAAAAAAAGCCAAAAATAAAATCAAGTTTGCAAATTTTTTTAAATAGTCTTTTGATAGCAAGAAACTTGATATGCATGAGCACACTATTCATTTTATTTCTGATATTAATGTATATTGTATTATTGTAGTAATTATTGTAGTATGTTCTCATGTTTTTACGCAAACCAAGAACAAATTTGTAGTACAGTTAACAAAAAATGTAATTATAGCAAGTTTACATAGCAAAGTTTACGAGACAAATTCATAACAAAATTACATTCAAAAGGCTACAAGTTCATATAACTCGGGCACTCGAGCTAGAAGTTCATATGACAAGTTCACATTAATTTATACATATGTATTGCATACATAAAAAATGTTACAAACAATTGCATGCACCAAATTGCCACGTTTCAGTCACAAAGAATGCAATTTTGTTAATTTTTTGCCGCACTTTTCTTTGCTCTTGCCGGCTCGCAAATTGCGTATTTGTTCTCTGCACCACTATCAAAGGCGCAGGCAGGCGAATCCGGCATACAAGGAATCGCAGTTTTCTTTGTTGACTAGGGTTGGGGTGAAATCGCAGTCGCAGCGCTCCATCCTTGTTGATGCATGTAGCTGCCACATCAGGCGCCCGCTTCGAAGTATTTGGAGCAGCTGCAGTGTCCTCAGCATCCCACCTTGTTAGTACAGGCGGATATAGTTCGTCAGCCTCGGCATCAGTCCTTGTTACCTCCAGCTCGCTTTCAGGCTTTAGCCGGTGCAGTACTAGCAACTTGTCTGGTACTGCATCCCATAGCAAGCGAGTAGATGCCTCATGACACAATGCGGGGCAGCTGTAAGCCGAATCGTCGAAATGTGCACTGCAGACTTTCAACTCGCGCTGTCGAATCGCTGAAAGCTCTAAATCCAGCTCCAGAATTCCTTTCCATCGAGTAGCCACCGCGTCATCTGCTGGGGAATCTGTGCATTCGCACTGGAGTTCTGGTATCGCCAGTGAATGCTTGAGCTGTATCTGTGCAGGTGGCTGCACAACACCTTTTTGAGCTGAATGTAAAATTCTGCGTCGCCATGGCCCAGGACAAAGGAAGGACAAGAAATTGGGCTTGGTCAAATACTCTTTAAACAATAAAGAGGAACTCTACGCTTATATTGAGATTGGTTCACAAGACGCATAGTGCGTACATTATGGCTTGCACAGCCATTCACCCTTCCCTCCCTCCCCCAACGAAGCCGCACTTCTACATGTACTAAAGTTAGGGTAGGGCAAAGCTATGCTAGAGGGCTTTGGGCTTGTACTGTTTGTTGTACAGCCCTCGGCCTCCACCTTCACCTCTCCACACTGCTATAGGCTAGCAAGAGGGTTGAAAGGGGAAGCGTTTACTGGAAATTCAGGCTAGCAAAAGCCTAGCTTAAAGTCAGGCATGTACATTGTATGTTATGCTTGAAAACTTCATTCCCCTATTAAATTAATTCATTTTAGTCACTGATATTTTTGTTGTCATTTGCATTTACAATACCATCCTAAGAGAAGTATCCATTTTGGACCCACAGCGAGATGGAGAGTGACCAATCTAGTTATATGTTATCTGTGGGTTCAACAAATGCAAATGGAACAAAAAATGTGGAATATTCAATATGAAGGATAAATACATTGTAATCAGTTTTGGCTTGCTATATAGCAATACAAAGTTTTTATGAACAAAATGTGGTGATTGCTAAGGACAAGAGTTCTAAATTATAATGATATATCGAAATTATTTCTGCATATTTTTCTTGAACTTTATACTTTACTTTACATTACATAAGTGGATACTTTAAATTTTATGATTGACTCTATGCTCTGATTGACATAAAAAATTAAGTAGAAAATTAGGCTTAAATTTTGATAATATCCCAATTCAAAAAACTTAGGATCCAGAAAAAACTGGATTCCAGTCTGATTGGGATCCTGACCCTTGAAAAAATGGAAATTAGGAATAGGTCTTGTCCCTTTTTAACTAGTTATATCCTAAATTAATTGGTTACAAAACTTTGCATTGATTCTTTTGTGTTCTACTTTTCTATCTTGATCTTAATACAACACACATTGGTAAGAAGAACATTAAGTAGTCAGCTAGCTGATGTTGCTATGAGTTTAAGTGTCAGCTCAGCTGGGATTACACACAGCTCATGTAGGGTGACTTGTAGATTTACCTTTTTTCTCATTGTTTCCCTTTTCAACTTGCTAGATTTGTGCTATAGACTATGAATTTTCAAAGATAGTGATAAATGAGCTACTAAATGAAAGCCACATCTGCTTGATATAATTATAAAAATTTTAAATTTAAGAGTGGGGTCATGGGGTGGCTTCACAAGACCAAAGTTTCACAATGCTGAAACACATTTTTTAAAGACTGAAATTTTATAAGAATGAAACATCACAACACCAAAAAACCAAAATGCAGACCCCTTCACAAGACCAAAACTTCATAAGACTGAAACTTCACAATGCCATAAAGTCTTGCACTGTCTTTCATAAGACTAAAACTTTATAAGACCAAAATTTCATAATAGCAAAAAGTAAAAATGCTGACCACTTCAGAAGACCAAAACTCCACAATGCTGAAAATTCTTGCACTGTTCTTCTGCATTTTTACTTTTTGGCATTGTTAAATTTTGGTCTTATGAAGTTTTGGTCTTGTGAAAGATGATGTCTTTTGGCATTGTGAAAGCCACCTTTGAGAGTGTATGTACATTTGAATTATTTATGTTGTGGAAGAGGAGAGGAATGGAGAGGAATGATTTTTGAGAGTTATTTGAGCACCTTAGTTAGGAAAGTGCAGTATATGCACCAAAAATAAACTTGATCAGATTTTTTCACTGTATGCCATGCACCATACAATGAGCCACAGATTATATTTGAGCCAAAAAAATTGCATGTGCACAAAAATACAAAAGTCAAATGCGCACAGGCGCAAGTCTAGCAAAAAAAAGTTATTATATTAATTTGTTAATTTTTTTATTTTATTTGAAAAGGTGAACTTTAGAAAAATATGAAACTGTTATCTTATTGTATATTAGAAATTTGAAAATGTGAAGTTTTTACGCAAGGTCTATTGTTATCTAATTGGATATTTTGTTTAAGGTACATGTGTAGATATTGAAAAGTTCTGAGCAAAATATTCCATATATTGAAAATGTATATTAAAGACTGAAATTTGAGACAGGCAATGTGCACCAAATTGCAACATGTAGCTAGTAAATTGTTTCTGTATACTGAGTACACTGTGTGTGCTAAAAATTCATTGTGTGTCCTAAAATCTACCACCTTCCTGCCTATGTTTTGAGCATAACTATAATTTTATCACATATCTATCATAGTAATATTACTAATTATTTTACTTTGTTTATTATACGGCAGAGCTTATCTACACAGTCCAATGCAAATAGTGTTATTTTATACACTTGAATCCATGCTGATAATGTGGGCTATATTAAGCCAAAGCGATGGCCGATGCATAAAAACGCAAAGCGATAATTTAATACAAAAGCAAAACTCACTTCCCCATTGGTTTGATTTACTCCAAGGTAAATCTCACCAAATGATCCACTGCCGATTTTCTTAATAAGTCTGTACTTCTGATTCACAATGAACTCTTTGTTACTGGCGCTGCTCGCCATTTCTTGTGAAGATTAGGAAATAATATGTACTGAGCTTGATAACTAAAATACTGTGATAAAAACAGCTATCATGGCACAAAAAAAGAATTTAACTTTATCAATTTAGAAAATAAAGAAGCTGCAGATAACCTTTGCAAGAAAAATACAAAGAAAATCAATCATCTGTGTTTATGCTTTAAAAAACGTGCGCAATTTAGTTTTTTAACGTTATTAAAACTTTTTTTATCTAAGAACTGTGGAATAAAAATATTTGACTAGCTTATTTCACAATTATAATACCGATTTTATTTCCAAAATAAAGTTTTGTGCCTGGTACATTTGTTTTACTTTATTTACTCAAAACGGTTTGCACTGTTCATTGTTAAACTAAACTCTTAATTCTAGATTAAAAAATAATGCTAAATTTAGGGTCCAACTAGGGTCCAGCTTTTGCGCGAATTTTTTAAGAGCTTAATGCAGTTTTGCTGGGTGACAACTGCAATTTAAAAGAAAGCAATTACAAGAAAAATTGGAAATAAAATACGTTCAATTTTGGAACATAACTAATAACCATGGCTAGTTAAAAGGCTCGTTTTGAAAGTAAATAGCAGTGGGTTAGTTGGACGCGAGCTATTGTAGTAGCTAACTGCACATGTACTGCAGTATTACAGGAGAAAAAAAATAATGGCTTGTTCGATTTACTAACTACCGTGAGGGAGGATTGAGTATAATATAAAATACGCTTTTCGAAATGAACGAAATTCACAAAGATTATATTTAAAATCACCCCCGAATACTATAATCAATATAGGATTTTGATTAGTCCTGTTGTGCACCGAACAATTTTGCTGAATTCTTTAACGAGCAAGTAGTAAAAAAGTCAAGAAAATATTTTTTGAGCTGTCTGTGAGATAAAAAACGGAAAATTAGAACAGTTTACTTAACTGGAAGTATATTTTATCATATTTAATTGGCTAGTAAATTAGCTAGTAATTAAAGTTAAAAGGCTCATTTTGAAAGTACTCTGCTAGGTGTGCAGTAAACTGTGTGGAAGTAGAGGTAGGGCTGTTTGTAGCAGTCTGTCACTTATGATAGATTTGAAATAAGTAAACCGAAATAGTAGAACCGAAAAAATCGATGCGTAACTGTGGTGATAAAAGCATGCAGCCTTGATCTTATTTAAAGCGAAAGATTATGAAACTGTTGACTAATAGGGGCAACTATTACTTTAGTTGTTAATAGTAAGTTAGTTAATAGTAATATTACTATTACTATTACAATTGATTACTACTGTACTCTTATACGTGTAGTAACGAGAAGGTGGTAAAATTGAGGGTGAAATTACTGGTGCAATTATTTGAGTCAGGAGTAATACAGTTTGATTATTGAGTCGATTTGTTCACTAGCTACTGTTTGTTCCTGGACGATTTAGCAGCAGGACTTGTAGGTGCACTTCGTCTTGGCCGGCTCATCGCAAACCTTGGTAGTTGTAGTGTAGGTGCGCTGGAAAAAGAGAGGTATACAATAGAGTTTTTTTAGTTTACATCAGCAAGTAGTAGGTCAAATTATAGTCTTGCGAAACGTTGCTTCTCGCCTACCTTCTGCTCGGTGACGCAGCAGGTCGCGCCGCATGGGCTGCAAGCCGGGGCGCACGGGCTGCAAGCCGGGGCGCACGGGTTGCACGCCGGGGCGCACGGGTTGCACGCCGGGGCGCACGGGTTGCACGCCGGGGCGCACGGGTTGCACACCGGAGCGCACACAGGGGCGCACGGGCTGCAAGCCGGGGCGCACGGGTTGCACACTGGAGCGCACGGGTTGCACACCGGAGCGCACACAGGGGCGAAGGTGGTCTGGGTGCTGCAGAAGGACGACATGATGGCTGGTGACTAGGTGGAGGTGAAGCTCGCAAGCTGAAATTGTAAAATAATGTTCTTTTAAGCGGATTTCTTTATAAAAGAAGACTTTACTAAAAAAAACTTTTTGTTGGCACGTGTGACCTACGACTCTAAGACTAACTAGGAAAATAGTCACGTACTTAAATAAATGTTAAATCCTTAAAGACGAAGCTATTTGAAGTAGGAATTAAAATAAAGAGTCCAGAAGTCAACAACTGGTCTTTACTGAAATAAATCAATATTATATCTGCAAGTCGAGTTTCATGAATACTAGAAAATAAAGCTATACTGTTCTTTGTTATTCAAAAAGTTTTTCAAGTCGTCCACTAAAGGGAGCTAATTATTATAGTTTGACCGGAATAAAGGAGCGGTGCAGAGTGTTATTGACCCTAGTAAGCTTGTATGATGCGGACTGAGGCTGCAGTTGCTTGTCAGGGATATCTAGTTTAAAAAACGTAGTGGTGGAGTTCGGTATGGTCTTAATAGTCCATTTATTGTCCAGAAATTTCCAGCAATGTAGATTGCTTCAGTTGCTCCACCACTCGCAGCCAGCCTGCTCAGTCAGTGTGAGCTCAGCAACACGGCTTCTCAGAGCCCTTGCAGTAGTAGCTGGTCTTCGCTGGCTTGTCGCACACCTTGGTGGTCGTCAGGTACGTTCTCTGTTCGGGTGGAAGCAAGTTGGTTTACTTCAGTATTTCTTAAATATTTTTTCCCTTCTTTTCTTTCATTTATTTCTTTAGAAATAAAAAAATTACCTTCTGCTCAGTTGAGCAGCAGGTCTTGCCGCACGGAGCACTGCATAGCGGGCTGACGTATTGCGACTGCACACTAGAGCAGGCTGGAGCGCAGGGCGCGCTGCACGGAGCCACACAGGGCTGGACGCTCGTGTAGGCCGGAGCGCAGGGCGCGCTGCACGGAGCCACACAGGGCTGGACGCTCGTGTAGGCCGGAGCGCAGGGCGCGCTGCACGGAGCAAAGCAGGGGGCCGCTGAGCATTGAACTGGGGCGCGCTGCAGGTAAGGCCCCATAGCTGAGTACTGCAGGCCGCACGGATTGCTGCTGTAGTTGTAGTTGAAGGCCATGTTATCTGCAAGGTAAAACAACGGGGGTAAGTTAAGCCAAAGATCATTCGATCGTCATACTTCTCTGAACGTTGCCACACAAGACAAGGCCAGGTATAGCCTCACCTGGTAGTGTAGGCTGGCACTGCTGAGACTGTAGGCTGAGCTATCTCGAGTTGCTTTCACCGTTGAAGCTTGGAAGATGCTCTTTCTGCCCGCCCAGCCAGCCTTCTATTTATCCTATCAGGTCTGGGGGGAGGTCGACTCCGAGACAACTGCGCAGCGGCGAACTGCAGTGCCAGTTCCTGTTTCTCGTCGGTCGAATTAAACTTCAGCATAGAAAGGAAGAGACACAAATAGTTCTGAGCAGAGTTGAGTTCGGCTTCTGAGAACTTCGCAAAAGCATGGCGGAAAACGGAACTGCAGCTGTGTAATTTTAGTCCCGATTAAATTTCTTTAGGTTCAGCGTTTAAATTAGGAATTTCCAGTCGCATCATTGCTTTTTGCGAGCCTCTATTGCACTCTATCGCACCGATGCGCTTGTGGACAAACTCAATTTGACTGCAAACTATGTTTAGAAAATAAAGCAGTGGTCAATTATTGTAGCAATTGTGTTGGTCAAAATTGTTGTGAGCTCTAGCCTTTCAAACTATCCTTGTCAACCTATTTTTATCAAAAAAATTCGAAAAGTTTGATATGAATACCGCATTACACTGCACAAAAACCACGAAGACATCTTGGTACACTAATACATCGCTCTTGTGTTTCGCTCCTTAGTATCGCTCTTGAGTATCGTTCTTGAGAATCGCTTTTGAGTAATGCTCTTGAGTATCGCTCTTGAGTATCGCTCTTGAGTACCGCTCATAGAGCATTGCTCTTGAGTATCGCTCACTGAGCATTGCTCTTGTGTATCGCTCTTGAGTATCGCTCATTGAATATTGCTCATTGTTTTTCGCTCATTGAATATTGCTCATTGTTTTTCGCTCTTGTGTATCGCTGTTGAGTATCGCTAATTGAGCATTGCTCATTGTTTATCGCTCTTGAGTATCGGTCATGAGTATCGCTCTAGTGTATCGCTCATGAGTATCGCTCTAGTGTATCGCTAGATCGCTCGGGTACTTCACCACCTCCTCGGGCACTCCACCGCCACCTTGGGCACTCTATCGCCTCCTCCTCACACAACTCACCTCCTCCTCATACAAATCACCTCCTCCTCATACAAATCACCTCCTCCTCACACAACTCACCTCCTCCTCATACAAATCACCTCCTCCTCATACAAATCACCTCCTCCTCATACAACTCACCTCCTCCTCATACAACTCACCTCCTCCTCATACAACTCCCCTCCTCCTCATACAACTCACCTCCTACTCATACAACTCACCTCCTCCTCATACAACTCACCTCCTACTCATACAACTCACCTCCTCCTCATACAACTCACCTCCTCCTCATAAAACTCACCTCCTCCTCATACAACTCACCTCCTCCTCATACAACTCACCTCCTCCTCATACAACTCACCTCCTCCTCATACAACTCACCTCCTCCTCAGGCACCTCAACTCCTCCTCTACCCCACATCCGCCAGAAAGTCTCTTAAAAGAAACATGCCACCTAGTCTGGCTCAATCATGCAGTCAACGTTTTTCACTGTTGACCAAAATTTTAAACCAGACTATCTCTAATTAAGGTCTGTAAGTAGATGGCAAAATCTGAAATCTGAGAGTCGTTTTTGGTTTGTTGCATAAAGTGGCTTCTAAAATTTTTCTACGAACTTGTGCCAGCCAATCTTAGTGACAGCCAAGTATCGATTCTATTTTACAGTAGATGGTTGAACTGTTTATGCACGGTTACAACTGCCCACTCTCTGCAACCTTGCTGACAGGTGATGATTACGCAAGCTAAGTTCATAAATATGTTTATATAACAAGTTCATCCTGCGCCACTTTGACCAGTGCAGTTGAGAATTTGTCTCTCCGCCAAGATTGAAATCGTATGCGTCTGCATTCAGAACAGGCATCTGATGCAATTTCAGTTCAAATGTAAACAGAACGACCTCAAAGACTTCACTGCGTCCTACACAGGATTTAGCCTCGACAATGATTATAGGACATACGCCTTGAGTGATCTATAGAAACAGACAGCAAATACCGAGATATATACAGACGGATCGGACAGACAGACAGCCGGACACAGCAGACAGACAGACAGACAGACATACAGGCAGACAGACAATGAGACAAACAGACAGACAGACAGGCAGAACAACAGGCAGACAGACAGGCAGACAGACAGGCAGACAGACAGGCAGACAAACAGGCTGACAGACAGGCAGACAGACAGACAGACACACAGGCAGGCAGGCAGGCAGACGGACAGGCAGGCAGGCAGACGGACAGGCAGGCAGGCAGGCAGGCAGAGAGACAGACAGACACCCAGCACAGAGAGAAAGACAGAAAGACAGAGAGACAGAGAGACAGACAGACAGACAGACAGACAGACAGACAGACAGACAGACAGACAGACACACAGAGAGACAGACAGAAAGACTGTCAGAAAGACAGACAGACACTGGCGGACAGACAGAAAGACAGACAGGCAGGCAGATAGGCAGACAGACATACGGGTAGGCAACTGAAGTGATATGATTACTGTATCCCTCAATGAACACTTGCCCTTAGTGACAATCTGTAGCAATTATGCAGCAGAATTGAGTAAGCCTTAAAAGTGACCTATGCAGTGTCTTCAACGTATATGGAAAGCAGGGTCCTCGATAAAAGAGTGGCTTCGCAATAAACTGATGCTTTGAGATTGCCGCTTGCATACCAGATCATGCATTTATAGATTATTTAGTAAATCAGTACAAACGCAGTAACTGGTACGAAGCGGGGGCAACCTCATTTGAGTATATAGTGAATGTTGATTTTCAATCCTGGAATCTCACCTCTTGTAACAGTACGTATATATAGAATATTATTGCTTTCAACTAAACCTGAAAGCTAATTTGCTGCAGCAGCGAAAGGCGGTGTTAGCGCATTTATATCCACACACTGGGGTGTGCGTATGTGCTTTGGTTGTGAGGTTGGGCTGAATACAGTCGACCCTCCACTCACACACACAGAAAGCCTCCGCCTAAAATGTCTGCTTACAGCGCTCGCAAGCCATATGAATGTAATTCCACTGCATGCATGCTGTACAATATCAAGTACACGCACTGCCAGATTAGGCCCTCTTAACCAAGCGTTTTCTGTGACAGCTAAAACCCTCTCCTTGTCTCTAGAACTATGCGTATGTTGTGTGTGCTGAACCTGCAGCTGCCTGCCTGTATCTGCCCCTTCAACCCACTGCCTGACTCTCTCTCTCAATAGCATTTGAGTAAGCATTTGGTCGCCACTAGCAACCAGCATATGTATGTACAGTACACTAGCTTATTCTACCACAAATATACACTCGCTGGGGCAGGAATTAATAGGCGAATTCTTTGTAACGCGTGCTCCTGTACGAAGTGTGCGAGCTTACGAATTTAAAGTCAGTTCGCAAACTAATTCTAAATAGCAGATTTATAAAAGCCTTTAAATCATTATCAATGCATTACTCTAACCTGTTCAATATAGTGAGACAATTTTGACTTGTGACTAATCTAAAGCAGTGGAGTGACAGTTTTAGTTAAAGTCAGCTTTGCTTTCAGAACAGCAGCGAAGCATTTCTAATAGTAAAATGAATTCTTGTGTGTTGAATATACTGAATATTGTGATATCGTGTGGAGCGTTTTTACTACTAGCCGTCGCATTTAATTTACTCGTATTTGCACCATTGGCTCGGACCCTCCGAGTCCGCTGTTCCTTCTATCCTTATTCCATTTAACAATCGATTTGTAAATCAATTGTCTCGAAAGTTACTAAACTGACCAACTCACAAATTCGAGGTACTCTACTAGCAGTACTTTATACTCTTAGTCTGAGCTAATAGGCAGAAAACTAAAAAAACACAGCATATAAGTAATTCTGAAAATTATATTATCTGTATTATAAAAAATCTGTTCGGTGCATAGATGGAAGGCCAATCGGACTCGAAACATCAATATGCTGCCTGAAACACCTCTTCGGCTATACACCCCGACCGACGGATAGTAGGACTGCAAGCAGCTCCTGTCAGACTCCTGTGTTCTGACCGCTACTGTCAGGCAATAAGAATTTTGCCTGTTTTTACACTGGCGAAAGCGGCAATGCTCGGCAGAAGCGGCAGTCTCTCATCAAAAGTGTGCCCCACCTTGAGCTCCTATCGACCGGACCACTGCTCTGCTCCATCCGCACACAGTTCCCAGATGTCGGAGTCGCGGAGCTGCTCAGCTTGCTCCTAAATATACACGGTCTCATTGAACTCATTGTAACTGAGAGTATCGTGTAAAATGCTCCAATCATGTGTCTCTGAGTTTTTTGTTTATTGCTAGCTAGCATATATGCATCAAGATGCATCAGTGCATCAATAAATAATTTACTGTTTAACATTTTGTCCTGCACTTTTTCAAATTGTCAAATTTTGCATTTTGTCCTGCATTTGTCTCTATTACTATAAGTCTGAACATTTTCCAGTTAGTTGGCCCAGAGTACTTAAAAGCCGTCGAAGTTCACTTTTCACTTCTCACTTGTAAAAGATGTCACACTGGTGGATCGAATTGTCCCAAATGTCTTTGTTAAGACGAGTTTGGCATCAGAGTCTAAACGAAAAAACGATACGAAAGAAACGACCTATTTTGTTTTATTTTTTTTAAATTGGATTTGAAGTGATAAATGTCTCGGAAAATTCGGCAGTAGGTGAGAAAAAGTTTTTTGGTTAGCTATTTTCCATATTTCTTTTAGGTTTATGTTATTATTGTCTGTACACTAATATTTAATATTCCTGACTTTATATGTCTAGCCAGCTAGCCTTCTATCCACTAACAAAAAATGACGTGTTTCTGACTATGACCTATCTAATAGTGATTATAAATAGTATAAGTACTGAACTGAACTGGTAGGCCTAGGCCTACTTTGTTGCCTCGTGACTTCGCAATACTCTTAGTAAAACTTTACAAACAACATAGCAAAGCTTTGTTGCATTGAACTAACAGAAAAAATAATCAGACTGGACAGGTCATTTTAAACTTTAAAAAATGTAAAGAACTGTCTTATCTTTCACAAATGTCATAATACCTGGTCATTGCTCGCGTGGCATGCTTTTTTTCTCAAGATTTTGCATAGCAGGGGTCAAAAAACTTATTTGTCAAAATTGAAAGTGGCTCAAAATTGAATTTGACTGTCAAAATAGAATGCAGTTTTTTCATGGCAAAGCTTATTTCCACAGTCCTGTGCCGATAAATTCAATTTTATCCACACAGATCTATGCCGATAATTTTCTGCTTATTCACATGGCAGCTTGTTTGAATAGGTCTATAACTCTTTATATATGCCCGGCCATTAATTTCAATTTTATCCACATGGAGCCATGCCGATAATTTTCTGCTTATCCACATGGCAGCTTGTATGAATAGGTCTAAAACTCTTTATATAAATATGCCGTGCCGTTAATTTCAATTTTATCCACACGGTTCTGTTCTTTAAAACGAGGCCCTTTCAGGTTTGAAAGTTTTGTTGAACCCTCGAGCCAATAGATCAACAAAGTTGCTAGTGTGTTACGACAGTGTTCTACATTTCAACCTACATATATTCATTAACTGACATTAATGTCATCCTTTTTAATTCTTTTAATAACAACTCACTAAATCTTTTGTCATCGTTATGTGTTTTCATTCGAATTGTATTGACTTAAAAAGTAAAAAGTCTATCAAAGAAAATCATACGAGTCAACCAGCAGAATTCTAGTCAGCACCAAACTCGTCACATATTATACATCATTGTTATTCTTTTAAACTATGCATTGATAGTGTACACAATACACTATACTCTGAAGCAAAAGCCTAATGCTCAGAGAAGAATAGGTAGGGACTTGAAAGTAGACCGTGTGGATAAAAGCAGACAAGCTGCCGTGTGGATAAGCAGAATATTATCAGCACGGATCTGTGTGGATAAAATTGAAATTATTGGCACGGGACCATGGGAATAAGCACTTCCATTTTTCACTCAAAGTGATACATTTTCAAAATTTTTGTAGAGCTTGTTACTAAAGAAATTACTGTTGTTCAAAATTGAGGGTAAAATGGTGTATAACATAAACAAACTATGTATAAATATAATATATACAAATCTCTTAGTTTACTGCTTTAAATTAACTTAGTTTAAACCTTCTTGCCAATATAATAACATGATAATAAAGGAGGATACATGACAAGTTAGGTAATTTTCTAAAAACTCCTCTAAAAACTTGAAGAGCCACTAATTAAGTGGCTCTTCAAACATGACATCAGAGGTGCTATACATTACCCTGAATATAACCTTGATGTGGGCCTAAGACCCACAATGGAAGTTTTGTGCACATTGTTGGGTCATTGGGGTCAACAAAATAAAGGCTGCCAGCCTCAGGGACAAGGTTACTGGGAGCTCTGGGCCTTCTATGCATGGCACATTCTTTGGCAAATTAGCTGAAATATATAAAAATGTATTAAAAAATTGTAATCCAGTAAGCTGAAGGATTGCCTAATTATTATCTAATGATCTATTATTTTCCTCATGGTCTGTCACTAAATTAGAAATTTGAATGAACCTTGCAAATTTAGGAAGATTCCTATTAGTATTATGTCACAAAAATTTGGAAATGCTTTGTTATGTTATCTTGTTATTTCATCCTTTATATTAAAATATTCTTTACAATATGCATGTCAATATAAGTTCTAGTGACTTACATGTAGTATGTTTTTCAAGAAGCTATCATATTTGATACTTGCAATATCATATAACTAAGATCCCAATGTTTAGGTATATATCCCATATCAGGAAAGTGGCCTTTGCTATGGAAAATTTTGGTGCGCAATCACTAGCCTCAATATTAGGCGCAGCTCAACCACAGTACACCATCGCCTAGTCTGTCAACCAATCAGTCACCACCCATATGCTGTTAGCTGTTAGCATTCAGGCGCTGCCCAAAAAAACTTAATAAAAACGGGCGGCAAAATGGCTTGGCAGTCCTACTGTTAATATCTAGCTATTTTCAATTGTTAGCTTATGTGAAAATGTGAAAATGAGTATGGACACTTGGCTATTAACTATTATATGCTTCCACGTCTTCCTATTACTATAACATGTGTGTATCAAATCCTACAATAACATAAGCTACTGTTTTGCCTACAGCCAGGAAAGCCTCAGTCAGCAGCAGCAGCTGCTGCAGCAACATCTGTCACAGCTGCCAAACCCTGGGACTGGACAGTCACCGATGTTGACTCGCATAAAGCCACACAAGCGGAGCTTCGTCAGCGTCACGAGCGAGCAACATCAACGAATCATGGCCATCGGGTCAAGCAGCAGCAGCGTCACAGAGCAAATCGCAATGAAGCAGACTTTGACGCCGAGGCCGTTGCCATGTCGAATGCCGCAGCTAATGACAGTGTTCACCTAGCAGAACTGCTTGAACGAACCGAGACCGCTCTGGCGGCTGTTGGCGCCGTGTTTGGCGATGGCAAATCCGACAGAAGCCAGCAGAACAGGCAGCAGAACCAAGCCAAATTAGCATTGCGTCCGGCTAAGGCTGAGGTGACTGCTAATCCTAGACAGCCGGCGCCGCTACCGCCACCACAGACGGAGCCTAGATATTGTCACGCCAGCGTACAGACAATGCCCCAGACTAAGAACAGTGAAGATTGCTCTGCGGCATGGCTGCACACTTCAGCTAATAAAGAACTTTTGAGCAGGATTGAATTGGTGCGTAGTTTTGTCTCCTTTTATCTGTCACGTGACTATTACACGCATTCTAATGAATTCATGCCAGGTACACTAGCAAGCTTATCCCAGGTGTTCTTAGTTCTTAGTCTCGGCTCTTCTTAGTATTTATCCCAGGTATTCTTAGTTAGATTTATCCCAGGTATTCTTAGTAGGTTTATCCCAGGTATTCTTAGTAGGTTTATCCCAGGTATTCTTAGTAGGTTTATCCCAGGTTTTCGAACCAGTTATCCTAGACACTTGCCAACTATTTGATCCCCAATTCACATTTCGTTCCCTCTCCAGTTGGAGGCTGGTCAACGCCGCCTGTCAGCCGAGTTGGCTTCGACTCGCAGCTCCGCAGCTGACGAGGCTGAGGCTAGCCGTCGGCTTGTCGACGCTCTGACAGCCGAACTGATGTGTCTAGCCGAGTCTGTCGGCTATCTCGAGTCTTCTGTCACCGCCCGACTGCGCCGGATCGAAGAACGGCTCGGCTTGCCCGATCCAGATCCTTCGAAAAAGTGATCACTGGCAAATTTTCGTAAGAAAACATTAAAATGCTTTTACGACTACTTGCAGTAGGCATTTCGCGAAAGAAGCTAACATTTTTCCCACTAAAAAGTGCTATGTAAAAGCGTATTAAACAAAAGGGGATTTAGTTTTCGTTCGTGACACATTCTGTTAGGTAACACTATTACCATTAAAAACCAATTCTTTACCGAATGCAAGTTAAATAGCCTGCCGATATATATAGAAAACCTTTTATGAGTTATCTACTCTCCGTGTCAGTGTAAATAGTAATCGCTAAAATATATTTCAAGACTTAGGCATATGGTACGATTCGTTTTTGCTTATCTTAGTATTTGTTAGCTCATGTTTTGAATTTATTCAAATATGCATTTTATACTACTTACTGGCTAACTGAAGTAGCATGGTTTGCAAGCGGCATTGTTTATTATAATTACAATGTACAGTTTAAAAGTGCAGAGAAATGCCTGTCTTTCTAACAAATAAAAGTTGAACAACAATCAGCACTTAAAGCAAACTGGAAGTTTGAATTTTATTTAAGCAAATTAATACCAACTCAACATTCTAATGATCTATTTTATTTGCTTGAGTTGCATTTTTCAAACGTAGAAAATATTCGTACAGCAAGAAGCTAGTGCCAATGCATTATTTAGAACTGAAATGTTACTTTACAGTTTAGGAGAATCCTTAGTCAGCAGACGTTTGAACAAATTTGAGCCTGAGAATCACAGAAAACGACCTGGACATATGTACGAAAATTGCGGTTGTAAAACAAAAAATAATAATTATTAGTAAAAAAATAATTTTGATGTTTGACGAAAAAGAAAAGGAGAAATACAGATGGCATTTTTGTACAAATTCCAGCATCTATTTCAAACCGGTCAAATGTCCTTTGTCTAGCTGACTAATATTAGTTGGGTATTAAAGTATAGTTTATATATATAGCAGGCCACATTAATTGTACTTTAAACGTGCTAGCAGAAAATGTTTTATCAGTAAGCAAAAACTGAGACGAACTCAAAAAACATGAATATATATAGCTTATCATGACAGATTGCAATCTAGTTGATGATTGACATATCTTAGTGTTCGCGATGTTCAGGCAATCATCTTCAATTCTAATTTGGCCGGGTCCATTGCTGTCGGCTAGCCAGAGGCCGACCTTTTAGCTGCCTAAATTAGAATCAAAATAGGAATTTTAACCAATCAATCTTCAATTTGGCATAAAGCATTGCTTTCATGCAGGTGAGGCAATAAATTAGTGAACTTACCCTTCAGCTCTGACACAATTCAGATTCGCAACACGGTTGGAATTCTTATCTAAGTCTGAGCAGCAGATTTGTCACGAGTTCTAGCTTTAGTCACCGATTCTTATAGCCACTGTCACAAAGAGGCGGCTCCCCACCTCAACCTCCTTATGGGCCCCTTTTTTAACTCCCTCCTCTCTCTCTGTCTGCCTGTCTTTGTCCTAAACGAGGCCCGCCTGCTTGCCCCAAGTTAAAAACTCGGAGAGTGTGTGAGAGAGAGGAGGTGAAGAGGTGACTCAGTCTGACCTCCCCCCCGCCAAATCCTGCCCTCGGTGTCTGGGCAGGGCTGGTGTAAAATGAATGAAAAAAACAGTTCATGTGACATCAGTCTTACTCAGTCGATGGTACGCCTCACCTCCACGTTTTAATCAGAGGGTGAAGAACAGACAGCGTCAACCGGCTGGTCTTTGTCCCAAGTAGTGTTTTCGCAATTATTCATAGTCTGTCTTTCTCCTAGATTTTCCCGTGTCATTTTTTCAACTTAAAATCTCTTTAATTATTCCCCCCAAACGTTGGTGCCAGAGAGTTACGTGCGGTACGCCAACCTCAAATTGAATGAGTAATCTCTAGCTATTTGTTGCTTTATTAATTTCAGTTATACTGTAATGTTGCGTTTGGGATTTGGGTTGTTTCGGGTTCCCACCTGGACCATACCCTACCCCCTCCGGTCCTAGTTGAGCAATGAACAATTGGAAGATGACTCAATGCCACCGTTTGGCAAGCCCCCCCGTGAGTTTGTATCCCAAATCAAACGAAACTTAGCCTGCTTTCGAAATTGTTAGCCGCAGTTTTTAAGTGACTCATCGGGTTATATTAAAATACTTTTTTTACAGCTTTGAAACCTACAGTATGTGTAATGCGTATCATGAAAGGAGATGAAGGGAGAGGAGGTAATGAAGGGAGAGGAGGGAGTGAAGGGAGAGGAGGTAATGAAGGGAGAGGAGGTAGTGAAGGGAGAGGAGGTAATGAAGGGAGAGGAGGTAGTGAAGGGAGAGGAGGTAGTGAAGGGAGAGGAGGTAGTGAAGGGAGAGGAGGTAATGAAGGGAGAGGAGGTAGTGAAGGGAGAGGAGGGAGTGAAGGGACAAGGGAGAGGAGGGAGTGAAGGGACAAGGGAGAGGAGGGAGTGAAGGGACAAGGGAGAGGAGGGAGTGAAGGGACAAGGGAGAGGAGGGAGTGAAGGGACAAGGGAGAGGAGGAGGGAGTGAAGGGACAAGGGAGAGGAGGGAGTGAAGGGACAAGGGAGAGGAGGGAGTGAAGGGACAAGGGAGAGGGGGAGTGAAGGGACAAGGGAGAGGAGGGAGTGAATGGACAAGGGAGAGGAGGGAGTGAAGGGACAAGGGAGAGGAGGGAGTGAAGGGACAAGGGAGAGGAGGGAGTGAAGGGACAAGGGAGAGGGGGAGTGAAGGGACAAGGGAGAGGAGGGAGTGAAGGGACAAGGGAGAGGAGGGAGTGAAGGGACAAGGGAGAGGAGGGAGTGAAGGGACAAGGGAGAGGAGGGAGTGAAGGGACAAGGGAGAGGAGGGAGTGAAGGGACAAGGGAGAGGAGGGAGTGAAGGGACAAGGGAGAGGAGGGAGTGAAGGGACAAGGGAGAGGAGGGAGTGAAGGGACAAGGGAGAGGAGGGAGTGAAGGGACAAGGGAGAGGAGGGAGTGAAGGGACAAGGGAGAGGAGGGAGTGAAGGGACAAGGGAGAGGAGGGAGTGAAGGGACAAGGGAGAGGAGGGAGTGAAGGGACAAGGGAGAGGAGGAGGGAGTGAAGGGACAAGGGAGAGGAGGGAGTGAAGGGACAAGGGAGAGGAGGGAGTGAAGGGACAAGGGAGAGGAGGGAGTGAAGGGACAAGGGAGAGGAGGGAGTGAAGGGACAAGGGAGAGGAGGGAGTGAAGGGACAAGGGAGAGGAGGAGGTAGTGAAGGGAGAGGAGGTAATGAAGGGAGAGGAGGGAGTGAAGGGACAAGGGAGAGGAGGGAGTGAAGGGACAAGGGAGAGGAGGGAGTGAAGGGACAAGGGAGAGGAGGGAGTGAAGGGACAAGGGAGAGGAGGAGGGAGTGAAGGGACAAGGGAGAGGAGGGAGTGAAGGGACAAGGGAGAGGGGGAGTGAAGGGACAAGGGAGAGGAGGGAGTGAATGGACAAGGGAGAGGAGGGAGTGAAGGGACAAGGTAGAGGAGGGAGTGAAGGGACAAGGGAGAGGAGGAGGGAGTGAAGGGACAAGGGACATATTGAGGATATAAGTGAAATGCGAATTATGCAGAAAAAAGCAGTCTTTATTCCACTTCGGCCATTGTCAGGCCCTTGACCCATTGCTTCACATGCAAGTCGGGAGCAAGTGCTTAGTCTAATCAACTCACAATCTCAATTCCCACGAGTCTCTCGGTCCGTCTCCAGCTCAGGTAAAGTAAGTAGGTGCAAATGATCAGCTTTGCTGAAATGCAGACAGACGGAAGGCATTTTAAGATAAGGGTCATTATATCCAGGCATCTCAAAAGAAGATCATACGTATATAGGCTTCCGCAGCAATTTCTTCGGAAAAAGATTATGTTGGAGACATGCTTCCCATTAGGCACTGAGTCAGCGTGGCATTATACATTTCTAAAACGAGAGATAAGAGTCAAGACCCGCTGAGTCAATGTTAAGTGCTTTATGAAGAATCACTCTCAGAATAAGCACGTAGAAATATTACTCTACTATCGTATTGCTCAACTTGTTATCTGATTTACCTGTATCCATACTGCCAGCAGCGTTCTGCTTTAGATAGCAGAGGAGAGAATGCAGGGATGGCAGAGGAGAGAATGCAGGGATGACAGAGGAGAGAATGCAGTGATGGCAGAGGAGAGAATGCGGGGATGGCAGAGGAGAGAATGCAGGGATGGCAGAGGAGAGAATGCAGGGATGGCAGAGGAGAGAATGCGGGGATGGCAGAGGAGAGAATGCAGGGATGGCAGAGGAGAGAATGCAGGGATGGCAGAGGAGAGAATGCAGGGATGACAGGAGAGAATGCAGGGATGGCAGAGGAGAGAATGCGGGGATGGCAGAGGAGAGAATGCAGGGATGGCAGAGGAGAGAATGCGGGGATGGCAGAGGAGAGAATGCAGGGATGGCAGAGGAGAGAATGCAGGGATGGCAGAGAAGAGAATGCAGGGATGACAGAGGAGAGAATGCAGGGATGGCAGAGGAGAGAATGCGGGGATGGCAGAGGAGAGAATGCAGGGATGGCAGAGGAGAGAATGCAGGGATGGCAGAGGAGAGAATGCAGGGATGACAGGAGAGAATGCAGGGATGGCAGAGGAGAGAATGCAGGGATGACAGGAGAGAATGCAGGGATGGCAGAGGAGAGAATGCGGGGATGGCAGAGGAGAGAATGCAGGGATGGCAGAGGAGAGAATGCGGGGATGGCAGAGGAGAGAATGCAGGGATGGCAGAGGAGAGAATGCAGGGATGGCAGAGGAGAGAATGCGGGGATGGCAGAGGAGAGAATGCAGGGATGGCAGAGGAGAGAATGCAGGGATGGCAGAGGAGAGAATGCAGGGATGACAGGAGAGAATGCAGGGATGGCAGAGGAGAGAATGCGGGGATGGCAGAGGAGAGAATGCAGGGATGGCAGAGGAGAGAATGCAGGGATGGCAGAGGAGAGAATGCAGGGATGGCAGAGGAGAGAATGCAGGGATGACAGAGGAGAGAATGCAGGGATGGCAGAGGAGAGAATGCAGGGATGACAGGAGAGAATGCAGGGATGGCAGAGGAGAGAATGCAGGGATGGCAGAGGAGAGAATGCGGTGAGTAAATCAGAATTTCATAAAATTCAAGGATATGGCAAATGTTGATCAACTACTTGTAAGTAGCATGATGAAAAATAAATAAAAAAGGCAAATATCCTTGCAGAGTGGCAGAGATTAACTAGCTTTGAAAATATTTTGTCTATGGCCATTCTACTAGTCTTGTTAATCCACCAATACAGATTTCTGTTTATTTCGCAAATGTTTCTATAGCATATAGACTGGTATTGTTTAAGACATCAAATTTAAGCACACTTAATAATGAGCAAAGTTCTAGAGCCCGCTGGCCTGGGAGTCGAACTGTCGCTGTCTTGGCTGCCAACAGATTTTGTGGCATCAGATATGGCCGGACCCTTCCACCTGGAGGCCTTCATGCCGCTGTACGACGATAAAGACTGGCCAATGTTCAAACAGAAACACGCACAGCAGAAGTACATCAGTAGGTCGTTTCAGATCGGACAGTCAAGGTCAAATTTTCAACGGGCCGTCAGGTTAGTCATGCTCACTCCAAACTTCTCAATGATACATTCGCCCACGACGCAAAATCAATTGCATCTACTCATTTTCCAAGACCCTCTTCATTTGGAACCCTTTTCCTACGGAACCCTTTTCCTACGGAACCCTTTTCCTACGGAACCCTTTTCCTACAGAACCCTTTTCCTACGGAACCCTTTTGCTACGGAACCCTTTTCCTACGGAACCCTTTTCCTACGGAACCCTTTTCCTACGGAACCCTTTTCCTACGGAACCCTTTTCCTACGGAACCCTTTTCCTACGGAACCCTTTTCCTACGGAACCCTTTTCCTACTGAATCCTTTTCCTACGGAACCCTTTTCCTACGGAACCCTTTTCCTACGGAACCCTTTTCGTATGGAACCCTTTTCCTACGGAACCCTTTTCCTACGGAACCCTTTTCCTACGGAACCCTTTTCCTACTGAATCCTTTTCCTACGGAACCCTTTTCCTACGGAACCCTTTTCCTACGGAACCCTTTTCCTACGGAACCCTTTTCCTACGGAACCCTTTTTCTACGGAACCCTTTTCCTACGGAACCCTTTTCCATGCAGCGGTCTGTACATCGGGCGAGCCGAAGTCGACGGTGACTGGCGCATCGGCACTGTCCATTGGCAGTACAGAAGCGGTGCCTCTGGTGAAGTGCAGCGGCTACCGACGCTGCTGGATGGCCGTCAGATAAAGCGAGCGAAAGTGCCACCATTGTTTATTTCAAACGAGACTGGCATTCGCGCCATCTGCAAGTATGAGGTCAGGACGATGTACTTTTTCACTTTACTTTTCACGGCTTCCTTTGCACTAGCCAATCAGATCCTTCAATGCCTCAGCTATACTTCAGTGCCTCAGCTATCCTTCAGTGCCTCAGCTATCCTTCAGTGCCTCAGCTATCCTTCAGTGCCTCAGCTATCCTTCAGTGCCTCAGCTATCCTTCAGTGCCTCAGCTATCGTTTAGTGCCTCAGCTATCGTTCAGTGCCTCAGCTATCCTTCAGTGCTTCAGCTATCTTTCAGTGCCTCAGCTATCCTTCAGTGCCTCAGCTATCCTTCAGTGCCTCAGCTATCCTTCAGTGCCTCAGCTATCCTTCAGTGCCTCAGCTATCCTTCAGTGCCTCAGCTATCCTTCAGTGCCTCAGCTATCCTTCAGTGCCTCAGCTATCCTTCAGTGCCTCAGCTATCGTTTAGTGCCTCAGCTATCGTTCAGTGCCTCAGCTATCCTTCAGTGCCTCAGCTATCCTTCAGTGCCTCAGCTATCCTTCAGTGCCTCAGCTATCGTTCAGTGCCTCAGCTATCCTTCAGTGCCTCAGCTATCTTTCAGTGCTTCAGCCATCCTTCTGTGCCTCAGCTATCCTTCAGTGCTTCAGCTATCCTTCAGTGCCTCAGCTATCTTTCAGTGCCTCAGCTATCTTTCAGTGCCTCAGCTATCCTTCAGTGCCTCAGCTATCCTTCAGTGCCTCAGCTATCGTTTAGTGCCTCAGCTATCGTTCAGTGCCTCAGCTATACTTCAGTGCCTCAGCTATCCTTCAGTGCCTCAGCTATCCTTCAGTGCCTCAGCTATCCTTCAGTGCCTCAGCTATCCTTCAGTGCCTCAGCTATCCTTCAGTGCCTCAGCTATCCTTCAGTGCCTCAGCTATCCTTCAGTGCCTCAGCTATCGTTTAGTGCCTCAGCTATCGTTCAGTGCCTCAGCTATCCTTCAGTGCCTCAGCTATCCTTCAGTGCCTCAGCTATCCTTCAGTGCCTCAGCTATCCTTCAGTGCCTCAGCTATCCTTCAGTGCCTCAGCTATCCTTCAGTGCCTCAGCTATCCTTCAGTGCTTCAGCTATCCTTTAGCGCCTCAGCCACCTCTTCAGCACCTCATAAAAGCCGCGCCTATCGCAGATTCTTCGGCCGTCTTTTATCGGGAGTTTCCTCGGCCGGCCGCACCGATGGCATCCCTGGCGCGGCTGCAACGAGTCGCCACTCGGCGCTGTGGTGGCCGGCTGCGAGTCAGACAGGCCGCTGTACCTGGCCAGGACGGTGTTGAACAACCGGTTGCTGGCCGGTGAGTTCGCTCCGCACCGGCGCTCGGCTACGTTCGTATGCGACCCAGCCGATACTGTCCAATTCGACGCTCAGGACGATTATACGTCAGAGAAGTTGAAACCCTGCCAGTTAGTTGATAATTTCGAAGTTCTGGTGCTGCAGGAACGCAGCGTGCACCCGGACATTGCTAAGGTGTTTCGAATTTGAAAACTGATTCTAGTTGTTCTTCAAAATATTTGTTGCACATTTTGGGGTTTGAGACAATGGGAATCTTGACGCTTTGATATTGTATGGTTTTGAGGAGTTAAAATGTTTATTACATAAATTTCCTTAAAAATGTTAAGATCGAATGGAGTCTAAATTTCGGGCAAGTGAGGCTTTAAGCTTTGGCTGTCTCTCCAGTTTCTGCTATGGTTCAAACATATATTTGGATTTATTTTCAGCCTACACTACTGCTAAATAGTTTCAGTAGTACGGTACGAACATGATAACTCTATTTAATCACGTTTGATATGCAAAAAGATTCAAATTGTTTACAGCGGTGTTTTATCTTGGATATAAATAGAGCAAAGGCTAAAAACAGTTATAAAAGTACAAAGGAGAATAATCGGACGAAGAATCTTGAGAGACACCTGAAACTATGACTAAGCCAGCAGATGAAGTAAATATCAAAACTATAAAATATGTTTTTTAAGGCCTACTAAACATGTACAATAGAGAAAATTGTAAGTAGCTGGTAGATAAAAAGCTATTACTGAAGTTAATGAATTATCGGTAAAAAAGAGCTACGCACTCACAATCAGTACTAGAAAAAAGTTAGCACGGTTGATGCATCTGTATGAAACAGTGAAATTTAGCAAATATTATAATACTTTTTTAGACTACAATAAGGCAAGCGGCATTGTCTTATATAGCTATTATGAAATTGCTTTCCTACTGCTCTCTGATTGGCTATTACTCTCTGAATGTTAAACCGGTGTACTCTGATTGGCTATTACTCTCTGAATGTTAAACCGGTGTACTCTGATTGGCTATTACTCTCTGAATGTTTAACCGGTGTACTCTGATTGGCTATTACTCTCTGGATGGTTAACCGCTGCGCTCTGATTGGCTATTACTCTCTAAATTGTTAACCGCCGCGCTCTGATTGGCGGCGCCTTTCTGATTGATTTCTCACGCCCTATATGATTCACCATTTGATTTTAATTGATACATAATTGAGGTTAATTTTTATTGAAGCAATTCGTGCATTTAAATCTATTCGTCCAAAACCTGAGCGACAAGCGTCTCATATCTTCCTGTCGGTTGAGGTTCGAACTCACACGCGCTTCTCGTCGTTGCCATCGTCGGCAGCGAGCTCTTCGAGATCCTTCGGTGTGGACATCCGACTTCGCCGGCGCAGGCGGATGGTTTCTTCGGTCTGCTGCTCCGGCAGCAGGTCGTCCAGCAGGCGCAGCTCATTCCTGGTGAACACAAAGTCAAGCAGCTTGCGGGCGAAGCAGAGAGACAGCACCATCAGGGGGAACGCGATGCTGATCACGGAGATCTTCTTCACAGCCCACAGCATGGCAAAGCAGATCAACTGGATGACCGTGAACAAGTGGACGCGCCACATCTTCACCTCCCTGCGGAGGTGTTGTCAATTTTAACTTGTCGACATTGAACCTGAATCAAATTCAATCTTCTTAGAGTCGCTTGAGTGGATTGAGTTCAAAGCTTTAGTAATCCGTTACTGCTATTGTTGACATCCCCTCAGAATAATCTCCCTAGAAATATTCCTTAAACCCCTAGTGAATCCGCAGCCTGACCTTAGACAGGCCATGTCTGGCTGGTTCTTTCTCGGCTGCAGCAGCAGCAGGAACCTGTCAAACAGTTGCATGCCGTTCAGAGAAGAGATGCCCATGAATAGGAAAACTCCGTATAGCACAGGCATGGGGATGTGGCACAGCACGGGGGACATGAATACGGACAGGCCGATGCACAGGAACACTAGCAGGCCGGTGACGCGGTTCTCGCGGCAGCCCAGCATGACGGGTCGCTCGCCAGGCGCCGTGCACTCGCTCTCCTGACGCAGGCTCAGCACGTGATTGATTGATAGCACAGTGGCTGCCACGAACCAAGGCAGGCCCAGGGCGGTGTTGATCGCCACGCAGACAGCCACCACCTGTGTTTGAGATTCTTGCAATGTTTGACAAAATGTGGAATTGAAAGTAGGACTTAAGCGTGTTTTCTAGCTTTTAACACCTACGCACCAGAAGGTCCAGATGGTAGCCAACGCCCTTTCGCATTTTGTTCTCGCGTCTGTTGACAATGACGCTGGTGATCTGCTGGTCCAGGAACAGCAAAATCACCGCCAAGACGGCTGGACCCAGCGCGATGAGCGATGTGTACCAAGGATTGATACCGAAAGGATGCACCAGCCAGCCGCGGTAGGTGAAGCCGAGGGTTGGCTCAAAACTGGTCGGGATCAGCAGCTTTGGCGTGTGCAGATCTACGGGTTGGAGGGCAGCGCTGGCCTGACACAATGCCCACTTCGAACTAACTTCGACCCCAATCTAAACCAGCTCAAAACCTCGCTATAAACCAGCTCGACCCAGCTATAAACCAACTCGACCCAGCTATAAACCAGCTCGACCCAGCTATAAACCAGCTCGACCCAGCTATAAACCAGCTCAAAACCTTGCTATAAACCAGCTCGACCCAGCTATAAACCAGCTCAAAACCCAGCTATAAACCAGCTCAAAACCTAGCTATAAACCAGCTCGACCCAGCTATAAACCAGCTCGACCCAGCTATAAACCAGCTCGACCCAGCTATAAACCAACTCGACCTAGCTATAAACCAGCTCGACCCAGCTATAAACCAGCTCGACCCAGCTATAAACCAGCTCGACCCAGCTATAAACCAGCTCGACCCAGCTATAAACCAGCTCGACCCAGCTATAAACCAACTCGACCCAGCTATAAACCAGCTCGACCCAGCTATAAACCAACTCGACCCAGCTATAAACCAGCTCGACCCAGCTATAAACCAACTCGACCCAGCTATAAACCAGCTCGACCCAGCTATAAACCAGCTGAAAACCTTTCTATAAACCAGCTCGACCCAGTTATATTTCTATAAACCAGCTCCACCTAGCTATAAACCAGCTCGACCCAGCTATAGACCAGCTCGACCCAGTTATATTTCTATAAACCAGCTCGATCTAGCTATAAACCAGCTCGACCCAGCTATAAACCAGCTCAAAACCTTGCTATAAACCAGCACGACCCAGCTATAAACCAGCTCAAAACCTTGCTATAAACCAACTCGACCCAGCTATAAAACAGCTCGAAACCTTGCTATAAACCAGCACGACCCAGCTATAAACCAGCTCGACCCAGCTATAAACCAGCTCGACCCAGCTATAAACCAGCACGACCCAGCTATAAAACAGCTCGAAACCTCGTTCTAAACCGACTTGACCCCTTAAATGACCCTTAATGATCGCAAACCATTCACAAAAATTCTAAACCTGCATCTATTTGGCGACTCACCCAGAAGGAAGTCGACCAGCGTGACTAGGCAGATGGCGATCATGACGGCAAAGTCGGACATTAGGCGACGAACAAATGACGGAAACAGGCTGCCGTTGCGGGCCTTCTTAAGCGTGAAGCAAATGAAGAAGCTGGCCAAGAACAGCAGGCAGGAGATGAAGAACACGTCCGGCACGCTGAACAGGCCGCAGCCGCGCCCGATCCAGACGCCGCCGTATTCTGGGCAGGTCTTCCAGAACAGGTCGTGATCCCACGAGTAATAGTCCATGGCGCTGAAGTTTGCCACGGTGACATTGCCAACAAGGTAGGTTGGCAGCTGGCGGGCCATCTTGGGCGGCACCGGCACCAGCTCGGTGAGGTTCTCGTTGGGGAAGCACTCGCACTCAACGATAACCTCCTGTTTGGGATGCCAGGCCCGATTCAACGGATAATCGGCTGAGATTTTGAACAGCTTGGCGAATGACTCGTAGATGAAGATGACGGCGATGAGCAGGGCAAAGTTCTCCTCCGTAAATCGGGTGATGTATTTCACCAGGAAGCTGAGGTCCAATGCTACTACGACTACTAGCAGAGCGGCAGTCCACATGCCGATCCACCAGCGGAAGGACAAGTAGTCCCAGTGGTATCGATCGCTCATTTTGAACACGATAGATTCGAAAACCAACACCTGAACAGTTGAGCAGTTTTTAGTGCCTTTGGTCAATGTCTAACATCAATCAGTAGAAACCTCAATAAAACTCTTGTTGTAGGAGCTAACTACGAGAGAATCGATTCTTGGGGAGAGCTGAGATTTTGACAAGTCCAATACATTTCTAGCCAAAGCGTCTACACACTGCCAGTGTGTCTGCCCTGACTTTTAGTTTCAGATGTTGTACGCGCTGACTTTGCCTGGTATATTGGCATCATGGGCGTTAATGGCACGACAAGCCCTCAAGACTTCTCTCCGCGGAATCGAGCTCAGGGACGTTGGTGCGAGAATCGGACCGCTCTGCAACTCACTCTCTACATTGAACATTTCACATGAAGGCTTTCAACTAGAAATCCCATCTTGGTCATAGATCTATGGCGCATCTAAACATGTAAACACTCACCGGTCCCGTAGAACCAAGGATTGTCATTGGCTGTCCGGCGAACAAGGCGTAGGAAACGCCACAGATGAGGCCAGACAGGATGCTCTCCATGGCGCCCAGGTAGCCGTTGGTGGCATCGCTCAGCATGCCGCCGAAGGTGATGATTGGCGCGATGCAGGCGAAGTAGATGAAGAAGAATGAGCCAATGGTCTGCGGATGCAGTGCGTCCAGAAAGTCGCTCTTGTACCTGGCCGATTGCGGGAGAGGTGTCAATCTAGAATCGAAACGTCACTCTAACCACCTGTCCATCAAGTCCCTCACTCACCAGGGCGCGCGCCTCTTGACATCGTCAATGAGGCCGCCGAACAGTCGGCCGGTGCGCTCGAGACCCTCAATGTGGCCGTGCTGCTCCGGCTCTGGCTCTTTTTCCGTCTTGTCGGCGTGTCGGTGCTCCGTGTTCGGCACATCAGCCGGTGGTGGAATGCGGTCGGTGAGGGAGCAGCCGATGGGAGGCAGGATGCTGGAGCACTTCAGGAACTCGTCCACGCCTGCCACCAGCTCCGCCTATCGTATCGTTTCAGGGCTTCATGCAATTGTCGCTGTTGATTCCATGAAGTCACTACCTACCCTGAAGTCTCTGCCTACCCTGAGGTCTACCTACCCTGAAGTCTCTGCCTACCCTGAAGTCTTTACCTACCCTGAGGTCTACCTACCCTGAAGTCTCTGCCTACCCTGAAGTCTTTACCTACCCTGAGGTCTACCTACCCTGAAGTCTCTGCCTACCCTGAAGTCTTTACCTACCCTGAGGTATACCTACCCTGAAGTCTCTGCCTACCCTGAAGTCTCTACCTAACCTGAAGTCTCTGCCTACCCTGAAGTCTTTACCTACCCTGAGGTCTACCTACCCTGAAGTCTCTACCTAACCTGAAGTCTCTGCCTACCCTGAAGTCTACCTACCCTGAAGTCTCTGCCTACCCTGAAGTCTTTACCTACCCTGAGGTCTACCTACCCTGAAGTCTCTGCCTACCCTGAAGTCTTTACCTACCCTGAGGTCTACCTACCCTGAAGTCTCTGCCTACCCTGAAGTCTTTACCTACCCTGAGGTCTACCTACCCTGAAGTCTCTACCTAACCTGAAGTCTCTGCCTACCCTGAAGTCTACCTACCCTGAAGTCTCTGCCTACCCTGAAGTCTTTACCTACCCTGAGGTCTACCTACCCTGAAGTCTCTGCCTACCCTGAAGTCTTTACCTACCCTGAGGTCTACCTACCCTGAAGTCTCTGCCTACCCTGAAGTCTTTACCTACCCTGAGGTCTACCTACCCTGAAGTCTCTACCTAACCTGAAGTCTCTGCCTACCCTGAAGTCTCTGCCTACCCTGAAGTCTCTGCCTACCCTGAAGACACCTGAAGTATGAAAATTGTTACTAAAATGAAGGCAACTGAAATACATTTTCACCCCCTGACCCACCTTGTTCTCGGCCAGGTAGGCCACTTTGTGAAAGATCTCGTCAGTCATGAGGGTAGCAACCGCCTTGGCAACCATCATAAGATCTGGCATGCCGCTGTGCCGGGGGCCCAACAACAGGTAGAGGAATCTGACTGGCAAGTCGATTTCCATCAGCGGCTCGTCCTTAAGCGGCTGGTCCAGGCGGATAAACATGGACATGGGCGACTGGAGCATCGGCAGCGTGCCAACCATCAGCGAGCAGCCTTCAGCATCGCGACGGACTTTCTTCCGGTACTTCTTATTCGTCTTGCGCTCCAGCTTATCGGCGGTCTCTGTCATTAGTAAGAGCGGGGGCGGCCATCACCTCAGTTGGTCATTTAAAGGCGTAGACTAACAACAGATCACTACAGTCACTCCAGCCCCGTCACTCCCACCCGTCACTCCAGCCCCGTCACTCCCACCCGTCACTACAGCCCCGTCACTCCCACCCGTCACTCCAGCCCCGTCACTCCAGCCACGTCACTCTAGCCCCGTCACTCCAGCCCCGTCACTCCCACCCGTCACTCCAGCCCCGTCACTCCCACCCGTCACTACAGCCCCGTCACTCCCACCCGTCACTCCAGCCACGTCACTCCAGCCACGTCACTCTAGCCCCGTCACTCCAGCCCCGTCACTCCCACCCGTCACTCCAGCCCCGTCACTCCCACCCGTCACTCCAGCCACGTCACTCCAGCCTCGTCACTCCAGCCCTGTCACTCCCACCCGTCACTCCAGCTCCGTCACTCCACCCCCTTTACTCCAGCCCCGTCACTCCCACCCGTCACTCCAGCCACGTCACTCCCACCCGTCACTCCAGCCCCGTCACTCCCACCCGTCACTCCAGCCACGTCACTCCCACCCGTCACTCCAGCCACGTCGCTCCAGCCCCGTCACTCCCACCCGTCACTCCACCCACGTCACTCCAGCCTCGTCACTCTAGCCTCATCACTCCAGCCCCGTCTCTCCAGCCTTGTCTCTCCGCCTCATCACTTCCGCCCCGTCACTCCTGCCCGTCACTCCCGTCCGTCACTCCAGCCCCGTCTCTCCAGCCTTGTCACTCCGCCTCATCACTTCCACATCGTCACTCCCGCCCAGTCACTCCCGCCCGTCACTCCAGCCAGTCACTCCCGCCCGTCACTCCAGCCCGTCACTCCCGCCCGTCACTCACTGTCCGGCGGCTTCTCCACAAAGTTGATGTGCCTTGTGAGCAGTAGGCGCTTCACCTCCTCGGCAGCGTCTGTGCCCAAAGTTGGCGCGAGACTGGCCTCCACCACCTCGCAGACGGTCTTCAGGCTGCCCTTGCTAGAACGACCTTCACTGCGGTCCACCTTCATCAGTAGAGTGAGGCCGCTCTCCAGCTGCCGACGGGCCTCCATCACGGAGAACGGAGACATCACCGGCACGTAGGGAGCGCTCCACCGGTTGCCCGTGGCCTCCAGCTCCTCCTCGAATTTGATCCAGCGAAACTTCTCCCGCCACACCTGCACTGTAGACAAGCCGTCCGGGCCAGGCAGCGTGTCCAGGTGATCCAGCTGGCAGAACAGCTGCTTCACCGATACCGCATCGCAACACGCCTCTCGGCTCAGTAGGTCGCGCACGAACTCAGCGGGATCTGGCGAGCGGAGAAGATGAGAATTCGGGACTGAGGATTTGAGGATTCTACTTCCTCGCCTTCCTACTTACTTCCCTTCTTCTTCCCTTCTCCATTTCTTCTCACTCCTCCCTTCCCCATCCCTTCCTCACTTCCTTGCTCCCTTCCAACATCCCTTCCTGCCTTCCTCTCTCCCCTCCTCCCTCCCCCATCCTCCCTTCTTCCCTCCGTGCCTCCCTTCCTCCCTCCCTTCCTCCCTTCCTCCCTCCCTCCCTTCCAGCATCCCTTCCTGCCTTCCTCTCTCCCTTCCTCCCTCCCTCCCTTCCTCCCTTTCACCATCCCTTCCTGCCTTCCTCCTTCCCTTTCAGCATCCCTTCCTCCCTCCCCCATCCTCTCTTCTTCCCTCCGTGCCTCCCTTCCTCCCTTGCACCATCCCTTCCTGCCTCCCTTCCCCATCCCTTCCTCCGTTCCTCCCTCCCTCCCTTCCTCCCTTTCACCATCCCTTCCTCCCTCCCTCCCTCCCTCCCTTCCTTCCTCACTTTCATCCCTCCCTTCCCCCTTGACTGATCATTCAATGTCACATTAAAACCGACTAACCACCAGATAGTTGCTAAATTTCGCTCAATATCACAACTTTACTAGTAGTTCTCTTGCGTGGCTACTAGCATCAGTAGCGAGTTGTGCAAATGTTGCTTAAGTTTTTTTTAACAAGTTAAAGATGTTTGGTGAATTAAAACATAGTCGGACTCAACTACCTGACTCATATTGAGTACACTCAGTACTAAAAAGGTGTCATGCTTGCACTTCTTATTCAGGCAAAAGAATACTGCGATTTTTGTTCTCAAATCTCCAGATGTTTTAAAAATTGCTTTGTTGCTTTAAAAACTCGTGTGATTAAATCAATAACTAACCAGTAGTTGAGTGCTGCTGCTGCTGCTCCTGCTGCTGCGGAAGATCATGCTGATGCTGATGCTGCTGCTGCTGATGCTCCTGCTGCTGGCCGGGTAGCAGAGACTGCTGCTGGTCCACTGATGCCACCCTAAAATAAGCAGGCTTGTAAGAAGACATTGCGGCAGTATGCTCTCTTCTGATTGAAGACTTCAACTCTAAACTCAACTTGTCAAACAGAACTATGGCTGCTATAATAATAGGCAAGAAATTTCCAGGGCTCCTTACTCACAGCACATATTTATAGGAGCAGTTTGGTGGGGTGTGCGCCCACAAACCTCACCCTGCTGCGAATGAGCTGCTCCAGTTGAAAATAGTATAGAGTCTGCGAGACAGAAGGAAACTGGTAGAAGGCAGGTTTTTCCAACAACAAAAAAGCTTGCCCTGCACCAACCCTCCCTACCGTAACGATATTCGAGTTAGTTCTGCAGTTTCTATAATTGTATTTGGACCGTGACACTGCAGCACAGAGCCAAAGCAGGTGCACTGATTGAAGTAATGGGCCATCGAACAAGTGTGTTTTTGTCCACCGGCCCTCTATGTATGTATGTAGGCTACCTATATTCTACTTTCATGAAATGGCCAAGTCTACCGCCAAGATAGACTAGTTAGTTGCACTATTAACTGTTTTTTTCGACGGACATACGAAACACTACGACACGACGGACATTAGCACCTTCAAGATTCAATAATAAAAATGGGAGACTGAAGATTACAAACTACATTATGTTTACAAATTCTGCTATTAGCCAGCCTAGGATAGTACAGTGTGCTTAGAGAGTCAGCTATGTATTGAAGAGTATATTGTTTTAGCCGGAAACAGCCACCCAAACAGCTTTTTTGTCTCTCAGCCATTCTAACAAAAATATGTTTAGCTTTCATTTCCATTGGATGAATATCTGAGTTTAGGTTTAGCGTGTCCTATATTTTAGCTGGCTTAAAACGGCTTTCGGGGGTTTAATCTGGATAATACTGCTGCTTATGATAGTACAGCATTATATTATACTTCTATTGTATATTTAAGTGTACTAAAAATAAGCTGTTGCAATAAAGATAGATAGATAGATAGATAGATAGATAGATAGATGGATAGATAGATGGATAGAGAGATAGATAGATAGATAGATCTATCGGACAGGCAGGTGCTGTTTCTGAGCAGGGTCTCACTCGGCTAACAACTGGCACCATGGCCCTAGCTCAGTTGGCTCATTCATGGATTGTACTCATCAAAAGCGGTGACAAAGCCAGTTAAGACGAATATCTTCTGTATTGTGGCAGTCAGTACTAGAAAGTCTTAAGCCCCTTACCCACCTCCCTCCCTCCACAACTCACAGTTGAGCACAGCGATAGTTCACGCATTGAGCAAATGACTCAGGGTCGGCTTTCACATCGCAGCGCTCTAGCTGGTTCCGGCCGAGAAGGCCGCCGCACTTGAGCAAAATAGCCGCTCACGTGCTCAAACAAAATTTAGCCGTCACTCGACTAAACTTCTTCTGGGTTGGACGCAATGCCAGAAATAAACAAACAATAGAAACTGCAGCACGAATGCTCCTGCAATCTTGAAAAGCTATACTTCTTTTTCTTAGATTTTTCACAATTTGTCAGAGAACGAAATAGAACTGAACTCTCGGTTCATTCGCTTTGCGCTTTTGATTCTATTAATATTATTAAAAGCAAACAGTCTCTAAGTGCATCGCGCTCCTTTAAAAATGAACTGCAAGAACATTTTCTGGGCAAATCGACCCACATATATTTTCGGGTAGAAGTATTGGTTTTTGCATGCTAAGTGAGACTTTTTTCAAGCAATCTGAGACTGAATAGCAAAAACACTATTGTCTATGGCCATCCCAGCTTTTTCGGCGCGCCTTGCAGCAAAGTGAGAAATTTTTTAAAGCTAAGTGAATACCTGAATTAAAAAAAAGAAGTGACAGTTGTCCCATAGACTATTCCCGGTAGAAGTGACAGTTGTCCCATAGACTATTCTCGGTAGAAGTGACAGTTGTCCCATAGACTATTCCCGGTAGAAGTGACAGTTGTCCCATAGACTATTCCCGGTAGAAGTGACAGTTGTCCCATAGACTATTCCCGGTAGAAGTGACAGTTGTCCCAAAAACGATGAAGCAGTTCCCAAAACTGATCTTAGTGCTCGTTGTCTCCAAGCAGATCCCGAAGGTTGTCCTCGCACAGCGCAATGAGGCACATTGCGCCAACGCCGACAGAGATGCCAGCGCTTTGCAGGGCAAAATGGGCCAGCCGAGATTCGCCAGGCTTCACGTGCACCAAATTGAGTTCGGGCAGCTGGCAGGGAGAGTGCGGTTGCGATTCGTTAGATAGATTGGCGAATGAAGCTATGAAAAGCGATGCACTTTGGTATTGTACGTCGTACTTTGGCATTCTTAGTTCATGTGGCTTATGGGAAGTATTTGATGCCTATGATTCGCCAAGTACGGCAATGATACTGGCTGTGACTGCGATTTTCAATATGACTAACAACGCAGTGCCCACCATGTCAACAAGCGAAATGTACACAAAAATGCCTCCTGCCACGGCAAAGATCCAGTAGCTGGCGCTGGTCGCGTTGCCGGCGCAGACGCCTACGGCGGCGCCTGCGGCTGCCATAGCCGAAGACACCGCGTTGCAGAGGAGCGCTCGGCGAGGAGGCATTCCCGTTTTGAGCAGCACCGCGAAGTCGCCTAGAAATTGTATGGAAAAAATCGATATCCGACTTAATTGAAAGCAGGATGAAGTGACAGTAGGATGAAGTGACAGTAGGATGAAGTGACAGTAGGATGAAGTGACAGTAGGATGAAGTGATAGTAGGATGAAGTGACAGTAGGATGAAGTGACAGTAGGATGAAGTGACAGTAGGATGAAGTGACAGTAGGATGAAGTGACAGTAGGATGAAGTGACAGTAGGATGAAGTGACAGTAGGATGAAGTGATAGTAGGATGAAGTGACAGTAGGATGAAGTGACAGTAGGATGAAGTGACAGTAGGATGAAGTGACAGTAGGATGAAGTGACAGTAGGATGAAGTGATAGTAGGATGAAGTGACAGTAGGATGAAGTGATAGTAGGATGAAGTGACAGTAGGATGAAGTGACAGTAGGATGAAGTGACAGCTGGATAAAGTGAGCTGCTTACCCAGCTCGTGCGGCAGCTCGTGGCACAGCACGGCCACGCTGGTGGAGGCGCCGCCCGCCAGGCTCTGAGCAAAGGCGGCACCGATCGCCAGGCCGTCGGCAAAGTTGTGCAACCCGTCGCCGAGAATCACCATCCACGCCATGGAGGCCATGTGACCGCGACCTCCGTGACTGTGGCCGTGCGCGTGAATGTCAACTTCGAAATTGTCGCGTCTGTCTGTCCGGCTGTCAGCTTGGATGACATCGCTGAACGCGGCGACGCCATCGTGAACTCCACCGGCGCCGTTGGCCTCTGCGTCGGTTGGCTCGCTGGCTTCGTGCAGCTCGCACAGCTCCACGAGATTGCGAAAATTGTCAATGCTGCGGAGTGCTGTGCGGGAGGATCACGTTGTGCATTCGTGACCCGACTGCATGGGTCACTGATTGGACACCTCACTGCATGGGTCACTGATTGGACACCTCACTGCATGGGTCACTGATTGGACACCTCACTGCATGGGTCACTGATTGGACACCTCACTGCATGGGTCACTGATTGGACACCTCACTGCATGGGTCACTGATTGGACACCTCACTGCATGGGTCACTGATTGGACACCTCACTGCATGGGTCACTGATTGGACACCTCACTGCATGGGTCACTGATTGGACACCTCACTGCATGGGTCACTGATTGGACACCTCACTGCATGGGTCACTGATTGGACACCTCACTGCATGGGTCACTGATTGGACACCTCACTGCATGGGTCACTGATTGGACACCTCACTGCATGGGTCACTGATTGGACACCTCACTGCATGGGTCACTGATTGGACACCTCACTGCATGGGTCACTGATTGGACACCTCACTGCATGGGCCACTGATTGGACCACTAAATCACGCAACGCAATGTGTGACGCAACCAGTGAATCATGTTAGAAGCAATGTTCCTGCTAGCCCTTTTATAAATGTGTTAACCATTTGATTTCTTAGAAATAATACCAGCTCACCATTGAGCCAGGGGCTACATAGTCAACTTTGAGGATGCGAAAGCAGTTGTGTTTATTAATTCCATTAGCCACTCTGGACGCATGAAGCAGCTTAAGATAATCCCAATCCTCTTTCCAAGTCACGTGTATGTCCGACCTAAATTCGCAATCAAAGAAAATTGCCAAGGGGATTATTGACTGTCCATCTATTTCTCGTCTGTCTTACTTCCTATCCGACCGCATCTAATTTCGAGCAGCCAGTCTCCTCAAGCTCTTTGGCTAATTTACACTGATGCTTCTGTGTTCAACTGGCATTTCTCGAGACGAGATGCCATAGGAGCAGCTTATCCCTTTAAAAATACTTCCCATTACCGATAATTAATGAGTTTTCTTCATAGCAGCATTCCAGTCTCCAGAGAGGCGGAGAGAATTAAGTTTAGTTGGCACAGTTCGTAGCCTCTTTAGTTTGCAAGTTTACAATGCTACGAAGCTTAGAAGCTCACCCTTGCTGCCCAGGCCAGTGGTAATAATATCGTCACAGGACTTTTCGCCGTACATTCGAGAAACGCGACGCCGCTGCCGCTCCAGAGTTGCCAGACCGTCAGACGGATCGCTGGCCGGCTCCAAGTGCCGCTGCTCCTGGATTGGGAGGGAAGGGAAAAGGGATGGGTCACGATAGGGGAGTGAGGAACGTAGGAGAGGAGAGAGGAGACGAGGTGGGTGACGGGGTGCGGGGATGGCAGTGAAGTGGGTGACGATGGGGGCACGGTGATGGGGAGGGGAGTGAGGTGGGTGACGATGGGGGCACGGTGATCGGGGAGGGGAGTGAGGTGGGTGACGATGGGGGCACGGTGATCGGGGAGGGGAGTGAGGTGGGTGACGATAGGGGCACGGTGTGCGGGAGGGGAGTGAGGTGGCTTATAATGGGTCCTACGGAGATTGGAAAATGGAGTGGTATGTGTGACGATGTGTATGGCATTGAGTAAACTTAGGCCCACGGTCTGCTCAATTGTGATTTAATGTAAGGTCAGAGCAGCAGCTTTGTTGCAATCCCGTAATCCTGCTTTAGAGCGAATTCCCCAGTATCGAAATGGAGCGAAATTACGCTCTTATTAAAAATAGAAGGTAGAGGTAAAATTTGTTATCTTTCTAACCCTTACAGTGCATCCAATATTCACCTAGACCCATGAGTAACAAATTTAGAGCATAAATCATGGCTCTCGGGTTTATGAGGCTGGGACAGTCAATGCTCTCAGCTGGACTAATGACCTGAGAAGGTGAGAACTATAGGATGCGGGTGGCAACAGGCAAGAGGCCCGCCCAAGCTTTTAGCGCGCTGGACTCTGTCTGGGCTGTGGGTGGGAATGAAAGATAGGCCTGACAAAGGAAGCTAATATTAAATGCGGCTAAGCAATCTGCAGCTCGGTCAAATTAAACAGATTATCGACAGAGCCATCCTCGAGCCGGCCTATAAAGTACATTTCTTCACTTTGTCAGCCAGCGCTCACCCTCAGCGCCTGCTGCTCAGCCCTGTAGTCTGTAATTAGAACCACCAGCTTCTCGGCGATAAAAAAGCAATAGACCCCCGCCAGAGCTGCCAGGCCCTTCAGCACGGTTTGGCGCTCGTTGTGCCAACGACGCGAGTGGGCGCTCTCCATTGCCGATTTCACTATCGCCTGCGGGAGAATGCAGTCGACGCAGTCTTCCGCTGGCGCTGGTAATATTCAGAGCTAATTAATCAATGGCCTTTATCCAAACACCTCCAGTCTCTGCATGCCTCAGAATCACCCACCTCTGCCCTCTCCCTGCCCATCCACCTCACTCCACTCTCTGCCCCCAATGGACATGCGCTTCATTTAACTCTCTGCCCCAGCACGAAACACCTTCCCTCCACTCTCCGTCCCAGATGCAGCCACCTCACTCCACTCTCTGCCCGAGCACCAGCCCAACATCCACTCTGTCTCAGATACACCCACTCTCTCCACTCTCTGTCCCACACGACTCACCCAACTCCCTCTGCCTGACCGTATTGAACTCACATGAGGGAGCAGATGCAGCATCGCATCGCCAGTTAATGAGCCAACAGCAAGTGCCACCAGAAACTGCAGCAGATGATTGTAGTAGGCTGACTGCGCCAGCGTTACAACAGCCACGGCTGCCAGACCGGTCAGGCTGATGACCAGGATGGCGATGAATGAGGCCAGCCAAACTGCAACGGGTTATGTAACAATAAATTCCGCACTTATTTTACTTTGAGTTTGTCTAAAATTTACCTTTCAATTCGGGAAAGCCTCCGGTGTGTTTACTCTCCACTCGGCTGCCTGACGAATTGCTATCTGTGGCACAGGTGCCGAACTGTGTCAACAAGGCGGCCAGAAAAAGAATCAATAATAACAGATGGCATCTGCGAATAGGAACCATGGCGCGGGATGAGTGAGTACCTCGTGAGGTTGGAGCAGACGTAAAATTTTTTCACTAAGGTAAAGCTCTGTGATTGTGAGCTTCAGGCAGTGCAGCTCTGATCGTATAGTGCTATATATATAATCTGATATTGATTGCAGCTTTCAAAGTGAGCTCTGAGATGATTTGAGCACAGTGCGAGGAAAGACAAGGCACTGAAAGTCATTGGATTGGCTGACGCGCACGCTATACGCAGCCACGTTAGCAGCACAGTAAGGGGAGAATTATCCTCCTGTCTATCTCTCGCCATCTTCTTATGCTCCAACCTACCCGAATATATCTTCCCATTTTTAGCTTGAGTTCTTAGGGCTTAGCCGGCCCGCTATGAGGCGAGTTTTAGCCTCAAGCTTTCATTTTTGTCTTGAGCCATGCAGAATCGTCTGCAGGTGATGGGGACTTGAAAGGAAAGTAATTAAACTGCAATATTTCAGTTTATTCAGGCGCGCACGCCCCAGTTTTCCTGCCCCAAGCATCTGGGGTGATGTACTTATATCGCCGGCTGGGCGCACCCGCCCCGGTTTTCCTGCCCCAAGCATCTGGGGTGATGTACTTATATCGCTGGCTGGGCGCACCCACCCCGGTTTTCTTGCCCCAAGCATCTGGGGTGATGTACTTATATCGCTGGCTGGGCGCACCCACCCCGGTTTTCCTGCCCCAAGCATCTGGGGTGATGTCCTTATATCGCTGGCTGGGCCCCAGTTTTCATGCCTGCCACACTCAAGTACAAAAGGGACACCGTTTTCTCTAAATATAAAGTACCCAATGACTTGTGTTCGCCATATAAAGTTTTCTAATTAAATTAGGTACAATCGCACAGCACCGGTATTGGACTTCGGTTGATTAGCTAAAAAAGATCGGAACAGTCACTTACGGTGCGAGTGTCTCTTTTACTTTTAATCAAGAAGCTAATTTGCAAACATTTTTGTACATTAAAAATGCTGTGTATTTAGAGCTCGATCCGCGTATCTTTTATCCCACATATTTAATTCTCGTCAGAGAGACCACTCATGGTTGACGTGCATCATGTTATTATCAAATTATTATTGTAATTAGGTTCAGAAATCCAAGAGGTTCCGTCAGCAGTACACGTACATCCTACATGCATAGATTAGCATAAGAGCGAGCTACATACGAGTAGGTGAAGAAAGCTACCTTTTCGCTGACCAATTTCTTCTGACCATGTAAAAGCTAACTGGTTTTTTGTGTCCTTAGAGAATTTGTAAAAACTACTACAGTTCTTCTTCCGCTCTAATAAACAATCTCCACAATTTCCTTTCTTTGGAGTGAGAACCAAGCGTTGCCAACAGCTGCAGCCTTAGCTAGCGAGTCGGTAGACTAGAATTGCTGCTTGAGCCTGAGCCACGGGATGTGCACTAATGCGAGACTTTCGAGTGAATGCGCGTGTCCTTCATTATTATGTGCACCAGAGTTTGAAAACAATCAATGGCAACCCTGTAAGTAGGACAACAAATTCTGCCCACCACAAAACAGTACCAAATTCCTTGCTTCAGAAGTTAAACTGTTAAACTAGTCAAGTACAATAAAGAAAAGTTATTGCACTCATAGTAACTCCGCAATCAATCGATAAGAGAATGATAAACCAAATAAATGCTTTTTAAGTTACCAAACAGCCAATAAGAGAGAATCGCTAAACTAGCTTTCTGACCAATCAGAGAGAATCGATAAACTAACTTTCTGACCAATCAGAGAGAATCGCTAAACTAGCTTTCTGACCAATCAGGGAGAATCGATAAACTAACTTTCTGACCAATCAGAGAGAATCGATAGCTACGCTCGTGGCTTCCTGACCAATCAGAGAATCGCAAGCAGGAAGGACGCTAAGCAGATTAGAGAATTGAGAACAGACGGCCTGACCAATGAAAACAACTGACCAATCAGAGAGGATCTCAAACCTGATCAATCAGTGACCAAATCGAAGAAACTTACATGCAGATTCTTTTTACAGACTTAAAAATAACTTAAACAATTCAGATAGCAATGTCGCAATTCGGAGAACCCATTTCAGGATATAACTATTTATTGCCAATCGCATTCAAAGGAGCTATTTTTATCTAATTATATTTATCGCCCTTTACATACCTAATGCACCATAGAGCATGAGAATACTTAAAGAACTGAACTTTGAGTTCCTAATCAACTGAGAAACTGTTAAAAGTACATAGGAGATAAGTACATAAGGAGCTCCTTGCGCCAGCACTGCACTGCCATCGAATTCAGCCCGCCAACCGCGCAACCACCCGGGCCAGCCAGTGGAGCTGCACTGTCAGCCAGTCGGGACAAAATCCTTGGAAGGGATTTTTTTAGACACGACGGCGTCATAGGCGTCTGGCCAGGGTTGGAAAACAACGGCGACGAGTTAGAAGCGAACGGAGTGAACAGGCGAAGCACTGTGAGTAATAATAAAACACTGGACTATTTTGTTTGCGCGTATAGCTACTGTAAGTAAAGCGCTTCGGTCAACTGTTAGATTAGGACTAAACGACGTAATCGTGACCTACGCATGGTTAAAACTGTTTTTTTGGCACAGAATATGATTTGAGAAATGAAATTTAAAAGTAAGCAAAAAGTAATTCCAGAACTTTTATGATTCAGATTGCAGAGTGTTGACAGCCTACACACAACAGACATATTGCAGTACACGGGGAGATTCTAAAGATCATCGCGACCGGAACTGTCGGCATCGGACTCCTGGATAGGCGTGGGCGCCGGGTCTGGCTGGCCATAAGTGCGCTCAACTCCGCCCTCCTGCGCGTCAGCGGAGGCCTTTTTAAAGCCTCGACGAGCCAGCAGGGCGTTAATATCGGCGCGGCTCATTTCGGAGATGTCGATGCGCTGCACGACCCGCCTAGCCGAGTTCAGAAGGCACAGCGTTGGCGGCGCGCCGGGAACGCGCTTAAAGTACACGTCGCGCAGCTCGGGCACGTCGGTGTACACAAAAGCGCGCACCTCCGGCAGGCTGTTTAAACGTCATCCACCGCAGGACTCCACAACAGCGAGACGAATCTCACGATCTGTCTCATTAGGAGAAGCATCATCTAGAGGACCTTCGTAAAACTCTTTGCCAACTGAAAGGCTGACTAGGAGAAGAAGAATTAGTGCTTGAGCCTGCATGCTGGTTGGCTGAAAGGTGACATTGATAGAATGATTGAACGACCTCTTCCTTGCCTCAAAAATTCATATCGGAACAGCATATACCTTATGTTATGTTATGTTATGTTATGTTATGTTAAGAAGATACAATAGATTTAGTATGTGAGTGGCAATCTATTTCTAGACTCAAGAATTTAGTTTCCTTATTCACACTAAAACAAAAAATAGAAGTATATTCTACAATAATGCTAATAGCTAATTCAATGACTAATAGTCAGCTGTAAAAATACATTTAACATTACTATTGAATCAAATTGTAGATAATATAATAGACAGAATTAAATCTATAAAAAAGTTTTCGCCTTAAAAATATCATTTGTTTAATCTCCTATTTATTATTATAGAAGTGACTCAAAAATATTTTTATGTGTGTATTATGTGTGTAAAATATTTAAATGTGTGATAAATAGTAAGTTATAAGTATTATAATGTCTAGAAGCCTATATCAACAAAAATTGAACATTCAAATTATATGAAGCTATAAATTTACAAACCTATATTATAAAGTTAAACTAGTAAAATATTTTAACATTGTAACAAAAAATTGTTAAGTTGGCTTGTACAATTATACATTTAATATAGAGCAAAAAACGGATTTTATTTTGATTAACATGTTTGTGAATATATTTATCCAATAATATATATACCACAGGCATGTGGAATTTTTAATTTTTTATTTAAGCAATCAAAACCTGAGGCAATCTGCTTTTTTATTTTCTATACTCTATAGTCAAAAATATCTTTACTCTATAGTCAAAAATAACAGCAATTGTACCTGAATACATGCTTTTGCGTACATATTATGCAAAAATCGAATATGTTAAAAAATAGTTTGCCTGCTTGCTTACTTCTTAATGCATGCTAAGCCCAATCGCATCTTGAAGAAGTGGTTGCCTTCTTATATTTTTACTCGGCTAAGCAATTTATTGACGATTCAAATGTGTGATCGTGATTAAATTGAAACAATGTATAGTGCGTGGCAATATTATAAAATCTCGAAATAAATTTGTTTAATTTATTATATTTTTAGAATACGACAGAAAGTCGAGCTAGTATAACCCACGCGCAGCCAAGATTTAATATTCAAATTCAAATGACATATTTTGTTAAATACATTTGACTTCCGTTAAAGTTTTATCCGGAATTCCGACCGGAAAAATATCAACATTATACAAGCCTGCACTGTTTGTCCGTTCCAGTATTTTCACATTTTTATCGTATATTACGACTCTTGTATGCTGTTCTCAATGGCGAAGACAGCGGCCATGATCTCCAGATGAACTCCCAATTGGAATCGCCACTATGACCTTACCAAGGCATTGGCTCTTGCATATACTTGCATATTGCGATTGGGCTAGCTGATCCCATTAGAAGACCCATTAAAAATAATAGTAATTGTAGGATGGCTGCAGACAATGGCAAATCATTTGTTGACACTAGACCCGCAGTCAGCGAGGAGGCATTTCTGCCCATTTCGCTAACTCCTGAGCACACACTCACACAGATACTGTACACAGGCACACGCTCACATAGGTGTGTAAATATGCCCAGACTTTCTCATCGTCAGACAGTGTTGCACTTCACTGTTTCTTGGAGGTTGGCCCATGAAGGGCGTAAATTGCACGACAAGCACCCAAACCTTTTCTCCGCAGCTGCGTCCCAAACGAATGTGGCCTTGCCGCGGAATCGAGCTCAGGAACATGGTGCGAGAGGCAGACGTGTTAACCGCTCTGCCACTGACCCCTTAGACAAAAATCCTGGCTACACCACTGGCTGTGCTTTTATATTTTAGTATTTAAATTGGCCCAACTATGGTTTCGGTACATAAACGCAAACTATAAATTTGCTCCTAGAAACAGCAAAAGTCGACCTATATATCTTTTAACTCTGAGCCATTGTTTAACTTTTGTGTCTTTTTGTATCTTGCGTCTTCGAAAATTATCAAGCAATGAAGTCAACGAAAGTATTCCCTTTGTTCAATTCAGCAGACAGAGACTGATAGTCAGAATAAACAAACCCGAAAAGTTAGGCATGTATGTATATGTGATTGGTGCGAACAACTAAATCTGTACTTGAGAGTATACAACAAGAGAGAATACAGCAATTTTAGACAGCATTGGCTTGCTAAGTAACTCAACAAACACGCGCAACTAGCATTCACCGGATTATAAAAAACTAAATGAACTGTACCACACAAACTTATTTGACGCGCAAAGGACAATAGGAAGTGGTAATATAATTTAGACTAATTTTGTGTTTTATAAGAAATGAGGCGGGTGCACATTTTTTTTCCGCGAAATGAGTCGAAAGCACATTTTCCCCCTAAAATGGGGTGGGTGCAGACTTTTTAACCCGCGTAGTGAGGTGGGTGCACAATTTATTCTCCATAGGATGGGGTGGGTGCAGACTTTTTAACCCGCGAAGTGAGGTGGGTGCACAATATATTCTCCATAGAATGGGGTGGGTGCAGACTTTTTAACCCGCGGAGTGAGGTGGGTGCACAATTTATTCTCCATAGAATGGGGTGGGGCAGACTTTTCTACGCAAAGCAGCAGTTATAGGCGATAAACTGGAGAGTCAAAAAGCGACAGTTGAGAAGTTCACTTTAGACTTGCCTTCAGTTTAACTTCCAGTAAACTAATACTTCTGCTTACATCATGTGTAGAGGTCGAATACCTAATGACTGAATGCTATAATAAAAAAATAATGTTCGTCAATTCAATCCTAAGACTTACCTCACTAAAACATTGTATTTGTTGTTAGAGCTTATATGAAACATTTTAATGATTTTGAGCTAAAATTACAATAAACTAATTATATGTTTTCGTATATTTTTGTCACAGCGAATTAGGACAGTAAAAATGGCGTTTTTTCTAACAATCAAGTACATGTTAAAAATAGATTATACTGTGAGATGAAACTTAACACCATGTTAGACTGGGTGCGTATGCAATTTGGCAGACATAAAAAGATAAGAACAGCTACGCGAAACTTTTATATCAATTGCAGCTAGAGCAAAGCCATCTGACCAGAAAGTCTGGCCAGCTAAAAAAACAGTTAAGAAAACGCCAAATCAAAATGCAAAAAATTGACAAAGGCAAACTAGTTTAAGCGACAAAAAATTAAAAGTCATGTAAAACGCGGGGCTAGATAAGAAACAATAGTAATAGAAACTAAACCATACAGAGACAAGTACATTGTTAATGCCCACCACTTTAGATTAACAAAGGCAGATAAATCTGAAATGCAGTCCCAGCCTAGTAAATCACTAAAAACTGATTCGACCGGAACTTTCTTAACCAATGATACAAATTATAGGCAACTAAAGTGTTCTCTGTACTATAACTCGCAATAAACTGTGCTTATCTGGCCTTGCAGTTCGAGGTGAGCCAAGTCAGGCCTTCGTAGAGACCCTCACCAGTCACCGCGCACGCCGGTTGCACGTACCAGATTCGATCGCCAAGATAGGCCAGCCCCAGTCTATCCTGGATTTCATTAGGTCGCATTGCTGCGGGTGGATTAAATTTATGAATTTTTTGTATTCGTAGCATTCGTGACATAAGTGACCTGGAGCATGCTATTTTATTAAAGTAATTGATAACTAGAGTTATTCACATGAAATTTTCTGACTTTTCTAACCCTCAAAGTAAAGTGGATGACTTTCTATCCAATGGAGTGAGGTGGCTGACTTTTCTAGCCATCGGAGTGAGGTGGCTGACTTTTCTAGCCATCGGAGTGAGGTGGCTGACTTTTCTAACCATCGGAGTAAGGTGAGTGGCTCTTCTAACCCAATGGAGTGAGGTGGTTGACTTGTTTAACCCGCGGAGTGGGGTGGCTAATTTTTATAACACGCAGGGTTTTGGTAGCTGACATTTCCGACATGCGGATTGAGGTGGCAGACGTTTAGAGCCCAGAGAGTTAAATAGCAAACTTTTTAATAACTACAAACAGCAGCAGATAGATAGTTTTTTATCATGGATTAAGTCTGCGATCCCTTCTTGCCATTGAAAATATAAACAGTCAAGATGCATATCTAGCGAACTTTACCATTAGGCAGATCCTGCTTATTGGCAATGACTAGCACAGCAGCTTGCCGCATCTCCCGGTCCTCCAGAATACGATGCAGCTCCAATCTGGCCTCGTCTATGCGGTCCCGATCGGTGCTATCAATCACAAACACTAGACCCTGCGTTCCGGCATAGTAGTGACGCCATAGAGGTCGAATTTTCTCTTGGCCACCAACATCCTAAGCATGAAAATTTTCAGCATAAGACACCCAAAGAGTGAACATTTCAAATCGCTATTAACAAAATTATGATCCGGCATTACTCACCCAAACATTGAACTTGACATTCTTGTAGGTAAATGTCTCTACATTGAAGCCAACAGTTGGTATAGTAGTGACAGACGATCGCAGCTTCAGTTTGTAAAGTATAGTGGTCTTACCAGCGGCATCTAAGCCAAGAATAAGAATGCGCAGCTCTTTATTGTCAAAAAGTTTGGACAGGACTTTGCCCATGGTGATGCTTGATAATCAGGTCAGTCCAACAATTTTAGAATTATTATTGATATTTAAGCAAGGGGCTATAATATTTTTTTCCTTTAACTTTTGATGTCAATGATGCAAAACTTGTGCTGCATGACAAATTTGAGTGAGCTGAAATTGAATTAACAAAAAATGTTTTCTTTAGGCACTAGATACTACAAAAATGGATCTATTTGATTATAGGTAAAAAATGTAATTAAAATAGAAAATAAAATGAAATAAAAAAAGAAAAAAAACGAAAAATAAATAAACAAAAAATGATTCATCCGCGAATTTTTGTACATTTTTGTTTGAATGCTTACTAAATTGGTCGTATTTTGTTTAAATTGTAACATTTTCGTATAAAAACAGAAGCAGAATCGAGGTAAAACTTCAACCTTGTTTGATACAAAGTTCGAATACAAATATAAAAACTTTGTTAACAGCCATTTGTGTGCAAAAAATGTTAAATAAAAAATTAAGCTTAATGAAAACAAATATTAGCTAGACTTTAACAAGTTTTCTTAACTATATTATTATATAATATAATATATTTAAAAAGCTACTTGCTGGGTCCCACTATAGTAAATAGTCCATTTTGGTGTTTACATGGAATAGCTAAAGTGTACACATTGTTTTTGGTGCACTGCTAGAAAAATTATAAAATTTGATAAATGAGTAGTAAAACAAAGTCAATTTTTTCTTGTCAACAACTTTTCTTACTTGTTGCTACTATTCTTTAGATGCCATATATGCAACTTACCTACCAGAGGGTAGCTAGTTGTTTTGGCCATAATTATTTTGGCTATAAACATTTTGGTCAAAACAATTTGAGCATCAAACTAATTCCACCATTTTTTAATGAATACAATTACAAGATATTATCCATATAACCAAAATTATTTCAATTTCAAAATGTTTTCTAACAAATGAGTTTTATTATTGATAAGGAAAGTAATTAATGCTTCAATTCAAAAGTTTTGGGGGCATTGACTGATACACCAATACCCACTGGCTACACCACAGTATGTAACCATTTCCTTCAATTTTGCGATGCAAAATAACAAGTTCAATCATTTTAGGTAAATAAAAAGTAGGAAAAGTTCTAATTTAAATAAGCTAGAACCATTGGAATTATAGAAACCTTTTTAGAAGAAAGTAATCATTTTCTGATAAAACTGTTTCTATTTTACTATTAAAAATGTAAATTTCTTGTCCACTTTGCTTACAATTAAAGATGCAGTCTTTTGCACTAAATAGGGCCTAGCTTTTTACATGGCTACAAACATTAATAGAGCCTAGGCCTACTCTAATACACTAGGGGTATGGTAGGCCTATGGCTTAACAAATATACATAGGTTAGGTTAGAATGCTAGTCCTGCCATGCCTGCTAGTCCTGCTAATTACAATTTTGCCTACCAATTTATGTGGCTGTAAATGGATCAAATAAACATGGATAGGATTAGGATTTACAGTAAGTCAATAAAATTGACCTAAGGTTGCAAGACTAGTATTCTAGTACACAAGACTAGTATATAAGAAATTATTCTGGTCATACGCATAATAACGTAGAAATAGAAACTTAATGAAAAATTGACGTACAATGAACACAGGGCATAGGGTTATTCTTTCCTCTTGATTATTACGGCTCTTAAAAGTATTTAAGGTTTCGTACTTTTTCTCTCCAATATTTCTAGCAAAATTCTGTTATTTAAGTGTGGAAAATATTTTTTAAACTATATAACGAGTTTTATTTTAATTTTACATACCTTAGCTGAATTTTTCAAGTAAAGCTGCCCTAAAGCCCAATATAGTGCCAATAATTTGTTTTTTTCTAAATGTGTCGCCTTAAATATTTAAATTATTGTTGCCGACGTGTTATTTCAGCCCCATCTCTGTATTCAGGTATTCAGATAAATATCAAGTTCATCGGAATTGCGTCTGATTAACTCTAAACATACAATGTCAAAGATTGAATCCATGAATTGTGTTATTTTTGCATTGATGTTTGCCATTATGGCAACCGGTGGAAACGCTCTATATTTTCATATAGGCGAGACTGAAACAAAATGCTTCATTGAAGAAATCCCAGAGGACACTTTACTTGTTGGTAGGTATTTTCTTGCTTAGATGGCAGCCTTGTTTTTTTATAAATAGTTCTCTTGACAAACCAATTACTCTGTTTTGCAACCTAGTGTTTTTTATTCTACATTGTCATTTTTAACAAGAAGAATGCTAATGGATTACTTCTAATAACAATTAGCTAGTAGTATATAATATTTATTATAAAAATGAAAATCATTTTACCAGTTGAGCTTTGTCAGGTTTAAATGTGACTTTGCGACAGTGATTTTCATCATAATAAAATTGATTTTAAATAAGCAAGTGGGCACATCGGGCTGTAGGCTCAGCATTTAGGTCAAAAGATGCTTGCTTGCTGGTATGGATTAGCTAGAAAATAAATATATTAATAATCTTCTTACCAGCCTAATACTGTAAATGTACTACTCTGCTCTCAGAAAATCCTAGACAGACAGTTTGTTTAAATACAGTATATTAGATCGAGTGACTGTTGCTTTTTAAGTTTTATAACTTTGTACTTTTGAGTATTAAGCATCTCTCTAGCTTCTAGCTATAGTAGCTATCTTGTTTTATGTACACATAAATATGTATAGTATCTGTGACATTTTGTGGCATTATGTGTATAAACTAGGTAGCTTTTATATACTAAAAACTTGCTTTATATTATAAAGTACAACTTATTTTACAATTACAAATGTAGTCTTTTGCATTATAAATATATATTTATAAATTAATATTTTTTGTTCAGGTGGGAGTATTTCTAACAGAAGGAACATATTTTAAGAGAATTAGTGCTTGATTTTTTCTGAACTTTATTATTTATTAGCAAAAGTGTTACTTGATCTATAGAACTTTTTGAGATTTAGTTCAAAACTTTATAATAATATATGATAACACAAAAGTAAGTAATTCTGATTAACTAGACTACAGTATTTCTAAACCCATGACAAAAGATGTCAAAATTCTATAGAATTCTTAAGGTATGGTTGTTTTTCACATGTTTATATGCTGCTTACTTAAGAGTACATCACCTTTTTAATGTATAAAATATAATTCTGTTTTGACTAATGCTGTGACTGCCTTGTTTGACCATTGACACCTTGGCAAGCTTTAGTGTTATATAATATATATGTATAAGCAAAACTGATTATAGAAAGAATTTTGACAGCTTACTTAATCTATATAGTATTGAGATTAGGCTATAAATTTCTGGACAAACAAGTGAAAGTTATTGAAATTGCTTTTTGTTTCTATACTTTACTAATCCAAACACTTTAAATAACTAATTTATATTCCTTTGCAATACTATCACACACAGGCAAGTACAAGGTTGAGATATTTGACAAGGGTCAAAACAAATTTGTGCCCACTGTTAGCGGCCTGGGCATGCATGTTGAAATCAAGGATCCTGACCGCAAGATGGTACTGTCGCGCACATATTCCGACCAGGGACAATTTAGCTTTACTTCTCACACATCTGGTGAGCACACCATCTGCCTGCACTCCAATTCGTCCGCCTGGTTCAATAGCGGCCAGCTGCGTGTTCACCTGGACATCCAGGTTGGCGAGCACGCTCAGGACTACTATGCCATCGCTGCCAAGGATAAGCTGACCGACCTTGAGCTGCGTGTTCGCCAACTGCTCGACCAGGTTGAACAGATCTCCAAGGAGCAAAACTACCAACGAGTGAGTCAGCTTTGACAGCTTTTTATTAGTGGCTGACACGTGAAGGCATGGACTGTGACTGTGATTGAGCTCATAAATAGGAAAGATTGAGCATACCCTGTGGTGAAAATCGGTCTTTGAGCACAACCTGGGTGTCGGGGAACCAAACACGATTATTGATTGCACCTGGCCTAGTTAGGCCAAATGTGCAGCCGAAAGCACAGCCGCAGTGCATCTGAAGGCTGTGTATGGCTGTTCAGTCCATGGACTGGGGGGCATCACACCCACCTTGAATTTCCTTAGCTAATGCTGGTACCCTGTGAATCACGATTTAGCCCTCCGCAACCGATGAATAGGATGCTGGAACTGAAGCAACGCAGAGTGTCTCGCTAAACTTTTTTCGGTGGACTGAGGAATTGAACCACCGACCTTCAATTGTGAAAAGCGGTCATTGAGCTCAGCTCAACCACTGTTCTCCATCATTCCAGCATCGCGAGGAGGTGTTCCGCCGCATCAGTGAGAGCACGAACCAGCGCGTACTTTGGTGGTCAATCCTGCAGACTGTCATCCTGCTTGGCACCGGATTCTGGCAGATGCGCCATCTGAAATCCTTCTTCCAGGCCAAGAAGCTGGTCTAATTTCCGTAATTCTCTTTTGCTTGGACGATTAGATCTGTTTCAACTTTAGTTTTGTTTTTTGTCTGGGCAAATTCTTCTACTAGTTATTCTTCAGCGTCTCCCTAGCCATGTTTTCTTGATTTTTTCATTCTCTTCTATGTCTGAGTCCCATTGATTAGGTTTTGAATAATATAACAAATTATTTTAATAGTCAGTCATGAGTCTACTTATCTGAAAAGACTGAGCGCTAACTCCTTACCTGTGCCTGCTCCAAATGCGCAAATGTTCGGTGTCGGCTTGTTCAAACGTGTGCGCTTCTGGTTATCATCTAATCTGTGTTTTGTTTGTTATTTGTTGTTGCTTTTCTCTATGCTGTATGTTTTGACACAAAAATCTAATCTATTTGCTGTCCGCTTACCTATATTTATCATTAACTTTCCCAACCCTAAATGTTGCCCAGTTGTCTGTGTGTTTTCATACAAAAGTGCACGACTCAGCCAATAACATGCATCCTAACGTAAAAGAATTCTACTGATTTAGACTTATTCACTGTTTTTTTGGTTTAGTTTGCGTGGCAATTTAGTTGCCATTTGTTATCAGAGTGTGTCCCGCACTCGACTCGACGTGAAGCCGGAGATCTGTTAAATAAAATACATGTGTATGAAATAAACTCACTTGATTGTTGTTTTGTTTGGGTTAGTTTTTGTTATGATTCCAAAATATCATGACAGGCTTATCCTAAGGACAGGGCATTGTCAGGGCTGGCTGGTTATGAAGGCAATTTCTTAGAAAACAATGCGGAATTTTTTGCTGAATTTGCTATTAAAATTGCTATTCATCGGTTGCGGAGGGCTAAATCGTGATTCACAGTTCGCCGGGATCATGGACTTATCTAGCTAGCGTACAGGCTGTTCAATATCGATTTCTTCAACACTATAAACTGAATGGCAAACTTTTAAGCACAAAGCATGGTCACTGACACTGTTACTGTTGAAGTCATTCAAACCACCATTGTAGGTGAGGCAGCGGAGTCCGTAGCTCAGCACGTGTTTTGTGACAGTTTGTCAGTTTGATTGTCTGTCAGACAGTCTGTCTGCACAATGACAGTGACCGTTCTTTGTACTTAAATTTTGCTTTTTAGTTCGTTTGTCTTTGAGTTTATTGCGTTGCCAAAGTTGAATACGCGCGTTAACCGATTCTACCATAGACATGTTGCCGGCAGGCGTCAGCTTTCTCGATGGGCTGCCAAAATTGAATTGAAATTATTGAATCAATTGCCAAAGTCGAGATTGAAAAATGTTTATTCAGTGCCATCCATTACGAGCTATCCAGTATCTAATGAATTCAACCATAGACAACGGCACAGGGCGAGCTGTCGTAGGTCCTTGGCGTAGGTTTAAAATAAAAAGGGCGAAATTTCTACTGCTATCGTATAGTCTATGGTAGAAACTTGATACTGGAATATTGACACCCCCTATATGCCCCGCAGATCCTAGAACAAATTGTTTTAGAAATAAACTTTTCTAAAGAGAAAATCTCATGCTTAAGGCGTAGGGGTGGCCATATATGGCATTTTAAGTGCTTACTCATGTCCCTTACTTTTTTATACTGTCTATGGACCAATACGTCAATGGAGTGAAATAATGCTGGGCTGTTTACCGGAAGTTTCACTACTTTAATTCTGGTAAAAACAAAGTTAAAGTATTGATAATTAAATTGATTTTAAAATTGATACACTCGATCAGAAATGTCTGCTAAAAACGAACGCCTCAAAGGCTTCCTCGAAACCAACGGCTCGTTTTTAGTTAGTTTAATCTACTTGAGCCAAATGACAGCCGGCATTGTTAACCTGTGCATGGCCGTAGCCCTGCCTGTGCAGTTCTCCGAAGCATTCTTGGTCAACGTGATTCGGCCTTGGGCCACCGCGTTCATGGTTTGGCTGTCCTGCTTCTCAATAGGCGGCGTTGCCAACTGCCTCCTAGCAGTTAACGTGCGCTACGCTCGGACTGGCAGAGAGCGTGCCCGTGCTAACGAATTCCAGACAGCCAACACTCTGATGCTGCTCAGCGTGAACCGGTGAGCACGCTAATATGCCTAGCACCAATAGGATTACGGGGGGCCACATTTCTAAGAAAATGTTTTAGAAAGAAGCAATATTTTTCCGTGCTTTTTTTAAGATCTAAAGCAGATCCGAAGGGGGTCGATGGCAAAGCGGTTAACGCATTCGCCTCTCACACCAAGGTCCCTGATCCCTGATGAGCTCGATTCCGCGGCGAGGCCACATTCATTTGGGGCGCAGCCTCCAAAATGTCCATGGACAATGCTTCGGGCTGGTGTTGTTTTGTCGGGAATTCCGAGCAGCACTCTAAATGCTCACTCAAAATGAAACAGGTAAGAATAGAGAATAGAGAAAGCTTTGACGAAGAGAGGTCTGGAGTTCGCATCTCAGCCCAAGTGAAGCAATTTGTGTCCTTGAGCAAGACAGAGAATTCCCTAGCGCTTCAGTTCACACAGTTGTAAATAGGGTGTGTGGGGCTGCCTGGGCTTGCTAATTGTTATTTCTTCTTTTATTCATCTAACTTCTCACTTCTCATTTCGAATCGTGCAATTCGATTCGTGCTTAATTAAAGCAGCTTGATTTCTTGCTTGTTACTTACACTGGAGTACCTACCCCCCAGATGGACAGTGCTGCCGCTGACTAACTGGTGCCTGCTGCTGTGCCTGTGCATTTACTGGCATAGTTTCGTGTGCCCCTGCTACCATCTGCAAGTGGCGGATCAGCACATACCGATGCTGCAACCTGTGATGCAGGCCGGCTGCATGCGCCTGACCCAGTGCACCTTCGTGATCACTCTGTTCGCAGTCCTGCTGCAGCTGATCAGCTTCACCTTCACTCTCACAGTCAGATACCTATCCAAGGTTAAGACGCTGAAGAATAAATAGCCGCTCTTGGTTCACTGAGCTTAATTCGTTCCAAATTTGCTCAGTAACTTATGACAGTAAGAACTATGTGACAATACATTTTCCATAAACACTACGAGTAGAGTGAGATGGCTCCCGCAATTTGGGGTGAATGATAGAACAACAGTACAGCTTTTAATTTGTTAGGAAACGGAAGCTAGGGGTTTAAGCAACTCTTGACAAAATCACGGTGTGTGGTAAAAATGGGGACGGCATTGAAGCACGTACATTCGAGGCGGAGGTGGCGCTAAGGAGAAATGTACATTCGAAGCGTGAGGTGGCGCTAAGGAGCAGTGTACATTCGAGGCGTGAGGTGGCGCTAAGGAGCAGTGTACATTCGAGGCGTGAGGTGGCGCTAAGGAGCAGTGTACATTCGAGGCGTGAGGTGGCGCTAAGGAGCAGTGTACATTCGAGGCGTGAGGTGGCGCTAAGGAGCAGTGTACATTCGAGGCGTGAGGTGGCGTTAAGCATGGAGATAGTTTTGAAAAATCAACGAGTATGATGTGAGTTGGCAAAGTTTTCGATCGCTTGATATAATTTGATAATTTAAACTCCGTTCACGTTAGACACATTGTCCTGTTCTCAATTTTCTAATTTATTTTTAAGATTCCACTTTCAAATTAAAAAATAAACTGTTTGTTGGTTTCTTAAGTCAGCAAAGGAATTTTACGATATTTGTTGTGCAATGTCTCACTGGTATTATTATCAACTCAGACGAAAATGCTTAAAGCACTGCGTCTTCTGTAAGACTGTAAAGCAAGTGCGCAACAGTGCTCAAATTGTGGCGGCGGGCTCACAGTCCGCACCTGTCTATCTCTCTTATTGGTACTCAAAACTTCGTCCATCTGCCAGTGTGCACCTTTTCTCTTTCTCAAGAGCCTTCTTTGCCATCTTGGGGTCCCGTTGTCAAGACAAGATGAAATAGAGCTCGCAGGCTCAAGTCTAGCTGCTCAAGCCTTTAAAAGAGTCAGAGAGCATCATCAAATGCTAGGCAGTGTGTTAACCTGAGTAGTTTTACCCGCGTTAAACTCGAGAACAGCAGAGCATGGCCCGCCAGGCTCAAGGCGGCTACATGGAATGGCCGGCAGCGCCCAGATGGATGGAGCCACTGCTGGCGGAGGACAATCAGGGCCAGATGGTGACCGTCAGCCGGTTGGCCAATGCGGATCTGCAGAGGGCCAGGGACCGCAGCGGGGGCGGCCTCAGGCAGGAGGACCTGCGGTACCCGGTGGCGGCTAGGGGAAAATACCAGGCGGCTCATGGAGCCTGTGAGTGCACCCGCGAATTCTCCTTTGCATTATTCTTTTAGTGATAAGACCGCCTTGTCACGTGACCAGTTCCGCAGAACGAAGGCGAGGACAGACTAATTCCAGGCGATGGCAAGACACTCTTCATGGCCTGCGGGCAGCCCAGCAAGTACTTGCCGCGTAGGAGGAAACTGCCTCCCACCCTGACAGGTCTGTCTGTCTGTCTGTCTGTCTGTCTGTCTGTCTGTCTGTCTGTCTGTCTGTCTGTCTGTCTGTCTGTATCGATCTCCGCTTCACTGACACCCGCAGACAATGGCATTCTATTATTCGACTATGAAGGCAAAGTCAGCTACGCAGCTGGTTCAGTTGCCAAAGCTCAGACCTGTACGGCCGCTGTCACCGCAGTCTCCAGCAAGCCGAGCCCTGTGCTGCCAAATTGTCGACCCCTGGATGTGTCCTCGGTGACTGGTCGGCGATACTCTCGACGAAGACTGATAGCTCAGCCTCCGGGCTTCTTTGAGCACCAAGGTGAGCTGGAATTGATCGCCTTCATAGAAAATAGGAAGCCACCTGTCTATTAAAACTTACCTGTCGTTTTCTTCAGGTCAACCAGTCAGCCAGTCACCAAAGCAGAGTCTGCGTCGCGTCATGTTTGGCGAAAAGGTCTAGCGGAAGTGAAACATTACTTAATTGTTTAAAAGAAATAACTGGATTTGGACATGCTCAAATTTACAAAAAAAACGTTTTCTACTTCACTTTTTATCTGATTTCTTTCGAAGATAAGGGAAATTTTGGTTCAAAACGAATCCAAAAAATCTCTTGTTTAGTTATGCACATTGACGGAAAAATACATTCTTTACTGACTGCACCTCGATTGCAGGTAGAAAATCACTAAAAGTAAGCTAACTTGTTTCGTTCTTTTAAAAATCTTTTTTGGAAGTACATAAGGTACTTATTGGTTTCTCAGACTTTCAGGGGCTTAATTCAGGAAGTTATTATTACTTCAGACCTTCAGGGATCTACTTCAGGCACTCGTTATTACTTCAGACCTTCAGGGATCTACTTCAGGCACTCGTTATTACTTCAGACTTTCAGGGATCTACTTCAGGCACTCGTTATTACTTCAGACCTTCAGGGATCTACTTCAGGCACTCGTTATTACTTCAGACCTTCGGGGATCTACTTCAGACACTCGTTATTCTCCTAGGCCTTCAGTAAACCATTTTCCAGCATTTAATGCTACCTCAGTTATTTAATGAAAAAACTTATGCTAAAACTAAACTTATAAAAAATTAAATTAAAAGAAACAGTGTTTTCCGCCAACAGTAATGCGTTTGCGTTTTCTCGTGAATGTTACTTTTTGTTGTCAGAAAAATGCGTGCTAGAGCTGTTTATTAAAGAAAAATGAAGCGAAAATAAACAGTGTACGAAAATGTGAAGAAACATTAATTAAGTAAAATATATCACATTTTATGTAAACTTTTTGGGAATTTTGTAAGCAACAATGTCACGGCTTGAACTCAGCAGAGCAAAGGCACTTGTGGAATGACCGGAAGCAAAAAGTTATTTTAAAAAACTAATTATAACAAATAACTCGTTATAACAAAAGCAAGACCGTCAAATAATGGGAAGAAAGCCGGCCTCGACGCCTCCGATTCCAGCTTCGCCTTCGGCAGTTTCAGCATTGCCTCCGCCGTACTCTTCGTCGCCGTCCTCCTCCAGGCAGCTCGGCTCGCGTTGACCGTAGTAAAACAAAACTTTCCGGTGTTGTCCGGGCGCCCCGCTCTCGGCCCTCTCAACGAGCGGTTTTGGCCGACGACGCTGCTTTGGCTGCTTCAGCTGTTGCTGGCGTCTGGACTGAGTCGACCGTTCACGACCGACGGAATCGTCGGCGGCTTCGCCATGGAGGCTGCCGCCGAAAAAGTCGCCCGAACCTGCGCCGCCGAGACCCATGCAGCGGCGGCAGTGGCTGATAAGGCCCGCCACCGCCCGCAGCGGTCTGGAGGCAGGGTCCCGCTGCTCGGCGATTTTGAAAAAGGCCTCAACGAAGCCTTGAAAGCAGAGTCCTGAAATAATAGTGAGTGAGGGAACAAATCACCTATCGGCCACTGCAGCCAATCAGCAATCAGCTACTACTGCAGCCAATCAGCTATCAGCCACTGCAGCCAATCAGCAATCAGCTACTACTGCAGCCAATCAGCTATCAGCCACTGCAGCCAATCAGCAATCAACTACTACTGCAGCCAATCAGCTATTAGCCATAGCAGCCAATCATTAAAATTGCCGCAGCTATTCCAATATTATCCTCACCAGCAGTGGGATCGGAGCTGAGGTACTCCCAACGGCGCTGCAGGTCGATGTACATGATATCAACTGACGCCAGCGGCAGGCCGCTCTCCTGAAGTCGGCACTTTCTGGCGAAATTTCTAAACGCAGTACCGCCCAGTTTTAAATTAGTGCGCACGCCAATAGCGGCCAGGAAGATCTCTTTGAGCCCTTCCAGAACCCGGAGGTCCTGCAACGACTGGTGCTTGGCCGGGAATATCTCCTCAAGGCAGGTGTCGTCGTCGCTGCCGTACTCGTCGTCGTATGGATGGTGCTGCGGTCGGCTGGCAGCCGAGGCCGACGCTTCGCGACTGCCCTTAGCGGACACGTGCGCCCGGTTGGCCCGGATCCAGTTCCGTCTGCGCTGCCGCTGATGCTGACCGTGGTGATGACTCGGTGGGTGGTGATGGTGATGATGCGGATGATGCTGCGAGCTAGTAGATGGTCGACCCTCGGGTTGGCAGCCGGAGATCTGGACTCGAACTTCCGAAGTAGACTCGGCGTAGGCCGACGTCGAGGTGGCAGCAGGGACCTCATCAGCAAGTGGCGGTGGTGGCGGAGGGGGCGGCGAATCGGGGGGCGACGGCGACGATGAGGTGACGGACCTGGGCGGCGGCGAGGGTAGTCGAAAAGGCCGACTGCCGCGGTTGCGCGACATTTGCCCCTGATGAGAGATAGCCGGCTTGCTCTGAAGCTTCCCGGCGGTGGCTCCGGCGACGGCGCGGGTTGGCGGCTGCCGACCGCTGCTGAGAGCTGCGACTGACAGCTCCGGCCTTTGCCGGCTGGCAGTAGAAGATGAGGGTCTGCGACAATAGGTTTTCAGTGCTTTTTTGTCTAAATTACTGATGATTGAGACAACGGATTCCTAGTCTATTCAGCGCAGAACGATTTCAACGGATTGCTAGTCTATTCGATTACTTTGTACTGCTGCCAGTCTAACAAACATCTGCATTGAACATTTCAAAATAAAAGTACTCACGAGGCTACGGGATGGCTTGCCAGAGGTCTCATCATGGACTCAACGAGCTGCAGGGTGTCGTGAACCAGCGGCTTCTTCACCTGCACATCGATCACGCTGATTGAGTACTCGTTGATGCCGGGAACCAGCTCGCTTTCGAAGTCCAGCCTGAGGCTCGGGCTGTTATTCACCTCTAGCAGCATAGGCGACAGGTCCTCCAGGATCAGGATGTCGAAGCCTAGAATCTGCGAGTTGAATGATGAGGGGATCATGACGCATGAATATACTCACCGCTTGGTGATCGCATCCCATCCCTCTCCCATCCCACACCCTATCCCACACCCCATCCCACACCCATCCAACTCCCATCCCACACCCATCTCACTCCCATCCCACACCCATCCCACTCCCATCCCACACCCATCTCACTCCCATCCCACACCCATCCCACTCCCATCCCACACCCATCTCACTCCCATCCCACACCCATCCCACTCCCATCCCACACCCATCTCACTCCCATCCCACTCCCATCCCACACCCATCCCACACCCATCTCACTCCCATCCCACACCCATCTCACTCCCATCCCACTCCCATCCCACACCCATCTCACTCCCATCCCACTCCCATCCCACTCTCATCCCACACCCATCTCACTCCCATTCCACTCCCATCCCACACCCATCTCACTCCCATCCCGCTCCCATTCCACTCCCATCCCACACCCATCTCACTCCCATCCCACTCCCATCCCACACCCATCTCACACCCATCCGACACCCATCCCAGTCCCATCAGAGTCCCATCCCACACCCATCCCACACCCATCTCACACCCATCCGACACCCATCCCAGTCCCATCAGAGTCCCATCCCACACCCCATTCCAAACGCATCCCACACATCGCTGGCCCACCTGGAAGCACTTGGGTCCCGGCCGGCTAGGCGGTATCTCGTGATGCACGCACACCATGAGTTCGGGCAGCACAGCGATGATAGTCTTGACGCACATGGCTTCAATCTCGCGCCAAAGTCTGGCAACGTCGCTACCGCGGGCCTCCAGCTGGTAGAAGACGCTGCTGAGTGTTCGCTTGCTGCCCTGGCCGTCAATGTCGGAGTGCACGTAGGAGTCAGACTTTTTGTTCAGCGAGTAGTTGGTGAGGTGCATGAAGGCCTCGCTCATATTGCGCTGGTTCGGCTTCTCGTAGCGCTGAGTGCAGAAGCGGGCCAGGCCCTCTTTGCAGATGTACAACTGCAGAGGCTCGATGCTCTTCAGCAGCACGTAGACTCGAAGATCGAATTTGTAGCCGTCGAGAAGTAGGGGATTGTTCAGGTAGGTCTGCACCACGTGACTCTTGTTGCAGAGAATGTACTCAGCAGGCTCGCGGATCAGGTAGATACCGTCACCCTGAGTACCTGAGTCTGGCTTCACTATGTAGGTCTCGGATCGCTCTGCATGGATTGGTTTATTCAGTTTGGGATTAAACGATTCTCAAAATTATCTGCTGTCTATGGTCTGGACTATAGCCTTAATATTCCATTCCGTTATTTTCATTTTCTATTTTCTATTCTCTCCAATTATTTTCCGTTCAACTCTATATTCCATTTCACCCTATTAGTCCATTCTACCGCATTCTTTTCCATTCTATTCCATTCTATTCCATTCTATTCCATTCTATTCCATTCTATTCCATTCTATTCCATTCTATTCCATTCTATTCCATTCTATTCCATTCTATTCCATTCTTTTCCATTCTATTCCATTCTATTCCATTCTATTCCATTCTATTCCATTCTATTCCATTCTATTCCATTCTATTCCATTCTATTCCATTCTATTCCATTCTATTCCATTCTATTCCATTCTATTCCATTCTATTCCATTCTATTCCATTCTATTCCATTCTATTCCATTCTATTCCATTCTACTCCGCTCTATTATATTCTATTCAGTAAAAAATTCCGAGTCGACACTGCCTTTCGACTATGTAAAATCAAACAAAAATGAGCAACAGTACTTGTGCCTCGAATGCCACTAGCAATAACTGGATGTGTAAACAGCACAATTGCTAATTATTGCACTGCATGAGCAGCTAAAGCTGCAAGACGAGCCTCAGTAAGAGGCTATGCCGAAGAGAGGGAGACAGACCATTTTCCTTAGAGAACATTGAGCGAGACTGAAATAATATGTTCAACTGGTTTAAAAAGTCCAGACGTTAGATTTTGCAATGCAGAACGGGACCCTAGAGACGACCCATTTGCATATTTGTTGCATACTGTATTTGTACCCTCGAGGTAGGAGTACTAGTGGCTACAGTTAGACGGACAGACATGGCCGTAGGGAACAGTGGGGAGAGTGAGAGACAGCTCTTGTTGTCATTGACAACGACAATACTTTTTTGAGTGCTGATGCCGACAGATCAGGTCCCATTTATTTTTAGCTCAGTCCTGAATAATGCATCGAATTAGGATGGATGGATGAAGCTGGGGGCGTTCTCACTTCAATGAGAATGAGATACCGAGATTTAAAAAAATTGCCACTTTTTTGCTGTTAATTTAGATAAGCCTATGATAAGCTTATATGGCTATCAACAGGCTTCCTATATGGCTCAGCTGTTGTTATTGTGAGCTTTATTTTCCCCTCTGAGTTGCCAAATTTGGTTTGCAGCTCAACCAGCTAGATGGAGAACGCAAAGTTTGTGAGTACACCCCAAAACTCAATTCAGGACCACAATTCTCGATTCCATCCCTAAATCCGTCCTAAAATCTGTCCCTAAACCCGTCCCTAAATCTACCCCTCAATCCGTTGCTAAATCCGTCCCTGAATCCGTCCCTGAATCCGTCCCTTAATCCGTCGCTAAATCCGTCCCCAAATCCGTCCCTTAAACCGACCCTAAATCCGTCCTTAAATCCGTTCCTTAATCCGTCCCAAAATCCGTCCCTTAATCCGTCCCTTAAACCGACCCTAAATCCGTCCCTTAATCCGTCCCTAAATCCGTCCCTAACTCCGTCCCTAAATCCGTCCCTTAAACCGACCCTTATTCAGTCCCTAAATCCGTTCCAAAACCGGCTAATAAATCTGCTCCTTAATCCCTCCCTAAATCCGTCGCGTAAATCCGACCTTCATTTCCCGATGGCGTCCCCCAATCTGCCCCTAAATCCACCCCGAATCCAGTCCTCAAATGCATGCTATCGCTCACTTTTTGTATCGGCCGCGTGGGCCTGAAATTCGGCCAGCTGGAAGGGCAGGTACCAGGTGTCTGGGTAGAAGCTGTACATGCCAGGATACAATCTCCGCATGGTCTCCAGTGTCCTGCTCAGGTTGATCTTGTGCAGCAGCTCGGCCATGCCTGGGAACCGGTTCACCAGGCCGCCAGGATGGCCGGGGTTCTCGGCGAAGCTCAGCCCGTTCCAGCACAGCTCGCAGGGCGTACCTGGCCCCGGCCCGTTTGGCAGCTCGCGCCAGCGCAGCTTCTGCAGAGCCAGCCGGACAACGTCCAGATTGCTGTGCGATTTGGAAGTGTCAACTCGAATCTTGGCAGACTTTGGCTGGCGTTGCAGCGGCACGCTGACATTTTTCTTAGTTAGACGCGAATAGCGTTTGAGCTCTTCCAGGTGCTCGGCAATCACCTGGCGGCGGAAATCGGTTCTGCGGTAGCGGCTCAGCTGCTGCTGCACATCCGCTTGACGGCGAAGCACTTGCTCTCGCATGCGTGACAAGTCAGCGGTTGTGGTGGCGGCCCCGCTGGCTGCGGCGGGGGCGGATGCAGCTGGCGGCTGCGGCTCTGTGGCCGTGGCCGGCATGGCTGACAGCTGTGCCTTCGCAGTGTGCCTGGCGTGGGAAATGTGCACCTTTACAAATGTGACCTTGGTTACACACTCAAATATTGTGCCTGGATTTAAGACATTTTTCCATATAAATAAATTAGCCTTTTTGAAGGTTTGTAAAAAATTAAACCATAATTTAATCAAATAAAATCCAATACTACAGACTTATGCTGTGCTAATGTTCTCTTATGTTCAATGTCATAGAAAAAATGTAATCGCTAGGAAAAATATATGAAAATTTACTTCTACAAATGTTTCGTAATTTCGTAAATTTGTGCCTGAAAGTCTGCAAATTCTTTAAAAGCTAGTATGTCTTATAAAACTTTCTTTAATATATCGTTTAAAAGCTTTAAAGGACAAGAAAGAAAACGAAGAAGAAAAACAATGCGTGAATACGTATTTTTAGTATGCATATAATTGACCAGTGAGAAAGTAATTACTCCGAGGATATAACTTAACACAGTTTGCACATAAATCTGACATTAAGTACACGTTCATTAGTAAAAACAGTTTCAAACTTATAAATAGAGTATTATATTAAAGTTGTTGTGTTCATATTCTATCTCATATTTTTTCTTTTTGGAAATAGATTTGCATAAACTTTGAAATACATAATAAAATACTAAATGCAATAACGAAATAAACTGTTATTTTACTTACTTATTTTTAATCCAAAGACACTTTAAATTAAGAAGTTCATTTCAGAACACGGATAAATGTGGCAATCCAAGCATGTGACTGCAAACTGAACTATCGTCGAAAAAGGCACACTTCTTTGCGTGTCGAATCTGCGAAGTTACATTGCCAACAAAGTATAACAAAACAATGCATTGTACTGTGGTGCAGATTAGCATTTATATTCGTTTATTCAAGAGCTATTTTGAGAAATTTATTTTCCATCAGAAAAACATTCCCTACTGTTGTAGATATCTTTTAAAATATACGTCATTATGTAAATGTTGCCGCATTGTCAAGAAATTTCTTTTCGTGTGGATTGCTTGAAGATTAAAATTTTTTATTTTTATTTTGATGCTACGAAATGGAAATTCAAGTAAAAATTATGTTAAGAACCCGAAGTCCAACACCTCTTTTTAGAGATTCTTTTGTGTGAATTTTCCCAGCGAATAATTTTGGCTATATTTTGGTTATCTTTTTTAGCCATTTCAATGTCGTAGCTGTGTTGAAGAATTTTTTGTGGAATTCATGAACGCTTACAGTTTTATTTATTGTAAGAGTCAAGCATATATAAAAACTGATCAACGTGTCAAACAAAAGTTCAAATCATCAAGTACATTTTCATAAAATTATGTTTATTTAAATACTCGAGCTTGAGTGATTGCATTATAAGTCTACATATGAATCGCCGTCCGTGTAAACTTGGCCGTATAGCTCGATTGCATAAATTTATTTAACAATGCTTACTTAAGTTGAAGAGATCGCATGAAGAGATCGGGAATAAAAGTGAAGCGGAGAGCGGGCCAAGTGGATTTGAGGAGGCTATTATGCATGGTGAACAAGCGGGAGAACGGAAGCGCCAAGCAGGACTTGGGGAACCAACTCAGGAGTGCAGACAAATAACTCTTTAGATGCTCTGCTAGTTCACTTGCTCCCGCCATCGAGGAAAGATTTTACATTGCAGACTGCATGACCCAGCAGCGTGTGTGTGTGTGTGTGTGTGTGTGTGAGGATTATTATTGTGAAAGTTTTCGTCGCCTAATTCCACGAACGACACCCGGCGCAAGTTAATTTCCTGCTGATCGCAGCCAACGAGCATGGGTATCGAGTATTGAAAATATCTGTGCTAATTCACCTTTCCGCAGTGCTGGCTGGGCAATCTGAAAGACCTGCTAACTGAATTAGAAGCTATATCTCCCCCTGCTTGCTGCTCGGCTAGTAACTCATATATAATGCACTCCGATGGCATACTAAATAGAATATAATAAGAAGGCGGGGGATCATACATATGCAGTTGCAGTCGACCGCGATACTAAATCAGAGGCATCTAGGATTACAAGGTATTGCCAATTCTCGTAGCATTGAGAGGCTCATCTATTTCATATAGGCCTGGGGATTGCCACGGATGAAAGGCCGCCGGACTGGGGACTTCAAGGCCTTAGCCGGTCCAGGGGCCATCGGAGTGGAGGGGGCAGGAAGCCGATCAGATTACAATATTCCCTCCGTGTCTCTCCGTGTCCAAGTCTGTAGCCACCGCCAAGCAACTACAATTTCTCCTGCAATTTTCTTTACTTTAGGTCTATTTTTAGTTCTGATTCTGGCTGTGGAATGGCACTTTGTGAAACCGGCAGTTCTCAGTTTTCATTTGAGCATAGGGTGCAATCAAAAGTTGGATTAAATTTAGGTGGCGCCGCTCGTATGAACGAACGAACTCAAGGCTCCAAAAAATTGGGATAAATTAATTAAAAATCATTGTACTGTGAGAATTTCCATAATGAGATAACTTCCATAATGAGATAACCGCCGACATGAGAGAATTGTCCTGAGAGAATTGTCCTGAGAGAATTGTCCTGAGAGCATTGTCCTGAGAGAATTGTCCTGAGAGAATTGTCCTGAGAGAATTGTCCTGACAGAATTGTCCTGAGAGAATTGTCCTGAGAGAATTGTCCTGAGAGAATTGTCCTGAGAGAATTGTCCTGAGAGAATTGTCCTGAGAGCATTGTCCTGAGAGAATTGTCCTGAGAGAATTGTCCTGAGAGAATTGTCCTGAGAGAATTGTCCTGAGAGAATTGTCCTGAGAGAATTGTCCTGAGAGAATTGTCCTGAGAGAATTGTCCTGAGAGAATTGTCCTGAGAGAATTGTCCTAAAAGAATTGTCCTGAGAGAATTGTCCTATAGCGTTTCTGACAATTTCTGTCAAGCAAAAAGACTCAATTGTGACACTGCTCAAAGCGCGCGTAGCAGGCAGAGGCCTTGCGTGACCGTTTCTACTGTCGAATGAAAGAAAATAATGAAGTGCGGCTTCATCCTTCTGTTGTCATTGCAGAGACTGCAGCCTTCAAGTATTTGAGTTTCTAGTCCCACCAAGTCTCTCTTATCCTTCATTGTACTGTTATTTTTCCCTTCTGTAGCCTGCGTCAATTTTATCCTGGGTTTTATTATCCTATATTTTCATATCCCTCTATCCCCCCAACCGCTTCTACTCTCAGCGTTACTTCAATCCTTTGCAATATCGATGAGTTCAAATCAATCTCGCCGGCCAGCTTATCAGGGAGTTCCTGATAATAGTTGCCGGCACTAGCCATCTAATCAGCCAGCTGTTTATTTAATCCAAAACTAACTGCCCGCGGATCAAATACGTATGGATGGGATTATACTTACAGTAATGCATATAGCCTTGAGCACACATATTGGGTGTTACATCTGCCCTGACTTTTCCATCGTTTAAGTCTGGGTCTAGAATAGAAAGTCCAAAATGTTAAAAACGAACCAAACTGGCAGTAAAAGCATAAGTCAGTGGGGAGATGAGACAGGGTAGATATAAGACAGGGTAGATATAAGACAGGGTAGATATAAGACAGGGTAGATATAAGACAGGGTAGATATAAGACAGGGTAGATATAAGACAGGGTAGATATAAGACAGGGTAGATATAAGACAGGGTAGATATAAGACAGGGTAGATATAAGACAGGGTAGATATAAGACAGGGTAGATATAAGACAGGGTAGATATAAGACAGGGTAGATATAAGACAGGGTAGATATAAGACAGGGTAGATATAAGACAGGGTAGATATAAGACAGGGTAGATATAAGACAGGGTAGATATAAGACAGGGTAGATATAAGACAGGGTAGATATAAGACAGGGTAGATATAAGACAGGGTAGATATAAGACAGGGTAGATATAAGACAGGGTAGATATAAGACAGGGTAGATATAAGACAGGGTAGATATAAGACAGGGGTGAAATGAGACAGGGGAGAGATGAGACAGGGGAGAGATGAGACAGGGGAGAGATGAGACAGGGGAGAGATGAGACAGGGGAGAGATGAGACAGGGGAGAGATGAGACAGGGGTGAGATGAGACAGGGGAGAGATGAGACAGGGGAGAGATGAGACAGGGGAGAGATGAGACAGGGGAGAGATGAGACAGGGGAGAGATGAGATAGGAGAGAGATAAGACAGGAGAGAGGTGAGACAGGGGACAGCTGAGACAGAGGAGAGATGAGACAGGGGAGAGATGAGACAGGGGAGAGATGAGACAGGGGAGAGATGAGACAGGGGACAGCTGAGACAGAGGAGATATAAGACAGGGTAGATATAAGACAGGGGAGAGATGAGACAGGGTAGATATAAGACAGGGGAGAGATGAGACAGGGTAGATATAAGACAGGGGTGAGATGAGACAGGGGAGAGATGAGACAGGGGAGAGATGAGACAGGGGAGAGATGAGACAGGGGAGAGATGAGACAGGGGAGAGATGAGACAGGGGAGAGATGAGACAGGGGAGAGATGAGACAGGGGAGAGATGAGACAGGGGAGAGATGAGACAGGGGAGAGCTGAGACAGGGGAGAGATGAGACAGGGGAGAGATGAGACAGGGGAGAGTTGAGGCTGATGAGGGGTGAGACCGGGTAGATTAAGGGGATGCCAATCCCTGTCCTCAGTGATTAGCCCTAATGCTTTTGAAGTGTAGAACAAGCTCAAAGCCTTCTCTCGAAGTGAAAGCGGTAGGGTCGAACCCCTGAAGATTCGAGTCCCTGAGAGCACCTTAAGCAGCCCTGAATCATATATGTATAAGTCAGCGGTGTGAAATAGAATATTCACATTTAGCTAAGGGACAGACTGGCCGATAAGGAAGTGACTGAGATGGAATGGGATCTCTTATCTATCCCCTTAAATGAGATTCCCCTCTTCCCAATCAAGCTTCACTAATATATTTCCTTTCCAACTGATCTCCAATTCCAATGAATAACTGATCAAACCTGCGAATAGGTTTCAAAGCAACGAATTGTGTACTTTAAAAATAGACTAAAGTGTAGTAGACCACATCCAAGGAATAGCTTAGTCAAACAGTTTTGTCTATGGTAGGAAGTGGGGGCTTCCCCCCACACCCCCTTCTCTCTCTACCCCTCGCGGTTTATACCCATAGACTAAAGCACATAGCTATGCAGCTCGCGCTGCAATGACATTAACACTCATAGTGCAGCAAAAATCATTAATGTCTATAGTCTATGGACAAGACCATGGACTAGAGCCATCGAAGCAATCGTCAGTATTGCCCAAACCAAAGCAGGGTCTGGGAAGGACCCAGGCAACTGCGGATTGCTAATGAGAATGCAGGAAGAATCAAGTAGAAAAAGAGAGACTGGAAAAGATGGAGTGCAGCTAAAATGGCCGGCAATATAACTAACTAAAGAGCTATATTTAGGCCTTCATTTCTGCTTCGTTAGTATAGTCTCACGCCAAGAGAGCCAAGAGAGCGAGGGAGTGGGTGAGAAGAGGGGGTGGCTAGGAGCGACACGGACTCACTCTGGGAGAAAGCAATTCAGAGATGTAAGCCGCGAATTCTTTGCCATTCCTAGCGGCCTCTTCTCCACTTTCGTTCGTGTCCTTGGCTCTAGAAACATTCGCTTCTGTCATTTAGACTGCTTGCTGTCGGTGGGTGGTGACACGCAGTGCCGGGTTCTCTGAGTTTGTCGGGGTGGACCTCGAAGGTGTGAGTTGGTTAGCCAGCAGCCGTTTGCTCAGTTGTTCTCAAATCGATTGAAGAGATGGCGGGCTTAGTTGAAAGTAGGAGAAAGGGGAGACGAGATGAGATGGTGAAGATGAAGGAACTGACGGTAAGAATTTCCTTTTTCAGTCGCATAGGCAGTTCCCGCCTGAGCCTCTTCTTAAAAAAATAGCACACAAGCATGAGCAGCGGCTACTCACAATCTACTGGCCTTATTTTCTTGGCTCACATCCTCTGTGACTGCGGTGAAGCCGGGAAAGAAAGGGAGTCGAGAGGCTGAGTGAAAAAATCCTCATGGGAGAAATGAGCGAGTGAGTCGGGAGCCGAAGAGCACTCGGGCTGGGAGGCCGCTGGGTGAGCAGGTTGAAACAGCTGAGCAAGTGGCTCTGTGCCTTCGCTAAATTATTTAGGGTGAAGTCTTGGCGCAGTCAGTCTCAGCTGATCAGCTGATCACTTTCTCTGAAGATATCAACAAAGTATTTATATTTCTGTTTGCTCTCGACTGGAACAATGTGTCCTTTATAAATACACAGCTGTGAGATTTTATCAGCATTAGCTGGGGGGTAATTGATGGTAGGTATGGCACCCACCCAGTCCATGGACTTAACAGCCGTACGCAGCCTTCAGATGCGGCACATCTGGCCCTGTTGAGACAGACGTAAATAACTGTTATTGTGACTATCTATTGCATTCGATACCAAAACTGTCAATCTTTACAACGGAGCTCGTAGCCCTGAGACGTCGGGTGTTCGAATCATGGCCCAATGGAAGCAATATGTATTATTGAGAATATCACAATTAGCTTAGGTAGACATTTGCGTTGGTGTGTTTCCTTCCCCTGGGGGGTCGGTGGCAGAGCGGTCAACGCGTTCGCCTTGCGCACCAAGGTCCCTGCGCTCGATTCCGCGGCGAGGCCACATTTATTTGGGGCGCAGCCGCGGAGAGAAGGCTTTGGGGGCTTGTCGTGCAATTTGCGCCCTTGAGGGCCAACCTCCAAGCCACAGTGAGAGTGTACACTGCCTGACGATGAGAAAGTCAGGGCAGATGTACACACCTGTGTGAGCGTATGCCTGCGTACACTATCTGTGTGTGTGCTCAGGAGTCAGCGAAATGGGCAGAATTGCCTTCTCGCTGGCTGCGGTTCTAGTGTCACCAAATGAAGTGCCATTGCGCGCAGCCCTCCTGCACTTATTATTATCAGTACTATTCCTCGCCCAGTCCATGGACTGAACAGTTGTACACAGACAACTGTTAGAATCGCAGCGCTATAGTTCAAGGCAAAACTATTGTAGTGTGAAGAAGTGATCCGTGCTAATATCTTATGATGCCACCTGTTGCCTGTGTCTCTGAGGCTACGTGTTACGTAATACTGCAGAGAATCTGAAAGACGGGCAGGAGTAGCGATGAGGCTAATGCCTGTTGAAAAAATGTCCATTAGTCAGCTGTCCTCAAACCGCACAGCCTGTTTCTGCACCCCCCACGGTGGGGAGCGGATGAGACGCGGGATTTGCATGCATAAAAAATCAACCCTCCTCCATCGCCAGACTAATCTGTGCGCTCCTGAAATTAGTTTTCTCACCATTCCGTCCAAGCAGTGCCACCCAGCCCACACCCAATGCCCGGGCGAGCCAAGCTAGACATTGTATAGGAATGAAATCGAGCGGCAGCAGAAACGATCGAGCCAGCAAGCAGTTACCTATGACTCATCAGCCCAATCGTCCAGCTGCAAATGCAGAGACAATGCCTCCCCGAAGATAGTAAAAATACGAAGCTCCATGTTTCGCTGTTTAGGCCCACCCCAGGAGAACATTGGCACTAGTTTGTGAGTACCGGCTTAGACTCCGTCCTCATCCGTGTGTGCTTCTCTCTTCCTCAACCAGTTCTCCCTCCTCTACCCTCTCTCATTTCCTCCAAGGGCTGTGTTGAGCTTACAGCTTCTAAATTTCGTCTTCATTGAGCTATGCGGCTGCACGCGCATGCATGGAGAGAGCTTAGCCCCAGCTCATAGGCCTCAAAAACAAGCTTATTCCCACACTGGTCCCCAGGGCACAGATGTCTTGAAGGGGGACACCCAGTTGGTATAGCTGCTATCGTCATATCTTATTTATTGCAGAATTTGTCAGCACGAGAGCAGTTCGGACAAATTCATATCTGTTCAGAATTATAAGTTTGTACTTTTAGCTAGCGATAGGGCCGGTTAAAAAATTCCTATTAAAGCTTTCGACTACAAACTGAGAGGTCGTGAGTTCGAATCGCAGTCCATGGGAAACTATTTTCTGTTCCTGAGAAAAATACTCAATTCCAAATTTATGTCAACCAGCTCTAAAATGGTTACCATCATTAGCTCTCAACGAAAGGTCAGAAGTTCGAATCTTAGCCTTGAGCAGCTGTACACAGCACTTGGATGCCCCGCACAATAGCCGCGGGTGGTGCCACTTGTTAAAAGTACAAACTGGTCATTTTGTGCTACTAGGGATTGCAGTAAACTGTGAGCTGTGAAAGTAATGGACAGTTAGTTCAATTAATGCACTACTAGATAGCGATAAACCAGTTTGATACAACTAGGCAAAGTGTAATTTCGAGCATATTTAAAAATGACGCAGTTTTTATAACTGACGAAAATGATTGTTATAACAAATGTGTACCAATACGAACCAGAATGAATGCACGAGACGCTGTGTATGCAATTAAAGCAGTATTTGAGACAACCAAGGATTGATTTATTGCAATTTTCGCAGACTTCACACGTCGGTCATTTTAGATCGAAACTTCAATGCTTTATTATAAAAATGGAATGGGGGCAAACTCAGTTTAGAGATGAAATTAGCAGCACAGTAGAATGTACTTATAGCCAAATGTACTTGTCTAACTGAGAAGATCAGTAAATACTGTCTACTTGATGATGTCTAAGGGCTGTTTGTGGGTATCAAACGTAGATTTTTGCATAAAAGCATAAAAACGAACAAAAGCCTAAGTGGGCAGCATAAGTGGGACATTGTTCATGTGGCATTGAGTACGTACTACGCATTGTTTCATACCAAGCGATGAGAAGGAGTGATCAGGAGAGAATAGCAGGCGACCAAAAGTCCAAAGAGGACGGCGGGTGTCGATGATCTCCCGGTCGAGGACTTCCTGTTGAAAGATTTCGCCGATGAAGCTGCAGCGGCGGATCCTGAGAGCTCCTCCGAGGTTGCGCCGCTGTGCTCATGCTCGTGCAGCCCGTGGTTGTCTTGGGCGTGCAGAGTGGCGCGGCTGATGCTGGCGCAGTTGGACTCCTGCAGGTATTCGCTCTCAGGATCGAACCAACGACCGCACCGGCAGCTATACTGGGCGCCGAAGTGTCGCCAGCTGACGGACTCGTTCTTGGCCCGACCGGCGTCGTCCCACTTCCATTGGTCGCGGCACAGGCTGAGGGCGGCCATCTCGAAGTACTTGGCCTTGTGGGCGTGACCGAAACGCCAGCCGGACAGCAGGTGGCGCTCGAAGTCAGGCGGGCCGCTGCACACGCCGATGATGGCCGCGGCGGTCACCTTCACCCGGGTGAAGTTATACATCTCGCAGCCGCACTGCAGCGGGTTGTCGTACAAGTCGACACTGCTGGAGTCCCAGCGGCAGGGGTCACTGGAGTCCACGGTGGGGTGGCCCAGGAAGGTCGGCCGGCCGATGCGGTTCTGGCGCAGATTCAGAGTCAGCGGTAGGCGCAGGCTGGAGAATGTGAAGTCGCCCAGAGTTTCAATCTCGTTGCTGCTGAAGTCCAGGTTTAGGCGGCCCCGACCGCTGAACGGAAAGCGAAGCCGGAGGAAGCTGACGGCGTCGAGCTCTTTGATGCGGTTGCGCGCCAGATGCAGCGCGTCAATCGTCAACAGCGGCGCCAGGAACTCCGCAGGCAGGCCGGTCAGCCCCATGCCGTTGAGCCGCAAGGTGCGGAGGCTGCTGGCCAGCGGCTGCATCAGGTTGGGATTTTCCATCACCGCTCCAGCCGGGTTGTCGCTGAGGTCGAGCATCTCCACTCCTGGCGCGTCAGCAAACAAGTCCTCTGGCATGCGGCCGAGACGGTTGAAGGTCAGGTCCAGGCTGCGGAGGCTGCTCCCGGGGCCCTGCAGAGCGCCCCGCATGAATTCGCTGGCCCCGACATCTTTCAGCGACAGTTCAGCGAGGCCAACGAAGCCTGCCAGGTGATCGCCGGTTATCAAAGGCATCTTTGCCCTGGCCAGGTTCAGGACGCGAACCGAGGGCAGGAAGCGAGCGAACGCCCTGTCAGCGGAGAGCGCCAGTGTCTCATTAGAGTTGAGTCTGCTGCGGCTGCAGTCCAGTGTCAGACTGAGGTTGACTCGCTCGCACAATGGCGAGCCGCTTTTGCCTTCGCATGAGCCGAAGATGGCCACCTCACGGCAGGTCACGGAGCAGCGGCCGTTGGCGACTGCGCCCAGCTGGCTGGAGCCGTCGCAGGAGGTGGCCGCAGGCGTGCCAGCAGCAGCCGCACTGGAAGTTTCCACTGCGAGAGCCGCTGCCGGAAGCAGGAAGTGCACAATGACTGGGAGAGCTGACCAGAGTGACATTTGCGGCGTCGGGGAAGATGGCTGTGGGACGGCCGGGCAGGCACTCATGGCACTCAGGCACTCATGGCTTAGGTATATCCCTCTAGTACTGACTCACAGGGGAAGAGACACACGCCTTCTTCGATTGGTTGAATTTCCCAACGGGGTCAAAAATGGATCAGCTAATGTGCGCACAGGGGGAACAGGATTCTTCGACTCTTCAGACACTACTGACTAGTAATGTTTCGATTTAAAAAAAGTAGCACGTAGTTAAAAAGGAAAAGGAGAAATATTTTTAATTAACAGACTGATTTATTTGTGTTTGTTTACGAAAAAAAGTCAACATTCAGGGGGGTTAGTGGCGTCGCGGTGAACATGTTTGCCTCTCGCACCAAGATTCCTGAGCTCGATTCCGCGGCGAGGCCTGATGAATACCTATATTCATTTCGGGTGCAGCTGCGGAGAGAAGGCTTACGCCTTGAGGGCCAACCTCCACGGCACAGTGAGAGTGTACACTGCCTGACGATGAGAAAGTCAGGGCAGATGTACACACCTGTGGCTGCGGGTCTACTGTCACCAAATGGTCTGCCACTGCTCACAGTCCTTCTGCAATTGTTAATAACATAGGCGCAAGTACTATCAACTACCAGGGGCAAAGTAGGTCCAGCTGCAGGAACTCTAGAGTGCTCAGAGCAGCTTTGGCGATCGCGTAGCAGATCATTCGACCCTTAAGCGTCGCATCCGCCTGCCTGTGAAATCCCAGTCTCAGGCAGCGGGGCTCAGAGCTCAATTGCCAGGCCATATCATTCTCAGCGGCAAGGTAGGATCCGTTTTTGTAGAAGTTGCTCAGAGTCTTGCCATTGAACGCCGCGCCCAGCGAGACGGCCTGAGCTGTTCCGCCAAGAAGGAGCTGGTCCTGGCCGGATTGGCGCGTCTCAACGTTGTCAGGATAGCTAGCCAGGCTCAGAAACCGATGCTCTACCCACGCACGCCCATCGCGATCGCCGAACAGCCCTGATTGAGGCGAATAGCTCGTGCAGTCGTAGAAGAAGTGGTAGGTCGACTGGTACATCGTTTGACGGACAACTTTGGCGAAGAATGAAAAGTTGCTCTGATAGTCGAGGAACTCCGACACCAAGGACCCGTTTCGAGTGTCCACCTCGATGAAGTCGGAGATTGTGCCGGCAAAGTTCGCACCCTGCGCGTCCCTCGTGACCCTTCCGTGCGGCGTGGCGTCGAATGTGCCCGGATTGACGAGGTTGCTGAAGCTCTTCCTGAAATCGAACAGCACAACCAGCTTGGGCTTTACGTTGTTCCTGATGTGACTCAGGCACGGTCCTTGGATCGAAGAATTGTTTGAGGAAAACAGGTTTCTCAACTGGCGAGCAAAGTAGCAGGTGCTATTGGCGTGATACAGCACTGAACAACTGACGCTTTCTGCGCATGCCACAAAGCAGGTCCTCGGGTCCTGAACGCCTTCCAGCTTGCTGAGCTGCTGCAGACTGGCGTTGCTGCTGGGGCACAATGCAACCCGGCTAAACTTGACCTTGTATTCGAAAGCGCATGCTAAGTTAACCGTATCTAAGCAGAACAAGGCGAAAAAACATAGCAGGTGCCTCATGCCTGCCTGGATACCTGCGTCTTAGTGTCAGCTAAAAATTGATCATCGATAGCAAGATCAACCTAAATACCTCCCATGGTGATGGCTTGTTGCCATGGAGATCACAGATGCCTTATATTCAAGTGGGAGAATGGCTTTCTGGACTCACAAGATTGAATCAAGTTCAATACACTTAATTTAGAACAATCAGAATGAGCACTGCTTAGTGTGCTCAAGTGCTTCTTATTGCGTTTCTGTAGTTCTGCAGTGTCTCTACAGTTCCTTTGTTTTATCTTTCAAGTTTCCTAATTGAACGCTTGAACAAAGGTTCTCGTATTAATGCGATCCGTCAGGGTACTCAAAAACTGAACAATAAAAGCCTGTTTCAGAAAAGTTGCTAATTTTCTAGATAATCGAAAATGTAGTGCAGTTATTCTCAAAACATTCTCAATAAGATGCAATTCGGTTCGGTTCGATTCCGCAGCGAGGCCACATTCATTTGGGGCGCAGGCTTGGAGGTTGGTCGTGCAATTTACGCACTTGAGGGCCAACCTCCAAGTCACAGTGATGGTGTACACTGCCTGACGATGAGAAAGTCAGGGCAGATGTACACACCTGTGTGATTGTGTGCCTGCTAAAAGTATCTTGGTGCATGTCAAAGTCCGCACGCCAATGATTACCAAAAACAATCGGCCAGAGACAGTTAGCACTTGAAAGCCCTCACTGAAAATGTCATTCCCTCATGTTGTCAAGTCATCCTTCCACTATGTTAGGCTCGGTGGATCAATAGACCACTTCTGTGGAACTGTGAATACCCAACAATCGATAGAAACAGGAGAGGCTTCTAGTTCCACTATTTGATTATTAAAATGATGATTAAATTTTTTCAGCTTAATACTTCAGGACTCGACTCGAATTCTGTAACTGTAGAAACCCACGGGGTATTTCAACCACTCACATCTTTCTTTCTTCCAGAATCACGAAACATCACCATGTAACCATGTGGCCTATTGTCGCTGAATATATTTTAATTGGTTATTGGTCTTGGACAAGAATCGTTGAACATCTCGACGATGCTGCCGTCCGACGGCTTTGAAAGTCAGTTCATCGTAAATGGCGGAAAATTTTGATTCTAGTGGTGGACTTTCACGAAAATCGGTCATTAGGTTTGGGAGCTGTCGTGAAGCAGGCAGTGGGTACTTGAAATACACCTTGAAAGACAATACATGTCTTTCTAAATACAGATATAATATATGTCTTTCTTCACGGGGGAAAATCACGTCGTTTTTCTACTGCTAACTGATTGACTGAACTCTAGTTTAAAAAATAATTGCAAAGAATCAGCCACACATGCGATCCAGCTGCTGAAACTCCACCGTGCTCAGTGCCGCTTTGGCGATGGCGTAGCAGATCATCAGACCCGCGAACCTTGTCTCCATCGTTATAGCCCAGCCTCAGACAACTCGGTGAGTCCTCCATGCCATTATTTTCTATATCATCGAACCCTTTGCCAAATCCGTTAAAGGAAGAAGTTATTCAGGGAGTCTCCATTGAACACTGCGCCAAAGGAGTACATTTGAGTGCCCGGCAGCTGGGATGAACTACTTATCAGCCTTTTGTACAGCCTCACACCATCAGTGAGAAATCGGTGGCGAACCATCAGCCGGCGTGAACGCAGACCCAGAACGCCCGCTTCCTTTCTTGAGCCGCAGTAATATATTATAGAAGCGATGGAAGTTGGCTGAATCTTTAGGAACCGGGTAGGCCTTCACATAGAATGAAAAGTTTCTTGGCTTCTCTAAAATTTTAAAATCAGAGCACCACTCTGCGTGTCCACCTCAATGAAGTCGGCTTGGCTGCTTCCAGGAAAGTGAGCACCCAGATGATCCCTCCTGATCGCTCCGTTAGGCGTGGCATCGAAGGTTCCAGGACTGACGAGGTTGCTGAAGCTCTTTCTGAAGTCGAAGAGCACAACCAGCTTGGACCTCACGTCCTGTCTCACGTGACTCTCGCACGGCTCCGAGCTCTGCGCCTCGGTCTGGTTAAAGAGGCCGGCCAGCTGGATCGAGTCGCCGAAGTAGCAGATGTTGTTTGAGCGATGCAGCACTGAGCAGCTGATGTTGGCCGCGCAGGCGGTGAAGCAGGCGCCGCTGTCCTGTGAGCCGGCGAGCCAGCTGAGCTGCCAGAGGCTCGCGTTGCTGGGGCACCCCGGCCGCTTCAAGAAGGTGATGTTCTGCTCCAGAATGGTGATCTGGGCCGCCTCAGCGCAGTTGCAAAGCCACATCAGAACGAGTAAGAGCATTGTCACAGAGATGGCTCTCAAAAGTTGTTTTTAGCGAAGCTGTTGTTAAATTCTCGTTTATGCGCCCACAGCTTGCACAGCAGATAGCTTAAGTATCTGCTAGTTACACTTGCTAAAAAACCAATGAGAGCCTATTTGGTTGCCATGCTGACCTAGCAACAAGTTTCTTCATCTTCTTTCTGCCTACGGAGGGTAGAAATAAGCGTTTTTAGAGCTAGTTAGTGAAACAGCCACAGTCAACCTGCTTTAGCGCCTGCCAACTCACAGACGCATCGGTTTCTGTAATACATCCATCACCTCTCTCGGCGTGGTAGCTTTCTCAAATTCTCAAAGACTAGAAAATTATAGACAGCATTTCATGCTTATTTAAGTGCTTCTTCAGAAAACATCGACTCATCAGTTTTTCCTGACAGGTCACAGCATTGTTTGACTTCTAGCTGATATGATACTGAGTTAAAGTTCTTTTTATACTAGAAGGAAAGGAAGAAGGCGAACAAAGGAGAATTCGGCACTGGGAGACCCAACTGATGTCGCGTAGAAGGAGACATTGCTGCATGATTTAGTTTTTTTACAAACTGCATGTGCTGTACGATATGTGATGCAATTATGCAATTGATGTATGGTCATCAGCGTGGGCCGGGTGAGGGGTCAACGCGTTTTCGTCTCTTATAATAATAATAATAATAATAATTGCAGGAGGGCTGCGGGCAATGGCACATCATTTGGTGACACTTGACCCGCAGCCAGCGAGGAGGCAATTCTGCCCATTCTGCTGACTCCTGAGCACACACGAACACAGATACTGTACGCAGGCACAGTCTCACACAGGTGTGTACATCTGCTCTGACTTTCTCATCGTCAGGCAGTGTACACTTTCACTGTGCCTTGGAGGTTGGCCCTCGAAGGCGTAAATTGCACGACAAGCCACCAAGCCTTCTCTCCGCGGCAGCGCCCCAAATGAATGTGGCCTCGCCGTGGAATCGAACTTAGGGACCTTGGTGCGAGAGACAAACTCGTTAACCGCTCTGCCACCGACCCCCCGTTTTTGTCTCTTGCATCACGGCCCCTGAGCACGATACCACGGCGACGCCACATTGTCTTCGTTTGGCTTTTCGTGAAATTTACATCCGTGAGGATCAAACTCGAGGGTACAGATCCGTGTGCGTGTGCGTTCAGAAGCCAGGGGAATGGGACAATGGCCTCTCGCTGGCTGCGTGTCACCCGTCACCAAATGATTTTCCAGTTCCCATATCCCTCTTAAAAAAAAGTAAACTTTTTTTATATTATCAGTATCCATTTGCAGGAGTGAAGCGAGGCACAAAGGCCTGAATAAAAAATTCTTTAAATTCTGATAAAATGGTCTGAAAGAGCCGAAGCTGGTATTCAAACATGCATTGAACTTCAGTGTCAGTCATACATTGGATTGTAATCCAAGCTGCACTTTCTAGGCTAAAATAACTAGAGAGAAAGATGATATTATTTTTTGTGTATTGTTGTGGACATAATCAGCACACTGCGATCCAGATCGCAATTTGAATGAGTACAGGTGCTCATTCCAAGCAGTCGGTCAGCAATCCTTCATCGCCAAACGCTACGCAATATTAGTTATTGCAAAGCTCGTCCAGCTGTTGAAAATCCTCCGAGCTCAGAGCGACCTTGGCGATCGCGTAGCACAACATGCGACCCTTCAGTGGTCGATCGCTTTCGGAATCGAAGCCAAGACGCAGGCACCGAGGCTGTGCGTTCAGGGTATAACGGAGGTCCACGTCCATCAGCAAGTCCGAGCCGTTCAGCCAGAAGCGACTGAGGCTCTTGCCCACGAATGCGGCTCCCAGTGATGCGGCTTGCGCCTTGTTCGCCAGCAAGAACGGCTCGCTGCTGGACTGTCGTGTCTCGATGGTTTCCGTCCAGTCTGTCAGGCTCGGGAACTGGTGCTCGACCCAAGCCCTTCCGTCGCGATCTCCAAACCGTCCAGCGTTTAGCACAGAGCTACAGTCGTAGAAGTAGTGATAAGTTTGCTGATAGTAGGTTTGTCTGAAAACCTTGGCAAAGAAGGAGAAGTTCTGACGGCTTTCCAGGTAGTTGGACACAAGAGATCCATTGTTAGTTTGCACTTCAATGTAGTCAGAGCAGCAGGCGCCAGAGAAATGCGCGCCCTGAGAATTCCTGAAGACCGAGCCGAATGATTGGGAGTCGAATTCTCCGGGGTTGGCGAGGTTCGCGAAGCTCCGCCTGAAATCAAAGAAAACCACCAACTTGGCCATTATTGCAGGAATCGGCGGGAACGCTTTTGTCGAAGCGGTTGTCGCAGCAGTCGGAGTGGCTGGACCCGTGGGGTCTTGGGGTTGAGCGGTCGATCCGGCAGTTGCATTCCTATTCAGGCTTATTCGATACAAAGTTAGAGCAGTTAGAGGACTCTTGGCGTAGCTGCAGCACGCTGCCGAGCTGCGGGCTTCCGACTGAGACAGCAGAGCTTCAAGCTGGGTTTCATCGCCAATGTAACATTCTCCAGTACTGCCGCAATGCGTCACTGAGCAGTTTAGTCGGATAGCGCATCGAGATAGAGCCTGAGCTCGGCTCATGACTCCCGGCAGCGTAGTCCATTGGGTCAAGTCCTGGCTACTCGGACAAAGCGACACTTTTTCAAATGTTTGCTCGGACACAATAGCATCTGCTGAGTTGAAACAGAGTGAAATTAAAACAGCGAATGCAAGCTTGCGCAGGTGATTCATATTCAAGCAGTGTCTCATTGTGCCTGACAAAATTGATTCTCGATGCAGCAGTTTCACCACTATTTATCACTCAGTGTTCTGCGTTTGCTCGACTTACTACCAAAAACTGAAGTACGCCGTCAAAAGCATGAATTCTTTGCTAGTCAACAATTGAATTCTAGGTTGCGGCTGGCAGGGAGCCACCTGTTATTGCATGTTAGTCTTTGTGGCAGGCCCTCAGCTACACTTGAGTAATTGTTAGTAGGAAAGTTTTAGACTTTTCAAGGTATTGATGATTTGTCAAGCCTCCACGCTTTTCATTCTTTGAAGCTGGGGTTTTCCATTTGAATGGTCTCGTAGCTCATGCTCAACAGCTTGTCGAGATTCGAAAGAAGCTAGGAGCGGCTTAGGAGCACGATTTTGGCGAGATGCTTTGGCATTCATCAATTCTCTCACAGAACATAATTTCAGTAAGCTGTGTACTTTAGAAATCTACGAGCTATGTTAATATGATATACGCATATGAATATTGCGTAAATAAGATTTTTGGCCATAGACAAAAAGTCTGGTAGAAAAATCTGACTTAAAAGAAATGCAAAAAACCTGTCTTTTTCTGCCGCTTTTGGTCTCCATTCGGTCGAATTTGGTCACTTTCCGTTTATTTCGTCACTTTCAGTCTAATTTGGCCACATTCGGTCTAAGCTGGTCCCTTTCGATCTTATTTTGTCCCTTTCCGTCTAATTTAGGCACTTTCGGTTTAATTTGGTCACTTTCCGTCTAAATTGGTCACTTTCCGTTCATTTCGTCACTTTCAGTGTAATTTGGTCATTTTCGGTCTAATTTAGTCATTTTCAGTCGAATTTGGTCATTTTAAGTCTAACTTGGTCACTTTCCATCTAAATTTTTCCACTTCTGGCTAATTTAGTCATTTTCAGTCAAATTTGGTCACTTTCGGTCTAATTTGATCATTTTCGGTCTTATTTTGTCACTTTCCGTCTCATCTGGTCACTTTCCGTTAGGGGTGTTCGGGTTCCATTTTTTCCGCCTTTCGACCGCCTAATGTCTGCATAAAATATACATAAATTATAATCTAAGGCTAAAAGCAGGGCTAAGGCTAGAGCTAATATGCTAGAAAAATAAACCGCTAAAAAACGTTAATGAATGGATGACAGTAAACGAACCTGCTATATAGAGAATAGATTATCATTAATATGATTTGCTCTGTTTAGTAAAGTCTACAAGTTCTCTGTTAGCCTGGATGTGGGATTACCTACTTAACTAGCTGGCTAGATAAAAAAAATAAATAATTAAATACATAAGACATAATGCAGTTTAGACTTCAGATATATAGATCATTCCTTTCACTATGGAATATTATAATGCAGGGCCGAAAATTCATAGAATGATATATTTACGTTAGAATGATTACTGGATCACGATTATTAAGTCCTTCCTTAGTGCAGTGCATTATGCGTACGCCAGTTTAGTTCACGAGGTAATTTTTTTAATTGGCGCGATTCTGAAAGACGCTTTATCACATTGCCTAAGGCAATACTAATTAATTAATACTGAAATAATATATAAAAATCCGGAAACCCCGAACCCGGTGCCAAAACCCGACCCGGAAACCCGAACCCGAACACCCTACCCCGAACCCCGAACCCGGTACCAAAACCTGAACCGAAACCCGACCCGACCCCGAACCCCGAACACCCCTACTTTCGGTCTAATTTGGTCACTTTTCGTATAGTTTGGTCATTTTCAGACTATTTGGTCACTTTCGGTCTTATTTTGTCCCTTTCCGTCTAATTTAGGCACTTTCGGTCTAAATAGGTCATATTTGGTCTAATTTGGCCACTTTTCGTCTAGTTTGGTCATTTTCAGACTATTTGGTCACTTTCGGTCTTATTTTGTCCCTTTCCGTCTAATTTAGGCACTTTCGGTCTAAATTGGTCACTTTCCGTCTAAATTGGTCACTTTCCGTCTAAATTGGTCACTTTCCGTCTAATTTGGTCACTTTCCGTCAAATTTGGTCACTTTCCGTCTTATTCGGTCATTTTCACCCTAAATTGTTCACATTCCGTCTAATTTAGCCACCTTCGGTTTATTCAGTATTTTTGCTCACCCTTTAACTCACCTTTTTGGCTCACCTTCACTAAAAAAGGTCACTTTCGGTCTACATCGTTAGATAAGCTAAATAAGTGGAAGAAAGTGTCACATCTCGTCACACCAGTGTCACACCATTGCACTAGTCTGGACCTGCATACTACTTTCAGTAGAGTAGTAAATACCAGCCGAAGATACATAATGAGTTGCTGCAACAAAGCTATATAAATTTATTTGCATAGCTTTTTACTAATGTTCCTGGAATTCTGCCTCGGATGAAAACATCAACCTCGAGTATGAGGCGCCTGTTTATTGAAGTCTAAACAGTTCTAACAAACTTAAAAACAATTGCTGGACTGTCTGCATACAACAAAAATATTGAACTGCAGAAAACGTATTTTTTAACTTTCCGAATTCAACGCGATGAAGCTTAACTTGTAGAAAACAGCAATACTTATCGAATTAGCCGCTTAAATTTTCAACAATACCAAAAACGAGGAAGTTCATTAAAAATTTTCAATTTTGCGTCTTGAAATTAGGAAACTTTCTTAAACTATCTTTAAGCACAGCTCACTGGCTAAAACATGCTTGAGCTAATATAAATAATAGACCTGGTCTAACCCAGTCCCTGCAGCTAGCTAACAACAATTAGAGTCACTTCTCATGCAGTCAGTCAGTCAGCGAGGAAATCGTGATGGAAAAGGTGCTTTGAAGAGACTTAAAAGAGCGAATCCACCACACTGGAACCTGTTCCTCGCTTCTCTGGGAATAAGAAACTAACTCAACCGCCCTCTTGACAAAGGGAAAATATTAGTGTGGGAGGTGTGCAGTGCGGACTTCCCGGAGGACAAAACAATAGAAGAAGTTTCTCGCTTCGCTGGAAGACAAGACTTCGCCACGCCTAACTCTATCGATCGGTCAAGTCTATGAGTTGTTCCTGGCTTGGAGAAAAAGCATCAATTGTGATCGGAATCACCAAAGAATTTTGATTCTTCAAGCAGGCAAAGTTTTTCCTGCTCTTGTGAGTCGTCCCAAAGACTTATAGCCTAAGCATGAAGCAATGCGACAACTTAAGGGGGCTGAGTGGCAGAGCGGACAAAGCGTTTGCCTCTCGCACCAAGGTCCCTGAGCTCGATTCCGAGGCGAGGCCACATTCATTTGGGGCGCAGCCGCGGAGAGAAGGCTTGGGGCTTGTCGTGCAATTTACGCCCTTGAGGACCAACCTCCAAGGCACAGTGAAAGTGTACACTGCCTGACGATGAGAAAGTCAGAGCAGATGTACACACCTGTGTGAGACTGTGCCTGCGTACAGTATCTGTGTTCGTGTGTGCTCAGGAGTCAGCGAAATGGGCAGAATTGCCTCCTCGCTGGCTGCGGGTCAAGTGTCACCAAATAATGTGCCATTGCCCGCAGCCCTCCAGCTTATATTATTTTGCGACAACTTAAAACCTAAAGGAGGCCCACATAGGGTAATACTATATTTACCTGGCAAAAAAGTCTCCACAAACGAGTTAACGCTTAAGTGTCTATCAATGACACTTTGTAACGAACCTCCTCCTAGACGGTTGCCAACTGGGATGAGAGACCAACACCAAAAGAGGCCGAATTTTCCCACGATGGTCATAGCAGGCTAAAAATTATCAATTTCAATTTTCTGTTCTTATAAATAGGAAAAAACCTGTCTTTGTCCTATCTCTTTAGTGCACTTTTCTCGCAGTCAGAGCTCAGTTCTTTAATTCTTCGTCTATGGCCATAAACTAAAAATTGACAACTTTACTGCTTGGGGTATGTTGCTGTAGTAGTGCTTCGATAGTTAAATCGTGAGGCAGTACAGAGTCGTGAAGCGAAACTACGCCGTCGGCGGGAGACATCGGAGGAGCGTAAAATGTATTATTTATAAAGTCGTCAATTAAAATTTACATTTTTAATGTTTCTTAAAATACTAAACTTGGTTAGCTGCTACAAAATATGTTTTATTGACTAAATGAATACTTTTTCATTGTCTTCTAGTTTAAGGTCCCCAAAGGGGGCACGAATTGCTAGTTAACATACTATAACTGATATTGCCAATTTTTGCTGTGAAAATGAAACACTGATAATGCTGCTTCTGATTGGATTCTATTAGAGCGTAAAAATAAGACTCGATCGATAGTTAGATTTCACTTATAGTTTCAAAATTGAATAATCATTGAATAATCATACAAAAGTCATTGTATTAGATGGAAATTTTAACATGGAAATTCCGGGGTACTTTAACATACTTTAACATTAAGTTTTATTTAAAAGCTAAAACGAACCGCACACATATTGTAGTACAGTTCGGCACACAATAGTATTACCCAGTTGATGAATTTGACAAGGAAACTATTTCACAACGGACCAGAGAAAAAAATGTTAACTTTTTACTTTTTACTGTTAACTCAAAGGATTGCTGAAGATTATTTCATTTGCGCTCAAGAAATATGTTTTCCTGACTGTTGTTAGTCAGCTAATCTACTGTTATTTGACTTCTTTAGAAAAATATTGAATAAAAGTATTTATCTTTCTTCTCGCAAGATTTATTACTCTATAAGCTGAACTCTAAACAGTAGTTCTAAACTCAAATCGTGTACTCCGTGTCTTCTCGGACTCAGAATTGCGCGCCTCTACCACGGGCACAGCTTATCCAGCTGTTGGAACTCAGCAGTGCTCAGCGCAGCCTTGGCGATGGCATAGCAGACCATGCGGCCCTTGAGTAGCCTGGTTGAGTCGGTGTGGAATCCAAGTCGCAGGCATCGGGGAGCCTCGTAGGGCCCCCAGCGCTGATCAGCCTCAGTAGGCCAGCTCAGATCCGTTCAGGTAGAAGTTGCTCAGGGAAGTGCCTCTGAACACATGCTCCAAGAGAGATGGCCAGCGGAGAGTTGGATGGCAGGACTTGGGCGGACTGGCGAGTCTCTGCTAGGTCCGGGTAAGTCGACACACTCAGAAACTGGTGCTCAACCCAGGCTCGCCCGTCACGATCTCCAAAGGGCATTACTTTCGGCGAACTTTCCATGGGACATTTAAAGAAGGCGTGGTAGCTAGACTGGTACTTTTGCTCCCTCACCACCTTGGCGTAGAAGGAGAAGCTGTTCGGGCTGTCCAGGTAAGTCGAGATCAAGGATCCGCTCCGTGTGTCCACTTCAATGTAGTCATTGTTGGAAATGCCGGGAAAGTTGGCTCCCTGGGCGTCCCTAGTAACGGCTCCATGAGGTGTGGCGTCGTAGGTGCCAGGACTGGCCAGATTGTTGAAGCCCTGCCTGAAGTCGAACAGCACTACAAGCTTGGATCTGGCGTCTTTGGTGTGGCTAACGCACGGATCAGCATTCGGCGAGACGGTCAGAGTGAAGAGGGCGGCCTGCTGCTCGCTGGTGCCAAAGTAGCAGGTGACACCTGTGCGGTACATCACGTTACAGTTAGAATTAGTAGCGCAGTCTACAAAGCAGGTCCGGCGATCGTTGGCGCCCTCCAGCTTGACCAGCTGGTTCAGTTTGTCAGTGGCCGGACACACCGCCAGCTGGTTGAAGCTGGTGCTTTGAGTCAGGGTGGCAGCGCCAAAAGCTATGCAGTAGCTGAGGCACAGCGCGAGCACAGTTGCATTGAACATTTCCGTTTTCTAAGCTCTGGATTTTCTGCAGAAATGCAAAAATGTTTACTGCCTCACGGGATTATATGCGGAATTTAATCTTCTAACTGGCCATCAATTCATTTACGACAGTTCCTGCAGGTGAGTGCTGTTTGAGCAGTTTAAACTAGCTGCCACAGATGGCTAACTGAAGCTGGTTGGGTCCCTGTAGGATCTGTAGACCTGCCTTCCCTCCATTCCTATCTTCCAACAATTGCTTTTGCAGTTTTTCTAACAAATGCTCCCATCGGGTAGTCTCGGCGACATTAATAATTAATGGGGAGTACAAACTACATCTGAGCAGGCCGCAATGAGGAATGAGCAGAGCTACGTTTCCATCGTTTTTTTTATTTGGCACCCAGACCCCATACCGATGCTTGCCTACTGAGCTTTGGGTGCCTAAGATGAGCGAGAAGTTGCGAAGAGTTGACCAGCTGGTTGGTTGCAATTCACTTGAAATTGGCATGAAACTAACTCTACGAGTATTACAAACTCTAGTCAGTTTATGCATTTCAGGAACGCCGCAGAAAACACGGCAATTTTCCGGATTCGTTTTAAGGAAAAGTTAGTATGGGGAAATGCTTTTTAAAAATATATTTCTTTTTCATCAGGCGCGTACCAGTGCGAGCTGCGTCTTTATAGGGCCCTGAAGTATATGCGTGCAGGGGTCGGTGGCAGAGCGGTGTCCCTGTCTCTAGCACTGATGTCCCCGAGCTCGATTCCGCGGCGAGGTCACATTCATTTGAGGCGCAGCAATCATGCAATCTACGCCCTTGAGGGCCAACCTCCAAGGCACATTGACAGTGTGCACAGCCTGACGATGAGAAAGTCAGGGCAGATGTACACACCTGTGTGAGCGTATGCCTGCGTACAGTATCTGTGTGCGCATGTGCTCAGGAGTCAGAATTGCCTCCTCGCAATGGCTGTGGGTCTAGTGTCACTAAATGATGTTACATTGCCCGCAGCCCTTCTGCAATTAGTTATTAACATTATTATAAGTATATAGGGTATTTATTTAATGTACCGTATATAATGCTCCTTGCTTCCTCAATGACAAGTCGTGTTTTCTATGCTTGGATGTGATGCAATCCATGCGCTACTAAACATGTGGAAACTTTTATCTTGGCTGTCAGTGCTGTCACTCAAACCAGAGCTACGTACCTCAACGTCTGTTGTCTTGTTTCAGCAATTTACTGCAACTGCAGCGTTCTTCGATTTACGGCATAATTTTTTTCAACACTTTCTTAGCTGCTACAAAAATGCATGATGACTGTAGCTTAATAGCCACGCGCTTAACCGTAGGAAGATAAACAACAGTTCAAATACCCACTTTTCCTTTTTTTTCTGTATCTCCCAAACTATTCAGCTAATCACCATGAATATCCACAGCATGAGCTACAATTTTCCACTTTATCCGATGAAAAAAACCTTTAAAAGTGCTTAGAATTCGCATTCCAGTGAAATGTATGACATGGCCAAACATGGCCAAATGTCTTTTTACTTTTTTTCTTGCTTCTAAATGCTACATACTGTACTATAAGTAGAGTACGAGCTGCTCAGTGTAAGTATTTTATAGTCCCTCCATCTCATCCATGACCTTCTATACACCTATGAACCGGAACTAGTCAAACTTCATCAGTTTTTTGTTGGATATCTCCTTACTCTCTGTATGCAACGTTCTAGTCTACAATGGACCTTCAGAAACCGGGTCTCATTGCTGGTGGCATCTGTCGGCATTTCGTGAATTCACAATGCAGAAATGGGATAAATAATTAACAAGACTGAGGAACTGGTCCATGGGGAATGACAAGGGACGCCTTGATAAAGACAGTCGGGGAATGGGTCACAGTGTCTATCGGCTGAGGTAGCGTCACAGTCCCGTCAGTAAGTGAATCTCGTGTGTTATTAAATTTCGCTTTTCAAACATCTGCGGCCAAGCTGTTGGCTAGTTTTCAGCTTCACCAAGAAATTATTTACTATTTATAATTATTTTGCCGGAGCTGCGAGATACACTATACAGCTTTTTGCAGTTCTTTGACTCTTTAAAATCCTCATAGACGATAATTCCTTCCCCTCTACGCGCGGGCGACGGGCATTGGGGCGGGAACCTGCCCCCTACCTCCCACCCAATGTGTAGCGAAAGAAAAATGAGAGGCAATCAGCACAGACAGGAAAACTCCGCCTTCAAGACTTAGGCTTCTGTCTTCACAACCAGCACAGTCCGTCTGCTGCACTTTCAGCTGCCTACCTGCACCGGCGTTGTTGGACCTACTAAGATCAGCGAACATGTCTGCGGCAACTATGCCCACAGCAATTGCTGCGACAGGAGCAGTTCTGGTCGCTTGCTTCGTCTGCGCATTAGTGGACTCTACGGGAGCCACTTATCTGGGCGCAGGTAAGTAGACAGATACCACACTCGAGCATATACTAAAATTCTGATATCTTTGTACTTCCTCTCGAAAATCTAACAGCTGAGACCAGTCTGCTGGGCACCAGTCTGCGGCAGATCCAGGACCGCTCGCCGTTCAAATACGTCCGCGATGTCATTCTAGCCGCGGAGGGCGAGACAAAGGCCATCAGCTGTTCGTTTGACAACTTGTACACAACTGGCAAGCACTGGAAGCGGACCTTCTATACACCTGTGAGCACCTGAGATTCTGAACTTTTATTCATTGCGGATCTGACAGTACAGAGTGAGGCTCAGTGCGGATCTGACAGTACAGAGTGAGGCTCAGTGTGGATCTGACAGTACAGAGTGAGGCTCATTGCGGATCTGACAGTACAGAGTGAGGCTCAGTGCGATCTGACAGTACAGAGTGAGGCTCAGTGCGGATCTGACAGTACAGAGTGAGGCTCATTGCGGATCTGACAGTACAGAGTGAGGCTCAGTGCCGATCTGACAGTACAGAGTGAGGCTCAGTGCGGATCTGACAGTACAGAGTGAGGCTCAGTGCGGATCTGACAGTACAGAGTGAGGCTCAGTGCGGATCTGACAGTACAGAGTGAGGCTCAGTGCCGATCTGACAGTACAGAGTGAGGCTCAGTGCGGATCTGACAGTACAGAGTGAGGCTCATTGCGGATCTGACAGTACAGAGTGAGGCTCAGTGTGGATCTGCCAGTACAGAGTGAGGCTCATTGCGGATCTGACAGTACAGATTGAGGCTCAGTGTGGATCTGCCAGTACAGAGTGAGGCTCAGTGTGGATCTGACAGTACAGAGTGAGGCTCAGTGCGGATCTGCCAGTACAGAGTGAGGCTCAGTGCGGATCTGACAGTACAGAGTGAGGCTCAGTGTGGATCTGCCAGTACAGAGTGAGGCTCAGTGCGGATCTGCCAGTACAGAGTGAGGCTCAGTGCGGATCTGACAGTACAGAGTGAGGCTCAGTGCGGATCTGACAGTACAGAGTGAGGCTCAGTGCGGATCTGCCAGTACAGAGTGAGGCTCAGTGCGGATCTGCCAGTACAGAGTGAGGCTCAGTGCGGATCTGACAGTACAGAGTGAGGCTCAGTGCGGATCTGCCAGTACAGAGTGAGGCTCAGTGCGGATCTGACAAGACTAACTCAAACGCCTTGCAGGTGATGTGGTTTGCGTATTCACCCGAGACATCCGGTCAGCCAGCCAAGGAGGAGGCCATTGTAGACGGCACTGTGCTGAAGTTAGATAGCGGTCGCCTGTTCGCCTACAAGCTGCTGAATCCAATGTCCGCTGCCCCGAGCAGCATACTCGTGCTGGAGAATGTGCCAGCCCAGTTGAGCGACACCTACTTCATATGCCGGACAAGCCTGCACCTGGCCAGCGTGCAAGCTTTCTACCTGCGAGTTGTCAGTGAGTTCAGTGATTGAGGCGATGGGACAATGAGACTGGTAAGAGGGGTGATGGATTGCTGATGGAGATGATGGATTGCTGATGGAGATGATGGATTGCTGATGGAGATGATGGATTGCTGATGGAGATGATGGATTGCTGATGGAGATGATGGATTGCTGATGGAGATGATGGATTGCTGATGGAGATGATGGATTGCTGATGGAGATGATGGATTGCTAAGGGAGATGATGGATTGCTGATGGAGATGATGGATTGCTAAGGGAGATGATGGATTGCTGATGGAGATGATGGATTGCTGAGGAAGATGATGGATTTCTGATGGAGATGATGGATTGCTGAGGAAGATGATGGATTGCTGATGGAGATGATGGATTGCTGAGGGAGATGATGGATTGCTGAGGAAGATGATGGATTGCTGATGGAGATGATGGATTGCTGAGGGAGATGATGAATTGCTGAGGGAGATGATGGATTGCTGAGGGAGATGATGGATTGCTGATGGAGATGATGGATTGCTGAGGGAGATTCTAGAAAGAAGGGAAGAGAGATGAAGGGAAGGGACACAGTGACAACTCCCAATTCCTTTACGATGCCGCAGAGCCGGTACTGTTCAGCCCTGGCGCGCCCAGCAGCAGCGGCGGCCGGGTGCCGGCGCAGCTCGGCGGTCGAGTGTCTCTGGACTGCCGCACTGGGACCAACTTCCCGCCCGCCTCAGTGCACTGGAGCCGCCGCCTGGAGTACGAGGGGCCTTCAGCTCGACCGCCTGTGCTGGGCTGGGTGCGTGGCACTGGCTTCCTTGTGGCTGGGGGGGTCAGGAAGGCCCTCTGAAGGGTGATCAGCAGGCTAGTGCTGGTACCTACTAACAGTAGAAAGACCGCGCCCCCCCCGAGGAATGATCACAGGGGCTAGTTTACAATAAAGGTATTGTTCTTGAAAAGAATAAGTACTTAGCGGCTCTCAAATTCATAGATAATTTATTACCAATCATACCTGGTCGCCAGGGTCCAGTCTACGAGTTGACCAACGTCTCCATGGAAACGGCGCGATTCATTTTCACCTGTCACGTCAACAACCAGCTGGACGCAGAATGGACCGCAAACTTCCGCGTAGACCTCATCAACGCCACCAAGTGTAAGATTTTATGATTGCTATTGTGTTGCAATAAAGTCCTGGGGGATTCTTAAGCTAACTTCCGGGAACTTTAGGACAAGATGCACTTTACAAATTTTATGAGATGAGCTACTTTTCTTGAGCCCATCCGCTCCGCATCCGCTCCGCATCCGCTCCGCATCCGCTCCGCATCCGCTCCGCATCCGCTCCGCATCCGCTCCGCATCCGCTCCGCATCCGCTCCGCATCCGCTCCGCATCAGCAGCCCGGCCAGGCCCGGTGTCCGCCACTTACAACGGCGTCCGGCCGACATTCCGGACGGGCAATCGGCGGGCCCAGCCCAGGGTCGGCGAAAGTTTCACGCTGGCCTGCAGTGCCCGAGGCGAAGACCTCCAGTTCAGCTGGCTGCGGAACGGCAGCCCGCTGGGACCGTTCGCCGATCCCAACCTGGTGAGTCCAGTGTCAAACTCCTTATCTCTAGATCCAAATCCATCTTTCTTTCCCGCCTCCTCCATGAGAATTTCAGTCTGTGTTTCCTCACTTTCTCCATGAGAGTTTCAGTCTTTGTTTCCTCACTTTCTCCATGAGAACTTCAGTCTTTGTTTCCTCACCTCACCTTCTCCATGAGAATTTCAGTCTTTGTTTCCTCACTTTCTCCATGAGAACTTCAGTCTTTGTTTCCTCACCTCACCTTCTCCATGAGAATTTCAGTCTTTGTTTCCTCACCTTCTCCATGAGAATTTCAGTCTTTGTTTCCTCACTTTCTCCATGAGAACTTCAGTCTTTGTTTCCTCACCTCACCTTCTCCATGAGAATTTCAGTCTTTGTTTCCTCACATTCTCCATGAAAATTTCAGTCTTTGTTTTCTCACCTTCAACATGAGAATTTCGGAATTTCTGTCAATGTTAGCTAATCTCCAGATATTGTCAATTATAACAAGTACACTGATCACACCTGTCGCAGTACATGTTCAGCAGCTCCGTCGGGCCGGAGCACTTGTCGGATCTGATAATCAGAAGGTTTCGACCAAGCGATCGCGGGCGGTACCAGTGCTTGGCCAGGAACGAGGCTGGACGCAGTGGCTTCACGTTCGACCTTAGAGGCAAGTCAATGAGGAAGGAGTGTGCACATCTGCGCTGCCAGTTTCATTGACGGGCAGTGTACACTCTCACAGTGCCTTGGAGGTTGGCCCTCACGGGTGTAAATTGCACGACAAGCCCCCAAGCCTTCTCTCCGCATCCCAAATGAATGTGGCCTCGCCGCGGAATCGAACTTGGGGACCGTTTGCAGCTCTGCCACTCATCCACTTCGGCCCTCATAGGCGTAATTTGCACAACAGGCTGTCACCCAAGCACCTCGGTGCCAGCCACAAAGTACCAGCATCATGACTGTGCATGTGGCCCCTTTGAGTTTAGACTCATTTATTATACCTGTCCATATGACAAGTTGTGTAATTATCGACTCCTCAGACAATTCAGTGACAAGCGAAGACACATCGGCGCCGAGTCGAACAACTCCTGGAAGTCAGCCACGAATCGACGGTGGCGGCGTTGAAGCTCCCAGGCCGGAGCAGCACATGGGCTCCGGCTGGGGCGCCGGCAGCGGTGACGACGAAGCCGATCAGGCGGGCCAGCCGGATTTAGACACCTCGCCGACATCCTCGTCGGTGGACGGTGGCTCCGGCGATCGCCAACCGCTGCCAACGCCGACGCTGACTGCCGCGCCAGCCAGGAGGCGAGTCAGGCGCCACCGATGGAGGACAAGGCGGCTGCTGCCCTAAGACGGCGATAACAAAGACTGATTTTCGAAGTTAACATTCTGAACAGACTTCAAGTTTGGCACAAATTATTTATATTAAATGAAATATCATAATGAGCGAAATATACTGCATTGTTTAATCAAGGGTTACTAGAAGAAGAATGAAGGGACACTTCGTTTCCTAGAAAATATCATTTTCGAAAAAAAACTAAGTATTCTTTTATTCTAGTGGTCGTTGGGTTTAATTTATCACATTCTATCGTTCTACTATTTTCTTACTGACTACTTTCAGCATAAGTAGTGTGTACTGACTTGATAAAACCAATTAAATTAGTTTTTTCTCCGTCTCGCTTCATTATCAAGGCCTCATTGACTCGGCAAGCTGCTATTGGACGGGCTTTTGTTAGGTCCCCATTCTGATCAGCTGTACAGGCCTTCTCCCCTCTGCCCTCTCGCTCTTCTCTCTCGCGTCCATTGTTGCAATAGGCGGAGGCAGCTCTTACCGTGAGCGCCCGCCCCCAAAACCGCCCCACAGAGCATAATAATGAAGCACTGAATCAGAGAAGGTAGAGAAGCCACTTAAAACAAGCGCAACACTCTTCAGCGCATGAACCGGCCTAGTCCAATGTGATGCGACAGCATCCTCTGTGAGCCAAGCTTGCACAGGTGAAGACACTTCAGCCCATAGAACATCCACTGCAAAGCATTCCCTCGGCATGGCTGGTGGCTTGTGCCGTCGGGCGAAGGTCGACCGTCTCTGGCGAGTGTGGTACGCCCTGCTGGTGCTGGCTGTGCACGCGTTTCTGCTGCACGCCAGCTTCCAGCGCTACTCGGCCTTCAGGAGTTTGGCACTGCGCGAACGATGGCCGATGGGGCCGATGAATTTTCACCTGGCCGGTGGCATCGCGGCGGCCCTGCTCCTGCCGCTGTTCCTCTACGCCGCCTTCCTGCCGACTGGCAACTTCGCCGAGGACGGCGAGCAGGTCGGTCGAGACCGGAGCAGCCTACGGGTGGCCACGGCCGAGGTGGCGGCTGCTGCATCTGGCGGCGCCAGCACCTGCCTGAGCCGACTTAGGCGTCACTTCATGCCGTACACCTGCGCACTTCACCTGCTGATGGCGCTGTGCCTGCTGCTGCCACTGCCTGTGCTAGAGGCTGAGGAGATCAATAGGGAACAGCTGGCAAAGGGTGAGCCTTTGGGATCAGGGATGACAGGCAGTAGAATTTGAAATGGGATTCTTGTTTTAAAAATTATTTGGCATAAGTGGGTTTTCGAGATTAGAGGGCATTCGGGATGACAGGGATTCGGGATGACAGGGATTCGGGATGAGAAGGGATTTGGATGAGAAGGGATTTGGGGTGAGAGACGGATTTTGGATGAGAGAGGGATTTTGGATGAGAAGGGATTTTGGATGAGAGAGGGATTTTGGATGAGAGAGGGATTTTGGATGAGAAGGGATTTTGGATAAGAAGGGATTTTGGATGAGAGAGGGATTTTGGATGAGAGAGGGATTTTGGATGAGAGAGGGATTTTGGATGAGAGAGGGATTTTGGATGAGAGAGGGATTTTGGATGAGAAGGGATTTTGGATGAGAAGGGATTTTGGATGAGAAGGGATTTTGGATGAGAAGGGATTTTGGATGAGAGAGGGATTTTGGATGAGAGAGGGATTTTGGATGAGAGAGGGATTTCGGATGAGAAGGGATTTTGCATGAGAGAGGGATTTTGGATGAGAAGGGATTTTGCATGAGAAGGGATTTTGGATAAGAGAGGGATTTTGGATGAGACGGGATTTTGGATGAAAGAGGGATTTTGGATGGGATTTGAGAAGGGATTTGAGAATAGAGGGAAGTCTGGATAACACAGAATGTAGAAAGATAATGGGTTTGGAATCGAATATCTTTATGTGGGACATCATCAAATCACCACAGCATCAAAGTGTCAATGTGGAACAAAAGCCTATTTAATATTAAGTCATCGGTCAATTATTTGCCAGAGCTAAAACAACTATTTTGGTGCAAAACTGCTGAAATACCTTGTACACCTACTGCGAACTGCAATTTTAAACAATTAGTCAATTTCTATTATTATGATAGAAAACATTACACACTGCAAACACATCCTCACTGGGCCGCAGGGTGAATTGCCATAGCTTATTCCCAGCTGTTCAGCATTGTGGCGTCTAAAATCTCCTGAAAAATGTGCTACCCCAGTGCTGCAATCTGCTGTAAAGGGAATCTAAAAGCAAACAGCTGCTTTTTTTTAATCAGTAGCAAAGGATTTTTATATGATGAAGTGAAAATACAGTCCTGGGGTTCTGCTTCCTTCAGGACTGTCACTGACTGCTTGGCTGACTGGCTGAGTGACAAGACCGACTTTTTGCCAGTTTGAGTATGAGACTGGAGCATGCAGAGTTGAGTAGACTCATGCAGCCAGGACTGCATCAGTGTGAAGTCAGTTATTCAGTTCTCATCTTGCCTACATCTTGATAGAGAGAGAGTGACCGAGTGTGGTACTGTGGTTACGTCATTCACTTCCTGAGAACAACCAGAAGAATGAAAGACTGCTGTTAAAACATTTTTGAGCCAGTTTAAACATGCAAAGGAATGTTGGCCAGTTGGTATATTGTAATTGCACTGCAGAGAAAGAATGCCGTCAGGTCACGCCTCACGTAGCACCCACACGCGCAGGCACACGTCAAACACGCTCTGCCAGTCGGCCTTCGTAAATTTTCGGTTGGCAACAACAAAAGCGAATTGTACAGTTCGGTGGTCCATGCCAGCCAGTAGCATTGTGGGTAGCCCACACCTTAATAATCCGAGTTACCTAGCTGCTTGTCTATCGATGAGTCATCGCTACGCATCTGCGCCGCGATTGCCTCAGATTGAGACAAATTTATTCACTTTTTTGCCGAATTCATACACCGAGCATAAACTGCAGCAATCGGGCGAGGGTTTCGCTTTGTGAGTGCATGGCTTATCAATCGTTAGGCGTAGTCCCGGTGTGAGAATATACTCAGCAAACCTTCTATGCAATTCTAATCTATACCAGTACTAAACTGGGTGCTGTGAATCGGGCGCCGGCAGAGCAACTTGTGAGCATAAAAAAGAGTAGAAAAAATTACAACTCTAGTTTTGATTCTGGGGTCAGGACAGAAGTTGAGCAGTTTCATGGACAGTTCCTAGATAAAAAGTTAGCGCAAGAGAAATGGCGACAAAAGAGCTTTTATTGCTTTGGTGAGAAAATATAGAGGTCGAACTTTAATTTCAGCTGCAGCTTGAACCAGCAACCTCGTAAGTGATGATGAGACAGGGGAGAGATGAGACAGGGGAGAGATGAGACAGGGGAGAGCTGAGACAGGGGAGAGATGAGACAGGGGACAGCTGAGACAGGAGAGAGATGAGACAGGGGAGAGATGAGACAGGAGAGAGATGAGACAGGGGACAGCTGAGACAGGAGAGAGATGAGACAGGGGACAGCTGAGACAGGAGAGAGATGAGACAGGAGAGAGATAAGACAGGAGAGAGATGAGACAGGAGAGAGATGAGACAGGAGAGAGATGAGACAGGGTAGAGATGAGACAGGAGAGAGATGAGACAGGGTAGAGATGAGACAGGAGAGAGATGAGACAGGGTAGAGATGAGACAGGAGAGAGATGAGACAGGAGGGCAGGTATTAGAATGAGCGCCGGATTTCGGAGCCTTGCGGCCCCAATCCGGCCTCCATGTCTGAGCCCTTCCCTGCCTTCAAGCATTTCTGAACCCAGCAGGCATTTGTCATCAGTTTCTAATTATTATTCACCTGCCCCCCAGGTTGCAGTGTGGCTGGCATTCAGCTAAAATTTTAGCTCAACGAGGCAGGGAAGCGGAAAACTGCACCGGTTCCCGCACCGGTAATTGTATAGCTGCCGGCCCGACATCGAATCCCGCTGATCCCCTTTGGAGAAGAGGAAGAGGGAGACAGTGACAGAGGAGCCGAGCAGTGCCACGAGCCACACAGAGACTGTAGAGGAGCGGCTGATTATGCAATCGAGACGCAGGCACAACAGGACCGTGTATGGGGATCTGAACAAGAATGGGATCTGGAGTGGAGCGCGTGAGGCCTGTCCCCTCTCCCCTAGTGTGGGACGAGATTAATGACACTGACTATATTTCCCTAAGAGCCTACCGGGCTGTGTTGGTGGTCGGGTTGCTTCGCTAACACCTTGGGTCGAAAGCTTTGTTCTGCCCAACTTTCCTTTAGGACTGTGCGAGCATTGTAAAGGCAGTCGAGAATCCTCATAAATGTTGGAGATGGGAGGGCAATGCTAGGCATTATCAGATTCGCGCCATCAGCACAACTTTGCCTCCGGAATAACTTTGGCGCCAATAATAGCTCACACAATCACTAGCTTTTCTAGAGTTTTATGGTGCATTCGTGATTTCTGCTAGGTTCTATAATATATTTATAACTACAGGCAAGTCAGATATATCTTATAATAATAAAAGCTGCATTCTGTTTAAAAAGTCACATTTGGATCGGGCAAATCAATAAGCGCTTCGACCTAGCTTTTGGACAATCAAAGCATGACACACTGCAAATAGCTTAGTACTAACTTCAGCTACGTTTTTTATTCAAAATTTGAGGTAAAGAACTTGTTCAAGGTGTTGAAGCTTGGCTTTCCCAGGTGTTGAAGCTTGGCTTTCCCAGGTGTTGAAGCTTGGCTTTCCCAGGTGTTGAAGCTTAGCTTTCACAGGTGTTGAAGCTTGGCTTTCCCAGGTGCTGAAGCTTGGCTTTCCCAGGTGTTGAAGCTTGGCTTTCCCAGGTGTTGAAGCTTGGCTTTCCCAGGTGTTGAAGCTTAGCTTTCCCAGGTGTTGAAGCTTGGCTTTCCCAGGTGTTGAAGCTTGGCTTTCCCAGGTGTTGAAGCTTGGCTTTCCCAGGTGTTGAAGCTTGGCTTTCCCAGGTGTTGAAGCTTGGCTTTCCCAGGTGTTGAAGCTTGGCTTTCCCAGGTGTTGAAGCTTGGCTTTCCCAGGTGCTGAAGCTTGGCTTTCACAGGTGTTGAAGCTTGGCTTTGTCAGGTGTTGAAGCTTGGCTTTCACAGGTGTTGAAGCTTGGCTTTGTCAGGTGTTGAAGCTTGGCTTTCCCAGGTGTTGAAGCTTGGCTTTCACAGGTGCTGAAGCTTGGCTTTGTCAGGTGTTGAAGCTTGGCTTTCCCAGGTGTTGAAGCTTGGCTTTCACAGGTGTTGAAGCTTGGCTTTCCCAGGTGTTGAAGCTTGGCTTTCACAGGTGTTGAAGCTTGGCTTTCACAGGTGTTGAAGCTTGGCTTTCCCAGGTGTTGAAGCTTGGCTTTCACAGGTGCTGAAGCTTGGCTTTGTCAGGTGTTGAAGCTTGGCTTTCCCAGGTGTTGAAGCTTGGCTTTCACAGGTGTTGAAGCTTGGCTTTCCCTGCCCCAAATCTGTCTCTACCACTAATATCTGTTCTTCTGAACTTGTCCCTCCAAACTACTCAACGTCTTCCTCCGAACCACTCATTCGCTTTGAATTTACGAGTAGTTGCGACACAAAACAATAATGATGTCAAAGGCTCGATCCTTATTACTTTTCTGTGGAGTTAAAATCTTGAGACTGCGCCGATGGCCCAATTTTCATCGTCTTCCTGTCTCTATCTGTCTGTCTTCCTATCAGTTTTTTTTCTTTGCCTGTCTACAAGGCTTTTGATCGGACTCAGACTCAATAAAATTCTTCAGTCCAGGAAATTGCAAGGAAGTCCTCATAATGAATCCTCAAGCAAGCGGGTGACTGCATGTTTTATGACAGCTTGGGGGATTTAAATTGCAAGGTCACAGTCTTGAGTGCGGGTCTGGGAACTGTTCGCAAATTCCTAGCAAAGCTGAGCACCCCTATTCTCAATTTACCCCCGTTCCTCTGTACTCTGAAGAACGCAGAACCTGGTGAGACGACTTCCCGCCAAACCCATTTTTTGCGGACCAGAATAGTACTGGCTGTCGGTCCTATTCATTGACAATGAGCAGACAGGCAAATCTGATGCACTGCTTGAAGAAAAGCTTCTCAACTTCCGTTAAAGCTTATTAAAATTTGAATATTTCAGTTTATTAGAAAGCTGAATAAATTATCTACAGATTTTTAACGCGATGCCTGTAGATGACACCAATGAAATTTGGAAATGAAATCTGTCTGGAAATCTGGAAAAAAACATTTTCGATTTTTTAAATCTTCCTTTAATCACAGCTCAAAACAGGTAGACGCACCAGCTTCAGCTAAAATGTTAACAATTTATTAAGCTCTCTAATTAAAACAAACTTAAAAAACTGTGTTGTGCGCCCCTTTTGGAATACTAATGAAAAGGTAGAGGGTCTCTGCCCCGGCATTTTTGTGAAAATTGTATAAGAGTAAATTAGGGGTACGGGGGAGTCAAGCGTTGGAATTTTATTGAAATGGGGTAGCGTTCTCCCCTCATGAGAGGGAGTCAACTTTTTAAAGGGGAGTGCATAAATTTCCCCTTCCATCATAAAAATCTGGGGGGGTAGGAGGAGGGAGTAAGTCTCCAAAACTTTCTCTGCATCCCCCCACACAATGGCATCGCTTGAATAGCAGAGAATTCGGGGTTACAGCTTGGCGGGGCGGCCGACCTTAAAACTGTCAGCCATGCCGGTAATTCCAGCGGCTGTTGTTCGGCTGTTACCGGGCGGGCTGCATCGCATCACTGTCAGCGAGGAGGCTGACGATCAAGAGCTATATGACTGGCGCTGGGGATCATCTACTATAAGGAATCGGCGGGGAAGAATTTCAGATGCGAAAGGGGATTAACCAGCCCGCAGTCCGTGGGGATTTTATCCCACTCGTCCCAGACAATCATAGAAAGGCTGAAGAACTTGGGCATTTAGCAAATCCGCGGCTCCTTTGCCGGGCACAGAAGAGAGTGAAGGGGATGAGGTGGTTTGCTGTAGTTTCAAGACAGTTCGCTTTCTTCATGAAACACAAAGACGCATCACAAAGACTGTTGCTGGTTAAGCAGCACGGCTGTGGAATCAATAGGGTGAAATCTGTGAATCAGCAGGGATTTTTCCTTCCTGGGCAGACGTGAAGCTGATTTGGTGGTTCTGACTAGCCCAGTAGCCACCCGGGTGTGTCCGAGTTTTTGAACTTCAAACCTCTTTAGTCTATGACATGGATTCGAACTCTGCACCACAGACCAGGTTTGGCGCACCGATTTGGACTTCGTCATCCGGCCGTCAGCCACGTCGACTCACGTCGTCTCGACGGAGGTTTTCAACCTGGTGCTGGCGCTGGCTGTTCTAACGGTTCGTTATCCGTCAGTGTTCTGGTTCTCGAACCGGGTGTTCTCAATGCTGTTCTCAGTTGTCCTGTGCGCCTGCGGCCTGCACACTTTCCTAGCCTACGAGGCCACATCGGTGCTGTACAAGGCGGTGGCTGCGAACTCCGTGGAGTCGCCGGTGGCCAACCTCCCGCCGGCTGTCGTTCTGGGGCTGGACGCGTTCGGCTCTTTGCTGCTGCTGCTGGCCAACGCTGCGTTCTTCGAGTTCGGCTATGCTCAGGTTTGAGGCCTATGCTCATTTTGATTTGAGGAGGATGTGGAGTTACGGTTACAATGGAGATTAGAGTGTCACTTTTCCAGAAAATTGAGATGTGCTATCCCAGGTAATGAAGCTGGGCTATCCCAGGTAATGAAGCCAGCTGCGTTATCCTTCATTTAACTTCACTCCGAATCCCCCATTCAGGTGCTGACCAACCTCCGCAAATATCGGCACTACCTGCAGCTGGAGGCTCCGTCATCAGGCAGCAGCGACCGCTCCAACGGCAGTAGCAGCGGCAGCAGCATCACCGCGCCCTGCTACGTGAGCAATGCACCGCAGCTGTTCGGAGTCCTGCTCATGCTGCTGGCAGTGCTGTGCAAGGCGCCAGTGCTCTGGGACTGGGTGGGCCTGTACCGCTCACGCCAGGAGCCAATTCTCCTGGCCGCTGCGGTCTCCGTCGGCGTCTGCCTTCTGCTGTGGGTGGCCGCCTGGCTGGCGCTCTGCTGCCGTCCCGTCTGGCAGTTCAACATCCGACTGGAGCTGGAGTTCCCGAGCAAGATCTCGCCGGATTACCAGCACCAGCAGCCGGGTCAGCCTGGGGGCTCGTCCTCCACAATGCCGCTTGAGCACAGGTCGCCGCCGAGCTTGTCCAGCTCGGACCTGAGCAAGAAGAGCAACCAATACGTGTTTGTGCAGCAGCGCGGCTCCGCCGAGATGCAGCCGGTGTCCATGATCCCGACTGTCTCGGAACAGGTGGATAACGCTAGCGAGAGCTCTTACACCTGCGGCGGCGCCAGTGGCACCTTGGACAGGCAGGCCGGGCTGGTCAAGTACCAGGTGCGCAGAAACTCCGCTCAGCTGGGCGCCTCAGCTGCCGCCAGCGGCAGCCTGAAGCGCAACGCCCTCCTGGCGCGCAGCCGCAGCAACAATCGAGTCACCTTCAAGGACCGGCACGAGACGATACCGGGCTCGCCCGGTTCCAGCCAGAACACCTCCTCGGACAGCGGCATCGAAGCCAGCCGGCTTCCGGGACAACAGCAGCCGACGGGCTCGGCAGTGACCTCGCTGCAGATCAGCCTCAACGACGACTACGCGAGGGTGAACAAGCAGCCCCGGGCGCCCAGCCGGCAGAGCAACTACGAGGACTACCCCATGCTGGGCTGCCTGTTCGGCGGCCAGGATGTCTCGGCAGGCGCCTCGGCGGACTACTACCAGCACCACCACACGGACCCGTACGGGAGACCGCTGCCCGGCGTTCCCGTTCCGCCGCCGCCGCCTGCTGGCTACGGAGCCACCGCCTCTGCAATGGGCGACCCCTACGGAGTGCCGGACATCCTGCTCAGCCGCAGCCCCTTCGCCAGCCTCAGCAGGCAGTCAGCGAACAAGCCCGACCACTTTGACCACTACGAAATGCAGCAGCAGCAGCACCACCTGAGGTCCGGCTCCTTCCCGTCTCTGCCGCAGCCGATGCAGACAGGTGACCAAATTGAGGGCCTCTGCAGTCAGGTGTGACCGCGGTGCCCCCCACCGTCTTTCAGACCTGCGTGTTGCTCTCGTGCCCCGAGTACTCGAGTTGTTTTCCTAGGGGCTGCGCCTCTCCCAGATGACATTGTACACGATGTGGCCCTGAGAACATCGATCCGCTTTGTTATCACCTGCCTGTCCCTCTATTGTAGTTTTTACAGACCACCCCGTGACTGTGGACTCACTCACTAATTCTACGCTTGTCTCTCACCTTGTGCAACAGGCCTTCATTTTCTTCCCACTCTCATTGTGAGCCTTTCCCCGTCTCTCTAGACGTTTCTCTTGTGCCGTGCTCTAATTGTTCTAATTGGCCCTCAATAAGCTTCGCCGTACCACATCCCAATGTATGAAATGCCCTATTCTATCATTCTCTCCTGTTTGTGAAGAAAAGTATTTATATTCGCTTGAATGATTGTAGGGGAACATGTGTAAATTTCTGAATAACTGTGTGAGCTCTGTCTGCTCTCCTCTGACATGCAGCGCTCTCAGCCTTTGTTTTGTAAATTTTACTCCTTTTTATGCTTCTGTTATACCTTTGTGCTTCTGTGTGTACGTACAGGTGCGAATTGTGTAATTTAAGCCACTCTGTTTGTGTTTTTAGCTTTTTTTAGCTTCGTGGCACAAGAAATCAACCCTTTGTCAGCGCTCATTGACTAGAAATTGCCGTCGGTTCTGCGTATTAATGAAAAATAAACTTGTCCATATTTTCAGTAGTGGCGCACACATTGGCAGTCGATGAGAATCTGTGAGTACATTTTTTCTTTTAACTTCGTGCGTTGCAAGAGTGCAGAGGAAGTACCCGATCCCACCTCCCGCAACCAGGTTCATCAACACGCGAGCAAATGAAGTGTTTCCATATGCTGTTCCCGACCCACTCGGCCCTCTCAACTGGGCATTTTTTGCACGAGTGTTAGCACTATTTTTTCTATTGCCTGTCATTAATTCACTGCTCAGTGCAAACATGGGGGCTACAGGCCCACTGTAGTGGTAGGCTATAGGGCGAAGGCGAGAGGTGCTAAAAAAATCTCTTATCCCATTTGCGCCTCATGGGACTGGGGTATGTTTCCCTTTGCTTAAGCTGTCTGCACACCTGAGTAGAGCAGTTTGGCTGGATTGTCTCACTCACTCACTCTCTGGGTGAGCGGGCGGAAATAATCGATTTCTTGGTAGATTTCGGTCTTCTGTCGTTCGTTCGGGAGGGCCTCCTGCGTTGCGCGCGCGCCTGAACTGCGGGGTCAGGCACGGACAAACATATTCGCCAATGTGTTTGTACCTCCTTTGTCTTTGTTCTTTGCCATGCATGCAGTCTAGATTCCACAGGTTATAACTAAATTCTTACTGCTTTGGACTCGTTCGATCCATAAGCTCTTTGATATTCGGTTTTTTATACAATGGGATAATAATTAAATTAACAGTCGCATGTGACTCACCCACCCCCCAGACGGAGGAAAGCGATTTAAAACAAACCCATTCTGACTGGGTGACCCGTTATTTAAGACTGAAGAATTTTCTCGAACTAATTAATGAGATGGCGAGCTTTAAACTGAAAACTCAGGCTCACCTGTCACACAACTCAAATTCGCTTGACTAATTAGTGCAGCTCAATGCTTTGCTACCTTGGCTGTTCGAATGACTTTTTGAACTTCATCTAAAAAAGTCTAGCATGCGATTTTAGGCTGTCTTCAGCCGATTCTGACCTGGATCTTCTTTGTTCAGTGCGGATCAGTTTTTCGAACAGTAAGCTTATTGCAGGTGTGCTGACCCGGATTGAACCTTATGTACGAGTAGATAAGTCTTGGCCACTTTAACTCTGACTAAACTGTGTTTTAATGAGTCACTCGGGGTCGCACTCCCCGGCTCTCACCTGCATTCACGCCCAACTTGCGACCCCTCTCTCTTTCACGCAAAAATCTGCTTATTTCACGCGTGTGACAGGTATCCAGATCTGAGTGCATTGCTCCCATCTATTGCTTCCTTCGTTTCGTGACTTCGCAACACAGTTGTTATCGACTATTTATCTTTATTCTTTGTCCTCACGTTTAATTCTTTAGGCCTACCCATGAACTCCACTTTATGACGTCTCAGTCTCTTAGTGACCCGTTTTTAATCGCTCCCATCCTCTCTTGCCTATATAGTATGTTACAGCACTGCAAATGTTACACTATACAGCTTAAGCTATCCCATTGTTTTACAATCGCCACCACCGTACCGCAGAGCAAAGCAGAGATAATCAGCAGTTGCATGCGGCAGCTAGCCTCTGCCAGGTTTTGAGAACACATGACATACGCAGCGATGAAACGGCCTCTATATAAAATACTGCCTATTCCACTCCCAAACGATTGACTCACAGCGGCTGGACCTGAAATTGGTACAGGCGCTGGCGGCGGCGGCCACCCTTTGAGCGGAACAAAGGCCTCATGAATATTTAATGAGGCCCAGCAGATGCAATAGAGTTGGAGGGCCACGCCTAGGATGCAGTTCAAAGGGGACCTATCCGGAATCTGCCACGGCAGCTGAGTCCGTTTCTGTCACTCTCACCTTGTCTTCCGTCATCCTCGACGGCTATTCAAGAAATTTTCTTCTTAGTAAAATAATGCAGCAAATTTCAATGGCCGGAACAAAGACTGTTTTGGAGTTTCTGGACTGCGCAGAGTCTATTGTGTTTCAGAAGAAGCAACAGCTGTTCGGCTTGAGCAAGTGCATGGCTCTGCTTCAATGGAGGCTCGCTGGGTGTCACTTACCTGCCGGCAAACAATTAGTTCTCTTGTTCAGGCGCCGGTCTTGATTTAGCTGGAAGCAGCTGGAAGCAGCCACTAACGGTTTGGTGACACTGCTGACTTCCATATCAGCACAATAGCTATGGGAGAAACAGGTGCTACCAAAAAGAGGAGGAGCAAGAGAAGTTTCGCATATTTTCACCTGAGCAAACTGCCCGCCCGCTGTGCTGCCTAAGTTCATTCTCAACTTTAAAAAATTGCAGGACACTTCCTATAAATATTATTAGCATACAAAGATTTGTTCAGAAAAATGATTTATTTACACCTGTAGGTACGCCAATTGATGAACGTACAATTGATAGAGTGAAAGAGGGAGAGATGAGAGTGATATGGGAAAGATGAGAGTGATATGGGAAAGATGAGAGTGATATGGGAAAGATGAGAGTGATATGGGAAAGATGAGAGTGATATGGGAAAGATGAGAGTGATATGGGAAAGATGAGAGTGATATGGGAAAGATGAGAGTGATATGGGAAAGATGAGAGTGATATGGGAAAGATGAGAGTGATATGGGAAAGATGAGAGTGATATGGGAAAGATGAGAGTGATATGGGAAAGATGAGAGTGATATGGGAAAGATGAGAGTGATATGGGAAAGATGAGAGTGATATGGGAAAGATGAGAGTGATATGGGAAAGATGAGAGTGATATGGGAAAGATGAGAGTGATATGGGAAAGATGAGAGTGATATGGGAAAGATGAGAGTGATATGGGAAAGATGAGAGTGATATGGGAAAGATGAGAGTGATATGGGAAAGATGAGAGTGATATGGGAAAGATAAGAGTGATATGGGAAAGATGAGAGTGATATGGGAAAGATGAGAGTGATATGGGAAAGATGAGAGTGATATGGGAAAGATGAGAGTGATATGGGAAAGATGAGAGTGATATGGGAAAGATGAGAGTGATATGGGAAAGATGAGAGTGATATGGGAAAGATGAGAGTGATATGGGAAAGATGAGAGTGATAGCGTTAATCGATAAAATTTAGTGATTATTGGTATGCAAAGATGAGATATTTGTTTACCCTGTAGGAACGCTAATTGATTCTAAATTAAGATGAGATTTGGATTAAAAGGTGTCAGACTAGTTTTCAGTCAAACATAAATTAGATTACGAACGAAAGTATAGAATTTCCTGTTCTGATGTTCTTCCAAGCGTTAAAGAAGCTCACTTGTTTTAGCGCAGAGCTTTGTTTGAGATCAGCACTGCCACGTGTACGCAGTTTCTGGCATAGTCTCAACAAATGCTTGGAGTGACTCACCGGGTGTGTGTGTGCATTCTGTATGCAGACTATATTGGATTTCAGAGTAGGGGCTGCTACAGCGCACACCCATTGTCGGCCTTCGATAAGATTATAGTAGGGAAAGGGTGTCTACAGCAGCGCGCTGCCACCCGCCATGCTAATCCCCTTGTTTTACATGCCAAGATGGCCTGAATTTTTGTTTCTTCTTGTCTGTTCCGTGTATTAGAATTAAATTTCATGAAGATTATTCCTGTCTGTCTGCTTGATGAATCAAGGTAAATCCTTGATCAAAATAAAGAAACAATTGGCAGGATTAGAATACTCTTAGGAGAATAATGCCCAGTACTATGGAATGCTGGCACTGCAAAAAGTTGCTCAACAACATTGATTAAGAAGTCTGCCGCACAATGTCTGAAGCGGCTTATTTCTTTCTCCAGTCTGCTTTAGATCAGGCAGCGTGACTGGATTAATGTGGGATCCGAAAGCAGCTGACTCCGCATCCTCACTATCAGTTGGGATGGAGACAATGGGATGATTGAAGCCTTCCACAGCGGCTGTGTCTGCTCTCATCTCAGAAATCCGGAAAGCAAGATGGGAACAAAATAGAAGGTGGAGAGGGGATGCACTCAGATCACTCACACTCTCCCTTTTTGCTCTCCATGAAGTAATTTCGGTTGCCATGCCAACCTATTGTGCTAGGCGCATTCAATACACATTATGCCGGAGGTGCTATTATCATGCGAGGGAATTTTCCCGACATTGTTGGCGACAGATACGGAATAAAATATATCGGAAATATACCAACAGGACACTGGACACCATTGTTATCATCCATTATCATCCCGTTACTTAACATTTCATAATATCACTGTAATGACTTTTCATCCGAGTTCATCCCACCCATTCCATCCAACCCCACCTATTCCATCCCATCCCACCCATTCCATCCAACCCCACCCATTCCATCCAACCCCACCTATTCCATCCCATCCCACCCATTCCATCCAACCCCACCAATTCCATACCACCCCACCCATTCCATACCACCCACCAATTCCATCCCATCCCACCCATTCCATACCACCCCACCCATTTTATCCAACCCCACCAATTCCATACCACCCCACCCATTCCATACCACCCCACCCATTCCATACCACCCCACCAATTCCATACCACCCCACCAATTCCATCCAACCCCACCAATTCCATACCACCCCACCCATTCCATACCACCCCACCAATTCCATACCACCCCACCCATTCCATACCACCCACCAATTCCATCCCATCTCATCTATTCCATCCCATCCCATCCCATCCATTCCATACCACCCCACCTATTCCATCCCATCTGACCCATTCCATACCACCCCACCCATTCCATCCCATCCGACCCATTCCATACCACCCCACCCATTCCATCCCATCCCACTCATTCCTTCACATCCCACCCATTCCATCCCATCCCACATTCCTTCATTCCATTCCCTTCCATCTCATCCCTTCTCATCTCATCCCATCTCATCTCATCCCATCCAATCTGATCCCTTCTCATCTCATGAGAATTTCTCCTCATCTCATCTTGCAATAAACCATGAGTGTGCTTTTTGGCCTAGATTAGGAAGCAGTTTGATAATGATAGCAAGCAAAAACGTTTTCCTCTTACCTTGTCCTATTTCTGGCATGCAAATTAATATTTTAAAGCGTGTTTCGCAGACCTGTGCAGAAGCAGATAGCGACTTGGTGCCTTTGGCATTGCATATTTTTCTCTCCACCACTCGAACAAGCAAAAACACTGAAAATCAGAAGAGCCTGTTTAAAAGGCCCCCTCCTTGATAAGTGACCCTCTTGGGACAATATTCGGCCTTGGGAACTTAAAATGGGAAATACACAAACATCGATTCTATTAAGTAATGATCGATCACTGTCCCGAAGTTGTTTTTTTAACCTGTGTGCTAGGTAAAAAGGCGAGTTAACAATGAACCCCGCGTTGAAAGACCATTGCTGTGTGCTAAATCTTTGCGAACATGGAAACATTTTAATAGTTACTTCAATCATTGACACGTTCTCACCTACATGCGATCAGAAATTCTCACCAAGTACTGCTAACTGCCGCGCCTTCCTAATTGGACCTCGTTAGATGTGTCCACTATTTTTTTTTCCCCGTTCACCTTGGATGTTCACGCGCACGCTAACCTTGGGATTAAAGTGTCAGGATTTGATGTTTAGGCGGATATGAACAATTTAAAATTGCATCTCTTGATTTTAATAAATCAATCGAAATTCTCACGTGTGTCACGTCGACTCATAAAAACCGCTTATTATGTGCTCAGAATTTCTCGGATCACCTGCTTAGGTCCTCGCAATGTTTTCAATTCAAAGGCATACGAGTAATACGACCTGCGCCTTCATTTCCCCTGCTTATCGTGTATAAACACGGGAGACTTATAGAGCCGGATTAAAGCTATACTGACCTAGCACAATCTCTATTCCCCATCAGTCTAAATGACCTCACCCTGAATCTCTCTCTGCAGCGTCTCAGTTTTCCTTTACCTTTGGCCGCCGGGAATGACTCACGGGTACGCGGCACCTGCTCAGAGCAGAGCAGGGCTCAAGGTGAGTCTCAGCTGTGTGCTGTGTACATCCGCCCACTCCAGAGACCGATTTCAACCGCTGAAGTCAGCTCAGACACCCAGATCGGCTCCTGCATCAACTCAGTCAGTTTTCTCGCCTTCCTTCTCATCTCATTCTGTCTCACCTGCACGTGTTCGTCAGGCCGGAGGTGAGGTTGGCAGCTAATTACTCGATACACTTTTCCCCCAGTCTCGTCCATCTTTCTCAGTGAATCATGGGCGTGGCTCAGACAGGTTGCGAGGTCATTGCTCACACAAAGCCCCCGCACACCCGGCAGTGCTTTTGCAGACGATCGTTAATGATTTACTAGTAACTAGTGTGACTAAGTCTATGATGTAGCGTTCGCTCCAGCAACCCTCGCATACCACCTTGCCAAGGTGATACAATTGAGTCTGTGAACTCACTCACTAACCGAACTGGAGCAGATTTTTAAGCGCACACTTGGAACGCGTTTGGAAGGACAAAGCTGATTTTATTCAGGATGGAAAAGTTCCAATTGATTGATGGGTGCAAATGACCGTCTTCATCAGCACTTTTCCCACAACGGAGATCCGTGTGAAAAAAAGTGGGAGAAATTCTCTTCCGGCTGACCAGCCTAAGCTGATGAATAATAAATCCTGCAGAGTGGACCTCACTAAGTTGAACTGTTCGTCTATATGAACTTATATAGGCCTGTCTTACAGGTAATGTTCGCATTTGCTGGGCAAGATAGGTACAACTTTAACCAGTCCTTGGGTGCATATCGGTTCGTTCAAGCATTGAGCTGCTTATTAAAACTACTCAAAGGTAGGCGTAGGTCTTCGCAGTAGCTGAGTGCTCAAGTGCGCATGAAAAATGAATGAGGCTAGATTTGGCTTAGCAACTAGTCCTAGCAACGGAAGGCTGCGGGGTTCATTGTGCCGCAGTGTGGGTGGCATTTCAAATCCAAGTTGGAGTTGCACTTCTAATATCGAAGGTACAGGTTATTTTCCAGGTATACAGCTTTCCAGGTTTCCAGGTATCAGAGGTGACTGCTAGTTATTAAAAACGGTTATCCTTACTACTCTAGAGTCTATAGATTACTATAAGTAAAATCCCATGAGATTACCTGTCTACTAAGGTGAGCACCTATCTGACAGCTGATAATTGGCACATCGACCCCTGCAGAGCTAGGATAAAAGAAAATCAATAATGAGAAGTGCTCAACTGACTGCTTGGGCATTCAGACAGGACTGTGGGGATTTGATACAGTTGAAGAATGATGAAAGTACTTTTATTTATTTGAGCATTGACAAAGCTTGGTCAGGATTTTATTTCGAAATTACCAATGGCAATCAACAATTACCTTCTGGACAAGTAGTCAAAGATTGACAGCGATGGAGTGACAAACGGAGTGATCAACTCAGGGAGTGATCACCTCAAGGAGTGATCAACTCAAGGAGTGATCAACTCAAGGAGTGATCAACTCAAGGAGTGATCAACTCAAGGAGTGATCAACTCAAGGAGTGATCAACTCAAGGAGTGATCACCTCAAGGAGTGATCACCTCAAGGAGTGATCAACTCAAGGAGTGATCAACTCAAGGAGTGATCAACTCAAAGAGTGATCAACTCAGGTAGTATCTATGAGTGATGGTCAAGGTGTGAAAATAACAAAGTGACAGAAAGTGAGTGCTGAAAGAGTTTTACACGCAAGAGATTAACTCATAAAATAAGAGATACACGAATGATATCTAATTTTACTTTTTTTTCAAGTTTATCCTATTATTCAGGATATTAATTGAATATTGTTCTATTGAGCTACACTGCAATTTCACAGACAGGTAGGTTTGAGAATAGTTTCATAAAATTAAATCCAAAGATAAGCTTTTGTGCTTCGATTCCCCCTGGCCACAGTTAGAGCATGGAAACAATAGGACAATTGACTCAACTGGCACAGCACTCAGCTGAGCTCATTGCCGCGTGATCCTCAGAAACGTATTACTCACCAGGCCTCTCTGTGCTGCTTGAGAAAATTCTGGCGCTTTATATTTGGCCTTCAATTACTGAGCCGCTTTTTTTAAATCGTGCCTCACAACTGAACGCCCCTGCCTCCCTGTTCCTCTGCTGTAGTGTCACATCGTCTGTCTGTATCCACTTTGAGATCTACTGCTCAATTTTATTTTTTCTGAGGGTGGAGAACAGCTCTACACAATGCAGCTTTAGGGAGCGGCCTTCCGCTCATAAGTGAGCAGTCCTGTTCAACGCTATGCAAATAGCTGCTCAAATCTATCTGGTTAACATTACGGAACATAAGAAACTATTGTGAGCAGCACTAAGCAGTGAGCAATAAGCAATGAGCAACGAGCCTGTACCACATATAGCACCTATAGCAAATCACGTATACCTGTATCAGGTATACGGGATCTTGTAAGCAAAGATCAATGTAATTCAAGTACAGTGGCTGTTACAAAACCGAAAGTGCATTAATTAATATTTGTGTGAGGGAAAAGGATGAGGTTGTGGGGCGACATACTAAGGGGCGGCTAGACAGTATTGATTTTAATATATAGATAAGACTTACTGTCTTACTGTGGATAAACAAAAAAATAGATAAAAGGGAGAGACAGACTGAGAAATACAGGTGGAAGAGACAGGCATGGAGAGACAGAACAGACAGGGGGAGACAGAACAGACAGGGAGAGACAGACCAGACTGGGAGAGACAGAACAGACAGGGAGATAGAACAGACAGGGAGATAGAACAGACAGGGGGAGACAGAACAGACAGGCAGAGATAGAACAGACTGGGGGAGACAGAACAGACAGGGAGACAGAACAGACAGGCAGAGATAGAACAGACTGGGGGAGACAGAACAGACAGGGAGACAGAACAGACAGTGAGAGACAGAACAGACTGGGAGAGATAGAACAGACTGGGGGAGACAGATCAGACAGGGGGAGACAGAACAGACAGGGGGAGACAGAACAGACAGGGAGAGATAGAACAGACAGGGAGAGACAGACCAGACTGCGGGAGACAGGAAGAATGGTCACTGCACGGTAAAGCATGAGATCATGAAACAAATAAGGAACAGTTTGGCTGCGGCAGACAGCCAGCAGTCAAACATTGAGATCGGAGCTGCCCCTTTGCGGTCGACAATGCCGAATGACTCACACTCAGCACTGGCGGGAGCTTCAGAAGGAACTGGCTGGAAGGTCAACTTGTGTGTGGGCGCAGACACCCCTGTCTCAACTTACCCTTACCCCTGGCCTACAAAAATGGTTTAATCACTTAATTTGCATAGACTAATTATCTAAACCATGAGCCTATATACCAGCCATGTCCCTTTGTCGTCGTACATTGGTAAGCGAGGCCTGTGAGGACCATCTGATTACACTCAGCGGTCAACAAAGACTGTCTGGACAAAGCGCATCTGGACTAGCAACTGTAATTGTCTGCAATTGTGTCTGCAATTGACACACAAACAGTTATTGTAATTATTCTATACTGGCCTAAAGTACCTCTTCAGTGACTTCCTTCCGTGACGCAGAAGCTGCAGCATTTCTTCTCTTTCATACCGTGTTAATAGTGATCACATGAGGGCCTATAAGGGTTGGAGCTGAAAATGTGCATGTGTTCTAATACATCATTTATATGCTCTATAACTCATAAATCTATCAAGTTAATACACTTCTTCCTGATAAGTTTGTCTGCAATGTCCAACCACCTGATTCAATGTCTAACTACATGATTCAATGTCTAATTACATTTTTCAATGTCTAACCACATGATTCAATGTCTAACCACATGATTCAATGTCTAACCACATGATTCAATGTCTAACCACCTGATACAATGCCTAACTACATGATTCAATGTCTAATTACATGATTCAATGTCTAACTACACGATTCAATGTCTAACCACCTGATACAATGCCTAACCACCTGATACAATGTCTAATTACATGATTCAATGTCTAACTACACGGTTCAATGTCGAACTACATGATTCAATGTCTAACCACATGATTCAATGTCTAACTACACGATTCAATGTCCAACTACATGATTCAATGTCTAACCACATGATTCAATGTCTAACCACATGATTCAATGTCTAACTACATGATTCAATGTCTAACCACCCGATTCAATGCCTAACCACCCGATTCAATGTCTAACCACCCGATTCAATGCCTAACCACCCAATTCAATGTCTAACCACGTGATTCAATGTCTAACCACATGATTCAATGTCTAACCACGTGATTCAATGTCTAACCACAGGATTCAATGTCTAACCACATGACTCAATGTCTAACCACATGATTCAATGTCTAACCACATGATTCAATGTCTAACTACATGATTCAATGTCTAACCACCCGATTCAATGCCTAACCACCCGATTCAATGTCTAACCACCCGATTCAATGCCTAACCACCCAATTCAATGTCTAACCACGTGATTCAATGTCTAACCACATGATTCAATGTCTAACCACGTGATTCAATGTCTAACCACATGATTCAATGTCTAACCACGTGATTCAATGTCTAACCACAGGATTCAATGTCTAACCACATGACTCAATGTCTAACCACCCAAAATCAATGTCTAACTACATGATTCAATGTCGAACCACCCAATTTTGAGCAGTTCTGAAGCAGATCTTCGCATAAAATAGTTTAACTGACTCGAATTTTCTAGACCATATCGACTTTAGTATAGAAATCATGAATCATGACTTGTACACTATGAAAGTAAACTTTTACACGGAATTCTGATAACGTGCGTAACCTATCATGTAATAAACATGCCCTAATGCAGTTAATAATGGCTATACCATTCCGGTTTTTTCCAGTGCAATCTTCGCTTGTTTGCCTGATGCTGCAAATTTAAACAAAAATGCGATTTCACTTCGCTAATGACAACTTTTAGTATTGCTTTAGCACCGCAAGTTGCAACTCCAATCCCATAATGCGTGTGAGGCTTTGGCTGACATTCTGGCCTCTATATTTCTGCATGAACGGGCTCTTTTAACATCAGGAAGAATTCGAGTATTACGCAACGGCATATGAGAGGGCTGTGTCCGGGATTGTTGTAAACATTCTTCACGATGCTGGCAAGACAAGGCCGCGTTGCAGCAGGACACTGCGCCAATGGTCTGATGACCACAGTCTAGTGACTGCGGGGGAACAGATGCGCCCTCCTAGACCTTGACAGATGATCGTGCGGAACTGTGAGCTGCAAGGATGGCCTTTAAGAATTCGAAGCTTTCGACTTTGAGTGTTTACCGCTGGCTGGGTGGCAATCAGTGTTCTGCAAGCTTTTAAGGGATAAATATTTCTGCGGGTCAATCCGCGCAGAGGGTTCTCTATTCGATAAACACAAGTTGTTTCATCTCCGAATGTCACAGTGGGAACACTAGAAAAAACAAATTTTATTTTAACTAAGCAGCCTACTGACTACTCGTAGTAGACAGTATAGAAAGCTTACCACCCTTCGTAGAGGACCATGACAGCCTATTAAAACCCAATTAAGGTTCCTCGTTAAGTTAACGGGGGTATAGCTCAGTGGTAGAGCATTCGACTGCAGATCGAGAGGTCCTTGGTTCAAATCCGAGTACCCCCTAGGAATTTTTTTGAAATTTTCCCCACTCTATTCAATCAGCTTTGATTGAAGAAACCATTGCTCTTATCCAGCACGAATGCACAATCAGCATTTCATTTTGGGAGCAGAATTAGCATTCACTACCCACTAGATAAAAATAACTTGAGGCAATGATTACAGAATACAGCACGCCCGTGTTTCCCTTAAGGAACCTAGCGACATTAAGACATAAACATATGCAAGGATTTAGCAAGAAATAATGATAGGAGGTTGGGATCAAATGTATATTAGGACTGGCTGGGAGGGTAGGTTTGAGTGGGCTAGGAATACATTGGATGGGTAGGCTTGGATTGGCTGGGGTGGCGTTGGGTGGGTTTGGATTGGCTGGGGTGGCGTTGGGTAGGTTTAGATTGGCTGGGGTGGCGTTGGGTAGGTTTGGATTGGCTGGAGTGGCGTTGGGTAGGTTTAGATTGGCTGGGATGGTATTGAATGGGTTTGGATTGGTTGGGATGGTATTGAATGGGTTTGGATTGGCTGGGATGGTATTGAATGGGTTTGGATTGGCTGGGATGGTATTGAATGGGTTTGGATTGGCTGGGATGGTATTGAATGGGTTTGGATTGCATTGGACGGATAGGAATAGTTTAGCTTTTGGATTATTGTGTTAATGATTGGATTATTGAAGAAAAATTAGAGGTATCGTTTTTTGACTGGGTTTGTGGTGAAATATCTTATGTTTATCGTTTATGATGGGCAAGTTTATGTGGGCCTCGTGATCGTTTATGACTTTATAGGCAAGTGATTTTGGTTACATGTTTTCGAAGTACCTAAAATATTTTTTATAGCGAAATAAATGCAATCTGAAGTGAAAGTTACTCATTTTAACAAATGATTTTAAAACATTAGGTGAATGTTGGGTATAGTGGAATAATTACTAAATCTATTGGATAATTCGAGAAGTTCAATCGTTTATTAAAGAATAAAAAAGTGAAAGTGATCGCATCAGAGAAGATATTGTTAGAAGCGTTGTACAAAAGCCGCAAACGAATGCAAAGCCCTCTAATTCTCATATCATCGCATGTCGCAACAGAAGTTTTTACAGCTTTTTTAGCTATTTGATCAGCGGAATTTTTATCGGAATTTCCCCAGGATTTAAAATTTTCCATCAGCTGCTAGTTCCGTTCTCCGTTTCGTTTGATAATAGATAACGCTTAATTTGCGACCATATTTTGACACTAACCATCTTCAGACAAATATGCCGACAAGTGGACTCGCCGCCGAAGGATCAAAAGGGTGCACCGCCCTGACCAAGACTAAGGCCAGTGGGGTAATTACCCGATCCATTTAAAAAGCTCGCTTATCAGTATGTTATGTTCTTTACTTAAGGTCTTAGTCCTGGGTTGGGTGCTAGACGGCCAAGGCCAATCCAAGTGAGGAACCAGTCTTGGCCCTATTTATGTGGAAGGCTTATTTGTGAAGCCCACCTCACACCGCTAAGGGATCCAGGGCTATAATTGGTTTGCCCAGCCCCAGCCAGGACTACCCCCAACCCCCACTAGCACGCCACCGCTAGAAAGCACCCCATTTAATCCAAACTGGACTAAATATAACACCCGAAGCTCTAGCCCGCAAAACGTTTAAGAAGGGAAGCGTTGTTTACTGTTGTTTCACTGTTGTTACTCAGAGACATACAGGAGTCAGGACCTACACTAGAAGTAAAGATGGCCAACAACCGCGAAATCGACACGTTCGACTTAATTGACTTGGTCAATGCGCTCCCGAGTTGCAAGCGCGGCAGGCCCATCCTGAAAAGAAACGGCTGCTTTGACTGGGATGATGTAGTTATCCAAGTGAGTGATTAAGTGATTTATGCCGCATTTGCTTGCTGTGCACAACAAATACATTGTGTCATGCTCTTAGGGTTTTTTGACTCCAGTTTTTATGGTGCTAATATTGGAGTTTTCAGCCAAAATTATAGTACAACACTCTACACAAGACAGTTAAGGCAGTCAACGACTGTATGCAATCTATCGCCCCTCATTCTGCACTGTAAATAGACCAGACTGATGGGAAATGGGGGTCGTTCTATTGATTATGCTAGACAATGACAATAGAGTGGATAGATAGGGTAGTGCTCAAATCTGAGTTACTATCGCCACGTCACTTGATAGTTAATGAAAGCGGTCAAAAGCCAATATAATGGTTGATTAACTGACCATTGTTTTCATGCATGCTTTAATTAGATTCTCGGCAAGCGCTAGTGAATCAATCAAGAAGTCTGCTAGAATCTTTGGCATTGCGATTCTGGATTCCCGGGAAAAAACGTGGGATTTTTAAAGTGATTTATTTCGGGATTTCCGGGTACTTAAATCATCTTGTATTTCCGACATTAAAATTCCCAGATCCCCGGATTTGGGATTTCCCGAGATTGATAGGGGGTCGAGTAATTGCAATCCCAATCTCAGATAGGGGAAATCTAAGGATGTTAAAATCGTTTCATAATATTTATACTTATTCCTCATAGTCTATAATGTATATCAGTGTTAACGACGTGAGTATTGAATATAAATGGCAGACCACTACCAGTACCCAGAAGCCAGAACTTGGCTTCTTTACTGGCTCCAGAGCCAGAAGAAATCATCGCATTCTTTTATAGTCTCAGTCGCGTCCTAAAGCCCTCCTTCACATCACTATCCAGCTAGCCAGTCATGCGTTACGAGTCCAACGTCACGACTCGTGCATGGAAATCATTCATGGATTAGAGTTTAAGCTAACCAGAGTCCCAGACTGCAGCAGAAGAGGCTCATTTAGTTAGTTGGCAAAGCAAGAGGCAAAAAGCGAAATGACTGACGAGTCCTTAGCCTCACTTGGTTTGGGTTAGAGGTTTCTTCTCTTCTCTTGCTAAATTCCAATTTGCCCAGACCAGACCAGACTCCGTGGCCGGGCTAAGTTCCGTTCAAAAGCTGATGGATGGGTGACGGACCGGAGATCCACAATCTACGCAAATGTGTGTGCGTGGCGTGGCAGGCAAGCACCTCACCAACCCCTCGAAGCTCTTCTCTCACCAGACTCCTCGAACCAGCCCCCCTCGCGGGAGCGGGGTGTGGAATCACAACTGTACATCCCGCTGACACCAGTGTCCGCAAAACACGCCATGTTCACTCCCGTCCGCGCCAAATAAGGATCTGGTGTAGGGGGGTCTATTTCCGATTCCAGCACTTGTACAAACTTCTTACCCCTGCTATTCCCAATCCCCTCTCCTGTCTATCCTCAAGCTCGCTTTTTGGGTTCTAAAACTAAAGCGTTGGGTGGGAGACACAGAAGGGAAGGGGAGGGCCTGAAATCGGATTGGATGAAGCTCGTTTTATGGCAGGGAAGGCCCCTTCCACCTATTCACCCCAGGCCCCCCCAGCTAAGTTTTCCCTTCAATTGCACCCCCTCAGAAGTCTCCGAAGTCTCAGCTAGTGTGATAAAAAATAGGAAAAAGAAGCAAAACAAAATAAGTCTGTTAAAAAGAAAATGTCTAGCTTTCCATTGCTGCTCCCAAACTTCGATTTAACTCGAATCCAACAACAGCATCAACAACAACAGCAGCAGCAACAGCAGGAGCAGCTGCTGCATAGCCTTCTGTGCAATGGCGCGCCTCCACTAGATGAGTCAGCGCTTCACTTAACCAACAGAATGTGGATGTTGCTTGCCACGGTAAAGATTGCTGACTAAAGGATTCCATGTAGAATTCGTAATCAAAGCCAAGCTCTTGCATTAGGCGACTGCGACTCGAATCTTCGCTTTCTTACCTGGCCTTTCCTGATCCTATCGTTAAACTTTGAAAATCAATTTTAAACCACCGACCGAATCTTGCATTGCAGCAGATGAATCCAGAGACATCAACTGGGTCGGCGGCTGTCACACCTGCACCGACTGTCAGTGGTAGCAGCAAGCCCGAGTCTGCCGCTTCCCCAAAGGTAAAAAACTATAAATGGATTTCTTAGATCCTAGATTACTTTCGTCTTTCACTCAGTAATTAGCAACGGGTTCAAAATCTTCCAAGAATGAGCCCTTGAGTTTCAGTCAATGAAATGATAGGAATTCCAATTTTCCCACATCAAACAGAGCAAGTCGCCGCCCAATTGTCAGAAGCGACTGCACGTGAGCAACATACCGTTCAAATTCCGAGAAAGCGACCTGCACCAGCTTCTGGGGGTGAGTTTTCCTTAGTGATGCCAAATTCTCATAAACATGCTGACTTTCTGGTCCCAAAATTATATTCCAACACAGTTCCAGTCTCCGGGTTATCCCAGCGAAAGGGATTTCGAACCCCCTTGAGAATTAAACAGGTTTTATCCAAGCTCCAAAATCCCATTGGAATTAAACTGGGGTTTTCATACTAGATCCGAAACGCCATTGGAATAGAACTTGTTTTTTATCGCAGTGCCAAAACCCAAAAGGAATTATAAACAGTGTTTTTATCCCAACTCCGCAATCCCAAACGAATTATAAACAGTGTTTTTATCCCAACTCCGCAATCCCAAACGAATTATAAACTGTGTTTTTATCCCAACTCCGCAATCCCAAACGAATTATAAACAGTGTTTTTATCCCAACTCCGCAATCCCAAACGAATTATAAACAGTGTTTTTATCCCAACTCCGCAATCCCAAATGAATTATAAACTGTGTTTTTATCCCAACTCCGCAATCCCAAACGAATTATAAACAGTGTTTTTATCCCAACTATGAAATCTTAAAGGAATTATAAACTGTGTTTTTATCCCAACTCTGAAATCCCAAAGGAATTATAAACAGTGTTTTTATCCCAACTCTGAAATCCCAAAGGAACTATAAACTGTTTTTATCCCAACTCTGAAATCCCAAACGAATTATAAACTGTGTTTTTATCCCAACTCCGCAATCCCAAACGAATTATAAACAGTGTTTTTATCCCAACTCCGCAATCCCAAACGAATTATAAACAGTGTTTTTATCCCAACTCCGCAATCCCAAATGAATTATAAACTGTGTTTTTATCCCAACTCCGCAATCCCAAACGAATTATAAACAGTGTTTTTATCCCAACTCCGCAATCCCAAACGAATTATAAACTGTGTTTTTATCCCAACTCCGCAATCCCAAACGAATTATAAACAGTGTTTTTATCCCAACTCCGCAATCCCAAACGAATTATAAACAGTGTTTTTATCCCAACTCCGCAATCCCAAATGAATTATAAACTGTGTTTTTATCCCAACTCCGCAATCCCAAACGAATTATAAACAGTGTTTTTATCCCAACTATGAAATCTTAAAGGAATTATAAACTGTGTTTTTATCCCAACTCTGAAATCCCAAAGGAATTATAAACAGTGTTTTTATCCCAACTCTGAAATCCCAAAGGAACTATAAACTGTTTTTATCCCAACTCTGAAATCCCAAGGGAATTATAAACAGTGTTTTTATCCCAACTCTGAAATTCAATTGAAATAGATAGAACCGCTTTACCAAAATTTGAAATCATCCCATTTGAATCGAAGTGTTCTATCCTTGATCCGAAATCCTTGGGAATTGAACATTTTTATCACAACTCTGAAATCCCATGGGAATCAAGTGTCTCTCCCTTCAAAAATCCAACTATATTCCAATTGAAATCACTTCAAATCCATTTATTCGACATTTTGCGATCTCGATCTAGTCTTAATCATACAGGTGGGAGCGTAATTTTCGTAATTAGCAATTTTGTTGGAGTTCGTGCTTCAATGATATTAAAATTGAAATACTTTATTAAGTATTTCAATAAAATACTTTAAAAAACTTAAAAAACATTATTAAAATACTTTAAAAATGTTTTTAGCCGTTCGGTGAAATTATGGACGTTGAGATCATCTACAACGACCGCGGCTCCAAGGTGAGCTTTTAAATAGCCAATTTATTTTACTCCATGCTGAGTAGCAATCCCTGAGATTTTATCCCACCCCATTCATCCAATCATCCCTTAGATTCTACCTATCCATCCCATTCATCCCTTAGATTCTACCTATCCACCCCATTCATCCCTTAGATTCTACCTATCCAACCCATTCATACCTTAGATTCTACCCCATCCCATTCATCCCTTAGATTCTACCCCATCCCATTCATCCCTTAGATTCTACCCCATCCCATTCATCCCTTATATTCTACCCCATCCCATTCATCCCTTATATTCTACCCCATCCCATTCATCCCTTAGATTCTACCCCATTCCATTCATCCCTTATATTCTACCTATCCATCCCATTCATCCCTTAGATTCTACCCCATCCCATTCATCCCTTAGATTCTACCCCATCCCATTCATCCCTTATATTCTACCCCATCCCATTCATCCCTTAGATTCTACCCCATCCCATTCATCCCTTAGATTCTACCCCATCCCATTCATCCCTTAGATTCTACCCCATCCCATTCATCCCTTAGATTCTACCCCATCCCATTCATCCCTTAGATTCTACCCCATCCCATTCATCCCTTATATTCTACCCCATCCCATTCATCCCTTAGATTCTACCCCATCCCATTCATCCCTTATATTCTACCCCATCCCATTCATCCCTTAGATTCTACCCCATCCCATTCATCCCTTAGATTCTGCCCCATCCCATTCATCCCTTAGATTCTACCCCATTCCATTCATCCCTTAGATTCTACCTATCCATCCCATTCATCCCTTAGATTCTACCCCATCCCATTCATCCCTTAGATTCTGCCCCATCCCATTCATCCCTTAGATTCTACCCCATCCCATTCATCCCTTAGATTCTACCTATCCATCCCATTCATCCCTTAGATTCTACCTATCCCAATTATCCCTTATATTCTACCCCATCCCATTCATCCCTTAGATTCTACCTATCCATCCTATTCATCCCTTATATTCTACCCCATCCCATTCATCCCTTAGATTCTACCTATCCATCCCATTCATCCCTTAGATTCTACCTATCCCAATTATCCCTTATATTCTACCCCATCCCATTCATCCCTTAGATTCTACCCCATCCCATTCATCCCTTAGATTCTGCCCCATCCCATTCATCCCTTAGATTCTACCCCATTCCATTCATCCCTTAGATTCTACCTATCCCAATTATCCCTTAGATTCTACCCCACCCCATTCATCCCTTAGATTCTACCCCATTACATTCATCCCTTAGATTGTTCCCACCCGATTCATCCCTATTCCATTAGATTGCCATTCTTAGTTTTTTAATTACAATCCTGTCATTCTCCCAAGAACATTTCAATCCGCAAGTAGTGCATAACAGCCAAATCCCAAGTTCTCAGCCGCACAATCGTCCATCCTATTCCACTCCATCCTATTCCTATTAGGGATTTGGCTTTGTCACCTTTGTAAACGCCTGCGATGCCGATGAAGCCAGAGAGAAGCTGAACGGAATCGTCCTTGACGGCCGCAAGATTGAGGTAAGTATGGTATTTGGGAGGCCGTACGTGCTAAGAAAAGTCTGTCAATTTTTTTTGGAGGCTAGCTAAGTTTCAGGAGCAGTATTGGTAGACTATCGGTTTCTGGAGAGTGCACAGCTGCACTCATTAAAAGGCACAGTGGCTAATTCGCTTGATCACAGCACATCCCGTATTGAACAACTGTTGGAGCGGCATCAGTGCCCCAACTCATTTTGCGCCCCTGAGATTAAATCATAACGCCAGTGCAACTGCCTAATGAATAGAAAGTTAGGGCTGATGCACATCTGACACAGGTGTGTGAGCATGCCACAGCCACATACGGCACTTGCGGATAAGCTTATTTCATTATCCGCCACACCAGTTTCACATTATGACCCGTTAGTATAGTAAAATAGAACATCAATACCTCATTCCAGGTTAATTACGCCACTGCCCGTGTTGCGCACAAGAAAAAGGACTCCCAAATTCCGTTGAATGGTAAGATCTCTAAAGCAAAATGTGTCGCTAAAAACTCAATTGACCACATCAATTTTAGTCCTCACCTTGTCAACTAAATCCAATCACAGGTGTCAGCTTTCATAACCTGACGGCGCAACTGACCACCCTGCCGCCACACCAGCCTACGGCTCAGGCGCAGCCACACATGCTGGTGCAGTACCCGCCCACCAGTCAGCAGCAGCCGCTGTATCAGTTCCCACTGCCGCCCCAGCAAATGCTGTCCATGCCGCCGCCGCCGCTACCGCAGGTCATGCTGCCCCAGCAACAGCCTCTGCCAGCCTACCTGGCCACAGGTGGGCACAATCACCTGGCTATTGCCTACCTGAATGCTGCCGCAGCGGCCGGAGGCGCCGCTCTAAACCCGGCCGTGTTCCGCGGCGGCCTGCTGCACCACCAGCAGCAGAGGTTCGCGCCCTACGTACGCCAGCAGTTCAACTACTGAAGGCCTCTCTAAACTGCTGATAGGTTTCAACTCCTATTGCTAGCTGACGGTCTCAAAGCGAAAGTGTATTTAGTTGTCATTGGCAACCGAGTTTTTCGTGTCTCTTTTTGAACTGCGCCGCATTCGTAGATAATATTTAGTAATGAAATACGAATCAACAAAGGTTGCTATGTAATACTCAGATGCAGGTGTGGCTATGATGACGCCTGTCCGATTTTTTTCTACGAAATCTTTGCTTCCACAGAAGTAGCAGATCTGGCTGAGCAGCTGTTTGTATTGTTCTATAGCTTCTGAACATAGCTATAGTCTATGTTTCCTGTTGTGTATTCTTTATTCAAAGTGCAGCTTTTCAGCATTTTTGTACCTGTCAAATTTCTATTTACGTCTGAATGTTTCTATGGCATCTCATTTTTATTAATTGTAGCAATTTTTTCTACTCGCCTGCTAATTTGTTTGTTTTTATTGGTGACGGTTCTCAGCCCTAGTAATTTACTTGATTTTTTACTATCTGGTACAACCAGTGCACCTGGAACTGGTGTACCTCTTTGTAAGGCGGGTTTCTCATTGCATATCAATTTTAATGCATCTTTGTCGTTAATCTTACCTGGGGCAAGTTGTGTCCGTGCATTGAAAGTGGATCTGGCAACTCAATTTTATGCTGTTCTTTTGTGCTCGGAATGTTTCGAAACTTTTGTATCCGAAATTTAGATTTTATAAACTCAATATTTTCAAAATTCCGATTCCGAAACTCTCGGATTTGAAAGTTCCGATTCCAAAGCTCTCGGATTTGAAAGTTCCGATTCCGAAACTCTCGGATTTGAAAGTTCCGATTCCGAATCTCTCGGATTTGAAAGTTCCGATTCCGAAACTCTCGGATTTGAAAGTTCCGATTCCAAAGCTCTCGGATTTGAAAGTTCCGATTCCGAAACTCTCGGATTTGAAAGTTCCGATTCCGAATCTCTCGGATTTGAAAGTTCCGATTCCGAATCTCTCGGATTTGAAAGTTCCGATTCCGAAACTCTCGGATTTGAAAGTTCCGATTCCGAAACTCTCGGATTTGAAAGTTCCGATTCCAAAACTCTCGGATTTGAAAGTTCCGATTCCGAAACTCACGGATTTGAAAGTTCCGATTCCGAAACTCTCGGATTTGAAAGTTCCGATTCCAAAGCTCTCGGATTTGAAAGTTCCGATTCCAAAGCTCTCGGATTTGAAAGTTCCGATTCCGAAACTCTCGGATTTGAAAGTTCCGATTCCGAAACTCTCGGATTTGAAAGTTCCGATTCCGAAACTCTCGGATTTGAAAGTTCCGATTCCAAAACTCTCGGATTTGAAAGTTCCGATTCCAAAACTCTCGGATTTGAAAGTTCCGATTCCAAAGCTCTCGGATTTGAAAGTTCCGATTCCAAAACTCTCGGATTTGAAAGTTCCGATTCCAAAGCTCTCGGATTTGAAAGTTCCGATTCCAAAACTCTCGGATTTGAAAGTTCCGATTCCAAAACTCTCGGATTTGAAAGTTCCGATTCCAAAGCTCTCGGATTTGAAAGTTCCGATTCCAAAACTCTCGGATTTGAAAGTTCCGATTATGAAACTCTCGGATTTGAAAGTTCCGATTCCGAAACTCACGGATTTGAAAGTTCCGATTCCGAAACTCTCGGATTTGAAAGTTCCGATTCCAAAACTCTCGGATTTGAAAGTTCCGATTATGAAACTCTCGGATTTGAAAGTTCCGATTCCGAAACTCACGGATTTGAAAGTTCCGATTCCGAAACTCTCGGATTTGAAAGTTCCGATTCCAAAGCTCTCGGATTTGAAAGTTCCGATTCCGAAACTCTCGGATTTGAAAGTTCCGATTCCGAATCTCTTGTTTGACTATAAAAAATTCTGAGATTTAAAACGAGTTCCGAACTTTAATCTAGCCTATGAAATTTAATTTTCCGCATCCGCTCAGCACTTAAACTTGCTTGTCAGTTTTTTCTCATTTTTACCTGTCAACTTGCAACAGTTCGTGCAGCTTTATCTTATTGATAAGCTTGAAACTCAGCTTGCCTGTATTTCTCTCTGTCGTGCATTCATGTCTGTATCTGTCTGTCTAAATCTAAATGACAGATTTGCCTCAATTTTCATAATTCGAAACAATGGCCATTTAAGAAGCATCTGTCCCACATTTTTATTTGTCATTGGCCTTTCCAAATTGTTTTGTACATTTTTACTTTCTGGCCAAGTTCGCGAGAATCGATATTAAAATAAATATTTATTGAATAAACTCCTACTCCGATGCTGTTTGGTGCGCAATGATGTCCAGTTCCGACAGTACTTGCAACTTGATAATCGGAACATTTGTCAACTGAGTGATTCATAACTTAAAATGAAGAATAAATAACTTTCAGGGAAATTAATTAATTTTCTCCAACTTTCCACTCTCCTCTTCCCATCCCCCACTCTCCTCTTCCCATCCCCCACTCTCCTCTTCCCATCCCCCACTCTCCTCTTCCCATCCCCCACTCTCCTCTTCCCATCTCCCACTCTCCTCTTCCCATCCCCCACTCTCCTCTTCCCACCCCCACTCTTCTCTTCCCATCCCCCACTCTCCTCTTCCCCTCCCCCACTCTCCACTTCCCATCCCCCACTCTCCTCTTCCCATCCCCCACTCTCCTCTTCCCCTCCCCACTCTCCACTTCCCATCCCCCACTCTCCTCTTCCCATCCCCCACTCTCCTCTTCCCATCTCCCACTCTCCTCTTCCCATCCCCCACTCTCCTCTTCCCCTCCCCCACTCTCCACTTCCCATCCCCCACTCTCCTCTTCCCATCCCCCACTCTCCTCTTCCTATCCCCCACTCTCCTCTTCCTATCCCCCCTCTCCTCTTCCCATCCCCCACTCTCCTCTTCCTATCCCCCTCTCCTCTTCCTATCCCCCACTCTCCTCTTCCTATCCCCCCTCTCCTCTTCCTATCCCCCCTCTCCTCTTCCCATCCCCCACTCTCCTCTTCCTACCCCCCCTCCTCTTCCTATCCCCACTCTCCTCTTCCCATCCCCCACTCTCCTCTTCCTATCCCCCTCTCCTCTTCCTATCCCCCCTCTCCTCTTCCCATCCCCACTCTCCTCTTCCATCTCCCACTCTTCTCTTCCCATCCGCACTCTCCTCTTCCCATCTCCCACTCTTCTCTTCCCATCCCCACTCTCCTCTTCCCATCCCCCACTCTTCTCTTCCCATCCCCACTCTCCTCTTCCCATCCCCCACTCTACTCTTCCCTTCCCCCACTTTCCTCTTCCCATCCCCCACTCTCCTCTTCCTATCCCCCTCTCCTCTTCCTATCCCCCTCTCCTCTTCCCATCCCCACTCTCCTCTTCCATCTCCCACTCTTCTCTTCCCAACCCCACTCTTCTCTTCCCATCCCCCACTCTCCTCTTCCCCTCCCCCACTCTCCACTTCCCATCCCCCACTCTCCTCTTCCCATCCCCCACTCTCCTCTTCCCATCTCCCACTCTCCTCTTCCCATCCCCCACTCTCCTCTTCCCACCCCCCACTCTCCTCTTCCCATCCCCCACTCTCCTCTTCCCCTCCCCCACTCTCCACTTCCCATCCCCCACTCTTCTCTTCCCATCCCCCACTCTCCTCTTCCTATCCCCCACTCTCCACTTCCCATCCCCCACTCTCCTCTTCCCATCCCCCACTCTCCTCTTCCCCTCCCCCACTCTCCACTTCCCATCCCCCACTCTCCTCTTCCCATCCCCCACTCTCCTCTTCCTATCCCCCACTCTCCTCTTCCTATCCCCCCTCTCCTCTTCCTATCCCCCTCTCCTCTTCCCATCCCCCACTCTCCTCTTCCTACCCCCTCCTCTTCCTATCCCCACTCTCCTCTTCCCATCCCCCACTCTCCTCTTCCTATCCCCCTCTCCTCTTCCTATCCCCCCTCTCCTCTTCCCATCCCCACTCTCCTCTTCCATCTCCCACTCTTCTCTTCCCATCCGCACTCTCCTCTTCCCATCTCCCACTCTTCTCTTCCCATCCCCACTCTCCTCTTCCCATCCCCCACTCTTCTCTTCCCATCCCCACTCTCCTCTTCCCATCCCCCACTCTACTCTTCCCTTCCCCCACTTTCCTCTTCCCATCCCCCACTCTCCTTTTCATATCTCCCACTCTCCTCTTCCCGTCTTTTGATACACACTTACAGGCTATTTTGAACAATGATAGCGAAAAACACAAGAATACTACAGAAATTAAAGTAATTTATCTATTTCGCAAGCCAAACATTATTCATTAGTTTTACAGAACACTTCACTGTCACAGCAGAAGTCGGAATTATCTTCTATGAAATGTTTTTTACACTGCTTGTCGAATGGCTTGAGTGCACAAGCAGTGAGAATACTCATTGCTTGAGAGAATTTTTGAGAGAATCTTGAGAGAGCAGTGAGAATTTTGTAACTTAAAAATTAAGTTACAGGTAGTTAGTAGCAGGTAGGTAGGCAGGGGATAAAAATCAATCAAAGTAATTAAAGACAGCCACAGCGAGTCTCAAATAAGCAAGCAAAAATAGAGAACAAAACAAGATCTCAACTATCGAGATTGTTCGTATAGAAAACTTTTCAATTTGCAAGAGAATAATGTGATCAGTCACACTTCATAATCATGCTAACTAACCCGGCGAGGCATGCTGAGAAATGGGCTGTCGAGCAATTTACGCCCTTGAGGGCTACCTCCAAATCACGGACAGAGTCAGGGGTCAGCGAAATGGGCAGAATTGCCTCCTCACTGGCTGCGGGTCTAGTGTCACCAAATGATGTGCCATTGCCTGCAGCTCTCTTGTAATAAAAAAGAAATATTTTTAATGCTGCAGGTGCCAACAGACAGCTTATCGGCGGATGCAAAAAGCTTCAAGGAGGATTCAAGCAGCACCAGCTCTCTCCGACTCCCAGTCCAAATGGCTCCCGACATCAGACAAGGTGCACCCTGATTGGTGCAACTCCACGATGTTGGTCTGGGCAGGAGCTCAGGTTAGGATGGTTGAGAAAGATTCAATTAAGAGCAAATGTTTTGTCTGACAAGAGTTTGAAGGACATAATAGCACTCATTTGGAGGAAAGTAATTTTAGCTTTTCAAGGTAAACATTAACCCTTTCTAACAGGTAATTTGTTTTAAAAAACTGTTCTTTATTAGTCTAAATTTGATCACTTGCCAGTGTGAGATCCCAGCGTGAAAATTATACAAAAAACCTGATTTAAATACAAAAGTTTTGTCTAAAACATAAGCAAAGCAATCAGTGCCATCGTCGATCAGTTTCACTCTAATTTTCACTCGCTAAGCCTAGGAGAGGAGATGCCCCTGTCCTCATGGTTGTAGTCCAAAGCTGAGTGCGGCTCCGCCAACGCGGCTGTCGCGCCTGTCGCATTGTTTGCACCTGCATTGTCATCGCGAGGTGAATCGCCAAAGTCGGGGCCCATGCGCTGCTCCCAGAACTCGCTGACGCTACGCCGAGCGTCTCGGTTCGTCTCTCGCCATTCGCGCTGCCACTGGCGCAGCTCCTGCACCTCGGGGTCGCGCCGGACCTACGTTGAGATTAAGATGGGTTGAGAACTCAGCGCGGAAGGGGCTGCTTTACGAAGCAAGAATGGATAAGAGTGAGACTCTGTGAGTGGGGATCAGACAGCCGCTTCGGGATCAATGAGTGGAATCAAAGTGATGCTGTGGGATCAGTGAGTGGGGATCAGAGAGTGAGGATCAGACAGCCATTGCGGGATCAGTGAGTGGGGATCAGAGAGTGAGGATCAGACAGCCGTTGCGGGATCAGTGAGTGGGGATCAGAGAGTGAGGAACAGACAGCCGTTGCGGGATCAGTGAGTGGGATCACACAGCCGTTGCGGGATCAGTGAGTGGGGATCAGAGAGTGAGGATCAGACAGCCGTTGCGGGATCAGTGAGTGGGATCACACAGCCGTTGCGGGATCAGTGAGTGGGGATCAGAGAGTGAGGATCAGACAGCCGTTGCGGGATCAGTGAGTGGGATCAGACAGCCGTTGCGGGATCACACAGCCGTTGCGGGATCAGTGAGTGGGATCACACAGCCGTTGCGGGATCAGTGAGTGGGATCACACAGCCGTTGCGGGATCAGTGAGTGCATGGAGATCAGAGAGTGGGGATCAGTGAGTGGGATCACACAGCCGTTGCGGGATCAGTGAGTGGGATCACACAGCCGTTGCGGGATCAGTGAGTGGGATCACACAGCCGTTGCGGGATCAGTGAGTGGGATCACACAGCCGTTGCGGGATCAGTGAGTGGGATCACACAGCCGTTGCGGGATCAGTGAGTGGGATCACACAGCCGTTGCGGGATCAGTGAGTGGGATCACACAGCCGTTGCGGGATCAGTGAGTGGAGATCAGAGAGTGGGGGATCAGAGAGTGGGGATCACACAGCCGTTGCGGGATCAGTGAGTGGAGATCAGACAGCCGTTGCGCGATCAGTGAGAGGGATCAAAGTGATCCTGTGGGATCAGGAATTTAGGATCAGATTGTTGTTGTTAGATCAGTGAGTAATTCCAGCTGCTATGACTGCTTCTCAGTTCAGAAGGTTTCGGATAAAGCAGTGCTCAGAGTTGCAAGCAGGAACTGACCAAGAAGCCACGCCAGTAGTTCTGAATGATCTGCACCGCCTGCTCATCGTTGAGCAGCACGGACAGCGGCAGGGGCTGGCGCGGGTTCTTGGTCCACTCGTCCCGCACGAATGGTATTTCGGCCAGCTGGGTGCCCTGCCGCTCCGGGTGCGCTGGGTTGTTGGCGTACAGGTACTCAGTGAGGAAGTCGCAGGCGTTGAACTTAGTCCGCTTGCGCTGAAATCAAACATTTGGTCCGTAGCAATTTTGTTTTGCTAAAATAGATTTCCGAAATCGAAAACGAAGACACAAATTCGCACCAAGGTCCCTGAGCTCGATTCCGAGGCGAGGCCACTTTCAATTGGGGCGCAGCCACGGAGAGAAGGCTTGGGGGCTTGTCGTTCAATTTACGCCCTTGAGCGCAAAACCCCCAAGGCAAAGTGGAAGTGTACACTGCCTGACGATGAGAAAGTCAGAGCAGATGTACACGCCTCTGTGTGTGCCTGCGTACGGTATGTGGGGTGCGTGTGTCCTCAGGAGTCAGCGAAATGGGCAGAATTGCCTCCTCACTGGCTTCGGGTCTAGTGTCAGCAAAGGATGTGCCAATGCTCGCGGCCACCCTACAATTATAATATAATATATATAAAATCGGTCTACTAAAATGACTCAACTAAAACTAAAATAATTTGTTAGTGTCCTTGTCTTCCAATAAAAATAATTTTAGTTGTCTCCAAGAGCTGAATACTGGTTAGGTTTAAGGAAATATTAACACTAATTATACGCCCATTAGAAACAAAAAAGCTGATTTATGTTTAGAAACAAAAGACTCACATCGAAGCAGCGCTCTTCCCCCGCCATCTGGAGCATGGCCTCCATTGCGGGCAGCAGAGTTGGGAATACATAATGCTCCAGGTATTCTCTTGGCGAGCATTTTTTCTTGTCAGGCGGCGGGCACGCCTGCTGCTCCCGCGGCAGTGCCGGTTGCTCCGGCCGGTCCAGCAGGGCATAGCCGAACGTCGCCGGATGCGAGACGGCCGGATCGAAGTCCAGAGCGCCATCGGTGCAGGGCAGCTGGTGGTGCAGCTTGCCGTAAAACACCGGCGTGTGCTTGCTTGGATCGTAGTCGGACTTGGCCGTGGAAACGGACTGGGTGTCCTCTTCGGGAAACGGAGGACGCATTGATTTCGCCTCTAGAAATTTTATATTTAATGAGAATTCGTTCTGAGGCTAAGTAAATGGTAAAGTTTATTTCTCTTTCGTGAAAAATTATGACAGCCAATCACCTTTGCATATTTCTTCCCAGATATTTTTTGGCTGCACATGCGTAATTAGAGCCATCTCTTCTGAGCGCTGAAAAGAACGAAACATTTTTACCAAGTATACCATTTAACGAAAATATGTTATAAACAGTTTGAAGACTTAGAAGACAGAAATCACTAAATCAAGCGCCTCAAAGGCAAGCAAATTTGCTCAAGGTTTAGTAGAGAAAAACTCTTATTTATAATTTCTAAATAAATTATACATGCACAACTGCATTGACATTTTTGTCACAAAATCGATCTTACTAAGTATATGGTTTTTAAAACAATATAAAAAAATAGAAATGGAAACTTTCATTTCATAAAAAAACGAAAATCATGTGTCTTAATTGATTTGCCTAACGAAAATAAACATTTATACAGCTATATTATAATTTATTTTTGACTGCATAAAAAGTTCAGGTGTAGAAACTTTTATATATCGACGTTTGACGTCAGGTAAAACTTGTGCATTACAGGCAATACAATGGGACCGAAAAAACTTGCATTAGTATGATAGTAAATAATAACCATCTACGGGTTTTGACTTTCGTGTAAACGTTAAGTGTGCCTTATTCCATAACTAAAATGATTACTTATAAAATAAGTTAAATCTCCTTGGACAAACCAAAACCCTGGTTCACTAAGTCTAAAAGAAGCAAAACAGAAAAAAAGTAAAAAATTGTACGATTAGCGCGTTTTCCTTTAAAAATTTGTCTATTAACAAAACGACAAATTCCCATTTGTTGTAACATACTAAACAGCTGTTTAAATTCAAAATTAGAAGTATCATGTTTTTTCTCTCATTGTTTCAAAAACAAAGTGCAGGAAAAATCCGAATGAGGGAGAATATCGGTAGGAAAACATGCATATAACTTGATTTTAAACGAAAAAATGGACTGCAGCAATTATTAAAAACACAAGTAATTGTATTAGTACACTTTATAGTATTTTTAAACAAAGTACAGAAAATGTGCATCTTTTAAATGCGCAGCTATAGAGTCAAGTAGACGAGTTAAGGTAGACTAGATGTTTAGAGAATTAGGATTCACAAAATAATTATCCCGATAGTAATGCATTTATAAATCTTGAGTTACCCTTAAATGAAATAAAAAACGAAAAGTGACGTTTTTATAACGTCATTCGACCTTCTCTCAATTTGATTAGGCCCTAAAATTTGACTAGGCCTAGTCTATTCTAGAGAGATTTAAATTTATTAAAAATGGGATGAAATCTGGATTCTAATGAATCCAAGGCTATACAAATAGTAAATAATAGTGCATTAAGCCAACTTATGTACTCTAAAATAGTTTTTGTTAGGGCTTAGGCTAGTAGTTTATGCCTTTATTTACATTTTTCCATATCAGTACCAACAGTAGGCCTATAATAAGATTGAATTCAAGTTCTTGTAAATTTCAGATAATATTTTGTAACTGAAATTTTAAAGTTCAAATTTCAAAAATTTCAAAAACATATTGAGTTGGCGGCTTGCACTCCCTATGGCTAACTGGCTATTCAAATTTGGTTTCTGAGCCTTAATATACATAACCTCTTGAATGTTCAATTTGTTTTTGGTTACAAGAATAGATCACTTTAAACATATTACAACACTTCTTATAGCAGTAGGAGTTGCATGTGAGAATGTGCTCATTGATGGTAGAATTTCTAATCCAATGCTCCTTAATCCTTGTGTACAAGTTTCGCTTAGTTTTATCAATGTTGTAGATATTTTAAACTGTAGAACAATGAAATTTATACACAGCACCTACAACAAGTGGTCTAGGAACATGGGACTTCAACCTGCAGACAAACTGAGCAATATTTTCCATACTGCTTTATACTATTTAAATTTATATAGATTAGTTATAATCCCAATATCGTGTCAACACAAGCCATATCAGGCTTGTAATCTCATAAAGGACTATTTGCCAGAGGGCATTGACATATTATTTGGTGACTCCATAGTTCAGATCATGTAGTAAACTCCAGAATTTTCTAGTGTGTATTAACTTTAGGCTGGTGGTATATACTTTAAAGGGTTGGTGTGCACCTTGGCATGCATGGTATATATTTGTACATTAAAAAGATATATAAAATATGCTGACTTGTTTATTTGTATTATCAATATCTAATCTGAATCCTGGCTATAATAAGATAGCAGTAACAGTGTAGAAACTGTAAGAACATACTTTTAAGTACTATATTGATCAAGCAGTTGTTATGTGCTATATATTATAATAGAGCATAATATAATATTGTTTTTAGTTAAATACAGCATGGTTAAAACAACTTTGTTATTTTAATTAAAAAAAGATGTCACATTTTTTAAATATTACAATTATTATTACAAAACCTGATATGCATGTTTCTGTGCACTAGGCCTACACTAGAATGCAATGAAAAATATCAGTCTAATCTTAACATCTGTTGCAGGGCTTTCCTCTTATTCAATATTAATCCCACCGCTGTTGACTCAACTAATAGATAATTTTTAAATGGCAATCCTTAAATGGGCCGTTTTAACTTCTCAAATGGTAGCGTTTATATATGCACGAGCGGTAACTAGGCAACTGTACACGTTTCCAGTCAATTAGGCGTCCCCGAGATTAGAGTTTAGCAGTTTCTCTTCTGTAATATTCTTAGTATAATTCCTGAGTATAATTCTGATTATATCTCTCACTGCTATTTCTTCTTAAAATGAATAACACAATGCAATACCTTTGGAAATTTGCTTTTTAACACACTTAAAAACTCTTTTTACAAACACACTAAAACTCCTTCAATTTCAACTCTTTACACACTTCAAATTATCTCACTTTAAACTCACTCTTTAAACTCTTGAAAACACCTTAGAACACTTGTCTTTAACTTCAACTTCTTACAAGAAAACTTCAGACTCTTTAACACTCTGGTTTGTTTGTCCCAACCTTTTATTTTTCCTGGTCAAAACTCGCGGCTATTTATACAGAGCAAATTGACATTTTGTTAAAACGATACAAAGTATTATTTACAGGATGCAGTATTAAAACAAAATTATTTACATAAGATAAACAAAAATTATTTTTTTTGGCGCATTTTTGATTTTATTTATTTTTACAATTTTTATAATAGAAAGAACGTATTTATAAAGTGGCTAACTGTGACACATCTAAATCAAATTTTACCCATTTTTTGGCATGCAATCAACATATCTGGACTATGGTGGTGACTCAAGCAAACAAGGACTAGCCAATTGTGTCTATTCTTCTGACTCCAGAAAACAAGCATATGCACATATACCATATATATGTACACTCACACACATAAGAGTGTATTGGTCCATTGGATCTTCTCACTGTTAATGTTTGGCAACATTCACTTTCACTATGCCTTGAATGTTTGCCCTTATGGGCATTAGTTGCACAACAAGCCTCCAAGCTTTCTCTTATCAGCTGTCCCAAATAAATGTGGCTTGCCGTGGAATCAAGCTAAAAACATCCTTACCTTAGAGTGAATGGCAAATACTTTAGATTGTTCTGCAATAAAACTTGGACTAACAGGTCAAGGTCTCTGTCAAGACTAGCTAAGCGGTTGCCAGAAAAATCAGGTTTGATGTGTATAATTATATGTATTATATTTTTGTCTTAGGGTTGTTTTAAATATATTTATACTAATATATATATATATTATTTTCATATTTTAAGAGCTGCATAGAAATGTTGTTTGTGGAACTGCTTGTTAATTAATCAGTCAAAGTTTGTTATTCAATTTGCCAGTTTAGTAGCTAGAAAGATAAAGTTGTATTGTGTCTTATTCAGCAGTCATCATATTGTCCTATTGTAACATCCCCTCATGTCACAGTTTGAAGCCCCATCATATTGTATTGAGCTGTTGGACACCGACATCTTACTTTAATATTTATATTTGTGTTAGGAAATTATAGGCTTGGAAATTATGATATTTTCTCAATAGATAGACAGGTATCTAGTTATAAATTACATCTGTGGACTAGCAAGGCTGTCACATGTACTTAAGTTTCTATCCAGGCTATGCTGGTGCTCATATTACAGATAGGTTAACTGAAATTCAAACACTAAGGAATTAATTGACTTGCTCAATGATGCAAAGATTCGAACTTTCGACCCATCAGACAGAAGTATGAAGCATTAACCCACTGAGCTACAAGCATTATTGTTTACATTTAACGACGCGTTTCGCACAACAGTGTGCATCTGTTCACTACTGAGGTTGCTTTTGACCAGAGGCTCCCGTTCCTTGACCTCGACATTGTTTCAATTGCGGAACCCTCTCCACCAAAGTTTTTTGGAAAAGCTCGTTTACCAATCTCATCCTCAACTTAAATGCTTTGTGCCCAAGGCAGTGGAAATCCGGTCTCATCAGATGTCTGCTCCACAGAGCTTTCACTGTCTGCAACACCTGGACTAACTTTGACCAAGAAGTGAATTTTCTGACCAAAATGGTTACCCTCGTGCATTTATCCACACTCACATTCACAAATTCGTCTCTGAGAAAATTGTCAACAGCCTAGCGCTAAAACCAATCCCTTCAATCTCAACGAACCAATTCTTGTCCTCCCTTTCTTTGGCTATCTTTCTTAATTCTTCAAAAATAGAATCTGCAAATTATTTCGCAACTCTCTTAATTGCAACATCCCCGTCATCTTTCATTCTGCTAAAGTTGGCAACTTTGTTGGTCGGTTGAAGTCACGTGTTCCCTGTGCTCTTCGTGCTGGTGTGGTTTATCAATTCAACTGCTCTGATGACCAGAGCGTCTCCTACTTGGGGAAGACTAAAAGGCACCTGCACACTAGAATCAGGGAGCACTGGCAGAAACTGTTGGCTATTCAAAACCATCTCTTAGAATGCAACAGTGCACACTAGAATCAGGGAGCACTGGCAGAAACTGTTGGCTATTCAAAACCATCTCTTAGAATGCAACAGTGCACACTAGAATCAGGGAGCACTGGCTGAAACTGTTGGCTATTCAAAACCATCTCTTAGAATGCAACAGTGCACACTAGAATCAGGGAGCACTGGCTGAAACCGTCGGCTATTCAAAACCATCTCTTAGAATGCAACAGTGCACACTAGAATCAGGGAGCACTGGCTGAAACTGTTGGCTATTCAAAACCATCTCTTAGAATGCAACAGTGCACACTAGAATCAGGGAGCACTGGCAGAAACTGTTGGCTATTCAAAACCATCTCTTAGAATGCAACAGTGCACACTAGAATCAGGGAGCACTGGCTGAAACCGTCGGCTATTCAAAACCATCTCTTAGAATGCAACAGTGCACACTAGAATCAGGGAGCACTGGCTGAAACCGTCGGCTATTCAAAACCATCTCTTAGAATGCAACAGTGCACACTAGAATCAGGGAGCACTGGCTGAAACCGTCGGCTATTCAAAACCATCTCTTAGAATGCAACAGTGCACACTAGAATCAGGGAGCACTGGCTGAAACTGTCGGCTATTCAAAACCATCTCTTAGAATGCAACAGTGCACACTAGAATCAGGGAGCACTGGCTGAAACCGTCGGCTATTCAAAACCATCTCTTAGAATGCAACAGTGCACACTAGAATCAGGGAGCACTGGCTGAAACCGTCGGCTATTCAAAACCATCTCTTAGAATGCAACAGTGCACACTATAATCAGGGAGCACTGGCTGAAACCGTCGGCTATTCAAAACCATCTCTTAGAATGCAACAGTGCACACTAGAATCAGGGAGCACTGGCTGAAACCGTCGGCTATTCAAAACCATCTCTTAGAATGCAACAGTGCACACTAGAATCAGGGAGCACTGGCTGAAACCGTCGGCTATTCAAAACCATCTCTTAGAATGCAATAGTGCACACTAGAATCAGGGAGCACTGGCTGAAACCGTCGGCTATTCAAAACCATCTCTTAGAATGCAATAGTGCACACTAGAATCAGGGAGCACTGGCTGAAACCGTCGGCTATTCAAAACCATCTCTTAGAATGCAACAGTGCACACTAGAATCAGGGAGCACTGGCTAAAACCGTCGGCTATTCAAAACCATCTCTTAGAATGCAACAGTGCACACTAGAATCAGGGAGCACTGGCTGAAACCGTCGGCTATTCAAAACCATCTCTTAGAATGCAACAGTGCACACTAGAATCAGGGAGCACTGGCTGAAACCGTCGGCTATTCAAAACCATCTCTTAGAATGCAACAGTGCACACTAGAATCAGGGAGCACTGGCTGAAACCGTCGGCTATTCAAAACCATCTCTTAGAATGCAATAGTGCACACTAGAATCAGGGAGCACTGGCTAAAACCGTCGGCTATTCAAAACCATCTCTTAGAATGCAACAGTGCACACTAGAATCAGGGAGCACTGGCTGAAACCGTCGGCTATTCAAAACCATCTCTTAGAATGCAACAGTGCACACTAGAATCAGGGAGCACTGGCTGAAACCGTCGGCTATTCAAAACCATCTCTTAGAATGCAACAGTGCACACTAGAATCAGGGAGCACTGGCTGAAACTGTTGGCTATTCAAAACCATCTCTTAGAATGCAACAGTGCACACTAGAATCAGGGAGGCGGAGCACTGGCTGAAACCGTCGGCTATTCAAAACCATCTCTTAGAATGCAACAGTGCACACTAGAATCAGGGAGCACTGGCTGAAACTGTCGGCTATTCAAAACCATCTCTTAGAATGCAACAGTGCACACTAGAATCAGGGAGCACTGGCTGAAACTGTCGGCTATTCAAAACCATCTCTTAGAATGCAACAGTGCACACTAGAATCAGGGAGCACTGGCTGAAACTGTCGGCTATTCAAAACCATCTCTTAGAATGCAACAGTGCACACTAGAATCAGGGAGCACTGGCAGAAACTGTCGGCTATTCAAAACCATCTCTTAGAATGCAACAGTGCACACTAGAATCAGGGAGCACTGGCTGAAACCGTCGGCTATTCAAAACCATCTCTTAGAATGCAACAGTGCACACTAGAATCAGGGAGCACTGGCTGAAACCGTCGGCTATTCAAAACCATCTCTTAGAATGCAACAGTGCACACTAGAATCAGGGAGCACTGGCTGAAACCGTCGGCTATTCAAAACCATCTCTTAGAATGCAACAGTGCACACTAGAATCAGGGAGCACTGGCTGAAACCGTCGGCTATTCAAAACCATCTCTTAGAATGCAACAGTGCACACTAGAATCAGGGAGCACTGGCTGAAACCGTCGGCTATTCAAAACCATCTCTTAGAATGCAACAGTGCACACTAGAATCAGGGAGCACTGGCTGAAACCGTCGGCTATTCAAAACCATCTCTTAGAATGCAACAGTGCACACTAGAATCAGGGAGCACTGGCTGAAACCGTCGGCTATTCAAAACCATCTCTTAGAATGCAACAGTGCACACTAGAATCAGGGAGCACTGGCTGAAACCGTCGGCTATTCAAAACCATCTCTTAGAATGCAATAGTGCACACTAGAATCAGGGAGCACTGGCTGAAACCGTCGGCTATTCAAAACCATCTCTTAGAATGCAACAGTGCACACTAGAATCAGGGAGCACTGGCTGAAACCGTCGGCTATTCAAAACCATCTCTTAGAATGCAATAGTGCACACTAGAATCAGGGAGCACTGGCTAAAACCGTCGGCTATTCAAAACCATCTCTTAGAATGCAACAGTGCACACTAGAATCAGGGAGCACTGGCTGAAACCGTCGGCTATTCAAAACCATCTCTTAGAATGCAACAGTGCACACTAGAATCAGGGAGCACTGGCTGAAACCGTCGGCTATTCAAAACCATCTCTTAGAATGCAACAGTGCACACTAGAATCAGGGAGCACTGGCTGAAACCGTTGGCTATTCAAAACCATCTCTTAGAATGCAACAGTGCACACTAGAATCAGGGAGCACTGGCTGAAACTGTCGGCTATTCAAAACCATCTCTTAGAATGCAACAGTGCACACTAGAATCAGGGAGCACTGGCTGAAACTGTCGGCTATTCAAAACCATCTCTTAGAATGCAACAGTGCACACTAGAATCAGGGAGCACTGGCTGAAACCGTCGGCTATTCAAAACCATCTCTTAGAATGCAACAGTGCACACTAGAATCAGGGAGCACTGGCTGAAACCGTCGGCTATTCAAAACCATCTCTTAGAATGCAATAGTGCACACTAGAATCAGGGAGCACTGGCTGAAACCGTCGGCTATTCAAAACCATCTCTTAGAATGCAATAGTGCACACTAGAATCAGGGAGCACTGGCTGAAACCGTCGGCTATTCAAAACCATCTCTTAGAATGCAACAGTGCACACTAGAATCAGGGAGCACTGGCTGAAACCGTCGGCTATTCAAAACCATCTCTTAGAATGCAACAGTGCACACTAGAATCAGGGAGCACTGGCTGAAACCGTCGGCTATTCAAAACCATCTCTTAGAATGCAACAGTGCACACTAGAATCAGGGAGCACTGGCTGAAACCGTCGGCTATTCAAAACCATCTCTTAGAATGCAACAGTGCACACTAGAATCAGGGAGCACTGGCTGAAACCGTCGGCTATTCAAAACCATCTCTTAGAATGCAACAGTGCACACTAGAATCAGGGAGCACTGGCTGAAACCGTCGGCTATTCAAAACCATCTCTTAGAATGCAACAGTGCACACTAGAATCAGGGAGCACTGGCTGAAACTGTTGGCTATTCAAAACCATCTCTTAGAATGCAACAGTGCACACTAGAATCAGGGAGCACTGGCTGAAACCGTCGGCTATTCAAAACCATCTCTTAGAATGCAACAGTGCACACTAGAATCAGGGAGCACTGGCTGAAACCGTCGGCTATTCAAAACCATCTCTTAGAATGCAACAGTGCACACTAGAATCAGGGAGCACTGGCTGAAACCGTCGGCTATTCAAAACCATCTCTTAGAATGCAACAGTGCACACTAGAATCAGGGAGCACTGGCTGAAACCGTCGGCTATTCAAAACCATCTCTTAGAATGCAACAGTGCACACTAGAATCAGGGAGCACTGGCTAAAACCGTCGGCTATTCAAAACCATCTCTTAGAATGCAACAGTGCACACTAGAATCAGGGAGCACTGGCTGAAACCGTCGGCTATTCAAAACCATCTCTTAGAATGCAACAGTGCACACTAGAATCAGGGAGCACTGGCTGAAACCGTCGGCTATTCAAAACCATCTCTTAGAATGCAACAGTGCACACTAGAATCAGGGAGCACTGGCTGAAACCGTCGGCTATTCAAAACCATCTCTTAGAATGCAACAGTGCACACTAGAATCAGGGAGCACTGGCTGAAACCGTCGGCTATTCAAAACCATCTCTTAGAATGCAACAGTGCACACTAGAATCAGGGAGCACTGGCTAAAACCGTCGGCTATTCAAAACCATCTCTTAGAATGCAACAGTGCACACTAGAATCAGGGAGCACTGGCTGAAACCGTCGGCTATTCAAAACCATCTCTTAGAATGCAACAGTGCACACTAGAATCAGGGAGCACTGGCTAAAACCGTCGGCTATTCAAAACCATCTCTTAGAATGCAACAGTGCACACTAGAATCAGGGAGCACTGGCTGAAACCGTCGGCTATTCAAAACCATCTCTTAGAATGCAACAGTGCACACTAGAATCAGGGAGCACTGGCTGAAAACCGTCGGCTATTCAAAACCATCTCTTAGAATGCAACAGTGCACACTAGAATCAGGGAGCACTGGCTAAAACCGTCGGCTATTCAAAACCATCTCTTAGAATGCAACAGTGCACACTAGAATCAGGGAGCACTGGCTGAAACCGTCGGCTATTCAAAACCATCTCTTAGAATGCAACAGTGCACACTAGAATCAGGGAGCACTGGCTGAAACCGTCGGCTATTCAAAACCATCTCTTAGAATGCAACAGTGCACACTAGAATCAGGGAGCACTGGCTGAAACCGTCGGCTATTCAAAACCATCTCTTAGAATGCAACAGTGCACACTAGAATCAGGGAGCACTGGCTGAAACCGTCGGCTATTCAAAACCATCTCTTAGAATGCAACAGTGCACACTAGAATCAGGGAGCACTGGCTGAAACTGTTGGCTATTCAAAACCATCTCTTAGAATGCAACAGTGCACACTAGAATCAGGGAGCACTGGCTGAAACCGTCGGCTATTCAAAACCATCTCTTAGAATGCAACAGTGCACACTAGAATCAGGGAGCACTGGCTGAAACCGTCGGCTATTCAAAACCATCTCTTAGAATGCAACAGTGCACACTATAATCAGGGAGCACTGGCTGAAACCGTCGGCTATTCAAAACCATCTCTTAGAATGCAACAGTGCACACTATAATCAGGGAGCACTGGCTGAAACCGTCGGCTATTCAAAACCATCTCTTAGAATGCAACAGTGCACACTAGAATCAGGGAGCACTGGCTGAAACCGTCGGCTATTCAAAACCATCTCTTAGAATGCAACAGTGCACACTATAATCAGGGAGCACTGGCTGAAACCGTCGGCTATTCAAAACCATCTCTTAGAATGCAACAGTGCACACGGAGGGGCGGGCTGTACATTCTGTACTGTTGGCTGCAACGCTAACAATCCGTCCTTGGACTTTGCCTCTCTACTTAGGGACTATCAAATATGTACTGAAAAAATTAAAATATTGATTACATTTACACCCAAAAAATCTCATATTTATTTACTTCTCTACTCGCTATATTAGTTTAAAATAAACCTAAAGATGCACACTGTTGTGCGAAACGCGTCGTTAAATGTTGATTCTCGCCTTTCTATTTATCTTACTTGCCAAGCGAGCAACTGTACCTGAATTATTGTTTACATTTTTTACCTATAATAATAATAATATACTAATAAGTTATTAGTATAGTTATTAGGCCATTTTCTCTTGCCTTTTTTACATTTAATTAGCTCATAATTATCTAAGAATAACGTTTTTAATGCGTTCACATCAAAAGTGCCTTTTTTTAGAAACCAGACTATTTTTAGGTTTCGAGTCACTGTTTTTTAACTAATGGCTATCTGCTGCAATCATGTGGTTTTATTTCTATAAATGTCCCTCTTCCCCCCTCTCTCTCTCGACTCGCCCTGTCCTTTGACCGGTTGAGATTTGAGAACACTATACTCATCCACCTTTTAAACAGCGACTGTTCTCAAACCAGGCAAAGTGTTGGCTTCACCGCCTCCTGATCTGCCCAATAAAACAAAGCAAATTATTAGTTAAGTGCACCGAGCTGGGTGCACTCCAGTGCTGCTCTGCCGTCTCCATTGGTCCCTCTTCTCTCAATCAATTTTACTACTCTTAACTCCTTATCCTTCCAAGTCCATTCCAAGCCACACTTTGACTGTTGGCCTCCCCTGGCACTTTGCGCTTTAGTGCTTGCCCTGACTCACTCAAATATGCCCTCTGAGTCCAACTTTGCAGTTCTCTCTCTCTCTCACTGCCTGTCAGAAACAACTTGTGCACTTTGATCTAGGAATGGGGCAGGTGTAGTGACTTTGGTCAAGTCTCTGTCAATATATTTCAGAAGATATCTATATATTAGATTAGACAGTCTCCTTAATTTGCTATTTCGTCTTCTTAATTTTGTGGTGAATAGTATAATTTAGTTTTTTAGACATTTCTGGTAAGTTATTGTTTGAAGGCAACTTGATTGTGCCACATTTCTCCAGATACTAATGTGTTAAATTAGATACGAATTGATATCGTCATAGCCTCAGAATACCGGAGCCCCAAATCCTCATGATGCCTGGTCATCCAGATTCTCAGTTTGAGTCGCCACCTTTCCCCGATCCTCAGTTTGAGTCGCCACCTTTCTCAGATCCTCAGTTTGAGTCGCCGTCTTTCACAGATCCTCAGTTTGAGTCGCCACCTTTCTCCGATCCTCAGTTTGAGTCGCCACCTTTCTCCGATCCTCAGTTTGAGTCGCCATCTTTCACAGATCCTCAGTTTGAGTCGCCACCTTTCTCCGATCCTCAGTTTGAGTCGCCATCTTTCACAGATCCTCAGTTTGAGTCGCCACCTTTCACAGATCCTCAGTTTGAGTCGCCACCTTTCACAGATCCTCAGTTTGAGTCGCCACCTTTCACAGATCCTCAGTTTGAGTCGCCATCTTTCACAGATGTGCAATTTGGGTCATAAGTTAAAAAGGCCCTGTCCCATTGCAGCAATCCTCACCTGTTGCCAGCTGCACGCCAATGGAGCCGGCTCAGGTACTAATCTCCGGCTTGGCCTCGCGCGACTCCGACGACCCGTTACAGTCGAATTCGACTTCAGCCGTCGCCGCTGCCAGCCAGCCGCTGCTAGGCAGCCGGTTGTCATCGGCGCGTCTTAGCCCGCAGAATCGAAGCAACCGTTCCAGATCGGACGGCACAGCCTTCATCCAGACGGAGGATGCCTGCGATTTTAGCGCCTGCGTCGCCACTACGGCTGCGTCGGCGGCTGCGCTGGCTTCAGCGCCTGTGGCTGCGGCCGCCGCCGCTGCTGCTGGGGGCGAGTCGCTGGACAATGCCAATATCATTGGCGAGGCCTCTAGCGGCGTCACTAAGAGGCGCGGGCAGCATCGCAAGGTTAGAATGTTAATAACAATATCAATAATACTTGCAGGAGCGCTGCGGGCACATGTACATTTGATGTCAGTGGACCCGCAGCCAGCCAGGAGGCAATTCTGCCCATTTCGCTGACTCCCGAGCACACACGCACACAGATACTGTACGCAGGCACACGCTCTTCAGGCAGTACTCTTACACTGTGCCTTGGAGTTTGGCTCTCAAGGACTTCAATTCCATGGCAAGCCCCCAAGCCTTTTCTCCGCGGCTGCGCCCCAAATGAATGAGGCAAACGTATTAGACCGCTCTGCTGCTCACCCCTCGTGGTTAGAATGTTTGATTTAGTGTTTTGAATCCCCATTACAATCTATGAAGCATTATCCAACTGTCATTGCTTTACTTGTGAAACACCTGCATCAAAAATCCGCGCAGAACTCCGACCCGCTGCCGCACAAGCCGTCTGACTTGACGCTGCTTCAACAATTCGATGAATTGGCCACCCGCGCCAAGGACAGCGCCGAGCAGTTTATGCACCACGTTTGGACTCACGGCTGGCGCCTGACGCCCCACTGCCGCCTGCCCGACTGGCTGAAGGACAACGACTTTCTACTGCAAGGCCACCGGCCACAGCTCAACACTTTCACCGCCTGCTTCAAGAGCATCTTTCGCATTCACACCGAGACTGGAAACATTTGGACTCACATGCTGGGTGAGCACTCAGATCTGTTCATTTGCTCTATAATGAAGGTCGTGGGTTCGTATCTTTGCTATTCTGCAACGAAAAGTATCTATTAAACAAAGAAGCGTTAAAAAATTGGGGATCAAAGCCTCGAATATGCGGAATAAGAAAGTGAAACTCGGAGGCCAATGGTTCGAATCTGGAACTCGGAGGCCCATGGTTCGAACCTAGACTCGGAGGCCCTGGGTTCGAATCTGGAACTCGGAGGCCCAGTGTTTAAATATATGAAACTCGGAGGCCCAGGGTTCAAATCTGGAACTCGGAGGCCCAAGGTTCGAATCTGGAACTCGGAGGCCCATGGTTCGAACCTAAACTCGGAGACCCATGGTTCGAATCTGGAACTCAGAGGCCCATGGTTCGAACCTAAACTCGGAGACCCATGGTTCGAATCTGGAACTCAGAGGCCCATGGTTCGAATCTGGAACTCGGAGGCCCATGGTTTGAACCTAGACTCGGAGGTCCTGGGTTCGAATCTGGAACTCGGAGGCCTAGTGTTTGAATATGGAACTCAGAGGCCCATGGTTTGAATCTGGAACTCGGAGGCCCAGTGTTTAAATATATGAAACTCGGAGGCCCAGGGTTCAAATCTGGAACTCGGAGGCCCAAGGTTCGAATCTGGAACTCGGAGGCCCATGGTTCGAACCTAAACTCGGAGACCCATGGTTCGAATCTGGAACTCAGAGGCCCATGGTTCGAACCTAAACTCGGAGACCCATGGTTCGAATCTGGAACTCAGAGGCCCATGGTTCGAATCTGGAACTCGGAGGCCCATGGTTTGAACCTAGACTCGGAGGTCCTGGGTTCGAATCTGGAACTCGGAGGCCCATGGTTTGAACCTAGACTCGGAGGTCCTGGGTTCGAATCTGGAACTCTAAGGCCTAGTGTTTGAATATGGAACTCAGAGGCCCATGGTTCGAATCTGGAACTCGGAGGCCCAGTGTTTGAATATGGAACTCAGAGGCCCATGGTTCGAATCTGGAACTCGGAGGCCCATGGTTTGAACCTAGACTCGGAGGTCCTGTGTTCGAATCTGGAACTCTAAGGCCTAGTGTTTGAATATGGAACTCAGAGGCCCATGGTTCGAATCTGGAACTCGGAGGCCCAGTGTTTGAATATGGAACTCAGAGGCCCATGGTTCGAATCTGGAACTCGGAGACCCATGGTTCGAATCTAAAATTTCGTGGGGATTCGAACTCTAACAGTTAGTTTACACTAATTAAGAATATGGAGTATATTAAAATTCAACGGTCGTGAGTTGAACTCGCAGAGGAAGATTTTATTAATCTTGTGGAACCCCAGTTGTATAGTATTTCTTTCAATAATATAATCAAGTTTTCCCTATTTCTTATTGACCAGGCTGCATCGCCTTCACAGGCATAGCCGTCTACTTTCTAACTAGGCCCTCAATCGAAGTGCAATGGCAGGAGAAGCTTGTGTTCGCCGCATTCTTTCTCGGCGCTGTGCTCTGCATGGGCTTCTCATTCATCTTCCACACCGTCTACTGCCACTCCGAGCGAGTTGGCCGACTATTTAATAAGTGAGTAAATCACATTCTGAAGGCATTCTACTATGAGTAGTCAGATGTTTAATTTTATTTGTTTCGCTTTCTAGGCTGGACTACTGCGGCATTGCCCTCCTAACTATGGGTAGCTTCGTGCCCTGGCTATACTACTCATTCTATTGCCAGCTTTCGCCTAAAATTATCTACCTGACACTGATCAGCATCCTGGGCACGGCTGCGATTGTGGTGTCCATGTTTGACGCATTCGCTGCACCGAAATACAGGCCGCTGAGAGCTGGTGAGAGCTGAGAGCTGATTTATTGATTGATTAGATATCATCAGCTGATCTAGTGATTTATTGATTGATTAGATATCGACGGCTGATCTAGTGATTGATTGATTGATTAGATATCAACAGCTGATCTAGTGATGATTGATTGATTAGATATCGATAGCTGATCAAATTATTGATTGAGTAAATTTTGACAAGTGATCAAATTATTGTTAAATTAGATTCCTTCGTATTTACCTTAAATAAGAGCAGGAAATTCCCCACCCTACTCCTTACAGGTGTGTTCATCGCCCTCGGTCTCTCTGGTGTGATTCCCGCCCTGCACTACGTGATTCTGGAGGGCTTTCACAGCGCCATCTATCACGCCTCAATGGGCTGGCTAGTGCTCATGGCACTGCTGTACATCACAGGAGCTGTCATCTACGCTGTGCGCTTTCCGGAGCGCCTGTTTCCTGGGAAATTCGACCTCTGGGTGAGTGCTCGGCATACAAATTATTCTTCATTCGAAATGACAAAACCTTATTCATTCGAAATGACAAATCCTTCTTTATTCGAAATGACAAATCCTTATTCATTCCAAATGACAAATTCTTCTTTATTCGAAATGACAAATCCTTATTAATTCGAAATGACAAATCCTTATTTATTCGAAATGACAAATCCTTTTTTCATTTGAAATGACAACTCCTTTTTCATTCGAAATGACAAATCCTTTTTTTATTTTTTTAATTAGAGCTCTTGCCTTTTAAAATGGCAAATCCTCTATTTGACGCAATTTACACGCAATACTTTCTACTATCAGTAGGCTAGTGAGCGCACCCGTCCCCAATCTGGCATTGCAGTTCCAAAGCCACCAGATATTCCACGTGTTTGTGGTGGCCGCCGCATTCGTTCACTTTCACGGCATCTCGGAGATTGCCAATTATCGCCTCACCGCTGGTGACTGCGTGGCTGTCTACTAGACCGGCAGTTCCAGCTCCGGAACTGTCACTGTTGCACCTGCCTTCTCTCACACCCCTAACACTCCCTTGTATTCTCAGCCGCACTGTCTCAAACCAGCTTGTTATCTGTCTGTTTCGCTACGCATATTATTTGTTATTTATTCTCCATCTGTCCTGTTTAGGTTTGAGTTTTTTAAAGGCCGACTCTTCACCGAGAGTAAAAGTTTTAGTGTCCGCCAGTGCAATGTGTTGAAGCGGGTGGATTGTTTCTAATTCGTTGCAACGCACAGTCAAATAATCATTATATATATAATTTTATTTCTGTTGACTATGTTTCTGATATACAGAAGAGTTTCGTTTGAAAACTTTGTCAAGATTTTTTAACGAACAAATTTTTTGCTTCTATAGACAGGCAATTTATCGATTAGTTTATTGCTGTATTACTGTACGTATGACCTTGTGAATATAGCAGATGTGTTCGATCTTCTATTCTGTTTATATTTTGTTAATCCTCGATAAAATCACACTGGCTAGTGACTAACATCAATATTTTCTTTTATATAGTTATTGCTGCACATACGCACACTCGTTGCATTGCACTTAATTCATTTTTGTTTGTGAAAAACTCGAAACTAGAAGTCATTATATGGATAATTTTTAATTTGCCTGTTTATTTCTGTAAAGGTATTCCAATTTGTAAAGTTTTTTTTGCCTAAAAATTAAGTTTGTTAAAAAGAACACTATTTAGGACAAAAATGTTTCTCTTTGTCTAGTTCTGAAAAAATTCCTGTTTCTATGAGTGAGAGTAGCAATTGTAGTTTCTAGGAATGAGGGTAGCAATAGCAGTTTCTAGGAATGAGGGTAGCAATAGCAGTTTCTAGGAATGAGGGTAGCAATTGTAGTTTCTAGGAATGAGGGTAGCAATAGCAGTTTCTAGGAATGAGGGTAGCAATAGCAGTTTCTAGGAATGAGAGTATCAATAGCAGTTTCTAGGAATGAGGGTAGCAATAGCAGTTTCTAGGAATGAGGGTAGCAATAGCAGTTTCTAGGAATGAGGGTAGCAATAGCAGTTTCTAGGAATGAGGGTAGCAATAGCAGTTTCTAGGAATGAGGGTAGCAATAGCAGTTTCTAGGAATGAGGGTAGCAATAGCAGTTTCTAGGAATGAGAGTAGCAATAGCAGTTTCTAGGAATGAGAGTAGCAATAGCAGTTTCTAGGAATGAGGGTAGCAATAGCAGTTTCTAGGAATGAGGATATCTATTGCAGTTTCTAGGAATGAGAGTAGCAATAGCAGTTTCTAGGAATGAGGGTAGCAATACCAGTTTCTAGGAATGAGGGTATCTATTGCAGTTTCTAGGAATGATAGTAGCAATACCAGTTTCTAGGAATGAGGGTAGCAATACCAGTTTCTAGGAATGAGGGTATCTATTGCAGTTTCTAGGAATGAGAGTAGCAATAGCAGTTTCTAGGAATGAGGGTAGCAATAGCAGTTTCTAGGAATGAGGGTAGCAATAGCAGTTTCTAGGAATGAGGGTAGCAATAGCAGTTTCTAGGAATGAGGGTAGCAATAGCAGTTTCTAGGAATGAGGGTAGCAATAGCAGTTTCTAGGAATGAGGGTAGCAATAGCAGTTTCTAGGAATGAGGGTAGCAATAGCAGTTTCTAGGAATGAGAGTAGCAATAGCAGTTTCTAGGAATGAGGGTAGCAATAGCAGTTTCTAGGAATGAGGGTATCTATTGCAGTTTCTAGGAATGATAGTAGCAATAGCAGTTTCTAGGAATGAGGGTAGCAATAGCAGTTTCTAGGAATGAGGGTATCTATTGCAGTTTCTAGGAATGAGAGTAGCAATAGCAGTTTCTAGGAATGAGGGTAGCAATACCAGTTTCTAGGAATGAGGGTATCTATTGCAGTTTCTAGGAATGATAGTAGCAATACCAGTTTCTAGGAATGAGTTAGAATATTACTTTCTGGAAATTAAGTGAAAGAAGCAATGACAAAACTGCAATTAGCTGTCTAGTATATGCAAAGTCAGTTTTTGTTACCTAATTGTTATTTAAATGTAGTCCCAGCCCTAGCCATTATAACAATATGTCATATTTTTCTCAAAATTTTCATTTCTTAAATGGTGTCAGACGTTTTTTATTAATGTTCTTTTGCACACAGAAATAGTTGAGAAAATAAACTAACGCATCTCTTCTTGGTCTGTACTAACATGCTTTTGTTAGCCAGCTGTAAGTTAACAAATATAAGCAAAGCCTCCTCTATCTAGACACACATGCTAAATAAGGCTTGTTTGTTTTGCTTGTTTGTGCTTTCAAATGGCATCATCAATATTATATTTTTATCACTTTCCAACCCTCATTCTCTCAGCATCGATCCAAACATGGCTGAATTTCTGTCAAATCTGTGTCTCACAATCTTTTCAGTGTGCCAACGTCATCTGTCATTACCTAGAGTTTGCTGAAGTTGCACCTGCAATTACTAGCGAGCATAAGGCGTGAGATTATTATAGCAGCAGATAATAACTGCAATTCCGTTCCATTTCAAATGAAACATTTTCGTTTCCGTCACACTTTTGCAATGCCACATTCTCATCTTACAATATTCTCATCTAAGCTTCTCTTCATCTCCCTCTCCTCTTCCATCTCTCTCTCCTCTTCCATCTCCCTCTCCCCTTCCATCTCCCTCTCCTCTTCCATCTCCCTCTCCTCTTCCATCTCCCTCTCCTCTTCCATCTCCCTCTCCTCTTCCATCTCTCTCCTCTTCCATCTTTCTCCCCTTCCATCTCCCTCTCCTCTTCCATCTCTCTCCTCTTCCATCTTTCTCCCCTTCCATCTCCCTCTCCTCTTCCATCTCTCTCCTCTTCCATCTCTCTCCCCTTCCATCTCTCTCCCCTTCCATCTCCCTGTCCACTTCCAACTCCCTTCCTCGTCCATCTCGATTTAAGGTTATCCAACAGCCGGCCACACCCTCTCAAAGCGTCATATGTCTGTGAATATTTTTAGACATGAAAGCCCACCCCAAGCTCGATTGACTCGTCGGCTGCTGCAGCGACTTCACGTGGGCGGTGTCTAAAAGTGCGAGTTTACTGCGTCAGTAGGTGGTTGAGGTTTTTACTGAGGCGAGTAATTCCTTTGTCAGAGTTCACAGTTGTTTACGAGCATTTAACTCGTCTCGTGGCATTCGCTCTAAAGTACTCTAAATAAAGTACTACCTACTCTCCCCATTCTCTCCTCCACTGTCTACTCTCATGTCTCTCCTCCACTGTCTACTCTCATGTCTCTCCTCCACTGTCTACTCTCATGTCTCTCCTCCACTGTCTACTCTCATGTCTCTCCTCCACTGTCTACTCTCATGTCTCTCCTCCACTGTCTACTCTCATGTCTCTCCTCCACTGTCTACTCTCATGTCTCTCCTCCACTGTCTACTCTCATGTCTCTCCTCCACTGTCTACTCTCATGTCTCTCCTCCACTGTCTACTCTCATGTCTCTCCTCCACTGTCTACTCTCATGTCTCTCCTCCACTGTCTACTCTCATATCTCTCCTCCACTGTCTACTCTCATATCTCTCCTCCACTGTCTACTCTCATGTCTCTCCTCCACTGTCTACTCTCATGTCTCTCCTCCACTGTCTACTCTCATGTCTCTCCTCCGCTGTCTACTCTCGGATCTCTCCTCCGCTGTCTACTCTCGGATCTCTCCTCCGCTGTCTACTCTCATATCTCTCCTCGGCTGTCTACTCTCATATCTCTCCTCGGCTGTCTACTCTCATATCTCTCCTCGGCTGTCTACTCTCATATCTCTCCGCCGCTGTCTACTCTCATATCTCTCCTCCGCTGTCTACTCTCTCCATCTCATTTCCATCTGAGAGATTCGATTACTCTGGGTTATATATACTCTCTCACCCTTCTCTTTTCTAAGCGTACTCATCATTTTAATCCGATGTCAACAAACGGCAGTTTGTGCACTCTATTCCCACAGTGAGACTTTGCGCTCCTTCCCACTTCCTTCCTAGCCGCCTCAGCTGCCAGCGATCTATTTTTAGTTGCCACATGGCAACATGCCTGATACAGAAAAGCAACAGCCATTGGGACAGGGGAGGCCAGGGCGAGATGATGATAGCGCATTGCGGCCCGTAAATTCCACCTGTGCCACCCGTTTTAGCCGGCTCCAGCTTGCTCTGATTGAAGCAGCTATGTGTCTATTTTTCAACCATAAGCTCTTGTCTTCTGCCTCAACGCTGAATTTCTCCAGCCAGTCCATTGTTGTCGGAATAGCAGGATTCTGAAATTTTCAATGGTCTAGTCCTCAGCAACCATTCGTGTCGAGGTTACGGGCCTCTGCTTTGTTGGAGATTTTTTAGAAAGCTTTTAGCTAGAGTGATTATCTGCAATGCCAGCGGTGCTTTGTTCTATTTGACCAAAACTGATCTTTTGAATATTTACTCTGGGCTTCCAAGAGGGATTTTGTTGTTTGTTATTGAAAAGGACTTCTTGTGGATTCCGAGAGTGACTTCTTGTGGATTCCCAGAGTGACTTCTTGTGGATTCCGAGAGTGACTTCTTGAGTTTTTGAGAGTGACTTCTTGTAGATTCCGAGGGTGACTTCTAGAGGATTCCGAGAGTGACTTCTTGTGGATTCCCAGAGTGACTTCTTGTGGATTCCGAGAGTGACTTCTTAAGTTTTTGAGAGTGACTTCTTGTAGATTCCGAGGGTGACTTCTAGAGGATTCCGAGAGTGAATTCTTAAGGTTTTGAGAGTGACTTCTTGTGGATTCCGAGAGTGACTTCTTCTGGATTCCGAGGGTGACTTCTTAAGGTTTTGAGAGTGACTTCTTGTGGGTCCCGAGAGTGACTTCTTGTGGATTCCCAGCGTGACTTCTTGTGGATTCCCAGAGTGACTTCTTGTGGATTCCGAGAGTGACTTCTTGTGGATTCCGAGAGTGAATTCTTAAGGTTTTGAAAGTGACTTCTAGAGGATTCCGAGAGTGAATTCTTAAGGTTTTGAGAGTGACTTCTTGTGGATTCCGAGAGTGACTTCTTGTGGATTCCGAGAGTGACTTCTTGTGGATTCCGAGAGTGACTACTTGTGGTTCCCGAGAGTGACTTCTTGTGGGTCCCGAGAGTGACTACTTGTGGTTCCCGAGAGTGACTACTTGTGGTTCCCGAGAGTGACTTCTTGTGGTTCCCGAGAGTGACTTCTTGTGGTTCCCGAGAGTGACTTCTTGTGGGTTCCGAGTGTGACTTCTTGTAGATTCCGAGAGTGACTTCTTGTAGATTCCGAGAGTGACTTCTTGTGGATTCCGAGAGTGACTTCTTGTGGGTTTAGACAGAGGGACATCTTGAGGTTTCCAGAAAGTGCCTTAATATGATTTGCAGTCATTAAAATTATGCCCTACAACCGTGGCGTGGCGTTCCCAGATTCAGAGTAAATGAACTAGCCTGTTCTATGCATTTTCCTAAGTGCATTCAAATAACCCTATGTCTCTCTTCCCAAATTGTAGCGATCCCAATCCCCAGGGCAAAGTGATGTCAAGCACGCGTCCGAGTGTCTCGAAGTACTCTGAGAAAGTGGGGCCAGCTGAGCCAGCCTTATCAGTGCGCAGTGGACCGGCTCGCTGAGATTGACTGGAGAAAGATTTATTGAGGCTCAAGAGTGAATTCTGATGGATAGATCGCGGACATCTAAAAGATCTTTGCTTAGTTTATGGCAATTGTCACTGGTCCATTATTAGTTTTTGCTAAAGCTATATCAGTAAATACGAAGCCTGACCTGCATACAGTTAGGGCCATAGACAAAATCGAATCAATTCAATTGAGGCAGTTGATTTCCCATGGGGATAATCGGAGACAAGAAGCAAAATTGCTTGAGCTGAGAGATAAAAATTGATTTCCCATGATTAATCAGCAGCTTGTAGACTAATTCGCTAATTCAATAGGGCTAACAAAAATTAATTAGCAAACTGATGAACAATTCATAAATCTTTGGCCTGCGACTCCTATCAGTTTCAATATGGGCTTTACGAGGTTTAACGAAATGACAGCTCTCAGTATAACTGACTGCAACTCTCAGTATAACTGACTGCAACTCTCAATATAACTGACTGCAACTCTCAGTATAACTGACTGCAGCTCTCAGTATAACTGACTGCAGCTCTCAGTATAACTGACTGCAGCTCTCAGTATAACTGACTCCAACTCTCATTATTACTGACTGCAGCTCTCAGTATAACTGACTGCAGCTCTCAGTATAACTGACTGCAGCTCTCAGTATAACTGACTGCAACTCTCATTATTACTGACTGCAGCTCTCAGTATAACTGACTGCAACTCTCAGTATAACTGACTGCAGCTCTCAGTATAACTGACTGCAACTCTCAGTATAACTGACTGCAACTCTCAGTATAACTGACTGCAACTCTCAGTATAACTGACTGCAACTCTCAGTATAACTGACTGCAGCTCTCAGTATAACTGACTGCAGCTCTCAGTATAACTGACTGCAGCTCTCAGTATAACTGACTGCAGCTCTCAGTATAACTGACTGCAGCTCTCAGTATAACTGACTGCAGCTCTCAGTATAACTGACTGCAACTCTCAGTATAACTGACTGCAACTCTCAGTATAACTGACTGCAGCTCTCAGTATAACTGACTGCAGCTCTCAGTATAACTGACTGCAGCTCTCAGTATAACTGACTGCAGCTCTCAGTATAACTGACTGCAGCTCTCAGTATAACTGACTGCAGCTCTCAGTATAACTGACTGCAGCTCTCAGTATAACTGACTGCAGCTCTCAGTATAACTGACTGCAGCTCTCAGTATAACTGACTGCAGCTCTCAGTATAACTGACTGCAGCTCTCAGTATAACTGACTGCAGCTCTCAGTATAACTGACTGCAGCTCTCAGTATAACTGACTGCAGCTCTCAGTATAACTGACTGCAGCTCTCAGTATAACTGACTGCAGCTCTCAGTATAACTGACTGCAGCTCTCAGTATAACTGACTGCAGCTCTCAGTATAACTGACTGCAGCTCTCAGTATAACTGACTGCAGCTCTCAGTATAACTGACTGCAACTCTCAGTATAACTGACTGCAGCTCTCAGTATAACTGACTGCAGCTCTCAGTATAACTGACTGCAGCTCTCAGTATAACTGACTGCAGCTCTCAGTATAACTGACTGCAGCTCTCAGTATAACTGACTGCAGCTCTCAGTATAACTGACTGCAGCTCTCAGTATAACTGACTGCAACACTCAGTATAACTGACTGCAACTCTCAGTATAACTGACTGCAGCTCTCAGTATAACTGACTGCAACACTCAGTATAACTGACTGCAACTCTCAGTATAACTGACTGCAGCTCTCAGTATAACTGACTGCAACTCTCAGTATAACTGACTGCAGCTCTCAGTATAATTGACTGCAGCTCTCAGCAGTCTAACTGATAGTAGTGAATGTATCCATCCTTTTTTATTTATTGCATTTCATTTATTTCTTGCACAGAGATGGAAAATCAAAAGCTCGCGCTATGCCAATCAGATCAATCATTGTTTTCATGGCTAGTCTAGTTTTATCTGTTTTTTTAATTCTCTGGCCCATCACCGGCTACAATGTCCCAGAATGCAGTTCAGCAGGCTGATGATGTCAGTTTCTCAAGCAGCCAGGCCAGCACAACCCGGGCCACCGCGGCCGAGTGGGCCCAGTGCACCTGGCGCCCCGTGTCACGCCGGGTGTGCCACACACTCGGGAACGGTTTCGGCACCAGGTGCAGCGTCGGCACTCCGAGACGGCGAAACGGTGCGTGATCGTCGTCCACATCGTCGGCGGTGTCGGCGGAAGCGGCGACGTCGGACTGGAAGAAGTTCTCTCGCGAGTTGGCGCCCTCGGCTAGCAGGCCGGCCGATCGTAGACGCTTCTCGATGGCAACCAGGCGGTTGAAGTCGGCCCGCTCCGTTCCGGCCAATCGGCTGCGAGCTGCCGGACTTGGCGGCCCGGCCAGCGGCTCGGCGTACACGAACCTCGGCGATCGGGCCCCGATGAGGTCGAGCAGGACGAACTGGGCGATCTCTGACGCGGCCGGGAAGTTCGGATTGACGCCTGTCGACGGGTGTCGAGCCGAGGCAGCGGCCAAGTGCCTGGAGCCGTAGAGCGAGTCCTCCGGCGTCCACAGCCCAGCCAGAGACTCCTCACCGTCCAAGAAGACCAATCGAATGCCGATGCCGTCGTAAGTGGAGGAATGTTTTGTCAGCGAGTCCAGAGCTTCGGCCAGCATCAGGAGGATGGCGCAGGACACGGCCGAGTCTGTGGCTCCAACAAAGTCAGGCGACAGCGGTGCGGAGTCGTAGTGGGCGGCCAGGACGATCACGGGCCGCGAGTCCTTGGCCCTCCTCGGCCGCGTGGCCACAAGGTTGGCGAATTGGCGCGGACCGACCGGCGTCTCGGCGACGAATCTGTCCTCGGCCAGCTCCCAGCCGAGGTGTCTGCCGAGGAAGTCGGCCAGGAAGGCTCGCACGGCTGCATGTCCGGCCGAGCCCACCTGACGCGGCCTGAGCAGCGGGCCAGCCAACAGGCGCAGGCGGTCCGGGCGGGTTTCGTTGCTTAGCAACGACAGCAGGGCATCGTCGACGACCCGGGACGAGCAGTTGGGATCGGCTCGGACAATGTCCGTATAGTTCGGCGCCGCCTCAGCAGCTGCGGTTGCCAGGGGCAGCAACAAAAGCAGAAGCATCCTTGACTTGGGCACTCTTTCAAGGAATTGCGACAAGGGGGCTACCTTTCTGCCTTTTATTCGCTGTCTAGTTATTGTTTTATTTAAGCCACACTTCTGAAAGACTTTCCATAAAACTGAAGATCTGGGCCTTGCGTTATCAGATATTATTTTGCTAAAGCCCATTGGTTTTCTGGGAAATGCTTTACATCAACCAATCAGGTTTCCCCGATAAATTCTTAGATAATAGAATGATATCATAATACTCCCATTGCATGCCAATCCAAAGGAATTTTCTTTTTCCCTTACCAATATCTCCATGTTTCGTATGTTGCGCATGCTGTTTCAATGCAATCTTAGAGAAATTGTGATGAATAAAGATTATCGTTGCTGATGAGTAACGAAAAAATGACAGAAAACACGACTGTGAATTGGTAAACAGACAAACACACTGCTGGTAATCACAAGCTTTTTCTGAGTGTGAGGAAGGAACAGGGTGCGTGGAAGTGAGGGGGAGAGGAAGGGACAGGGTGAGAGGAAGGGACAAGGTGAGAGGAAGGGACAAGGTGAGAGGAAGGGACAGGGTGAGAGGAAGGGACAGGGTGAGAGGAAGGGACAAGGTGAGAGGAAGGGACAGGGTGAGAGGAAGGGACAGGGTGAGAGGAAGGGACAGGGTGAGAGGAAGGGACAAGGTGAGAGGAAGGGACAGGTTGAGAGGAAGGGACAGGGTGAGAGGAAGGGACAAGGTGAGAGGAAGGGACAGAGTGAGAGGAAGGGACAGGGTGAGAGGAATTTAGAAGGTGAGAGGAGGTTGTGAAGGAGTGAAGTGATGAAAAAGTACGGAGTTAGCATACGGGTTTGTAATTCAAATAAATCAAATTCAAAGAGGCATTAAAAAAACCGCTAAAAATTGGTTCACAGTCTCGATGTGATATGCGTGAATATTCATTGTAAAATACTTTTTTTGTTTTTTTCGGAATGTTTTTCGTTTATCAAAAACTCAGCAATCAATAGCACAATATCACAGCGGTTAAGCAAAAGGAAATTATAAAAAAGACATCGCGGTGTACAGAATCATCTAAGAGAACTTTCTTTGAGTCATTGAAATTATCCAATCCTGCAGTTTCTGTCTGTTTGTGCTTGCTTTTTTATTTTCTAATGAGAGAAGAAGTTCTGATAATTATTCTCGATCTGACTCGATAACAAGCAAGCAAAATGGGAGGAGGAACAAGCAAGAAGTCAAAATAAAGTCAGTGGCATCATATTTTAGACAAAAAAACTGCAGCACAAAAAACTTGCATAAGCTTTTTTTCATCGATGGAAAACTATAAACGTTAAGAAAACAGTCGTGGAATTTCTAAACTGCTAATAAAATATTTATTTTTTTATATATTTAATCCATTTCACTATATTTTCGTTTATTCTGATTGGTTAGAGGGGTTTTGACTACCCAACCATCCCAGTCGTTTCTCCTTCACTCTAATTGGTTGGAGGGGTTTTGGCTACCTAACCACCCCAGTCGTTTCTCCTTCACTCTAATTGGCTGTAGGGGTTTGGCTACCCAACCATCTCAGTCGTTTCTCCTTCACTCTAATTGGTTGGAGGGGTTTTGGCTACCCAACCACCCCAGTCGTTATCTTTTTATCACTTTATTAATACGCTGTCTCAGTTTGATAATCACGCAGTTTTAGCTTTGTTAAAGGTTGCTTTCAAATAAACACTCCGTCCAAATAAAAAAACCACACTCAGTCTATCGGCTCAGCCAGAGGGCCTGTCGGGCGGATGTCCACGCAAGTAGTACACCCACTGAAGGGACGCTGCCGGCGCCGGTGGAGCGGGCGCAAGTGACGAGCAGTTTGGCCATCACAGCGTCCTGCCCCGCCTCGGCGCCCGGATTGAAGGCCACAACAATGCGGTACTCCTTGTGCGGCCGTACCGTGTCCCCGGGCTTGTGCACGGTGAAGGCCGGATTGTCCACCTGGAATGTGAACTGAGTGGCCGACGGGAACACGTTGCGGAAGGCGATGGTGGTTGTGGCTCCGGCCTTCACAACGAACGGACCCTGTGGCTTCGGAGGCAGGCACACCGCGTGCAGAGGAAACAGGTAGGCTCCAGCTGACTGGCTGGTCACCGTGAGGGCGCTCTTGATGTCGCCCAACCTGCAGGGTTCAAAGACGACGTCCAGGACGCCCTCAGAGCCTGGCGACACCGTGACGGCCTTGTCGCAGTGGAAATCGGCGCCAGGCTCGATGCGACAGGCGAAGTCAGCCTTGGAGCGGCCGTAGTTAACGAAGCGGGCCTGCAGCACCTGCTGGCCGCCCAGGTGAGTGGTGAAGTGGAGGGCTCTCTCCGGTCCTGGCTGGGTGCCCTTCAGGTCCAGCTCGTAGGTGAAGAGGCCGAGCTCCGGGCACTGAAGCTCAAGCTTGCCCCTGTAGTCCTGCGGCTTCAGCGGCAGGAACTCGATCTCAATCTGGCCTTGAGTCTGCTGAGGAATCTGCAGCTGGGACGGGACTCGGACCTCGGGCAGGGTGGTAGACACTGTCAGGGTCACTGGATGGGCCAGCGGGTTCTCGATCTGCGGGATTCGGCGTGGGAGGCGAAGATGAGCTTCTGGACACAAAAACCTGCGCTATCAGCTCCTGAATTCAGAAACACCGTCAGAATCGCCTCACCTCAATGGAGTGCTGAACTGCCTGTCGCACTGGGCTGCTGAGGCTGATGGAGCCGACGCTGCCGGGCCGGCCCGCCTTGAGGAACACCTCGTAGGTGACGTACTCTCCCGTGTCCTCATTCTCAAATCGAATCCTCAGCTGGTACTGCGCCTCCCTGTAGCAGAACACGTGCAGCTTGTAGTCTCGCTTGGCGTCTCCGGGCACATCGATGTAGTCCAGTCCCTGGAAGGTGGTGCCAGCGTCGATCTTGTCCGGCTTGAGGATCTCCCTGGTGACCTTGAAGCGCTGGGCTCTCGGCAGCCAGTTCTGCACTGGCAGCACCTCGTAGTGATCCATCTTGCACGGAATCTCCTGCGTCACCTTCAGCGGCCGCGGTTCCTCGGCTGATCCCAGCAGGTTGTACAGCAGCCCGGTGCCGTCTGGGAGGGCAAAGAACAGCGTGCCGCTGTGCTTCTTGCCATCAAGGGTCATCCTCAGCGGCCTGTACGTCAGCTCGTAGGTCTTTGTCTGCTGCGGCTCCACCACGAGGATATCCGGACCAGACCAGTAGTCGCCGTCGATGACTGGGCGAAGCTTCCACTGGGTGTGCGAGTTGTTGAATATCTGGATCGGCTTGGTGTCCTTCTGGCGCACCTGGCAGATAAAGTGCGGCGTCTCGCGCACCGGGGTTGCTGGCGCGCTAGTTCCGGTCAGGGTGAGGTCCAAATCCTTCCAGCCTTCGATGCGGCACTTGATGCCCTCAATGCGGATGTCCGCCTTGGCTTGGGTCGGCCTGAGGGAAAGCGGTTTGGGATCAGATTCTGAAACTCTGGCATGAGCGATGATTCTGAGCCCTGAGCACATGCTCACACAGGGTGTACATCTGCTTCGGCTTACTCATCGTCAGGCAGTGCACACACTCCCTGCGCCTTTGGGGTTTGGCCCTCATGGGCCAAAAATTACACGACAAGCCCCCTGAGCCTTCTCTACGCGACTGCGCCACAAACAAAAACGGAAAACTGACAAAAATGAACAGAGAATCGAACCTATGATCTAATTTGACATAGGCGGGCTATGGATAAACTCACTTGAAGGTGACCTCGATGGTGACCTCAGCACCCGGGCTGAGATAGCCGGACTCGGGCGAGATCGAGAAGTCGGGCTTCAGCTTGGCGGTGTCCCAGGCGAACCTGGCGCCGATGTCACCGCAATTGTACAGGATGAGGCTGCGCTTGGACTGGCTGCCAACCACCAGCTTTGGCGGCTCCTTGCCGGCCTCGGCGAAGCTCGGGCCTGGCGGCAGGAAGCTGAGCAGAGCCGAACTCAGGCGGAACTCGTGTGCCAGGCAGGCGCCGCGCACCGCCAGTACCGGGACCGGCGACAACGCCCAGGCCTCAGCCAGGACCTCCTCGGTGAATTGCGCCACCCGGCAGCTGGGCCGGAACGCGATCTCAACGTTCACCGTCTCCTGCGGATTCAGTGTCACCCGATCCTTCGGCTGCTTGATAGTCAGCGCGTCGCCACCGGCCAGCTCCTTGCTGGCTGGCGACACGACGAACCGCAGCGGCACAGGAGCCAGGCCCCGGTTGGTCACCGGAATCACCTTCTTCACTAGCTCGCCGATTTTTGCAACGCCCAGGTGCACAATGCGCTGCCGCGGGTTCACCGGCTCGATGCGCAGCTCAGAGCCGCGGCCGGCCAGTTGGACGCTTGCCTGGGTCAGGCCGTTCAGCTCGAAGGTCACCGTCTCCTCGTAGCGCACGGCCTCTCTGGATTGGTGGCGGCGGGGATGGGACTCTTTAAGGTTGGGATTCTCTGTGGATGGGATTACTTGAGGATGGGATTACTTAAGGATGGGACTACTTGAGGATGGGATTACTTGAGGATGGGATTACTTAAGGATGAGTCTACTTGAGGATGGGATTACTTGAGGATGGGATTGCTTGAGGATGGGATTACTTGAGGATGGGATTACTTGAGGATGGGATTACTTGAGGATGGGACTACTTGAGGATGGGATTACTTGAGGATGGGATTACTTGAGGATGGGATTACTTGAGGATGGGATTGCTTGAGGATGGGATTACTTGAGGTTGGGATTACTTGAGGATGGGATTACTTGAGGATGGGATTACTTGAGGTTGGGATTACTTGAGGGTGGGATTACTTGAGGGTGGGATTACTTGAGGATGGGATTACTTAGGGATGGGATTTTTCGTGGATGGGATTGTTGATATGTTGATATTTAGCGATTGATTCTCAAGAGGCTGGATTTTAATCTTGCGATATTCCTAGTATTCGAAAATTAGATTTTCGTTTGAAAACAACTTGGTTCGTAGCGGAAATTTACCTGGGCAGGAAGGTGAAGCTGCAGCTGGTTGACTGGCCGGGCTGCAGCAGGCAGGCCTTGAAGTCGTGGTGCAGCACTTGGCTGGTGGTGTACAGGCAGTCCACGGTGATTGGCCGGCTGTCCAGATTGTGTACAAACAGCTGCGCGGTGGCCGGATCCATCCCGGCCTGGAAGACGAATTTCGGCCCGAAGTCGTGCTTCGCCGTGGCGGCACTCTTGGCCGGATCTTTGCTGCCGAAGGCGAAGCCGATCTTTGGCTCGGTGGAGCCGCCCAGAACTGCCACCTGGTAGGTCGGCCCGTTGGGCACGGTCAACACCAGCTGGGTGCCCTTCAGCTGGCAGCGTGACTTTGGCGCAAACACCAGCTCGCAAATCTTTCGCTCGCCGAACGGACCATTCGCTTCGACAGGCGTCACGGTGAGACTGTCGGGCCTCTTGCAGCCGGGGGCGAAGCTCCATGCAAAGTTCAAGTCGAATTTGCCCCTGTTCCACACCACCAGACGACGGCGGACCACCTCGTTGACTTCCACGGAGCTGAAGTCAAGCTGAGGAGAGACGGTTTAGGGAATCGGGGGGTAAAACACGTTACGGATCTCCATTCCCTCTCAAATTCCTATTGTCCTGTTCCAAAGTTTTCTCTTTCTTGAGATCACTTTCTCCTTCAGCTCGCATGCCAAACCGACTCTCACCTGGCCGGGAGTTTTCTCAGAGACCGGCAGGCTCTGGCCGCTCTCAGGATCCTCAACGAGCAGGTCGGCCTTCATGCAGTAGCCCTCGGCCTTGACGTTCAGCGTCAGCGGTTCGGTCTTGTTTCGCACGTTGCAGCGCAGATTGAAGTTGGCCGGCTTCTCGGAGGTCAAGCAGAGCGTCATGGTTAGGTCCAGCCGGCCGCGCTTTGGCACCAGGCCGGACATTGGCTCCACCCGGAGGGTGTTGGGATGCCCCGGGCAGCGCAGCGAGTTAGGATCGATGTCAAATTGGAAGGCCTGGTCCTCCTCGTTAGTCATGTAGAATGTCTCCTGGGCTGTGAACTGCAGCAGTAGCGAGTTGAAATTGTGATGACTGCGGTCGAAGGCCACCCGCGGCTCCTTGGTGCGGCCGACCACCAGGAAGGGCAGGCTGACGCCGTGCGCTGGCACGCTGAAGCACCAGAAGCTCTCGGAGACGCCCAGCTTCTTCGGCATGTATTCGAATGCGACCTCGGCGCCCCGGCCTGGCTCCAAGTAGCCGCCGCGGTCCAGGCACAGTATGCCGTTGTCGTCCTTGACGTTCTGGCCATCCTGGCACTCCCACTGGTAGGCGTATCCCACGCTAGTCGGGTTGACGATGTGGAAGCGGCGCAGGGCGCGGTTGTCGAGGCCGACGCTGTCGATTTCCACGACTCGCGTGTCCGGATTTAGCTTGGCGCCAGGCGGCGCGCCGTTGGGTCCCGGCAGCTCCGGGTTACGCTTAGCGCCTGTCATTAAAGTACATTCGAGTTCTCATGTACTTTTAAACCACTGTTCTCGTCGTTGAAATAGATTTAAAGAGTTATTATGGTACATAAAATCCAGATATATTAAATTGAACATTTTTTAAAGTAAAAAAAATATTTTTTTGCACTTTTACTTTTAAAAGTACATATAATGTACTTTTTTCGTAGTAAACATAAAGTATTTTTATTAACAGAAGTAATTTTATGTACATATACAGTAAATAAGCACACGTTCAGTGTTTTTAGAATGTTTTCAGTAAAAAAACGAACATTACTTTTTTATTCATCTGTTGGTTATTCACAAAGCAACATACTAACCAGTCAGGTAATCCGATTGCGGCAATTCGAAGTGGCAGAACGGCTGCACAGACCGGCCCGTCACTGTGATGCACGGCGCCGCTGCCGCCGGTCCCTCCTCCAGGTTGGGCACCCGGCAGACCAGCCTGGCCTTGAAGCTGCCCAACGCCAGCGGCGCGAAGGCCAGCGTCACGTCGACTGTGCGGCCAACTGGAACAGTGCCCGACTCGGGCTCAACGGCGAATGGCAGCAGGGCCTCCTGTCGGTTACTCTGACGAGCCGACTGGGGCCGACTGCTCGAGCCCGACGCCTGATCGTTGACGGTCTCCATGACAACCTGCCAGGAGAAGGCCACGGCTACGCGGCCAGTGTTGACCAGCTGGACCTGGTGCACGCGCCGCTGGAACAGCAGGGTGTCCCGGAACTGCACCGTCTCGGTGAGGGGCGCCAGCTTGCACTGATCAGCCTTGGCCGACACCAGCAGTTCCAGGCTGCGCTGACTGTCAGACAGTTCGGTGTGCTCCGGCTCGGCTTCCACTTCCACCACTTTCTTTTTGCGGCCAGCCGGCTGTGCCGGGTCGACTGGCAGCCAGCGCATTGTGCGCTTGGTGTCGTCCCAGTCGGCCGGGGGCGCCTCCTTGTAGGTGAGCTTGACCAGCCGGCAAGCGATTGGCTGGGCTCGAATCTCCTGCGGCTGGGCGGCTCTGTAGGTGGCCGCAATGGACTTGCTCTGGCCAGGGCGCAGGTGGCCCACGGCTGGCAAGAAGGTCACTCCGCTATCGCCAGAGCCAGTCGGGAATGCGAACCGCACCGTGTCAGTCTGCGAGTGGTTGCACAACTGGAAGGTGAGAATCTTCGGCTCGACCAGGTAGCAATCGCCGAAGTGCAGGTGGTTGTGCTTGGCGGCTGAAAGTTACGATGGTGTGGGGAAAGCTTTGCAATTGAACCAGTAACTGGCGTATTCGTTAAAGTACAGACAACACACAGAAAGCTTAAATGGTACGCCCGTAAATATAGACAGCAGAAGCAAAATAAGCAAAAGCAAAAGCATAAGCATTTCCAGGTTTGAAAACTAAAAATAGCTTCGATGTGTTACAGCTTCTACTCTTAGTGGCATGCGACGAACAGTTGTATTAAAAAATGACTACACCCAAAGTTTTCTGGTACAGTGGACCGAGGCAAGAAACGAAATACTTAGTATGAATATATTATATATAATATGACGTTGTAATAATAAAATACTACGAGAATAATTTAGAAAGAAAACGGTGGAAGCAAAAAATACTAATCACAACGTTACGATCGTATTTCTGCGCTTTAAGCGGCAACGCCATTTTAAACTTTTTCGCTAGCAGAAATCGAAAATCGCAAAGATGTGCTGTGCTGTACCCTGTACTGTATATATAGAGTTGTTAACGCTTAAAGAACATGCAACCAAAAACCCATTTTCTAACCCAAATCGGATGAACAATTTTTCATTTTATCACGCCTCGGACCGCCGAAGCATAGCCTAGCTTTGAACAACCATAGAATAGCTGCACCCAGCACCCCATTTTCTCACCCCAGTCGGGTAGCCCTGACCAGCCCCGAAATGGCTGCACCCACCACCCCATTTTCTCACCCCAGTCAGCCCTGACCAGCCCCGAAATGGCTGCACCCACCACCCCATTTTCTCACCCCAGTCAGCCCTGACCAGCCCCGAAATGGCTGCACCCACCACCCCATTTTCTCACCCCAGTCAGCCCTGACCAGCCCCGAAATGGCTGCACCCACCACCCCATTTTCTCACCCCAGTCAGCCCTGACCAGCCCCGAAATGGCTGCACCCACCACCCCATTTTCTCACCCCAGTCAGCCCTGACCAGCCCCGAAATGGCTGCACCCACCACCCCATTTTCTCACCTTAGTCGGGTAGCCCTGACCAGCCCCGAAATGGCTGCACCCACCACACCATTTTCTCACCCCAGTCGGGTAGCCATGACAAGCCCCGAAATGGCTGCACCCACCACCCCATTTTCTCGCTCCAGTCGGGTAGCTTTAACCAGCCCAGAAATGGCTGCATCCTCCACCCCATTCTCTCATCGTTACAGTGCAATTCAGTCTAGTACGACAGTAAGTAGGCGTAGCTAATCTACTACTTATAGTTACTTTAGTGCCAGCTACAAGAAACTACAACAAGAGCATACGAGACTAATACAGAGTTTGGATTTCGATCTCTTTTAAACTGTCTCTTTACCCAGCTCCTGCAGACCGCCGATCTGATTTCCGCCAACGCCGCTACCGCTTCCGGTGCTTCCACCGGAAACGGCTCGTTGGCGCGACTTTTTGGCACTTCCGGATGCCTGCTGCTGCTGATGCTGCTGATCCGAGCGGGAGCTCCGTCTTGGTGGTCCTCTACTAGGACTGGCAAGGACTAGGGCATTTAGGGATTCGATTTAGGGATGAGAGTATTGGAAGATTTGAGATGAGTTAAATTATTAAATGATTTCCTGTTCGTGGATTTTAGCTGAGGAGGTGCAGGTGCCAATATTTGTGCTTTTCTTGTGTGCAATAAAACCTACTTCTTGTTGTTTATTGTTTCTCTACAAAAGCTGACAGACATTCTTGAATGGCACGGTTTAGCCGGCCTTCCGAATTTGATTGGACGAGCAGGGGCTTGTGTTGCTGCTATATTTAGCTTATCTTGAGGGGAATCCCTTCTTAACTAGCTGTTAAGCCAAGCACGTGACTGATCTCAACCAATCAAATTTGGAAGACCATTTTGCAGTGTGGCATATATAGTTTTAATGTACATTAAATTTAATCCAAAAAAATCTGCGATCATGGGTCAATGGTGTATTTTTATGGTGCCCGAACATTATTTCAGCAAGTGTAGTCATTGCGTGGGACTTCTGTGCTAAACAATGTGGCCAAAGCAATAGAGATTTTTTTTAACTCTCGAATGAGACGAAGAATGTGTCAGGGTTGAGACCCGAAAAGGTGGAGGGTCCTGGGTGCTTGTGGCAGTTGACACGGCAATACGGGTGCGTGAGCGCAGAGCGAGGAAAATCAATTATCGAAAAACAAGCAGTTAATCATGCACAGCCGAGAATTCGTGTAAAAATGGACTGCTATTGCGTTTTTGGACATTTCACACTTTCAACATGCTTATAATGATTGGGTTTGTTTACCTTCCAACTCTTTGCTGTCATCTGCTGGAAAATGATTGACATTTAACAGTGATGGATTTAGAGTGTCAGTTCAAACGAAATGTTAGTAAAACAGTAGTATTAATTGTCAATATGTGTACAAAAATTAACAACTAACACAGACCAAACTAAATCGATCGAGTGTATGTGCTCTTCTATACTCAAAATCAAGTCCGCGGTGCAAATTTGTGAAGCAATATTCAAACTCTGCTACTGACTTGCACATAATTGTAAGTAGTAAGTTTTGAAATAATACTGTTTTGAAAATCACGAACTTAAACCTCGACCCTGTCTCACCATTCGGTGTCTCCTCTGTCTCCTCTACCGAGGCCGCCGCAGCCGCAGCGTTAGCCTCCTCAGCCAGCTCCAACTCCAGGTACTCGGTTGGCAGGTTCTCGAACGTCACCTCATCTTCGTAGCCTTCGCCGACCTGAATTTTCGGAGGAAAGCAGCAGAAAAATATCATTAATAAATAGCAAAGCTAATTAGATTCTTCCTAACAATAAAACTCACCAGGTGCACAATGGTGTCCTCGTATTGGTTGTCCACTACGGCCACTTTGACCTGGGCGCTGGAGCGTTGCACCTGTCTGGGCCGGTAGATGGCGTCCAGTTCGGCCTCCTGGCCCGGCTCCAACATCAGCGCGGCCGTGTGCGGGTGACGCGATGTGCCAGCCGCCTGATGACCTGTGGGTAGGAAAAAAATCTTCATGATATTCGCAGCCAATAGGAGTGAGGCAAAGGGTTAGAGAATTTCAGGGCGGAGTGGGGTGGCTGAAACAGTCGGAACGAAGGTTTTTGGTGATGTACACCAGTCTAGAAGGGGTTGTTGCGAAGGTGGGCGTGAATTTTAACACACAAGCTCACCATCCGAAGCCCCGTAGGTCATCAGCGCTCGAGTTTCGGGCACCGCTGGCTCCAACCTGAAGCAGCCGTCCGGATCCATCAAGTCTAGATGCAGCCGAGCTGGCAGGCTGCCGTCGTTGCACAGCGCCATTCGCAGCCGCTGCTCTCTGCCAACCAGCAGCTTGCGGAACAGGCACAGCGGCTGGCCGCGCTTGTTGCGCGCCGTTGGTCGCGAGACGGACACCCGGGGCAGGTTGCCTTCGCCGGCTAGCTCAAATGTGAGGCTGCGACCCTTGGCCAAGCTGACTGGACCGCTGATTGCCGCCTCGAACACCGCCGTGAAGTTGTGCATCGACGGTGGACTAAAGTGCACGGTAACAAACGTGTGGCCGCTGGCCGGAATCTGCGCCTTCACCGGTTCCAGCTCGAACATTTCAACGCCTGGCGCTGTTCCGCCCGCGCCGACGCCTCCTGTGGCCGCCGACGAGGACTTTCCGCCACCGCCACCGCCTCCACCGCCGCCAGCGACGCCGCCGGCTCGCTGAGAAACCGGTCGCAGGCCGAATGTCACGTCGACATTGATGCGCGTCGGGTTGGACACGCGGAATCGGGCTGAGGAGCGGCAGCCGACCAGCACGCTGTTGAAGACGAACCGATTCTCCGCCTCGCCGTAGACTCCGCCGTGTCCGGCTGGCGAGTACGCGTTGTACAAGCTGAGGCTGCGGCAGACTCGGTGCTCCTCGAAGATGCTGGACCAGTCGGTGGTGTTGATGATGGGAACGAAGGCTTCGCCAACGAGGCGGTAGCGAATGCCGCCGTTACCATCTCTGCGCAAGGGGTTGGTTTTGCTCATAGTATTGACTTGTGATTGCGATAATACAATCTTTATTTTCAATAACCTACCGATCCAAGGCTGGATCGCGATCCGCAATGTCAATCAGCAGCTCTTCATCGCAGCGGCCCTCGGATTCGGCGATAAAGTCCACCTGCACAACCTTGGCTGTGCCGGGTGGCACCAGGTCAGCAGCCGGTTGAATCTGGAAGGCACCCGCCTGCAGCTTGCCTTGACCGCCCGCTTCGGCTCTGAAAGATTCGATTTATCGATTTATGTTTATTTTGATCTAGTCTGAATGTTTCACTATAAATTAGCCAATAAGAAGGATCGAAGAATCCAGATTGGTTGGCCTCGCACAGTGAGTCAGCGGGGGACAGGAAATCGGGGGACGAAAAACTGACAAATCTCTATAAATATATTAAATATGAGTTGTTGGACCAGCCAATCAGCTTAGAGCGATCAGAGGACCGAGCGTTGAAACGAAGTCATATATTACTATAGAGAACCACAATAAAGGCTGCATTTTGTCACTGTCAAATAAAACAAAGAATAAAGGAAGACAGAAACAAAAGATTACCTAAAGATTATGTTTCAGTTCTTTTAAGATTAATAAGTTGAAATGAAGGAAGATAGTTTATCTCGCATGCCAGCAAGGTAGGCAAGACTAGGAAAATTTTATAGTCAGACACTTAAAGATAGCTTAAAAAAGGCAAGGCTTTTTGGAAGGCTTTTGTGACAGACCGAACTCGATTCCAGCTGACGCGAGACGACAAGCCGCGGTTCGGCTCGAGAGTTTTTGGCTCGCTGTAACAAAAGTTAGCAATTATCTGCATTTCCTAGCTTTAATAAAGCCGAAGGAAAGAAATGCATTTTTTTAAACAAAAAAGCCCCTCTTCGAAGGGCAGCTGCTACAAGGTTCTTTTAGTGGAATTAAGTAGTGATAATAAAACTGCAGATGCTAAAAGGTTAGTGTTAAGCATGACGCTATCTTCGTTAATCCTCAGCTTCATCGCGTCATTACGGGGGTGGGCCTCAAGTTACTGACCTGATGGCTTCCACCTTTTTCGGCTTGACCACTGAGCGCCCGGAGCTGGAGCCGTCACGTGATTTGGCTCGCTTATGAGGTGCTGGCAGGCTGTGAAATTTAGAAATTAGAAAAATTGAAAGTAAAAGTAAAAATAACAAAATCGGTGAAGGAAGGTAAGGTATATCATAAGAGATGTGAAGTTTTAGACAGCACATAGGTGAGCGAATGTCACAAAATGCAGGCGTGACAGGCAGATTACACAAGAGAGTGAGGTTGCCTATCTTCTCTGTCGGGCTATTGAAATTTTTCTTGTGTGATTTAAAGCGGCGTAGATTAAATGTTAATCATTGATAGTCTCTGGACACGGGATCCGTTGCACTAATCTATTTACATTCTACTAAGACCCTTGCTGTAGTTGGCTCCCTTGCCAAATTGGCCAGGAGCTCGACTAGGAGCGGCTAGGCTGGCTCGAGATGCCAACAGCTGCTGCTGCTGCTGCTGCTGCTGTAAGCTGTCGCCAAGTCCACCAGGAAGGATTTCAGCAGTTGGCTGTTGACTGTAAGGTGATGTCTAATTGTCTGTGCGTGTTCGCGAAACCTGCCCTCTTGTGATTTTTCCTTGCTTCTCTATTCATTCTACCCCTGAGCGTACAAATCCGCGAGGAGCTATTTATAGAAGAATGTACATTCTAATTGACTACATTCTCTACCCTCCTTGGGCGAGTTGCTATTTATAGAACAATGCACATTCTAATTGATTACATTCTCTACCCTCCATGGGCGAGTTACTATATATAGAACAATGTACATTCTAATTGATTACATTCTCTACCCTCCATGGGCGAGTTGCTATATATAGAACAATGTACATTCTAATTGACTACATTCTCTACCCTCCATGGGCGAGTTGCTATATATAGAACAATTTACATTCAGTTTTAACACGAACATGAAACATTAACAAAGCAAAGAGTGAAACAACATTTGATTTCCAAAGACTCAGTAGATTCAAGTCATAAATGACGATGGTAAAAACAGAACGGGTTCACACAGAAAAATTAAACAACAAGCAGGTCAAATAACACAGGACATTGCGTGTTCAACCACCAACAGTGGCAATATGCACTAGTGTAAGGGTGTGCCATCAAACAGACACAAAACGATATCACATGCGAACTGTATGACAATATCTAGGAATTTATTCTTAGCCACATAGAGATAGTCTGCGTTCTCACATATTAAGATAGTATTAATAATTATGTCACTTTTCGAACGGACAATATGCAGCTAAGTCCAACTAAATGATGTGGGAACAGGTCCACGGGACATACTAAGCGAAAACTGACTTGTCAAATTTGGTGCTTAGCTTTGTCCAGTTGACTGCGCTGGTTTTGTCGAGTAGAGGGTAAAGGGTGAGCTATTGTAGATAATGGGTTGGCGATGATCTACTCACAAAATGTATTGTTCTATCAAAACAAGTCTAAAGAAGATGGCGACATGAAAAAGCATGCGAAAGTTGTTCGTATTTAGCTAAATTATTCATAGTTTTAATGCCCATGTAACAAAGCATTTAATAAATTTCATAAGCGATCCGACTTTGAAAAACAACAAAAAATTGTATCACTTCAAAACAAATCTCTATATGCGTTGTTATTATGCGAGTGAAAATTCGCGCGCCAAAAACAAAAATGTTTGATTTCTAATAAATATTTTGTAACTTCGAGAAAGATTCGGCCTGCCCGCCTACCCCTGCAGTGGCGGAGCCATGATTGTGTCGCTAAAAATCAAGTTCGGAAAAATTATGGGATAAGAAAATGATATTTTCATCCTTATAGCGCCATCGAAAAGTAAAAAAGTACTAAAAGGCACATTAAATTGTTCCGAGTGATCATCGATACTCACCCTTTGCCTCCCTTGGCGGCTGTAGCCGCGGCGGCAGCCATGGCCTCCTTAACTTTGGGATCCTCAACTGTCTTGCGCGTTATGACAAACCGGAATTCGTGCTGGCCGCGGTTCTCAATTTGGAATGAGCGGGTCTTGCGAGCCTGCACCATGACCGCGCCGAAATTCAGATCAGACGACGGCGAGATGACGAACTTTGAGTACACCGCCTGGGCGCTGACCTTCACTGGAATGGAGGCGATCAGCTCGCCACTGTCTCCCAGGGACGGCTCGATTACCTCGCAGAACAGCAGCTCCTGCAGCTTGACGGACACCTCGCGGCTGGAACGGAAGGTGATGTTGATCGGCACGGTGCGATCGTTGGGCAGCAGGATGCCAGCGGCCGGCTGGATGTCGAAGAGTTCCTCCAGCTTGATTGGCGCCTTGCAGCGGCGACAATTTCCGCTAGTTTCGTCTGTTCGGCAGCGGCATTTCAGCACAAACCGGTAGCGAATCTCGTAGCTGCCTTTGTTCTTCAGGCTCAGTTGAACTTTCTCTTCTTCGCCAACTTTTTTAACGCCGAAGTCCACGGAGCCGTCGTTGCCCTTTGGAAAGCTGAGGTCGATGGCCACGTCGTAGGCCTCCGCAGAGATGTTCACAGTGAGTGTCTCGAGTACGCCGAGGATGTTGTCAACATCGAATGTTTCGATGCGAATGGAGCGCTTCTGGCTAAGTTTGTAGGGCCGCATTGCTCTGAAGAAGAAGTTCACGCAGCCCTCGGATTTCGGCTCCAGAGTGCCGGAGTCCTGGTTCACGGAGAAGTCCTCGCCGAGAACCTCGAGGCCGGAGATGCGCCAGTTGATGGGCAGGGAAGTTTCATTTCGCATGAAGAGCTGCTTGACGTCCTTGCGCTGGAGCAGCACCTTCTCAAACTGCAGGGCGGTCTTGTCCAGCAGCAGCTTGGGCCGGACGCACTCGCAGGCGAGGCGCAGCAGGATTGGCTCGGGGTTCTCTCGCACGCAGGCCACAATGGCGTCTTCGTAGCGCAGCTCCTTGAGCGGGTGGGCCCACACGGTGAGTGGCTGCGACTCGCCAGGCGCCAGGGTCATGGCGCTCGGCTCGAACGAGAATGTTTCACCCTTGACGTCGCTCAGGAGACAGAAATTTATGTCAGCCTCCATCGGGCTGGAGTTGTGAATGGTGAAGGTCTCGCGGTTCTCCGGATAGACGCCGTCCTTGATCTTGTCCTTGGTCTTGCCGACCAGCAGCGGCCCGAACTCGAACACCTCGGTGGCCAGGATGTACTTCTTGCTGATCACCTCGTCTTTGGCCTTGGCCTTGCGGCGCTGCGGGAACAGGATCCTGGGCTCCCGGCTGATGGTTGGGAAGGCGCACAGGCCGCGGCAGAACAGCTGGTAGCGGGTGCGCCAGCCCTGGATCTCGAAGTTAAGGGTCTGGTCGAACTGGCCGAGATCATCGGACATGAAGCGGGTGCGGATTCGAACCACGCCGTTCGGCGGTATCACCCAGCGGTAGGTGCCGATCCTGTTCAATGTTAAATAATGGGATAATGCAGATTCTGTATTTAGGTTCTGTGTTTGCTGAAGCAAACGAATAAATGAGAAAACAAATGAGTATGAAAAAACAAAAGAAAAGCCAGATTTGCTACTCGCTAAGTAAGAAAATCAACAGAAAACACGCTAGAAAGTTTACCTACCAAGAGAACAAAAATCTAACCAAGTAGAGTTACAAAAAGCAGAGTCAGTTTGAAGCGCATTTAGAATTACACAGACAAGGCTAGCTGTATAAAAACTAATTGATAAAAAATGAAACCCCGCTAGTCTTACGGCGGTTCCGGCTTTTCAAGTTCGCCTGCTTCCTCAGCAGCTACCGAGCTGTTTGGTGGGAGAGTAAAACTGTTTTCTTTCAAAGCAGCGTTTCAAATTGAATGCAAAGACAATGAATGGTTGGATTTCTAACGATATCATTCTAGTTTAGTCTTTGTTGTCGTTAGTATAAAACAGCAAATATGTCATTATGGTGAAGAAGGCGGGACAAATGAATTAATTTAGGGCTTGTTACGCATTTTGCGATATTGGGGACCACAGCCAAATGTGTGTTGAGAGTGAACACTGCCTGACGATGAGAAAATCGGGGCAGATGCACACACCTGTTTGAGAACGTGCCTAAGTGTACTCAGGAATAAACTCAGGACTCTTTCTCATGCCACTCGGGACAGTCGGGCGCACTCACCTGGGCTCCTCCTTCTTCTCTTCCTCCTCTTCCACCTCCTCCTTGCCGGCTTTGCCGCCCTTCTTTCCCGGACTCTTGCGCGTGTCGCGTCTGGACTCCGAGCGACGACTGCTAGACTTCGTGGAGCCGCCCAGCTTTGAACTGGACGAGTGCATGTCCTTGGCGTCTGACACCACCGACCTGGTGTCGCTTGTCTCCTCGCCGGCTTCGCCCGACGGGTGCACGCCGGCTGCGGCGGTTGTCGGCGGCGGCGCGTTCGGATCCTCGACCTGGGAGCCCAGGAAGGCGTAGTGGCCTCCGAGGGCCTCGCCAGCCAGGTAGTTCGGCGGCCGGCGCTTCTGCGGATAAGTCACCACGGAGAACAACGCGTCCGGCGGCTGCGGCGGACCCGACGGTCCCAAGCCGAGGCCGTCGAGAATTTCGCCCGGCTGTGGCAGCTTGCCGCACTCGAGCAGCCGAGGACCGGGCGGATCCTCGGGACAATGATAGACTATCAGGTGCGGCACTCCCAGACCGTCGTCTGGGCGGCGCAGCTCCCGGATGAAGCCAGGCTCCGGTGTGCCTTCCGCGGCTTCGGCCGCTGCAAGAGCCTCCGCCTGAGCTGCTGCCAGAGCCTCAGCTTCGGCTGCCTCGCGAGCGAGTCGCTCGACCTCCTTGGCGTCAGCCTTGCCGCCCTTCTTGCCACGACCGCCGCCGCCCGCGCCGCCTCCACCGCCTCCGCCGCCACCGCCCTTCTTGCCAGAGGTGGCACCGGCGTCCTCTCCGCCAGCGGCTCCGGCCTGACCATCAGGGCGGCCCTCCGAAGGCGTCGCCGGCCGTCGAATCGCCAGGCAGCTGCGGTCCCAGTAGGCCAGCAGGTCGATTACATTTTTCACTTCGTGCTCGAAGGTCTTGAAGCGCTGTCGCAGCAGACGCTCTGCCTGCTTCACAGGGTCGTCAGCCTCCGCTGCGGCCTCCGCGGCTGCCGCTGCCGCCGCGGCCTCCTCTTCTCGCAGCTCCTCGGATTTGGAACGCTTCTTGCGCTGCTGCTGCTGCTGCTGCTGCTTTTCCTGGTCGGACTTCTCCGTGGCGTGGCTCTCCGGCCTGGTGTCTTCCTTGCCTTTCAACAGCGAGGCCTCCTTGGTGACCTCCTTGCTCTTGCCACCCGCAGCTGCTGCCGCGGCAGCAGCCTTCGCCTGCTGCTGAGCTGCCTTGGCTGTGAGGGACGAGGGATTATGGAAAAGCGAATTGTCAAAAATTTCAACACTCATCGTTAGGCAAATGTCCCTATTTTAGAATTTATCCAATTCAGAATTTATCCCTATTTCAGAATCTATACCCATTTCAGAATCTATCCCAATTTCAGAATTTATCCCAATTTTAGAATTTATCCCAATTTCAGAATTGATCCCATTTCAGAATTAATCCCAATTGCAGAAATTATCCCCATTTCAGAAATTATCCCCATTTCAGAATTCATCCCCATTTCAGAAATTATCCCCACTTCAGAATTCATCCCCATTTCAGAAATTATCCCCATTTCAGAATTCATCCCCATTTCAGAAATTATCCCCACTTCAGAATTCATCCCCATTTCAGAAATTATCCCCATTTCAGAATTCATCCCCATTTCAGAAATTATCCCCATTTCAGAATCCATCCCCATTTCAGAATATATCTGCATTTGATAATCCATTATAACACATCCCCATTTCTTAATCTATCCTATTTAAAAGTGCGGGAAAAATCCCACCGCCCACCTTTGTCATCCCCACCAGCTGCCGGCTTTTTCTTCCGCCGATTTTTCTCCTCCTCCATCTGGCGCAGCTGGGCCTCCATGCGCTGCTGCTCCTCTTCAATCTTTCTCTTCTTCTCTTCCTTTTCTTTGCGTCGGCGTTCTCGTTTGATCTCAAGCCTCTTGGCGTCGACCGCCTCGCGCTCGGCCTCGGTCAGGGCCTCGTACTCGTCCTCGTCCATCTCCTCCAGGCGCCGTCTCTCCTCCTCGGCCTCGCGCTGCTTTCGCTCCTCCTCTTCGGCCTCTTTGCGGGTCTATTTTTTTAGATCGAGTCAATTTTAGCTTACACGTGCATGTCATACTACTTATTTATAACATGCATGTGTAAGTGTCAGTAGGAAGTACGAGCATGACAAAATGCATACTTTTTAATTAAACAAAAATCCTACACACCTGTCGATCCTTGTAGGCGGCAAAGTCCAGCTTTAGTGTGACGAAAAAGATGAACTTTCGATTGTTCAACGCTTTCAGCACGCACTGAAGCGCCGCGGTGGAAGTGTTGCAAAAAAGAGTGTCAAGACTGTCAATAACAATGCCCTTTGAGCAGTCGTTAAGCTGGAATCTGTCCGAGAGCAACTCAACTAGGATCTCCTCTGGCAGCACAGTGGACAGAAGGCCGTCGTCGCTTGCCGAAATGCTCAGTTTTCGAGCGATCGGCGCGGCTAATGGTGGCGGACTGGATGGCACCTGGTGAGCAGTGGGTTGGGGTGGTAATTTTGTGATCGGCTGGCAGAATGGGGTTGGGAAGATTGTGATTGGCTAACAGGATATGGGATTGTGATTGGCTGGCAGGATGACGATTGTGATTGGCTGGCAGAATGGGTGATTGTGATTGGCTGGCAGGATTGGGGACTGTGATTGGCTGGCAAAATGGGTGATTGTGATTGGCTGGCAGGATGGGGAGACTGTGATTGGCTGGCAGGATTGGGGACTGTGATTGGCTGGCAAAATGGGTGATTGTGATTGGCTTGCAGGATGGGGAGACTGTGATTGGCTGGCATGATGGGGGATATTGTGATATGATTGGTTGACCCAAGCCTAACATTCACAAGACAACATAATTAGTGAGTTAGTGACTAGAAAACATTTTCTGGAATTCTTCGAAAAAGGCGAATACTTTTTGTGAGCAGGCAGAAAATGAAACACTTCGTAACACTTCGTTAATTTAAATTAAATATTTTTTATAAGAACAACATAACAGTGTGTGGTCTGCAATCAACTAAAACTTTTCAGTTGTCTAACTTGAAAACCGCCACGAAATTGAAATTAGGAACAGACTAAATGGCAGCTGCATGCAGGGATATTCCTTTGGTGAGTAAATTTTGCTCCGCTGAGGAGGCGGCTGGAGACCTGATCCTCGTCGTCGGAGGCCGCGAATGCGTCAGCCTCGCCTTCAAGCTCATCCAGCTCCTCCACCATGCTGTCAATCTTCGGCAGGTTGGCCTGGAACCTGCCTCGCTGCCCGCCTGCTGTCGGCTTCGCGAAGGAAGCCCTGCTGGCACCGCCGAAAGCCGCGTTCGACTTGCGGGCAGCCGAGGCGCTCGAGAGCCGCTTCACCGTGGATGCGGTCAGCTGCGACTGGGAGGTCTTGCGAGTCAGCAGCGAGCTCTGGGGCTGGTGACGATGACATTCGTGCGGTGACTCCGTGTACTCCTCCCTCCACTCCACTGTCTTCCCTCCACTCCACTGTCCTCCCTCCACTCCACTGTCCTCCCTCCACTCCGCTGTCATCCCTCCACTACGCTGTCCTCCCTCCACTCCGCTGTCATACCTCGACTCCGCTGTCCTCCCTCCACTCCGCTGTCATCCCTCCACTCCGCTGTCATCCCTCCACTCCACTGTCCTCCCTCCACTCCGCTGTCATCCCTCCACTCCACTGTCCTCCCTCCACTCCGCTGTCCTCCCTCCACTCCGCTGTCCTCCCTCCACTCCACTGTCCTCCCTCCACTCCACTGTCCTCCCTCCACTCCGCTGTCCTCCCTCCACTCCGCTGTCCTCCCTCCACTCCACTGTCCTCCCTCCACTCCGCTGTCCTCCCTCCACTCCGCTGTCATCCCTCCACTCCACTGTCCTCCCTCCACTCCGCTGTCCTCCCTCCACTCCACTGTCCTCCCTCCACTCCGCTGTCCTCCCTCCACTCCGCTGTCCTCCCTCCACTCCGCTGTCCTCCCTCCACTCCGCTGTCCTCCCTCCACTCCGCTGTCCTCCCTCCACTCCGCTGTCATCCCTCCACTCCGCTGTCATCCCTCCACTCCACTGTCCTCCCTCCACTCCGCTGTCCTCCCTCCACTCCACTGTCCTCCATGCACTCCACTGTCCTCCCTCCACCCACTCTTCTCCCTTCATGATGTTACCTTTTATTTATCAAAAGTCTCTAATTTCGTTAATTTCTCAGCAGATAAGTTTAGCAGAGCACAGCAAAACTGTTAAAAAAACGTTTACGCTCAAGCCTGTCCGCAGAATATTTTGTATTCAAAATCGTCGAAATAAAAGATGACATTTTTTAATACTGATACCATTTTTTGAAGGATTAAAAACAAAGTCTATGAAAATAAATAACTAACCAGCCCTACCTGACTGGAGCCAAGGTCCTGGTGCGAGGCCGGCTGGCCTTTGCCCGTCTTCGTTTCGCGACCGCCTCCGCCGCCGCCCTGGACCTTCTTGCCAGCAGCCAAAGCCTGCGCTGTCATTGCCGCTGTCACTGAAGTGTGAATGATTAACTGACTGACTGACTGTAGATAGAAGTCGATATAGAACACCTCGTAGATATGCACAAAGTGAATATTAATTAAACAAGAGAAACATGTCAATAACATTAGATACTGTGTATTGAGTAAGACTTAAAACCAAATCATTACTTCGGTTATGCGTCACAAGCAGATTCAACTCTCACTAAAGATCCCATTTAGCAGCTAGAAGTGTGTTTGAAGTTTGATTGCTTTGCTTTAATAATCTCGTGAAGTATTATTGTTAGCTGTGAAATTAGCAAAACTGTCTCGTGTTAACCATCTCTGTGAAAAGTTGGTTCTTACCCTTTGCTGCAAAATTGTAAAAAGAGACAAAAATACTGCGTATAAATCGTTTATTCAATTTTTACGTCGACTGAATTTCTAGTTTTTCCCGCTAGACACCCACCTCACGCCCGTTCACTCGTCACGCTTTCTTTTGCTTTTCTAACCCCCCTAGACAACCACCTCACGCCCGTTCAATCGTCACGCTTTCTTTTCAGCTTTTCTAACCCCCCTAGACACCCACCTCACGCCCGTTCAATCGCCACGCCTTCTTTTCAGCTTTTCTTACCCCGCTAGACACCACCTCGTTTCCTCGTTCCCTTCGCACGCCATATTTCCGTTTTTCTACCCTTGCTAGCCGTAGGTTCCGTCAGTCAAAAAGAGAAAACTACTGTACAGTAACCAGCGGAAACTCACTCCTGCCTTCCTGAGCAGCCAGAGCTGCCAACGCCTCCTGGCTGAGGCCGGGCCTTTCTCCGTCGCCATCGACGCCGCCGTCGCCATCCTCGGCCATGCGCAGTCTCGCAGCCTCGGAGCAGAGCTCACGAGCCTTCTTACCGGCAGGCGATGCGCCAGATGCAATGGCCTCCTTGACGACGCTGTCAATGCTTAGCAGGGCGGCCTCGTAGTGCTTTGCCAGCAGCACGGCTGTGTCTGACTTGCCCGACAGCGGTGCACCATGGACGATGATTGCGATGCCCCGTCGATTGCGGCTGGCGCGACCTTCGCTCGACAGGTCGATGCCGAGGTAGCGCGCGATCGCCATGGAAACAGGCGTTGCTTCCAGCTCCGCGATTCCGGAGCCGCCGCTTGCCAGGGTGCGGTTCGACGCTTCCCGCTCCGGTCCGCGAATTGGCGAGCCGACGCCAGCTGCGCCGGCTTCGGCATTGACTTCGTCGACATTTTCCTCGCCATTCTCGGCTGCCGCAGCTGCCGCCGCTGCCGCCGCAGCTTCGTCGGCCTCCTGGCGGGCCTTCTCGGCTTCGTACTTGCGCAACTGCTCGGCGTAGTACTCCAGCAGCTCCGGCGGCAGCTTCTCGCCAGGTCGGCGAGGTGGCAACAGCAGAGTGTTGTACTCATCGTAGCCGGGAATCTGCCTGAGGATCTTCTCCTCCTCCAGGTAGAACTTGTCGTACTCCAGACTGTAGAACTCGATCGGGAAGTCGCACGGGTTGCGGACAACAATTTCTCGCTCGGCGCCCTCCTGCGCGAACGGCAGAATCGGCCCGAATTCGATCATGTTGCTGTCGAACTCCAGCCGGGGCTCCAGGCCCTGGCCGCGGCACATCACCAGCAGCCGTTGGGAGCTCTGGCCGATGCGCAGGTTCAGGCGGGACTCGTAGCTGCGCTCCTCCCGCGGAATGAACTTGATCTGCACGTTCAGCTTCTGCCCGGGCCGCAGGTCGCCGAAGCCGGGTATCATCTCGAACACGGGCGGCTCCGGTCCGCGCGGAGTTGTCGCGCCGGCGTCCTGCGACGACTGCAACTGCTGCTGCTGCTGCTGGCGGAGGTAGAGCGGTGAAAATCTGTCAGCTGCCTTCTTACGCTTGCCTCGCTCAGTCAGGGCTGAGTCGGGCAGTGCTGACCACTGAGCTGGCACTGGCGAGCAGTTGTGCAGCTGCACCGTGATGACCTTGGCCTCCGAGCAGCGGACGCTGTGAAAGTCGACCAGATCCCGACTCACTGTCAGGCAGGGCATTGTCACGAAGGCCTTCAATAGCAGCGGCAGGCAAGGTCCGTTGACCAGGTTGATGAAGACTCGGCACTGCACGGCGCCCAGCTCCAGGTTGGCGCCGCGAGGGTCGAAGCTGATGCGGAGATTCTGCGTCTCCGACGGAGGCAGATCGCGGACCCGTTCGACGTCGAAGGCGAAGCCGAACGCGCGCGAGTCGTTGCGGTTGACTCGGAAGGAGAGCGGCGTCTCGCCGATATTGGTTGCGCGGAAGGTCTTGGGTTCGACTCCTGACAGTAGGACGTAGCCAAAGTCCAGAACGTACTCAGGCAGGGTCGGGCGCAGAATTTTCGTTCGGCCGTCCAGCGGCGGGTTGGCCTTGGCGAACTCGTCAACAAAGCGCCTCTCGGCTTCGAGCTTCACGTGCAGATCGTCCAGGCCGGGCTCCTCCTTGCGGACCTCGGCTTCCATCTCGATGGCCTCCGGGCAGCGCGGAATGTCCAGGAATAAGCGCGGAAACGAGGCGACGCCACGAACTGTAACCTCCTGTGTCGGAAAGTGGGCCACTTGCACCTGGCGGATTGGATGGGTTTGATCAAGGGTAAGGTAAGATGCTTGATACACACGCACACACACAATCTCTCCACAGCTTACTTTAAAGGCCCGCTGGAAAGCGTCCGGATGTCCGGGATGGTACAGAACTCGAAGCTGCACCGAAGCGTTGGGCGGCACAGCGCCAAAGGCAGGCCGCATAATCGGCACGCCAACTGGCGGAATTGCGCCCTCCTCCAGCTCGGGCATGTCCGGCGCGGCGAAGGCGAATTCAACTCGGCTGCGATTGGTTAGGCAGAGCTCGGCCGCGGCGATCTCGTTGTACAGGACGCAGCCGTAGTCAATGTCCAGCGTGCTCAACTCGAAGTCAATCAACGAGGACTCGCCGCTCAGTCGAAGCTCATAGTCGGGTCCGCCGTCCACCTCGCAGATGGCCGTCACCTGAGCTTCGATGTCCGGATGGCCGAAGAATGTCAGCGTGAGCTGCTCGGTCATGCCCGGCGGAAGCAGGCCGTGAATGGGCAGGATGTCGAACACCTCCTCGATGCCCAGCGGAACAATCTCGCGATCCTGTTCGAGAAGTTCGCGCAGCTTCGGATTCAACGAACGCTTCGAGCGCTGACTGCCGCTGCTCTTCTCGGCGGTAGAAGGTCGGCCATTCTGTTTCACAGCCGCGCTGGTCGAGACAATCTCTAGCTGCTGCTGCTGCTGCTGCTGCTGCTCGTCCTGCGGCGGCATGGAGGCGTCATTCTCACCCTCTCGGAAGGCGCGCCTAGGCACGACAATCTCTTCAACAACTTCGTCCTCGTCGGCAGTGAAATCTCGCCCGGTTTTCTCGGTGCCAACGTCCTTCTCGGCTGCGTCGATCACCATGAGAGACGGCGGAGCGTCAGCAGCCGGCGATTCTTCAGCCTCGTCAAACTCGCCGGCCTGGCTCTCGCAGTCCAGGACCCGCATGACCTCCGGACTACGGCTCCGGTACCGGTGAAAGAAGATGTTCGGCTTCTCCTCGCCAATGAGGAACTTCCAGCGGTAGCTGACGGGCAGCGGCGAAGTGTTGGTGACGTTGAGGTACCGGGTGACCTCCGTGTGGTTCAGAATGCACCCAAAGTTCACGTGGTCCCGCTCGAATGACAGATTCGGGAAGTGGACCTCGCCGCGGAGCGGCACGCGGTCAACGTGCGGGTGCTCCCGGTACTCGACGGTGAGGAAGTCCTCAGCCACCCGGCTGTGCAGGTCGGTCTTGTAGGACGGGTCGAATTGGACGCGCAGTTCGAGCGAGTCGCCAATCTCCATGGTAACGTTCTGCATCGCGGAGTGGAATGCGGAATTAACTTTTTATGTAGCGCTTGAGAGTGAATGGCAGAGCGGTCTAACGCGCCAAGGTACTGAGCTCGATTCGGCGGCGAGGCGACATTCATTTGTGAATATCGCGTCCCTCGAGGGCCAACATCCAATGCACAGTGAGAGTGTACACTGCCTGACTATGAGAAAGTCAGGGTAGATGTACACACCTGTGTGTGTGCGTGTGAGCTCAGGAGTCAGCGGAATGGGCAGAATTGCCTCCTCGCTGGCTGTGGGTCTAGTGTCACCAAATGATGTGCAATTATCCATTGTTTCAGTTCACCCAGATAGAAAATCTGGTGGATGTGACGTCATCCGTGACTCTTGTGACTCACCGCCTCCCCAGCCAGTGAGGCATCGGAGCGGACCAATTGAAACGGGTAGCTGACGGAGATGCGGCAGTGCAGTTGGAGGCCGGACACATTCTCCAAAGTCAGCGGCTGAGTCTGACAGTCCAGGGTGTCGTGCTGAAGCTGCAGGAATAAGAACAGGACTGATCCTTTGCAACAAAGACTCCACACTTCACAGAACGAACGTTTATCTATAAATGACTATTCCGCATCATTCCATAGCAAAACGAATCATTACATATAAAAAACTGATCATTCTGGATTAGAAACTAAAAAAATATTTTCGTATTAAAACATACTCATTCCGTACCTAAATAGGCCATCATATCGAGCTGAAAAATATCATTCCGAGTTTAAAAGGTCATTCCATACCTAATTTAATCATTCCGTGCCAAATATTATCATTCCGTACCAGATTTAATCATTCCGTGCCAAATATTATCATTCCGTACCAGATTTAATCATTCCGTACCAAATCTAATCATTCCGTACCTAATTTTACAATTCCGTGTCTAATATAATCATTCTGTACTAAATCTAATCTTTCTGTACTAAATCTAATCTTTCTGTAGCAATTACAATCATTCCGTACCAAATCTAACCATTCCGTAACAAATATAATCATTCTGTACCAAATTTAATCATTCCGTACCAAATCGAATCATTCTGTAACAAATCTAATCATTCCGAAACAAATATAATCATTCTGTACCAAATTTAATCATTCCGTACCAAATATAATCATTCCGTACTAAATCTAATCATTCCGTAAAAAATATAATCATTCTGTACCAAATCTAATCTTTCTGTAGCAAATATAATCATTCCGTACCAAATCTAACCATTCCGTAACAAATAAAATCATTCCATACCAAATATATAATCTTTCTGTACCAAAAATAATCATTCCGTACCAAATATAATCTTTCTGTACCAAATATAATCATTCCGTATTAAATCGAATCATTCCGTACCAAATCGAATCATTCCGTACCAAATATAATTATTCCGTACCAAATTTAGTTATTCCGTACCAAATATAATCTTTCTGTAGCAAATATAATCTTTCTGTAGCAATTACAATCATTCTGTACTAAATCGAATCCTTCTGTAGCAAATATAATCATTCCGTACCAAATATAATCTTTCTGTAGCAAATACTTGTATAATCATTCCGTACAAAATCTAATCATTCCGTACCAAACCTAATCATTCCGTACCAAATATAATCATTACGTAACAAATATAATCATTCTGTAACAAATCTAATCTTTCTGTAGCAAATATAATCATTCCGTACCAAATATAATAATTCCGTGCCAAATATAATCATTCCGTACCAAATATAATCATTCCGTACCTAATTTAATCATTCCGTACCAAATATAATCATTCCGTACCAAATCGGATCGTTCTGTCGCAAAAAACATCATGTTTTTCTTTTGCATTCAAAAGCTCTACCAATCGATGAGTTTATTTCCATTCACGGCCCGCTCGACTGACCTTCTCGACCCTGAAGTAGAGCTGCGGCGAGCTGAACTGCACCATCGGATTCACGAAGTCCACGCACAGGTTCACCCGCTTGATCAGCTCCTTGCCGCCCTGCCGGCCGATGATGGCGTGACAGAGCAGCGTCTCCTCCACCCGGGCCGGCTCGTCCACGCGGCCTCGGAGCAGAATCTCGGCCGACTGGCCGGGTGTCAGATCGAATCGGTGCGGTGTCACGGAGAAGATCGGAGCAGTCACGTGATCCGAGTTGGCCGCCATGGCCTGCCTGACTGCTTTGACGTGGCTGTAGCCCTCGGTTGTCCACACCAGCTGCTGGTGGCGCCTGCCGCAGTTTCTCACTTGAAACCGGCGAACAAAATCTGTTTTGCTGAACTGCGGCCCGAGATCCATTGCTTCGGGCATGCCCGGCTCCGTCACGATTGTTGTGCCCTGACCGTAGGCCTGCGTAGCAACCAATGGAATTGCGTGCTTCCAATTTAACCGTTACCCTTCCGTACCGTTAACCCTACCCTTTATCCCATTTCTCTCTCCCCTCCATTCTTCCCATTCTGTTTGTGTTGCGCTTATCCCATTCTCATTTATTCTAAATTATCCCCATTCTCATTCAGTCTAAATTATCATCATCTCGTTTATTCAAAATTATCCCCCATTCTCATTCATTTTTAATTATCCCCATTCTGATTCAGCCTAAATTATCCCCATTCTGATTCAGTCCAAATTATCCCCATTCTGATTCAGCCTAAATTATCCCCATTCTGATTCAGCCTAAATTATCCCCATTCTGATTCAGTCCAAATTATCCCCATTCTGATTCAGTCGAAATTATCCCCATTCTGATTCAGTCTAAATTATCCCCATTCTGATTCAGCCTAAATTATCCCCATTCTGATTCAGTCCAAATTATCCCCATTCTGATTCAGTCGAAATTATCCCCATTCTGATTCAGTCTAAATTATCCCCATTCTGATTCAGTCTAAATTATCCCCATTCTGATTCAGTCTAAATTATCCCCATTCTCATTCAGTCTAAATTATCCCCATTCTCATGCAGTCTAAATTATCCCCATTCTCATTCAGTCTAAATTATCCCCATTCTGATTCAGTCTAAATTATCCCCATTCTGATTCAGTCTAAATTATCCCCATTCTCATTCAGTCTAAATTATCCCCATTCTCATGCAGTCTAAATTATCCCCATTCTCATGCAGTCTAAATTATCCCCATCTCGTTCAGTCTAATTTATGCCCATTATCTTACAGTCCAAATATTCCCAATCTCTTCAAGTCTCGATTATCATAACTCAATCCCAAAATGTTTTTAACAGCTCCTACCTGCAGAGCCACCTGTTTGGGATTCTCATTCTTGACCTGAACCAGTAGCTTGTCTTGGAATCGCAGGCAGTCATTCAGGTTAGCCAACAGGGTCAGCCGGACCGACTGGTTGGGCTCGATGACGCCAACTTCGGGCACCACGCGGAACTGCGAGTCCTTCCTGGCCAGCTGGCAGGCGAATTCAGCTGGAATCAGCGACTCGTTGCTCAGGCAGATCTCCCTGGCGATGTCCGTGAGCACTGGGACTCGGCCGAAGTCTAATTCGTAGGGCGTGACATGGACCACCGGTCCCTCGCCGAAGCATTTGATGCAAACCACCAGAGGCGGCTGATCGCTGCCGAAGATCTTCACGTAGGCCAGTTCCTCGCGCTCCTCGGTCTCACGAACTGCCACCGTCAGCGGCATTTGGAAGGTGGACTTCGGCTGAATGATGCCCTGCAATTTATAATGACCGATTCATGAATATAGCTGTTTTTTTCGAAGAGCTTACGAGAATCTCTTGTTAATTATCCTCAATCTAGGTCGGTTTGAGGTTGGTTTACTCTCTAAACCGAACACAAGATTTAATTGGCGACTTAGTTTTAGAACTGCTTGCGGGGAACCCCATTTTACGAGCGTATTCATTCTTAGACCAGGCATGTGAATGACCTAGAAATCTGATTGGTCGAAAAATATTAGTTTGTTGCTATTTTTAGAACTGCTTGCAGGGAACCCGATTTTGGAAACTACCTAGCCCAGGGTTGCTTGTGAGGGCAATTTCTTCTAAGTAATTATTGCACAAGCGCTGTAGAATGTACAAAAAGTCTGCCCCACCTTTGGCTGCGGGCTGAAGTACACAATGGAGGCCGCATCAGGATTCTCCTGCGGCAAAAGTTCATATTTGGCGGGCAGCTCCGTGGAGTTCACCAAGCCAACTGTCCGAACATTCGGGTAGGGATGATTCAGGAACAGCCGGTGATAGTCCAGCACATTCTGCTCCAGCATGATGTCCGGAACGATCGATCTAAACGAATGAGTAAAGGTGAGTGATTTTCAAGGCAACGGCAGCCTTGAAGACCAAAAAACACGAGCTAAATAGTACTCACTTGGCCACAATCGGAATGGCCAGCACCTCTTGGCCAACATTCTCGACATCCACAACCAGCGAGCTCTTGAACTTGGCGCAGCAGTTGGCGGTGAGGGTCACGGCCACCCTCACGCTGCTCATGGCGTCCAGATGGCCGCTCTCGGGGTCGATGCTGAACTCCTGCGGCGGACCAGCGCGGTAGGCAGCCCTAGGGGACGCCGCCGAGTCGTCGTTGCCTTCCTCAAGAGCGCAGACCGGCTGGCCCTGACCATCGCCGGGCACACGGAGGCGGAAGTCCATGGGGATGAGCGAGGTGTTGTTAAGCAGCACCGTCTGGGTGGACGGGAAGCCAAGCGAAACTGAGTTGAAGCGCAGCTCAGCGCTCTCGAAGTGGAAGGTCGGGCCGATGACGGAACCGCTGCAGGGAGGTTAGTAGCATGAATTGATTCATCGCTCGCCCTTCCACCGAAAAAGCACCAATCTTACCTCAATGCAATCTCACCCCACCTCTCACCCCATCTCACACCCAGGATCTCAAATCTCACCCCATCTCACACCCAGGATCTCCAATCTCACTCCATCTCACACCCAGGATCTTCAATCTCACCCCATCTCACACCCAGGATCTCCAATCTCACCCCATCTCACATCCAGGATCTCCAATCTCACCCCATCTCACACCCAGGATCTCCAATCTCACCCCATCTCACACCCAGGATCTCCAATCTCACCCCATCTCACATCCAGGATCTCCAATCTCACCCCATCTCACACCCAGGATCTCCAATCTCACCCCATCTCACATCCAGGATCTTTAATCTCACCCCATCTCACATCCAGGATCTCCAATCTCACCCCATCTCACACCCAGGATCTTCAATCTCACCCCATCTCACACCCAGGATCTCCAATCTTACCCCATCTCACACCCAGGATCTCCAATCTCACCCCATCTCACACCCAGGATCTCCAATCTCACCCCATCTCGCATCCAGGATCTTCAATCTCACCCCATCTCACATCCAGGATCTCCAATCTCACCCCATCTCGCACCCAGGATCTTCAATCTCACCCCATCTCACACCCAGGATCTCCAATCTCACCCCATCTCACACCCAGGATCTCCAATCTCACCCCATTTCACATCCAGGATCTCCAATCTCACTCCATCTCACACCCAGGATCTCCAATCTCACACTCCGCATGATTAATCCTACCGGAAGTTCACAGACAAAGCCTCTGGCGAGCCCTCCAATTGGAAGTGGAAATTTTCGTCGAAATCGCCCAGCATGGAGGAGCTGAAGCGGATGTGGATGGCCTGATGCCCGCCAGGCGACACGATGCCATCGTCCGGGTGGAAGTGGAAACACTTGGCGAACTGGCTTGAGCTGGGCTGTATCTTGTAGATGGCATCAATGTGCCCTTTGTTGGCCAGCACCAGCTCGTAGGTGTGGACTGAGTTCACGAATAGGAATCCAAGGTCCAGGCTGTTGAAGCTGAATTGAATCTTCGGACCGACGCCGATGCCGGTGACCTTCAGGGCTAGGCGGGTCTGCCGGCCGGTCACGTCGCAGAACAATGTGTGGTTGTAAGTGGTGGCCTCGGCCGGCCTGAAGGTCAGGGTGACCTCCCGACTGCTGTTGGGCCACACCTCACCGGACACGGGATTCACCTGGGATTCGGGGCAGTTGGCGATTGATTTGTCATTTCTAGGATTTAATTGGTCATTTCTAGGTTGGATTTGACATTTCTAGGATTGCAATTTTTATTTCTAGGATTGATTTGTCATTTCTAGGATTGATTTGTCATTTCTAGGATTGATTTGTCATTTCTAGGATTTAATTGGTCATTTCTAGGTTGGATTTGACATTTCTAGGATTGCAATTTTTATTTCTAGGATTGATTTGTCATTTCTAGGATTGATTTGTCATTTCTAGGATTGATTTGTCATTTCTAGGATTGATTTGTCATTTCTAGGATGGATTTGTCATTTCTAGGATGGACTTGTCATTTCTAGGATGGATTTGTCATTTCTTGGATTGATTTGTCATTTCTAGGACTCAATTGTCATTTCTAGGATTGAATTGTCCTTTCTAGAAAGGATTTTTCGTTTCTAGGATTGAATTTTCATTTCTAGGATTGAATTTTCATTTCTAGGATTGAATTGTCATTTCTAGAAAGGATTTTTCGTTTCTAGGATTGAATTTTCATTTCTAGGATGGATTTGTCATTTCTAGGATAGATTTGTCATTTCTAGGATGAATTTGTCATTTCTAGGATAGATTTGTCATTTCTAGGATTGATTTGTCATTTCTAGGATTGAATTTTCATTTCTAGGATTAAATTGTCATTTCTAGGATGGATTTGTCATTTCTAGGATAGATTTGTCATTTCTAGGATTGATTTGTCATTTCTAGGATTGAATTTTCATTTCTAAGATTGAATTGTCATTTCTAGGATGGATTTGTCTTTTCTAGGATGGATTTGTCATTTCTAGGATGGATTTGTCATTTCTTGGATTGATTTGTCATTTCTAGGACTCAATTGTCATTTCTAGGATTGAATTGTCCTTTCTGGAAAGGATTTTTCGTTTCTAGGATTGAATTTTCATTTCTAGGATGGATTTGTCATTTCTAGGATGGATTTCTCTTTTCTAGGATTGATTTGTCATTTCTAGGATGGATTTGTCATTTCTAGGATTGAATTGTCATTTCTAGGATGGATTTGTCATTTCTAGGATGGATTTGTCATTTCTAGGATTGAATTTTCATTTCTAGGATTGAATTGTCATTTCTAGGATTGAATTGTCATTTCTAGGATGGATTTGTCATTTCTAGGATTGAATTTTCATTTCTAGGATTGAATTGTCATTTCTAGAAAGGATTTTTCGTTTCTAGGATTGAATTTTCATTTCTAGGATGGATTTGTCATTTCTAGGATGGATTTGTCATTTCTAGGATTGATTTGTCATTTCTAGGATTGAATTTTCATTTCTAGGATTGAATTGTCATTTCTAGGATGGATTTGTCATTTCTAGGATTGAATTGTCATTTCTAGGATGGATTTGTCATTTCTAGGATGGATTTGTCATTTCTAGGATTGAATTTTCATTTCTAGGATTGATTTGCAATTTCTTTAATCGACTAGCCATTCTTGAAATGTCATTTCTAAGATCCATGAATCGTTTTGGGCGTTTTGGGAGTTTTTGGAGTTTTGGGAGTTTTTGGAGTTTTTGGGAGTTTTTGGAGTTTTTGGGAGTTTTTGGAGTTTTGGGAGTTTTGGGAGTTTTTGGAGTTTTTGGAGTTTTGGGAGTTTTGGGAGTTTTGGGAGTTTTTGGAGTTTTGGGAGTTTTTGGGAGTTTTTGGAGTTTTGGTAGTTTTGGGAGTTTTTGGAGTTTTGGGAGTTTTGGGAGTTTTTGGAGTTTTGGGAGTTTTTGGAGTTTTGGGAGTTTTGGGAGTTTTTGGAGTTTTGGGAGTTTTGGGAGTTTTTGGAGTTTTGGGAGTTTTGGGAGTTTTTGGAGTTTTGGGAGTTTTGGGAGTTTTTGGAGTTTTGGGAGTTTTTGGAGTTTTGGGAGTTTTTGGAGTTTTGGGAGTTTTGGGAGTTTTGGGAGTTTTGGGAGTTTTGGGAGTTTTGTGACTGACTTTTAAAAAGACCCCACCTGCAGAATTTCATCCTCAAACACGAGCTGATTGTCATCAATCTGCCGCCTGCGGTTCAAGAAGCTCCGATTAATGATGGCCATCTTGTCTTTGACTGTGGGATCAGCTCCGAGTTCCTCCGCGAAGCGCTTGATCTCGGCCTGTCGATCGATGTCGGACAGCCGGTCCATCATCTCCCGTTCCATCTCCTCCTCCAGTGCCGTGGCATACTTTGTGAATCTGAAATTGGCCATCGTGTCGCTTCTGTTCACAATGGTAACTGTGCGCTGATTGGCCAGTCCAACATAGGTGCTCTCAATCCGAATCGAACTCTTGTCCAGGCGAACATTCACGTCCTGACCAACGCCACTGAGGGCGGCGTAGATTCGCTCGCCCGTGTCATATTCGATTTCTAAGTCACCCTGGTGCGGCTCAGAGGTCTGGGGTTCGAATCCTACGCAAACTTGAAGCGACTCTTGAACTGCCAGGGTGCCGGTCTCTGGGGTCACATGGAATGGCCTGCAGAGATTGAGCGAGATTTCATTTTAGAGATGTCAGGATTTCATTTCGGAGGTGTCAGGATTTCATTTCGGAGGTGTCAGGATTTCATTTCGGAGATGTCAGGATTTCATTTTATAGGTGTCAGGTTTTCATATCGGTGGTGTCAGGATTTCATTTTGGAGGTGTCAGGGTTTCATTTCGGTGGTGTCAGGTTCTTATTTCGGTGGTGTCAGGTTCTAATTTCGGTGGTGTCAGGGTTTCATTTCGGTGGTGTCAGGTTTTCATTCCCTTGGTGTCAGGGTTTCATTCCGGTGGTGTCAGGTTTTCATTCCGGTGGTGTCAGGATTTCTTTTTTCAGGTGTCAGGATTTCATTTTCGAGGTTTCAGGGTTTCATTTCGGTGGTTCCATGTTCTCATTTCGGTGGTGTCAGGTTCTCATTTCGGTGGTGTCAGGGTTTCATTCCGGTGGTGTCAGGTTCTCATTTCGGTGGTGTCAGGGTTTCATTCCGGTGGTGTCAGGTTCTCATTTCGGTGGTGTCAGGTTCTCATTTCGGTGGTGTCAGGTTCTCATTTCGGTGGTGTCAGGGTTTCATTTCGGTGGTGTCAGGTTCTCATTTCGGTGGTGTCAGGTTCTCATTTCGGTGGTGTCAGGTTCTCATTACGGTGGTGTCAGGGTTTCATTCCGGTGGTGTCAGGGTTTCATTCCGGTGGTGTCAGGTTCTCATTTCGGTGGTGTCAGGTTCTCATTTCGGTGGTGTCAGGTTCTCATTTCGGTGGTGTCAGGTTCTCATTTCGGTGGTGTCAGGTTCTCATTTCGGTGGTGTCAGGGTTTCATTCCGGTGGTGTCAGGGTTTCATTCCGGTGGTGTCAGGGTTTCATTCCGGTGGTGTCAGGTTCTCATTTCGGTGGTGTCAGGTTCTCATTTCGGTGGTGTCAGGTTCTCATTTCGGTGGTGTCAGGTTCTCATTTCGGTGGTGTCAGGGTTTCATTCCGGTGGTGTCAGGGTTTCATTTCGGTGGTGTCAGGTTCTCATTTCGGTGGTGTCAGGTTCTCATTTCGGTGGTGTCAGGTTCTCATTTCGGTGGTGTCAGGTTCTCATTTCGGTGGTGTCAGGGTTTCATTCCGGTGGTGTCAGGTTCTCATTTCGGTGGTGTCAGGTTCTCATTTCGGTGGTGTCAGGTTCTCATTTCGGTGGTGTCAGGTTCTCATTTCGGTGGTGTCAGGTTCTCATTTCGGTGGTGTCAGGTTCTCATTTCGGTGGTGTCAGGTTCTCATTTCGGTGGTGTCAGGGTTTCATTTCGGTGGTGTCAGGTTCTCATTTCGGTGGTGTCAGGTTCTCATTTCGGTGGTGTCAGGTTCTCATATCGGTCGCGGTCACTCACTTGCTGGCTCTGAGGAAGAATCTGGCCTCCCTATTTCCGACATTGCGCACGAGAAGGCTGCGCTCGGACCGATACTTCACGGGGCAGGTGTCAAAGTTGACGCTGTCGGGAAAATCCAAGATCGCCCTGGCGCCAACGCAGCGGACGGGCACCACGAATTTCTCTCGCTCGGTGATGCAGACGAGTTCGTGTCTGTAGTCCTTTTTCTCGTCCGGGATGAACTGGATGACGAAGGTCATGGCTAGGCCCGGTGCGCACTTCTCGCCAACATTGTGCGGACTGATGATTTTGAAATAGGGTGAATCGGCCTGCACCACCTTCACTAGGCGGGGCACCTGGAAATTTACAGAAGTTATGTATCACATCTCATATATTTAGTCTCGTTTATCTTATTTCTTCACTCGAGAAAGTACTTAGGAAGTGAAATTTTCCTTCTACTCGTAAGTCTAAAATATTTCTTAGAAAAGCACGAATTTTTTCGGGGACGTTTCTTGGAATTTATTTGTTGGTATAAATATTTTGTAATGTTTTTGTAAACATGTTTTCGTTCTATAATGTATTATTTAATAATTTTGAAATAAGATAAATTACCATTTTTAAAAAGGGGCTCAGAGGCAGAGCTGTTTACGCCTTTTGCCTCTCGCACCAAGGTCCCAGGGCTCGATTCCGCGGCGAGGCCACATTCATTTGGGGCGCAGCCGCGAAGAGAAGGCTTGGGGGTCTGTCGTGCAATTTACGCCATTGAGGGCCAACCTCTAAGGCACAGTGAGAGTGTACACTGCCAGACGATGAGAAAGTCTGGGCAGATGTACACACCTGTGTGAGTGTGTGCTCAGGAGTCAGCGAAACGGGCAGAATTGCCTCCTCGCTGGCTGCGGGTCTAGTGTCACCAAATGATGTGCCATTGCCCGCAGCCCTCCTGCAATCACTAGTATTAATAACATTAGTATTTATCATTCTAATATTGCATATTTATTTATGATACACGACTTTTAACAAACTTTTTATTGACGAATCTCGTGTTGATTTCTTAGAATCTTGTTACTTTCAATGGACTTTCTACAGATTTCACGAATATTTGCAAGAATTTCGTAAAAACGACTCTTTTGTAGATTAAAATCTACAGGGGAGATTTTAGCACGGGTGGTTTAGAAGCGCAATAGCTACCTTGTCATTGTTTCTGAGTAGCAAAGGCAGCTCGTGAGCGATATTTGGCTCATAATTCACAAACACCAGCTCAGACGGATAGGGCTGAAAGATCGGCTCCTCGATGTCCACTTGTGAGAACTGAAATGATCCGTGATTGCGTTATAACAAATATTATTGTTTAATGAATCTACAACTACAAATATCATTAGCAACCATGCATATATTATAGACAAATAAATGCGAATATAGATAGAAATAATCAAAGCAGTGCAAAATTGAAATTATCGATTGATTTGTGCAATGCCAGTGCTGGGCTGGTCAGATAATGTGTGATCGGATGTTGAAAAAAGCAGATCTGTGCAAAAATATGTGACAAAAAAAGATTTTTTTGGTGCAATCATGAAAAAATCGATCATTCCAGGAAATCATCATGCAACAGCAGCGAAGGCAGTTGGTCAAGCAGCATATACTCTAAATAGCTTCTTTTTGAAGCAGCGCAGACGGGCAAAACAAACAGAAACGAGAAGGACAACGAAACATCAGCGGCGACATAGTATTAAACTGAGAATACTTGTGCATTATCAGCGTTGGAAATTATTCATAGTGCAATTTAAACTGAACATTGATCGGAATGAATTTTATTGAATCGCCTTTACCTTTATTTGATTGAATGTTCGATTAGTTACTTCAGTCTCACTTTCAGGGTTTATTCTTATCCCTCAGTTCTTCAGGGTCTTATCCCTCAGTTCTTCAGGGTCTTATCCCTCAGTTCTTCAGGGTCTTCTACATCAGTTCTTCAGGGTCTTATCCCTCAGTTCTTCAGGGTCTTATCCCTCAGTTCTTCAGGGTCTTATCCCTCAGTTCTTCAGGGTCTTATCCATCAGTTCTTCAGGGTCTTATCCCTCAGTTCTTCAGGGTCTTATCCATCAGTTCTTCAGGGTCTTATCCCTCAGTTCTTCAGGGTCTTATCCATCAGTTCTTCAGGGTCTTATCCCTCAGTTCTTCAGGGTCTTATCCTTCAGTTCTTCAGGGTCTTATCCCTCAGTTCTTCAGGGTCTTATCCCTCAGTTCTTCAGGGTCTTATCCTTCAGTTCTTCAGGGTCTTATCCATCAGTTCTTCAGGGTCTTATCCATCAGTTCTTCAGGGTCTTATCCATCAGTTCTTCAGGGTCTTATCCTTCAGTTCTTCAGGGTCTTATCCCTCAGTTCTTCAGGGTCTTATCCTTCAGTTCTTCAGGGTCTTATCCATCAGTTCTTCAGGGTCTTATCCCTCGGTTCTTCAGGGTCTTATCCCTCAGTTCTTCAGGGTCTTATCCTTCAGTTCTTCAGGGTCTTATCCCTCAGTTCTTCAGGGTCTTATCCATCAGTTCTTCAGGGTCTTATCCCTCGGTTCTTCAGGGTCTTATCCCTCAGTTCTTCAGGGTCTTATCCATCAGTTCTTCAGGGTCTTATCCATCAGTTCTTCAGGGTCTTATCCATCAGTTCTTCAGGGTCTTAGTATTGTCCTGAGTCCCTCAGTAACATGTCATTTAAATATTCTGCCTCAAAAATCTTAGTTTTTCGTTGTTTTTAAAAGCACACGTTTTGAGTGACTGAAAGCCAGGCGGAAGTGCGTACATTATCATCGAAGTAAATAATCTTTGGCAGCCTTTTCCGTTCCTGAAAAAATTGTAGACAATCAAATCATTAAATCTCAGACAGTTAAGCACATACGATGAGGTGAAATGTTTGACTGTGTAATAATTGCCTCAATGAAGGCACTGACAACAAATCGCTTTTAACTTATTCCTACAAGTTAAAAACGATTTGTATTAATTTTTATTGATTTTTGTTTACAAAAAAGTTAAATCAATAAAACCTTCACGTCAAGTCATTCTAAGAACACAAAGACATTTCAACAATAACGGTTATTGGGTTGAAATTTGATCTCAACTGTATGCACTTTTATTCTCTCTTATCTCCCTCTCCATCTGCATCTCTAATCTCACTCCCTCCTTCTGCATCTCTAATCTCACTCCCTCCTTCTGCATCTCTAATCTCACTCTCTCTATCTGCATCTCTAATCTCACTCCCTCCTTCTGCATCTCTAATCTCACTCCCTCCTTCTGCATCTCTAATCTCAGTCCCTCTTTCTGCATCTCTAATCTCACTCTCTCCTTCTGCATCTCTAATCTCACTCCCTCCTCCCTCTTTCGATGCATATCAAGTATCACTCACCCACTCTCTGACCCCAATAATGTATTAATCGAGGCAAAGCTTAAAGAATGTCAAACAGGCAGAGCGCGATACGTTACAAAAAGTTGCACAGAAGATTCGGACGCCTCACCCTCTGATGCGTGGTCTCGCCCATGTCCAGTAGGCTGAGTTTCTTTGGCAGCTGCATATTGTGCGTGTTGGCCAGCTTCTTCTCAGTGGTCAGCGACATTTGAAACATGTACTGCGATGGCGTCATCTAGGGTGAGAGAGAATTTGTTGCAATTGTAAAAATACTGTTAGATTACTATTGGCACCTACCTATGATCATTGTAAATCGTAAATAATAATTTTGATTGTTATTGCCTAATTAAAATTTTAATTAGTGAAACTGCCAAACTCACTTTGATTGGCGGCAGCTCATCTCGGATGAGTTTTGGGTTGCGGGGAGCCACCACGCGACTCTCATAGTTGCGCGCTTCTGGGTCCAGCGAGTCGAGGGTGCCAGTGGTGCCCAGCACTTCGCCGAATGGGCCCAGCGGCATTTTGTCTGTATAATATTATGGATGGATGTACGATCAGCGAACAACTCACAGAAATCGATGTAGGCTCTTTGATGGCGAAAAGTAAAGTATTTATAATATAATATAATATAGGCCTAATATAATTAATTTTTTGTTTTCATTTCTGTTTGTTCAATTTTATGTAATTTATGGCGAAAAAAGGAATTCTAGTTAAAGTTTATGTAAAACGGAGTCAGGACGAAAATAAAAACTATTCCTTGTGTCTTATACAATTTAAACGCATCAAAGTATGTATGTGAAGGTATTTCTATTTATAAATATTTTTGTTTTAAATTTAAATTTAGTTAATTAAGTTAAGGTTCAGTTTAAATAAAGTTAAAGTTTATATTTTAATCAATAAAAAACAAAGTTAGTGCTCTCAAAGGAACACACTCATTTCCACTCATAGTAACCAATTATTAAAAATGTTAAGCCAAATACTTGTAGCTACAATTCTGTATTAAAGTTTTTCAAATTTAGTTTAAATGTGGACCGAAAAAATATATATGGAAAAGCATAAGTTTATTTTAAAATATAATCAATGCGAATTCCTTATTTGGCTAGGCAGGAAATCTAGGTCTCATTTTCTGTCTTGGAATGTGCACTGCATCATCTGCTAAAAGCACTCGTTTAGCGTTACCGACAAGTTTAATGATATGTATGATTAAAAATGCACATAAAGAACTCTAAAAGATGGCATAATTTAAGACGAAAAAAGATAAATGTTAAATATATTACCTTTTCGTTAGCTAAAAGCAATTATCTTATATTTCCACGTCAAAATAAATGACACTTAAAAGCGTTGATCAGAGTGTGTCGATATAAAATAAAATAGTTTTACACATTACACTTTTAAATATAAACTAACTATCGTCGCTATGGATAGTAATAACGCAAAAACATATAATCAGTGTATAAAAGAATAATAAAAATAAAAAATGCCATTTTTTCATAAAGAAAAGTTCATTTGCATGCATGAAGCACAAAAATGTACAGTTTATTTTGTTTTAACGGAGTATTCCTTAAAAACAATCGCTAATACGATGGCATGTATTAAATTTTACCAGTCCGTAAGAGTAGCGCTTCTGATAAAAAACAATGACCATGTTAAGAAGCATACTCTTTATTTTCATCGCTCTAGCAGTAGGTGTCAGTACTCTTCAAAAAGCCGATTGGCCGATGCTGTTTATAATTATAATTTGATAACAAGAATATGTCAAATTTTAGGATTTAGGTTCTAGCATTTTAGGACGCGAAGCGAAATGCTAGTCGTTACTTCTAATGGAGAAAAATGGTTTCTACAGCAAAAATGCTTCAGTTGCGCAGCTACTAAGTAACTTATTTGAATAACTCTGTATTATGAATTCCTATTCTGTAAACGAAAAAGAGCTACAAAAAATTACTGCTAGCATATGCTCAACTAACAAATAGAGAATACTAGTGATTGCGGTCAATTTTACTTTGGCTTTTGAATTGAAGCACGAGTTGATTGCGTTTTTATAAACAAAATGTAAAAAGAAATTCAAGAAGTCATTTTTATTTAGTGTTGTTTGAAACAGACAATTTTAGTTTGAATATGAAATTTAAAAAACGATGCGATTGTATTTTACAGCTTCAATTATACAAATAGCTCTATATTGGACACAAACTCGGATGTAATCATTTGTATTTGAAATAGTCAACAAAACGCACAATCTAAGGCATAATAGATAATGGACTATTACAGATCCAGAATTAATGAAATCAGCCTTTTAGAATGCTTTAAATTTAATTTTAGTGAATCGCGAACTGCATATATTGTTATGATGGTTCGCAGATAGGGAGAAAATTGAGAAAATATGACGATGATCAACTACTCTCTCAACTACTAGTTAGTAGTAGGCAAAGATAATAGTATGCTAAAATTCTAATCAAAACTAAATTACGTTTGCCACACAAGGAGAGGGGAAGGCACAAACTAGAAAAAGATTCGAATTGCACAATTTCTTAAAAGTAGACAGTCAGGCAGAGACGGGATGACTCAGTCTGTGGAGGCCAGGGTGGCAGCTGCCAGGCTCCAGCAGACGTCCCAGTAGTCCTTCAACCGGCCGGATTCATTTGAACAGAATCTGCGAAAATCGGCCAACAGGCAGTCCTGAAATTTCTCATCGCCGGTCCAGCTGCTGCGCCACCGTCTGGTCAGGATGTGATTCCAGGACCACACGAAGCCAACAGGCGCGCCGTCCAGCCTGGGCAGGTCATCAGATCGCTTGTTCCAGGACGTGGCTTGTTGCAGAAACTGTCTGGAACGATCCAGCAGCGGGCCGTAGCGCCGAGGCAGCTGGCGAGGACTGGCGCAGGGCAGCATGATCAGCATGCCGGCTGTGCAGTGGATCCACACCGGGCACATGTCCTTGAGGCCGGCGCACTCGGGCACGAAGCCGAATCGGCGAAGCACGCAGGCCATGAACAGCTGCAAGCGTTGCGGCCGCTCGTTGGGCTGGAATCGTTGAAACATCTGGTCAACAATGTCCGGCGACTCCGGCCGGATGACAAGAGCCTGGAGCCGGAGCGGCACGAACAGGCAGCCCCGCAGCGGGTCGGCTCCATCGGGATCCTTCGGCTGGACGTGCGGCATTGGAAATGGGTCGCAGGGAATCGGCAACAGGTGGAAGCCGAACGAGTGCGCCTTGGTGTGGTAGGAGTTGATCAGATCGCCTGGCGGAGGGGTGGGTGGGATATTTTGAGTACCTTGAGTACTTTGAGTCCTAAACCCTCTAAATAAATGGGAGATTGCAACAGCAGAGACCTAATACAATTGATGCAGTTGCCACTTGATCACTAATGTTTGGGCAGAAAAGCGGTTTTCGGGATAAATCGGGGATCAGCTGTATTTAGGACAAATAGGGGATCTGGAATGTTTGGGATAAATAGGGGATCAGGACTGTTTGGGATAAACCGCGGATCACAAATGTTTGGGATAAACAGGGGATCAGGACTGTTTGGGATAAACCGCGGATCACAAATGATTGGGAAAAACAGGGGATCAGGACTGTTTGGGATAAACCGGGGATCACAAATGTTTGGGATATATAGAAATCAGCTGTGTTTGGGACAAATAGGGGATCAGGACTGCTTAGGATAAATATGGGATGAGCGGTATTTGAGGATATGTGAGGGATCAGTAGAACAAACAGGGAAAATGAGGCCAAAGAAACTGACCCAGCAAAACGCCAGTGGCCACTAGCCAGTGCAGCTCGAGCTGGTAGGCACAGTTGGCCTCAAAGTTGGTGTGATAGCGGGTCAGGCCCCATTCCACTCGCCGACTGTCGCTCTGGCTGACGTCCATGATGCTGGTGCGAAACTCACTGCCGGGGGCAGCGAAGCGCGTATTGTAGTACTCAAAGTTCTTGGAGCTGCTCAATGGAAGCAGGCGGCGAAGGAATGGGGCCACCGGGTCTATCAGCTCCTGCGGCTCCGGCAGGGTCTCCAGGCCCACCTCGGCCCACTCCAGCTCGAAGTCACGCGTGAACGGGCCTGGCGGGATCAACCCGGATTTGGTGTCCGCCTGCGGGACCGGCGAGCGGGGATGAGCAGTGGGATATGAGCAGTGGGATTCATGGGATATGAGCAGTGGGATATGAGCAATGGAATTCATGGGATTTAAGCAAGGGGATTCATAGGATATGAGCAGTGGGATTCTTAGGATATGAGCAGTAGGATTCATTGGATTTGAGCAGCAGGATTTAAGGGATATGAGTAGTAGGATTTAAGGGATATGAGCAGTAGGATTTAAGGGATATGAGCAGTAGGATTTAAGGGATATGAGCAGTAGGATTTAAGGGATATGAGCAGTAGGATTTAAGGGATATGAGCAGTAGGATTTAAGGGATATGAGCAGTAGGATTTAAGGGATATGAGCAGTAGGATTCTTGGGATTTGGGCAGTGGGATTCATGGGATATCAGGAGTGGGATTAATAGGATATGAGCAATGGGATTTTTTGAGATGGGATAAGAGATTAAAAAAGTACTTACCGCGAGCTTGGGATCCAGTGAGTACAGATAAAAGCCATAGACGAATTCCTGCTGCAGCTGCTTGGCAGAGGCGTGCACTATGAGGCCCTCCTTGAGCATGGCGGCTAGGAAGAAGCAGGCGCTCTCGTAGTTGCTAATGTTCTCAACCCGGTCCAGCACCCAGGCCACGGCCTCCACCGACACAAAAGTGTAACTGGGCAGGCCGGGGCTGGACGGAAGGAAGTTGAGCCCAGTACCCGGCTCGCGCATCGCCTTGGCAGCCTCGGCCAGTTTAGTGGAGCCCATAATCCGGCGGGCGGGACCGATCGAGGCCGAGGCCGACAGATCGTCGCTTAGCTGCTGCTGCTGTTGCTGCTGAGGCGTTGGCGTCAGTCCTGAATTGGTTAGCAATTAGGTAAAATGTACTTTCACTTTTAACGACTTTTGGACAGTAACAGGAAGGACAGGAAGTGAAGGATAGAGACTTGATAAGGAAGGATAGGGACTTGATAATGAAATATAGAGACTTGATAAGGAAGGATAGGGACTTGATAATGAAATATAGAGACTTGATAAGGAAGGATAGGGACTTGATAATGAAATATAGAGACTTGATAAGGAAGGATAGGGACTTGATAATGAAATATAGAGACTTGATAAGTAAGGATAGTGACTTAATAATGAAATATAGAGACTTGATAAGGAAGGATAGTGACTTAATAATGAAATATAGAGACTTGATAAGGAAGGATAGGGACGTGATACTAAAGAATGTAGACCTGATCTTGAAGTTCCGACGCCCACGCCGACAGAGACAGTTTCAGCTCGCTGACGGGACTCAATGGTGTCGCCAGTGGCAGCAGGCGTTGGCATCAGGACGGCCCTGGTGATCTTCCTCGTGGCCGGGTTAGGCCTACGCAGCCGGTTAAACAGCTCGGCGTATCTGGCGAAACTCTCGTGTAATCGTTTCAACTCTTCGAAGCTCTTTTGCTCGTAGATGTCAGTCCGCAGCGGAGACTGCTGCTCGGCCAGCTGCTCAATGATGCGCTTAGTAGCCGGATTGTTGTAGGGCAGCAGCACGTAGCGACAGCGCCACGGCTTCAGGCCCGGGTCCAGCTCTTGGACAGCTGGCGTCTGTAACACATTGTGAGCTAGGGTTTTAGGTGCTACGGTTGAAGGACTGGGTGTTACGCTTGAAGGACTAGGTGTTATGCTTGAAGGACTGGGTGTTAGGCTTGAAGGACTAGGTGTTAGGCTTGAAGGACTGGCTTGAAGGGCTAGGTGTTATGCTTGAAGGACTGGCTTGAAGGACTAGGTGTTATGCTTGAAAGACTGGCTTGAAGGACTAGGTTTTATGCTTGAAAGACTGGCTTGAAGGACTAGGTGTTATGCTTGAAGGACTAGGTGTTAGGCTTGAAGGACTGGCTTGAAGGACTAGGTGTTATGCTTGAAGGACTGGGTGTTATGCTTGAAGGACTGGGTGTTAGGCTTGAAGGACTAGGTGTTAGGCTTGAAGGACTAGGTGTTAGGCTTGAAGGGACTGAAGGATCAAGGTACAGAGATAGAAAGGTCAGGGTACTGGGACTGAAGGGTCTATGAGATCAATTCTTCGTACTTTAATGTGACCCCAGTTGGGTTGTTACTGCCATAAACTAATTTACCGTTACAGTTCTTGCCTCGAAGATTCTTAAGTGCCCAACGCAGACCCATGCTTTCTTTTCATCCCTCGAGAAATAAAGCGACTAAAAAAGAACTGACGTAATCATAGTTCGCTACAGGTCTAGTGCAGAGACTGAAGGGTCGGGTGCAGGGACTGAAGGGTCGGGTTCACGGGGCTAAACTCACATTGGGCATGTAGCCATAGTTGCCATGGCCCCGCTCCAGTATGTGATAATCCAAGTGATTCCATTTGTAATTCTCGATTCGCTCCAGAGTGAAGTGGCACTCGGCTCTATAAAAGTCCAGCGAGTCCGGCACCTGCAGTCGGTAGAGATGCCGGAAGCGGATGTCCCGCTCGCCGAACTTGGACTTCAGTGTGTGCACAAAGATCTTGTGCTGGCTAGCGCTGGTTCGCTCTAGTCGGATGCGATGAAAAATGCGACCAATGCTCAGGCGAAACTCGGGATGGGTTGGCTTCTGCAGCAGCAGGTTCTTCAGATTGCCGCGGCCAGCCGCTGCACCTGCCACCGTCGACAACGATGACGCTGTCGACGTTGCCACCGTAGTTGTCGTCGTCGAGGAGGCGCTGGACGCGGCCGATGCTGTCGGACTGGCCGGAACTATTTGGCCGCCGACAGCTGGCGAAGGCAGAGACGAGCGGAAGCGTGGAGGAGGCGCCAGCACCAGCTGGAAGCCCTGACCGAGGCGTTGCATCAGCAGCTCTTCAAAGGCCTGCAGTTGAATAAAGGATTGGCGCAAAAAGGATTTTTTCGATACATATCGGCTGCAAAGAAAATAAATATAAAAAATACACATTTGTAACAGATGTACTAATATACCTATCGGCTATTGATACGTACAGATTGTTCTAAACATTTCGGCTTGAGGAAACATTTTTGATGCATGTCGGCAGAAGACACATTTCGATACATATCGGCTAAATAAATATTTCGATACATATCGGCTAATAAAACAATTCGATACATATCGGCTAATAAAACATTTCGATACATATCGGCTAATAAAACATTTCGATACATATCGGCTAATGGAACATTTCGATACATATAGGCTAATAAAACGTTTCGATACATATCGGCTAATAAAACATTTCGATACATATCGGCTAATAAAACATTTCGATACATATTTGCAAGACGAAATTGTAATATTCAATAAGCATTTAGGGCTAAAAGAAATCTCGATTCTAACCTTTTCAGCGGACAGCGGCCGCCTCATATAATAGCGTTCGCGATCAGTGGCTCTGTCGTAGCTCTCTTGAAATTCGTCAATAGTAACAGTGAGGTCCAGCTGGTAGGTTGTGGTGCTGTAAGGCGACGAATCTGCGCCCGGATCGGCAGACATCGCAGCCGGCTGCTGTGTCTCCTTCGGAAAGAATTCCGTAGTTAGGGGCAGGCAGAGAGGCATCATCAGCGTCTTCCAGTCCACCCCGATTGGTCGAAGAAAGCTTTCAACGCTGGTCTCATCTTCGAGACCAACAAAGGAGGGCTCGGCGATCACTGCGGCATCAGGCACGATGCTTGGAGACACTTGCTGCTGCTGCTGCTGCTGCTTTAGCTGTTGATCCGCCAAAGTTTCTATTGGGTCTAGCGCAGAGTCGTGAACAGTATTGTTATTAACGTTCTCAAATTCTCCATTCTCGTCCTCGTGCACTCGAGAAGACGGCGAACTGCGTCCGCTGGCTCTGGATTTAAAAAGTGCAGGAAAATCATATAGGGAATTCCCTCAGGAAAATTACATAAGGAATTCCCGCAGGAAAATCCCATAGGGAATTCCCATTGAAAAATCCAATAGGGAATTCTATAAGGAAATTCCAAAAGGAAATCACTTCAGGAAAATCCCAAAGAGAATTCTATGAGAAATATTCCATGAGAAATTTAAGAACAAAAATCACATAAGGAATTACCGCAAGAAAATCCAGTAGGGAAATCCCACAGGAAAATCATAGATGGAATTGCCGCAGGATAATCCCATAAGGTATTCCCGCAGGAAAATCCAAAAATAAATTCCCTAAGGATAATTCCAAAAGGAATTCCCGCAGGAAAATCCAATAAGAAATTCCCGCAGGAAAATCCCATACGGAATTCCCGTTGAAAAATCCAATAGGGAATTCTATAAGGAAATTCCAAAAGGAAATCACTTCAGGAAAATCTCAATGAGAATTCTATGGGAAATATTCCATGAGAAATTTCAGAACAAAAATCACATAGGGAATTCCCACAGGAAAATCCAATTGGTATCATAGAAGGAAATCCCGCAGGGAATTCCAGCAGGACAGAGAAAATCAAGCAGGAAAATTTGATTGGAAGTTATAGAAGGAACATCACAAGGAAAATCATAGCTTGGAGTCCTAACCTGGACGGTGTGGACAGTGCAGTGGCCAGCTGACCGGGCGACACCGCTGGACTGGACGGTGGAGATTCAGCCACCAACTGGAAGGACACGTGCAACTGCTGCTGCTGCTGCTGCAGACCAATAATTTCGGCTCCGCCGCTGTTTTGTCGAGACAGTGTCGGCGGAGGCGGCTGGGGCTGCGAAGTTATCGGCGGAGACGATGATAATGTCGCCATCTCCGGCGGCGGCAGCGGCGCAACGAACGCGTTGCCGGGAGCAGCCAGGTCTGGTCTTCTTCTACGCTGCTCAGGCAGCTGCTGTTGCGGTCTCTGCTGCAACTGCTTGTACTGCTGCATCTGTTGGCGCTGTTGAAATGATCTGGGCTGCTGCTGCTGCTGCTGGTTTCGCTGTTGGGAGCGCGGAGAAGATGCCCCCGAATTCAGCATGCTCTGCTGAGAAAGCGGCTGAGGCGGCGGTGTGGGATAAGCGTGCATCCAGCGGCGCCGATTAGCCGTGACGCGGTGCTGACACAGGCGGCTAGCGGCGAACGGATTCACCAGGGCTTTGCGGGGCACGAAACTGCGGCTAGTGAGGTGGTGGGCTGGCACCTCCTGCACAGTGGCGAGTAGATTTGTGTGTTTTAATGCGTGAAATCCCAGCTGTCATAACAGCTGGTCATTTTGGTGACAGTGGGCCAGCAGCAAGCGAGACTCAAGGCAGTGTACACTCAAGGCGACAAGAAGCCCCTAAGCATTATCTCCGCGACTACGCTCCAAATTAATGTGGCCTGGTCACAACGTCCTTCACTACAGTCACACTGTCACATGCTCACTCGATGGTCACACTGTCACTCGCTGGTCACACTGTCCCTCGCTGGTCACACTGTCACTTGCTCACTCGCTGGTCACACTGTCACTTGCTCACTCGCTGGTCACACTGTCACTTGCTCACTCGCTGGTCACACTGTCACTTGCTCACTCGCTGGTCACACTGTCACTCGCTGGTCACACTGTCACTCGCTGGTCACACTGTCACTCGCTGGTCACACTGTCACTTGCTGGTCACACTGTCACTCGCTGGTCACACTGTTACTTGCTGGTCACACTGTCACTCGCTGGTCACACTGTTACTTGCTGGTCACACTGTCACTCGCTGGTCACACTGTCACTCGCTGGTCACACTGTCACTCGCTGGTCACACTGTCACTCGCTGGTCACACTGTCACTCGCTGGTCACACTGTCACTTGCTCACTCGCTGGTCACACTGTCACTCGCTTGTCACACAGATTTTCGCAGTCCACCAATGATTCACCTGTGAGCCAACCGTGAGCCTGGCAGGCGCACCCCGCAGCGAGCTGTCAGCACCAGCGGCAGCAGCGGCGGCAGCTGCTGCGGCGGCAGCCACAGCGGCCGAATGCACGTCTTCGCAGGAGCCGCTGGAGGCGGCGGCAGCCAGAGCGGCAGCTGTAGCAGCGGCTGCGGCCACGGAAGTAACGGACAGGGATTCGTCCGAGTTGGACAGCCGCGTACTGCTGAGGCGGGCGGATCTCCGATTCCTCCGATGCGGAATGGCTACGGCGGATGCGACCGCATCGCTGCCGGCACCGGCTGCCATGTCCAGGGCAGGCGCAGCGGAGGCCTCGACCACGGTTGCTCGCTTGTCGCGCAGCGAAATGCCGCGAGTCCTTGGCGGCTGCGACATCGGCGGCTGGGACGGCTGATGCGGCAGTAGCTGAGACTGGGGTGGCGAGGTGGCTGCTACAGCCGCAACAGTAGCCAAAGCAGCGTCGATAGCCGCATTGCCGCCGGGACCAGTTTGGTTTGGGTGATGACTAATCGCGCGTTGGAAAGCCCCGCGGCCGCCGACACCCCCGGAGCCTACGGCGCCCCAAGGCGTCGGGCGGGACTTGCCAAAGCTGAAGATTGCTTCGTCGTAGGCGTCGAAGTCGAAAGCGAGGCGACTGCGCGACGGAGCAAGTCTGTACTCAGGGTAGCCTGGATTGCGGTTGAGATTGAAGAATCTGATTGGCTGCAATCTCTGATTGGTCACACATGTATACTGTTACCAAGGGCAGGACCAATTGTCTATTCCGATATTTGAGCCAAAGCCAACTCCCTAAAAACTGAGATTCAACTTCTCCTTCATACTTCTCAAACTGCTTAAGTAAAAAATCCCTTCTTTTAACTGATCGCAACAAGAGCCCTCCCTCCCTCTGCACGAATTGGTCGAACAGATTGCCCAACAACCCCTTCTCTGATTGGTCAAAACCGATAGCTCACTTCCCTTCTACCCAGACTAATAAAGATCAAAGCCAACCTTCTCTTTCTACGATTTGGTGAAAAGGACAAGAAAGATTACCCTCTGCAGCTCAGATCTTGATTCGTTTTTAGCTAATACTCTGCCTCCTACTCTCTCTGAAATCTGATTGGCTAGCCCAGTTAGGCTCGCACTAACCGTCGCAATTTTCTGGTCCTTCTCCGTTGGCGTATCGAATCTGAATTCGAGGCACAAAGCCGCACGAATTAAAAGCCAGCATTTCGCTAGGCGACCGATAGAAATGATGATAAATCCAATGCGGGATGTTGTAGGTGTCGCCGAGATCCAGATCGCTGAGCGACTTGCGAATGAATCGCAACAGAGGCACAGCGTGAAGCGGCTGTTCACCCAGGCAGATCAGATCGATGCTGACACCCAAATCGAGTATGCGCTGCTTAGTGAGGTTCATTAGCTCCCGATCAACCTCGAAGATGCCCTGACCTGGCGTAATAAATAAGCAATTCTTTCCAGTTCTATCGAAGTTCCTATCAATATAGTACTTCTGGTAGAGATTGAGCGTCATATTTAAAGTTTCTAGGAAACTGCCGCGAGACGCCGGCATCAGACTAGCTGGCGGCGGGGACACTCTCGGACCAAGCCGATTGGCGTAGAAATTCCTAACAGAGTTTCCATACTCCTTGAACATGCCCTTGAGTTGGGTGAGCACGGAGGCCCATTCGTCGGCCATGTAGCGCTCGTTCTGCACCACAACTCGATAGAAATCTTCGTACAGCAGTGTGCTCCCGTCATCGCCACATAGCGGAGCTTCGCGCACCGTCCCACTAGAGCGTAATAGCTCGGGCAGAGAGGTGAAACCACCAGGCGCGTGGTACTGCACTCGACTGACCAGCACTATGGTGACATCATGGCAGCAGGCCTGCGGTGATAGGCGTTGTGTTCACGGGGAGGTGCGTATTGCTTTGTTCTGATAGCTTTTCTGTTGACTTTAAGCTACATTCACTGCCTCTAGGGTTTCAAATAGTTTGATTAGGAATCCACTCTTCGTACTAGTGTCTTCAAGACATCAGATTAATCTTCCGTTGTGACGTAGAGGGCATTCAGAACGTAAAAAATCTGCTATCGGTGTGTTCAAACGTTAGTCATCCCACCGGTTGCTTAAAAACGTCACAATTTGCGACTGGTGTCTTTAGAACGTGATTCAGTATTCCGTCAGTTTTCCTACCAGTGTCTTTAGAACGTCAGTTTTCCTACCAGTGTCTTTAGAACGTCAGTTTTCCTACCAGTGTCTTCAGAACGTCTGTTTTCTTACCAGTGTCTTCAGAACGTCTGTTTTCCTACCAATGTCTTCAGAACGTCAGTTTTCCTACCAGTGTCTTTAGAACGTCAGTTTTCCTACCAGTGTCTTTAGAACGTCAGTTTTCCTACCAGTGTCTTTAGAACGTCAGTTTTCCTACCAGTGTCTTTAGAACGTCAGTTTTCCTACCAGTGTCTTTAGAACGTCAGTTTTCCTACCAGTGTCTTCAGAACGTCAGTTTTCCTACCAGTGTCCTTAGAACGTCCGTTTTCCTACCAGTGTCTTCAGAACGTCAGTTTTCCTACCAGTGTCTTTAGAACGTCAGTTTTCCTACCAGTGTCTTCAGAACGTCAGTTTTCCTACCAGTGTCCTTAGAACGTCCGTTTTCCTACCAGTGTCTTTAGAACGTCAGTTTTCCTACTAGTGTCTTTAGAACGTCCGTTTTCCTACCAGTATTTTAAGTCATCAGTTTAAAAATCAGTGGTAGGAAAACTGACGTTCTTAAGACAGTGTCTTTTAAAGGTCGCAATTTTCTTACCGGTCTCTTTAGAACCTTCCTAGATTTCTTTGGAACACCTTGTCACCCTCCTGTGTATCCCCGAGTCCGCTGCTCATTGCTCACCTGTTTATTCCACCTTGAGAACAGCTCAGGCAGGAAGCCGGATACGCACTTTTCAAAGTACAAATCGCCGAAAGCGTCAAATTGCCACATCTCCTCGGACATCTGGATGAAAATGTGTACAACTGAGCTGCTCGACCTGTACACAAATCTGGTGTGCTGGCCGACGAAACCGCAGGCAGCTGGCGACCCATTGCGCCACATCTGGCCGACTGTGCCTCGCGGACTGCCGAGAAACTCCAGCTTCTTGCCTTCGTACAGGGCACAGTGACGCTGAGACTGAGCGAATTGATAAAAGTCGCCACGGCCGAGATAGACATCTTTGATTAGCAGCTCAACCAGGTCCACAGTGACACTCTCCGTAGACACCTGGCGAACCAGAACTTCCTGTAAATACGCAGATTATCTGCTTTTATGAAAAATGCAGATAAATGGTTTCACTGTCCGATCAAGACGTTTGAGTGTCAGATGAAAGGTTCCAGTGCCAGAATAAAAGCCCCCGTGTCAGATGAAAGGTTACAGTGTCAGATGAAAGGTTCCAGTGTCAGATGAAAGGTTCCAGTGCCAGAATAAAAGCCCCCGTGTCAGATGAAAGGTTCCAGTGTCAGATGAAAGGTTCCAGTGTCAGAAGAAAGGTTCCAGTGTCAGATGAAAGGTTCCAGTGTCAGAAGAAAGGTTCCAGTGTCAGATGAAAGGCTCCAGTGTCAGATGAAATGATTGAGTGTCAGATGAAATGATTGAGTGTCAGATGAAATGATTGAGTGTCAGATGAAATGATTGAGTGTCAGATGAAATTTTTGAGTGTCAGATGAAAGGTTCCAATAGATGAAAGTTTCCAGTGTCAGATAAAATGTTTGAGTGTCAGATGAAAGGTTCCAATGTCAGATGAAAAGTTCCAGTGTCAGATGAAACGTTCCAGTGTCAGATGAAAGGTTCCAGTGTCAGATGAAAGGTTCCAGTGTCAGATGAAAGGTTCCAGTGTCAGATGAAAGGTTCCAGTGTCAGATGAAAGGTTCCAGTGTCAGATGAAAGGCTACAGAGATTAATTAAATGTTCCAGTGACTGATAGATGCTCAAGAGATAGGTAAAATATTCCAGTTTCAGATAAAAGGCTCCAGTGTCAGATGAAAGGTTCCAGTGTCAGATAAAAGGCTCCAGTGTCAGATGAAAGGTTCCAGTGTCAGATAAAAGGCTCCAGTGTCAGATGAAAGGTTCCAGTGTCAGATGAAAGGTTCCAGTGTCAGATGAAAGGCTACAGTGATTGATTAAATGTTCCAGTGTCTGATAGATGCTCAAGAGATAGGTAAAATGTTCCAGTTTCAGATAAAAGGCTCCAGTGTCAGATGAAAGGTTCCAGTGTCAGATGAAATGTTCCAGTGTCAGATGAAAGGCTACAGTGATTGATTAAATGTTCCAGTGTCAGATGAAAGGTTCCAGTGTCAGATGAAAGGTTCCAGTGTCAGATGAAAGGCTACAGTGATTGATTAAATGTTCCAGTGTCTGGTAGATGCTCAAGAGATAGGTAAAATGTTCGAGTTTCAGATAAAAGGCTCCAGTGTTAGAACACAAAAACTCAATCTATGAACCTGAAACTTGCGCAGGCCAAAAGCAGTCGCCAGGCTCGTATCCAAGCTAATCGAGTCCTTCTGCGTGAAGTCGTCTTTCAGGCAGCGAATCTGCACCAAGAAGGCGGACCTTGGACCACCGGTAGGCGGAATGATCTCAAGCAAGCTGCCAGGACGTAACTCTGGAAACTCCCTTGAATTAACCCACACTTCATCGTCGGATGTGCCAGGTTGTTGTTGCTGCTGGGGATCAGAACGTTTATGAAGAAGCACCTTTAATGTGCGAGCAATCGATTGAATTGATTGTGGCGGCTGCTGTGGCTGTTGCTGAAAATACTGATACTGCTGCTGCTGCTGCTGCTGCCTTAAACGATTGAAGCTTGATAAGGACTGCATCGCTTTGCACACTCGCTGTGCTAAAATTTGATCGCATTCTGAAATTTTTTCAGCGGCTTATCAGATCCCCTAAACAAAGGCTCCTTTAAGTCATCTAAGTACAGACTTCTTCAGATCCTAAATCTTCAATGTACTTCAGATATCATAAAATACTGGCTTCTAAAAATTCCCGAAAAAAACACTTACAAAGTCTACTGTGCGTTGAGAACTCAAAACTGTAGAAAATCCCAGAAATATTATTTCATTGTGCCGCTGGAATAGTTATAAACTAGTGAATGGTTATAGTCATGTGATATATAGATTTTTTATATACTGTGCCAGCCAAGCTAAATACAAAGCATATTAGGCTTTAGGGTTGTTCAGAATGATCAAACATTTATTGTCATCATTTTATAAGTCTTTTTGATAGCTCTAATAATACTAATTCAACGAGTAGATCAGGTCAGGTGTCATTATAGGTCAGGTGAGATGTCATTTTAGTTCAGATAAGGTGTCATCTGAGGTTAGGTCAGGTGTCATTTGAGGTTAGGTCAGGTGTCAGTTGATGTCAGATCAGGTGTCATCTGAGGTTAGGTCAGGTGTCATCTGAGGTTAGGTCAGGTGTCATTTGAGGTTAGGTCAGGTGTCATCTGAGGTTAGGTCAGGTGTCATCTGAGGTTAGGTCAGGTGTCATTTGAGGTTAGGTCAGGTGTCATTTGAGGTTAGGTCAGGTGTCATTTGAGGTTAGGTCAGGTGTCATCTGAGGTTAGGTCAGGTGTCATCTGAGGTTAGGTCAGGTGTCATTTGAGGTTAGGTCAGGTGTCATCTGAGGTTAGGTCAGGTGTCATCTGAGGTTAGGTCATGTGTCATTTGAGGTTAGGTCATGTGTCATCTGAGGTTAGGTCAGGTGTCATCTGAGGTTAGGTCATGTGTCATCTGAGGTTAGGTCTGGTGTCATCTGAGGTTAGGTCAGGTGTCATTTGAGGTTAGGTCAGGTGTCATCTGAGGTTAGGTCAGGTGTCATTTGAGGTTAGGTCAGGTGTCATTTGAGGTTACGTCAGGTGTCATCTGAGGTTAGGTCAGGTGTCATCTGAGGTTAGGTCAGGTGTCATCTGAGGTTAGGTCAGGTGTCATTTGAGGTTAGGTCAGGTGTCATCTGAGGTTAGGTCAGGTGTCATCTGAGGTTAGGTCATGTGTCATTTGAGGTTAGGTCATGTGTCATCTGAGGTTAGGTCAGGTGTCATCTGAGGTTAGGTCATGTGTCATCTGAGGTTAGGTCAAGTGTCATCTGAGGTTAGGTCTGGTGTCATCTGAGGTTAGGTCAGGTGTCATTTGAGGTTAGGTCAGGTGTCATCTGAGGTTAGGTCAGGTGTCATTTGAGGTTAGGTCAGGTGTCATTTGAGGTTACGTCAGGTGTCATCTGAGGTTAGGTCAGGTGTCATCTGAGGTTAGGTCTGGTGTCATCTGAGGTTAGGTCTGGTGTCATTTGAGGTTACGTCAGGTGTCATCTGAGGTTAGGTCAGGTGTCATCTGAGGTTAGGTCAGGTGTCATCTGAGGTTAGGTCAGGTGTCATCTGAGGTTAGGTCAGGTGTCATCTGAGGTTAGGTCATGTGTCATCTGAGGTTAGGTCAAGTGTCATCTGAGGTTAGGTCTGGTGTCATCTGAGGTTAGGTCAGGTGTCATTTGAGGTTAGGTCAGGTGTCATCTGAGGTTAGGTCAGGTGTCATTTGAGGTTAGGTCAGGTGTCATTTGAGGTTACGTCAGGTGTCATCTGAGGTTAGGTCAGGTGTCATCTGAGGTTAGGTCTGGTGTCATCTGAGGTTAGGTCTGGTGTCATTTGAGGTTACGTCAGGTGTCATCTGAGGTTAGGTCAGGTGTCATCTGAGGTTAGGTCAGGTGTCATCTGAGGTTAGGTCAGGTGTCAGTTAAGTTCAGCTCTGGGGTCAGGTAAGGCTATATTTATTTCAACAGAAGCAATCTAGTCAATAGAAAACAACATAGGACAGTTTTTGTTGAGTGCTTTATCAAACACAATTAAAATTCCATTGTAAGCCATCATGATCAATATATTAATTACCGAAAGCTTAAAATGCTAAGAGTTGATCATATATTTACAAACCACAAAGGATGGAAGCGATTTGACCGCGCCTTGCTGCACAATTCTTAACCCAACGCCAAACAAAAAAGCAAAAATTATCAACTCTTCGGCGCCGCCCTGCCGCTCAGCTTTTTAGTCGCCGCTGCCCGACGCGCAGTTCGCACCACGTCCTGCTTGATGAAGTCGCGCTCCTGACGCCAGGCCTCAAGGCAGTCGCCGGTGTCTTCGCTGTCGAAATTGGGCCGATTGGCGAAGAACTCGAGGCCGAGACGAATTCCGGCTCGCAGCGGATGAAAATCAGCCGCGGTATCGGCCACCGCCGATAACAAGGCCGTTCGGTGCTGGCTTGTTCGGCTTGATTTCTTTTCGTAGTCATCATCGTCGATGTGATGGAAAGCGTCGGCATATTCAACATCGGCTGATTCGACAATCTCAGTGTCCAGGTTTAGTTCCTCTTCGCCAAAGTCGAAAGCGAATGCAAACTGATTGGATGTCTCGGCTTGCCGGTTGATGTCTAGGTTGCCAAAACCGTTGCTATGGGCGCCAGATTGGTTGCTATGGACACCATTCATGTCAACATCAGCGCAGTCTGATTCATTGTCTGTTTTAGATCGGCGACGTTTACGGCTAACACCATCAGTGGCTGCCATAGAAGCTGATAAGGGTTAATTAAGGCTGTACTTTTTAAGAAATCAGATCACTTCAGAAACAGGGGTAGAAAATGAAGTTCAAGACTAAAGAAACATGCTCTGACAAGACTGTGTGTAAAACCAAGTTATGGTATATATACTACAAGAAACTAGAAGTAGATTACTTAGCAACACTGCTGTGCAGCTAGAAAATTCATAAAAACTACAAAGGTACTACAATTTGCATTTTATCAAGCATTTTGCACAATTTTGCACTGGGGACCATATATATATTGTTTATCATGCCTCACCATCCCCAATCCTCACCAATTCCTGTTCCCATTCTCGATATCAGAATTAATGCTCTTTTAACAAAATAAAATGCCAACATATTCTGCACATTCTTGTGTTGTCAATATAGGTCAGCATAACAGTTCAGAACTTCACACCTCGGTTTTTAACTTTGTTTGATACAAAAGGGATGATAACATTTTTATATCACATGAATGCACTGAATTCAATGTAATTCCTCACCTCTCTCCACTCCTCAACTCTATTCTCCTCAAATATTCTCTTTTCTGTTTTTCTCTCCTCTTTTCTCTTCACTTAGGGTTTCACATTATAATAATTCCACCTGTTTTGTTTTATTTCCTAAAAATAATTATTCTAAAAAAACAATGAAAATGCAATGATTGTATAACTATTAACAAATCTGACAGATTTTATTAACTAACTGGCTCTCATTACCCACTGAAAGTGCTATGTGTGATAGTGTACCAGGTACTAAAGAAGCTAATTTGGCAAAAAAAATGACTGGGTAATCCAGGTAACTACACAGTCCTGCTTAGCATATTGGATGGACTAAATGTTTCATAGGTAACTATTAATCAGAGCATTTGTCTACTGCTAAAACTATTTTCTATACCTGAATATATATAACTTCCAAAGGCTTTGAACAGCCAGTAAGCTATACAGTCATGTATTTTATAAAATTATTTTCTAAATAGGTTTGAAAAAGTGATTTTTTTTCAAGACGTTTTGTGTATGTATAAGTTCCCCAACAGACATTTTCCAACAGACATTTTTCATTTTAAGCAAAAATTAAAACAAAAACACAACATCTCGAGCCAGGGTGTATGCCCAACTCTGACACTAAACTATGCTTTAATATAATATGTAGTGCAAATAGTTTCGCCAATGATTTGCTACTAAACTTAATTTTAAAGTGTGTTTTGATGGTTTTTTGGGTGCCTCTTTTGATCCTATTTATGCCTCATCTAATGGTATGGGTCAATTATTTCACAAGATACTGCTTCAACTGCTTGACACTTGTCTCTGCTACAAAATGACACCTTAGACATACAAATTTGTCAAGTACTTTTTTTAGATATTCTCATTTAAAGTGTGCTTTCTCTGCTTCTTTGCCACTTATACCTATAAGCAGTCATCTCTTAGGTGTTTAGAAAAAAGGTACTTTACAAATTGGTTCTTGTATGTCTTTGACTAACATAGCAAGAACATGTGTCAAGATGTGTCAAGGTCACAGTACTCATTTGTTAAATGTCAATTGTATGACAAAAGCTGCAAATATTTTTGTTTTCTTATCTGGTGATTGGTTAAACAACTACATCATATGACCTATTGCAATATAATTGACTAATTGAATACTTGGTAATAGCTTAATAATAATAATTGCAGGAGGGCTGCTGGCTATGGCACAAAATTTGGTGACACTAGACCCGCAGCCAGCAAGGAGGCAATTCTGCCCATTTCGCTGACTCCTGAGCACATACGCACACAAATACTGTACGCGGCACAGGCCCACACAGGTGTGTACACCTGCCATGACTTTCTTGTCGTCAGGTAGGATACAATCTCACTGTGCCTTGGAGGTTGGCCCTCAAGTGCATAAATTGCACAACAAGCCCCCAAGCCTTCTCTCTGCGGCTGCGCCTCAAATGAATGTGGCCTCGCCGTGGAATTGAGCTCAGGGACCTTGGTGCGAGAGGCAAATGCATTAACCGCTCTGCCACTTGCCCCCTAATAATATGATAATAGCTTTGTTGTTATTTGTTATTAAATTTTAAATGCATTGCCTAAACTAACCATTAAAACAATCAATATATAAATACAAATTTACTAAAGCTTTTTAGCTGTTTATAGCTGGTTTGTATATACACTCAGTCAACAACACCTAGTATTAAGGGTTTTTAATACTAGGCTACCCTTGTATAATTGTTTAATTTATAATTGTTAGGCATAGGTCCACTATAACTATAAGAAATGTCAGGCTATATTGTTCCTTATATGGTCACAATATTAACAACTAGTATATATTTCATATAATTTTTTAAAAAGAAATTAGGCCTAATATGTTGAGCCTTATTCCAGAATGCTGCCATGTATTTTTCCCTTGTTTACTAGTTTTTGGTTTTCATATTAGGTTTTTTCATGGTTAGCTATGCTAGGAATAGCCGAATAGGACTATTAGAGCTATTAAAATCTTAAAGTTTTCATTTTTTATCTGCTAAACTGTTTTTATTATATTTTTAAAATATTTAGATAGGGAACAGAATGTCTATGTCTCATCTAGCCTATATAAGTAATATATAATAATAAAAGATTGAGCCAAGCTAATAAACCATTTATATGGCTAGCTATTACAATACTAAACATAGGAAAATAGGCCTACATTATGTCATTCTGATTTAGATAATAAAAGAATATAAACTTATTATTATAAAGTAAAATATTCTGACATATGAGTGCAAGTGCTAACTTGGGCGGGGTCTAGGCCAACTAAAAACTGACCTAAAACCTAACCTTCAACCATTTTTTGAAATTTAAGTATTGAACTATTAACTAAAACTAGGCTTAATAAAATGACCTCATTTTTGTTTTTAAATCAAAATCATGCAATAAAATGCAGTACACATAGGCACATAAAACATAACCTAAGTCTTTTGCTTCAGCCCAAAACTTGCTTGTTATCGCCCAAGAGAAAAATATGAAACTGCTAGGTAAAAAGCTAGGTATATATAGTATCTGGATATATAGTATCTGTGGGTATAAGTAATAAAATCTGCTATGCCAAGCCTAGCAGTTAGAAATATGTCGTCGTCGTTTTAACTGAGCTAGCGGATCAGATAAAAAAGGATTAGGCCTAACATTAAAATTTTGTTCGGTGACCGCTTACTTTAAATCTCACACGTGGGTATCACGCAATCACGAGTCTCACATCCACGATAATAAAAATGCGCACCTATTGTAACACTTTTTAGCTAGGCGTTGTCTACTATATTTTGCTATCGCTTCTCTTTGATATAATGTTTTTGCTTAATTTCCCGCGCATAGCTCGATGTTGAAAAATTGTGCAATAATTCAGACCCGAATCTCACACTATGATGCTTATTAAGGAAGGAAACTTCGATGACTGCTCAAGAGGACATACCTTTGTCTTCCGAGTTGGTGGGTGGAAACATTCCGAACAAATAATCGTAGTTTTTTTATTTCCAATTAAAAAAAGTTGACTTTAGACTGTTAGGTAAAAAAGTTATATCAAAATTTACTTTGATTTATTAATGCTACTTTTAGTATATTTTGCCTTAATTCATTTGCTTTTAAACAATACAAAATTTCTAAATTAAGCAACAATTTTGCAAGTCATTGGTTAGTCTTATTAATATTAATATTAATTTTATGTTAATATCACTAATATTATTATTATTAGTGAACCTTAAAAGTTACAGCAGTAAATGTTTTCATTTGGGCTATTGAGTACCGATACGTTTTGGTCCCCCAATCTATGTATCTAAATTATTTTCATTAAATCAAGACCAAAGTTAAAGGCTTGTAGAAATGGGCAAATTGCATCTGCTGCGTGTCTAATATAAACCAATAAATTATAATTAGGCTGCCCCACCAGCCGCCTTCGCCTGCTTGATCTCCAATGCTCTGGAATTTGGGGGCGTCTTGGCCACATCGTAGGTACTCAGCCGGGCCACAATGGTCTCCAGCTCGGCCTTGGAGACGCTCTTATTAGGCGCATTGTCGCCGTGGCCGCCACCGGAGCCCCTGTAAAAGTCGTACCGATTCTGGCCGAGATCGTGTCGGCCCCGACGGGACTCCACTGGCCAGCGGCTGAAGTCGCATTGTTTCAGCCTGTCGAAAATCTCTCTGGCTTCGGCTTCGCTGACTGTTCGGTGCGCGACCCTCTGCGGCTGCTGCTGCCCGGCTTCGCTACGGCGAACATCTTGACGAAGGCGTTCCACAATGGCATCAACATCTGCAGCTGAACGCTTCTGTTGTTCCTGATCCTGGGGCTTCTCTTCTACGTAGTAGTCATATCTGTCAGCAAAGGTGTGGATGATGCGATGTACATCAAAGTGTAACACCCACGCCCTGACACCCTCAATCTAACATCAAGCGTCTTATACTAGCTCTGACACACTCGATCTGACATCCAGTGCCTCATCGAAAGCCCTGACACACTTGATCTGACATTCAGGGTCTCATCGAAGGCCCTGACACACTTGATCTGACATTCAGTGTCTCATCGAAGGCCCTGACACACTTGATCTGACATTCAGTGTCTCATCGAAAGCCCTGACACACTTGATCTGAAATTCAATGCCTCATCGAAGGCCCTGACACACTTGATCTGACATTCAATGCCTCATCGAAGGCCCTGACACACTTGATCTGACATTCAATGCCTCATCGAAGGCCCTGACACACTTGATCTGAAATTCAATGCCTCATCGAAGGCCCTGACACACTTGATCTGACATTCAGTGTCTCATCGAAGGCCCTGACACACTTGATCTGACATTCAGTGTCTCATCGAAGGCCCTGACACACTTGATCTGAAATTCAATGCCTCATCGAAGGCCCTGACACACTTGATCTGACATTCAATGCCTCATCGAAGGCCCTGACACACTTGATCTGAAATTCAATGCCTCATCGAAGGCCCTGACACACTTGATCTGACATTCAGTGTCTCATCGAAGGCCCTGACACACTTGATCTGACATTGTGTCTCATCGAAAGCCCTGACACACTCGATCTGACATCCAGTGCCTCATCGAAAGCCCTGACACACTTGATCTGACATTCAGTGTCTCATCGAAGGCCCTGACACACTTGATCTGACATTCAGTGTCTCATCGAAAGCCCTGACACACTTGATCTGAAATTCAATGCCTCATCGAAGGCCCTGACACACTTGATCTGACATTCAGTGTCTCATCGAAGGCCCTGACACACTTGATCTGAAATTCAATGCCTCATCGAAGGCCCTGACACACTTGATCTGACATTCAGTGTCTCATCGAAGGCCCTGACACACTTGATCTGACATTCAGTGTCTCATCGAAAGCCCTGACACACTCGATCTGACATCCAGTGCCTCATCGAAAGCCCTGACACACTTGATCTGACATTCAGTGTCTCATCGAAGGCCCTGACACACTTGATCTGACATTCAGTGTCTCATCGAAGGCCCTGACACACTTGATCTGACATTCAGTGTCTCATCGAAGGCCCTGACACACTTGATCTGACATTCAGTGTCTCATCGAAAGCCCTGACACACTTGATCTGAAATTCAATGCCTCATCGAAGGCCCTGACACACTTGATCTGAAATTCAATGCCTCATCGAAGGCCCTGACACACTTGATCTGAAATTCAATGCCTCATCGAAGGCCCTGACACACTTGATCTGACATTCAGTGTCTCATCGAAGGCCCTGACACACTTGATCTGACATTCAGTGTCTCATCGAAGGCCCTGACACACTTGATCTGACATTCAGTGCCTCATCGAAGGCCCTGACACACTTGATCTGACATTCAGTGTCTCATCGAAGGCCCTGACACACTTGATCTGACATTCAGTGTCTCATCGAAGGCCCTGACACACTTGATCTGACATTCAGTGTCTCATCGAAGGCCCTGACACACTTGATCTGACATTCAGTGTCTCATCGAAAGCCCTGACACACTTGATCTGAAATTCAATGCCTCATCGAAGGCCCTGACACACTTGATCTGAAATTCAATGCCTCATCGAAGGCCCTGACACAATTGATCTGAAATTCAATGCCTTATCGAAGGCCCTGACACACTTGATCTGACATTCAGTGTCTCACCTGCCAAACTTGAGCACTTGTCGATCCTTCCTAGACTCTGGCGGTGTCTTCTTGTCGCCGCTCAGTCTGTCATAGACGGACATGCCACTGGCTGGTTGTTGCACTTGTCTTTTCTTCTGCGCTAAAATACTCGCTTTGAAGTTTTTTGCTTCAAAATTCGAAATTTCTTGAGAATATAAGGGCGAAGATGAGAAGGCTTCGGAGAATAGAAGTCCTATATGAGCCTTCAAACTAGTTTCGAGCAGTGTATGCTCAAGAACCCCCCACTTAAACACTTTATAAGATCATATTGAGCAGTTCATCAAACCGATGCACCTTTGGCTCCCAACTCTTTAGATGGTCTAGCCGAGTTGTCTGAGTCCATGCACCAGGCAAAAGGAATTTGCTATCCAGTATTAAAATCTGTCTCTCTTTCTCAGCCTTCTTTCGAACTACAGATGAAGTGTTCGCACAAAAAGACGAGAGCAAAATGCAGACTGCTTATCTGAATAGATTCCAAAAGGCGTCATTAACTCTACACCAGCCCCAAGCCTCTTTTGCATTGCCAACTTTCAAGTGGCTCTTGGTAGCTTTACAAAATTTTGATTAACTGTAGCTATAGTGCACTGTTTAAAAAGAGACAAATGATGAACGCAGTTAAACACAGTTGCAATGCCGTTATTGAAATGTTCTGCTAAGTTCTAACAGGTAAGAAATAATTAATACCGTCAAAGTATAGTTTGTTAACAGTGAAAAGACAAAACCGACTGAAATTGGTTAAATTCAATTACACTTTAGGTGATTGAATAAGGGTAGGCGAGAGTTGTGACAAAGGGGAGATTTGAGACACCAGAGATCTGAGAACGGTTTCAAAACGACAAGATGTCATCTGCCTTGGGTATAGACGAAGCAAATAGAAGCAAAAGGATCGAGACGGGAGCATGTTTGCTCAAGAAGGAATGGGTCAAGTCGGATCCGAGGCCACACTGAGCACTGTCTGTGTGCACTTTAGTCCTGCAGATATCTCCATAGCCAAGGTCTGTCTGGGCTATGCTTGCTTAAGCATGCGGGTGACAGCGGGGTTGTCAAGAACATATAACTATATATATATATGAATAAACATACGACACAGAAGTGTCAGCGCAATGAGATAACATGATTTACTATCACAAATCACGGAGGAGATTGTAGCCTAGTGGCTAGAGCACACGACTTGAAGGTCGGAGGTTCGCCAACCACTGGAACCATTTATGTCCATTAACAAGACGCTTAACTCTGCATTGCTTCAGTTCACCAAACTGATAAATGGGTACCAACATCAGCTGAGATAATTGAAGGTCGGCATGGCGTCTCCCCAGTCCATGGACTGAACAGCCGTACGTAGCCTTCACAGCCGCAATAGTTGCGGCTGTGCTGTCGGCTGCACATCTGGCCCAATTGGGGCAGGTGTAATCAATTATTTTATTTATTACTATCACAAAAGTACATTTTAATGCATTGAAACTTGTAAATTGTCTCTCTGGCTCTAGACTTTTCTGGATTGGAGGGGCGGAAAATTGAGGGCCGGGTTAATGGCACGAGAAGTAGGAAGAGGCACGCGAGGTGCTTGGCCACGATCCTTGTAAAGAGGGAAAGTTTGAATTACAGAGAGAATTCGCATAATTAGAAAGATGGGATTGACGATAGCATGATGACATCGTGAGGGGTAATTGGACTGTGGGAATTACGAGCTATCGAAATAGAAGATATTTTTGGTCGAGACAGAAAGAGGATGTACATGGGGAAGGGGAAGATGCACTCAGGGAAGAGGAAGATGCACACAGGGGAGAGTAAGATGAGCTCAGGGAAGAGGAAGATGCACACAGGGGAGAGGAAGATGCACACAGGGGAGAGTAAGATGAGCTCAGGGAAGAGGAAGATGCACACAGGGGAGAGGAAGATGCACACAGGGGAGAGGAAGATGCACACAGGGGAGAGGAAGATGCACACAGGGGAGAGGAAGATGCACACAGGGGAGAGGAAGATGCACACAGGGGAGAGGAAGATGCACACAGGGGAGAGGAAGATGAGCTCAGGGAAGAGGAAGATGCACACAGGGGAGAGGAAGATGCACACAGGGGAGAGGAAGATGCACACAGGGGAGAGGAAGATGCACACAGGGGAGAGGAAGATGCACACAGGGGAGAGGAAGATACGGGGAGGGAGACTTATATTACCAATAGCTGAAAGCATAAAAGCGATAATTTACATGACTAAGTATTTATTTATCTACACATAAAATATATGGAATCATTCATAGACGCCTTCAAAGAGTAATAAACAACAATGGTAGCCAACAATAGACAATATGTGGATCAAAATAAAAGAGAAAAGAATGAAAATTTAACACGAATTTTGATAGCTAAATTACTCGTAATAAGCATAATTTGCTCTGTTAAAAAATAAATTTCCAAACACAGCTAAATCAATTCGCCAATTTTCTTTCGAGCACACGAAGACATGGGTGTGCTCATCGGCTTGACTTTCTCATCGTCTCGGCCAACTTTATTGCAGATTTCAACAACAAGCCACCAGGCCCATCTCTCATAGACTGTGGTGCTGCGATTCAAACTCTCGTGTCCTCCTGACCTCCGTCAGGATGCCGCGACACGCTCTGCCCCCGAGTTCCAACCTCCAAGAGGTCGTCTTCCGGTCTGTCGTTGTCTGTGCCGCTGCTTCGACCAAAGCAGCGCCCAAAATTCCAATGCGAGCGACAGCAGCAGCAGCAGCGGAGCAAATCAACAGCTTCCCTACGAAACAGCGGATTGCTGATGCAGTAGAACAGGAAATTGCAGCAGTGGTTGGCAAACTGCAGCAGCAGCAGCACTGACCAGATTATTCTGTAGGTGTAAAACTGGCTAGGTGTCAGTCCATCAGCAGGCGGGTGTGGACCGCCCAGGCAGGTGAGGTAGAGCTTCACGGGTGAGGTGAAGGCCACAAAAGCGAAGCTAGTGAGCAGTAGCATGACTGTAGTGCGATAGTTAGCCAGCTTTGATTCGCTCGAGCCCAGCATTGAGCCTCGCCTAACCGACCTGAGCTTGGCCAGGATGCACGAGTTGCACACCAGGATGACGATGAAGGGCCCGAATGCTGTCAGGGCGAGGTCAATCTGGGGAAACACTCGCTTCACAAAGTACTCGTGTCTGTGCGAGTTTTCGCATGATCTGCGATAACCCTTCGGAGCTGTGGAGTTTAGCAGCAGCTGTCTAGTGGCTAGAAAGTGCAGATTGCAGCCCAGCAGACAGGCGAACCCGGTTGCCATGGTAACCGCTAGACCGCGACGAGAGACAAGAAAATCTCTAAATTTATTCCCAGGGGAAACGCAGACGGCGGCAAGGCGCTCGACGGCGACCAAGGCGACAATCTAGGAGGCGAGCATCAGGCTGAGGTAGAGCAGCAGCTCGTGCAGCTTGCAGCACACAAAGCAGGCCACCTGCGGATCCAACGCGTTGCCATAGTAACTATTGAAGTAGGATGCCTTGCGCAGCCAGTGACGCAATGGACTGGTGAGCAGGGCCAGGCAGTCCACAATGGCCAGAACGGCTAGTGGCAGGTGCACCACCTTTTGGTAGTTTGATTTAGCAATAATAATAATAATAATAATAATAATTGTAGGAGGGCTCCAAGCAATGGCACACCATTTGGTGACACTAGACCTGCAGCCAGCGAGGAGGCAATTCTGCCAATTTCGCTGAACCCTGAGCACACACTGGGGGTGTGTACATCTGCCATGACTTTCTGATCGTCAGTCAGTGTACACTCTCACTGTGCCTTAGAGGTGGGCCCATAAGGGAATGAATTGCACGACAAGCCCCCAAGCCTTCTCTCCGCGGCTGCGCCCCAAATGAATGTGGCCTCGCCGCGGAATCGAGATTAGGGACCTTGTTGCGAGAGGCAAATGCGTTTGACCGCTCTGCCACTCACCCCTCAATATAAGCCCGGTTAAATTGTAGCCTAGTGGCTAGGCGTCGGACTGCCAACTTAAAGGTCAGGGGTTCGATTCGCGACTCCACTGAAACAGTGAGTGTATTTTTGTAAACTCTGCATTGCTTCAGTTCACCCAGCTGTTAAAATGGGTGCTAGCGTTAGCTGGGGTAATTGAGGGTGGGTGCGGGTGAGACAAGATCCCACCTTCTTGTTGGCACCTTCACGCAAACACTCAGCTGAAGGTCCGTCAGTGCACATTGAAGCCCCCAGCAACAAAAATACCTGCGATCTTCTAATCTTCGGTCGCAGCAGTACGAGCAGGGCGCTCAGATTGCAGGCCAGACCCATGGGAATGAGCACAGGTGGCGCCCAGCTCCACAGAGCCGAATGAAGCCGCACTTTCCATTGCCAATCTGACATTGGAATCTGGCTGAGGTTGCCGGCACCGGCGCCAAACTCGACGAAGCTGCTGTTGCTGCCATCTTTCGACATGTCGAGACGTTGATCATTAAACTGGTACTCCAGTGTTGTCAGGATTGTCGGACTTTCGGGATAAATATTGGGATTGTAACTGATTTAATTAAGATTGTAACTGATTTAATTAAGATTGTAACTGATTTAATTATGATTGTATCTGATTAAATCGGGATTGTAAATGATTAAATTGGGATTTTAACTGATTAAATTGGGATTGTAACTGATTAAATCGGGATTGTAACTGATTAAATTTGGATTGTAACTGATTTAATTGGGATTGTAACTGATTTAATTAGGATTGTAACTGATTAAATTGGGATTTTAACTGATTAAATTGGGATTGTAACTGATTAAATCGGGATTGTAACTGATTAAATTTGGATTGTAACTGATTAAATCGGGATTGTAACTGATTAAATTTGGATTGTAACTTATTAAATTTGGATTGTAACTGATTTAATTTGAATTGTAACTGATTAAATCGGGATTGTAACTGATTAAATTTGGATTGTGACTGATTAGATCGGGATTGTAACTGATTAAATCGGGATTGTAACTGATTAAATCGGGATTGTAACTTATTAAATTTGGATTGTAACTGACTAAATCGGGATTGTAACTGATTAAATTTGGATTGTAACTGATTAAATTGGGATTGTAACTCTCCTCTCTCTCCCGCTTCTCCCTCTCCCGCTTTTCTCCCGCTCCTCTATCTCCCGCTCCCCTCTCTCCCGCTCCTCCCTCTTCCACTTTTCTCCCGCTCCTCCCTCTCCCGCTCCCCTCTCTCCCGCTACTCCCTCTTCCGCTCCTCTATCTCCCGCTCCTCCCTCTTCCGCTCCCTTCTCGCCTACCTCCTTTTTTCCCGCTCCTCTATCTCCCGCTCCTCCCTCTTCCGCTCCCTTCTCGCCTACCTCCTTTTTTCCCGCTCCTCTATCTCCCGCTCCTCCCTCTTCCGCTCCCTTCTCGCCTACCTCCTTTTTTCCCGCTCCTCTATCTCCCGCTCCTCCCTCTTCCACTTTTCTCCCGCTCCCTTCTCTCCCGCTCCTCCCTCTTCCGCTCCTCTATCTCCCGCTCCTCCCTCTTCCGCTCCTCTATCTCCCGCTCCTCCCTCTTCCGCTCCTCTATCTCCCGCTCCTCCCTCTACCGCTCCTCTATCTCCCGCTCCTCCCTCTACCGCTCCTCCCTCTACCGCTCCTCTATCTCCCGCTCCTCCCTCTTCCACTTTTCTCCCGCTCCCTTCTCTACCGCTCCTCCCTCTACCGCTCCTCTATCTCCCGCTCCTCCCTCTACCGCTCCTCTATCTCCCGCTCCTCCCTCTACCGCTCCTCCCTCTACCGCTCCTCTATCTCCCGCTCCTCCCTCTTCCACTTTTCTCCCGCTCCCTTCTCTACCGCTCCTCCCTCTACCGCTCCTCTATCTCCCGCTCCTCCCTCTTCCACTTTTCTCCCGCTCCCTTCTCTCCCGCTCCTCCCTCTTCCGCTCCTCTATCTCCCGCTCCTCCCTCTTCCGCTCCCTTCTCGCCTACCTCCTTTTCTCCAGCTCCTCGCTCTCCCTCTCTCCTTACTCCTTCCCTTCCCTATCTTCTTATTTTCCTCTCTTTAATCCAATTGTCTTTCTTCCGCTCTTTAGTTGTCTTCCCGCTTTCTTTATCTATTTTTAGTTAGAAACTCTAGAGAATAATTGTGAAGTCTTTAACTGGTAGAAGAAAGCTGCGACTTAGTAGCTGATTGCTAGCTGATCCCAGAAAGGTAAGCTCAATGTGAGCTTAATGTGGAGTTTATTAGGAGAACATTGTGTGGACTCAGGCGACAGATGCCGTTGCCACATTTTCCTAGGTGAAAATTCTCAGTTTATTTGCTTTCTAATTAGTCAGGACCCAGAGACCGGCTCTTGCACCCTATGCAATGGCTAGCATGGACATTAGTTACACTGTGTTTTCATTGGCGAATTTGGGCCGATATAGACATTGTGACGGAGAATCTGCTTTCCAAATTAAATACGTCAAATACGAAGATAAGCAATCGATAAGCAATTTATTCTACTATCAAATGGAATAGATTAGCTATCCATTCTAGTCCTTAGTTCCGATGGGATAGATTGCTAAGCATACTATCGAAACATGCTCTATGAAACTTCTAATAAATATTGAGCAAATTAAAATGTTGGAAAAAATATAGATTTCTTAGATTAAGAGCCGAACGATATCCTAGCGAAGCAGTTATTTGTTGTAGCTAATTTAACGACACTGGAAGCTATGATTCAGAAGGCCTAGGAAACAGGAAGGCTTGTCGAAAAATGAAGTCCATCTACTATTCAAAATACTAAATTCTCCCCAAATCTCTCCCCAATTATCCACCCCCGATGTCTCCCCATTCTCTCCCCATTCTCTCCCTAATCTCACTCCCAATCTTTGCTTTCTTCCCCAAATTCTCTCCCTAATCTCACTCCCAATCTTTGCTTCATTCTCTCCCCATTCTCTCCCGATTCTCTCCCCATTCTCTTCCCCTTCTCTCCCCATTCTCTTCCCCTTCTCTCCCCATTCTCTCCCCGTTCTCTCCCCATTCTCTCCCCATTCTCTCCCCATTCTCTCCCCATTCTCTCCCCATTCTCTCCCGATTCTCTCCCCATTCTCTTCCCCTTCTCTCCCCATTCTCTCTCCATTCTCTCCCCATTCTCTCCCCATTCTCTCCCCATTCTCTTTACATTCTCTTCCCCTTCTCTCCCCATTTTCTTCCCCATTCTCTCCCCATCCTCTCCCCATATTCTTCCCCATTCTCTCCCCATTCTCTCCCCATTCTCTCCCCATCCTCTCCCCATTTTCTTCCTCATTCTCTCCCCATTCTCTTCCCCATTCTCTCCCCCATTCTCTCCCCCGTTCTTCTCCCTATTCTCTCCCCATTCTCTTCCCCATTCTCTTCCCCATTCTCTTCCCCATTCTCTTCCCCATTCTCTTCCCCATTCTCTTCCCCGTTCTCTTCCCCATTCTCTTCCCTCATTCATTCCCAATTTTTTATTTTTATCCTCTTTATTCTTTCATTTTCTCACCGCTCTTCGCTGTATGAAAAAAACATAGAAATAAGTGTTAAATTTAACAAGGAAATTACATTTACGCGCATTTGTCTTTGTGGAAGCTTGTTTTTCTTCTAGTTACGATTTTAAATGAATATATGAATAATCTATGAAAGGCGTTTCGCTCCAGTGGGGCGGAATTAACGTTTTGCATTATTGATTTGTGTTTCCCGCTCCGGCAGGTCCTTGAAAGGTGGCGAATGGGAAATTTTGAAAAATCGGGTCGCTTTCGAGGACCTGCAATTCTGACAGGCGCCTGAAATGCCCGAGGAAATCAACTGCGCGGCTTGGGGAGGGGGGCTAGTGATGAGTGATTCATGACCGAAAATACTATTATCAATTTACTGAATTTCAAATAGGATGCGGCCCTGATAACCATTTTAGAGATATAATGAAACGTATAAATAAGTAAATAGGCAGGACGATATTGAGAAAGAGCATGAGACAAAGAAGCACAACATATTCAGAACTGTATTTTCAGGTGAGAATAAGATAGAAAATCATAGAAAGCATTGGGAATATAATTGGGGATATGATGGGAAGTAGGATGAGGGATAACAAAGGTGAGATGATGTGGGATATCAAAGGTGAGAGGATGAGGGATATCATAGGTGAGGGGATGAGGGATATCATAGGTGACAGGATGAGGGATATCATAGGTAAGAGGATGAGGGATATCATAGGTGAGAGGATGAGGGATAAGGTGACAGGATGAGGGATATCATAGGTGAGAGGATGAGAGATATGATGGGTGAGAGGATGAGGGATATCATTGGTGAGAGGATGAGGGATATCATAGGTGAGAGGATGAGGGATAAGGTGACAGGATGAGGGATATCATAGCTGAGAGGATGAGGGATAAGGTGACAGGATGAGGGATATCATAGCTGAGAGGATGAGGGATAAGGTGACAGGATGAGGGATATCATAGCTGAGAGGATGAGGGATAAGGTGACAGGATGAGGGATATCATAGGTGAGAGGATGAGGGATATCATAGGTGAGAGGATGAGGGATATCATAGGTGAGAGGATGAGGGATAAGGTGACAGGATGAGGGATATCATAGGTGAGAGGATGAGAGATATGATGGGTGAGAGGATGAGGGATATCATTGGTGAGAGGATGAGGGATATCATAGGTGAGAGGATGAGGGATATCATAGGTGAGAGGATGAGGGATAAGGTGACAGGATGAGGGATATCATAGCTGAGAGGATGAGGGATAAGGTGACAGGATGAGGGATATCATAGCTGAGAGGATGAGGGATAAGGTGACAGGATGAGGGATATCATAGCTGAGAGGATGAGGGATAAGGTGACAGGATGAGGGATATCATAGGTGAGAGGATGAGGGATATCATAGGTGAGAGGATGAGGGATATCATAGGTGAGAGGATGAGGGATATCATAGGTGACAGGACGAGAGATATGATGGGTGAGAGGATGAGGGATATCATAGGTGAGAGGATGAGGGATAAGGTGACAGGATGAGGGATATCATAGGTGAGAGGATGAGGGATATCATAGGTGAGAGGATGAGGGATATCATAGGTGAGAGGATGAGGGATATCATAGGTGACAGGACGAGAGATATGATGGGTGAGAGGATGAGGGATATCATAACTGACAGGATGGGGATATCATAGGTGACAGGATGAGAGATATGATGGGTGAGAGGATGAGGGATATCATAGTTGAGAGGATGAGGGATATCGAATAAGGGACAGAATAAGTGACAGAAGAGAAAATGAAAGACTGGATGAGTCAACATGAGTCTGACATGAGAATATCAGAGAAAGTGAATGATTAGACGTGGGTGTCAGTGAGTGGGGGTGGAGATACTGGAAGGCTCTAAAAGATTTCCCTAAATAGTGAAGACGAGTTGAATGACAGGTCAGGCACAGGTCAGGCACAGGTCAGGCACAGGTCAGGCACAGTAGTGGGGGTTATGCTCAAACGAACTTAGTTGAGTATGTGGTAGATTAGCAGAAAAGCAATTTCAATTCAGTAAGTGCCTGGAAAAGCTAATTTCTGAGTATTCAATAAACTGAATAGATTCTAGAACCATCCGCACAAATTAAACCTTCGAGCGTATTTTTTATTTCAAATCCTGGTCAACAAAATCTTTTCTTCGGGCACTTTTATAGAGACATATGGGATTAATGAGTGGGATTTGGGAAGACAGAAAGAGCTCGATAAGGGGTGCGGATGCGTTGAAAGTAGAGATGTAGATTGAGTTCATCCGGACACTCCAGGTGAGTGCACTCCAGAAAGCGAAGTCAATTTGCTTTCGGTCCCGAATAAGGGATTAACGATGCTGGAAGTCTCCTGGTTGAAGTTCCCCTAAATTTTACCAAAAAGCCTGATTTAGTAAAAAACCTGCGACGTGGCTGGCGTCTAATAAATACGACTGGGCTTGTGTTAACCTTTAGCGATCAACTGGACTCAAGATAGCTATGATAGAATCAGCATTTTTCAGTAGTGTCTAAAACTAGAACTAGAATCGAAGCTAAATTTAGAATCGAAGCGAAATGTAGAATCGAAGCTAGAATCGAAGTTAGAATTGAAGCTAAATTTAGAATCGAAGCAAAATGTAGAATCGAAGCTAGAATCGAAGCTAAATGTAGAATGGAAGCTAGAATCGAAGCTAAATGTAGAATCGAAGCTAGAATCGAAGTTAGAATCGAAGCTAAATTTAGAATCGAAGCGAAATGTAGAATCGAAGCTAGAATCGAAGTTAGAATCGAAGCTAAATTTAGAATCGAAGCGAAATGTAGAATCGAAGCTAGAATCGAAGCTAAATGTAGAATCGAAGCTAAATTTAGAATCGAAGCTAGAATCGAAGCTAAATTTAGAATCGAAGCTAGAATCAAAAAAAAATCTATAGAATCGAAGCTAGAATCGAAGCTAAATGTAGAATCGAAGCTAGAATCGAAGCTAAATGTAGAATCGAAGCTAAATGTAGAATCGAAGCTAAATGTAGAATCGAAGCTAGAATCCAAACTAAATGTAGAATCGCAGCTAGAATCGAAGCTAAATGTAGAATCGAAGCTAGAATCGAAGCTAAATGTAGAATCGAAGCTAGAATCGAAGCTAAATGTAGAATCGAAGCTAAATGTAGAATCGAAGCTAGAATCGAAGCTAAATGTAGAATCGAACTTAGAATCGAAGCTAAATTTAGAATCGAAGCTAGAATCGAAGCTAAATGTAGAATCGAACTTAGAATCGAAGCTAAATGTAGAATCGAAGCTAAATCTATAGAATCGAAGCTAGAATCGAAGCTAAATGTCGAATCGAAGCTAGAATCGAAGCTAAATTTAGAATCGAAGCTAGAATCGAAGCTAAATCTCTAGAATCGAAGCTAGAATCGAAGCTAAATGTAGAATCGAAGCTAGAATCGAAGCTAAATGTAGAATCGAAGCTAGAATCGAAGCTAAATGTAGAATCGAAGCTAGAATCGAAGCTAAATGTAGAATCGAAGCTAAATGTAGAATCGAAGCTAGAATCCAAACTAAATGTAGAATCGCAGCTAGAATCGAAGCTAAATGTAGAATCGAAGCTAGAATCGAAGCTAAATGTAGAATCGTAGCTAGAATCGAAGCTAAATGTAGAATCGAAGCTAAATGTAGAATCGAAGCTAGAATCGAAACTAAATGTAGAATCGAAGCTAGAATCGAAACTAAATGTAGAATCGAAGCTAGAATCGAAGCGAGAATCATATGTGAAATAGAATCACTCACCCGATTTCAAAAGCATCCATCACAGTGTCAGTTATTAGCACAAACTAAACGGTTCTTGGTATCTATCACAATTTTAAATTTTCAAATCAGCAATTTTTATGATTTCATGAAAGGCCTTTTATGAGCAATGACCAAAAGCTGTATCCTGAAATCTGATTGGCTATTATCAGCTAAACCAATGCCAGGTAGGACGGGAAAAACCTTATCAATTTGCCTAACTGTCTACTTCAAGTAGGTTTCTGCGTGGTAGTTTACGGAACAGTGCACCGTTTCCGAGAAACTATTAGCTAAGCCTGAGAACACAGATAGGGACTAATGAGTTGTTGTGACGTCATTCAGTGCCGCAATGACCCGAAGATCTTATAAAAGCTCCTGTTATTTACGTTCTGCGTGTTTTCATGTTTTTTGACACAAAAAGCGTAGAATAGCAATGCAATCCAAATAAAATCAACTGAAAAAGTTGTCACCCTTATTTGAGATGCACCAGAGATAATAATAAAGCTGCGCCCGCCAGGCTTGAGTAGATAGGACTCATCATAATGCCAAATATTGAAACACCTGTTCTCTTTACTGCATTTCTTACTTAGCAAAATAGAATGGTAAACAACAAATGGCTTGCAGGTACGCTTCTAAAAAAATGAAGCACATTCGCTGTGCTCACACTAAACTGTCTGTCACGTGTTTCTAGGAATTGAAGCACATTCGCTGTGCTCACACTAAACTGTCTGTCACGTGATTCTAGGAATTGAAGCACATTCGCTGTGCTCACACTAAACTGTCTGTCACGTGATTCTAGGAATTGAAGCACATTCGCTGTGCTCACACTAAACTGTCTGTCACGTGATTCTAGGAATTGAAGCACATTCGCTGTGCTCACACTAAACTGTCTGTCACGTGATTCTAGGAATTGAAGAACATTCGCTGTGCTCACACTAAACTGTCTGTCACGTGATTCTAGGAATAGAAGCACATTCGCTGTGCTCACACTAAACTGTCTGTCACGTGATTCTAGGAATTGAAGCACATTCGCTGTGCTCACACTAAACTGTCTGTCACGTGATTCTAGGAATTGAAGCACATTCGCTGTGCTCACACTAAACTGTCTGTCACGTGATTCTAGGAATTGAAGCACATTCGCTGTGCTCACACTAAACTGTCTGTCACGTGATTCTAGGAATTGAAGCACATTAGCTGTGCTCACACTAAACTGTCTGTCACGTGATTCTAGGAATTGAAGCACATTCGCTGTGCTCACACTAAACTGTCTGTCACGTGATTCTAGGAATTGAAGCACATTCGCTGTGCTCACACTAAACTGTCTGTCACGTGATTCTAGGAATTGAAGCACATTCGCTGTGCTCACACTAAACTGTCTGTCACGTGATTCTAGGAATTGAAGCACATTCGCTGTGCTCACACTAAACTGTCTGTCACGTGATTCTAGGAATTGAAGCACATTCGCTGTGCTCACACTAAACTGTCTGTCACGTGATTCTAGGAATTGAAGCACATTCGCTGTGCTCACACTAAACTGTCTGTCACGTGATTCTAGGAATTGAAGCACATTCGCTGTGCTCACACTAAACTGTCTGTCACGTGATTCTAGGAATTGAAGCACATTCGCTGTGCTCACACTAAACTGTCTGTCACGTGATTCTAGGAATTGAAGCACATTCGCTGTGCTCACACTAAACTGTCTGTCACGTGTTTCTAGGAATTGAAGCACATTCGCTGTGCTCACACTAAACTGTCTGTCACGTGTTTCTAGGAATTGAAGCACATTCGCTGTGCTCACACTAAACTGTCTGTCACGTGTTTCTAGGAATTGAAGCACATTCGCTGTGCTCACACTAAACTGTCTGTCACGTGTTTCTAGGAATTGAAGCACATTCGCTGTGCTCACACTAAACTGTCTGTCACGTGATTCTAGGAATTGAAGCACATTAGCTGTGCTCACACTAAACTGTCTGTCACGTGATTCTAGGAATTGAAGCACATTCGCTGTGCTCACACTAAACTGTCTGTCACGTGATACTAGGAATTGAAGCACATTCGCTGTGCTCACACTAAACTGTCTGTCACGTGATTCTAGGAATTGAAGCACATTCGCTGTGCTCACACTAAACTGTCTGTCACGTGTTTCTAGGAATTGAAGCACATTCGCTGTGCTCACACTAAACTGTCTGTCACGTGTTTCTAGGAATTGAAGCACATTCGCTGTGCTCACACTAAACTGTCTGTCACGTGATTCTAGGAATTGAAGCACATTCGCTGTGCTCACACTAAACTGTCTGTCACGTGATTCTAGGAATTGAAGCACATTCGCTGTGCTCACACTAAACTGTCTGTCACGTGTTTCTAGGAATTGAAGCACATTCGCTGTGCTCACACTAAACTGTCTGTCACGTGTTTCTAGGAATTGAAGAACATTCGCTGTGCTCACACTAAACTGTCTGTCACGTGTTTCTAGGAATTGAAGCACATTCGCTGTGCTCACACTAAACTGTCTCACATGTTTCTAGGAATTGAATTGAATCCACCGGGCTTTGAAAATACTCCGCACTATTTGAAAGCAGGCCAAAGGACCGTGCATGTTTAGACGGCACTAAACTATCGATTGAGTTATTTCTTAGACACACCCAAAAACGGAAATGCAGCAGAAATCTCTTTTCTTACAATAATATTCTTACAAGAAAGTTTTACGATAATATCTGCGCGTTTGTGTACGAGCCGTAATAAGAATGGATCGTATTAAGTTTTCCGCCTGCAACTCAGTGGTTGAAAATGAAGCCTAGCTGCTTTATTCGGTATAATTAAAAGACTCATGTTAGTTCGTCTGGTCAGAAACACTTTTAATTTCAGCAACAATTCGGTAACTGTTGTGTTAAATACAAGACAGAAAGCACTGAAGGGGTTGGGAATTTGGTAGGATGGCTTACAGACAGACACCCAGAACAGACAGACACCCAGAACAGACAGACACCCAGAACAGACAGACACCCAGAACAGACAGACATCCAGAACAGACAGACACCCAGAACAAACAGACACCCAGAACAGACAGACACCCAGAACAGACAGACACCCAGAACAGACAGACACCCAGAACAGACAGACACCCAGAACAGACAGACACCCAGAACAGACAGACATCCAGAACAGACAGACATCCAGAACAGACAGACACCCAGAACAGACACCCAGAACAGACAGACATCCAGAACAGACAGACATCCAGAACAGACAGACACCCAGAACAGACAGACACCCAAAACAGACAGACATCCAGAACAGACAGACATCCAGAACAGACAGACATCCAGAACAGACAGACATCCAGAACAGACAGACAGACATCCAGAACAGACAGACACCCAGAACAGACAGACACCCAGAACAGACAGACACCCAGAACAGACAGACATCCAGAACAGACAGACATCCAGAACAGACAGACACCCAGAACAGACACCCAGAACAGACAGACATCCAGAACAGACAGACATCCAGAACAGACAGACACCCAGAACAGACAGACACCCAAAACAGACAGACATCCAGAACAGACAGACATCCAGAACAGACAGACATCCAGAACAGACAGACATCCAGAACAGACAGACAGACATCCAGAACAGACAGACACCCAGAACAGACAGACAGACATCCAGAACAGACAGACATCCAGAACAGACAGACATCCAGAACAGACAGACATCCAGAACAGACAGACAGACATCCAGAACAGACAGACACCCAGAACAGACAGACACCCAGAACAGACAGACACCCAGAACAGACAGACATCCAGAACAGACAGACATCCAGAACAGACAGACACCCAGAACAGACAGACAGACATCCAGAACAGACAGACAGACATCCAGAACAGACAGACAGACATCCAGAACAGACAGACAGACATCCAGAACAGACAGACAGACATCCAGAATTGACAGAGACAGACAGACAGACAGACATCCAGAATTGACAGACAGACAGACAGACAGACACCCATAACAGACAGTTGTACACAAAACAGGGCAAAAGCGTGAATGTGGTTTCACTGCAGTGGCTATTTCCTCAAACCCTTGTTGTCATGACAGCAGCTGAAGCGGGCTGCACTGGCTGGAAGGAGTCGCACCGCCGGCAATACTCATATTCATCCTCGCTCCAGATGACCTCAACCTCGCTCAGGTCGGCCGTGGACACCCGACCGCTGTCGCGTTGCTGGCGATCGCCGACCTCGTGCAGATCAGCCTGCAGGCAGCAGCGAAAAGCGGCGTAGAGAACAGCCAATGCGGCTATCAGGGCGAGGGTCAGGGCGACCAGTTTGTCGCCAGGAAATATGAACCAATTGGACATTGTTTCGAAGATGACAATCGTTCGCAATAGAATGCTCTGGTTAGAAAATTGCACCAATATCATCAGACTGATTCAACATTAATAACAATTTCGTATTTCCCCCTACCAGGCATTAGCTATTGGATGACTGTGATTGGATGAATATGTTGAAAGGCGACACTAGAAGATGTGGTATATTACACAGGCTTTTTTTAACAATTTCATTGTAAACTCCTTTAGAAGCTACAGCAATGTGTTCGTCTATATCTATATCAGATATATCTACATCAGATATAGACATGTCAACAATATCTGATTTTCGCAATTCGTCACAGAAGCCTAGATTGTCGATTGAAACTACGTGCGTATTTTAATTTGGTGTCAAATATTTCGGGGCAACGATGCTGTGATAGATTAAAATTAGAATGGACGCTTTTTTCAGAATTGGTTCATTTTTGGAACTGATGCTATTTCTAGAACTGATGCTATTTTTAGAACTGATGCTATTTTTGGAACTGATTACAACTGTAGAACTGATGCTATTTTTGTGAGCTTTTTTCCTTCTTTTTGTTAATCATCATTGCCCCGTCCCGTCTCAAGTGTGGTCGATAGCGGCCTGTGCCCTACCGATCCGTCTGGCCCTCACCCCTCCCCAATTCGGTTCTCCACCCGGCTTGTTTCCGGTAGTCCGGAGATCTCTGATTGGTTAAAGCTTTTCTCTCGCCCTCACCCTGCCACACCTGCCTGCCCACCCACCCTCAGTCCTGCGGACTACAACCCCTTTATCCTCTTTCCAATGCGGCTGACGCAAACCGGTTTTGCGTGGCCGGGTCGGCGCTTGATTGGTCAGCCCTGTCCCGCATTTCTCTCTCTCCTCCCCGTCTTAGGAGTCGTTTTGCCCCAGCGGCCACCCTCCGTCTCATGCATGTTATTATTATTCACTGTTGATTTACAACCTCGCTCACAGGGCTTCGCTCATGCTTCTGTTTATTGGAAAAAGAGTACCCGTACGCTTTTTGTCTATTGTTTCTCACTAGATCCCGTTATTGTCTTAACGCCTCGACGGTCGCCTAGCTGTTGCTTTTTTAGAACTGATAGCATTTTTATAGTCGATGCTATTTTTAGAACATATACTTATTTTTAGAACAGATACTATTTTTAGAACTAGTGCTATTTTTAGAACATATAATATTTCTAGAACAGATACTATTTTTAGAACAGATACTATTTTTAGAACTAGTGCTATTTTTGAACAGCAGGTATTTTTAGAAGCCGCTAAGAGTGGAAAATTGTGCGATTCACTCATAAAAGTATTTAGTCAACAAATATAAGAACAACATATATTAAACTGAGTTGATCTTGCCAGCAATGATAAGAAAACAGGTGATATTTTTATATTAGCGCATGTGCACATGTATAAAAAATATTAGATACAAAAGCTAAAATTTTAGACAAATACAGACACACGCATACTAAAGAAGGCTGGCGGAGGCCGACAGAAAAAATGCAGCCGAGAACGAAAATAGCTAATAAGATAAGCGCAAAACACTATGCAACTACATTTTCCGATTATAGGATTCGTTTCAGTAGTTAGTCTCGCAAAAATAGGCAAAGTTATTTCTTAGAATTGCGAATATTTTAAACATTTTAAGTGACACAATCATGGTCAAGGCCACGTCAAAGCTCGTCATGATGTAATTGGTGTAAGCCTAGGTTAACTGTAAGCCTAAGGCACAGTTAATAGGTTTAGAGTGACTAATAAAAGCATCAGCAATAACACTGTACTAGCCATGTAATTCACTGGTCGGTTAATAAGATAGGCGTTCAGTAAAAACTATTGGCAACATAATTTACATGATCAAGACACTTCATCCCATATGGTTACAGCAAAACCTAGCACTGGATGAACGCAATTCTGTTAGACAAACACATGCGACAAAGAATTACTCCAGATTTCTAAATCTCACTTCCTAACACACCAGATCCGAAATCTCACCTCGTCTAATACACCAGATCTGAAATCTCACCTCGCCTAATACACCAGATCTGAAATCTCACCTCGTCTAATACACCAGATCTGAAATCTCACCTCGTCTAATACACTAGATCCGAAATCTCATCCCTACCATTACACTAGACCCGAAATCTCATCCCTACCATTACACTAGATCCGAAATCTCATCCCTACCATTACACTACATCCGAAATCTCATCCCTACCATTAAACTAGACCCGAAATCTCATCCCTACCATTATACTAGACCCGAAATCTCATCCCTACCATTATACTAGACCCGAAATCTCATCCCTACTAATACGGCAGATCCTAAATGAGATCCGGCATTGTAAATTCCATATAAGTATACTAAGTACTAAGCCATCAGAGTTATAAAATGAAAAGCACTTGAAACTAACAGGTGAAAAAAGTGAAAAGTCCTGTTTGAACAGAAAATAAATAAATATTAAATTACATACCAAAGAGTGCAATCTAAGTGTTATGACTAGGCTGCAAAAACAAGTTCATGTGCAGATGCTATAAAATAATCAAATGACTAGTAGCACAGACGTATAGAACTGAATAGAATTTAGGTGTCATGCACCACTCCGATAGCATAACTGGCATAACTGAGTGAAATTCAAACGATAAGACACGCATTTTAGAATTAAATAGAATTATTTACTCAGGTGAACAATAGACTGGGCAATGGCAAATATTGTTATACAAAAAATATAATTTGCTTTATATGCTACACGAACACACGTAAGTGTAACAATATTCATACAAGATTTCTTATGGCGGAGAATCGAGAAGAATTTTACTGTTTACAAATGGTTACTCAGAGCCTACCGGTTGCCTAACAACAGTATTAAGAGACTGGTTACTAATCGAACCTGGTTGCCTAGCAACAGTATTAAGAGACTGGTTACTAATCGAACCTGGTTGCCTAGCAACAGGAATATGAGACCGGAAACTAATCTAATCCTTGTCGCCTAGCAACAGGAATAGGAGACCGGTAACTAATCTAATCCTTGTCCCCTAGCAACAGGAATAAGAGACCGGAAACTAATCTAATCCTTGTCGCCTAGCAACAGGAATAGGAGACCGGTAACTAATCTAATCCTTGTCCCCTAGCAACAGGAATAAGAGACCGGAAACTAATCTAATCCTTGTCGCCTAGCAACAGGAATAGGAGACCGGTAACTAATCTAATCCTTGTCCCCTAGCAACAGGAATAAGAGACCGGAAACTAATCTAATCCTTGTCGCCTAGCAACAGGAATAGGAGACCGGTAACTAATCTAATCCTTGTCCCCTAGCAACAGGAATAAGAGACCGGAAACTAATCTAATCCTTGTCGCCTAGCAACAGGAATAGGAGACCGGTAACTAATCTAATCCTGGTTGCCTAGCAACAGGAGTAAAAAACTGCTTATTAATCTATTCCCGGTTGCCTAGCGACACTAATTCATTTAGTAGCCAGCCACGAGCGGTTCCCTTGGAAAAAAGGCACTGAAGCAGTAAACCAACAAAATCATGAAGTGACCCTAGCTAGACCTAAATAAACAAGAAAGCCATGCCAATAACACAGAATCGAACAGCTCAGACTCCGGCTACTAGGATTCAGGACTCAGGACAGCACAAATGGCGCAGGTGCTCGATGCACCTGCTGACTAGACAGCGATCGCCTGGGCCGCCCGAAAGCCGAACCAGAAGCCGAAGCAAAAGTCGAAGCCTGTTGCACCATTCCGCCTGAGCGCTGCCCGCCGGATCCCGCCGGTTCGGGCCGAGCGGAGGTCGAAGATGACGGCGACGGTCGGCCGCTGGCGTCAATTAGGCCGAGGCAGAGGGCGCGGTCGCGGGTCAGCCTACCAGCCGGCTGGCCCATGCCGTGAGCCGACAGCAGACTGCGCAACTCGAAGTAGTATCTGGGTGTGGAAGGCGAATGTTGGGGTGGAGTAGAGTTCAGTAGACTAGATAGAGTACGGGTGGAGTAGAGGTTGAGTTAGAGTTAGAGTTGACTAGATTATGTCAGTAGTTAGGTGGAGTACAGTTGAGTGGGGTAGAGTAGGGTGGAGTAGAGTTGGGTGGGGTAGAGTAGGGTGGAGTAGAGTTGGGGGGTAGAGTTGGGTGGGGTAAAGTTGGGTGGGTTAGAGTTAGATGGGGTAGAGTTGTGTGGAGTAGCATTGGGTGGGGTCGAGTTTGGTGGGGTAGAGTTGGGTAGCGTAGAGTTGGGTGGGGTAGAGTTGGGTTGGGTAGATTTGGGTTGGGTAGAGTTGGGTTGGGTATATTTGGGTGGGGTAGAGTTGGGTTGGGTAGAGTTGGGTTGGGTAGAGTTGGGTTGGGTAGAGTTGGGTGGGGTAGAGTTGGGTGGGGTAGAGTTGGGTGGGGTAGAGTTGGGTGGGGTAGAGTAGGGTGGGGTAGAGTTGGGTTGGGTAGAGTTGGGTTGGGTATATTTGGGTGGGGTAGAGTTGGGTGGGGTAGAGTTGGGTGGGGTAGAGTTGGGTGGGGTAGAGTAGGGTGGGGTAGAGTTGGGTTGGGTATATTTGGGTGGGGTAGAGTTGGGTGGGGTAGAGTTGGGTGGGGTAGAGTTGGGCTGGGTAGAGTTGGGTTGGGTAGAGTTGGGTTGGGTAGAGTTGGGTTGGGTATATTTGGGTGGGGTAGATTTGGGTGGGGTAGAGTTGGGTTGGGTAGAGTTGGGCTGGGTAGAGTTGGGTTGGGTAGAGTTGGGTTGGGTAGAGTTGGGTTGGGTATATTTGGGTGGGGTAGAGTTGGGTGGGGTAGAGTTGGGTGGGGTAGAGTTGGGTGGGGTAGAGTAGGGTGGGGTAGAGTTGGGTTGGGTAGAGTTGGGTTGGGTATATTTGGGTGGGGTAGAGTTGGGTGGGGTAGAGTTGGGTGGAGTAGAGTTGGGTGGGGTAGAGTTGGGTGGGGTAGAGTAGGGTGGGGTAGAGTTGGGTTGGGTACAGTTGGGTTGGGTATATTTGGGTGGGGTAGAGTTGGGTGGGGTAGAGTTGGGTGGGGTAGAGTTGGGTGGGGTAGAGTTGGGTTGGGTAGAGTTGGGTGGGGTAGAGTTGAGTTGGGTAGATTTGGGTGGGGTAGAGTTGGGTTGGGTAGATTTGGGTGGGGTAGAGTTGGGTATAGCAAACAAAATCAGACAGGTGCAACAGGCTACAGCTCACCTTGCATAGACAGGCGCGGGCACGTTAATATTAAACTGGATGAGTTCCAGGTACTTTCGTTCCAGTTCGTTCATATCTTCGATTCTGGCGTCCTTCAGTATCTGGCAATAGTCGACATTCCACACTGCCTGGTCGTCCCAGACTTTACTAGCGAGCAGAACCGAGCCCAATAGACAGCGACGCCAGTTGCCCGGATACAAGTCAATCTCGGCCGCAGCCAATAGGCGCTCGAGGTAGACCAGCGAGACGACAGCGCATTCCGCGGTTAATTGGGCGGCGCAGAATAGAGTGCGAACGAATCTGATTTAAAATAGGTGATTTTGTGGCGGTTGGAAACGGAAACTACAGCAAAATTCAATAAAGTACCGATTAAAAATAGAATAGTTAAAAGCTTGACAACAGAAAACGTTTTTTTCAGTAAGGTTAATTAGCTAATTTTGCTGAGTGACCAGGTTTCAGAGGTCGAGAGTCACCCCAGCTAGTACTGAGTACCCATTTAACAGCTGGATGAACAGAACCAACGCAGTGTTAAGAGTCTTGTTAGAGAAAACAAATTATTTTAGTCGAGATTCAGGAATCGAACCCCAGACCTTAAAGTTAGGTGTCAAGGGTCTTGCTAAAAACACAATTTTTTCTAGTCGAGAGTCGGGAATCGAATCCCGGACCTTCAAGCTAAGCGTAAAGTGTCTTGAATCTTAAGCCCGACGCCATAACTACAAGGCTGCGCGAATTATGTTAATTCACAGTCGAAAAGGAAAATAATGTTTATTAATTTAAAATGGAACAGCTTTACTCACCTGTACACAGCGCGATGATCCGGTTCTTTGGCAGCGGCTTCGGCCGCCTCCGGGCCGGCCTGCAGCGGGTGCAGCAGCTCGTCGAAGATCTCGAGGTAGCGGCCGCGCTGGGGCCTGGCCGAGCGCCGGTGCCGGACGTGGAAGAACACGGCCAGGGCCAGGCCGCGCACAGCCGGTTTCAACGCCGGCTGCCACAGGGTGGAATCGTCCGACACCAGATGCGACGTTGAACTAGACGCTCGCGACGGCATCGCCAAAGCTGTTGGCATTGTGGTCCCCGTCGCCGATCGTCTAGCGGCGCAGAGCTGACGCAGGCCGCGAAGGAACAGCGGTCTAACCGACGCGTTCGTGCTGGGATCTCGCGTGTCCTCGGCTGGCTCCCGGTCGTTGATGTGCTCGATGGCGATCATTGACGCCTGCGAGATGCGAAACTACAGATTAGAGACTGTCTACTAAAAGTAGCGAGACTGGAATGCTAAGAAATTACACCCGAGTCAAGTTGGGCCGCAGCTAAAAAGCTGTGTACCACTGCTCAGTCCATGGACACTCAAATTTCAACCGTAGCTAATGCTGGTTCCCATTTTACACCGGAACTGAAATTTGGTAGCTTTGAATCTTTGGTAGATTCTCGATGTCACAGACAGACCGAGGCTACATTAATTCGGGGCGCAGCCGCGGAGAGAAGGCTTGGGGGCTTGTTGTGCAATTTACGCCCTTGAGGGCCAATCTAAAACGCACAGTGAAATTGTACACTGCCTGACGATGAGAAAGTCAGGGCAGATGTACACACCTGTGTGAGTGTGTGCGTGCGTGCTCAGGAGTCAACGAAATGAGCATAATTGCTACCTCGCTGACTGCGGGTCTAGTGCCACCCAATTGTGTGCCATTGCCCGCAGCCTTACTGCAAAATATCATTATTGCTAATACTATATGACACCCAGATAGGATTCCTCACCTGCTGGTGCTGCGGTGCAGCCATGAGTGCGGGTGACTGCAGGGTCATCATCAGGCTGTTGCTAGAATCGTACGGGCCTCCAGTTGGCGGCCATTTGCCATTCCCAGTGAGCATCTGCTGCTGATGCTGGCGCAGGTACTGCAGCTGCTGCTGATGCTGCAGGTGCTGCTGGTGCAGCGGCAGCTGGGGATGCAGGTAGCGATCGCACGGCGCCGCTGAATCGGACGTCGAGTGACGCCGTCGACTCGGCCTCAATTGGCAGCAGGAGGACAGGCTGTTACCCATTTGAGGATCAAAGGATTAGGGAAGTGGAGGGAGAATACGAGGGCCGCCGATGGTACTAGTAATCAAGAGGATTGCACCGTGATCACGGCGTCGCCAATGCTGGCGGCTGAAGGCGGCGGCGGCGGCGGCGTCTGTAGCGGCAGCTGGAAAGCGGAGATGCTTCGATATTCATTGCGCTGTCGAATATAATGTGAAGCTAGTCCTGATTTAGTGAAAAGAGATGCGCTCGATAAAATAGGATAGGTGAAGCGTGTGGGGGAGTGAGAAGAAAAGCATCGGAGGGGTATTAGAGTGACTGATGGGGATTAGAAGAGTGACAGATGGGGTTAGAAGAGTGACAGATGATGTTAGAAGAGTGACTGATGGGGGTTAGAAGAGTGACAGATGGGGTTAGAAGAGTGACAGATGATGTTAGAAGAGTGACATGATGTTAGACGAGTAGCTGATGGGGGTTAGAAGAGTGACAGATAATGTTAGAAGAGTGACTGATGGGGGTTAGAAGAGTGACAGATGGTGTTAGAAGAGTGACAGATGATGTTAGAAGAGTGACATGATGTTAGAAGAGTGACTGATGGGGGTTAGAAGAGTGACAGATGGGGTTAGAAGAGGGACAGATGGGGTTAGAAGAGTGACTGATGGGGGTTAGAAGAGTGACAGATGGGGTTAGAAGAGTGACAGATGGGGTTAGAAGAGTGACAGATGGGGTTAGAAGAGTGACAGATGGGGTTAGAAGAGTGACTGATGGGGTTAGAAGAGTGACAGATGATGTTAGAAGAGTGACAGATGGGGTTAGAAGAGTGACAGATGGGGTTAGAAGAGTGACTGATGGGGTTAGAAGAGTGACAGATGATGTTAGAAGAGTGACAGATGGGGTTAGAAGAGTGACAGATGGGGTTAGAAGAGTGACAGATGGGGTTAGAAGAGTGACAGATGATGTTAGAAGAGTGACAGATGGGGTTAGAAGAGTGACAGATGGGGTTAGAAGAGTGACTGATGGGGTTAGAAGAGTGACAGATGGGGTTAGAAGAGTGACAGATGGGGTTAGAAGAGTGACAGATGGGTTTAGAAGAGTGACTGATGGGGTTAGAAGAGTGACAGATGATGTTAGAAGAGTGACAGATGGGTTTAGAAGAGTGACAGATGATGTTAGAAGAGTGACTGATGGGGTTAGAAGAGTGACTGATGGGGTTAGAAGAGTGACAGATGGGGTTAGAAGAGTGACAGATGGGGTTAGAAGGGGTTAGAAGAGTGACAGATGGGGTTAGAAGAGTGACAGATGGGGTTAGAAGAGTGACAGATGGGGTTAGAAGAGTGACAGATGGGGTTAGAAGAGTGACAGATGGGGTTAGAAGAGTGACAGATGGGGTTAGAAGAGTGACAGATGGGGTTAGAAGAGTGACTGATGGGGTTAGAAGAGTGACAGATGGGGTTAGAAGAGGGACAGATGGGGTTAGAAGAGTGACTGATGGGGTTAGAAGAGTGACAGATGATGTTAGAAGAGTGACAGATGGGGTTAGAAGAGTGACAGATGGGGTTAGAAGAGTGACAGATGATGTTAGAAGAGTGACTGATGGGTTTAGAAGAGTGACTGATGGGGTTAGAAGAGTGACTGATGGGGTTAGAAAGTGACAGATGGGGTTAGAAGAGTGACAGATGGGGTTAGAAGAGTGACTGATGGGGTTAGAAGAGTGACAGATGGGGTTAGAAGAGTGACTGATGGGGTTAGAAGAGTGACAGATGATGTTAGAAGAGTGACTGATGGGGGTTAGAAGAGTGACAGATGATGTTAGAAGAGTGACAGATGGGGTTAGAAGAGTGACTGATGGGGTTAGAAGAGTGACAGATGGGGTTAGAAGAGGGACAGATGGGGTTAGAAGAGTGACTGATGGGGTTAGAAGAGTGACAGATGATGTTAGAAGAGTGACAGATGGGGTTAGAAGAGTGACAGATGGGGTTAGAAGAGTGACAGATGATGTTAGAAGAGTGACTGATGGGTTTAGAAGAGTGACTGATGGGGTTAGAAGAGTGACTGATGGGGTTAGAAGAGTGACAGATGGGGTTAGAAGAGTGACAGATGGGGTTAGAAGAGTGACTGATGGGGTTAGAAGAGTGACAGATGGGGTTAGAAGAGTGACTGATGGGGTTAGAAGAGTGACAGATGATGTTAGAAGAGTGACTGATGGGGGTTAGAAGAGTGACAGATGATGTTAGAAGAGTGACTGATGGGGGTTAGAAGAGTGACAGATGATGTTAGAAGAGTGACTGATGGGGTTAGAAGAGTGACAGATGGGGTTAGAAACGGTTGTTTGAAAAGCAAAGGAGTTTCCTTTAATATAGATTCTGTGTTGTATATAAACAAGTTAGTAAGAATTTATTTTAAAGCATATGAAAATAATGCCATGATGTCACACTGAATTAGGTCATCTGGAATAAACACATTTATTTTTCAGTCTTAAGTGAGTAACTTACATATGTTTTATGGTTAGACTTGGTCAAAATAAATGGCTAGGATATAACAAAACGAATGGAATATAAAAACTTGTTCAAGACTTGACAAAAGGAATCAGGAAAAATATTTTGCTGAATAATCTTGACATTTATTTGAATCAAAATACTATTTTTTCTATACATATCGGTTTCCAGAAAGTTTAGCGTAAACTGAAAGCATAAAAAATAAGTCCAATCACGTTGATTAGTAAACCAAATCTTCACAAGAAAGTTTCTTGCCAAGTAGCTTGAAACAATAATTTATATTGCAAATAGGCTTTTCGATACATGTAGGCAGAATCCACAACTTGCCAAATTTAGGCCATGGCAACAACTACGGGAATTAAACTGTACATGTAAGTGTACATAATAAATTTTAAAATATCCAAATAGGCTTAATGTTAAAAATTGACTGACAGATCAAGCTAAACAATATGACGAAATGGTTTGTTCCGAAATTTATTTTTATATGCGTGGCGATATGAAATTGTCAAATTTGCCAGTTATCTAAATTTGGAGATCATCTAAATAGCTCGGATACTTTTGGTAGTTTTATTTATATATTGTAATCACCTTCACTAAGAAAGTGGAAGATTTCATTCGGAAAGTGGACGATTTCATTCAGAAAGTCGACGATTTCATTCAGAAAGTCGACGATTTCATTAGGAAAGTCGACGATTTCATTCTGAAAGTCGACGATTTCATTCTGAAAGTTGACGATTTCATTCTGAAAGTCGACGATTTCATTCTGAAAGTCGACGATTTCATTCGGAAAGTCGACGATTTCATTCTGAAAGTCAATGATTTCATTCAGAAAGTCGACGATTTCATTCGGAAAGTCGACGATTTCATTCTGAAAGTCAATGATTTCATTCAGAAATTCGACGATTTCATTCGGAAAGTCGATGATTTCATTCAGAAATTCGACGATTTCATTCGGAAAGTCGATGATTTCATTCAGAAATTCGACGATTTCATTCAGAAATTCGACCATTTCATTCAGAAATTCGACGATTTCATTCGGAAAGTCGACGATTTCATTCTGAAAGTCGACGATTCAGTTTGAAAAGACAGGGGTGCCAGTGGTACGAGCGTATACTTAAATTAGAAAATTACGGTGTCTCAAATGTACCGTTTTTTAATTCTGCCAAAGGCCTTTACAGTAAATAGAATTGACAATATATAAGTTATTTATAGACAATGAACAAGCGTAAATTAATTGAAATCTGTCCGGCAGTCGGCGGCATCACTGCGATGCGACCTTGAAGCGGTCCTGCAGGCGGCTATAGAACAGGATATAATTAGACACGGAGCGAATCTCACTAACTCGTAGCTCACTGACCGATTCGTCATCGAATTTGAACCACCGATTCAGGTTGGCATTGCGACAGAAGGCAGTGTAGTGGCCGCACTCCATGCTGCCGAAGTGATTCGACACCGCGTACAGATTGTACACAGGAGATTGGGTCGGCTTTACATCGGCGCTGTGATACGGTGCCATGTCCAAGCCGGTGATGGGACAGTCCACCAGCGTGTTCAACTTGCGTCCACGGCTGTTTAACCGATCGCAGCTGAACCGTTTCAGATGGATCAGCAGGTAGGGCGGCAGGCGCCAGATGTCGATCTTCTTGACCGCGCTCTGGTCCCGACGGCATCGGGGACAGAACCAGCGACTGCTGCCGGATAGGCGCTCGGGTTTTAGAAAGGCTTGCAGACAGTCCTGCAGAGCGAGAGGACGAGAGTAACAACCGGTACAACAGGGATGGTAACAACCGGAACAACAGGGATGGTAACAACCGGTACAACAGGGATGGTAACAATCGGAACAACAGGGATGGTAACAACCAGTACAACAGGGATGGTAACAACCGGTACAACAGGGATGGTAACAACCGGTACAACAGGGATGGTAACAACGGTACAACAGGAATGGTAACAACGGTACAACAGAAATGGTAACAACGGTACAACAGGAATGTTAACAACGGTACAACAGGAATGGTAACAACGGTACAACAGGAATGGTAACAACCGGTACAACAGGAATGGTAACAACGGTGCAACAGGAATGGTAACATCCAGTACAACAGGAATGGTAACAACGGTAAAACAGGAATGGTAACAACGGTACAACAGGAATGGTAACAACGGTACAACAGGAATGGTAACAACGGTGCAACAGGAATGGTAACAACCGGTGCAACAGGAATGGTAACAACCGGTGCAACAGGAATGGTAACAACCGGTGCAACAGGAATGGTAACAACCGGTACAACAGGAATGGTAACAACCGGTGCAACAGGAATGGTAACAACCGGTGCAACAGGAATGGTAACAACCGGTGCAACAGGAATGGTAACAACCGGTACAACAGGAATGGTAACAACCGGTACAACAGGAATGGTAACAACCGGTGCAACAGGAATGGTAACAACCGGTGCAACAGGAATGGTAATACAGGTAGATGTAGGGAGTATTTCGCAAAATGAAATGCAACTTTAGGCAAAGACTTACAGACAGTCTGCAAGACGTGTCGCTAACCACAGGCAGACTCAGGTACATAAATGCGTCAAAGGTGATGGATTTGTAGTGACACTGTTCGCATACCAGAGTAGATTTGAATTGACCCTGTAAAACGAAAGCAAACGGCGAAGGTAAAAATTTGCTCACAGCCTCGTCATCTAATTAGCACTTGAAGCGACGAGCACAAATATACCTGAAATAGCTCAACCATGATGCTCTCATTGATGAGGCAGTGCCTAGCCCAAGCTCTCCTGGCCCGCTCAGCATCGGCCAGTCCTTCCTTGTCCTCCAGCTCCGGTGGTGGCCGACGCCTGCGCGCTCGATTCAGGTCTTCGTGAAGGCCGTCTAGTAGAAATAGCAGAAACTCCTGCGAGTCCTGCTGCTCGCTGCCGGAGAAGGCCTCGGCGTGACGACCAATGATGGACTTGAAGTCGTAGGGGCTGACGCAGGTGTAGCGACCGGCCCACAGGGCGTGCACAACTACTGAGAACTGCTCAGCTACCTCGCCCTGGTGGCCAAGCGGGTTAGACTGGTTCACGTGGTCGCGGAAGGTGCTGCAGAGAAGGTGAAGATGGGGAAACTTAGATCGCGTACACTAGATCGTTAAATTGTTAGATCGTTAGAAAACTAGTATCTTTAAATCTTTTGATTGTTAGATCGCTATATCGCCAGATCGTTAGATCGCTTACCCTTGCAAGAAGTAAGACGTGAGCACAGCTGTGTTGCTAAGGCATTGCACAGTGCTATTCAAATAGCAGGTGTTGCCCAGGTTGCGCAGACCAGTGATGCCGTGCGGCACGCTGCCATACTCTGGCGCCATTCTGTTAAGCATGCGAGCGTCAAAGTCGCTAAACGGTCGCGTGACTGTGCTAACAGCATCGGGCTCCTTGCCAGACGGCTGCCTCGAGGGTGTCGACGTCGTAGCGACGGTGGCACTGGAAGAGTCTGGCTTGGTGCGCAGTTTGGCTAGATTTGGCTGAGAGGCAACCCGCTTCAGATTGCTGCCGGCGGGTGCGGTGGCGGGTGCGGCGGCGGTTGCGACGGCAGGTAAGGCGGCGGATGGGGCGGCGGGTGTGACAGCGGGTAGTGCGGCAGGTGGGGCAGCGGGTGCCAGTGGCTCCACAGAGGTACTGCGTTGCATGGAAGCGGTACGTCAACAATTTGTAGATTTAATTGTAAAAAATGATTATTTTTAAGCATTTCTACTCACCTCTTTGGCTTCTCCGGTCGCTGGGGTGCCGGCGCCGTTGTTGACTCGGGTTCCGCCTGCGCAGCTGTCGATGGCTGAGCCGGAGCAGCGGAGGCGGGCTTCGCAGGCGGCCGCTCCTGCATGTCGAGTATGTCGTCCGGCAGATCCCAATACATTTTTCCAGCCTTTGTGTCCACATAGAAATAGCGCCCATTCTCGTTGCCAACATGCCAGCCAGATGGTAGGCGAAGTCCCGGCTTCATTGCCGAATGCATCGCAGCTGGACCAGGAGCAATGCTGATTGTCAGCGCGGCTGGAGCTTCCGAGGCGGAAGAAGAAGCCATCTTTGATGCCTTAGCAATGGCAGGCTTGTTGCTGCGATCAACTCGAGGCTTGCCAGCGCTGCCACTGCTTCCGCCGCTAGAAATTTCTTCTACACTGGCGCCTCCGGTTGGCGCAGATGTGGCCGAGTCAGCTTTAGCACTAGCAAGTGACGTCGGCTGCTTCAATGTAGACTGTGGCGGCGGCGGCTTCAAAGAGCGATCAACATTTGGCATGGATGGCCCAGTTTTAGAATCCGATGCCGTAACCGAAGCAGATGTCTGCTCCTGATTTTCCCGTTCTCGCTCTCGCTCTTTCAAAGCTCTCTCCCGGTCTCTCTCCGCCAGCTCCTTAGCTAAATTGTCTTGCTGTTCGGCTTTCTTGGCCACCGCTTCAGCCTCGGCGGCTGCGGCGGCTGCCAGGCGAGCTCTGCGCTGCTCCTCCAGTCGGCGCCGATTCTCGTCTTCTAGGGAAGGATAGGCGACTATGCCGGAGAGGCCTCCGCCACCTCCGTTAGTGCCGTTAGAGTTGTCAGACGGGCCACGGTAAGCGGGGTCAGTTGTCAGGGTTGGATAGGCAAGCAGGACGCCCTGCGGTAGTTTGTTTTTTGTTTTTGATTCGATGAATGTGGATCATAGTCCTATTATATGGGATCATGATGATAGTCTTTTGAATGAGATAATAGTCCTGTGTATATGATAATAGGGCTACGAATGGGATTATAGTTCTATGTATTGGATTATAGTCCTTTGTATGGGATTACAGTCCTTTGTATGGGATCAAAGGCCTACGAATTCGATCATAGTGCCATGAATGGGATTATAGTCCTTTGTATGGGATTACAGTCCTTTGTATGGGATCAAAGGCCTACGAATTCGATCATAGTGCCATGAATGGGATTATAGTCCTTTGTATGGGATTATAGTCCTATGTATGGGATTATAGTCCTATGTATGGGATCAAAGGCCTACGAATTCGATCATAGTGCCATGAATTGGATCATAGTCCCATGAATGGATCATAGTCCCATGAATGGATCATAGTGCCATGAATGGATCATAGTCCCATGAATGGATCATAGTCCCATGAATGGATCATAGTGCCATGAATTGGATCATAGTGCCATGAATGGATCATAGTGCCATGAATGGATCATAGTGCCATGAATTGGATCATAGTGCCATGAATGGATCATAGTCCCATGAATGGATCATAGTGCCATGAATTGGATCATAGTCCCATGAATGGATCATAGTGCCATGAATGGATCATAGTGCCATGAATTGGATCATAGTCCCATGAATGGATCATAGTCCCATGAATGGATCATAGTCCCATGAATGGATCATAGTCCCATGAATGGATCATAGTCCCATGAATGGATCATAGTCCCATGAATGGATCATAGTCCCATGAATGGATCATAGTCCCATGAATGGATCATAGTCCCATGAATGTATCATAGTCCCATGAATGGATCATAGTCCCATGAATGGATCATAGTCCCATGAATTGGATCATAGTCCCATGAATGGATCATAGTCCCATGAATGGATCATAGTCCCATGAATGGATCATAGTCCCATGAATGGATCATAGTCCCATGAATGGATCATACGCTCGTACGAACTTACGGGTGGCCCAGGTGTTGCCCAGGTTGCGCATATCGGTTTAAAAACTATAAACATTACCGATATAATCAATTGAAATATAATCAACAATATTCTACTGCCAAGCAATAGCTAGCCGTGACTGACCTGTAAGCCGCGGTGCAGCAGTTGAGGCTCGCATTTCAAAGCGCCAGCAGAGTCCCATTTGTAGATGGCGTCCTTCAACACCTGGGCCGGGTGCTGCGCATTTAGTGATTTCTCATCTGAGCGCCAGTCCATGATGACCACGTGACTCATTGCGCGGCGCGCCTTCCACAGTGTCTGCTTGTCGGGCGGGACTAGAGCTTCCACACCGCTGACGCTGAAACTGTACAGAATTTAACTGTTTAATAGGAGTGAGACGGCTAGAAGGGGAAGATGGGAAGAGGAGTGAGACGGCTAGAAGGGGAAGAAGATGGGAAGAGGAGTGAGACAGCTAAAAGGGGAAGAATATCGGAAGAGGAGTGAGATGGCTAGAAGGGGAAGATGGGAAGACGAGTAAGAATTTCAGAATGGGAAGAAAATGGGAAGAGTAATGAGAAGGTCAGAAGAGAAGAAGATGGGAAGAGGAGTGAGAAGCCTAGAAGGGGAATAAAATGGGGTAATGATAGAGAAGGGTTGAAGGCAAAGGGAAAATGAGAAGGATAAGGGATTATGTGAGTATTCATAGCAAACAATGTCACACTAACCCAGGCTTAATCAATCCGCCGTCAATATTAATGAGGCAATCGTGACGCAAGCGGCAGTCGGCAAATTCAGCAGCCGGGCGCAGGTCGAACACCAGCACGTTGGGCGCTGAGTCCGCCGATTTTAATAGCTTATAAAGTGCGGCCGCGTCCAAATTGTTGCTAGGAGCAGCTGACGATTTGGTAGAGGATTTTTCCGAGGCTCTGTTGGATTTTCTAACAATGGCTGTGCCACCGTCCGGCGTGGCGGATTTGGTCTCCACAGCGGATTCCAATCGTTTGGCCAGCTGCTCAGCTTCCACGCGCTGATAGCTGGCAAGGTTGCGGGTGGAAGGGACAACCCAGTGCTCAGCTTCCAATAGAGGGGATAGAGGGAGTCGAGGAGGGGATAGAGGGAGTCGGGGAGGGGATAGAGGGAGTCGGGGAGGGGATAGAGGGAGTCGGGGAGGGGATAGAGGGAGTCGGGGAGGGGATAGAGGGATGTGGGAGAGGGGATAGAGGGAGGGAGATATTGGGAGAATGGGAGAGGTGATATGTGGACTGGGAGACGAAAATGAGACATAGTGAGACATAGCGGTGTCTAAACGGCAGCAATCTCATCAGTTACAAGCGTTGCACCACAGCCTTACCGCTCCTTGAGTGAGGCGGCCAACTTCTCGGCCTGATTAGTAGCGCGCACCATCTCCTTGGCCATGCGAAATTCGGCCCTCTTAAAATCTGGCATTCGTTTAATTCTGTCGTACACAAACAGTGTGCGCATGTACAGAACGTAGGCGCGCTCTTCGTCGCGATCTAGGGCCGCCTTCTCGGCTGCCTCATAGGTTTTGCCCATAGAATTCAGGCCAGCCTTGGCGCTAGCGATGTTTTTAACGTTCTCTTCGGCGCGAGCATTCAGGTCCTGTACCAAATTGCCCATGTAGAGATCCACTGGATCGCACATTGCCGTTGCTGAGGGATATTTATAAAACATTTCTAAACATGTTTTATCATATGTTGCACAGATGAAGATAATTGTAGTAGAAAAAAACATAGGAAAAGAACCAAATGTGGACTATATAATTTTTATATTTCTTAATAATACTATTGTGATAGTGTTTGTTTATTGTAGCCGTATAATTCTTGTAAATTCTTTCTTTCTAGCCTTTTTATTATAACAATACAGTTATATTTTTCTTTACTAGAGTAGGCTGCTTTATAATATTTACTTATTATTTATAATATAATTCTACTAACATTACTTTTCTTCCAAACCAGACTTGCATTTTTCAGCAATAGTAATTAAACAATAATTTTCCATTTTCTGATAGTACTTTACCCTACCCTTTACCCTAATCAGGACTAAAAATTTGGATAGTAACAAGATTTGCCTATGGCCATGTTAAGCTATGCCTTACATGTGCAATACCTTATACCATTGTCACCTAATGTAACAATAAGTAATTAAATTATGCTGTCAAGTATTATAGATCACATAATAAAACACTGTATCACAGGTATGCCAAGTAGACTATAAAAATATAACAAAAAACATATTGGAATTTTGTAATAGTCAACTTTTGTGTACTATAAGATTTGACAATCCTCTTGTTTTGCATGTTTAATCACTTTATGAAAGATAACAACATTCTTAGCTACTACAGGTAAAGTTGTAGGTGAAGGTAGCTGCTATTTTAGTTCTTGACGTTGTGAAGTTTCGACCTTGTGAAAATTCGAGCTTGTGAAGTCTCTTGCTAAAACTTTCGACGTTGTGAAATTTCGAGCTTATGGAGTTTCGACTGTATGAAAAAATTGCTTTTCGGTGTTGTGAAATTTGGAGCTTGTGATAGCACCCCGACTACTATGCCATCTGAGTAGACTACTATGCCATCTGAGTAGACTACTATGCCATCTGAGTAGACTACTATGCCATCTGAGTAGACTACTATGCCATCTGAGTAGACTACTAAGCCATCTGAGTAGACTACTATGCCATCTGAGTAGACTACTATGCCATCTGAGTAGACTACTATGCCATCTGAGTAGACTACTAAGCCATCTGAGTAGCCTACTATGCCATCTGAGTAGACTACTAAGCCATCTGAGTAGACTACTATGCCATCTGAGTAGACTACTATGCCATCTGAGTAGACTACTATGCCATCTGAGTAGACTACTATGCCATCTGAGTAGACTACTAAGCCATCTGAGTAGACTACTATGCCATCTGAGTAGACTACTAAGCCATCTGAGTAGACTACTATACCATCTGAGTAGACTACTATGCCATCTGAGTAGACTACTAAGCCATCTGAGTAGACTACTATGCCATCTGAGTAGACTACTAAGCCATCTGAGTAGACTACTAAGCCATCTGAGTAGACTACTAAGCCATCTGAGTAGACTACTATGCCATCTGAGTAGACTACTATGCCATCTGAGTAGACTACTATGCCATCTGAGTAGACTACTAAGCCATCTGAGTAGACTACTATGCCATCTGAGTAGACTACTATGTAATCTGAGTAGACTACTATGACATCTGAGTAGACTACTATGCCATCTGAGTAGACTACTAAGCCATCTGAGTAGACTACTATGCCATCTGAGTAGACTACTAAGCCATCTGAGTAGACTACTAAGCCATCTGAGTAGACTACTAAGCCATCTGAGTAGACTACTATGCCATCTGAGTAGACTACTATGCCATCTGAGTAGACTACTATGCCATCTGAGTAGACTACTATGCCATCTGAGTAGACTACTATGCCATCTGAGTAGACTACTATGACATCTGAGTGGCTTGTTGGTGTTTGGTTGTTAGCTAGTATATATATTTTACAGTAGCTAAAAACCAAAGCTAGCTAGTTACTGTATATATTTTCTACTATGAAGAAGAAATTGAAACTGCCATTATGCTAAGTGCTCTATAGTTCACTTGTTGTATCTTTACAGAGTATATTTACATAAAAGAATATCACATGTTTCTTTATACTTAGAATTGCTGCTCTAGCCTATTGGTAGATAATGAAGTGACTAATCTTTTGTAGGGCCTTTAAGTTAGTATACACTTGTATTATGAACTGACAAAGGACAATAAGAGTTTTGGCAAAATGTCATTTAAATTTTTTTTTATAAATAAAGTGACTAGGATCCATAAAATCTATTTAAACTAAATACATGAACTAGAGCATTGTCCTAGATTTTATAAGGGTAAGCCAAAAGTTTCCAGAATTTTTTTCAGCTAGATCTTCATACAACTTTTGTTTGTGGTAAACCTCAAGTGGTAGTCATCCACTAGTATGCTTGCATGCATGCTTCTTTCTCTTTTACTCAGAATCAGCACATCTCTTCAGCTCTGTTTAAATAGCCACTATAGTAATAATTGAGCAATTCTGCTCAACTACTTTAATGCTGGAAGAAATTCAGCCAAGGCACAATGCAAGCTGTCAAGGCTGATGGGTCATCATGCCCCCTCTAAGTCTACGGTGTATGAATGGTTCTCTTGCTTTGCAGAGGAGGACTGGAACCTAGCCGACAAACCAAGGTCAGGTCGGCCCCCCACTGCCAATCAAAGGTGCCGTTCTCCATGCCCTAGAGGACAACCTGGAGTACAGTGTGCGCAAGTTGTCAGCCACAACTGGAGTGCCCTACAGCACAGTTTGATGGAGCCTGCATGATGCAGGCAAGGTTCCAAAGAAGCCGACTCTGGTACTCCATGAGCTGACCCCCCAGCAGATGGGCATTCGGGTTGAGATGGCAACTTTGAACCTACTCCAGGCTCACTCGCCATATTTCCTAAAGCCCATCATTGCGCAGGATGAGAAATGGGTCTCATATGAACATCCTATTGCATTGGCAGTCTAGGTCAATGCTGATTAAGAGCCATCAATCTGCTCCAGGCAAGACCCCACTGTGGGAAAGAGCTCTTGTCCTTCTGGTTCTGCTCATTGGGCCCCATCTTCTGGGAGCTCATCCCGCATGGTGTGGTTGTCACTGCTGCTGTCATCTGCAAAGGACTGGAGCAATTTGCCCACTGGCTGCAATCAAAACTTTCAAAAATTGTATAGCTTCAAACAAAATCCAAACAAACATTCAAACAAATTTCAGCACTTTTTAAAATATATATTTCTTCATGAGCTTCTAAGAGCCCAATTGTCTCAAAAAATATTGGACAATAGTTTTGTTTCAATATAAAATATATGAGTGCCTTGAACAAGAGCAAAATTTGAACTAAAAAAGGAATGCTTTTGGTCTCGCCTTGCTAACCAAGAAGAAAATTTAAACTCTTATTTAGAACCAACTTTTACAAGAATACTCAGGTTAACTTTTGTTTAAATGCCATAGAATTTACATTGACCAATGGGACAGACTACCATATGAATAGCCACTATCTAGAAATTTATAATAAAAATTCTTAATGTACATTGGTGTGCAAAAGCACTTTTTGGCATGTGTCAGTGTGCAAATGAAAATTTTCCCTTCTTCATTCTGGCGTGCACCCAGCATGATCCGGACTATGGTAGTATAAGTATAATGCCGGTGTATGACTAAAAGATCAGCTGATTTGTAAGTTATCTGAGTAATTTGAAAATATTTGTATATGTATACCTTTTTCTGTGCAAATAAAAGGAAAGGTCAACTTGCTGCTCAAATATATAACAGGCTGTCTATGATATCATTCTAATAGCAAGTTGCTTTCATACCACTGTATGATCATGGTAGATACTTTAATTTTGTGGAAAATAAAAGTCATTGCAGACAAATTTGTTTCATAGCAAGCAACTTTGTTTTTTATTGTCCTTATGGCAAACAAGTTTGAACAAAGCTTCTTTTAAAGACAAGTTAACAGCAGACAAAATAGTTGCAGATAAAAAGACCGGAAACCCTTAAGATGCATCATATTATTTGAATAAATAATAATACAAAACAACAGCCATAATTAAAAAAATTAGAATTGAGAATATTGCAGATAACTGCAGAAAACAGCACTAGGCCCCTATCATCACACTCACAGGAGTTAAAGAAAAGACAAAAATATAGCCATAAGTAAATAACATTATAATGCCAATTTTTATTTTTAGCACTAGCTGTAGTATATAATCTCACAATCTGTATTTTGATTAAAACTTCGAAGCTTAGACAGTGTTTACTTAGACGTTTAATTGGATTATGATTGAAAATATTAATAATCAATATCCATAAAAAGCCATAATGAGCATTGAGCATGCTGCTGCATGATGAGTAGGAGAGGAGGAGGGGGCAAAGCTTTTCTGTACGATATGCTCATAGGTCACATGCCTAACAGTCCTAACTTGCTGATCTGATAACAATAAAAATATTATTCAATCCACCCATCGAATTGGATGGTCTACAGATATGGGAATGTAGCCTGGGAATTGAGTATAATTCCGGTAAAATCATACGCTTAAATTTGCGCGCGATTCTCTGAAATGAAAATATAAAACGAAGGTTTTTAATCGCAAAGCGTTATGTATAAACTGTATGCCATTTAGCTAATAACTGCAAAGAAGTGCTGCTGCTTTGCGGTGAAGCACATTTTAGCATCAAAATACATCGGTGGTAATAATGTATGGTGCATAAACGAAAAATGCCTCTACCAAACAATTTACTTTCTCGCATAAGAAAAGTTTTATAAATTAAATAGCTAAGAAAACTCTCCACTTCGATCCTTGCATTATGTCAAGCGGCGAGTTCGATTATCAGGAATATTCACTTTCCTTTTTATGTCGTTCATTCCATAGAGTTTGTTATTCGCATGCTCTGTGTGTAGATGGTAGAATCTGCTGCCTCAAAGGGCGTCTGATCGTAAGTAAGCACTCATATCTGCATCAAGGACTACTAAAGTAGAGCTAAAGCTAAGTACTTAGTGGTCCTTGATCAGCATGAGTATACGATATTTGCATGATGTATATTTTCATAAATTATTCACAGATGTTGTGCTTAAAAAACATAATATGCATGAGAGTATTTTGGCCGTATTTTGAATATCGAAATCTATAGGTCAGGTACGGAATAATACTATACGGCTTCATACAGAATGCGGAAAGTGATAACATGTTCTTGCATGATCTTTTAAGTACAGTAGCTTTTGAGTTTAATAAAAAGGCTAAAAAATTGCACCTACCATACGAAAAGTTGTCCGCAATATTAAGCGCTTCCTCGTCAATTGTAATATGTATTTTTTACAAGGCTACTTACAAAAGTAGTCCATTAAGCATGTGCATTATCAAATATTGCGCGACTGTGCATATCGACATGACATTGCGAACGGATTCGAAAAATAAATATTCTATGAAACAGTTGTTCTGCAATAATACACCAGTTGCATCCATCGCTATTTTGCCCATTGGAGCATCCTGACGTGCTTTCGTGTAGCTGAAAATATGAGCAAAACAGTATTGGCTTAAATCTGTTACTATCCACCCAGAGAATTGAAGCAGATTTTGAACCAGTGGCGTCGTGTACCTATGCGCAGATTCAGTTATAGAAATTGCATTATTGACAGCTTTTTTCGGATCGTGTGAAAACTGAATTTAGGATTGAAAACGTTACTTTGGGCATCGCTGCGAACCCAACAGTTCCCATCGTGACATCGATAGGAAAATATAAATTAGACAAATGAACAAGCAAAGAGGAAGGCTGGAGGGTCTGTTTAAAAGGGAAAAGTGAATTAATAGCGCACACAGATTTCAGCATGAAGCGAGCAAATAAGATGAAGAATGATATGATATACTGAAATGAAGACAAATATACTTGTAAATACGAATAAGTCTATAATGTGTGACAAAAATATGATTAGCTGGTAAATTTCTATATTTTGCTACGTTAATGAAACATGAATTGAGGAAGCAAGATTGCATGACATAATTAACGCCGGATTTTGATGCTAAACAAATAATAATTCGAAAAAATGCTTAGAGTATGGCATACTTCGAATTTTGTCATTCTAAAAATCTGACAAAGTGTCTTGATTTTAAAGGCTCGACGCGAGCATTGTGTCAAACTGTAATGCTTTTAGTCATAATTTCGACCGAATAATCCAAACAGCTGTTGTCATGTCCTTCAGCTGATTGCTTTAAGACCTTTTAGTTCTATTTTACACAGGGCGTGAAGCATACGAGTACTGCTATGAAAATGTGTTCATAATAAAAATTGTAGCCAATGGGAGAAAAACTTTGGTCCTAGGTATAAATATTTGTCATAAAACTAATCTAAATACAAAAAGTTACACTATAGATTTTTTTCTATGAACTACGATACTAACCTATAAGAATAGGTTCATTTATTTTGTCACGTAAAACATAAAAATGCACATAGTCGACTACGTGCTGGTTATTTTAATGTGCCTCGCATCGGTGGGCATTGGAATTTTCACTTCATGCACAGGCGGTCGTCAAAGGTCCACCAGCGAGTACATGATGGGCAACAGGCAGATGCAACTGCTGCCTGTGGCCATCTCTATTCTGGTTTCATTCTGGTCTGCCATCTCCTTGCTGGGTGAGTGCTGGTATTGCTGGGTGAGTGCTGGTATTGCTGGGTGAGTGCTGGCATTGCTGGGTGAGTGCTGGCATTGCTGGGTGAGTGCTGGCATTGCTGGGTGAGTGCTGGCATTGCTGGGTGAGTGCTGGCATTGCTGGGTGAGTGCTGGCATTGCTGGGTGAGTGCTGGCATTGCTGGGTGAGTGCTGGCATTGCTGGGTGAGTGCTGGCATTGCTGGGTGAGTGCTGGCATTGCTGGGTGAGTGCTGGCATTGCTGGATGAGTGCTGGTATTGCTGGCTGAGTGCTGGTATTGCTGGGTGAGTGCTGGCATTGCTGGGTGAGTGCTGGTATTGCTGGGTGAGTGCTGGCATTGCTGGGTGAGTGCTGGCATTGAGCCCAGTTGTTGTAGCCTAGTGTGGTTAGAGCGTCGGACTCACGACTGAAGATCGGGGGTTCGATTCCCGAATCCACTGAACGATTTATATTCTTTAGCATGCACTAACTCTGCATTGTTGCAGTTTACCCAGAGGTTAAATGGTTATCAGCATTAGCTGAGGTAATTTAGCGTAGCTGTGGCATCCCCCAGTCCATGGACTGAACAGCAGCTGTCTGAAATAGCTACGGCTGGGCTGTTGCATGCACGTCTGACCAAGTCATTAGTCATTATTACGAGCGTATTAACAGCTGTCAGGGGAATTCCCCCCTGACATGTTTTGCTGCACCCGAACGGAGTAATGCAAGCACATGAAACTCAAGAACACGGGCCACCTTTTTGTTGCGCATCTTCTGAAACAAGAATCAAGTCGCCAGCTCTTCAGGCCGTCGAGATATTCAATGGTTCTGGCCGAAGGTCTGATTTTCCCATAAGCGCTAGGGTATTTCATACACCCCTATACACGAATTAACACTGCGCCTCAGTGCGGCCTTGCCAGGCCTTCAAAATTGATCAGCATGTCACCCGAATGTGCCTGCATCATCTCCGTCTTCGGTGGTCACCTACTTTTATCCAGACGGATTTGCTGGACCTTCAAGGGCTACAACAGGTGGAACTAGGCCACTATGGACACCCTGACCGAATTTCTTCTATTTCACTGATCAAGCCTAAATATTAGGCGCAGCTCAACCACAGGACACCCTCGCGTAGTCTGTCAACCAATCAGTCACCACCCTACGCGGTTAGCATTCGGGCGCTGCCAATTTTTTTTTCAGGAGGAATTTACGCTCGTAGAATTGTGTATTAGGTATTCTGCTGTTCCCATTATCTGTTGCAAAAACGTTTCCCATATCTTGCGAGCAATCCTGTCTTCCGTCCTACACTGATAAAGTGCCAAAACACGCTTAAAAACTGCTTGTATCCCAGCCAAACGCTTTATGTACCCCTGATAATCGGAGTTATTGGAGCCTTGGAAGGCCTGATAAGGCCTTCCAAATGCCAGGAATCAGTTTTGGAAGGGTACCACAAATACTCGGATTATACAGCCAAAAATATTGCATCACGAGGCTCACAGCAGTATCTGTATGCGTGTGTGCTCAGGAGTCAGCGAAATGGGCAGAATTGCCACCTCGCTGGCTGCGGGTCTAGTGTCGCCAAATGATGTGCCAATTCCCATAGCCCTCCTGTAAATATGATATCAAAATTGTGCGCTACAAACTACAAGCAAAGCTAAATTGCAGTTTAAAGTAGTCTCAGGATGTGTACCCAAAACTCCACGACATTGCAGGTGGCCCAGCTGAGATTTTCTACTTTGGCAGCTACTTCAACATAACCGCCCTGGGCATCACATTCGCCTGCTTAATTAGCGCCTTGCTGTTTGTGCCCCTGTTCTATCCGCTCAAGATTACCAGCATATTCGAAGTGAGTATAGGCCTGTGCTGTTCGGTGTTTTCTGCCTCACTTGCTGTTTCCCCAGTACACTGTGTGTTTCCCCAGTACACTGTGTGTTTCCCCAGTACACTGTGTGTTTCCCCAGTACATTTTGTGTTTCCCCAGTACACTGTGTGTTTCCCCAGTACACTGTGTGTTTCCCCAGTACACTGTGTGTTTCCCCAGTACACTGTGTGTTTCCCCAGTACACTGTGTGTTTCCCCAGTACATTTTGTGTTTCCCCAGTACACCGTGTGTTTCCCCAGTACACTGTGTGTTTCCCCAGTACACTGTGTGTTTCCCCAGTACACTGTGTGATTCCCCAGTACACTGTGTGTTTCCCCAGTACATTTTGTGTTTCCCCAGTACACTGTGTGTTTCCCCAGTACACTGTGTGTTTCCCCAGTACACTGTGTGTTTCCCCAGTACACTGTGTGTTTCCCCAGTACACTGTGTGTTTCCCCAGTACATTTTGTGTTTCCCCAGTACACCGTGTGTTTCCCCAGTACACTGTGTGTTTCCCCAGTACACTGTGTGTTTCCCCAGTACACTGTGTGATTCCCCAGTACACTTTGTATTTCCCCAGTACATTTTGTGTTTCCCCAGTACACTGTGTGTTTCCCCAGTACATTTTGTGTTTCCCCAGTACACTGTGTGTTTCCCCAGTACATTTTGTGTTTCCCCAGTACACTGTGTGTTTCCCCAGTACACTGTGTATTTCCGCAGTACATTTTGTGTTTCCCCAGTACACTGTGTGTTTCCCCAGTACACTGTGTGTTTCCCCAGTACACTGTGTGTTTCCCCAGTACACTGTGTGTTTCCCCAGTACACTGTGTGTTTCCCCAGTACACTGTGTGATTCCCCAGTACACTTTGTATTTCCCCAGTACATTTTGTGTTTCCCCAGTACACTGTGTGTTTCCCCAGTACATTTTGTGTTTCCCCAGTACACTGTGTGTTTCCCCAGTACATTTTGTGTTTCCCCAGTACACTGTGTGTTTCCCCAGTACACTGTGTATTTCCGCAGTACATTTTGTGTTTCCCCAGTACACTGTGTGTTTCCCCAGTACACTGTGTGTTTCCCCAGTACACTGTGTGTTTCCCCAGTACACTGTGTGTTTCCCCAGTACACTGTGTGTTTCCCCAGTGCATTTTGTGTTTCCCCAGTACACTTGTGTGTTTCCCCAGTACACTTGTGTGTTTCCCCAGTACATTTTGTGTTTCCCCAGTACATTTTGTGTTTCCCCAGTACACTGTGTGTTTCCCCAGTGCATTTTGTGTTTCCCCAGTACACTTGTGTGTTTCCCCAGTACACTTGTGTGTTTCCCCAGTACATTTTGTGTTTCCCCAGTACACTGTGTGTTTCCCCAGTACACTGTGTGTTCCCCAGTACACTGTGTGTTTCCCCAGTACATTTTGTGTTTCCCCAGTACACTGTGTGTTTCCCCAGTACACTTGTGTGTTTCCCCAGTACACTTGTGTGTTTCCCCAGTACACTGTGTGTTTCCCCAGTACATTTTGTGTTTCCCCAGTACACTGTGTGTTTCCCCAGTACACTGTGTGTTTCCCCAGTACATTTTGTGTTTCCCCAGTACACTGTGTGTTTCCCCAGTACACTGTGTGTTTCCCCAGTACACTGTGTGTTTCCCCAGTACACTGGTTGAATTACCTGTTCACGCGGTGTTGCATCTATCAGATACTCATTATCATTTCAGTACCTGGAGCTCAGATACAAGGCAAAGTTCATTCGCTATTGGAGCACTGCTCTTTATGTTCTGACTAGTGTGAGTCGTATTTCTTTAAAAATTAAAAACGACAATACACCAGAGAATAAAGTACTTTTAAACCAAAATTTTTCAGATATTGTACCTCGCTGTAGCTCAACTTGCTCCCGCAATGGCGCTTGAAGCAGGTAGATGATGCATAGGACCTATATACTCGTATTCACAACCGTCCAGAATGACTTTCATGTGTATTTAAGCGATACTAACTAGTTTTTAAAAAACGCCAAAATTTCAGTCATGGGTATTCCTGAATGGGCTGGAATTATTATAATCGGCGGTATCTCAATCATTTACACTGCCCTGGTGAGTTCACAAAATAAAAAATACCAATCTAGTTAGTCGATTTAACAATTAATATTTCAATCGATTTTCTCAGGGCGGAATCAAGGCTGTCATCTGGTCCGATGTGTTCCAATCGGTGTTCATTCTAATAGGATTGGTTGCCGCTGTTTTAAAGGTAAGCCACCTCAAATTCAAATAGAATCATTACTTTGCTATTTCTCATTGTTTGCTAAATTAAACTGCAGGCAGCAATAGATTCTGGTGGACCAGCAAACGTCATCGAGACCAACTTGGCCTGGGGCAGGTTCGACACCTTCAACTGGAGCCCGGATCCCCGAGTCCGACTCACCGTCTGGAGCAGCACCATCGGTGTCATGTTCACCTGGATTCCGTGCTACGGGCCTAATCAGGCTGCGTTTCAGCGATTCGCCTCTTTGCCGACGTTGGCTAAGGCAAAGTGGTGAGCGGTGAACTTGTTTAGTGTTCATCCAGCCTTCGGATCTTCCTCCTGTAGTATGTGCTTTATCCTGTAGATAAGTCTTGGTCCGGTAGTTCGGTCTTGATTTTTTAGGTCTTGATCCTGCAGTTTTGATCCTGTAGATGAGTCTTGGTCCTGCAGTTGGGTCTTGATCCTATATGAGTCTTGATCCTACAGTTGGGTCTTGATCCTGTTGATAAGCCTCGATCTTTGAAAATCTAGATAAATATTTATCCGGTACTTAGGCCTTGATCCTGTAGACGAGTCTTTATCCTGTAGATGAGTCTTTATCCTGTAGATGAGTCTTGGTCCTGCAGTTGGGTCTTGATCCTATATGAGTCTTGATCCTACAGTTGGGTCTTGATCCTGTTGATAAGCCTCGATCTTTGAAAATCTAGATAAATATTTATCCGGTACTTAGGCCTTGATCCTGTAGACGAGTCTTTATCCTGTATATGAGTCTTTATCCTGTAGTTAGGTCTTAGACTAGCGTGATTGGTCTTGATTTGCGGTTAGCGCAAACCAAAGCAACTGCACAAAACTGCAGATATTGGCAATCGAGTCACAATCAACTTTCTTTTCAGGTCCATCCTGTTGAACATTTTCGGAGTTTTCTTCTTTTTCGCACTGCTAGGCTTTGTTGGATACGCCCTGTTTGCGTTGTACACTCTCAGGGGCTGCGACCCGTTCTCGGATGGTGCTGTGAAGTCCATCAATCAGGTAAACTTTCTTGGGTAAACATTAAGGGTTCAATGATGTTTTAACTAACGCTTGACCACTTCAGCTGCTGCCACACTACATCAAGAACGATTTGAACATACCGTCACTGCCCGGAATAATCATGGCATGCATTCTGAGTGGAGCGTTCAGGTAATTAATTTTACTGATTCCAGCTGCTCAATTCAAGTTTATTTAGTATAACTCAGACAAAATGTTTCCGGAACAAAGATGTTCAGAACAAAGCAGTGTTCAGAACGAAGCAGTATTCAGAACGAAGCCGTATTCAGAACGAAGCCGTGTTCAGAACGAAGCCATATTCAGAACGAAGCCGTATTCAGAACGAAGCAGTGTTCAGAACGAAGCAGTGTTCAGAACGAAGCAGTGTTCAGAACGAAGCAGTGCTCAGAACGAAGCAGTGCTCAGAACGAAGCAGTGTTCACAGTGAAGCTGTGTTCAAATTGAAGCTGCATGTGTACACAAAAAGCAGTTTTCACAGTGAAGCAAGATGAGTCAAGTCTATAGCCACTCAAGTCGCAAATAGAAGTGAAAATGAGATTCCATGAATGAAACTACGCCGCTTATTCCAGTACCACCAGCACCCTGCTGAACTCTCAGGCCGCTGTGACGGTCATTGATTTCGTGCAGCCACGATGGCGGCTTTCAGACGCCAGGGCCACCTTGGCTACCAAGTGGCTGGGTGAGGACACGTTCCACCTCTTCACCTCTGCTCTTTGATTTTTATTGAGAAATTGATGTGCAATCTGTGTCATTATATAATATGCCTCCTTTACGAAGGTTTCAAAGTTATTAATATATGGTACAGAATTTCTTCAAGATCGTACAGGAGATTCAAGAACTTTTCAAGCAAACTGCCCCTATAGCGATAGTTTTCATAGGACATAGGATATAGGAAATTTCTGCCTGATTAGATGCAAGAATGGCTCAGAAGGGGGTGATAGAAGAGGATAGAATAGTACACAGTGCTATCCATATACCGTGTATATAGGGGAAAATCATTGAGAAGGCGAGTGGTAGTGGTTTAAGCGTTTGCTTCTCGCACCTAAGTCTCTGAGGTTCCGCGTCGACAGCTGCATAGAGAAGGATTGGTACTTGCCGTGACATTCCCTTGCAAGGCACAAATAGAGTGTGCACTGTCTATAGAGTTACTTGTCTGGGTGTGTGTGTCTTCAGGAGTCAGCGGAAAGGTTGCGGGTCTACTGTCATAAAATATTATGATGCCTTTCAGTGGTAGCCTACGGCGTAGCAGGCTCGGCGCTGGCCTATGCCTCCTCCTACATCACCAGCGTACCACTGATGCAAATCTCCGGCTCCTTCATCAGCTCCACCACCGGGGCCACACTGGGCGTATTCCTTCTGGCCGCCTGCGTGCCTCGAAGCACCTGGCGCGGCGCCTTCGTCGGCTCCGTGGTCTCGCTGGTTCTTGTTGGCTGGATCTGCGCCGGCTCGTTTGCGTTGAAAGGCGCCAAGCCGCGCCTGCTGCCGCTGGAGACTGGAAATTGTTCCATGGCGCAGTCAGACAACTCGACAGCGGCGCTGGCCCACAACGGCAGCAGTTTTATCGCTGCTTCACAGCCAATGCAGGGCTTGAATGGCCTGTACAGCATCTCGTTCCAGTGGTACGGAGCCATCGGAGCCCTGTCCTGCTTCCTGGTTGGCCTTCTGGTCAGCATCCCGAACATGCTTGACCCGAATGCTAGCCTGCCGGAGGCCAAGTACATCATGCCAGCGCTTCGACGATTCCTGGTGCGTTGAACTCGTGGATGATTCAGCTTTTGGTTAATTTCAAGGGGCAGAATATTCAGTTCTGAATGATTCTAGTGACAGAGGATTCATTTCTGGATGGTTCTAGTGACAGAGGATTCAGTTCTGGATGGTTCTAGTGACAGAGGATTCAGTTCTGGATGATTCTAGTCACAGAGGATTCAGTTCTGGATGGTTCTACTCACAGAGGATTCAGTTCTGAATGATTCTAGTCACAGATGATTCAGTTCTGAATGATTCTAGTCACAGAGGATTCAGTTCTGAATGATTCTAGTCACAGAGGATTCAGTTCTGGATGATTCTAGTCACAGATGATTCAGTTCTGAATGATTCTAGTCACAGAGGATTCAGTTCTGAATGATTCTAGTCACAGAGGATTCAGTTCTGGAACATTTTTATAGGCTTGGTGCTGTTATTTGTCCACCTCATCTCTGCAGTGCCAACCTGAAGTATATGAGCCCGTCCCAATGAGTCAGCGGCACGGCTTCAAGAATCCTAACAATGCCAGAGCAGAAGATGGTCCTTGGCCAAAGATGGCAGATTTCAAACCAGCTGATTATGATGAATAAACGTTTTGTTGACAGATTTTGAGACCATCTCAATTATTGACCAATGACCATGCCTTTTGGATGAATCCTTATCGATAATAAATCACTGCTATGGATAACGAATCGCTGCTTTAGCCGCATTATTTCACTCAAAAAATATATCACTAAAAGGCAACATCGACAATCACTTATGTCAATAATCAAGCAGCACCATCGATTGTCAATCACTATCAGTTTTCTATTATCGAATAGAGACTATTATCAAATATCAATCATTCTAATTGATTACCATCACTAACATCCAACAACATTCACCTGAATCAGTTCTCAATCACGGCCATCGATCTTGACGCTTCCTTGACGCTTTGAATTGCGCTTTCCGCGCACAAACTGAAAAATACGCGCAGAAATATAGACTATTATTGGACTATAACTGAGAATCGTTCTCATCGCGTATTTGATTGGCTCACAAGAAGCTGAGTAGGAAATCATAAGTAGATAAATAGAGACAGCTCAGACAACACGTCATGCCAATTGTCTTTGCCAGTTTTTTGGAGAAGCGAATACAAAAGGAAAGAAGACTGCCGAATGCATGTCATAGACTACATTCTAATAGTCGCGACCTGCTTGTCGTCTGTGGCGATCGGTGTCATCACATCCTGCACTGGCGGCCGCCAGCAGTCCACCAGCGAGTACATGATGGGCAACAGGCAGATGCAACTGCTGCCTGTGGCCATCTCAATTCTGGTTTCATTCTGGTCTGCCATCGCTTTGTTAGGTGAGGCGAACCGGTTCAATGGTGCTAACCTCCATGTGCTAGCTGCATGAGGTCATGTCCTCCTCTGTGAGGTCTCCTCTGTCTCATCTCTCCCCTGTCTCATCTCTCCCCTCTCTCATATCTCCCCTGTCTCATCTCTCCACTGTCATATTTCTCCCCTGTCTCATATCTCCCCCGTCTCATATCTCCCCTATATCATATCTCCCCTGTCTCATCTCTCCCCTGTCTCACATCTCCCCTGTCTCATATCTCCCCCCATCTCATCTCTCCCCTGTCTCATCTCTCCCCTGTCTCATCTCTCCCCCGTCTCATATCTCCCCTGTCTCACATCTCCCCTGTCTCACATCTCCCCTGTCTCACATCTCCCCTGTCTCACATCTCCCCTGTCTCATATCTCCCCTGTCTCACATCTCCCCTGTCTCACATCTCCCCTGTCTCACATCTCCCCTGTCTCATATCTCCCCTGTCTCATCTCTCCCCTGTCTCACATCTCCCCTGTCTCATATCTCCCCCCATCTCATCTCTCCCCTGTCTCATCTCTCCCCTGTCTCATCTCTCCCCCGTCTCATATCTCCCCTGTCTCACATCTCCCCTGTCTCACATCTCCCCTGTCTCACATCTCCCCTGTCTCACATCTCCCCTGTCTCATATCTCCCCTGTCTCACATCTCCCCTGTCTCATCTCTCCCGTCTCAGCTGCCCCTGTCTCATCTCTCCCCCGTCTCATATCTCCCCTGTCTCACATCTCCCCTGTCTCACATCTCCCCTGTCTCACATCTCCCCTGTCTCATCTCTCCCGTCTCAGCTGTCCCTGTCTCACATCTCCCCTGTCTCATATCTCCCCTGTCTCATATCTCCCCTGTGTCATCTCTCCACGTCATATTTCTCCACTGTCTCACATCTCCCCTGTCTCATCTCTCCCTTCTCAGCTGTCCCTGTCTCACATCTCCCCTGTCTCATCTCTCCCCTATCTCATTTCTCCCCGACCCCTGCTCCCCTCCGCAACATTCAGGCTCTCCGGCGGAGATATTCTACTTCGGCAGCTACTTCATTCTGACGTCCATTGGCATATCGCTGGCCTGCTTGGTCTCCGCGTTCGCCTTTGTTCCACTGTTCTATCCGCTGAGGATTCGCAGCGTGTTCGAGGTCAGAGAAGTACAGATTATGTCCCTAGATTGAGATAGAAAGCCGCAAAATCCAAGCCTATGTGAGGGGCAATCCAACCAATTAGATTGTGCGGCGATCGAACCAATTAGATTGTCCGGCAATCCAACCAATTAGATTGTGCGGCGATCGAACCAATTAGATTGTCCGGCAATCCAACCAATTAGATTGTCCGGCAATCCAACCAATTAGATTGTGCGGCGATCGAACCAATTAGATTGTCCGGCAATTCAACCAATTAGATTGTGCGGCAATCCAACCAATTAGATTGTGCGGCAATCCAACCAATTACATAATGCGCCAATCCAACCAATTATATTATGCACCAGTTTAACCAATTAGATTATGCAACAATCCAGCCAATTAGATTATGCGACAATCCAGCCAATTAGATTATGCGACAATCCAGCCAATTAGATTATGCGACAATCCAGCCAATTAGATTTTAGGTCATTTCTAGCAAACCTCTAATTGAATCATTTCAGTACCTGGAGCTGAGGTATCGCACAAGGGTGATGCGATATTGGAGTGCAACCCTCTATGTGATCACCTTTGTGAGTTTTTATTGGCGCTTAAAATTGAAATACACACATAACTATTATAAGCAGTGGCGGCGCAGGGGGGGCGGGGGGGTGGGCTGCCCCCGGGTGACCACCCCTCACCACCCTCAGGGGGTGACCACCCACTTAAAAAAAATTGGTACTTTACCATATTTTTTCTAAAGTGTGGTCACCCCATGGGGCATGGGGGTGGTCACCTGAGACCTTTTTTTGATATTTTGATTTTTTTAATTATTTTTTCTGGGGGTGACCACCCAGCCGGGGGCGTGACCGCCCAACCACCGCCCCCCCAGCTGGAGGTCCTGCGCCGCCACTGATTATAAGTGAAACATACATAAATAAATGTCTGTAAATCTCTGTGAAACAATGAATTTCAGATTCTATACCTGGCGGTGGCTCAATTGGCACCGGCCATCGCATTAGATGCCGGTAATAAAAAATAAAAATGATAATGATATCAAGTTATCGCAAGTTAATAATAAACTGCGTGTCATAAATTTTAAATCAAACAAGAAACTTTGAAAAATAAATTTGCATTTCAACTTCTCTTTCGCAGTCATGAGCATTCCTGTTTGGATCAGTATACTACTCATCGGAGCGATTTCAGTAGTGTACACAGCGATTGTAAGACTAATGAGGTTACACAAGTAGTTTTGCATTGATGCTGAAATCATTTTCATTTAAATTTCAGGGTGGTATCAAAGCAGTGATTTGGACTGACGTCTTTCAGTCGGTATTTATTCTTCTTGGCCTAATAGCCATGATTGCTAAGGTAGTTTTGTACCTGTTGATCCATGTTTGTGTTGACAAGTGGACAGAAAGTATATGCACATATGCTAGTGAGGATCTAGCTTTGTTTTACAGCAGCTAGGTATGTTAGACAGCAGCTAGGTATGTTTTACAGCAGCTAGGTATGTTAGATAGCAGCTAGGTATGTTAGACAGCTGCTAGGTATGTTAGACAGCAGCTAGGTATGTTAGACAGCAGCTAGGTATGTTAGACAGCAGCTAGGTATGTTAGACAGCTGCTAGGTATGTTAGACAGAAGTTAGACATGTTAGATAGCAGCTAGGCATGTTAGACAGCAGCTAGGTATGTTAGACAGCAGCTAGGCATGTTAGACAGAAGCTAGACATGTTAGACAGCAGCTAGACATGTTAGACAGCAGCTAGGTATGTTACACAGAAGCTAGGTATGTTAGACAGCAGATAGGTATGTTAGACAGCAGCTAGGTATGTTAGATAGCAGCTAGGTATGTTAGACAGCTGCTAGGTATGTTAGACAGCAGCTAGGTATGTTAGACAGCAGCTAGGTATGTTAGACAGCAGCTAGGTATGTTAGACAGCTGCTAGGTATGTTAGATAGCAGCTAGGTATGTTAGACAGCAGCTAGACATGTTAGACAGCTGCTAGACATGTTAGACAGCTGCTAGGTATGTTAGACAGCTGCTAGGTATGTTAGACAGCTGCTAGGCATGTTAGACAGCAGCTACACAGCTGCTAGGTATGTTTTACAGCAGCTAGGTATGTTAGACAGCAGCTAGGCATGTTAGACAGCAGCTAGGTATGTTAGACAGCAGCTAGGTATGTTAGACAGCAGCTAGACATGTTAGACAAAAGCTAGACATGTTAGACAGCAGCTAGACATGTCAGACAGCAGCTAGATATGTTAGACAGCTTGTGATATGCTAAACGGGAACCTCATATGTTAGGCAGATGAGTTTTAACGGCTCACTTGAAACCCTCTGAGCAGGCTACAATCGACTCCGGCGGACCAGCAAACGTCATCGAGACCAACTTGGCCTGGGGCAGGTTTAACACCTTCAACTGGAGCCCGGATCCGCGAGTCCGACTCACCGTCTGGAGCAGCAGCATCGGCATCATGTTCACCTGGATTCCGTGCTACGGGCCTAATCAGGCTGCGTTTCAGCGATTTGCCTCTTTGCCGACGTTGGCTAAGGCAAAGTGGTGAGCGGATCTGGTTTAAAGCCATTCACAGTAGAAAGAACGCATCATTTTTCCACTGGGAAAAACCGCGGGGGTATTTCAAATGCCCACTGCCTACTTTACGATAGCTCCCAAACCCAATGTCCACTTGTGAAAGTCCACAATGTGTAACAAAATTTTCCACCCATCACGATGAACCAACTTTCAAAGCCGTCCGACGTCAGCACCGTCGAGATATTCAGCGATTGTTGTCGAAGACGCTGGTAACAAGGACAGCTAACAATGCGCTCTGTATAAAACTCAATGACGAATCAGTATTAATATTGGTTCAAATATATAATAAGTAAATTTGTAACCGATTAAATCATAATATACAATAATAGCCGACTTGGCTACATGACGAACTTTTGAGAACAGAAGTATGCCTATATTCGTAGGTTTTGCCACCAGACCCTCGACGATGCGGATGATTTGTGATTCTGTAAGTTGTTTCATCGGATAGAGCCCATGTTCTGGATTTTCATGGCGATAGGTTGAATATTTTAGCCCGTGTTCTGGATTTTCATGGCGATTGGTTGAATATTTTAGCCCGTGTTCTGGATTTTCCTGGCGATTGGTTGAATATTTTAGCCCGTGTTCTGGATTTTCCTGGCGATTGGTTGAATATTTTAGGCCGTGTTCTGGATTTTCCTGGCGATTGGTTGAATATTTTAGCCCGTGTTCTGGATTCTCCTGGCGATTGGTTGAATATTTTAGCCCGTGTTCTGGATTCTCCTGGCGATTGGTTGAATATTTTAGCCCGTGTTCTGGATTTTCCTGGCGATTGGTTGAATATTTTAGGCCGTGTTCTAGATTCTCCTGGCGATTGGTTGAATATTTTAGCCCGTGTTCTGGATTTTCATGGCGATTGGTTGAATATTTTAGCCCGTGTTCTGGATTTTCATGGCGATTGGTTGAATATTTTAGCCCGTGTTCTGGATTCTCCTGGCGATTGGTTGAATAATTTAGCCTGTGTTCTGGATTTTCATGGCGATTGGTTGAATATTTTAGCCCGTGTTCTGGATTCTCCTGGCGATTGGTTGAATATTTTAGCCCGTGTTCTGGATTTTCATGGCGATTGGTTGAATATTTTAGCCTGTGTTCTGGATTTTCCTGGCGATTGGTTGAATATTTTAGCCCGTGTTCTGGATTTTCATGGCGATTGGTTGAATATTTTAGCCCGTGTTCTGGATTCTCCTGGCGATTGGTTGAATATTTTAGCCCGTGTTCTGGATTTTCAGGCGATTGGTTGAATATTTTAGGCCGTGTTCTGGATTTTCCTGGCGATTGGTTGAATATTTTAGCCCGTGTTCTGGATTTTCCTGGCGATTGGTTGAATATTTTAGCCCGTGTTCTGGATTTTCCTGGCGATTGGTTGAATATTTTAGCCCGTGTTCTGGATTTTCCTGCCGATTGGTTGAATATTTTAGGCCGTGTTCTGGATTCTCCTGGCGATTGGTTGAATAATTTAGCCTGTGTTCTGGATTTTCATGGCGATTGGTTGAATATTTTAGCCTGTGTTCTGGATTTTCCTGGCGATTGGTTGAATATTTTAGCCTGTGTTCTGGATTTTCATGGCGATTGGTTGAATATTTTAGCCCGTGTTCTGGATTCTCCTGGCGATTGGTTGAATATTTTAGCCCGTGTTCTGGATTTTCAGGCGATTGGTTGAATATTTTAGGCCGTGTTCTGGATTTTCCTGGCGATTGGTTGAATATTTTAGCCCGTGTTCTGGATTTTCCTGGCGATTGGTTGAATATTTTAGCCCGTGTTCTGGATTTTCCTGGCGATTGGTTGAATATTTTAGCCCGTGTTCTGGATTTTCCTGGCGATTGGTTGAATATTTTAGCCCGTGTTCTGGATTTTCATGGCGATTGGTTGAATATTTTAGCCCGTGTTCTGGATTCTCCTGGCGATTGGTTGAATATTTTAGCCCGTGTTCTGGATTTTCCTGGCGATTGGTTGAATATTTTAGCCCGTGTTCTGGATTTTCCTGGCGATTGGTTGAATATTTTAGCCCGTGTTCTGGATTTTCCTGGCGATTGGTTGAATATTTTAGGCCGTGTTCTGGATTTTCCTGGCGATTGTTTGAATATTTTAGCCCGTGTTCTGGATTTTCCTGGCGATTGGTTGAATATTTTAGCCCGTGTTCTGGATTTTCCTGGCGATTGGTTGAATATTTTAGCCCGTGTTCTGGATTTTCATGGCGATTGGTTGAATATTTTAGCCCGTGTTCTGGATTCTCCTGGCGATTGGTTGAATATTTTAGCCCGTGTTCTGGATTTTCCTGGCGATTGGTTGAATATTTTAGCCCGTGTTCTGGATTTTCCTGGCGATTGGTTGAATATTTTAGCCCGTGTTCTGGATTTTCCTGGCGATTGGTTGAATATTTTAGGCCGTGTTCTGGATTTTCCTGGCGATTGGTTGAATATTTTAGCCCGTGTTCTGGATTCTCCTGGCGATTGGTTGAATATTTTAGCATGATGGGTGAGTTAGTAAGAGTCAGGTATGTTTAGAGCGAAGTTATCTGATAGGATGAGACTATTGAGTCAAGTAACGCGAGGCAGTCACGGTACGTTGAATACGTTATGATAGGTCGATCCTGTTGAATCTGCTGGGCATCTACCTGTTGTTCAGCCTTCTCTCCATTACTGGCTACGCTCTGTTCGCATTCTACACTCGGCGCGGCTGCGATCCATTGTCCGATGGCGCGATTCGATCGCTCAACCAGGTAAGCTGGCATGATGCCCCGGGCACGGGCACGCCTACTAATACTTGTCGTGTCGTGCTATTGGTCACCCCTAAAAGGGCCGTTTTAGTGAAAAAATAAACTGCTGTCTTTTCTATTATACGCTACTGTGAGTAGGCTGATGTGCACGCGCTATTCTTGCGCCTAATTGGCTGGGCTGCTCGTTGCTTTTAATATCGATCGTAGGGTTTTTAAAGGTTTCACAAAAGATAAAAAAAGGCTAATGTGGTCTCTCTCCTCGGAATCGAGCGTTAGACCGCTCTGCCACTCACCCCCATCAGCTTTGATTTTTATTCTCCCTTTAATTTTTCTATTTTACTTAGATTTCGCATGTTCTTTCCTTGTAACTCTTCTTTTTTAGATATTTTAAAGTAAACGTGTTTGTCGTTTTGGTGTGAGCAGTAAATAATATTAACGATGATGACTACATTTTAGCTGCTACCGCACTACATCAAGCACGACTTGAACATCCCATCTCTGCCGGGCATCATCATGGCCTGCATTCTCTGCGGAGCTCTGAGGTTGGTCAGGACGAATTCTAATTGGATGTTTCTCTCAGAACTGTCAAAATGTGTTCGTAATTTGTGTGCAGCTAAAAACTCTGTATAAGCTCACTGAGCTTATTAGCCCTTGGATAAAGCATACAAAAATAAGAAAGATGTTGAATCAGCTTCAGCAAAAGTTCCCGTTTGCCATCGACGTCACGGCCTCGGTGGCAGAGCGGTTAACGCGTTCGCCTCTCGCGCCAAGGTCACTAAGTTCGATTCCGCGGCCAGGCCACATTCATTTGTGGCGCAGCCTCGGAGAGAAGGCTTGGGGGCTTGTCATGCAATTTACTTGAGGGCCAACCTCCAAGGCAGAGTAAAAGTGTGCACTGCCTGACGACGAGAAAATGAGGGCAGATGTAAACACCTGTGTGAGCGTGTGCCTGCGTACGGTATCTGTGTGCGTGTGTGCTCAGGAGTCAGCGAAATGGCCAGAACTGCCTCCTCACTGGCTGTGGGTGTAGTGTCACTGCTAGATGTCATTGCTCGTAGCCCTCCTGCAATTATTATTATCATTTATAACTTTAGTTGCCATCGACGTCAATGGTACGTCGGAAAGTCTGCTGACGTCGGGACGTCGGCTTGCTGTACGAGATTAGTATCCTTAAGAAAAATATACAAAATTCATTCATGCTTCTGTTCAACCAGCTGTAAAATGGATTCTATGGATATGGATATGGATGGAATGGATAGAAAGATAATAGAAATGGATAGCATTTTGGGTGGCAGTATTTAAGATTAAAAACGTGCGTAGGCGTGTCTTTAACCGCGTAGGCGCCATCATTGCATCGTGCTAAAGAACAATTTTATTTAAAAACAACGCAAAGCCAAAATAGAGTGAACCGTCGCAAGCAAACTGCAAAAACACGTTTGCTGGAGGGTAATGCTGCTGGCATCTGTTTCTTAATAACAACGGGGAAGTGGCAGAGCGGTCTAAACTCATTTGCCTCTCGCACCAAGGTCTCTGCTCGCTTCCGCCGCGAGGCTAGGCTACATAAATACATGTTCACCTGCATGGAGGCTTGTCGTAAGATTTCTTGCCCCAAGGCACAGTGATAGTGTGCACTGCCCACTATATTTGTGTAGCCTCCTTTGTAAGTATCGGCCTGCGCATCAGCCTGCGTTCAGTGCACGTATCTGTGTGAGTCTATCAGCAGGAGTCAGCGGAGTGTGCGGAATTGCCTCCTCGCTGGCTTCGGGTCTAGTGTCACCAAATGATGTGCCAATGCTCACAGCCATCCATAAATTACAAAAATAAAAGTAATACAAAGTAAAATTTATCATTGAAAATTTTCCACTGAAACTTTTTTAAATCCGAATCAATGATCCATGACTTTACAAGGTTCAAATCGGTTGAGTGCTTGAGAAGTATTCGTTTTGTAGCATACACGGGACACAGCAGCATAGTTCTTAGCAGGATGATTTTGCAAAATACCCTTTGGCCCTTCGGCAATACGCTTCACAATTTCAGTGTGAAAGTGCAAACTAAACCTACCCATCTCAGGCAGGTGACTTGTCGCTTTACATGAATGTCGCTCACAGCCTAACTGTTTTTTTATAATACTAAATTGCAGCACAACGAGCACTGTACTCAACTCGCAGGCGGCTGTCACATTGGTGGACTTTGTTCAACCACATTGGAACCTGTCTGATGCCAAGGCGACCATTGTGACAAAGTGGTTGGGTGAGAGACTCGAACTCGAGCAGTTCCTAACTTTTCCTTCATTGAGTGCTCCATCAAGATCCCAGTGTTCTGATAAATCTCCCAAGTATTCCAGCACGGCATAAGTGCTCAAGCGAAGCCTGAGTGTTCCAGCAAAGCCTGAGTGTTCCAGCAAAGCCTGAGTGTTCCAGCAAAGCCCTGAGTGTTCCAGCAAAGCCCTAAGTGATCTAGCTAAGCCCTGAGTGATCTAGCTAAACCCTAAGTGATCTAGCTAAGCCCTAAGTGATCTATCTAAGCCCTAAGTGATCTATCTAAGCCCTAAGTGATCTATCTAAGCCCTAAGTGATCTAGCTAAGCCCTGAGTGATCTAGCAAAGCCCTGAGTGATCTAGCTAAGCCCTGAGTGATCTAGCTAAACCCTGAGTGATCTAGCTAAGCCCTGAGTGATCTATCTAAGCCCTAAGTGATCTAGCTAAGCCCTAAGTGATCTAGCTAAGCCCTGAGTGATCTAGCTAAGCCCTAAGTGATCTAGCTAAGCCCTGAGTGATCTAGCTAAACCCTGAGTGATCTAGCTAAGCCCTAAGTGATCTAGCTAAGCCCTAAGTGATCTAGCTAAGCCCTAAGTGATCTAGCTAAGCCGTAAGTGATCTAGCTAAGCCTTGAGTGATCTAGCAAAGCCGTAAGTGATCTAGCTAAGCCCTGAGTGATCTAGCAAAGCCCTGAGTGATCTAGCTAAGCCCTGAGGGATCTAGCTAAGCCCTAAGTGGTCTAGCTAAGCCCTGAGTGATCTAGCTAAGCCCTAAGTGATCTAGCTAAGCCCTGAGTGACATAGCTAAGCCCTGAGTGATCTAGCTAAGCCATAAGTGATCTAGCTAAGCCCTAAGTGATCTAGCTAAGCCCTAAGTGATCTAGCTAAGCCCTGAGTGATCTAGCTAAGCCATAAGTGATCTAGCTAAGCCCTGAGTGATCAAACAAAGCCCTGAGGTTAACAGCAATACCTTGATTGTTTCTTGAATCCCTAAAACAGTCGTCTTCTACGGCCTTCTGGGCTCCCTTCTGGCCCTGGCCTCGACAAGCATCGCCGGAATTCCGCTGACGCAGATCTCTGGCTCATTCGTCAGCGCGACAGCTGGAGCAACTCTTGGCGTCTTCCTGCTGGCCTCCTGCGTGCCAAAGAGCACCTGGAAGGGCGCGCTCATCGGCTCCCTCGCCTCCATGGCCCTCATCGCCTGGCTGTGCCTTGGATCATTCTCATTGCAAGCCGGTCCACCAGCAACGCTGCCGCTGGCCACCGCAAACTGCAGCAGCATCAGCAGCAGCAACAACAGCAGCAGCAGCGGTGCTCGAACTATGGCGAATTCGACCACTATCAATGCGAAGACTACGATGATGACAAGAGCGAATGGATTAACCTACTTGTACAGTGTGTCATTTCAGTGGTACGGATTGATTGGCTCGCTATCATGCTTTCTAGTCGGCTTGTTGGTCAGTGCGCCCAACCTGCTTGACCCGACAGCCCAGCTGCCCGACGAAAAATTCATCATGCCGGCGCTGCGCGGAATTCTGGCAAGTGATTTCTTTTTATACCGATGCTCCTAGGAGTACTCCTTGTGGTCCTTGCACAAGACCTGATGCAGCATGCTGAAAAGATCTGAAAATATTAATATCTAAGTGGGAAAATGTCTTTATCCTGAAGCGAAGATATTAGCCCTTTAAAGCCTATGCAAGAGCTCGAAAATTGCAACTTTTCAGTGTGGATACCGAACAGGACAAGAAGTTTACGATGCTCTTCCAATGGCCCCAATCATTAACGAAGATGAGAAGAATTTCGAGAATGAAGAATGAGCGACACATGGCAATCTTTAAGCACCTAGCTGATTTATTCACAAAAATCGAACACTCATATTTCATTTCCAAACAGACTACTATTGCTTTACTTTTTAATCGGAAAAATGCAAAATAAATTTTTTTTCTTCGTCTAAATGCATTACAATGTATTGTAATTTAGAGCTATAGGCAAAATGAATATAATGAATACATTTACGATATGTTCATTGTATGCGATGCAGTGATTATTAAACTTTGTGTACCCAGGGACTACTAAATACTCCAGAGTAATTTACCCCACTCGGATTAAAAGTTCTAGTGGCCTCTAGCGTGCCGCTTGACCCTTAGCGGCATCATAAACGCAACTTAAATGACATTGATTTGGCATTTTTCTGTTGATTTACTACTCTATTGGGTAAAAAAGTATGGCATTGAAGATAGAAATGATATGTCGGGTGGCTGTCGGAATTGCAGCGTTTGTCAACTAGTCGCATAAACTGTCGATTGAAAAACGGGTAGAAATGTAGACCTAGAGTGTTTTAAAATGTTTATAATTATTTTTTTGATTTTCTTTTATTTGTATTACAAAACTGTAGTGCTTTATGTTCCATTGTTAATGATTATATTTATAAAATTATATCAAATAAATCTGTACGTTGTTTACGCCCACGAACTCTTGAATTGCAATCACACAGACGGACGTAGCTTGAGGAAGGGTCTGTACATGCTTTCACTTGTGCCTTGTACTATGTGCTTTATTATTGTGGGGTTGAGCAGAAATTCTCTATGTTGCTTAGTTAATTATAGTCCGTGTGGCAATTTCCTTTTCCATCCGCAGGCAATGGAAATAAAAATGCATATGTGCTTTTACTTCTGCATTTTTCCCGTTCCGATGCAAACATCGGGACCGGGTGTTCTGCACCGCAATAGATTTAGATTTAGATTTAGCATAGTTTTTTTTCTTGATCTTTGTGATTTAGCTGACTGAATACTACATATCATAGCACCGCACAACAGCACGAAACTGGGGGAAAGTAATTTTCTTTTTATACTCACACAAATATAGTATTCGTTTCATCCAAAAAGTAAATACGTACAGCGGCAGAGCCCAGGCTTGGGGCTGACCCGCGGGGGTAACCCCACCACTACTGAAAAAAAAATATGGTCGATGAAGTTCGACACAATAAATCCAAAAAATCTTACTTTCTCTAATAGAAATGTAAATAAGCTCATAAGAAAGCGCGAAAATTCTTAACTTTGCATACTGACAAAAATCAATAAATTAAGAAAAATTCACGACACAGTAGCGACAAAACCTTGTTATAATGAAACTTCCGCATGTGAGCTCTTCTTCAAAAATTTTCTAAGATTTGTGAATTTCTACCTAACTAAGAAATTAAAGAGTCACGGTACGATTATGAGATAAAATTTATAACACCGACCATAGGACTTACAATTTATTTAGGACTATGATGCAGGAACGCCTCATATGTCTGCAACAACGATACAGGTGTAAATAAACAACAATAGGCCTATTAAGCAGAAGTAGACGTGAACTGTAGGCCTACCTCAGGCTCAGCCCCACTGCTTTTAACACAGAACAGAAATAGCTAACAAAGCGTGATTACAGCGCATTACATTGCCTACTAGCTGTATTATATACATATATATATATTTATACAACCATCGTGCTTGGACAAGTTACAATGGAGACAAAGAAATCCAACGAGGACGTCTTGGCCAAGTTAGAGACTTCAAAAGTTAAAAAGATCTATAAAATTATCGTTATTGGTGACTCAAATGTTGGTAAAACGTGCTTGACTTACAGGTTTTGTGAAGGAAAGTTTCCAACTCGAACAGAAGCTACTATTGGTGTTGATTTTCGTGAGAAAACACTTAATATTGGTTCCCAAGAAATCAAGGTAAGAAAATGCTCATAGATAGCTCAATATTTTAAATACTAATTACATTTTATATTTTACATGATTGTCAGGAGATATGACATTTTATAAATATAATGGGCCCTCTGAAAATTTTTTATGATATAGTTGCTACAATGTTGCATTCTGAATTGCAATAGGGTGGGCCTATTATTTTGACTTTAGAATTCAGTGTATCACAGATAGCTTAAATTTGTGATTCTTATCTCAGTTGCTTGTAGTCTTGTAGATGTATGCTACATTAGTCCATATAAACTGGTTGAAAAAAATTATAATGGATATGTGTGGAAGAATTATTTAGCTATGAAAAGAAGCCAATTATCAATTGCATTAACAGATTACAAGTTTTTCATGCTAACAGCAGATTAGATATCTTGCTACATCACATGTATCTAACAAATATCTTTATGGCAGTTCTCTTTTATATGACACAATATTATCCACTGTAATGAGTACTTAGAGTGATAGGTGAACTTTAAAGTTAAAATTTTATTAACATTTCTTAGGCCTAGTGTCAATTTTTTCTCTTAGGTACTATAAATTAGAAATATATACAAAAACATCTCAAAACAACAACCTACAACATTGCTTCAGTTGCTGTTGGTGGGGCAACTATACAGATTTATAATGGTTATTATGAAAGTGCTAGGGTAATGTATCATCAACCAAACAAGAATGTGTATTTTTTTAACTTCAAACCTAAGCTACAGATTTTCTATTTAAGATATGATGATAAATCAAAAGCCAAGTTATAGAAAACAGTTACATCTTTCTAAAAAGTATCAGCTTTTGCTATTTTATCAAATAGAAAAAAGTTATTCCTGCTTTTTATCTAAAACTGGACAATGATTTTCATGTATCTTCAAACCTAACAGAGAATTTTATGTTTGGTTTTACAATTTGAGTGAGTGGTTTAATCTTATTTTAAGGAGTGAACTATCATGAATTATGTAATTTGAAAGCATTTTTCATGCTCTATAAATAACTACATTTATGGTTATTTAATTGGCAAGCAACCACATACAATCTTCATCTAAAGTACATACTGAAAAAATGTTGTTTAAAAGTATGCTTTTGCAATAAAAATTTATACTGAAACATCAATATCTTTCTTTCCTCTTAATGCTTCATTGCACATCATGGCTCAGCTTGTAGATCATATCTTCAACTTTCAAATTAGTTGTTCTGTGAAACACAATTAGCTTGTTTCTGTCTTGCACAAGACCAAGGAAGAAGTCAGAATTCCTGTTCGGTTTTGAAGATACACTGTTTGGTTAATGATACATTACCCTATATTATCAACTAGGCCTCTAAAATTTGTCTAAACATTATAGCTATTCTGTAATATTATCATATTATGCCTAAATATATTGCATTGAGTCTTACTCAACTAAAAAACCAGTTAGGTGATACCCATTTTGATTTCAGGTCAATTTGGCTGAAAAAATAAACTAATCTCCTCAATTTGATTTTGAGTATGGGTTTTTATGACCCACAACAAAAATGTTATAAGTTATTCAGTTATGCAAAGTTACAAGCACTGGTAAATGTTTCTATTAATGAATTTTATATAAAATCTTAGCAAATTAGTTTTTGCAGCTGAGACTAATGTAAGTCTAAGCCAACAGAATCACAAAAGCATATGTATATAATCTTTAGGTAACAAGTTGTTACTTATGTGACATCAAAAACTGGTATGGGGATACACTTGGTGTGGTATGTGCTAGGTACCTGTTAAGTCAGAAAGTCCAACCCCAAAGCCTAATGGTACCTGGACAATTCGTCATCTTACAACTTCGTCATCCAGATGATGATCTGTCCAATATCTCAGAGGGTGGATGACGAAGAGACTTAGACTTGTGGACACTTCATCATCTATAAAACAAAAGTTTTCAAAGTTAGAACAGAACCACCCTCCCCACCCCTCCTCACATTGTGTTGGCACCTATCTTTCAACTCTTATAAAGAAAGCAGTTTTGTCAACCTTTTGACAATTTAGTGTGAAGTGTGTTCAAAACTCTGCCCCACCACCATACATGCGCAACCTCCCAAATCTTAGCCGGCTGTGTGATTTAGTTTTTGTTCTATTTACAACTTAGTTTGCTCTCATTTGCTCTCTTTTTCTCTCCCCTTTTTCCTTTTCTTCACGCCTCCTTTTTTCCCTTGGTCCCCCCTTTGATTTTTTTTTGCTTGGTCAATTGGTTTTTGCGACTTACCTTGCTTGGCCCTCGTTTCACCCGGCCGGTTCGGCCGGATGTTGAGCATGTAATCAGTGTACTAGTCTGCCAGTGCCAAAATGTAGCTTTAATAAATGTATTAAACCTGGATGGCAGTTAACAATAATGCAGCTGTTGATGCTAGGTATACAAGCATGTTTTGCGTTTTTTTTTATAAAAGGACCAAATTTGGTATAGAGTTAGTCTAGCTTTAAAACAAATTGGGCCATTGTCCAACTGCTCTGAGACAGATGTGGGAGTCAAGGTTCAGTGATGGACTTGTCAAATCAGTAATGAATGTTTTAAAATTCAAAACACTCAGTACTGAAGGTTTTTGTTTTATGACAGCCAATATCTAAAATGACTTTACTTCAACCTAAACACAATTCTGTAAAAGCTGGTGCTTATTGTGCTTTTATCTAAAAGTGCACAATTTTTCTATTACTTGTCACAGTACAATGGAAAACAAAAGTGTGGTGAAGCAAATGAATTGCAATAAGTTAAGAACATTATACGCATAGAGGTTGTTGAATACTTTAAATTTTAGTCCATTCAAATTACTTTACCAGTGTGCAGTCTTCCACATGCAATAAGCCATCAAACTACACATGGTGCAATGCTCATGAAAATCAGAAGTGTTTATAAAATAACAGTATGTGTAATATAGCACATTTAATACTTTTTCTTAGATTGCTTGCAACTCAATGCTGATCAGAATGTAACTGTATTGGACTTGTCTAGTACTGGGCATTTTACTGTCACCAAAATGGTTGTTGCCAGAGTGACCTGTTGCCAAAGGGCTTGTCACCAAAATGGACAGTGATATTAATAGATCACAAATTTATAGCTAGCTGTTGCACAGAGGCATATAAATCTTGAAACCATGGCTTTTCAATCCAATTATTTTTTATTTCAATTTTCATTTGCGATACAAGTATTTTTTGTATGTCATGTTAAATTTGAAACTCAATTGTATCAGTTCTAAGGCCATGGGGCAGTCTATTTTTACTGTGTAAATGACATAGCCAGCGTGCTTCACACACTGATCACAAGGCATTTGAAAACCAAACTCGGCAATACTCATTTAGCCAACTGCTTTTGAAATAGTTTATTTCTGATTTGGTCTCATCGGGATGACTATGAAACAAAAGCAATGTTGAGCAGAAACGTTCATATTTATGCTTGCTATAATTTCATTTATTTGTTGATTGTACCATGACTACGTGGCTATCGGGCGGGCTGATATTCGATTATTGCCATAGACAATGTCATTTTGGCCCGAAAAGTTGGGCCGATAATGGATTATTTTTGTGTATTTTAACGTATAGCCACATACTATAAGCCTACTACTTTCCACTACTGCTTTAATAACTAATCCACATAAGAAACTGTTCACGCAGGTTTCATTGAAACTTCACGTGCTAATAGCGTGGACAGGGCAAATTTTTTCCTTCTGCCCAGGCAGAGACAACTCTGAGTAATTATCTTCGCGGGAATTTTTCTGTCAGCTGTTCCTAGGGGGTTAGTGAGCGTCCTTGACTTAGAGCACGGAGGAGGAGGACGGCTGTATAACTGGCTAATATGAGACAGTGCAAACTAGCTCGTAACTGGAACTGGAATCCTGCTGCGGCGCCGATCTCGCTACAATGTCCAACTCTGCTGTGCTTATGTCTGTGAATAGATTTGAACCCGTTTTTGAGCTTCTATTTTTATTATATTAGGGTGTTCAGTCACAAGTTTAGAATGAGTGTAGATTTATGCGTGTTTAAATCTACTTTAGTCTGCCTTTTAAGCAGTAAAATGCACTTTAATTATTACGAATTTGATCGGATCTGCTTTGTAACCTTAAATATTGGAATTTCAAAATTAGTCGCCACTTTTATGACAAATCTTTTCATCAATCAGTAGGTTCGTAAGAAAATTTTAGCGAAAGCGGATTTGCGAAAGCGGATTTGCTAAAGCGGATTAGTGAAAGCGGATTTGCGAAAGCGGATATGCGAAAGCGGATTAGCGAAAGCGGATTAGCGAAAGCGGATTAGCGAAAAGCGAATTATTAACGCTAATAATTCAGCGGATTAGCGAAAGCGGATTAGCGAAAGCGGATTAGCGAAAGCGGATTAGCCAAAGCGGATTAGCGAAAGCGGATTAGCGAAAGCGGATTAGCGAAAGCGGATTAGCGAAAGCGGATTAGCGAAAGCGGATTAGCGAAAGCGGATTAGCGAAAGCGGATTAGCGAAAGCGGATTAGCCAAAGCGGATTAGCGAAAGCGGATTAGCGAAAGCGGATTAGCGAAAGCGGATTAGCGAAAGCGGATTAGCGAAAGCGGATTAGCGAAAGCGGATTAGCGAAAGCGGATTGATGAGCGAGCTAATATTGGCTTCAAACCAACCTCCTATAGCTGCAACTGTGGGACACGGCTGGCCAGGAGCGCTTCCGCCAGTCGATGCTGCCCCACTATTACCGCAATGTACACGCCGTAGTCTTTGTCTATGACGTCACTAAGCCGTCTTCGTTTAACAGCCTGCCCGGATGGCTGCGCGAATGCGATCAGCACTATCTGCCGCCTGAGGTGCCCCGGCTGCTGATTGGCAACAAGTGTGACGAGCAGGCGAGAGTTAGCACTCAGGTTGGTCCTGACCCAAACTGACCCAAACTGCATAGGAATTTACTTATGTTTCACGGACCCTTCTAGATTTGTATACCAACAGATGCTGGTACCCTCTTAAATTCGTAGCCTTCTAGATTTCTACCCCAACAGATGCTGGTACCCTCTTAAACTCGTAGCTACAAAGTTTTATAGCTGGGTGAACAGAGGCGAAAGAGTCGAACTCTAGACCTCTCGGTCAATCTGAAGCTCTAACCGCTGTGCGGAGAGACTCTCTGTTTTACCGTTTGTACTATCCTGCATTCTCCCTTGTGTAGTATTTGTGTCCTATCCTGCATTCTGCATTCTGCATCCTGCATTCTCTCTTGTGTAATCTTTGTTTCCTATCCTACATTCTCCCTTATGTAGTCTTTGTCCTATCCTACATTCTCCTATGAGTAGTGTTTGTCCTATCCTACATTCTCCCTTATGTAATCTTTGTGTCCTATCCTACATTCTCCCGTATGTAGTCTTTGTCCTATCCTACATTTTCCTATGAGTACGTATTTGTCCTTTCCTACATTCTTCCTTATGTAGTCTTTGTCCTATCCTACATTCTCCTATGAGTACGTGTTTGTCCTATCCTACATTCTTCCTTATGTAGTCTTTGTCCTATCCTACATTCTCCTATGAGTACGTGTTTGTCCTATCCTACCTCCTTTTTTCTAGTATTTGTCACATTCTAAATTTTTCTTAATGTAGTCTTTGTCCCAGCCATATTTTCTTTATCTAGTCTTTGTCTCATCCTGCATTCCCTCCAATTCCCCGATGCACCCGAATTTTACCCGCAGGCGGCGCAGAGGTTCGCAGACGAGCACAGCATGCCAGTGTTTGAAACCAGCGCCAAGGACGACTCCCGCTCCGATCACGTTGATTCGATATTTCTGACGCTGGCCCACAAGCTGGTGACTAGTCGGCCATTGATGACCCGATCCTACACTGCAGACCTGGCCAACGAAGATGGCAGTGTTAGCTTGCACCGGCAGCAGCGCGGACGCCGGCGAAGATTGGCCTCAGCTTCCGTCAACGGCAGCAGCGGCGGCGGCGGCGGCGGTTTCAGAGCCGCTTCAAACTCTGCTGCGTCATCAGACGAAGATGACTCCTGTCTGTGCTAGAAATTTTCTATTTTTGAACAATTATTAAATGTCCTACTTATCAGTAGTGTAAATGGGAAGGAAACTTTTTTTTTGTTTTCCTCTAGTTGTACCTATCGGATATATACAGCTAGCTTCACTGAAATTCAAAGCCCTAGTTTTGCTAATTTCGTCCGGTTAAATATTTTTTACTGCAAAGTTCAAAGTAAAAAATTACTTACTAATATATTTTAAACAAGTCACAATCTATGACTAGCAATGATGTGTATTTTGATGTTGTCACTTTTTTGTTTGTCATTAATTGTGTCCGCCATTTTGTCAATCTTAATTTCTCGGTGAAAGTCGCTTTTTCGTTATAACTTTGGTACTTTCCGACAAGTATTTAAATTTGTGCTCTAGTATTTCTCAATCAAGTATTGATTGAGAAAAAGCTTCCTTGTTGACAAATTGTGCCTACCTACTTATAGTAGGCATGCTGCGTTTTTTGCAGTCGACACGTAGAAAATTTAAATATGGCGCATTTATCTCACCGCGGTGCCAGCAAATATCGATTAGACGCTCCTTATTTAGTATTTTTATTATTATAGACTAAATGTGAAGCAACTGCTTGATGTATAGATTTTCACTTAGTTAATGGTTGGTAATATGTATTATAGTTTGTGACTTCCTTGCAATAAATGTTACTCGTAACTCTGAGAGAGTACTATTTTTTATTATCTAAGTTTTTCGATTAGTGAAACACTACTGTTTCACTGAATTTTGAGATTGAAAGATTGAAAAAATGTTTGCTACAATTGAACGATTTGTATACTTTCCTATTTTTAATGCAACAAGACAGAAGTCCACTTTCTTTTGTCCGACATTTTCTTCTATTGCCTTTTTTTCTAAAAGGAACTCGTATTTTGTTTTTTTTGCATTCATTTAATAAAATATTATTCTGGGATTAACCCTATAAAAAGTTATCCAGACAAGAACCGTTGTTGAAGTCGTATGAGCATTCTATAGTCACTGACACATAGACATCTCTCTTTTATCTAGAGACGCAAATTGTTCTCTGCTCTCTGACAACTCAAGCGCTTTCCTGACAACACAAATGCTTCCCTGACGACACACACGCTTCTCTTACAATTCAAACGCTTCTCCAATGGCTTAAACGCTTCCCTGACAACTCAAACGCTTCCCTGACAACTCAAACGCTTCCCTGACAACTCAAACGCTTCCCTGACAACTCAAACGCTTCCCTGACGACACAAACGCTTCCCTGACGACACAAACGCTTCCCTGACGACACAAACGCTTCCCTGACAACTCAAACGCTTCTCCAGCGGCTCAAACGCTTATCAGACAACTCAAGCGCTTCTCCGAAAACTCTAACTCTTCTCCGACAACACAAACGCTTCTCAGAAAACTCAATCGCTTCTCAGACAACTCAAACGCTTCTCAGACAACTCAATCGCTTCTCAGACAACTCAAACGCTTCTCAGACAACTCAATCGCTTCTCAGACAACTCAATCGCTTCTCAGACAACTCAAGCGCTTCTCATACAACTCAAACGCTTCTCAGACAACTCAGAGGTTTGTCAGACAACTCAATCGCTTATAAGAAATACTAAAGAACTCGCTTTAGACCAGGTATACATTACAAGCACTGCATGGTGTCCTTTTTAGTCTGTTTGTTTCGCATTACTTTTTAATATCCCTAAAACCGCTTAAACTGTGACTAAAAACTTAAACGAATTTGGAATTCAGTATACTTCGGCACTTAATTTATTTCTAGGTAGTGGAATAGAAGTTTATTTTATAATTTTAGAAATAAACAAAAAACTTTTACACATCCAGAACTTATTTTCGCTGACTTCCATTGGCTTCAGTTTTCAGACTTTTTCCTTGCATTGAATAAACAAGATTGTCTAGAGCAACGATTAGCATGGAAGAGCATCAGCTTCGAGATCCCGTCCAGCTGGCCTTCGTCAAGGAGCTCCTGGTTAGTCGCCTGTTTGTCCCAGATAACAGCGCTGCTACACTGGGATCCGGTTCTTCGGATCATTGGTTTGACGCCGAACGCTGCTCTGTACTTCTACTTCACGGAGGACATCGGCAGCCGGTGCTGCAGCTTCAGCAGCAGCCAGCGGCTTCGTCCTCGATGCTGCTGCCAGGCGCTGGTGCAGCTTTGTCAAATTCTAGCAATAGTCGCGGCCTATCTAAGCTGGACTCATCGGCCATGTCAATGTCCGATGTTGAAGAGGACGAAGGCGAAGGTCCTCTTAAATTGAATAAAATTGCCGACCTCAGCGGCGTCGGGCCGTGCGTGGAGCCACCGGCTACGCCTGGCGGCGACTTCGACGACGAGCTCGGCGACGATTTGTCGATGATGCGCAGCCTGGCTGAGCAGTTGGCCAATCGGCTGCCGTTTCGGCCTCTCAACTTGGCGGCGGCAAATATTGCATTGGCTGAGAAGGCGCAGCGACCTGCTGGGAGCGCCGGGACAGCGCAGCAGCAGGTGTGTTTGAGTCAAAGAAGTCTTTGTCCTATTCTACACTTTATATTGTATTTGTCACATCCTAAATTCTTCCTTATGTAGTCATTGTTATATCCTACGCTCTCTCTCTCTCTCTTACGTACACGTTTTCCTATTCTACATTCTCGCTTATGTAAGTCTTTGTCCTATCCTACGCTCTATTTTTCTAGTCTTTGTCCTATCCTTCATTCTCCCTGATGTAATTACTAAACAAAGCATGCAGAACTGCTTATTCATTGGTTGTTCCCCCAGCTAATCCTGGCTCTTTGTCAGCCTGAATCGCCGTGCGATCCGCTAATTCGCGGCTTGCTGCTCGAACCGGTTAGACGAGCTGCGGCTGCTGGAGTTCAGCAGCAGCAGCAGCAGCAGCAGCAGATTCAACAGCTGCGCTCGTTGACTTTGCGCGAGCTCGCCTGCGCTGAGCCGCGCGACGGCCTGCCCAGCCTTGACGCCCTCCTGGATCGTCTGGCCGGAGCTCCGCTGCTGCCTGCGCCGCAGTTCGATGTACGCGCCACCTACCTGCTGTTCGCCAACCCGGGCCAGACTGACAGCGGTACCGAGGTGACCTTCTGCGCCACCTATCCGGGCGCGAACTGTGCCAGACTGTTCGAACCGCCGCCAAGGCTTTGCAATCCTCTCGGCTGTCTGAGCGTCAGGCCGCGGCCCTGGCAGCCGGGCAGCTGCGCCAGAAATCTGGCCGCCCACCTGGCCGTGCTCAGGCAGCTGCACGGAGCAGTTGAACGAGAGGAGCGAGTCTGGAGCCTGCAGGGCCGGGCGCCCGGCACTTTTCAAGCGTTTGCTGTCCGATTGGCTGGCTTGCTGAGGTGCGACAGGATTTTCATTTGTTTTTTTGGTGTACTAAATTGAAATAATCCGGATTAAAGTGTTGTTTCTTATTTTCAAAGTGTGGCTTTTTGGTTGCTAGGGTGGAGCTCTTTTGTTACTAGGGTGTAGCTTTTTGGTTTCCCGGGTGCCGCTTTTTGGTAGCTATGGTATAGCTTTTTGGTTGCTATGGCGTAGCTTTTTGGTTGCTATGGCGTAGCTTTTTGGTTGCTATGGCGTAGCTTTTTGGTTGCTATGGCGTAGCTTTTTGGTTGCTATGGCGTAGCTTTTTGGTTGCTATGGCGTAGCTTTTTGGTTGCTGGGGTCCAGATTTTTTGGTTGTCAGGGTGTAGCCTTTCGCTTGCTGAGGTTTAGTTGTCTGATTAATATGTCATGATCAATATTTTTATATTATCTCTTTATCGTGCCCCTCACGTTGCCGGTAGAACTCTGGGCATAGATGCTCCGCCACAGCTACTGGCCGCTGCTGAAAGCGGCGGCGGCGGCGCCGGCGGATCCGGCCCTGGCGGAGGCGACGCGCATCCGCTGGGCGACCTGACAAACTGGAACAATGTCTCCACTGGCGGCGGCGCCGGTCACACCAACTTGCTGACTGCGGCCGCTCCGCCTGTTACAGCTAACGCTGCTGCAGCCGCTGCCGCATCGGCCGCTTTGGAAGAGGATCTCGACGCCGACGGAGACGGAGAGATTGGCCGACTGTTGCGCAGCCGGAAGCCGGACCTGGCCGAGCTGCTCTGGCTGCTAGCTAGGGATGTGCAGTGCGCTGCCAGCCTGCGCCGCTGCTTTGAGCTCTACCTGCGAGTTGTCAACGCTTGCTCGGGTGAGTCGCATCATGCCTCTCGTTAACTGGCTCACTGACACCACTTCCCTTCCTCCCCTGACACTTCCTCCCCTGACACTTCCCTTCCTCCCCTGACACTTCCCTTCCTCCCCTGACACTTCCCTTCCTCCCCTGACACTTCCCTTCCTCCCCTGACACTTCCCTTCCTCCCCTGACACTTCCCTTCCTCTGCTGACACTTCTCTAACACTTCCCTTCCTCTGCTGACACTTCCCTGACACTTCCCTTCCTCAACTGACACTTCCCTTTCTCTCCTGACACTTCCTTTCCTCTCCTAACACTTCCCTTTCTTTTCTGACACTTTCTCTCCTGACACTTCCCTTCCTTTTCTGACACTTCCATTCCTCTCCTGACACCTCCCTTCCACTCCTGACGCTTCCCTTCCTCTGCTGACACTTCCCTTCTTCTGCTGCCGCTTTCCTTCCTCTCCGGACACTTCCCCTCCTCTGCTGACACTTCCCTTCCTCTGCTGACACTTCCCTTCCTCTGCTGACACTTCCCTTCCTCTGCTAACACTTCCCTTCCTCCCCTGACACTTCCCTTCCTTTGCTGACACTTCCCTTCCTCTCCGGACACTTCCCCTCCTCTGCTGACACTTCCCTTCCTCTGCTGACACTTCCCTTCCTCTGCTGACACTTCCCTTCCTCTGCTAACACTTCCCTTCCTCCCCTGACACTTCCCTTCCTCTGCTGACACTTCCCTTCCTCTGCTGACACTTCCCTTCCTCTGCTGACACTTCCCTTCCTCTGCTAACACTTCCCTTCCTCCCCTGACACTTCCCTTCCTCTGCTGACACTTCCCTTCCTCTGCTGACACTTCCCTTCCTCTGCTAACACTTCCCTTCCTCCCCTGACACTTCCCTTCCTTTGCTGACACTTCCCTTCCTCTCCGGACACTTCCCCTCCTCTGCTGACACTTCCCTTCCTCTGCTGACACTTCCCTTCCTCTCCTGACACTTCCCTTCCTCTCCTGACACTTCCCTTCCTCTGCTGACACTTCCCTTCTTAACCTTTAAGAGTAACAACCCTTCATTTACTCTTGAGGTAAATGCCTGAAATAGGAACTTAGTTTTATCACAGCCGCATTTCACAATGATTGGTTCGCAGGCCTCCGTTCAGCCTACCAGCTGCACCAGCGCAACTGGACCCAGCTAGCCAGGTGTGTGCGCTCCCAGCAGTCCAGCCTGGACTCGTTCAGCTGTCCGCACCTGCTGCTACAGCTGGGCGCGTATCGCCTGCAAGAGAGCCTGGTCCACTTGCTGGTCTGCGCTCATCCAATGCTGGACACTCAGCAGCTGGCCACCTACGCTGCCGGGCCCGCTGCCGACTGCGCTCTGCCAGCCCGACTGGAACGGCTTGACCGACTGTTGCACCTGTGCGAAGCCGCCTTCTCTCTGGCCAGAAGCTGCCTACCCCCGGCCAGGTGAGGCCTAACTGTACTGGCCTAAATTATTTTTGGTGTTAAGCGTTTGTCTGTGTCGTTTTAAGTTTTTCGATACATATAGGATTGTTTTAATATGCTTCGAATCTGTTTTCCCGAGCACAGATCCCTTATTTCTTTAGTTCACTTCGAATGCGCAGCGCAATAGCTGCAGCCGTGGCGCTGGCGGTACATCTTTCCAGTTTCTATATGCATTTTTCGATACATATCGGTTAGTTGTCTATTTATTTCCCCATTCCCTGTCAATAACAGAGTGGGCCAGTTGGTGCGTGAATTTCTCAGCCTGCTGGCCGCCGGCCGCGGCAACCATCTGGAATTCAACGCCGACGTTGAAGCCAACGAGGCCGGCTGCGAGCTGCCGCTGCGCTGGGAGCTGCTGGCCGAGCAGCGCGCCGGCCGGGCCTGCCAGACCGGCCGCGTCGTCATCGAGGCCTGCCGACGCCGGCGACGCCAGCAGCACCGCGGCCAACGTAACGACGACATCATCGATGACGACGGAGCGACCAGTGCCGCTGTCGCCCCACTCTATCGCTGCACTCTGGGCACCGACTGCCGCCTCACCGTGCGCTCAGCCGCCTCCCTGCCTGCCGATGCTGATGAGTGAGGCCTGCCTGCCTGCCTGCCTGCCTGCCTGCCTGCCTGCCTGCCTGCCTGCCTGCCTGCCTGCCTGCCTGCCTGCCTGCCTGCCTGCCTGTCTGTCTGCCTGTCTGTCTGTCTGTCTGTCTGTGTGTCTGTCTGTCTGTCTGTCTGTGTGTCTGTCTGGCTTTCTGTCTGGCTATCTGTCTGTCTGTGTGTCTGTCTGGCTGTGTGTCTGTCTGGCTGTGTGTCTGTCTGGCTGTGTGTCTGTCTGGCTGCGTGTCTGTCTGGCTGTCTGCCTGTGTAATTGTCACTTATATTATTATTCTATATTATACTATCAGCTCAAGCCGATAATTTATATTCAATTTGCGCATATATTTAGCTTATTACAAACAATTATCTTGTTACTGATAGTATTTCTACTTGGCGTTTTGCCAAGCGAAATTGTGTTTCTTCTAACTAAAATGAGTTACATTTAATCTATGCTTCCTCTTGATTATTAGGTGCTATCAGCAAAAGCGAATCAAAAACTTCATTTTTAATGCCGCTTTGAGAGAAAGGCGACTGCATTTGATTCCTAACTGCATTAAGCAAATTTTGTTTAAAATTTGTCCTTTTCTGCATTAAAAAGTTTTCTTTTCGTATTTTCGTAACATAAGTGCATTTTGCGCCTCTGATTTTGCATTGAGTTTTCATAATTTAAACGTAACCGATTTAGGCACGAGTACAGACTTTAGTATATCAACTGTATACAATAAATAATTTAATTTTCTTAGGACAGCTAAGATAAAGCTACAGATCATTTGGTAAAACATCCTTTGTTTAACATTCTACCCACTCATTTTTACTCTTCTCGTTCTTTTTTAAATTTTCATTGAGTCCAAACTAGCACCTGATACAGCTTTTCCTTTATTAAATCCCAGTGTTTGAGTCCTCGCACCTTAATCCATAATTAATTATGCGTCTGGTACCCCAAGCCCCATGTGTCCACTCCAATCCTCCATGTGTCTTCCCCAATCCTCATGTGTCCACTCCAATCCTCTACTCGTATGTGTCTTTCCCAATCTCCATGTGTCTTCCCCAATCCCCATGTGTCTACCCTAATCCCCCTGTGTCTTCCCCAATCCCCTTGTGTCTTCCCCAATCCCCTTGTGTCCACTCCAATCCCCATGTGTCCACTCCAATCCCCATGTTTCCACTCCAATCCCTATATGTCCACTCCAATCCCCATGTGTCTTCCCCAATCCCCATGTGTCCACTCCAATCCCCATGTGTCTTCCCCAATCCCCTTGTGTCCACTCCAATCCCCATGTGTCTACCCCAATCCCCATGTGTCTACCCTAATCCCCTTGTTTCTTCCCCAATCCCCTTTTGTCTTCCCCAATCCCCTTGTGTCCACTCCAATCCCCATGTGTCCACTACAATCCCTATGTGTCCACTCCAATCCCCATGTTTCCACTCCAATCCCCATGTGTCTACCCTAATCCCCTTGTGTCTTCCCCAATCCCCTTTTGTCTTCCCCAATCCCCTTGTGTCCACTCCAATCCCCATGTGTCCACTACAATCCCTATGTGTCCACTCCAATCCCCATGTTTCCACTCCAATCCCTATGTGTCCACTCCAATCCCCATGTGTCTAATCGAATCCCTGTGTCTTCCTCAATCCCCCATGGGGAGTACCCTACCCAACTCCCCCGGGTGTCTTACCCCAAACCCTCAATCCATCAATGCATTAGACATCAATTGATTAGCAAATATTGCAGCCGCCATGTTGCTAGGCCAAGCCCTGCTTGCTAGCCCCATCGGGCAGGAGCTAAAGCGCGGTCGCCTGAGTCCGCACTTTGCCCGCATGCGCGTGGCCTACCGGTACATTGCCGGCATGGCCGTTCTCGCCGGCGTATGCGTCGCCGGCCTCAGCTTTCACCTGCAGCAGCCGGGTGTCGCCGCCGCATTTGAAGAAGCGCTAGCTATGCGTCGATTGGAAGGCAATTACTCTAGGAATCGGGATCGGTTCCATATGCGCCGCCCAGTCACTCCGCCATTGCACACCCAACTGGCCTTTGAGACTGACGCCGAGAGTAATAAAATTCTATGATTAATACTGTCTACTTATCTTAGTTGTGTTTAGCGAATTTACAAAAATACTCGCTTGATAAGAAAGCTTCACATATTACTACATGCTGTTCCAGTTTAGTGTTTATCTTAAAATTATGCTAAGCTTTTGTGCTATGTGCATCTAGAGTATGCTTTTAATTTAAATATAATGTTCATTCATCTGTATCCATTTGTATTTGTACATGAAGATAATTTTAATGCAACATCTACATATAGTGCATATCTAGCAAGGAAAATGTAATTACAAATCCAATGAGTTGCATCATAACCATAAGAGGTTGTAGCCTAGTGGTTAGGGCGTCGGACTCACAATTTGAAGGTCGGGGTTTCGATTCCCGACTCCGATGGAACAATTTGTGTCCTTTAGCAAGACACTTAACTCTGCGTTGCTTCAGTTCACCCAGCTGTTAAATGGGTACCAGCATTAGCTGGGATAATTGAAGGTGGGTGTGGCGTGGCCCCTCACTCCATGGACTGAACAGCTGTACGCAGCCTTGCGCAGATGCGCCACCCAAGAGCTGCGGCTGTGCTGTCGGCAGCACATCTGGTCCAATTGGGGCAGGTGTAATTAATTATTATTATAATTCTTAACCATATTTACCTATTGTTTATACTCAGCAACATTGAAAAGTTTGAATGTTGACCATCCGCGCGAGGGTGGAAACTTTTCAATGTTGCTGAATGTATACACATAAGCTTGCCCTTTTGCTTGATTTGTCACACCACTAGTTTTGTCACACCATGCACTTCGACCAATCAAGTTGAGTAGCAGGAAGTATCTCAGAACAAGGGCTTTGCCAAATATATTTCGCAGACTGTACTATACAGTCACGAAAATCTCAGAAATCACGAATTTAATTTCATGAACTTTAGGGCGAAGCCCTACATTCTAACCATAGACGAAATAAAATTAACTAAAATCGTTATTCGTGCGTCTAATTTATTTGGATCGTTTATTTGGCTCGGGCGAAATGAACAGCTTTAACATTGGACGATAGATTTATTTTAAGCGGCCAAACGGGGTATAAATAACGTAGCTTATAGGCAAGTTACTTGATCCGAGTAGCATGGCTCGAGAACTATACTGACTTGACTGCGACAACAGTTTGTAACGCAATGATGTCAATTTACTCAATTTTTAATGAAACAGGAGTGATAACCGATTCACTCTATGGCTTTGATCAATTAACAGGTAAAAAAAGAAATAAAAGAAAGAATTTTATTCACCCTAATTTGATTAAAGGGAGCCAAGTTGCAAAGTTGATTGCAGGATTCTGCGCAGTTAAACAAATATCACTAGGTTTGCTACACTTTCCGGTGGCAAATCGTCAATTACAAACTCCATTCGTTCCTTTCAAGTTATCTGTAATAGGATTACGCGCTTCTAAAATCAAATAAATAGGGTTTATAAACATTACTTTGCATTTTTTGTACTGCCATATTAGAATTTAATTTCTTATCGGTATTCGAATCGAGCTATTGCTGTGCTGTGCCTTATCCCTGATCCATGCTACGTTCGGGTCGGTTTTAAATCCCGCATAAGCGTGCTGCTAAATAACTTCAAATGTGCTGAACAATCAACACTAAACATATATTATACATTTAAGTTTTTTTCTGATTCAACCTTTTCTATCAAGCGAAAAAATCTTACGAAATCCTTTATGTTGATAGGCATAGGCCTAGGCCTATTTTTCCTTTTGCCACAAATTTCGATAAGCTTTATTGATTTCACTGTTGATCGGGTCTCGATTTTAGTTTTTATTTATTGAGCCTGGAAATCTTTAAGTCTTAATTTGACCTGTGCCATATTTCATGTTTTCTGATGACTTGACTCAGATGTCTATTATTGCTGATTTAGATAGAACAAATGATTCCTAGGGCCTAATGAGAAGTAATTTCGTTGAAAACCATGCACATGGCATATCAGTGGCAAGTTGAAATGCTAATGCCAGCTTGTCTAAATAAATTAATAAGGCATCTAATAGTGAATTTGTGATGATTTTTTTCATTTAGCGAGGCCCTTTATCTTTAAAGTTTATTTTTGGTAAATGCTTTAGAAGCATATATATTATCATAGTATGGTTATGGGTCAAGCAAGATTTTTATAACATGAAAGCCTATTGTAATTATCCACAATTATACTATACACAAGAGCAACAAATATTCAGTATGAAAATTAAGTGAGGAAGCCAACAGGGGGTCTGTGTAAACAAACACCAAAAAATGAAATGGGACCACAATGGACTACATTAGAACAGAGGCAGTAGATTTTAAATATTCTATTTTTTATTTAGCTTTAAGAGCTCTGCTGATTTCTATTTAATATTTGTCCTAATTAGGCCCCTAAAGCCTCAGCTTAAATACTTAAAAGTAACAGATTTTTTTACTTGTAATAGCAGAGAGCTATAGTTTTTAATTGAATGAGTTTTTAGTTTCATTTTTCATATTTTCATTATCTTATATAATATAGTTTTGTGTGCAAGAAAAATATTTGATAGACCCAGAAGATAACCCATGATAGACTAAATTATTACTTCTATGAATCATTTGGCATTCTTTTTTAATTGTTCCTTAAACTGTTTTTCTGAAAACTTTCATTTCAAATCAATACAATAAGTTGGAATTTAGATCAATAAGGTTGCTTTTTTTACTTAACAAACTAGGGCTGCTTCTTAGGTTCTGGGGAACTTGTCTATGGCAAATGTTCAGTGTGGGGAGAGATAAAAGCAAAAATGGTTAGGAGTGTCTATGGCCAAAATGGATAAGCTGTTTAGCAGGAGAGGTATTAGCAAATTTCTAGAGGCTGTGGATCAGAGCAAACATGCTCTACTAATTTTCTATGATTTACTAACAGACACTTTAAGTCCATTAACACCAGGAGGCTGCCCAGTAGCACTGTTATTTATTGTGGATCTAAACTCCATTACTATTACCCCTGCTGAATTTTTGACACACAATTTGGCAGAATTTGGACACAACATTTGATGCTCATCATATCATTGTTTCCAAATGTTTAAATGTTTACCATTGTTTCAAAATGATTTCCCAATGTTCTTGCATAGATTGGAAATGAAACTTTTCAGAAAAACAATTTAATGAATGATTTGGAAAGAATGCCAATCATTTTTTTAATTTAGGAATATGTGAGTTTTGAGTGCTTTAGTGTTGCATTATAGAAAGCTTCCCTTTCTAAAATTGTCTTTATAGTTACTGTGCAATCGGCTAATTCTTTAGTTGTAACAAATGTGGGATTTAACAGCTAAGGGATATTTTCATAGATGGTACCTGGTATACCTTCACCATGGCGTACATAGTCTAACTAGTCTTAATTAGTGACATTAATTTAGATCTAGCTAGACTCTTCTAGATGAAAATGGTATATTAGTATTTAAGAATAAAAAGAAACATAGGCTACTCTCCATTTATATTTAGTTCATGTGCTAGACTTAAGAAAAATGTAACTTGTTTAATATTAGCAACAATAATAAGCATTTTTGCTTCTTGACCCATTGACCAAACCTCCAAGGGGCTGAAGTAAACAAGATTTTTTTATATTTTAAAGGTAAAATATAAAAAACACAAAAATATTTAAAGAAATAGTTTTGAAGCACAAAGTACAAAATGATATACATTTTTACCTGAAAATGTTTCATTTGTTTTGTATGTAATAAATACGTTTTTATACAATTTTTTAGATTTTCTTTGTTTGTCCTCAGGTTAAACATTCTTGTTATTATTTTTTTTGCCAATTTTACTATAAATTTCTATAGACAGTCCTTAGTGAATTCCAATAGTACTGAACTTGCATTCTAATAAATAATTGTCTACCCATACATTTGTCATACAATTAGATGTGCTAGAAATTAATTAGGGAAAAATATGATTTAGTAAGTATGTAGTTGGAAAATTATGTATTTCTTTCAGAATCACTATCTACCTTTTAGTTATTAAGTGTGTTTAAGCAATTATTTAACATGTGAATTTCAACAATTATCTAATGCACTCCACAGAGAAACTATTACAAGAGAAGTTTGTAAATTAAATAAACATTCAGTGCAACTGAACAGTAAATAAGCATGGAAGAGATCGGTCTACCGCCGTCTGGCTCAGACAAGGAGCTATCAGACTTGTCCTTGGCCGCCGACTCGGCTATCCGGCCAGGCAGCGGTCTGTCCTCTGTGCCGGCCGACCCAACCCAGCTGGACTCTGACGACCTGTTTGTTAGACTGAAGCGCCTGCAGCGCGAATTGGAATTCTTAGACGTGCAGGAGAGCTATGTTAAAGACGAGCAGAAAAACCTCAAGAAGGAGTTCCTGCACGCCCAGGAGGAGGTGAAGCGAATCCAGAGTGTGCCGCTGGTCATTGGCCAGTTTCTAGAGGCTGTGGATCAGAACTACGGCATAGTTGGCTCAACCACCGGCTCCAACTATTATGTTCGCATTCTGAGCACCCTGGATCGCGAGTCCCTACGCCCCAGCGCGTCGGTAGCCCTGCACAAGCACAGCAACGCCCTGGTCGATGTCTTACCGCCTGAGGCCGACTCAAGCATCAGCATGCTGTCGGCGGATGAGAAGCCCGACGTAACCTACGCCGACATTGGCGGCATGGACATTCAGAAACAGGAGGTGCGCGAAGCTGTCGAACTGCCTCTGACGCATTTTGAGCTCTATCGACAGATTGGCATCGATCCGCCGCGCGGTGTGCTAATGTTCGGACCGCCTGGTGAGTTGAAATCACTTTTGCACATTTGTCCTATATTTCGTTTTTACATCTGTGGATCCTACTTCGAAATCCCTAAAGTATTAGTAAAATTTAACTATTTTCTATTTATTTTCCTATTTTTGAAATCCCACTCTTGTTCTCAGCTTCAAGTGTCCATCACTATCTCTAGATTTCCAATTTTATTTGTCATAATTTTAAGATTTGTACGAGTATCTATTATCCTCATTTGAGACGCCACTTAAATGACAATGCATGACATTTTTTGTCTTCCCATCCTAAATCTCACCTTTTATTCTGCTCATTTTATGAGCCAATCGCTAGATTCTCCTCATATCGAATCCCCTTTCCATTGTCCTCACTTCAAAATATCCCATCGTAATTCTCATCAATTCAAATTTCATCCCGATTCGCCTCATTCTAAAATATTATCCTTGATTCTCCTCAGTTTGAAATTCAATTAACAGATTCTCTTGATTTCGAAACACCATCCACATTGTCCTTATTTTAAAATATCCCATCGTACTTCTCCTCAATTCAACTTGCATATTCTCTTTATTTTAAAATCCCATCATAAATTATCATTTTGAAATTCTATTCTCAGATACTTTTAATATCAAAAACCCACCCACGTTGTCCTTATTTTAAAATATTCCATCGTTATTTCTTCGTTTTGAAGTCCCACCAATTCACCCACCCAATGCCATCCTAATTGTCTTTATTTGTTTAAATTCTATTAGATTCTTATCATTTTAAATCATATAAATCATATCCATTCGCGATAGTAAATTCCTATTTTTATTGATCAATTTGGAAATAAAAGAACCATTTATTGAACCCCGCAGGCACTGGCAAGACCATGCTGGCCAAAGCGGTAGCGCATCACACCACCGCCTCTTTCATTCGCGTTGTCGGCAGCGAGTTTGTTCAGAAATACTTGGGCGAAGGTCCGCGCATGGTGCGCGACGTATTCAGGCTGGCTAAAGAGAACGCACCCGCCATCATCTTTATAGACGAAGTTGACGCCATCGCCACTAAACGATTCGACGCCCAGACTGGCGCCGATCGCGAAGTCCAACGCATCCTACTGGAGCTGCTGAACCAGATGGACGGATTCGACCAGACTGTCAACGTCAAGGTGATCATGGCCACTAACCGGGCCGACACCCTCGACCCGGCCCTGCTCCGCCCGGGTCGGCTAGATCGAAAAATCGAATTCCCGATGCCCGATAGGCGGCAGAAGCGTCTGATCTTTCAAACCATCGCCGGCAAGATGAACCTGTCAGATGAAGTCGATCTTGAAGACTACGTTGCCAGGCCGGATAAGATCACCGGCGCTGACATCAACGCCATCTGCCAGGAGGCCGGCATGCAGGCGGTGCGAGAGAATCGCTACGTTGTGCTGCCCAAGGACTTCGAGAAGGGCTACAAGGCCAGCCTGAAGAAGGATACGCAGGATTTGGAGTTCTACAATTGATTGTGCTTTACTTATTCAGTCCTTATTATTTGCGCAGTTGTGCACTTTATACCTGTGCCCCGCCCCCCCAAACGTACTATTAGTAAACATTGGCCAACTAAGATTGTCGGAAGAAAACGTGTTGACTCAATTTATTACAGTTGCTAAGAGAGACAAACCAGCGCAGTTTTAACCTATGCTATTGAAATAAAAACTTGTGTTATTTTTTGTTGTGCAAATTTTCTGTTAGGTTTGGCGCCATGCATTTTTGTATGCTCTATTCATTAGCTTATTACTGCCTATGTCAGTAATCATAATTATATTATTCGTATTTAATTTTGTGACACCGGGATACCTTGTTATAAACCAATAGGGGAAAACTACTTTTCTACGTAACGCCATTCTACAAAGTCTAAAGAGATAAGATAAAAGCAATGAAAAATCTAATACAAATAAATTAAATAATTCCGCTGTCTAGCACGTTTGTCAAAATGTGTTTGCTTTATTTACTTAGCGCTATAGTTTTCTTTCTTTTCTCTCATACAAGGACGACAATAGGATGTCTAAAACTTCAGGTTCAGTATTTTCTTGCTATGGCAATCACATCCCAAGATTACCAGCCCGCATAAAACCCCCAATTCTCCCGAATGAAATCCCCAGATTGCACAGCCACCCCGCATCAAATCCCCAGATTGCCCAGCCACCCCGCATCAAATCCCCAGATTGCACAGCCACCCCGCATCAAATCCCCAGATTGCACAGCCACCCCGCATCAAATCCCCAGATTGCACAGCCACCCTGCATCAAATCCCCAGATTGCACAGCCACCCTGCATCAAATCCCCAGATTGCACAGCCACCCCGCATCAAATCCCCAGATTGCACAGCCACCCCGCATCAAATCCCCAGATTGCACAGCCACCCCGCATCAAATCCCCAGATTGCACAGCCATCCCGCATCAAATCCCCAGATTGCACAGCCACCCCGCATCAAATCCCCAGATTGCACAGCCACCCCGCATCAAATCCCCAGATTGCACAGCCACCCCGCATCAAATCCCCAGATTGCACAGCCACCCCGCATCAAATCCCCAGATTGCACAGCCACCCCGCATCAAATCCCCAGATTGCACAGCGACCTGTCATCTCAGTGTGTTATTTTTCATTGCAGCAATATTCACACTGTTATAGAGACAGCACAAAGCTCAGATTTGCTATTGAAATCACCTGCCACCTGTATTAAATCTCCAGTACAATGGATCGTTTGCTTCGGCTAGGCGCAGCTGGCGGCCTTGGCTCCCTCGGCCAGGCAGCGGCACCCTCTGACGGCCCGATGCCGGACACAGCCGAGCAGGTCTACATTAGCTCGCTGGCCCTGTTGAAGATGCTGAAGCACGGACGCGCCGGCGTGCCCATGGAGGTGATGGGCCTAATGCTTGGAGAGTTTGTTGACGACTACACTGTGACGGTAGTTGACGTATTTGCTATGCCACAGTCGGGCACTGGAGTGTCTGTGGAGGCCGTGGATCCAGTCTTTCAGGTTAGCTGTCGATTGTCTCTTTTTTCTAATTTCTATCTCAAGCACCAATCAAATTTATTGCGCATCCGTAATTGAGTCCATGCATTTTAAATCTACTACTAACGATAGATAGAAATCACACCCTAGGCAGTGGCACAGTCGCAGCTATTCCAAAGTCTGCGTTCAGCTGTTCAGTCCATGGACTGGAGCATTAGAGAATTAAGAGTCTTGCTCGAAGACTCAAACGTTTCCCTTTTTGTGAGATTCGAACTCCTGACCACTTAGTTAAAAGTCCAAAGCTCTAACCACTGGGCTACAAGCTACCTTATTACTACCTTATGCTATGCTTATGCTTACAAACAGTAGTTTGTTGAGCGTTTTTGACATTTTTGTCTAATACAACAAAATGTCACTTTACTAATCGCATCAGTGAAGCATCTAAAATACAAAAAATGACTACTTGCAATCAGTAGCTAGTAAAGCGTTTCTGCCGTCTATTTAAAACGAGCTATCCTAACAATTTGAATTCGCAGGCCAAGATGTTGGACATGCTGAAGCAGACTGGTAGGCCAGAGATGGTAGTGGGCTGGTATCATTCGCATCCCGGCTTCGGCTGCTGGCTATCAGGCGTCGATGTCAACACCCAGCAGAGCTTCGAGGCGCTGTCCGAGCGCGCCGTAGCTGTTGTTGTCGATCCGATTCAGTCGGTGAAGGGCAAAGTGGTGATTGACGCATTCCGCCTGATCAATACCAACATGGTGATGCTGGGCCAGGAGCCGCGCCAGACCACTAGCAACATTGGCCACCTGAACAAGCCTTCAATACAGGCTCTGATTCATGGTCTGAATAGGAACTACTATTCTATACCCATCAACTTTCGCAAGAACCGCCTAGAGCAGGCGATGCTGATGAATCTGAACAAGCGCAGCTGGCAGGACGGCTTAGCTCTGTGCGATTTCACTCGACACTGTCGCGACAACGAGTCCACGGTCAAGGCTATGCTGGATCTGACCAAATCCTATCACAAGGCGCTTGAGGATGAGCGCGAGATGACCAAGGAACAGTTGGCCGTAAAAAATGTTGGTAAAATTGATCCGAAGCGTCACCTAGAGGAGCAGGTGGACGGCCTGATGACGGCTAACATTAGCCAGTGCCTGGGCGCTATGCTGCACTCTGTTGTGTTCAAGTAGGCATTTGTTTCTATCCTCAACTCACCCTATGTTGCTTATGCTAACTAATTCGGCATATACGGTCTGTGAACTATTAAAGAAACTGTGGCTGACTGGAAAGAACTAATATCTGCACCTGTGCGTCCTTATGTTGAATGCTTATCATATGTTAATTTCTTTATTATCTCCATACCAGTGCCGCTTGTTACCTGATATACCAACCCGCCCGAACTATTCAGCACTTTTTTCAAGCAGAACTTAATAAATTTGTTACTGTGCTAGTGAAATATTACCAGTGAATAAGAGAGAATGTGTCAGTGGTCATCGCTCCCTCTTTTTACACCCTCAACCGCTGTTTGGTTGCTCTTCTTGCTTGCGAATTTTTTTCTATGAAACGGCCGATACATGTAGAATACATGAACTGTTCCAGCTGCTATTCTGCATATACATGTAGTGACTCTTCGCATCGTAATGAATTGAGTCTTCGCAATAAGAGCCAGTGTTTATGGCACTGAATGATTGAAAACATCAGGCGGAAGCCCTCAAGCCGAAAATCAATTATATTAACCAAGAGATAAGGAGGGGCGGAAGGGTAACACGAGTAAGGACGGGCCAGAGGGTCAGAGCTGAAAAGGAGGGGGTGGGGAAAGAGAGACGAACAGCTAGCCAATCAGAGACGAGGGAAAGGAAAGAAAAGTGAAGGTTAGATAATAAGTCGAACACATTGAGGGAGAGAGAAGAAAGTACAATATGAGGGCCCGCGAGCGTAAACAAGCACAGAGAGAAGGGAGAAGTAATCGTTCAGCTGTGATTCTGTAGATACGGATCCTGCTGCGATTCTGTATGTACTTTGTTTTATTATTAGATTTCTACATTTTACTCAGTGTATCATAGAGTTTATAGAGTATCATAGCTCAAGGTATTGATGAGCTTTCGATTTAGATTTTAAAATTTTAGACATTTAGAGTACGAGTACATTTTACAGAGACATTTAGAGACATTTTAGAGTGGGTACGAATAGATTTTAGTGATTCGTAAATATTCACTACTGAAAAATTCGCTATATACGAGTAACTCGTATATTATATAAACCAGCAGATCTCTGCAGATAAATTCTAGAAAATAAAATTAAATAGAGGACAAAAAAATTAGTTTCCGCTTTTTCCTTTGCTTGCTTCCTTTAAATTCCTTTTGTTTCTCACCTTGGAATTTATTCATCACATCACGACGCTTTTTTAGACTTTTTGCACTTCTCAGAGTTCTGATTTCTATGATGGCTATTGTTTGATGCTCTGAGGCAACACAAAGGAATTTTTTATCCTTATCGATTTCGTATATTCATCGCTCTATTTCGCATAGGGGGTTTTACTCGTAGCCTAAAGTTTAGTGCGTCGGTCTCACGAACTGAAGGTCGGGGGTTCGATTCCCGACTCCACTGGAACAATTTGTGTCCTTATTAAGACAATTAACTCGATCTGAATTGTGTTATTTCTCCCAGCTGTAAAAAGGATAAATGGATAGCAGCTGGAGTAATTGAGGGTGGGTGTGGCGTCCTCCAACCACATGGACTAAACAGCCGTTCTCAGCCTTTAGATGCGCTGTGCAATAGCTGCGGCTGTGCTGTCGGCTGCAAATATAGCTTAATTTGGGCAGGTGTAATCACTTTAAATTTTTTGCATCCCTATACCCTACAGTTTGTGAATGAAAAAAGATTTTAAGCACTTGTACTACAGTGATGTACCTTATCCACGAGATTATAGATAAAGCAGCAGAAATCACAATTGCCATCGACTATTTTCGATGTCATTAATTTAGCCTTAAATGAAAGTGCTATAAACCCTAGATACAAGTAGCATTTTCCGAGAATATATTCCGGGATGTGGGATTTTAGATAGCAAAACCGCGTTTTAACTAATATTATCCCGCAGTTTTGTCTATGGTGATAAAGCCTGAATTTTTTCGGGACTTTTGACCATAGAACTGGAATTCAGTGGGTATTAAAAAAATTAGCCACTTAAAACACTATGCAGAACAGAATAGATAGGGCTGGGTGGGTTGGGGTTGGGGTATAGCACCATAGACAACATTTCGTTAAGAAAGCCATAGAAAATGGTTCATATAGTTAGCCTCTATTTCGATATATGGTAGCGGGTTGCCGAGTTAGCTGCGCTAACGAGTTTGTGTTTATTTGAGTTCACAAAAAGGTGTGAGGGCTCTATGCCCGAGACAAAGAGCCTTATAAAGGCCAGCGCGACTTCTCCATGTCCCCAATCCCACTGAGGATCGCAAACCAATGCGACTGCGCGAGCAGGACGCATCCGCCCAGACAGTGGTGTGTTTGTGATGTCTGGGGCCGGCTCGGCTAATCAGTTCACAGGCATGAAAACGATCTGGCTAAAAATATGCTATTGATATCTAGAGATAAAGTACATTCTTTGTCTGTTCTTTTGGAGTCCTATGGCAGAAAGACCTCGGACGATTTTATGCTTCTTTTGATCAGGACGTATAAATAGGCATTCGATAAATACGTAGATGGCAGCCATGTTTTTATCAGCCTTGTAGTACAACATGCACAAAAGGCTTAGTTCTTTACGCCCACGCATGCATGTCGAAAGCTTAATTTGCGTTCTGCTCTGTTTCATATACATTGCACTACTATTGGTGTATTCACTATGCAATTGTTTCACTATTCAATTGGTTAACTTTTCAGAAATGTTAACTTTGACACGTGTTTTATAAAGCGGATCCTGTTCTTGTTTCTGATTAAAAAAACAACTTATTGAATTGATTTATTTCATTATTTTTTAGTTGCGAGCGTTCAATGTCGTTTATAAAAGATACGATGAAGCTTAAATCATGGACTAATTAAAATGTCATCCTTTTGTTACACGCTATTTAAGGGAACCTAACTATCCAAGTAACAATGCTATTAAGTCTTAAAATTATACGAGTATTAATCCATGCCATCCCAGTGGCCATTGTCAATCAAACTGAGTGAAAAACTATACTTGTTGGAAGGGCTTAAATAGTTTTACAGATTTTTTTACTAAATCTAGCGCCATCTAGAATCTAAATGCCTGCTTCTTCACTGACAGACATTTTTAGGTTTAATTCACGGCATGTACTTTTGCAAGTCATGCAGTCTTTTTCCTACACCCGCGCTTTTAAAGTCTCTTTTGCTAAAAAAGTATTATATATACTATAGGTACCCTACCTATACAGCAAGACAGCCAATCATAGTTTAGTTGAATCATTGTCTCTTCCGATCGAGAAAACGTCCTACAGTTTGTATTTAGACTAATAAAGCCCACGCTTGCTTCAAAGTATTGCTAATACAGCAGCTAATCCTGAATCCTGAATCCGAACGTCGGGAATGTTGGGCGCATCGCTAATTTCAAATATGCAGCTCATAATTGTTGCTGCCATTTGGCCAACAACATGGGCACAAACAGTTGATCCAGTTCCCGCGGATGCCACCCTGACTTGCCCGTTCAACTTCACCCCGCTAGCTGGCCGCTGTCTGCTCATCAACTCGACTGCCGGTGCTGGCTGGTGCGACGCGAATCGCGCCTGCTCGGCGGCTGCCCCGGGCGCTGAGCTGCTCAGCAACTGGGAGACCATTGTCGCGTTACGGGGCATGAGTAGTTTGAGTAGTTCAGTTCTGGCCGCAGCCGGTCTATGGATCGGAGTCAGCGACCTGGCCAGGGAGAGGAACAACAGCCGGTCTGGTTGGCAGCTGGTCAATGGCCGCGGCGAAATGCCCACCAGTGACGCTGTCTGGCTTCCCAAAGATCCTAACAATGCAGACGGCAATCAGGACTGCTTGATGCTGTTCCGGACTGGTGATTTCGATAAGACAGGCCTGATTGACAAGCAGTGCAACGTTCCCGCTGGATTCGTCTGTGATCTGCCTGCCGCTGTTGAGCCGCTGAGAGCTCCCAGCTGCGCAACTGCTCCCGGAAATAGACTCCGGTGGCTCATTCAGCAACAGTCGAGTGATCGCAGCGATGTCAACTCGCCTGACCTTTATTGTTACAGGAGCTTCGCAGACGTGAGCAACCTTCGGGACTGCGTCCTTCTGGCGAGCACGGCGCCGCAGCGAGCCGGTGGTTCCACCAGCCAAGCTCGCAGCCTTCTGTACAGCGCACTGCTGCATCGCTGCCGCGTTATGGAATTCAGCGACTCGCAGACCGAACTGGAAAGAATAGCCGACTGGGTCAAGCTGATTAGAGGCTGAACAATTGGCAGTGGTGTTGTTGAAACTGAACAGCTCTTTTTGAACTATTAAACAAATTTCAAACTTTCTTTCCTTTAAAATGTTATCTAAGTTACCGCTTACACAAAAATCGGTGTAACAAAAATTGGTCCTCACCAATTTTACTGAATAGGAAACAGCTTGTATTGCAACTACAAAATCAAATGCTTCAAACTTTTACTCATGTACTCAATACTATACTCGTTCAATGCGGTGACAAGGACAACTAACAACTAACTGTATAATCCTCTATGGCGAATACACATAAATTCAAAATAAAAAAAATACCTGTTTAATGAATCCAAAATACTCAACAATGATAGCCGACATGGTTAATGATGAAATTTTGTGAGCAGAATAATTAGGCCTATATTTGTGGCTTCTGCCACCTGACACCCCGGTGAGAATCATTGAATATCTCGACGATGCCGATGTTCCGTGATTCTGGCAGTCATTTCATCGAATAGTGCCGGAAGTTTTAGCCCGTGTTCATGGTGATTGGTTAAATATTTTGGGGATACAGAAACAATATAGATGTGGGTATTTGAAATGCCTCCGTGTAGTCTTTCTACTGTATATTAAGCGTTGTCACGCAGAAATCTGGCATGTTAGCTTAAACGGAATTAACAATGAGTCAGACCTTACCCCTCATGATTCAGTGCATTGGCCTTAATACCCTTCATCATTCAGTGCATTGGCCTTAATACCCTTCATCATTCAGTGCATTGGCCTTAATACCCCTCATCATTCAGTGCATTGGCCTTAATACCCCTCATCATTCAGTGCATTGGCCTTAATACCCCTCATCATTCAGTGCATTGGCCTTAATACCCCTCATCATTCAGTGCATTGGCCTTAATACCCCTCATCATTCAGTGCATTGGCCTTAATACCCCTCATCATTCAGTGCATTTGGCCTTAATACCCCTCATCATTCAGGGCATTGGCCTTAATACCCCTCATCATTCAGTGCATCACCTGGTCTCCTGCATGGTTAGTAGGCACTGCCTCTTATCAGTCTATATACACTGCCAGGATGCAAATAAAAGTATGTAATTGCGAATCAGTGTTGGATTCGAACAGCCTGAATGAACTAAATCAAAGACACGAAAGTTGTTTAAGAAAATTCGAGATCGAATATTAGTTTTTTCAAAACTATTTTCTATTTATAAAAACTGGGATTTAAAATATGAGCAAGCTATCAAACCAGGATTTTAAACATGAACAAGCTATCAGATCAGGGGTTACAAGAAATGCCAGACTCAAGTCCAGTTAGGAAGGCCAGCGGTCAGTCGAAGATGGCCGACTCAACTCTGCGAGGCAGGCTGGCCAGCAGGTCCGGACAGTTCACCACGGGGTTGTCGAACACGGCCACCACGAACGCGATGCCAGACGGTTGGTCGGCTGCCACTGGCACCGCCGCCAAGCCCACGCGCTTGCTGCGACAGTCCAGCAGCTGGGCGTGGTTGCACAGGCTCAGCTGGTCCTCCGCATCCGCGGACTCGGCCAGGAGGGCTGCGGATGACCTGCGACCATGGGAACATGGCATTAGGTGTAGATGGGATCATAGGATTGGGAGTAGATGGGATCATAAGATTGGGAGAAGATGGGATCATGGGATTTGAAGAGAATGGGATAATATATTGGAAGAGAATGGTATAATGGGATTAGAAAATGAGAATGGGATTAGGAATGGGATGGGAATAATATCAATGGGCATTCGGAGAGCATTTTGTGAGATTAGAGCAGTGAGTACTTCACTAGAGCTCACCCAATCTGGTACCATAAGTTTACTGAGTCTTCTAGCAGGCTGTCGAAGTCGTTGAACTGAACGCGGCTGATCACCATGCCGACCAGGGAGCCCTCGTCTTCATCTCCGTGCTCGAGCAGCAGCAGCGGCGGCGGCATGTCAGCGTCCTCATCTGCCGGCTTCTTCTTGAGTAGAGCCGAGCACCTGCTCAGGTCGGCCATTAGGTCTTCTGTGAGGCCGTGCGCAGCCTCTCGATCTGCCAGCTGGATGGCGAGCGTCTCGGCGGCCCAGCAGAAGGCCTCCTTGCAGATGAGCGGCTCGCAGCCGGAGTGGCAGAGTCTGGCGCGGTTGATGCGGCGCATGGCCCGGCCGCGGCGCAAGTCGTCGTCGTCCTCCTGATCCTGCGGCGGCTTCCCCACCTTCGCCAGCAGGCTGACCAGCTCGCTCATCAGAGCGCGCTTGCAGTCGTTGGCAGGAGCTGGCTTTGACCGCCTCCACTTCCTCACTGCCGCTGGCGGAGTGGCCTTTTGAGCGTCTTCTGGAACTCGCTGCGCCGCTTCACGATGAACTTCAGCTTCCTCCTCATCTTCAGGATACACTTCAGCTTCCTCCTCATCTTGAGGATATACTTCAGCTTCCTCCTCATCTTCAGGATACACTTCAGCTTCCTCCTCATCTTGAGGATACACTTCAGCTTCCTCCTCATCTTGAGGATACACTTCAGCTTCCTCCTCATCTTCAGGATACACTTCAGCTTCCTCCTCATCTTCAGGATACACTTCAGCTTCCTCCTCATCATCAGGATACACTTCAGCTTCCTCCTCATCTTCAGGATACACATCCGCTTCAGGAGATAAATCAGGTTCTTCCCTATCTTCAGCCTCATGTTCAGCGGCGAATTCAGCTTCCACTTCCGCTATTTCATCTGATTCCGGATCAATTTCAAAATCCAGCTCTTCATATGCGTGGTAGTCTCGCGCATCGCTGTTGATCTGTCTGAAGTCAGTGGCCTCCTCGAAGCTGGTTTCGTCAGCGGCTCGAGCAGTCTCCACTTGCTCCTCCTCACAGCGGATAATTTGCTGCTGCTTCTTTCTGACCAGAGCAGCTGCCATTGTCAGGGACTCGAATGTAATTTTCAGCCTAAAGTACAGGAGGTGAATACGATGCTATAAGCAGGCGGACACTTAAACTGCTAGTAAGTTGTGTGCTTTTGACATCAAAGCTTTTTGGCTGCCCATTTCAAAGGCACGCATTCAGTTGTGAATAAAGAAATGGCCACGCACTTATGACCAATCAGAGCGACGCTAGAGGGTTAGAGATTGGGGTGTCGTGCCTGCGTAAATTCTTGGCGGCTCGGCTTCTTTGTGCTCTATAGAAGTTAGCAAATGTACATTTAAATACGTTTTCAACTGCGATTTTCCATCAGCCAATGAACGGCGGGACTAAAAAATGGATCAAGTTGTAACTCAATACGCCCATATGCATATTTGCAAAGCAATGCATCAGTCCACCATTCAGGCCATTTAAGTAGCTACTTTGAATATCTATCAGAGTTATATCTAACAGTGTTGTGCGTAGATATCTATCAGTACGTCCTGTGGTTAGATATCTATTATATCAGTGTTGTGCCTAAATATCCACGAGTATAAACATTTCTGAGCCCAGATACTTCAGTATCTATCAATTCTAAACCTAGAGACATTCATTTTGTGCCTAGATGACCGACGTGTCTCTAGCCGAAACCCAGCCGCATCACTTTTTAAAATCACTTGTACCACTAGTCAAAATCTATTAGAAAAGACGGATTTTGCAAGTGGTACAAGTGATTTTAAAAAGTGATGCGGCTGGGTTGCGGCTAGCGAAACGTGCGTCCTAGATGTCAATCAAATCTGAGCCTAAAATTCTATCAATTCTAAGCCTATATACATCTATCCATTTAGGCCTAGATTTTTACTAGATTTGAAATCTTAAATTTATAGAAGAAACGAATAACAATCGGTTGAGCCGTTCGGGATATACTCGATTGCAAACAAGCAAGCAAGCAAGATTTTCATTTTAGTATATTTCGGAGGATATAACGGGTGTCTCAAAGATATACATTTCGAGGGTATATATTTAGTTTTTTTCTAGTTTTCTTATTAGTTTTCCTACTAGGCCTAATAATAGTTTTAATTTTAGCATAATTGAAGCCGCTCGGGAGATAGTTGATTGAAAACGTACAAACAAGCAAGATTTACATGTTTAGTATAATTGAATGACAACATGATTGTTTCTTGAAAGTTTCATTTATCCTCGCTTCTGTTTTTTTAATCTGGACACAATATCTACTCACTCTCAGTCGCTCTATCCATCAATATCTACTTTCTCCCAGTCCCTCTATGCATCAATATCTATCTCTCCCAGTTCCTCCTAACATGAGTAAAATTTAAACGACGACCATAACTAAGTAATTACACTACACATTTAAAATTCAAAACATTATATTATCACGCTTTTAGCAAGTGCAGCACCAAACCTAAAGCAATACGTTATTTTGCCAGGGAAGGTACTATTATTAGCTATTGATATCATAAGTAGTTTATTTCAACATTTGCGTGTCGTTTAAATTGACAATTTGTTTTTCTGTGTTGTAAAATTTAAGAACGAATTTAATGTTCACAAAGTGAAAATTAGTTAAAAATTATAACCACTTGTACACAACATATTTTGTTAACACAAGTAAAATTTAGAGAATATTCATAATATTATATATAAAAAATATTTAATAAGATAAAAATAAAAACAAAAATTGGTACCGATTTAGATTACAGATAAAAAGCATCCCTACTACATGTTCATGTGCTTAATTCAAAATTTAATTTTAGAGCTTGGATTAAAATGACTAGCTATGTTAAGTAGCCAGCTTGACCTTATTTGCTTTGTTCTTCCTGGATATTCCTATTTTGAATTTGAGAAAGCTTAGTTGAAAATATTACTAGTTTTTGCTACTAATACATTCATACTACTTTATCACTATAATAACTAAAGTAGCTTATTTCAAAGCTATTACTCCTGCAAATGCAATGTATTGATTTTACTGGTAGCATGATGATGAAAAATATTTTGCAGAATGAGACTTTCACTTTTCATGTACTTTTGCACTCTTTATATACATTGCTATATACTCCAACTTGCATATCTATATTATTGTATTTATTTTATTTTTCAGCATGCATGGTAATATTGCGAGCACTACCTCACTGTGCAAATGTTGATTTTTACATTGTTACTAGAAACAGACGTTTAAGCTAAGCTTAATATTTTTCGGTACTTTAAATAATGTAAATAATGTTAGTAAAAACGTGCTATAATTAAATTTATCCTAATGTGTGTGAAAGTTATATTTCTCATGTTTGTTTACTTGCCTTTTAGCTTTGCCAAATTTTAGTAAAAATTGACATCTGAGCTCATCATTGATAGCAATCAATATTAAAAAAACTAGCATGTCTGTCCGCAAAGCAACCCACGCCGGTAGCTGGTACACTGATCGGTCTGACCAGCTCGATCAGCAGCTCACTGGCTGGCTAAATGCTGCCGGACCTCGAGTTGGCACTGCCCGTGCCATTGTGTCGCCCCATGCCGGCTATCAGTACTGCGGAGCTGTTGCGGGCTATGCCTACAAGCAGATTGACCCCGGCCCCATTAGCCGGGTGATTCTACTGGGCCCCAGCCATCATTTCTCACTGCGCGGCTGCGGCTTGTCGACAGCGGCGGAATTCCAGACACCACTGGGCAACCTGCGAGCTGACCAGGCTACCACTGCTGAACTGCGGGCTACTGGCCAGTTCGAGATGGTGACACTCATGACATCCTACTGACCTCTGTCCTCACCTGACCCCACTGACCCGCGTCCTCACCTGACCCTACTGACCCACTGACCCGCGTCCTCACCTGACCCTACTGACCCGTGTCCTCACCTGACCCTACTGACCTCTGTCCTCACCTGACCCTACTGACCCGCGTCCTCACCTGACCCTACTGACCCGCGTCCTCACCTGACCCTACTGACCCGTGTCCTCACCTGACCCTACTGACCTCTGTCCTCACCTGACCCTACTGACCCGCGTCCTCACCTGACCCTACTGACCCGTGTCCTCACCTGACCCTACTGACCCGCGTCCTCACCTGACCCTACTGACCCGTGTCCTCACCTGACCCTACTGACCTCTGTCCTCACCTGACCCTACTGACCCGCGTCCTCACCTGACCCTACTGACCCGTGTCCTCACCTGACCCTACTGACCCGCGTCCTCACCTGACCCTACTGACCCGTGTCCTCACCTGACCCTACTGACCCGCGTCCTCACCTGACCCTACTGACCCGCGTCCTCACCTGACCCTACTGACCCGCGTCCTCACCTGACCCTACTGACCCGCGTCCTCACCTGACCCTACTGACCCGCGTCCTCACCTGACCCTACTGACCCGCGTCCTCACCTGACCCTACTGACCCGAGCAAAATGACCCGTGTCCTCACCTGACTAATCCTGGCCTTCCACCGCCCTTGGCAGGTATCGCTAAACCGGGACGAAGCCGAGCACAGTCTGGAGATGCAGCTGCCCTTCTTGCTGGCCGCTATGCGACCCAAATCGCCTCGCGACTACGGCATTGTGCCAATCATGGTCGGCGCCATCGACGCCTCGGTGGAGGCAGCCTATGGTGACATCCTGGCGCCCTACCTAAACGATCCGGCCACTCTGTTTGTGGTGTCTTCAGATTTTTGCCACTGGGGTCGCCGGTTCGATTACACTTATTACGACAAGTCGGCTGGCCGGATCTGGCAGAGCATTGAACGTCTGGACCGGCAGGGCATTGAGGCCATAGAGAGCGGCCGGCCAGACAGATTCACCCAGTACCTGCGCCAGACTGGCAACACAATTTGCGGCCGGCACCCAATCGGGGTGATGATGTGCGCGGCTGCCAGGACCGGCACCGGGCAATTTCGCTTTTTAAACTATGCCCAGTCGTCCAAATGCAATGACGCGTCAGATTCCTCCGTTAGTTACGCCGCTGGTGGCTTGTTTGTCAACGCCTAGGACGGCAGTGCTGGCCATAGCAACCGTAGCCTGGGGTTGGTTGTCATTGACAGCAATGCGTAGATATAATATTCAAGCTGACAATGTTATATTTTCAAGTTAGTCGATCGTTACCACTGAAAAAACAGATTCTGTCAGCCCTAGTTACCACTGACAACCAGATTCTGTCAGCCCTAGTTACCATTGACAACCAGATTCTGTCTGCCCTAGTTACCACTGACAACCAGATTCTGTCAGCCCTAGTTACCACTGACAACCAGATTCTGTCAGCCCTAGTTACCACTGACAACCAGATTCTGTCAGCCTTAGTTACCCTTGACAACCAGATTCTGTCAGCCCTAGTTACTATTGACAACAGATTCTGTCAGCCCTAGTTACCACTGACAACCGTCAGTCTGTCAGTCTGTGTAAGAATAAAGAAAATTCTAAAAGCTTTCATACAAAGCGATCTTTCAAATTTTAGTTGTCCGTTGTTCTGTTGTATTCTGTTACATAGAGTATCAATTCATAATTAACAATCAAGTCAATATTAACCGCTTGCGCCTATTAAGTTAAAGCAAATCATGTTGCAATCTCAGTTGCGTTTTTTCTGATAAAATTGCTTCTCCGCACAATTTCAACTGCTTTTCTGTTGTCTAGAATTATATTTATACCATGTTTTGTGGTTCAATTTTTTATTGCTGCACTACTTGAAGTAGTTAAACTAGTTGATTTTGTATTTGCGGGCAAATCGATAGGCTCTCTGTAAAACTTTCGTTAGTCTAATTTTATCTTGATAAAAACAACAACTTAGATAAAAAAAATCACCAGACAAGAAAGACATTTTGCATTGCTTCAGAAGTCTAATATAGCACTAGTGTGGATGTTCCAACGAGATAATCGATTTCCACAAGCAATAGCAGATATGTTTCATCATTGTCATTAGCCGGCTATTGTTACTGAATTATTTTCAGCAGCTTTTATTTTTTTCTTTCAAATATTTCTCTCTAGTTAGTGAGCGCTTGAGTAGTTGGGATAACTGATTCAGTCCAGCTTATTCAGGCTGAAAATCTGCATTGTTGTTCTGCTTTGGTGAACTACAAGTATTAGTAAAACTGCATTGGAATGATGCCATGTGATATGGGGTTCGCTAACTAGAATTTCACTAAGCGTTGTAATTATAACTTGTCTGCTTTTTCAGTCTTTTTAACATTTAATGCTTTAATGACGTTGTGTGTGTGCTTTTCATAAAGTTATTTTAGGACATGCTGAAGGATTTGAGGGTAATTGGCTTATGCGCTGAAGGATTTGAGGGTAATTGGCTGATGCTCTGGAGGATTTGAGGGTAATTGGCTGATGCGCTGAAGGATTTGAGGGTAATTGGCTGATGCTCTGGAGGATTTGAGGGTAATTGGCTGATGCGCTGAAGGATTTGAGGGTAATTGGCTGATGCTCTGGAGGATTTGAGGGTAATTGGCTTATGCGCTGAAGGATTTGAGGGTAATTGACTGATGCGCTGAAGGATTTGAGGGTAATTGAGGATTTAAGGCTTATTTTAGCGACGTCTTATTTACTAAATCTTATTCAGCAACAAGGCTTGAGTAGTTTCTTGTTGAATTCAAATAAAAAATGAACTCATATGAAAATATAACACGTATGTCAATCTATGTTTCACATTCACTAAACCAACAATTTCATTAACTTTAGAGGTTCATTTTCTAAGAATTTCTAAAAGAATGCTGATATTACATGAAACAATATAACTGGCCCCACAATAGGCCTACACCATGCACTACCCACTTCCCCACTTTCACCCCACCTCCCTACCCCATTGTCACCACCTCCCTATCCCATAGTCACCACATCCCTACCCCATTGTCATCACCTCCCTATCCCATTGTCACCACCTTCCTACCCCATTGTCACCACCTCCCTACCCCATAGTCACCACCTCCCTACCCCATTTTCACCACCTTCCTACCCCATAGTCACCACCTTCCTACCCCATTGTCACCACCTCCCTACCCCATAGTCACCACCTCCCTACCCCATTTTCACCACCTTCCTACCCCATAGTCACCACCTCCCTACCCCATTTTCACCACCTTCCTACCCCATTGTCACCACCTCCCTACCCCATTGTCACCACCTCCCTACCCCATAGTCACCACCCCCCAACCCCATTGTCACCACCTCCCTACTCCATTGTCACCACCTCCCTACCCCATTGTCACCACCTTCCTACCACATTGTCACCACCTCCCTACCCCATTGTCACCACCTCCCTACCCCATTGTCACCACCTCCTCCCTGCCCCACATTTATACTCATTGTGCCTACTTTCGGCACCTCTCTACCCCACTTTCGCTACCTAACTTCCCCTGTTGAGAAGACACGGGAAATAGGATCGTATTCCCCTACCTTCCCACTTTGCTATTCCCTTGTGCAATTTCTGGCCGATAATATAACAATTGCCAGTTGCTTTTACAGAGGTCGCATTATCAGACCATTCATTCTTGCAAAAGAAGAAATCAATGGTATCCTAGAAATAACCTGCACTTTATAGATAGCTAATACTATTGGCATTGTGTAGGACCAACTTGCCTATTGTTCTGCTGCCTGTAATCCAACTGCAATAAGTTCACTTCAATATCATCATCGCAATGCCTCAATCGATGAAGTTTTGCCGCAACGGAAGCCTCAGCAGAAAAATTCCGGAACTTTTGGGGCCCAACGAGTTGAGTTGAGCAAAAAAGTTCTTCGCTATTAATATTTCTTGGAAGGAAATAGCTCGTAGAATAGCTTGCATAGATCTATATATGATTATGTTGGCGCTGTTGTTACCGCATTCAAAGGACTATCTTTATTGGCGTGCCACAAAACTCATTAAAATTAGCTGACTACAGGCAAACTGCTGCTGCAAAAAGTGTTCGCGGTTGGTTCAATTATGCATAGTTAAATATATCTCCTTTCGTTAGCTTCTTTATAGTATGTCTTTTAGTCATTAACTTCTATTGATAGGGTGTCTGCAGACACTGAGTTTTGGTGGCTGTGTAGGAAGCAATTCTGTCTAGTATTTCGCTGCTATTAAGTACACTGGCTGGCACTGGTACATACTCATTGCGCCTTGCGGTCTGGCTCTCATTGTTTGGTAGGCACCGAATGAATAAGGCGGCATAGTAGATACTGGCTGCGGGTCATTGGCAGTAGGCTTCATTGCTTCAGTCCATGGACTGGGGGGAGGCTGCCAGTCCTACCCCGATTTCCATCCGATAAACCCCGAATTTGGGAAATTAAGTTTCTTGCTCAACGACAAATTTTGAGCTTGGGCCGAGATTCGTCCAAAGCTCTAACCACTAAGCTCTTGACAAATGATAAAAGTGAATAAGACGATTGTGTGTAGCTCAAGCCCGTTATAAATATCAGTAAGATTGCATTGGCTTGACGCTTTCTGGAATGGAGAGCGCGTGTAAGGCGCTTTTCAATTCGCTTTGCATGGCAAACTTTTGCGTTTGCTCGTGTGTATTGTTATTGTAAATAATGTAACTCTTGCTGGAGTACACAGTGTATCACGCTCATTTCTATAGTCTGGAATGCTAGCCGGTGAATTACGATCAGCCGCGCAGCCGCTCCCGCCGCTTTCTCAACTCGCACTCGGTCAGCATGACGTTAACATCCGCGCAGCAGCGGTAGTAGGTGGGCTGGTGGAATTTCTGCTTCGGCGACGACTTACTGCGGCGCCAGGAGCATAGCAGGCAGCTGGTGTGCCCGGCCACGTCTTCGCACAAGTCGCGCATCTCCAACTGGTCAGCGCCGACGACCTCGTGGTCCATTGTTGCGAATGCGGCTGTCGGCTGGATGGTGGCGGCTGCCAGTAGCAGAGCGCAGCAGTTGAGAAATAGCAGGGCGTTCTGGGAACAAATTGGGTAGGCAAAAAAGAAATTTGTAACCCTAAAGCAAATGAAGCAAATGCGTCACGATAAAACTGGTTTCTAAGATAGTGATGCATTTTAACAAGCATGAACACTTTAATTCACTCAAAATGCAAACTTACCATGACTTGAAAAAACGTATCGATCTGAAGAAAAACATGAAACTCAAAGCGGAGCCGAGTCTGCGAATTCGTGGTTCCTGACTTGCGTCTCGTCGTTTTATGCGTTTCGGTTGAGGCCGGTCAGGTCGAATCGCGACTGCCCAGGCTTTTAGCCAGTCAGCCCTCCCCGGCTTCTGTGATTGGTCGGTGACTTTTGAGAAGTTTGGGAAACGTCAGGGAGACGCGAAAATGTTCCCTGTCATTTCTCTCATTTCTCCTTAATTCAGAGATAATTATGGAATGGTTGTCCTAAGTTTGTCGACTCGAACAGCAGACTTGCCGGCTGTAGAGGTAGACAAGTTTCTCTAATCCTCAGGATTTGAATTTGGCTGAGACCAAAGCCTCCAAATGCAGCTAATCTTAAATTGTCCGCTTCAGCTGGAACGATTCCAGCTGACTGAAATGTATGCAAATCTTCTAGAAAATTATCTACTCAGCGGCGTTCCTAAACCTCCTCAGGGTTTATTCCTAAACCTCCTCAGGGTTTATTCCTAAACCTCCTCAGGGTTTATTCCTAAACATCCTCAGGGTTTATTCCTAAACCTCCTCACGGTTTATTCCTAAACCTCCTCAGGGTTTATTCCTAAACCTCCTCAGGGTTTATTCCTAAACCTCCTCAGGGTTTATTCCTAAACCTCCTCACGGTTTATTCCTAAACCTCTTCAGGGTTTATTCTTAAACCTCCTCACGGTTTATTCTTAAACCTCCTCAGGGTTTATTCCTAAACCTCCTCAGGGTTTATTCTTAAACCTCCTCAGGGTTTATTCTTAAACCTCCTCAGGGTTTATTCCTAAACCTCCTCAGGGTTTATTCCTAAACCTCCTCACGGTTTATTCCTAAACCTCCTCAGGGTTTATTCCTAAACCTCTTCAGGGTTTATTCCTAAACCTCCTCAGCGTTTATTCTTAAACCTCCTCAGGGTTTATTCCTAAACCTCCTCAGGGTTTATTCCTAAACCTCCTCAGGGTTTATTCTTAAACCTCCTCAGGGTTTATTCCTAAACCTCCTCAGGGTTTATTCTTAAACCTCCTCAGGGTTTATTCTTAAACCTCCTCAGGGTTTATTCCTAAACCTCCTCAGGGTTTATTCTTAAACCTCCTCAGGGTTTATTCCTAAACCTCCTGACGGTTTATTCTTAAACCTCCTCAGGGTTTATTCTTAAACCTCCTCAGGGTTTATTCTTAAACCTCCTCAGGGTTTATTCCTAAACCTCCTCACGGTTTATTCTTAAACCTCCTCAGGGTTTATTCTTAAACCTCCTCAGGGTTTATTCTTAAACCTCCTCAGGGTTTATTCCTAAACCTCCTCACGGTTTATTCCTAAACCTCTTCAGGGTTTATTCCTAAACCTCCTCAGGGTTTATTCTTAAACCTCCTCAGGGTTTATTCCTAAACCTCCTCAGGGTTTATTCCTAAACCTCCTCAGGGTTTATTCCTAAACCTCCTCACGGTTTATTCCTAAACCTCCTCAGGGTTTATTCCCTAACCTCCTCCGGGTTTATTCCTAAATCTCTTCAGGGTTTATAGATAATTCGATTCAGGGTTTATCCAAACTCTCCTCAGGGTTTATCCCCAAATCTCTTCAGGGTTCATCGCCAATTCGATTCAGGGTTTATCCCCATACTTCCTCAAGTTTTATCGCTAATCGCTTTAGGGCTTATTGCTAATCTATTCAGGGTTTATCGACAAATATTTTCAGGGTTTATCATCTCTTGAGGGTATATCGCGTTCTCTTTAAGTTCTATCGTTAATTATCTTTAGAGATTTTCACTAAATCTCTTCTTAGAATAGGAATCAGAGTTCGCATAAATTCATGAATTTTTCATACAGTTTCCTACATTTCTATCAGCGTCACGAAAACGATGAACAAATTCTTTACGTGGGCGGATTGTCTCAATGGCACTTTTAATCAGTTCCGGAATCTGCGGATGCCAATTAGACAGGACGGCTCTGAGTGGGGTCGGTGCTATTGTGAAATTAACCGCACCTGCTGCGCCTCTCAATGCATTCCAAGTGTTTTTTTGCTGGTCATTTTGCTCAACAGTTAGTCCCGCCCCTATTAATTCTAACAAGGCCATTCAACAGACCAGAAGCAGCCAGTGTTCTGTGTTGCAAAGCTGCTAATTTTCTTGTTTAAGATGCTAAAAAACGGAATCCCAAGTCGCTAAATTTATTTTTCAATAGCAGCAAACTGCTTAAGTGGCCTCGTCTCGGCGACAGAACTAAAAATACACAACTCCTAATAATTTTTCTGCCGTGTTTTTGACGACTGTATTCATAAACTAGACTCCCTCATCACCTCATCCCTGTCTCGTCTCTCCCTTGTCTCATCTCTAGGCCCTGTCTCATCTCTCCCATGTCTCATCTCTCCCATGTCTCATCTCTCCCGTGTCTCATCTCTGATCTCTCATCTCTCAGTTGTCTATCTCTCCCTGTCTCATCTCTCCCTGTCTCATCTCTCCCTTGTCTCATCTCTCCCCAGCCTCATCTATACATTTTCTCATCTCTCCCTTGTCTCATCCCTCCCTTGTCTCATCTCTCCCTTGTCTTATCTCTCTCCTGTCTCATCTCTGCTTGTCTCATCTCTCCCTTGTCTCATCCCTCCCTTGTCTCATCTCTCCCTTGTCTTATCTCTCTCCTGTCTCATCTCTGCTTGTCTCATCTCTCAGTTGTCTCATCTCTCCCTTGTCTCATCTCTCCCCAGCCTCATCTATACCTTGTCTCATCCCTCCCTTGTCTCATCTTTTCCTTGTCTCATCTCTCCCATGTCTCATCTCTCTCTTGTCTCATCTCTCCCTGTCTCATCTCTCCCAGCCTCATCTATCCCTTGTCTCATCTCTCCCTTGTCTCATCTCTCCCTTGTCTCATCCCTCCCTTGTCTCATCTTTTCCTTGTCTCATCTCTCCCATGTCTCATCTCTCTCTTGTCTCATCTCTCCCCTGTCTCATCTCTCCCTAGTCTCATCTCTCCCTGTCTCATCCCTCCCTTGTCTCATCTCTCCCTTGTCTTATCTCTCTCCTGTCTTATCTCTCCTTGTCTCATCTTTCAGTTGTCTCATCTCTCAGTTGTCTCATCTCTCCCATGTCTCATCTCTCCCTTGTCTCATCTCTCATATGTCTTATCTCTCTCCTGTCTTATCTCTCCTTGTCTCATCTTTCAGTTGTCTCATCTCTCAGTTGTCTCATCTCTCCCATGTCTCATCTCTCCCTTGTCTTATCTCTCATATGTCTTATCTCTCTCCTGTCTTATCTCTCCTTGTCTCATCTATCAGTTGTCTCATCTCTCCCCTGTCTCATCTCTCCCTTGTCTCATCTCTCCCTGTCTCATCTCTCCGCAGCCTCATCTATCCCTTGTCTCATCTCTCCCTTGTCTCATCTCTCCCTTGTCTCATCTCTCCCTTGTCTCAACTCTCCCTTGTCTTATCTCTCATATGTCTTTTCTCTTCACTGTCTCATCTCTCCCGTGTCCCATCTATCCGTTTTATCATCTCTCTCCTGTCTCATGTCTCCCCTGTCTTATGTATGACCTGATGTGGATATCTGAATAAGAGTTTGGTTTGCATTACTTCACAGCAATGCGCAGACAATCTCACTAGCCAGTTGAAAGCCAGTGCAGTTTGTCAGCTTTTTTGTTGTCCTCAGAGTTCCTAGGGTCACCCCGCAATGGTACTCAAGCAGATATGAGACTTAGATGTGCTCTTTAGAACTCGAAATCTCGCAAACTTTGTACAATACGAGCAAGCTTATGTGAGATGCGCTCTCTATGGAGAAGTATAATTTAGCTAGGAATGATAGATGGGCTAGGAAAACTTTGCCATTTCTAAAGAATAATGAGAACAATTATGACTCGAATTTTACCAAAAATATATTTTTAAAGAGGAACATAATTTCCTTTTTTCGCAGTCTCTTCATTGACGGGTAGTTGTCGGAGGCGATCTTTGAAACTGACTCAGGCATTTTAAAAGCATCATTATATGGCATCGTTTTAAGTCTGTTAGAGCAAATTCTTTGTAATTTTCATATGACATTTAAGTTTTTATTTCTTTCATAAGCTACAAGGCACTTGAAATGCAAGAAGGCGACTTGTTAAAGTTGACAAACTTCGGCAAGTGTGTTAGAGGTGATACGGGTAGAAAATTATTAAACAAATTCTGTATCAATCTGAGCGATTTTCTTAAAAAACAGTGAACTCTTCTGATTGGATGAGAGGGGGGTAGAAATATATGCTTACGCAATCTGACTGAATGTACATAAGGCCAGTGTACATAAACCTGTCGGAGTATATGCTTAGCGCAGTAATTGATTCCTTCTCAGCAAGCTTCTAGACCACCTCAGCCTGATTAGAAACTGCTAAACCAGATCCACCCAGTCACCAAGCAAGCTTCTAGTCCACCTCAGCCTGCCGATACCAGTGAAGGACTGGGTCATAGACAAACAGGCTGAACGCCCCCGGCTGCAGCTCCAGATTGTCCAGCCAGCGCCAGACAGCTTCCACTCTGTCGCTGGACATCAGCTCGTTGTCGCGGATGTACTGGCGAACGTTGGCGTAGGCCGGCGATGCGTCTGGATGGCGCCGATCGCAGCTACGAGCGTCTGGATCGTCGAGAGTCGCCGACAGTAGGGAATCGGACCCACGGCCGAAGAACGCCATCGGGATGCGCCGGTTGACGGGCGCGGTGGCAGACGGCTTGGCGGCAGCTTGCGGCGGCGGTGGCGGCGGCGGCGGCGGCGGCCAGAGACCCATTGTGGAAGCCAAGCCACTTTTGGTAGAGAAGTGAATAAAAAAACTTCATGCTTTAGTGAGTGGATATTGTGGTAACTCATCATCTAGCGACAGTCAGTCAGCAGCCAGGGAGGCAAACTAATGCGAGACCCCACCCACAATAGAATCTAGGCGCCAGTCACGAGACAAATGACGTCGATGGTCTCGTGTGCTTCGGAAATATGTTTGCGCGCTCGGAGTACGGGCGGGGCCGCATCCTGACCAGGTGTTGCTCTCGCTGGTGAGCTCACAAAAGCCCTTGAGCTTTTCCGCAGCTCAAATTCAGAATTTCTCTGCACAATGTGCCTAATTAGCTGAAATGCAGTCTGACTCGAAAGCTCTCTGCCATCGAGTGCTGCCCGGATGTCCGCTCGGGCGCTACCTGGATTTCAAGACAGTTCAGAATGCATCATAGGATATGGCTAGCTACTCCGACCAACTGACCAATCAAAGCTGAGGAAGTTACGACGGCTGGTAAAAGAAACAGGAAACAGACGATGTTATAGAGGAGAAAATTTTATTTATAGCCGAAAGTCGATTAAGACAGATTTTATTGCAAAGGTACATTGCAACTCTCTGTGCTACAAGTACCATGCACTAATTGAGTTCTTAACTATCGAAGTCACAAGTTCAAACCGCTGATGATATCTAGTTGAATAGATATCTAGTAGACTGTTGAATAGATATCAAGTAGACTGTTGAGTAGATATCAAGTAGACTGTTCAGTAGATATCTAGTAGACTGTTGAGTAGATATCTAGTAGACTGTTGAATAGATATATAGTAGACTGTTGAGTAGATATCAAGTAGACTGTTGAGTAGATATCAAGTAGACTGTTGAGTAGATATCTAGTAGACTATTGAGTAGATATCTAGTAGACTGTTGAGTAGATATCTAGTAGACTGTTGAGTAGATATCTAGTAGACTGTTGAGTAGATATATAGTAGACTGTTGAGTAGATATCTAGTAGACTGTTGAGTAGATATCTAGTAGACTGTTGAGTAGACATCTAGTAGACTGTTGAGTAGATATCTAGTAGACTGTTAGTTAGATATCTAGTAGACTGTTGAGTAGATATCTAGTAGACTGTTGAGTAGATATCTAGTAGACTGTTGAGTAGATATCTAGTAGACTGTTGAGTAGATATCTAGTAGACTGTTGAGTAGTTATCTAGTAGACTGTTGAGTAGATATCTAGTAGACTATTGAGTAGATATCTAGTAGACTGTTGAGTAGATATCTAGTAGACTGTTGAGTAGATATCTAGTAGACTGTTAGTTAGATATCTAGTAGACTGTTGAGTAGATATCTAGTAGACTGTTGAGTAGATATCTAGTAGACTGTTGAGTAGATATCTAGTAGACTGTTGAGTAGACATCTAGTAGACTGTTGAGTAGATATCTAGTAGACTGTTGAGTAGTTATCTAGTAGACTGTTGAGTAGATATCTAGTAGACTGTTGAGTAGTTATCTAGTAGACTGTTGAGTAGATATCTAGTAGACTATTGAGTAGATATCTAGTAGACTGTTGAGTAGATATCTAGTAGACTGTTGAGTAGATATCTAGTAGACTATTAGTTAGATATCTAGTAGACTTTTGAGTAGATATCTAGTAGACTGTTAGTTAGATATCTAGTAGACTGTTGAGTAGATATCTAGTAGACTGTTGAGTAGATATCTAGTAGACTGTTGAGTAGATATCTAGTAGACTGTTAAGTAGATATCTAGTAGACTGTTAGTTAGATATCTAGTAGACTGTTGAGTAGATATCTAGTAGACTGTTAGTTAGATATCTAGTAGACTGTTGAGTAGATATCTAGTAGACTGTTGAGTAGATATCTAGTAGACTGTTGAGTAGATATCTAGTAGACTGTTAGTTAGATATCTAGTAGACTGTTGAGTAGATATCTAGTAGACTGTTGAGTAGATATCTAGTAGAATGTTGAGTAGATATCTAGTGACTGTTGAATAGATATCAAGTAGACTGTTGAGTAGATATCTAGTAGACTGTTGAGTAGATATCTAGTAGACTGTTGAATAGATATATAGTAGACTGTTGAGTAGATATCTAGTGACTGTTGAATAGATATCAAGTAGACTGTTGAGTAGATATCTAGTAGACTGTTGAATAGATATCTAGTGACTGTTGAATAGATATCAAATAGACTGTTGAGTAGATATCTAGTAGACTGTTGAGTAGATATCTAGTGACTGTTGAATAGATATCAAGTAGACTGTTGAGTAGATATCTAGTGACTGTTGAATAGATATATAGTAGACTGTTGAATAGATATCTAGTAGACTGTTGAGTAGATATCTAGTAGACTGTTGAGTAGATATCTAGTAGACTGTTGAGTAGATATCTAGTAGACTGTTGAGTAGATATATAGTAGACTGTTGAATAGATATCTAGTGACTGTTGAATAGATATATAGTAGACTGTTGAGTAGATATCTAGTAGACTGTTGAATAGAGATCTAGTGACTGTTGAATAGATATCAAGTAGACTGTTGAGTAGATATCCAGTGACTGTTGAATAGATATATAGTAGACTGTTGAGTAGATATCTAGTAGACTGTTGAATAGATATCTAGTGACTGTTGAATAGATATCTAGTAGAATGTTGAGTAGATATCTAGTAGACTGTTGAGTAGATATCTAGTAGACTGTTGAGTAGATATCTAGTAGACTGTTTAATAGATATATAGTAGACTGTTGAGTAGATATCTAGTAGACTGTTGAGTAGATATCTAGTAGACTATTGAGTAGATATCTAGTTGACTGTTGAGTAGATATCAAGTAGAATGTTGAGTAGATATCTAGTAGACTGTTAAGTAGATATCAAGTAGAATGTTGAGTAGGTATCTAGTAGTCTGTTGGGTCGATATCTAGTAGAGATACGAGCTTTATTGGGTAGATATCTTATTGACTGCAGCCAATTGATCCCTGCGCGTATGGACTCACTGACGACTATTCAACTGCGAGCTGAATGCAGGAAGCAGCTGAACTGCTCGGCAGTGAAGAGAGGCCTCACACCTGCTCATCAGCTCACCTGTTGCCAACTGCGAAGGCGCCAGCGCTGCCGATCATGCTGCTCGAACAGGTCAGAAGAAAACGCCGCGACACGCGCGAGTCCTGCTATGAAAGCTAGGAAACCAAATCGGAGCTGTCTACAGAGAGCTGGGGCGACAGGAAATTGTGTCTTTATTCTATGTGGTTTAGAAGGCTTGGTCTAAGCAGACACACACACCCACACTGGAGAGAGAAGCAGATAAAAGAGCTGGTTAAGAATTACTGAGTTAGTTAGGCGCAGCACAATGTCTCAAACTTCACCACCGAGTGAGGCTGTGAGTAGTGGAGCTGGGCTGAGTAGGTAGGTTTTTTTTTAAAAGAAACTAAAATGCATATCTAGTGACTCCGTGTGGTTCATTGTTCATGGTCACTGGACAGACAGAAAAATATGCTTAGCTAATTGGCTGCATTTGCGGTGTTTTTGTTAATATTTTTAAGAAATATAATTTACTAAATTGAAACAAAGTAGCAAAGTACGAGAACATATTCTTCAATTATCGTTTTGTGTCTCACAAAACTTAATTATCAAGCTATTGAGCACAAAGTGACTGTTATTTTACTCATAATTACAAGTTATATATTTTTGCTAATCTGGACATTCCGTTTAGGCATTGAAATCTGAGCAGATTGATCAAGGCGGTCTGTCATCAGGCGTAGAAGACACCGCTGCAGGAACCGGCTGGGCGGACCATGCCCGACCCTGCCGGACAGCTGAATGTCTGCGCGAACTCCGGCATAGTCGACAGGATGCCGTTCACCCTGTGGGGATGATTTTTAGGAAGAATGCGATTTCATTGTTTGTGCATTGCAGGGAGATTTACAAAATATATATTTATATCAAATTATTTGTAGAGCGTTGAGTAGATAATTGGTAGACTGTTAGTTAGATATCTGGTAGACTGTTAGGTAGATACCTGGTAGACTGTTAGGTAGGTATCTGGTAGACTGTCTGGTAGATATCTGAGTAGATTAGGTTATTCGATAGGGGGTCGGTGGCACAGCGGTTAACGCGTTCGATTAGTTCGTTAAGTTCGATTCCACGTCGAGGCCACATTTATTTGGGGCGCAGCCGCGGAGAGAAGGCTTGGGGGCTTGTCGTGCAATTTACGCCATTGAGGGCCAACCTCCAAGGCACAGTAAGGGTGTACACTGCCTGACGATGAGAAAGTCAGGGCAGATGTACACACCTGTGTGAGCGTGTGCCTGCGTACAGTATCCGTGTGCGTGTGTGCTCAGGAGTCAGCGAAATGGGCAGAATTGCCTCCTCGCTGGCTGCGGGTCTAGTGTCACCAAATGATGTACCATTGCCCGCAGCCCTCCTGCAATTATTGTTATTATTATTATTATTCGATGCCTTACTTATTACCCTACTAAAAGCAGCCATTCTAGCAAACTTACAGAGTTTCTTCTGGCAGTGCCCTCAGCGTCTGCGCCTTGGTGACTGAATACCCAGGATCTCGATTGTAGCAATGGTTCTGCAGTGCGACAGTGCGTTTTGGAAAATTTGTACTCAATTGTAAAACATGCTTAAAGTTATGCTGGATAGTGGCATGCTTTGAAATAGTAACATCAGACGGGAAGTAGACGAGATGAGAGTGACACCAAGAGTGACGAGATGAGAGTGACATACTAGGCGAGACGAGATGAGAGTGACTGCAGGAGTGACGAGATGAGAGTGACTACAGGAGTTACGTGAGGAGAGTGACTGTAGGAGTGACGAGATGAGAGTGACACCAAGAGTTACGTGATGAGAGTGACTGTAGGAGTGACGAGATGAGAGTGACTGTAGGAGTGACGAGATGAGAGTAAGAGATACGGCATTAGTGTCAAAGTGAGAGTTACGGGAGAGAACGCGGAGTCACCTGTGCCCAGGCTAAGAAGAATGTCTGGCCCCGAGTGAGACCAGTCAGGGGCAGCTGCAGCTCGGATCCGCTGAGCAGCTTCAGGTAGGTTCGCATTGCAACCCGCAGGCCGTCAGCCGCAGCGATGATGTTTCGCAGGTGACGCGTGATAATGGTGTCAATGCTTACCTGCAATCCAAAATAAGTGGAGGTATGTACGATTTCTGATTAAACCATGAACTACCTGGCTAATAAATAGGTCTCACATATTGCGGACCGCTAGGTGTGTTGTAGGGTCCCGCACGCATCACCGAGTAAGTCTGGTTGAGGCAGGTGGCTTGTTGAACGTAGCTCAAGTAGGTCTCTTCTCTGGACCACAACGGATTAACGGCACCGGTCTTGTCAAATAGCTGGCCTAGATTTGAAACGACAGGATTAAGTTCGTTTCAGAATGATCGATTTGGTATTTATGAACTGATTCGCTATCACTGCACTGCAGCTTAGCTCTCATTGACAAAGGTGGGTAGAAAATTTGAGGTGGGTTCATGTCAGTCATGTTCAATGGATGAAAAATCTCTTTGCATGAGCTATGCGCTGATTGGCTGAGGGAGTTCGCAGAGAAAATTGGGGTGGGTTCACGCCGCCATCCAATCAATGGAAAGTTCGAGCCTATTGGGGGAAAATAATATATTATCGCTTTATTGGGTAGCTTAGATTAGATTGCCGTTAATGCTGCTGTTCGGTGCAACGAAATTATAGGCAAATCTAACAAAAAAATAAATAATAAAAATTAATTACAACTGCCTCAGCTGGGCCAGATGGGCCAGGCAAACAGCACAGCCGCAGCTATTGCGCAGTGCATCTGAAGGCTGAGTACGGCTGTTTAGTCCATGGCCTGGGGGGACGCCACACCCACCTTCAATTATCCCAGCTGATGCTGGTACCCAGCTGGGTGAACTGAAGCAATGCAGAGTTAAGTGTCTTGCTAAAGGACACAAATTGTTCCAGTGGAGTCGGGAATCGAACCCCCGACCTTCAAGTCGTGAGAGCGACGCTCTAACCACTAGGCTACAACCTCTATTGTTACAACCTCTCCAACCTCTAATGCATTTTTAACAGTAAAACAAAAAGCATTGTCAATTCCGACTGCTCATTAACCTGTAGCATCGATGGCTTTAACCAGTTCAGCGGCGATCTTGCTGCCCAGAGTGGCATAATTGAGAAAGTCTGGCAGGCCGCGAGCATAGTAGGGCCATTGCAGAGCTCCAGCTGGAATGGTTAGGCGCACCTTGTTCAGGTGCAAATTAGTATCGTAGGTGGCCCCGTCCCAGGCGTTTCTATCGGGCTGCTTGCCTAGCAGGTTGCTCTGTGTCTCGCGGTTCAGATTCTGATAGCTCATTGCCAGCTGCAGCAGGTAGTCATTGTCTCCAACGCTGAGCTGATCGATTTGGGTTGATAAATTTAATTAGAGAGGTGAAGCAGCCAATGATACCTTTTTATCTGCGGTTCAATCATTTTACCTTGTCGTAGAAATTGTCCAAGTACGAATTCGACACCTCGGTATCTGAGTAGCCAATCAGATCCACTATGGCACTAATCTTCTCTTTTGATTTAGTTTTCTCTTCACCAGACAGCCAACTGAGTCGATCAATTGCCGCGGTCAACTCAGTTTGAAGGGCCTTGTAGATACTGTCAACCTGTATAGGTTTGAGTTGGGTTTGAGTAGGCTGTACAATGCTGAACGTTCTGTCTCAAACTTAATTATCTTCTCTAACAACTGGATATGATTTATAACACGTGGATGTCCTGTCTAACATGTGGATGTCCTGTCTAACATGTGGATGTCCTGTCTAACACGTGGATGTCCTGTCTAACATGTGGATGTCCTGTCTAACATGTGGATGTCCTGTCTAACATGTGGATGTCCTGTCTAACATGTGGATGTCCTGTCTAACACGTGGATGTCCTGTCTAACATGTGGATGTCCTGTCTAACATGTGGATGTCCTGTCTAACATGTGGATGTCCTGTCTAACATGTGGATGTCCTGTCTAACACGTGGATGTCCTGTCTAACATGTGGATGTCCTGTCTAACATGTGGATGTCCTGTCTAACATGTGGATGTCCTGTCTAACATGTGGATGTCCTGTCTAACATGTGGATGTCCTGTCTAACATGTGGATGTCCTGTCTAACATGTGGATGTCCTGTCTAACACGTGGATGTCCTGTCTAACATGTGGATGTCCTGTCTAATATGTGGATGTCCTGTCTAACATGTGGATGTCCTGTCTAACATGTGGATGTCCTGTCTAACATGTGGATGTCCTGTCTAACATGTGGATGTCCTGTCTAACATGTGGATATCCTGTCTAATATGTGGATGTCCTGTCTAACATGTGGATATCCTGTCTAATATGTGGATGTCCTGTCTAACATGTGGATGTCCTGTCTAACATGTGGATGTCCTGTCTAACATGTGGATGTCCTGTCTAACATGTGGATGTCCTGTCTAACACGTGGATGTCCTGTCTAACATGTGGATGTCCTGTCTAATATGTGGATGTCCTGTCTAATATGTGGATGTCCTGTCTAACATGTGGATGTCCTGTCTAACATGTGGATGTCCTGTCTAACATGTGGATATCCTGTCTAATATGTGGATGTCCTGTCTAACATGTGGATATCCTGTCTAATATGTGGATGTCCTGTCTAACATGTGGATATCCTGTCTAACATGTGGATGTCCTGTCTAACATGTGGATGTCCTGTCTAACATGTGGATGTCCTGTCTAACATGTGGATGTCCTGTCTAACATGTGGATGTCCTGTCTAACATGTGGATGTCCTGTCTAACACGTGGATGTCCTGTCTAACATGTGGATGTCCTGTCTAACATGTGGATATCCTGTCTAATATGTGGATGTCCTGTCTAACATGTGGATATCCTGTCTAATATGTGGATGTCCTGTCTAACATGTGGATGTCCTGTCTAACATGTGGATGTCCTGTCTAACATGTGGATGTCCTCTCTAACATGTGGATGTCCTGTCTAACACGTGGATGTCCTGTCTAACATGTGGATGTCCTGTCTAATATGTGGATGTCCTGTCTAATATGTGGATGTCCTGTCTAACATGTGGATGTCCTGTCTAACATGTGGATGTCCTGTCTAACATGTGGATGTCCTGTCTAACATGTGGATGTCCTGTCTAACATGTGGATATCCTGTCTAATATGTGGATGTCCTGTCTAACATGTGGATATCCTGTCTAATATGTGGATGTCCTGTCTAACATGTGGATGTCCTGTCTAATATGTGGATGTCCTGTCTAACATGTGGATGTCCTGTCTAACATGTGGGTGTTCAGAAAGGGACTCACACTCTGCTTAACAGAAAAAGGCAGGTGTTCGCTGACGAATAGTCCGCTGACTGCGTGTCGCATAAAGTGCCGAGTCTTTCTGAAGCAAAAGTCAAATCGGTTCTCGTACACGTAGGGCCTGGTGGACAAGACCATTTCAAACTCGCGCCTAGCGTGAACATATCCACTAGAGAGGTCACTGACGTGGCGGCTGATGATGCGCCAGTTGATGTAGTTGCTCAGCTTCCTTGAGAGCGGATTGGCCGGGAAATCAACAATGGATTATAGAACACGTAGGTAATCTATTGATAATCCAACATAAAAAAACTGACACTAGACCAGCAGCCAGCGAGGAGGCAGTTCTGCCCATTCCGCTGACTCCTGAATGAGTGACATCATTCACATCAGCACACACGCACACAGTTGTTTACACCTGCCCTGACTTTCTAACCGTCAGGCAGTGTACACTCTCAGCCTTGGAGGTTGGCCCTCAAGGGCCTCAATTAGATGACAAACCCCTAAGCTTTCTCTCCGCGGCTGCGCCCCAAATGAATGTGGCCTCGCCGCGGAATCGAGCTCAGGGACCTTGGCGCGAGAGACAAACGCGTTAAGCGCTTTGCCACTCAACCCCGTCAAAGAGGTTTTTTGAGATCGGTACAATGACTAGGTTATCTGTCCATCAAAAAAGCCATTTTACAAATAGTTCAGTGCTACACCTTTTGTACTCATCCGGACTCAGAGCCAGTACCCGGAGGAACGTCACCATCTTGTTAAGGTAGTCGGGGTCCTGTACGGCAACTTTGGTGCTGCCAGGTGCGTTGGGATGAAAGGAAACATTGAAGAAGCTGGCGAATTTGATTGGGTTGTAGGTGAAGTCCAATGCGCTCAGAGCTACCATGTTGTTCGGGTCCAGTGGGGGCTTCTCAGGACTCACTGCGCTGTCCGCAATCTGGGAGAATGGGGGACATTTGATGCATCATGTTGGACAGTTGAGAATGTCGTGTTCAGCCAGTTTTTGGCGTAGATGGGACAGTTGGCCTCTAAAATCCGTGGGATCCTGAGACTCACCCTTGCCAGTTCAGTCTCGACCTCCATGACATCGGCGACGAACTGGTCCACCCTGGCCAGCGCACCCGACTGTTCAAGCTTGCCTGGCTCCGCGTCCGCCTGCAGGAAAGCTGCCACATTGCGAATGTAGCTGGTATACGCGTCCCGGTGCTTGACGCTGGTATCCTAGCAACCGTGAGTGCGTAGATTCTGTGTAATTTGTGCTCAATATTATCTATTATAGGCGAACTTACATCATCCTTCAGGTAGGACGAAGCTCTCATCTCGATTCCACCGCGGTTGATCTGAAGATGTTTAGAAGATTATTATCTCAGGAATAGGTGACAAGCGCATCTGCATAACCTAGGTGATGAGTGTTAACTATTGTGCCAAAGTTCCTGGGCTCGAATCCGCTGAACGATTCGGCCGAAAGAAGCTTGTGGAGGGGTAGTACAGTGGTAGTGTACACTGCCTGACAAAGTTAAAGTCAGTGGAATGTCGCTAAATGTTAGTCTGTGCCTACAGACCACTCACCGAAATTGTGTACTTGTCATTGTCCAGGAAGTTCTCAGTGACCAAGTACTCAAAGAAAACGTCTGCGCCGTACTCCATGTAGGCCCGGGTGATCATCACGTTCAGATCGAAGCCGTTCACATTGGATGCATTCAGCAGGTAGAGATCGGACGAGAGAAACTGCGCCAAGATGGCACCCCGGTAGCGTTCTGTTGTGAAATCGTTGGTGCAGATGGCAAAGTAGGTCTTCACTTTGCGCTCGTACGAATTCGGCGAGTTGCGCAGCACCGGACTGCGCAGGATCTCCTCCAGGCGGTCTTCGTTCTCCCTGTCCAGCTCGCTGGGGATGGTCCTCTCCTGAAGAGACGGGTTGAGGCGCAGCGCGTACGGTGCCAGGCCGCAGGCGTAGCGATAGAAGTCGTCACAGGCGCTGGCGCTGGTGTTGGCGAGGCCCAAGCTGCCGGCAGCCCGCAGCATGCACAGCTGCGTCTGGCAGGTGGCGCCAAGGCCTCCGCTGCCGCCGCCGCCACTGGCGCTGCCTCCGTGAGTAGCCGCCAAGGCGATGACGAGAATGAACATGACGAATAACAGACTGACTGTCACATTCTCGAGGAGAGTGTGATTGTTGGGATCCAGATAATATTTCACGCGTTGCCAGATGTCCCCGCTGCTGCCGCCGTCACCTCTCGGAGCAGAGCCGCTGCTACCACTGCCGCGGTTGGTATCAAACTCAACGTTGATCGACTCTGCGCTCGCCATTCTGAATGATATGGCCAGTTTAGAATGCTTTAGGGCTCTACTAGAACGAGCAAGCCCGCTAAATCAAAATTTGTCACCTTTTCAATAAAGAAATCGCATCAGTTAGCAGCTTATCTGTAGAGGGTTTGATTTGATAATAGAGTCAAAATCGCGTTTACCCCCTGAAGATTTGAACTCGTGGCATAAGATAAGAGTTGGGAGTCACATGCGTCTAGCTCTGACCCACTCAGTACCATGCGGCCTCCATTTCTCTCTTATCAATCTGGATTTACTTTCATTGCTTTCATTCTCTCTGCTGCTCTCACTCTTATTGAAACTGAGTCTTCTCCACCTCTACAAGAGAGATCACGCATTCTACCCTACCAAGGTTTGAGCTCTCTCAAAATTGAACTTTCGACATTAAACTAGCGAATGCCAATATAATTGGAAAGCAGTAAGCAAGTCATTGTGCTGTTTACAGTTAATAGTTCACGTAAAAACTTAATAGGAGAAGTTATAGATGAAATTTAGCAACAACCCGCGCCGCGCAGGCGATGGCTATTTGAAGGACAAATTTCAGGCTACGGTCTCACCATTCCCAAGCCGTTCATAGGGCTAGAAACCATAAAACTCCAGTCCAAAATACTGGCTGCTGGTACTCAAGCCTACAATCCATATGGTATTGCATCCTTCAACGCACTTAAAGTATATTTCATACCTTCCTCTCTGCGAGGCCTTCCTAACTCAGACAAACTGGCCTGTGCGCCAACAGGTGGCTCTGCGGGGCAAAAAAGTCTGGACTCCCATTGTTTTTTAGCGATTGTCTCTTTGCTAGCAACTGCCTCTAGCCTCCACTAATTATAGGGATTGATATGGTGTCACACTATAGCCATGGTAACGCGACTCCTGTGTTTCATTTAGGAAGAAATAGGAAGCAATACTTGCTCAACTCTCTCACTGGCGACGGTACAGTGCTGCTATGGCTAGTTATGGGAGAGAGGAGAGGCAACGCGCCTTTAAGAGGAGATGCTAACGACGGGCAAGTCCAAACTAGAAGGGAACCACCGGCACAGCCCAGCCCAGGGATGAAGTTCTGCGCCACAGGTGCTTGTCTATTCTTGGTCGCTGCCCTTGCCGCAGCCGACACAACTGTCCGCATGCGATCAGAGCCGACCTGTTCTCAAGCCATGATAAATGCCACCGCCTCCGTCCCCGCCCCAGCGCCGGGCTCTCCGGCCGAGCTCCGCGAACTCTCTGGCGTCAGCGACGCTCGAGTCTGCTCGGTCGAGTGCGCTGTCTGGTCGCAGTGCGTCTTCGCCAGCTACCGGCCGGGCAACCGAACCTGCCTGCTGGGCAACCTCGGCGCCTGGCAGCCCTGCTCCGTTCAGTCTCTAACGGTGATGCGCAAGCCGACGCCGCCGACGGCTCTACTGTCGCGCCTGCTCGCGCTGTACAATTTCCGGTTCGGCCTGGACAACTTGGTAGCCGATGTTGCTCCGGGAACCGCTCTGCCGTCGGCTGTCGCGACCCCTGCCGCAAATTTCATCTATGGCCGAGGCATTCAGCTGCCCGGCTTGTTCACCTCCTACATGGAGGTCAACATGACTGGACTTGGAGGTCGCCCACTTAGCCGCTCAGGTAGAGCCACCTTTTACGCAACGATGGTGCCAGACTTTTCACCGGTTGGCATTGTAGTCCACACTGTGTTTAACAACAGCTACCTTCCAGGAAATACATTGAATCATAGCGGCCGCTGGTATTTTGACACGCTCGGAACAGGAGAGGCGAAATTTGAAGCGCACGATCTTGCTCCACTCGTCTACTCCAGCCCCAACGGTATAAACCAGCTGGCTCCAGCCGGCACAGCGCAAAGCGTTGCCGTAGTTTTCGATTCCACCAACGTAGCCAAGTTCTATCTCAATGGCGCTTGGGTGGCCGCAGTGCCAACAACATCCACCGCTGCGGTCCAGGCCAAGGGCGAAGAAACGCTGCGAATCGGACACGATCCGATTAGCCCGTTCGCCGGCCTGATGCTCTGCTATGCGGTGGCCGCTGACAACCTGACGCTGATGGAGTTGCAGCAGATGGACAAAGTGTGTTGAAAGTCACGTGCTGACGAGTTTTTGACAGCTTGAAACTGTCCTTGATTCCAGTCACGCTACATCGTACGGATATCAAGAAGCTGAACTGAATTTAACCAGAACCTTTTATTTTATCGCATCGAGATCACTAAGTCCCTAAAAATGTATAACTTTTCCCATTTTTTTTTACAAAATTTACAAAATACTAACTTTTAATTTTATCTTCTCTGTACTCTTGCTATCTAAGGACTATTAAGAAGCCATGTGTTTTATACTATATTTATGTGATATAAAGTACTAAACTCTGTTACTAGTTGCAAAGTGTGTCTTCATAAACGACAGGGAGAGATCAACTTAATTCAATGTCCGATTCAAATTCAATCAATTTTTTGGGCGATCAATTTAAACATTTGCATCCAGCCTGATGCATCTTGTAATGCCCATCCGTATTTAATCGATGCTAAAGAGACAATTTAGACCAGACACCTTTTGCACTAGAAAGGAGTGATGCGTAGGAAGATTTTACTAAAACTGTCTGTTATGCGACAGTAAAAGGAAATGCGACACCTAGAGAGATAAATTTGGCCTAACTACTATGCTGTTGAAGTACGAGTAGATAGCATTCATGACTATTGCATATGCTCAAGATTATGAAGACAAGAAGTCCACACTGAATCATGATCTATCGTTTTTTATTTGTCGCTGTTTTTGTCTTTCGTTAAGGATACAGATCTACGTCATCGCAGTAAAATATTTTCTAGCGCCGAAATTTTTTTTGCATCATACAGGGGTTGCATATCGGACTATCACGAAAATCGGTCATGTGGTTTGATAGCTATCGTGAATTAGGCAATGTCTTTTAAATACCCGGCCTCGTTGTCTTTCCCCAGGTGGAAAAAATAGATTTCTATTTAAAATGGGTTTCACGCTACGAGTATAAAATAGAATAGGAGTAATAAAAACTTCATTACGATTCTAATACTTAGGGCTGCAGCTCTGCTTATAACTGAGTCGTTTCGATACGTATTTTGCTGGGGTCAAATCCCAGTTACTCAATCTGGTTTCCGGTCCCGGCCCCTTAATGACAGTATAAATAGACAAATTGGTTATCCTGAAATTACTGAAATATTTATCACTGAGTGTCCAAGTTTTTGCAAGACCAAATTGATATCACATTATTAAAAGCCTTATCACCATTCAATCAATGGTATGTGTGCTTTCTCAAAAATATATTTGTTTTAATCAGAATCCACGCCAGTAAAGCAACAAAAATGTATGACATCCGCATTTTAAGTAGCATTTTGTGCTCAACAGTGAGTAACAACACAGTTCGGAGAGTAAAGGCGATCACAGAGTATTCAGATTATACATAGGTGAAAATAGTTATAGAGATTCTCAAAAAGAATTGATCTGTAGTTTTAAAGGGAAGTCTAACAGGAGCATCTCTGGAATAACAACTATGCATATTTATGAATATGAATATTTTGCATAGATCAAGTTAATAAATTATTGATATATATAGCGTCGAAATCTTATTTATTTTCATTGGGTTGAATAATATATTAATAATGTCCTTCATTCTGCAATACAATTACTGGGTTATAAATTGAATAAGCATTCACATAATGACATACGGATATGGTGCCATGAGCAACATATGGAGCATTGTCAAATACATGATTCTAAAATAACTTAACAGCCTCACTAGTACATGAAAATGGGATTATATAGAAAATTAATTGTAACATCACAAAGTCAGTTTTGTGGTAAACATCGACCAGCTGTTTTTATAAGACAAACTCTAACACAGGAATGTCAAAATTGAAGACTTCCCTTAACTATACAAATGTAAACTGTTTTTAAGCATATATATTTTTAGCAACGATCCTACTAAGTCGGTTCACTTTAGAAGTAGTCAGTTCGGGCCTTGTGGGTTTCTCGTTCGTATCCCATATTTTCGTAGGTGCTCTGGAATTTTCCAAATCGGAGGAAATTAGTTGTCGTTCGTGAGAAAATCGATTACGCACACCCAAGCGAGTATTCATTTTTAGTATAGTGGAGTAGCTACTTTAGCCTCCCTCCATGTAGCACGCACAAATTCTGAATCTAAATACTCGTAATTCCTTGAGCAGATGACTACCTCCTTATGCTAATAACCATATCAACAAGTTTATTATTTACTCAATTAACAAATAGGCCTAAATAAGCTAATTCGCCCCCTCAGCAGCACAGAACCGATGTCCCCTCAGCAGCAGAGAACCAATGTCAGCAACAGGAATTAGCTGTTATGAATCGATTCATTAGAAAATGATTTGAACTGCTAGAGACTACAGTTAGTTATAATACACTCACTGGGTGATGGGCTGAGTGCTGGGCCCTTGGAATGGATGTGTCGCTCATAGCCATAGACTGGGTTCCCTTGTAAGTCCCGCCGCTGTGCGATCTGCAAGAGGACGTTAGAAAAATGCTTACTTTGCTGATCTTCTCTTAAAGTTCATTCCAGAGGACTTAATTCTAACAATTTGATAAGACGAAAAAACTATTTGGTCACAACGTCCGTTTCGAAAACTATAAGATATAACGTCGACGGATGAATTGTAAAAGTTTTTTTTAGTTTTCTAGCATAAATTAGGCCATCAATTGAAGTGCACTTATAAATGTACTTTTCTGACTGTGTAAAATGATTTTTGGTGGATCCGTTCGGTGCACTTGAAAGACTTTTCAAAAGCAATTTATCGTGGGAGACCTAAGGTGTAAGTAGAGATTTTGAAATAAGTGGAGATGCGAGAGAAACATACAGGTTGGAGTGAGATGACACAAAGACAAAGTAAGTCAGAAGGTGGTCAGAATGGTGTTTTTGTATTTAATTTCACAAAATTATAATTTCAGAAACCTGAAGCGAAAGCAAGCATAATTAGTATGTAGAATATATGATTAAATATCACATAAAGTTGTCAGAAAATGTGTAGATCCTGTATCCGCAGCGACCAAAGACAAAACGCACGCCAATAGTTCGATATAAACGATATTTAGACAGACGAACGCAAACAAATATTGTGGAGCGCATCCAAATTAGTCAAATTTCCTTCCCAGACAAATATATCTGGTGGATTAGGATTCAGACTAATCGGGACCCACCCGCTACACTAAGTATGCAAGTAGTATAATAGACATACGTCTGGTGCGAAAAAGGCGCGTGCAGGCGAGGCACAAAGGGGTGGGTAGTCAGAACAAAACTTACGCTGCAGCATTATCAGAGAAATTGCTCTGATAAAAGTCGGCCCTGTTCTTATTACTCCGATACCTTGAAGTTTGTTGATGTTTCGATAGATTTAGCTATTTCAGCAGCGCTATCAACTATGCGGTTTATGAATGCTGCAAAAACTATGGTCTCTTTTTTATTAGGAATAGTCTTACAGTTCCTCATTCATTTAAATGTGAGTTCCTCATTTGTCCAGGTAAGAATTGTTTAATCGATGAAATCTAGCGCTGAGCCATCATCTAGGGAGTGTACCGCATAGTGGGTGCTGTTTACGACATGCTTTAGTAGCAAACATCCGAACTATTATCGCTTTAAAAATGTACTTTTAAGTATAAATATTGTGTCACCTCAGAAGCCCATATCAGATATCCTCGGAGCTTAATTACAAAAGAAATTGATACGCAGGAACTTTTATTGGTTTTGTTGCTTAAAGTTTAAACTCAAGTGAGCACTATCATTGCCTTGTTAATAATTAGAGCAAAAAATGGATCAATTACTGTTTTCTAAATTGAATTATAATTATGAAAATGCATCATTGAGTTTTTAAACAAGACTGGACCGCATCATTGTGTTTCTAACGAAGCTGGACCGCATCATTGTGTTTCTAACGATGCTGGACCGCATCATTGTGTTTCTAACAAAGCTGGACCGCATCATTGTGTTTCTAACGAAGCTGAACCGCATCATTGTGTCTAACAAGACTGGGCCGCATTATTTCACAAGCTACGAGTATCTCGAATTAAGAAAAATATATAACGACAGAAACGCATTATTCGGAAAGCTACTCACTTTCGAAGAAAGAAAATTATCAAAATAGCCAAACAGATGAGCAGCAGGACTCCAAGGACGACTCCGATAATGATGGCGTTGCGTTGCATGCCTGTGAATAGAAAAAAGTAAACACAGTAGTTAGTTTTAATCTGTTAACTCGCACTTGGTAATAGCATGTTAAGAAAGGTCTATTGAGAAGGGTCTTGGGGTCCGATCAGAGCATCTACAATTCTGAGAAGACTCACTCCAGTAGTAGTCATCCAGTAGCTCGCAGTGAAAGCCAGTATAACCAGCCATGCACACGCATCTGTAAGGAAACTGGTCATTAGCCTGGTACTGGCACTGGCCGGAGTTTTTGCACCTGCCAGCAATGCAGGGATCCTCGCAGGGCAGCGAAGTGACATTGTTGCTGAAAGTGCCCTTGATGCAATTGCAGGTGAAGCTGCCCGGTAAGTTGACGCACACCTTGTTGGAGTCGTTTCGGCACTGGGTGAGGCATTCGTTAATGTCGCTGCACACTTGGATCCCCTTCGTGCTGGAGTAGCCGCTATTTGTGCCCGTCTGGGTGTAGCCTGAGGAGGCGGCGAGTTTTACTATAATTAATATTTGAAACTGACTGAGCAGATCAGTAACCGAGCAGCTCTCTGAGTCCACTCACCGGACTTGCACTGGCAGATGTAGCCATCCACAGTGTCGATGCAGTTGTGCACGGCTGGCAGGCAGTCGTTTGTACTATTTGACAGGCACTCGTTCAGCGGAGTGGCCACAACACTGAGGCCTGCCGCCGAGCCGCCCGATGTCACGGTGGCCGGCGTCTGCGGCGTCGAATAGCTGACTACGCCGGTAGCCACCACGCTGCCGTTGGTCATGGAGGAGACGCGGAATGTCGGCTGGCCGGTGCCATCGCTTGGTAGGCCGAGCTCGAGCTGGGAAAAGAGTGAGACAAAAACTGGTCTGACTCTATGTCGTTTGAATATTAGCGGAATGGATTTGAAACAATTCGACCCGCTCCGCTAGCCCTTGACCACAAAAAGGCACAAGGAGATGAGCAAAAAACATAATTCCATTTCCCAATCCAAAGGTCATCATCCAATCCAAACGCATGCAAAGGTCAGTGGCAGAGTACAGAGTGGTCTAACGCATTGTCTCTCGCACCAAGGTCCCTGAGCTCGATTCAGAAGGCTTGATGGCTTGTCGTGCAAATTAAGTCCTTGAGGGCCAACCTCCAAGGCACAGTGAGATTGTACACGGTCCGACGATGAGAAAGTCAGGACAGATGCACACACCTATGTGAGTACACCTATGTCTGCGTACAGTGAGCGGAACGGGCAGCATTGCCTCCTCGCTTGCTGCAGGTCTATTGTCACTAAATGATGTGCCAGTGCTCTTAATAACCTAATACTAACATTAGCCGGTTTAACTCACGCGACTTTCGATGATGTGGGCCATCAGCAGGAACTCCTGGCTGTTGGGGTTGGCCAGGTTAGCCTGGTACACCAGGTCAGTGAACGTGGCCTGCACTTGAATAGCGTAGGCGGCCGGTCTGCAGTGGGTGGCGTTCTCCCGCTTGTAGCCAAACTTGCACTTGCACAGCCAGGAGCCGACGAGATTGGCGCAGTCAGTGCTGCCCGGATCGCACCCGGATGTGCCGGCTAAGCACTCGTTGATTTCGATGCAAGTGTTGCTTGTTGAACTGCGAGAGAAGCCAGACTTGCAGATGCACTTCGGCTCATTGGTTGTGGAGTTGACTGAGCAGTCGACATTGTCTCCAGTCGGACACACAGTTGGGTACTCATTCCGGCGACCGCAGTAGTCAATGGCTGTTTTGTGTTTTGAATTTCAATGACAATCAAAGTCCTGCTTATTAGCAGAGCAACTTACCGAAAGTCGGTACACAGTAGAAATCAAGTTAGGGTTTAAGCATTCTACGAGTACTATAGTAGGCATGCCAGATACCTGCAAAGTAGCACTTACCGACGCACTGCCTGGCAGCATTGAGTTCGTAGTACTGCTTGCAGCTGCAGGTGTAGCCAGGATTCATTTCCGTACAGTTCCCATTCGGACTGCATGGGTTGCTGGCGCAGTACTTCATTGCTGAAGCGAAATTGTAGGAAGCCAAAATATAGCCTTATCAGGTAAGTATATAAAGGAAATAATCAAAATTCTAGTTTTGAATGCTAATGCATTTCGTCCACTGTGGACAGGGCTTGTATAGTTTATTTTAAATTATAAGTCGTTAAAATAAATACTCAGGTTGGAAAAATTGTTATTGTAGTCAGTTGAAAAATTAATGAACGTTCATAGTTTGGGACAAACGTTTTCGCTTGGTACAGATCAGGTCGGTCGAGTCAGGTTTTTTAAACGAGCCTAAAAAGCTGTAGCTGATTGTAAAGAATAGGTTGTTGGGCATTTGAAGGTCCAGCAGTCCATCTAGATAAAGGTAGGTGGTCACCGAAGATGGAGATGATGCAGGCACATTCGGGTGACATGCTGATCAATTTTGAAGGCCTGGCAAGGCCGCACTGAGGCGCAGTGCTAATTCGTGTATAGGGGTGTATGAAATACACTAGCGCTTATGGAAAAAAATCTGACCTTCGGCCAGAAACATTGAATATCCCGACGGTCTGAAGAGCTGGCGACTTGATTCTTGTTTCAGAAGATGCGCAACAAAACGTTGGCGCGTGTTCTTGAGTTTCGTGAGCCTTCGTTGCTCCGTTCGGGTGCAGCACAAAAATTGTCAAAAAAAATTGGGGGGAAGTTCCCCCTTGGTAATTATACTATTAATGGAGGTGACCTTGAAAACTTGTATCGTTGGCCAATGAGGCCTTTTTGCTAGTCTATGGTTCGGCACATTGTAGGAACGCAAAAAAGTCGTGGCCATGGACTTAAATTGTCTGCACGCTGTCTAAAATATGATTGGTCAATAATTGATACACCCCTAAATATATTATTCTCACCACTGCAATTGCTTTTGTCCCCTAGCAGTGTCTGAGGCGGCGGGCAGTTGCACGTGTCCATGTTGCCAATTCTGGCGCACAGATTCTGGTAGGAACAGATTGTGGAATTAGCGCAGGCAGTTTCAGCTCTGCAAGAGCCGGGCGTCCCTGATGACGTATTAAAACCACTAAAGCAGCTGCAGTTAAACCCTCCAGCTATGTTTGTGCAATTCTGCTGGCAGTTACTCAGGCTGGGGTTGTCACACTCGTTCACATCGGTGCAGTTGGAAGATGGTGTGCTCTGCACATAGCCAGGATTGCAGCTGCAATAGTAGGAGCCGATTGTGTTAACGCATTTCGCATTAGGGCAGATTTCAGTGTTGTTGCATTCGTTAAAATCTTGACACTGGCCAGATTGCAGGGTGTAACCGGGGCTGCAGTGGCAGGTGAAGCTGCCGACTGTATTCTTACAGGTCCGGTTCGCCGCGGTGTTGCAGTAGCCCAAAATGTTGCACTCGTTTATGTCTGAAAAATAGTCACTTAGTCCGGTTAGGTGGCAAGTTTCGTTACTATTAGGTTTCCTCTACAATATTTGTACACACGAGTACTAAGCTCATAAGGGAGTAAGTAGCTGAGCGGTCTAACGCATTTCCCTCTGGCACCAAGGTCCCTGGGCTCGATTCCGCGGCGAGGCCACATTCATTTAGGGCGCAGCCGCCGAGAGAAGGCTTGGGGGCTTGTCGTGCAATTTACGCCCTTGAGGGCCAACCTCCAAGGCACACTGAACGTGTACACTGCCTGACGATGAGAAAGTCAGTGCAGATGTACAGTATCTGTGTGCGTGTGTGCTCAGGAGTCAACGAAATGGACAGAATTGCCTCGTGCTGGCTGCGGCTCCAGTGTCACCAAATAGTTTGCAATTTCGCGCAGCCCTCCTGCTATAGTTATTAATATTGTTCAGATCTTACTATACTTTCGATTGAACGCACCTGAACAAAGTGTTTTGCTAGTACTGTTCGGATACTCGTATCCGTTGTTGCAGACGCACTGATAGCCCAGTGAGCTGGTCTGCAGCGCCGGGTCTAGACTGCGGCAGCTTTTGTACTCTGGGCCTGAGCACGAGCTAGAGTTGCACTGGTCAGTGTAGGAGCACACAGCCAGCTTGGGTGATGTCGCCACCTCGCTAGCCGCATAGTTGGCAGGACAGGCAGTGCAGGCGGTGACAGCGCTGCTGTTGCAGCTGTGGCAGTCTAGAGGGCAGGTTGGCACACTACAGCTGGCTGTGTAATAGTTAGCGTTGCACTTGCACACCGACAGGTAGATTTTGTCTGTGAATTTGTTGTTTGTATAGTGCTATAGTGGTTTAAAAATCCCTCCCTGGTTTTACTGGCAGTAGAAATTCTAAATTCCAGTTGACAAACCTCGACGGAAGTTCTGCCCTGGCGGACTAGTCAGGTAGCTGAAGTCCTCCACCGAGTTTTCGCAGGTGCCAGCAGTCCTGGAGGTTCGCTTGAGACGTACGCTCAACTGAACGAGGCTGGCACAGCCGGCCGTGGCTGAGACACTGACAACAATTGGTGTCACATTGGCATTAACTACGGCGGGTGATGGCCACAGCAGGTGGCCGGTCTGATTCACGGTCAGATCGGCTGGTCCGGAGACCTTAGCAAACGAGGTGCCGTTCGGCAATGCTCCTAAGATCATTGTGTCCAATCGGAATTCAAAATTAGTGCCCTCAGTAACTGAAATCTCCGTTCCACTCATGTTCCACTGAGGCATCGAAGCGGTGCAGCCTGTGAAATCGGTCAGGGTCTGAGTGGCTGAAGCCAGCTGGTCAATGAAAGCCTTGGCGCATTGGCTGCCGCAGCTGGCAAATTCCATCAGGCAGTTCTGGTACTCCACCGAGTTGGTTGGAAAGGCAGCGCAGGTCTGCGGTATTAGAAAAACGTAAAGTCTTTGTTTCATAAAACAGTTTCTACGAGCTGTTCGCTCTTCCGAAGCTTCTTTCCAAGTAATCTCTGAAAAAAAGCTTAAAAAATTGTTTTCATTTTTTTCTTATTTTTACTTGCAATTTGAAGGCAAACTGTTTAGTCTGTCATAAGACAAACTCAGAGTAGGCCCATTAGTCAAGGGGTGAATGGCGGAGCGGTAGGCTTCGCGATGGAGCACCAAGGTCCCTGAGCTCGAATCCGCGGCGAGGTCACATTTATTTGGCACGCAGCCTCGGAGAGAAGATTTGAGGGGCTTGTCGCGCAATTTACGCCCTTGAGGCCAACTCACTAGGCACAGTGAGAGTGTACACTGACAATCAAAATGTAAGGTCTTGTGGTGACTGGGCTGAATGAAAGTGCCCAGTGCACATTGTGTGAGTGCGCTGCACCCCCCCGCACTTGGTTGTTTATTCTTTATCTCGGCCTGCGCCGCGCTGATTGGCTGGGCCATTTCGACCCTGCGCCTCTCCCCCTGTTGTTGTTCACTCGGCCGGCTTATACCGGTTGATGTACCCTCCCTCCCCCCTAGTTATTTATGCCGTGCGCTGCGCTGATTGGCGGGCCGTATTTTTTGGGGGTCTTGGGTCTGCCCTGGCCCCTCGGGGGTGGGGCTTTAGCCCCGGGCTCTCCCCCCCGCCGCGGTGCTATTTATTGTGGAGCGCTGGACCCTGGCCTCTGCCACCGCCGGCCCCCCTCAAGACAACTACGTACGACACCTAAAATCACGACTGCCTGGCCACCCTCTACGGGAACGCTGCCCTGCCTGAGTCACACTACTCGACTGACTAACAATATACGGGTTTGACTTCCGGTCATCCGGCCCTGCCTGCGCCGCGCGACTGTGCGAACTTCTGGTTGGTAAGCCTTCGACTCCGCGTTTGTCCTTTGCGGGCTAGCTTTAGGCACCTTAGAGGAAGTGGAGCGTCGTACGCCGATCCCCACCTCAACCAGTGTGCGTCGTACGCTCGCTGGAGGCCGTCGTGCGTCGTACGCTCGATCTGCCAAGCCCAACCGACTCTGTGTCGTACGCGGGTCGGTGGGGACGACCGTAGCCAGGGTCAGTACGCGAGCCCGGGTCCGTGGGGCGCCCCTGGGGATTGAGCCCTCGAGCCCCATCATCACAGTCTGATGTACACACACATGTTGCCTCTTCGCTGGCTGCGGTCACTGTTGTGGCCAGTGCCCGCAGCCCTGCTGCAACTATTTTAATACTACGAAGCCCAGTCTAACCTGATTAGCCGCTGCATAGACGGTGGCATTTCCACCGAACAGTGCCTGAATCTGCGTCTGGTTCCAGTCGGCCGACCAGTACAGGCCAGTCCAGCCAGACGGTGGTGCCGGCTCAGTGGGCGGCATTTTGAACAGACTCTCGTTTGTCATCAGTCGCCCTTCAAAAGTATTGAAGAGCAGCGTGAGTTTTGCATTGAGCATTTTTACTATGAAGACTATTAGAGCTTGTAGGCGAATACTCACAGCTTTCCAAGGCCAAGCTCACTGTACTTCCGGTGGCTCCAGTGCGATTAACTAGGTCGTTATTTTTATTATCGTCGTAGATACCTAACAGTCCGGATGTGATATTGAAATAACCGGTTCTGTCCAAGTACAGCGACACAGAGAGACCATTGGAGCTGCTTTGAGCCTGCAGAGTTTAAGAATTGCAGTTTATACACCGAATTCTGCCTTGTGATTTTCATGATCTCAGAGTTACTCACAGAAATCCAAGTCGAGCTGTCCGCGATGGCGCAAGCCAGTGAATTGCTCGTCAGCACCTTGAAAATTGCTGAAGCATAATTGAAATTAGAATGTCAGCAACTTGGCCAATCAAGAAAATTAGAAATGATGGAACTTTGAAAAGGCTTCATTACCATCCTTATTGAAGTTCTGGCCAATCAGATTGAGAGGCTTGTCACCAACCACTTGGAATGAGCCACTGGGACCGCTGACTGACACACTGCTGACCATGATTTGCTGTGTGGTCTGGTTCCAGTGAAACTGACAATTGATTGTGTTAAACTGGTCATCAATTGGTGACGGCTGGTGATACTTTTCTAGTTAATGATCCAGATAGATGGATTTCCCCTCAAATTTATGGATCAAGCCATAGGTCAAGCTAGTCATCAGGCTATAGATCTAGCTACTGATCAAGCTATAGATCTAGTCACCCGTCAAGCTATAGATCTAGCAACTCATCAAGCTATAGATCTAGCAACTCATCAAGCTTAAGATCTAGCAACTCATCAAGCTTTAGATCTAGATACTGATCAAGCTATAGATCTAGATACTGATCAAGCTACTGATCAAGCTATAGATCTAGCTACTGATCAAGCTATAGATCTAGCTACTCATCAAGCTATAGATCTAGCAACTCATCAAGCTTTAGATCTAGATACTGATCAAGCTATAGATCTAGATACTGATCAAGCTACTGATCAAGCTATAGATCTAGCTACTGATCAAGCTATAGATCTAGCTACTCATCAAGCTATAGATCTAGTCACCCGTCAAGCTATAGATCTAGCAACTCATCAAGCTTTAGATCTAGCAACTCATCAAGCTTTAGATCTAGATACTGATCAAGCTATAGATCTAGATACTGATCAAGCTATAGATCTAGCTACTGATCAAGCTACTGATCAAGCTATAGATCTAGCTACTGATCAAGCTATAGATCTAGATACTGATCAAGCTACTGATCAAGCTATAGATCTAGCTACTGATCAAGCTATAGATCTAGATACTGATCAAGCTATAGATCTAGCTACTGATCAAGCTACTGATCAAGCTATAGATCTAGATACTGATCAAGCTATAGATCTAGCTACTGATCAAGCTACTGATCAAGCTATAGATCTAGCAACTCATCAAGCTTTAGATCTAGCAACTCATTAATCTATAGATCTAGCTACTGATCAAGCTATAGACCTAGATACTGATCAAGCTATAGATCTAGCTACTGATCAAGCTACTGATCAAGCTATAGATCTAGATACTGATCAAGCTATAGATCTAGCTACTGATCAAGCTACTGATCAAGCTATAGATCTAGATACTGATCAAGCTATAGATCTAGCTACTGATCAAGCTACTGATCAAGCTATAGATCTAGATACTGATCAAGCTATAGATCTAGCTACTGATCAAGCTACTGATCAAGCTATAGATCTAGATACTGATCAAGCTATAGATCTAGCTACTGATCAAGCTACTGATCAAGCTATAGATCTAGCTACTGATCAAGCTATAGATCTAGATACTGATCAAGCTACTGATCAAGCTATAGATCTAGCTACTGATCAAGCTATAGATCTAGATACTGATCAAGCTATAGATCTAGCAACTCATCAAGCTTTAGATCTAGCAACTCATTAATCTATAGATCTAGCTACTGATCAAGCTATAGACCTAGATACTGATCAAGCTATAGATCTAGCTACTGATCAAGCTACTGATCAAGCTATAGATCAAGCTACTGATCAAGCTACAGATCTAGTCACCCGTCAAGCTATAAATCTAGCTACCCGTCAAGCTATAAATCTAGCTACCCGTCAAGGTATAGATCTAGCAACTCATCAAGCTATAGATCTAGCAACTCATTAATCTATAGATCTAGCTACTGATCAAGCTATAGATAAAGCAACCCGTCAAGCTATAGATCCAACAACTCATCAAGCTATAGATCTAGTCACCCGTCAAGCTATAGATCTAGCAACCCGTCAAGCTTTAGATCTAGCTACTGATCAAGCTACAGATCTAGCAACCCATCAAGCTATAGATCTAGCAACTCATCAAGCTATAGATCTAGCAACCCGTCAAGCTATAGATCTAGCTACTGATCTAGCTATACATTTATAGATCTAGCTTCTGAACAAGCCACAGACTTTTAGATCTAGCTTCTGATCTAGCTATAGATTTATAGATCTATCTTCTGATCAAGCCATAGATTTATAGATTTATAGATCTAGCTTCTGATGAAGCCATAGATTTATAGATTTATAGATCTAGCTTCTGATCAAGCCATAGACTTATAGATCTAGCTTCTGATCAAGCCATAGATTTATAGATTTATAGATCTAGCTTCTGATCAAGCCATAGACTTATAGATCTAGCTTCTGATCAAGCCATAGATTTATAGATCTAGCTTCTGATCAAGCCATAGATTTATAGATCTAGCTTCTGATCAAGCCATAGATTTATAGATCTAGCTTCTGATCAAGCCATAGATTTATAGATCTAGCTTCTGATTAAGCCATAGATTTATAAATCTAGCTACTGATCAAGCTATCGATCTAGCTACATATTTTGCTTGGGATCTAGCTATTTATCTAGATACTCCTCTAGGATCTTAGATATAGACACATTTTTCTGATCTGCTTAAGATTGTACAGCATGTGTAGCTACGAATTTCAACAACTGTCTAGATTCCATTCCATGAACTACATGAGCAACAATCAGCCGATTGCCTCACCTCAGCTGAATAGTTTGTGCTGCCCATGAAGCTGAGAGCAACGCCGGTAATGCCAGTGGTTGAATTCACTGCCGAGTTGATGTTGCGCATTCGCACCTGTACGCTCAGCTTGCTGCTTTTCACCAGCCAGAAGTCACCGATAGACAAGAACCTGCTCAGTTGACCGTCAAATGATCGCAGTTCGCCTGTGCCCATTGCGAAGCCTGTTGGGCGTTGAATAACAAAGTAGATTATTACTCAGTCACTGCTTTGCCCGACATATGCTTCAAGCTAAGCTTGTAGCAACGGACAAGAATGGAACTAGCTCAAACTGTTCTAGCTATCGATCTAGCTACGGATCTAGCTATGAATCTAGCTATGGATCTAGCTCAAACTGTTCTAGCTATCGATCTAGCTACGGATCTAGCTATGAATCTAGCTATGGATCTAGCTCAAACTGTTCTAGCTATCGATCTAGCTACGGATCTAGCTATGGATCTAGCTATGGATCTAGCTCAAACTGTTCTAGCTATCGATCTAGCTATGGATCTAGCTATGAATCTAGCTATGGATCTAGCTCAAACTGTTCTAGCTATCGATCTAGCTACGGATCTAGCTATGAATCTAGCTATCGATCTAGCTACGGATCTAGCTATGGATCTAGCTATGGGTCTAGCTATGGATCTAGCTATAGATCTAGCTATGGATCTAGCTATAGATCTAGCCATGAATCTAGCTATCGATCTAGCTATGGATCTAGCTATGGATCTAGCTATGGATCTAGCTATAGATCTAGCTATGGATCTAGCTATGAATCTAGCTATGGATCTAGCTATGGATCTAGCTACGGATCTAGCTATGGATCTAGCTATAGATCTAGCTATGGATCTAGCTATGGATCTAGCTATGGATCTAGCTCAAACTGTTCTAGCTATGGATCTAGCTATGGATCTAGCTATAGATCTAGCTATGGATCTAGCTATGAATTTAGCTATGGATCTAGCTATGGATCTAGCTCAAACTGTTCTAGCTATGGATCTAGCTATGGATCTAGCTATGGATCTAGCTATGGATCTAGCTATGGATCTAGCTATGGATCTAGCTATGGATCTAGCTCAAACTGTTCTAGCTATGGATCTAGCTATGGATCTAGCTATAGATCTAGCTATGGATCTAGCTATGAATTTAGCTATGGATCTAGCTATGGATCTAGCTCAAACTGTTCTAGCTATGGATCTAGCTATGGATCTAGCTATGGATCTAGCTATGGATCTAGCTATGGATCTAGCTACGGATCTAGCTATGGATCTGGCTATGGATCTAGCTATGGATCTAGCTATGGGTCTAGCTATGGATCTAGCTATGGGTCTAGCTATGGATCTAGCTATAGATCTAGCTACGAATCTAGTAAATAATCTAGCTACGAATCTAGCCATGGGTCTAGCAACATTCACAAACAGTGTCTCACTCACCAACAGCAGATGGACTCTGATAGCTGTCACTCGTAGGTGTGGGCAGTTTGGCATAGTACAGTTCGCACAAATTTGGCACGCGGTCACAGCAGTACTCATAGAGTTTCCGATTGAGATTCTCTGTCAGATTAGCAGCCGTGATATTAGAATAAGATTTGTCGCGCAGCAGGCCTCCAGTAGCTGTGTCATAGGCGCAGCTAATCTGGGTGGCATTGACTGACTGCGAGAATGCCAGATTAAATACTGCAGGCTGGCCCGGGAGCCGGTTGTACCGCGGGTCGGCCATCGCCTGCCTGTAGGATCTGGGGCACAAGCCCAGGACGGCTTGTGTGATGGGCGGCTGCAGAGGCAAGGCTTCTTCCGTGAAACAGCGCTGCCTGTAGTTCGGAGTTGTGCCATTGTACAGCACTGTGAGCCTGGCTGTGGTGGTGACACCTGTCTCATAGTAAACAGAATAATGCTTTTCATTTTATTTATTGTGTATATAATGCGGTTGAAAAGTGTCGGACTCAAAAACCTTAATAGTAGAACTACCCAGGCGGCGATCGCCCTTTATCAGAGGTTGTAGCCTAGTAGTTAGGGCGTCGGACTAACGATTTGAAGGTCGGGGGTTCGATTCCCGACTCCGATGGAACAATTTGTGTCCTTTAGCAAGACACTTAACTCTGCATTGCTTCAGTTCACCCAGCTGTTAAATGGGTACCAGCATTAGCTGGGATAATTGAAGGTGGGTGTGGCGTCCCCCCAGTCCATGGACTGAACAGCTGTACGCAGCCTTCAGATGCGCCGCGCATTAGCTGCGGCTGTGCTGTCGGCTGCACACCTGCCCCCAATTGAGGCAGGTGTAATCAAATAAAAGGCGGCCAATTCTTCCGCCTCCCCCCCGACAGTTTTTGTGCTGCACCCGAACGGAGCAAAGCAAGGTCACGAAACTCAAGAACACGCGCCAACGTTTTGTTGCGCATCTTCTGAAACAATAGTCAAGTCGCCAGTTCTTCAGGCCGTCGAGATGATTCAATGATTCTGGCCGAAAGGTCAGATTTTTTTCCATAAGCGCTAGTGTATTTCATACACAGCTATACACGAATTAGCACTGCGCCTCAGTGCGGCCTTGCCAGGCCTTCAAATTTATGAGCATGTCACCTGAATGTGCCTGCATCATCTCCATCTTCGTTATTCACCTACCTTTATCCAGACGGATTTGCTGGACCTTCAAGGGCTACAACAGGTGGAACTAGGCCACTATGGACACCCTGACGCGAATTTCTCCAATTTCATTGATCAAGCCTAAACATTAGGCGCAGCTCAACCACAGGACACCATCGCCTAGTCTGTCAACCAATCAGTCACCACCCAACGCTGCTAGCATTCAGGCGCTGCCAAAATATTTTCCGGGGGGGGAGAAATTCCTTGGTATAAAAACAGCGTCCCCCCAGTCCATGGACTGAACAGCCGTACGCAGCCTTCAGATGCGCCGGTGAAGGCAACGGGGAATTATATGTCTTCCTTAAGGACACAAGTTGTTTCCCTCGGGTGAGATTCGAACTCCCGACCTTTCGTTTAAAAGTCCGAAGTTCAACAGTTATTGTAGCGGGCACGCACCGACTCCGATAGTCCTGGCCTGCAGGCTGGCTTGCACGCTGGTGCTCCGCTTGTCGCCTACAAGACTAGCTGAGCCGCCAGAGACTGTCCGGCTACCAATCAGAGTAGGCAGCCAATCAAAATAGTCCTTCATTGTGTTAGCCGCTGAGTACAGGGTCACGGCGCCGGTCACAGTTTCGAAGTCCGTAAACAGAATCAGTTGGAAAGAGATCTGCAGAGAAGAGTCCAGTAAGGAGTCTATGAAGGAAATGACAGTTCAGATCTACGAGTATTAGTTTGTCTATGACAAGATTTCTATGACCAGTTTCTCTATGAGCAGATTAAATGCTGGGTGAGTGGCAGAGCGGTCAACGCGTTTGTCTCTCGCACCAAGGTCCCTGAGCTCGATTCCGCGGCGAGGCCACATTCATTTGGGGCGCAGCCGCCGAGAGAAGGCTTGGTGGCTTGTCGTGCAATTTACGCCCTTGTGGGCCAGCCTCCAAGACACAGTGAGAGTGTACACTGCCTGTCGATGAGAAAGTCAGGCCAGTGTGAGTGCAGTATCTGTGTGCGTATGTGCTCAGGAGTCAGCGAATTGGGCAGAATTGCCTCCTCGCTGGCTGCGGGTCTATGGTCACCAAATGATGTGCCACTGCCCACGCCCCTCCTACGAATATGAATTATATTTTTATGAGCAGCTAAAAGGATGCGGACCTTCTGAGTAGTATCCAGTGGAGGCGGTGACATCTGAGACCAGGTGAACACGATGGCGGCGGTGGCTTTAGACAACTCGGCGATTCCATCTCGGATCTTCTTGACGGCCGCGTTGGTGGTGGCGTTGGTGGCGACATCGGGCACCAGCAGGTAGGAAACCTCCGAGGTGCTGTTGACAGAACCAACGACCTTTCTAAAGTCGAAACTGGTGGCAAACGGGGCCACAAACGGCGGAGTCCAACTGGATTTGAGCAGGTCCACGCGAGTCGTACAAAAGTCCCAATTGAATGTGACGTAGCCGTTTGAGCACACCTGAAGGCAATGAGGTCAGAGATGAGGGCGTTGCCTACAATTGTCTGGTCATGCGAGATATACAACTGTCTAAAAATAGCAAAACTCAGAATGACTTGCAATGAGAGGGTTGAGAAAAAAAGTCTGAGAAACTTTACATAATCAAATATTTGCATCTGAGCGAAAAAAGGCTGAGAAAGAACTTTGTGCCAATAATGCGCTGATTGTGAGGGCCGAATTTCTTCTTTGTTTTGGCCGCTAGTCTAACGCTGGAGTCGTGTGTGAAGCCGCCCTTGCATTCCATTATTTTCTAAGAATATTTAAAGTAGAGAATAGATAAAATTAAAAAAATTAAATAGAATGTAACAGGAAAATAGAAAGGAGTACAATGGAATAGAACAGAGAATAATGTAAATGAATTAAACGGAATTAAAGTAAATAGAGTAGAATGGAATAGAATGGAATAGAATGGAATAGAATGGAATAGAATGGAATAGAATGGAATAGAATGAAATACTCGTAGAATGGAATAGAATGGAATAGAATGGAATAGAATGGAATAGAATGGAATAGAATGGAATAGAATGGAATAGAATGGAATAGAATGGAATTAACAATTAGGAATGAATTACATAGATTTTTGTGGCCAGCTCATTGCCGTTCAATGGAATGCCGCCTCTAAAACTGCTGTTGAATGTCAAGTCGATGGTCTCCGACTGCAAAAAGGTCAGGTTGCTGGCCACTAGCTTCGTTGCTGATGCAGAAGGCAGCAGTACGACTTCTGAAATGAGGTCAGTGCTGTAAGTGTAATCATTAGATGACACTGGACCCGCAGACAGCGAGGAGGCAATTCTGCCTATTCCGCTGACTCCTAAACACACACTCACACACTTTATCATCGTCTGGCTATGTACACTCTCACTGTGCCTTGAAGGTTGGGCCCCAAATGAATGTGGCCTCGCCGCGGAATCGAGCTAAGGCACAATTTTGATTATACTGCTGTGGAATTTTCAATAACTCACGGTCGCATCGGTCCCCGGCTAGTGTCAGAAGTCTGTCAGTCGGGCAGGCGCAAGCCCCAGTAGCGACTGTACAGTTGCCTGAATTCGCGCAGCCCGAGACGCTGCAGTTGAATCCGGCCGCCTTGGTTGCCAAGGGCAACAGAAGCAGCAGCAGCAGCTGGGATGCTACCATAGATCTAAATAGCAACATTCAACAAGTCGAACTGAAACAAAAAATATAATTATTTTCTATCAAGAGCTGCAGATTTATCCAGGAAATAAATTCCGCTTCACACTGGGTAGGGCTCGTGTGCTGCTGTGTTAGTTAAGGGGTGTTCGCGCTTAAGGCTTGGTTTCGCCCGTTTCTGATCGATAGGTTGAGCTGTGTGAGTGAGTGTGTGTGTGGTATCGATCTAGCAACTGGCTGCCCCGATCGGATTTCGACTTCGAAGGTGGCAGCGGCTGCGATTCCTCTACCTTTATTCCATTGTGCGCGGCTCGCCAACCTCTTCAAGCCGATTTTCTGCTTTCGTCCTCAACCAGAGAGACGGACTCGGGGGGGGGCAGAAAGCTTTGGTCAACATGAACGACAGAGGCACCGCTCTCTCCGCCCCTCCCACAGGTGAGGCAATAGTAGTCCAGAAAAATTATTTTCCAACGGACAGTCGCCAGGGAGGAACGGGGGGATTTCGGAGTACAGTAGGGAGTGAAGGAAGTACGGCTAGAGAACTGTACCCGCACCCTCCCCCATACTGACTCAGCGACTCAGCTATAAGTGCTAATTTTAGCAACCAACTCAATGGAAATTGGATGCGGAAATAGTGCAGCCCAGTTAAACTGGGAGGATTGCTACTAGGCTGGCATTGCGAAGGGAGACAAAATGGAATGAAAGTGTGCTCAGTTTTAACTGCCATTGTCCGCCTAAGGGGAAGGGTCTGACTCGAGACCCGCCCAAAAAGATCCTGAGCCTGGAATGCTCTGGTGAGCAGCTAGTTGAGCAGTTGAGGAAAACCTCACAGGCTTGGTCTGTATTCATATTGTGTCTACTTGTTTTAGCAAGTAGGCTGTGCTTAAATAAAGTTTAAGGTTTATCTTACTTTAAATCTGTTCTCATACGTTTTTCTATACATATCGGTGAAATTCAATAGTAAAATGAATAGTTTTGTTATAGAACAGAAGGGGCAGTTATTTAGTTGCATCCCAAGTCTTGCTGAGTTAAGAACAGTCAACTGCAGCCGTGTCGAAAGCCAATCAATTGTTTTAATTAGTTTAGAGTGACAGACGCGAATGCGCGAATGAATAATTAGACCGAGAAGGCTTTCATAGGCAACTGTTGACACTTACAATGCAACAATAAACGAAAACAAGGACGAAAAAAACGAAGAAGAATTGGACTAGTTTTTTTAAGAGTCCAAATGGAATTGGCTATATTAATAAGCTTGTTTAGCAATTGAATGTGAAAACTGTAATCTGAGCTGAATATTATTTGTACTTTGCCTTCCTGTTAGACGGAGAGTAACAGCAATTTTGGAATTGATTAACTTACCTTGTCAGCTTTGATTAATTTACCTGTCAGCCTTGATTAATGTACTTGCCAGATTGGATTAATTTAACTGTCAGATTGGATTAATTTACCTGTCAGATTAGATTAATTTACCTGTCAGATTAGATTAATTTACCTGTCAGATTGGATCAATTTACCTGTCAGATTAGATTAATTTACCTGTCAGATTAGATAAATTTACCTGTCAGATTGGATTAATTCACCTGTCAGCTTTCATGAATTCACCTGTCAGCTTTCATGAATTCACCTGTCAGCTTTCATGAGTTCACCTGTCAGCTTTTATCAATTCACCTGTCAGCTTATATCAATTCACCTGTCAGCTTTTATCAATTCACCTGTCAGCTTTTATCAATTCAACTGTCAGATTTGATCAATTCACCTGTCAGCTTATATCAATTCACCTGTCAGCTTTCATGAGTTCACCTGTCAGATTTGATCAATTCACCTGTCAGCTTATATCAATTCACCTGTCAGCTTTTATCAATTCACCTGTCAGCTTTTATCAATTCAACTGTCAGATTTGATCAATTCACCTGTCAGCTTATATCAATTCACCTGTCAGCTTTCATGAGTTCACCTGTCAGCTTTGATCAATTCACCTGTCAGCTTATATCAATTCACCTGTCAGCTTTTATCAATTCAACTGTCAGCTTTTATCAATTCAACTGTCAGATTTGATCAATTCACCTGTCAGCTTATATCAATTCACCTGTCAGCTTTTATCAATTCAACTGTCAGCTTTGATCAATTCAACTGTCAGCTTTGATCAATTCACCTGTCAGCTTTGATGAATTTAGCTATCAACAGCTAAAAGGCGATGGCATTTTTAAAACTGTAAGTAACAGAGGGAGTAGAGACAAAAATGTAACAAACAGCGTTCATGAGCAATGGCGGATTAGGCAGCAGCAGCAGCAGCAGCAGCAGCAGCAGCAGCAACAGCTGTTGATCTGTGTGGCGTGTTTTTCTAAACTCACATTCTCATATTTTCGCCAGCTGCTGCCAGAGCGCTAGGAAAACAGGCCACCCCCAATCTTAAAGTGAGTCTCAAAATCACTTTGCTGTTTTAGCAAACCAAAATGAATGCACTTTCCATTGTTAGGACAATGGGAAACTGTTCCGTCCGTTGCTTCTGCACCGAACTTGAAGCAGCGGCGGTGGCGCCACCCATGCGCTGATTGCCATTTCTTGTGCTGTCTTTCATGTCTCCCTCTAATATTCCTTCCCTTGCCTTCCCCTGTAGTGGTAGTGAGAAATAATAAATCGATAGTTTTTTTCTATCGATAATACATTTGTATTTTTAGACTGGCTAAAACAAATCTGCTTTTAGGCTGTGGCAGTACGTAGCTACTTTTCTTGCTTAAACAATTAATACTGCTGATTACAATAAGATTTAAATGGACACAGACAGACACCACAGTGAAGCATTATTTAATCGGTTTAGTATTTGTGTACTTCTGTTATGAATGAGGCTATAAACTAGCCCATGACCATCACTGTCTACCCCACGACCACCACTGTCTACTCCATGACCACCACTGTCTGCTCCATGACCACCACTGTCTACTCCATGACCACCACTGTCTGCTCCATGACCACACTGTCTTCTCCATGACCACCACTGTCTACCCCGTGACCACCACTGTCTACCCCATGACCAGCTCTGTCAACCACATGACCACCACCGTTCATCTGTCTACTCCATGACCACCACCGTTCATCTGTCTACTCCATGACCACCACAGTTCATCTGTCTACTCCATGACCACCACCGTTCATCTGTCTACTCCATGACCACCACCGTTCATCTGTCTACTCCATGACCACCACCGTTCATCTGTCTACTCCATGACAACCACCGTTCATCTGTCTACTCCATGACAACCACCGTTCATCTGTCTACTCCATGACAACCATAGTTCATCTGTCTACTTCATGACCACCACAGTTCATCTGTCTACTCCATGACCACCACCGTTCATCTGTCTACTCCATGACCACCACCGTTCATCTGTCTACTCCATGACAACCACCGTTCATCTGTCTACTCCATGACCACCACAGTTCATCTGTCGACTCAAAGTTCTCAATGCCCCCCTCATGCCCTACACGAAAGTGCAATGATTCAGTCTGAGCGTGGGAAAGCAGAAAATGAGCAGCTAAAACAGGACTGGAGCAGGCGCTGGGACAGTTTGAAATGCGGACGGAACTGGAGCAGGGCTGAGCATTGTTTGCTCTGGCATACAAGAGCTTTCACTATTCACGCAGTCGATATAGGACTCCAGCACCGAGGTAGGTCAGTATTGGCAAGAGAAGCGGGATTCAACGGGCGAGGAAAGACGAGACAGGAAATGGTCTGTCGACTTTGTTGCCCTTGGCAACTAGAGCTTCGCCGCCGAGAAAGAGAGTGGCTCCGTTTTTTTGTCGAAGCAAGTCACAGCAAGGATCTCACAGACAGTTGGAACTGAGCTAAAAATAGCAACAAAATGATCAGGTGATCCTCGAATGGAAAGGAGTTGATTGGATTTTACAAGTGGATCAGAGCTTTTCACAAAAGTTCTCATAAATCTTTTCTTGCGACTCAAGAAATGAGTTCAGAGTGGCGTACTGCAAGCACTGTCAGATTTAGGTATTGATCGGGCATTAACTATAATTTAGTGTGCGGTTTTATCATTGTTCTGGACAGGGGGGTACAGACAATGCAAATTTGAAAGGAATTAGGAAAACTTCCTGAATTTAATTTAACAATAAAGTGCTCGAAATTACAAGAGAAGTATACAGGGAATGATGGAGAGAGAGAGGATACAGAGGGGATAGAGAGAGAGGATAGAGAGAGAGGATACAGAGGGTATAGAGAGAGAGAGGATAGAGAGAGAGGATATAGAGGGGATAGAGAGAGGATACAGAGGGGATAGAGAGAGAGGATACAGAGGGGATAGAGAGAGAGGATACAGAGGGGATAGAGAGAGGATACAGAGTAGATAGAGAGAGGATACAGAGAGGATAGAGAGAGAGGATACAGAGGGGATAGAGAGAGGATACAGAGGGGATAGAGAGAGAGGATACAGAGGGGATAGAGAGAGAGGATACAGAGGGGATAGAGAGAGGATACAGAGGGGATAGAGAGAGAGGATACAGAGGGGATAGAGAGAGAGGATAGAGAGAGAGGATACAGAGAGGATAGAGAGAGAGGATACAGAGGGGATAGAGAGAGGATACAGAGGGGATAGAGAGAGAGGATACAGAGGGGATAGAGTGAGGATACAGAGGGGATAGAGAGAGAGGATACAGAGGGGATAGAGAGAGATGATAGAGAGAGAGGATACAGAGGGGATAGAGAGAGGATACAGAGGGGATAGAGAGAGGATAGAGAGGATACAGAGGGGATAGAGAGAGAGGATAGAGAGAGAGGATACACAGATTATAGAGAGGGTAGAGTGCTAAAAGTTCAGTTTGACAACTGGAGAGTCGAGACAGATGATGAAGTCAAGCAGATAACAAGCCTGTGTAACCAGAAAGCCATGATGTCAATTCGACCTTCTTCTGAACTTTTGCTAATTTAATAGATTTTTCTGTTCGCTTCGCACTACTCACAGATAAGTAGGCACACTCAGACACTGTCTAGAAGACACTGTATAGCGACGGCTAAAAATAGCAGCTAAATAAAAGAAAGAACTCTGCACTCAGAAATGTATTTTCTCGCTAACATTTTTCTGATCAATATGGACGAGCAAATCGAATTCAGCAGCACAATTGGTTAACAAAACTGGCAAAGAATTCCGGAATGTGAATCAGCTGGCCTGCCCCAGTCAGTCGGGAAAGTAAGTGGAAAAAGTCATGAAGTGAGCAATTGAGTTTATGGGTCGATAATAAAAGCGTTTGGCTAACCAATGAAGACCGGCATGGTCTATGGTAAGACGAATTTAGCGAACCAATTCTTTCGCATGGTTTATTATTGGTTCAGAGCGAAGTTGATTCCCTTAGGCGGCTGTCATCCCCGCAGTAAATTTCTGTCAGCTTGAATATATAGGTCAAAGTACAACTGAGCTCGATTCCTGAGCTCAGCTCGGCGAGGCCACTGAGCTCGGCGAGGCCACATTTAATTATGGGTGCAGCCGCGGAGAGAAGGCTTGGTGGGCTGTTGTGCAATTTACGGCCTTGAGGGCCAACCCCTAGGGCACAGTGAGAGTGTACACTGCCTGACGATGAGAAAGTCAGGGGTGATGTACACACCTGTGAGCGTGTGTGCTCAAGAGTCAGCGAAATGGGCAGAATTACCTCCCCGCTGGCTGTGGGTCTTGAATGAGGTTGTAGCAGAGGGGTATTGAGGTGGTGGGTTTTCGGAGTCTCGTATTACTGCTGATTTGGTCAATTTATCGCATCATATAGAATAGGCAGACAACTGTAAGTCTGTGATGTCTAGCATATGACTAATTATTGATTCAAAATTCTGCCGTATCCAGTAGCTATATTGCTTAGTTTAAGCAGCCATTCGCAATTTTGCAAGCAATGCGTAATGCGTAACAGATAAAGTGGACGCGGTTTCTAGGAAACTCGGCAAAACAGGCGGCCATCCATTCCGGAGGCAATTAAAACCAATGACCAGCGCTTCCGGCCGATACGGCTGCAATTGAGCCCCGCAAAAATGGGTGAGGCCGCTCAGAGCAAAAGTTTCTAGAGCGGGTTAATGGACAATTTGAGTCCATCTATGATAAGCGAGTCTGGCCTGAGCACTAGCCTTGTTCTCAGCATGCGTAATTGCTCCGAAGCCAGCAAACCCACTTTTTATCTATCCAGCTCTCTCTCTGCTTCTCCCAGCATGACAAATGGATTTTTGAGTGAACTAGCGACTGTTGTGTGTGGGCCAGAGTTGTTTCTAAAACTGAACTATTGTGGAGTTGGAAAAGGGGAGAATTTTCCCACGCGAATTCAGATCGTGTAGCTGATCATTTACTCCAGCTGCGTACCATGTCAGGCTTAAATAATTTCCATTTGTTCTGAATACAACCATTTTTTAATGTCTTTTTACACTGGCAAAATTGTCTACGTTACTGAAACACCTGAGGATCTGAGAGTTTGGTACTGAAACACCTGAAGATCTGAGAGTGTGGTACTGAAACACCTGAGGATCTGAGAGTGTGGTACTGAGACACCTGAGGATCTGAGAGTGTGGTACTGAAACACCTGAGGATCTGAGAGTGTGGTACTGAGACACCTGAGGATCTGAGAGTTTGGTACTGAGACACCTGAGGATCTGAGAGTTTGGTACTGAGACACCTGAGGATCTGAGAGTTTGGTACTGAAACACCTGAGGATCTGAGAGTTTGGTACTGAAACACCTGAGGATCTGAGAGTTTGGTACTGAAACACCTGAGGATCTGAGAGTGTGGTACTGAAACACCTGAGGATCTGAGAGTGTGGTACTGAGACACCTGAGGATCTGAGAGTGTGGTACTGAAACACCTGAGGATCTGAGAGTGTGGTACTGAAACACCTGAGGATCTGAGAGTGTGGTACTGAAACACCTGAGGATCTGAGAGTTTGGTACTGGAATACCTAAGGATCTGAGAGTGTGGTACTGAAAAACCTGAGGATCTGAGAGTGTGGTACTGAAATACCTGAGGATCTGATCGAGGGACGTAAACGCAAATAGACGCATTTTTGTGGTAATTGCATGTTTCTGCAGACATCCAAAGCTCATTCATACTCTCACTAGGTAGATTTTCATATCGCATGTCGTTAACCAGACAAAGCTCTATTCTATTCGTCTTCCATTCCAGGCTCCAAGCCCCGGCCTCGGCACACGGAGACGCTCTTGGCTAATTAAAAGCTTGTCAGCGAAACTGCGGCCTACTTTGCTGCTGCACAGCGCAGCGGGGGAGACAAGCCGGCCTCCCGGACCGACTAGAAGAAAATGGCCAGGCCAGATGTCTGAAGACGGAGGAGGCATCTGGTTATAGGCCAAACACATCAATGGGGGGGGGCAAAGTTGCAGCGTCCCCGTCCCCTCCGCCATCAGTCAGGGATGATGAAAGCACAAGTGTGTGACCCAGGCTGGACAAGTGGTATAATTGCGGATTCGGTTTAACTGGGCCGGGCGGACAGGCTAACAATTGATTGGCAGGTCCAAGAGCATTGTGGATTTATACTTTTATCCGCAATCCGCACGCATGCATTCAGCTGCTGTAAGGTTGAGAACAAAAAAACAGCTGTTATTTACTTCCCTGCTTGTAAATTAGTACTGGCAATATTGCAGCAGTACTGTTGTCCCCATCCTCTTTGCTCCAGACTCAGAATCTCATCTCATCTGAATCTGCGAAAGAGAAGTCATTGCGGAGGGGATTGCCTATTTTCGGTTCATTAACTATACTGGTCCATGCCTGAGATTGGAGCATTGTGGAGAGGGGAGCGGTGAAGGGGGAGAGGTGTGCGGGACTCACAGATTTTGCGTAGCGTTTGTCGCCCTGGTGAATCACACACCCACATACACACACACACACACACAGTCCTCCCCCCCCTCATCTGATTGACAAGGGCGAGTCAGGAGGAGCAGTTGAGACCGGAGCCTTAGTTGTCGAGCTATCGCGGCAATCTCATTATTCCCAGCTCCTCCTGATGCGCATCAAGATACATAGAATCTATGTACGACTGTGTCCTACTGTGTGGTTACATTTGCAGACAGAAAAAAAAGGAAAATGTATTTTCGAGATAGTTCGCTTCGCAGCAGAACCTGACGAACCTAACGTCAGGGCCTCAGCTAATGAAGAGAAAATAAAAAGACCTGATGTGAGTCTGCTGTGAGAGCCAGCTCGGGTGAGGCAGAGCTCAATCCCACGGGAAATTATGGAATGGCGTCCCCTCCCGGCCTGTCTCTCCTCCGCCTTTTAAACCAGAGATGCAAGTCGGATAAGTGAAAATAAGCGACTAGACCCTGTGTAATGGAACAGATTGCTTCTCGGGTGTGACTCGGAAGGACAAAGCGGTAACAATTGGCGATCTTTGGATGTCAAACAATCTGAATAATAAATTGTTAAAAATCTAGCTTTGCATTATAAAGTACTATTGCGTAGGTAAGCACAGATACCTCAGAAGTGACAGTCGAGGTGACAGTCAGTGATGCGGTGAGTGATTGGCGTTAGAAACAATTCTTTCTTTCATACTAAAGTACTTCAGGTGAAGTCTAGAGCAATAAGAAAGTTGAGTTTCAAATTGAGAGCCACAGGGCTTCAACACCTAGAATGCTGTGGGAAAATTTCAAGATAAGCGAAATTACAACTTAACTAGTCGGACCAGATGTACAGTTTTCAGTCCGTGGACTGTGAGAGGCGAAAAACGCTCCTTTCACTAAGCTAAGATTCGAACCAACGATCGCTGACACGTTGAATTGAGCTGCTGCACTTGCTCCTAGGGGAGGAGCAAGTGCAAATCGGGAATATTTCGAACCTGGAGTCACCGGAGGATTAAATCACTGGGTCAGAAATCTTAGCTTGAGTGGAAATATGTTTTAATGGTCACATAGGGACTGATGATGAAGGAAACTGGAAAGCAGAAGGAATCTGCTGCACTCGGCATCCTTGTAAAAAGCAGCAGCATGAAGCGGCGGCAGAGGAAGATGTTGAAGCAGCTGCTTGCCCCGGGGACATCCAGACCCTTTTGCAGCATATGCGCGCGGAGAACCACTAAGTGTGCATGAGGAATTCGGTAACTAGCTTTGATGATGGCTGCAGACTGTAAGCCGAGGATTTTGTCCCGATAAGCGAATGTTCGCAGATACATTTTGTGTTTCTTACAGGTCAGCTCATTCAGCGAATGACCCGAATGACCCGAAAAGCAGCGAAAGTGAATGACCATTCTAAGTAGCATGAACCATTGTAAGAAAGATAGCATAACTGGATGATCATTCTAAGAAACGATTGTTAATGGATGATCATTCTAAGAAACGATTGTTAATGGATGATCATTCTAAGAAACGATTGTTAATGGATGATCATTCTAAGAAACTAATTGTAAATGGATGATCATTCTAAGAAACGATTGTTAATGGATGATCATTCTAAGAAACTAATTGTAAATGGATGATCATTCTAAGAAACGAATTGTTAATGGATGATCATTCTAAGAAACGAATTGTAAATGGATGATCATTCTAAGAAACTAATTGTAAATGGATGATCATTCTAAGAAACTAATTGTAAATAGATGATTGTTCTAAGAAACGAATTGTAAATGGATGATCGTTCTAAGAAACGAATTGTTAATGGATGATCATTCTAAGAAACGAATTGTAAATTGATGAACTTTCGAAGAAACGAATTGTTAATGGATGATCATTCTAAGAAACGATTGTAAATGGATAATCATTCTAAGAAACGAATTGTAAATGGATGATCATTCTAAGAAACGAATTGTAAATGGATGATCGTTCTAAGAAACGAATTGTAAATGGATGATCATTCTAAGAAACGAATTGTAAATGGATGATCATTCTAAGAAACGATTGTTAATGGATGATCATTCTAAGAAACGAATTGTTAATGGATGATCATTCTAAGAAACGAATTGTAAATGGATGATCATTCTAAGAAACGAATTGTTAATGGATGATCATTCTAAGAAACTAATTGTAAATGGATGATCATTCTAAGAAACTTATTGTTAATGGATGATCATTCTAAGAAAAAAATCGTAATTGGACGATCATTCTAAGAAAAGAATCGTAATTGGACGATCATTCTAAGAAAAGAATCGTAATTGGACGATCATTCTAAGAAACGAATCGTAAATGGATGATCATTCTAAGAAACGAATCGTAATTGAACGATCATTCTAAGAAAAGAATCGTAATTGGACGATCATTCTAAGAAACGAATCGTAAATGGATGATCATTCTAAGAAGCGAATCGTAAATGGATGATCATTCTAAGAAGCGAATAGTATTTTAAAACTATTCAGCGCTCATATGAAGTAATTGTTAACAACGGAGACACTGACTGACATTAAAAAAGATAATTCAACGGTCAATTAAAGCATGTATTTAAATCAAATGTAGATTATTTGACCATTCTAGGAAGCGAAGCGCGAATTCATAAGCCACAGGAAGCGGACTTGACAGGGAGAAATCTAGTCTCAGGCTTAGCAAAGTTCTGAAGCCAGGGTCAGCAGGCGAGTTGCCAGCGGCTCTGAAAGAACTGAAATGCTGATGAAAAAACGCTACCCTGAGCGCCGCCCAGTCAACAAGGGAATCCCATCAGCCAATGACAAATACCCAGGGCTTTTCATTCGCCGGCAATAATGGCCATGTTTTGGGCCCATCCCCACTACAATCCCTCCTTGATCCCTGTCCTGGCCCAGTTCTCATATTGACCCCCCTCCCCCAATAGTGCCTCATCAGTCCCAAAGGGCAGTCAGCGGAGAGCAGCCGAATTTCATTTGATTGTCTTGACGGGACTAAAACAGATAGCAATGGCGCTGTCAGCCCTGACGACAGTTATCTTCACCGCTCTCGCCGCTTCCACGGTCCAAAGTCCGCCAACGGTGATGCTTGAGGTGGACGAGGAGGCGCCGGTCGGCAAGCTTATCGAAAACCTCAAGAGTCGCCTCAGCCTGCCTGATGGCAGTCGTTTCGACATCAGCTTCTCAACTGAAGAAATTCGCCGACTCTTCCAGTTGGACTCCGGCACCGGCGAGATTCGAACTCGCGACCGGCTAGACCGAGAGGCCCTCTGTCCAGGCAGCAAGCTGGCCACGTGTCAGCGCGGCTTCAGCGTTGAGGTCCACCGAGGCGACACCAACGAGATGGAAGTCTACTCGGTGCGCGTCGCCGTTCGCGACGTGAACGATCGCAGGCCGAGCTTCCACCCCAAGGACAAGCCGTTCCACATCAGTATCGCCGAGTCGGACAGCCCGCCCAGCATTTACTCACTGCCCGCTGCCGAGGATCTTGACGCTGCGGGGCATGACGCCATCGTCTACAACCTGGAGCCCAGCGACGACGCTGGGCGGTACTTCCGACTTGGCACCGTGTCCCGCGGCGGCCGCACCGTCCCGAGACTGGAGCTGCACCAGTCTCTGGACCGTGAGGCGCGGGACAGTTACAAGCTGGCCCTAGTCGCTACAGATGCCCAGTTTCCGGATCAGCCGGACCGGACGGAGATTCTCGTCCGAGTGCTGGACGCCAATGACAACCGTCCAGAGTTCCGGTTGTCCAGCAGCAGCTTGGTCGTGTCAGAGTGCTGCGAACTTCACCGGCCGCTGCTGCACCTTGAGGCGACTGACGCTGATGAAGACAAACGGCATCGGTTCAGCATTGCCAGCACAGCCAGTCCGGAGGTGGCGCGCTCCTTCTACATCTCTGGAAACCAGCTGAGGCAAAATCGTTCTTTAGACTACGAAGCTTTGTCTTCCAAAGTGCTCTACGTTCCTCTGGTAGTTGAAGACTTCGGCGGCCTTAAGTCTGAGACGGACATTGAGGTTCGCATCTCCGACTGCAATGACAATTATCCAAACATCAGTCTGGAGCTGATCGACCCGACAGTGTTAGAGAACGACCCGGCCGACAAGCTGCTGGCTAGGGTGAAAGTTCGTGACGAGGACGCTGGTGAGAACGGAACGGTAGAGTGCTCCGTCTCCGAGCAGATGCGGCAGCAGTTTGAACTGTCGCAGCGCATTGTTGATGGGCCCCACCAGACTTTCTACCAGCTGCGAAAACTGCATGGCGCTCGGCTGGATAGAGAGGCTGCCGAGGGCGGCGATACCGTCCGGGTTGAGCTGGTTTGTCGCGACCGAGGTAAGCCGACGCCGCGGGAAACCCGGAGCTCTGTGTCGGTGCGCGTGATCGACGAGAATGACAATCCACCGGAGCCGGAACTGCCCCGTTATCGCTTCCGCGTGCCGGAAAACCGTCCGGTGGGCACCTTTGTTGGCCGAGTTGCCGCTGTCGACCGAGACGCCGGCGAGAACGGTCGACTGAGCTTCCGGCTCGACGCAGTCGGGGAGCAGTTCTTCAGCCTCAGTCCGCGACCGCCTGCTGCTGCCGAGCTGCACACGAGACTGGCCTTCGATCGGGAGACGCGAGATACATACTCATTTGTGCTCACCGTGGAGGACAGCGGGCCCAAGGGCCGGCTGACAGTCACCGTTCCCGTTGAGGTTCTCATCGACGATGAGGACGACTCGGCACCGGTGTTCAACCGGAAGGAGTATGTCTTCCGGGTGGTGGAAGACTTTGGTCGGAACAGCAGCAGCGACAGAATTATCGGGACAGTAGAGGCCACAGACGCGGATATTGGCTACAACGGTGATATTCATTACGAGGTTGAGCGACGCTCCCAGCCCGTCGATGGAGTATTCTTTCACTTTCGCGGCAACCAACTCTACGCCAGGGGCAACCTGGACAGGGAGCGGCGAGAGGTGATTAATCTGGACCTGCTTGCGATAAACCGCGGTCCGAAGCAGCACCGGGGTGTGGCGCACGCCAGTGTGACGCTGCTAGACGTGAATGACAATGCGCCACAGCTGGTGGGAGCTCAGCGCAAGTACAACCTGTCCGACAGCAGCCCGGCTGGGACAGAGGTATCATTTATTTAGAAACTTTATAATTTAATAATCAAGTTACCTTGAAGCTCACAACTCCCATCTGTCAGGTGCTAAGGCTGGCTAGTGTTGATCGCGACGCAGAAGAGAACGGCTCCGTGACCTACAGCTTAGTTGGACCGGACTATGGTCATTTCAGCGTTGACCCGAACCATGGCATTGTCACTCTCACCAACAGCCTGCTTAAACTGCCGCCACCTCCGCCTCAGACACCAGAGTCACGTAGGCATGAGGCACCTGGATCCGATAGGCTATATAAACTGGTGGTTCGAGCCACAGACCGCGGCCGGCCTCCATTAAGCAGCCCAGAAGAGACATTGTTTGTCAGTGTGCTGTCTGGACAGCTGTTCAACCCAGACAGGGATGGGGCCGGCGGTGGCGGAGGTGTTGGCGGTCGCTCCGGTGGCAGCGATCGGTCGCACAATATCTCAGCCGATGCTGACAAGCACTTCTTCATTCTGCTGTGCCTGGCGGCTGTGGTCTTTGTCATCTTCTTGCTGTTGCTAGCAGTGCTTATCTACGTCCACCGGAAGGGTGAGTGGCTAGCAGAACTGAAGCTTAAAATGCCAAGACCCGATGCAGCTTTTGAAGTAGCAAATTTAATGAGCCTGACAATTAATTTTAACAGGCAGCGACACTCCAGCAACCAGAGAGGTTCACGGCGTCTGGTATGACAAGGCGAATGCCGATGCGGTGAGTTTCAGACGCTAGACTCAGTTCAGTTCCTTTCAGTTCCTAGACAAAGCTATATACTCGCGTTTGTCTTTACAAACTGTAAAGACAGTTAAGACAACTGCCTGTCCCATCCGCCGAATCTCCGACAGGCTGACGCCGCCGATTGCAGCGAGTTCCGCTTCCCGGACGTTGTCAAAACCGTCACCGCCTCAGAGAGATCCGAGATGCCTCCGCCATCGCCGCCGCTGCCGCCGCCGCCGCTGACGCTGTCGCACGGCTGCCACTCGGGCGGCTCCGCAACACTTGTCATCGACAATGCACGCGCCCGCAGTCCCAGCCGGATGCTGAGGGACAAATTCCCCAGCTTCGGCTACCTCGCCGACTATCCGACTATTGAAGGCGAGCCGGCTTCACAGCAGCAGCAGCAGCAGCAGCAGCAGCGGCATCAGTTCCAGCTGCTCACTATGCGCAGCTGCAACGGTTACGAGTCGTTTCAGCAGCAGCACCGACAAAGGCGCACCGGTCTCGGCTCCGACCGACTGCCCAGGAAAGCCTACGGCACCACTGCCGCCGCCGACATTCTCGGCGTTCGAGAGAACCGGTACGCTGGCTCGTCGGCTTCAGGAGCGGCGGAAACTCCAGGCGGTTACGCTGTGCTGACTGGCAGCTCAGCGGCGGCTGCGGCCGGTGATCTGGTGGTGAACCCGGCGGTGTGCCGGACGCCCTACATGACGTCGAGTTTCGTCTAGTCCAGCCCGGCCTTACCGTTAAGCCTTTGAAAATATTACGCACCATTTTCTGTTGAAATTCATGCGCTTATTCATTCATTTTGCACAGCATTATTGTAGGAATTGAGGTTGGAGCTAAGCTTTTTAAGTCTCTGAATAGAACATTAGCCAAATATAATACTGGCGTCAAGACTCCGCTAAATGTGCAGCTTACCATTTTAGGTAATGTGTAGTTTATGGAATGTGCAGTATCGGAAATATACTTTTCAGGTAATGTGCAGTCGAAGGTATGTGCCGCTTATGAAATGTGCAGCATCAGGAATGTGCAACAAAGGATATGTTGAGTCTAGGGAATGTGCAACGACCCCCGTAAGGCGCACTCTCATATTGACTTTGATTAGAACATTCTGTTAATTGATGCCAGTGTATACAATGTTTAGTTTAATCTCAATTATTGTTTTATTTAAGCTATCACTGCCGTCGTAGTTGTACAGTGCATGCAATCAAGATTTGATCGGAAAATATAGCTTCTTTCATCTGTCGGAGCACTGCTTTGAGATGCCTATAAAGCTAACAGCTAAATTTTGGCATTGCTTTTTTTTCTTCCTTGCAATTCAATCCGTCTTCTCTAACGACTCGCCCACTGAATGGTTGCTTGTTTTGTCGCCAATCTCGACGCTGCTCTTGATGTCAAAATGAAGGCGTAAGGGGCGAAATCATTCTAACATTGATTTTAAGGGTCTCTTTTGTAAGAAAATACTCACGAGGCAATAATGGGACGATGCTTGCCGTGATAAGCGATGGGATCATTTACAGGAGGGCTGCGGGCAAGGGCACACAATTTGGTGACGATCTAGACCCGCAGTCAGCGAGGGAGCAGTTCTGCCCATACCGATGACTCCTGAGCACACACGCTCACATCTGCCTTGACTTTCTCATCGTCAGGCAGTGTACACTCTCACTGTGACTTGGAGGTTGGCCCACAAGGGCGTAAATTGCACGACAAGCCCCCAAGCCTTCTCTCCGCGGCTGCACCCCAAATAAATGTGGCCTCGCGGCGGAATCGAGCTCAGGGACCTTGGCGCGAGAGACAAACGCGTTGACCGCTCTGCCAGTTACACCCACGTAGTGATTCTATGTGAACAGTGATAAGATAGGAATAGTAATGGAATAATAATAGGATGGGAATAGTAATGGGATGAGAATAGCAATGGGATGGGAATAATAACAGGATGGGAATAATAATAGGATGGGAATAGAGATGGGATGGGAATAATAATAGGATGGGAATAATAACAGGATGGGAATAATAATAGGATGGGAATAGAAATGGGATGGGAATAGTAATGGATGGGAATAGCAATAGGATGAGAATAGTAATAGGATGGGAATAGCAATAGGATGAGAATAGTAATGGATGGGAATAGCAATAGGATGAGAATAGTAATAGGATGGGAATAGTAATAGGATGGGAATAGCAATAGGATGAGAATAGTAATAGGATTGGAATAGCAATAGGATGGGAATAGTAATAGGATGGGAATAGCAATAGGATGAGAATAGTAATAGGATGGGAATAGCAATAGGATGAGAATAGTAATGGATGGGAATAGCAATAGGATGAGAATAGTAATAGGATGGGAATAGCAATGGGATGGGAATAGTAATAGGATGGGAATAGCAATAGGATGAGAATAGTAATAGGATGGGAATAGCAATAGGATGAGAATAGTAATAGGATAGGAATAGCAATAGGATGAGAATAGTAATAGGATGGGAATAGCAATAGGATGGGAATAGCAATGGATGGGAATAGCAATGGATGGGAATAGCAATGGATGGGAATAGCAATGGATGGGAATAGCAATGGATGGGAATAGCAATGGATGGGAATAGCAATGGATGGGAATAGCAATGGATGGGAATAGCAATGGATGGGAATAGCAATAGGATGGGAATAGCAATGGATGGGAATAGCAATGGATGGGAATAGCAATGGATGGGTATAGCATGGATGGGAATAATAATAGGATGGGAATAGCAATAGGATGGGAATAGCAATGGGATGGGAATAGCAATGGATGGGAATAGCAATAGAATGGGAATAGCAATGGATGGGAATAGCAATGGATGGGAATAGCAATGGATGGGAATAGCAATGGATGGGAATAATAATAGGATGGGAATAGCAATAGGATGGGAATAGCAATGGATGGGAATAGCAATAGGATGAGAATAGTAATGGATGGGAATAGCAATAGGATGAGAATAATAATAGGATGGGAATAGCAATAGGATGGGAATAGCAATGGATGGGAATAGCAATGGATGGGAATAGCATGGATGGGAATAGCAATGGATGGGAATAGCATGGATGGGAATAATAATAGGATGGGAATAGCAATAGGATGGGAATAGCAATAGGATGGGAATAGCAATAGAATGGGAATAGCAATAGGATGGGAATAGCAATGGATGGGAATAGCAATAGGATGGGAATAGCAATGGATGGGAATAGCAATGGATGGGAATAGCAATGGATGGGAATAGCATGGATGGGAATAATAATAGGATGGGAATAGCAATAGGATGGGAATAGCAATGGATGGGAATAGCAATGGATGGGAATAGCAATGGATGGGAATAATAATAGGATGGGAATAGCAATAGGATGGGAATAGCAATGGATGGGAATAGCAATGGATGGGAATAGTAATAGGATAGGAATAGCAATAGGATGGGAATAGCAATGGATGGGAATAGCAATGGGATGGGAATAGCAATGGATGGGAATAGCAATGGATGGGAATAGCAATGGATGGGAATAGCAATGGATGGGAATAGCAATGGATGGGAATAGTAATAGGATAGGAATAGCAATAGGATGGGAATAGCAATGGATGGGAATAGCAATGGGATGGGAATAGCAATGGATGGGAATAGCAATGGATGGGAATAGCAATGGGATGGGAATAGCAATGGATGGGAATAGCAATGGATGGGAATAGTAATAGGATAGGAATAGCAATAGGATGGGAATAGCAATGGATGGGAATAGCAATGGGATGGGAATAGCAATGGATGGGAATAGCAATGGATGGGAATAGCAATGGGATGGGAATAGCAATGGATGGGAATAGCAATGGATGGGAATAGTAATAGGATAGGAATAGTAGTGGAACGGGTGTGGTGTATTTTTAAACAGAGTTCGCAAACGTATTTTTTTGTTGAAAGTGACCTGAGCAGCATAGTTTAACAGAATGGCTTGTGCAATCCAAAGTGAGTTTCTCCGTGCTGGAATCTATTTTGTGTATACTTTAATTAGCCATCTAATTGGTGGCAGAATATCCATCCACCTGTCCATTATGGTCCACACCTTACTCTGAGTTGACCGTGTGCATTGTTTCACAAGTGGGCTGTACGAGTTCCAGCTAAAGTGGGCCCTAGCAACAAGGTGTGTTTGGGAATGTGTGAAGTGTGATTAGTCACACACTGCTGAGAATGCTGGCTCTTAGTAAAGGTCTGACTAGGGATGAGGGGAAAAAACTGGACAGCCGGGGGAAGTTGCCACGCCCCTTTCCCACATTTGCGAGTGCCAGCCACTACAAACTGCATCTGTGTCTTTGCCTGGTGGCGTGAATTTTATATGAAGGCGCATTTTGATTGTTTTGGCTTGAAGTGAAAATGCAATCTAGCTTATAGGCTACTCTTGTATCATTGTATCATTCTCAATAGACAATCCATAAAATTGACTGGCAAAAGCAGCCTTGTGATGGGAAAAATTGAAGCCTCATTTTTTTAGCTTCGATGCATTTTGACTTTTTTGTCAGCCATTGTGCATGGCTGCTTGGCCGTAAATTGGGTTTGCCTTCTGTGAGATTGTGAGTCTTTGGGTTTTGATAAAATTTGCCTGTAAATTCTGGTTGGAAGAAGAGCAACCTTCAAGCGCGTTTGCCTCTCCTACCAAGGTCCCTGAGCTCGATTCCGCCGCGAGGCCACATGTATTTGGGGCTTGTCGTGCAATTTACGCTTTTGAGGGCCAACCTCCAAGGCACAGTGAGAGTGTACACTGCCTGACGTTGAGAAAGTCAGAGCAGATGTACACACCTGTGTGCGTGTGTGCTCAGGATTCAGCGAAATGGGCAGAATTGCCTCCTCGCTGGCTGTGGGTCTAGTGTCCAGTGTACATTTCTGTACAGTCCGTGGACTGTGGAGTCAGCCACACCCGCCCAGCTGATACTGGTACCCAATCAAAAGCTAATTAAGTATCTTTTTGCTCTGATCTCGGGAATTAAGCTAAGGCAGCTCATAGGCCCGTGAGCACATCCTCATTGCTCTCTGCTTTTGATAACTTATCGATTAACTGTTTGACTCGGCATGTTATGAGCAGTCGGCTTTGTCGGATTTCGCTTAGGTATATTGCAATGCTACAGATTTTCTGTTGGGATAAATATCCACACAGCTGTTGCCAGGCAGGCGTGCTGGGGAATAAACTCGTTCGGGCTGGAAGGCCGGAAATCGAAAGAGATTAACCTCCCAGCTGATTAGCATAAAATCCGCAACAGGGATATTTTCTCCTCTCCCCCGCCCACCTGGCTGGCATGCACTTCTGTTCTCGTGAGCAGCCGCTGTGGTATTTCACCAAGGTAGGCCAATAATGAGTTCCCGTGCAGTTTTTACTGCCCCTCTTGGCTTGGCACTGATGGAGATAACCCGTCTGGGTTGTTGCTAGGCGGTTGGGATGGGGTGCGGTGTGCAGCTGGGAGAAGAATCCTGCACACTCAGGAGTCCGGGAATCAACTCAAACAGAATATGGGGATAACAGACGATTTAATCTCGCATCCAGCCATCAAAATGCGGATTTTTCATTCCCATCTAAGCTGTGCCGGGCATACTCATACCCCCTTGATGAATGTTTGTAGGCCTTGGGCTACAGCTGCTGCATTGCCAAAGGCAGACAGACAGACTGACAGACAGACAGACAGACAGCCAGACAGACAGACAGACAGACAGACAGACAGACAGACAGACAGACAGACAGACAGCAGACAGACTGACAGACAGACAGACAGACAGACAGACAGACAGACAGACAGACAGACAGACAGACAGACAGACAGACAGACAGACAGACAGACAGACAGACAGACAGACAGACAGACTGACAGACAGACAGACAGACAGACAGACAGACAGACAGACAGACTGACAGACAGACAGACCAATCAGGGTGTTTTTGTAGCCATGTTTAATTATGCTCTCAGCTGCCGACTTGAATTGAGGCAGAAAAATCCCAGTGTTGTCTTAAAGTGGGATCACTGAATTAGCTTTTCCTATGGGATGCGCATTACTCTTGACACATCGCTTTTTTGACAGAATACTTCAGTATTTTTAAGCAGTGATGTTGTAGGATAGTCAGTTATACTTTTCTGATAACGGATCAGTATAGCCCAAAGATACTTCTGGCACCCTTTACCAGACAAGATTAGGTAGGATGGAAATTAATGTTCATTTCATGTAACCCGATACGGCACTTCTGAAATTATATTTTGGACTGCCAAGCATCGTATACTTCATTAATGACCCTCCGGTGTAACAATTGAGTAACAATATTGCCAATAAATCCCGAAAAAGCATTATTTGGCTTTTATTGTCAAATCAGACTACTGTGAGTAGACTCTGTTAAAAGAGTGCAAGCTTTAACAATAAATAACAATCTGCTAGAAGTTACATTTTTTCTATTGTAGCAATTTAAAAAGTATTTTTATCGTCCTACTGGCAGTAGCATAAATAGGACATTCTAGAATCTGAAGATAATAGCAAATTGAGCTAGCCACCCGATGCTGCGAAGCTGAGACCAGGCGCTTGAGTCGTACTCATAAGCTTCAGTCTCGTCGCGTCTCGAGTTGAGCTTGAGAACAGCTCAAACTGAGTGGGGTTGTTGCACTGTGAAGCAAGACTGACAGGACTGTTAGCAAGGCGTCGAAATGATGAGAGCACGAAATAGATGAGAATGGCACAATTTTTGCTATTCTTTCAAGTGTAAAATTACAGTAGAACAATGCAACCGAAACAGAGACAGAGTGAGAAGACACATGCATATATATGCCAGTATAATACTAGCGCAGAAGAGAACTCGGGAACACCAGGCCGGCAGCATCATGAGCAAGCGAAAGCCTTCTAAACGTGAGCAGGCGAGAAGTCCGGAGGATGTGATGAGCACACTGACTCAAGAACAGATTCACGAATACTACGAAGCCTTCTGCATGTATGACCACGATGGCAGCGGCACTATCGATACTTCAGAGCTGGCCATCATCATGACCTCCATGGGCCAGAATGTCACCGACGAGGAGCTGGAGCGACTGGTGCATGAGGTGGATGCAGACGGTAGCTGCCAGCCTTCTATTGGTTGTTTCACTCGCATAGGCTGTAACTGTGCTGTAACTGATTGTTGTAACTGTGCTGTAACTGTGCCGTAACTGTGCTGTAACTGATTACTGTAACTGTGCTGCAACTGTGCTGTAACTGTGCCGTAACTGTGCCGTAACTGTGCTGTAACTGATTACTGTAACTGTGTTGTAACTGTGCTGTAACTGTGCTGTAACTGTGCCGTAACTGTGCTGTAACTGATTACTGTAACTGTGCTGCAACTGTGCTGTAACTGTGCCGTAACTGTGCTGTAACTGTGCTGTAACTGATTACTGTAACTGTGCTGTAACTGTGCTGTAACTGATTGTTGTAACTGTGCTGCAACTGTGCTGTAACTGTGCTGTAACTGTGCTGTAACTGTGCTTTAACTGATTACTGTAACTGTGCTGCAACTGTGGTGTAACTGTGGTGTAACTGTGGTGTAACTGTGGTGTAACTGTGGTGTAACTGTGGTGTAACTGTGGTGTAACTGTGGTGTAACTGTGGTGTAACTGTGGTGTAACTGTGGTGTAACTGTGGTGTAACTGTGCTGTAACTGTGGTGTAACTGTGGTGTAACTGTGGTGTAACTGTGGTGTAACTGTGGTGTAACTGTGGTGTAACTGTGGTGTAACTGTGGTGTAACTGTGCTGTAACTGTGCTGTAACTGTGCTGTAACTGTGCTGTAACTGTTCTTGATTACTGTAACTGTGCTGCAACTGTGCTGTAACTGTGCTGTAACTGTGGTGTAACTGTGGTGTAACTGTGGTGGAACTGTGGTGTAACTGTGGTGTAACTGTGCTGTAACTGTGCTGTAACTGTGGTGTAACTGTGGTGTAACTGTGGTGTAACTGTGGTGTAACTGTGGTGTAACTGTGGTGTAACTGTGGTGTAACTGTGGTGTAACTGTGGTGTAACTGTGGTGTAACTGTGGTGTAACTGTGCTGTAACTGTGGTGTAACTGTGGCGTAACTGTGCTGAAACAGTGCTGAAACTGCGCTGTAACTGTGCTGTAACTGTGCTGTAACTGTGCTGTAACTGTGCCTAGTGAGCTTGAGTTCACAACAGAAATGTGAAACGGGTGCTAGCAGTAGTATTTGAGTACACAACAGAAATGTGAAACGGGTGCTAGCAGTAGTATATTTGGAAGACTTGTCAGTTCGGGCAGGGGAGCTAAAGTTTAGCTCCCATCTCACAAAAAACTCACATCTCAAGGCAGCGGCACCATCGACTTTCCTGAGTTTGTCTCGCTGATGGTGAATTATATCAACAAGCCGGTGACCAAGGATGAGATCAAAAGCGCCTTCATGGTGTTCGATGTTGACAACAAAGGTTATATACCTGCGGAAGAGCTGAGGTGAGTACTTAATGCTGTAGATGCTATTTGCAGGAGGACTGTGAGCACTGGGAGACTGTGAGCACATCATTTGGAGACTATAGACCCGCAGAAAGCGAGAAGGCAATTCTGCCCATTTCGCTGACTACTGAGCACACACGCACATATTTACTGTACGCAGGAACACACAGGTGTGTACATCCAGTGGCGTAGCAAGGATTTTTTGTCAGGGGGGGGCTGCACCTCTTGGCGCGGGGGCGCCACTACCGGGAGGCACCACATAGGTTAGGGAGGAGCCAAAGCCCACTTACCCCCCCCCTTGGCTACGCCCCTGTGTACATCTGCCCTGACTTTCTTATCGTCAATTCAGAGTGTACAATCTCTGGCGTAAATTGCACGACAAGCCCCAAAGCCTTCTCTCCGCGGCTGCGCGGAATCGAGCTCAGTACCTTCCAAAAAATGATTTCTAAATTTTATTTTCGAATGCATGATAGATTCCCATTTCTGGCTTCATCAAACAACCCAGGCGGATCCTCACCACCAGAGGCGACAGGATGACAATGGAGGAGGCTGACGAGATGATCGCGGCTGCTGATCTGGACGGCGACGGTATGATCGACTATGAAGAATTTGCCGCAGCTCTGGTGGACTCGGACTGAACATTGCCGCGCCGCACATTTTCTAGAAAATTAACTGTGAGCTGCGTGTATAAAGTACATATAACAGTCAATGGACACGTCCGACAAACAATATATATGAGCACATGCTAATCTGAGTATCTGTGAGGCTTGATAATCCACCCTGAGGATCTGTGATGTTTGATAATCCAACCTGAGGATCTGTGAGGTTTGATAATCCAACCTGAGGATCTGTGAGGCTTGATAATCCACCCTGAGGATCTGTGAGGCTTGATAATCCACCCTGAGGATCTGTGATGTTTGATAATCCAACCTGAGGATCTGTGAGGTTTGATAATCCAACCTGAGGATCTGTGAGGCTTGATAATCCAACCTGAGGATCTGTGAGGTTTGATAATCCAACCTGAGGATCTGTGAGGCTTGATAATCCAACCTGAGGATCTGTGAGGTTTGATAATCCAACCTGAGGATCTGTGAGGCTTGATAATCCAACCTGAGGATCTGTGAGGTTTGATAATCCAACCTGAGGATCTGTGAGGCTTGATAATCCAACCTGAGGATCTGTGAGGTTTGATAATCCAACCTGGGGATTTGTGAGGCTTGCTAATCCAACATGAGGATCTGTGATGTTTGATAATCCAACCTGAGGATCTGTTGAGGCTTGATAATCCAACCTGGGGATCTGTGAGGCTTGATAATCTAACCTGAGGATCTGTGAGGCTTGATAATCTAACCTGAGGATCTGTGAGGTTTGATAATCCAACCTAAAGGAGATAAGATATCTCATATATAATCATAGACTATAAGCAAATATCCGTATATACTATAGACTATAGTGCATATGCATGTTCTTGTCGTTTTGAAAGCTGATGTAGGAGTATTATAGTTTTTGTAAAAAATATAATTTTGTGTTTATCTACGCGGAATTTTGAAAATTCGCTTTATATACTACTATTTAAATCTTATCGTTTCTGCTTTATTTAAAGTATAAACTAGAATCACATTAACTTTATTAACTTTTTTATTTAGTTGAGTTTGTCAATATTGATTTTGTGGCCAGTATTGTCAATTGAATATTTAGTTTCTTAAGAACAAAAGGGTTTGTGGCCTACAGGTCGGACTCACGACTTGACGGTCGGTGGTTCGATCACCAACTCCCTCTGAAACAATTTTTGTCCGATAGCAAGAAGCTTAACTCTGCATTGCTTCAGCTCACCCAGCTGTTAAATGGGTGCCAGCATTGAGGGTGGGTGTGGCGTCCCCCCAGTCCATGGACTGAACAGCAGTACGCAGCCTTCAGATGCGCCGAGCTATAGCTGCGGCTGGTGCTGTCGGCTGCATATCTGACCCAATTGAGGCAGGTGTGAGAGGAGATAAAAATACTGAGCATCTAAATGTGTTAAATAGGTGCAATTAAAAACGATGTAGCACTCAATTCGAATAATTATATTTTTTTTGTGCGGTAAAAAGCAATAGGAAAGCAAAATAATGCACGATAAAATATTAGTTCATGTTTGAATGCATGCAGAATTATAAAAAGCAATTGTTAAAAAACTTTTGAAAAAAATCTTATTTTCCTTACGCGCATAATTTGAAGCGATCAGTTAATAAATTTTCGAATGCAAAACAGTAGGAACACGAGACGTGGCAAAATAAGGTTAAAAAATCACTCCAAAAGTCATGAAATTCTACGTGAAGATTCGACCGCTGATGACAAAACCGCCAGGCTTCTCTGAAGACTGCTCTGAAACAGAAAATTAATTGCAAATCTGAGAGGATCTAAAGAGGGATTTCTGGATTTGTGGAGGGATGTGATTTCAATCTGAGGATCTGTGGGATGTGGTTTCAACCTGAGGATCAGTGGGATGTGGTTTCAACCTGAGGATCTGTGGGATGTGGTTTCAATCTGAGGATCTGTGGGCCGATGTGGTTTCAATCTGAGGATCTGTGGGATGTGGTTTTCTGTCTCAGGATCTGTGGGATGGGGTTTTCTGTCTGAGGATCAGTGGGATGTGGTTTCAACCTGAGGATCTGTGGGATGTGGTTTCAATCTGAGGATCTGTGGGATGTGGTTTCAATCTGAGGATCTGTGGGATGTGGTTTCAGTCTGAGGATCTGTGGGATGTGGTTTCAGTCTGAGGATCTGTGGGCCGATGTGGTTTCAACCTGAGGATCTGTGGGCCGATGTGGTTTCAACCTGAGGATCTGTGGGATGTGGTTTCAGTCTGAGGATCTGTGGGATGTGGTTTCAGTCTGAGGATCTGTGGGATGTGGTTTTCTGTCTCAGGATCTGTGGGATGGGGTTTTCTGTCTGAGGATCAGTGGGATGTGGTTTCAACCTGAGGATCTGTGGGATGTGGTTTCAATCTGAGGATCTGTGGGATGTGGTTTCAGTCTGAGGATCTGTGGGATGTGGTTTCAACCTGAGGATCTGTGGGATGTGGTTTCAATCTGAGGATCTGTGGGATGTGGTTTCAATCTGAGGATCTGTGGGATGTGGTTTCAGTCTGAGGATCTGTGGGATGTGGTTTCAGTCTGAGGATCTGTGGGCCGATGTGGTTTCAACCTGAGGATCTGTGGGCCGATGTGGTTTCAACCTGAGGATCTGTGGGATGTGGTTTCAGTCTGAGGATCTGTGGGATGTGGTTTCAGTCTGAGGATCTGTGGGATGTGGTTTCAGTCTGAGGATCTGTGGGATGTGGTTTTCTGTCTCAGGATCTGTGGGATGGGGTTTTCTGTCTGAGGATCAGTGGGATGTGGTTTCAACCTGAGGATCTGTGGGATGTGGTTTCAATCTGAGGATCTGTGGGATGTGGTTTCAGTCTGAGGATCTGTGGGATGTGGTTTCAATCTGAGGATCTGTGGGATGTGGTTTCAGTCTGAGGATCTGTGGGATGTGGTTTCAACCTGAGGATCTGAGGGCCGATGTGGTTTCAACCTGAGGATCTGTGGGCCGATGTGGTTTCAACCTGAGGATCTGTGGGATGTGGTTTCAGTCTGAGGATCTGTGGGATGTGGTTTCAGTCTGAGGATCTGTGGGATGTGGTTTCAGTCTGAGGATCTGTGGGATGTGGTTTCAGTCTGAGGATCTGAGGGCCGATGTGGTTTCAACCTGAGGATCTGTGGGATGTGGTTTCAGTCTGAGGATCTGTGGGATGTGGTTTCAGTCTGAGGATCTGTGGGATGTGGTTTCAGTCTGAGGATCTGTGGGATGTGGTTTCAGTCTGAGGATCTGAGGGGTGTGGTTTCAATCTGAGGATCTGAGGGGTGTGGTTTCAGTCTGAGGATCTGTGGGCCGATGTGGTTTCAATCTGAGGATCTGTGGGATGTGGTTTTCTGTCTCAGGATCTGTGGGATGGGGTTTTCTGTCTGAGGATCAGTGGGATGTGGTTTCAACCTGAGGATCTGTGGGATGTGGTTTCAATCTGAGGATCTGTGGGATGTGGTTTCAATCTGAGGATCTGTGGGATGTGGTTTCAGTCTGAGGATCTGTGGGATGTGGTTTCAGTCTGAGGATCTGTGGGCCGATGTGGTTTCAACCTGAGGATCTGTGGGCCGATGTGGTTTCAACCTGAGGATCTGTGGGATGTGGTTTCAGTCTGAGGATCTGTGGGATGTGGTTTCAGTCTGAGGATCTGTGGGATGTGGTTTTCTGTCTCAGGATCTGTGGGATGGGGTTTTCTGTCTGAGGATCAGTGGGATGTGGTTTCAACCTGAGGATCTGTGGGATGTGGTTTCAATCTGAGGATCTGTGGGATGTGGTTTCAGTCTGAGGATCTGTGGGATGTGGTTTCAACCTGAGGATCTGTGGGATGTGGTTTCAATCTGAGGATCTGTGGGATGTGGTTTCAATCTGAGGATCTGTGGGATGTGGTTTCAGTCTGAGGATCTGTGGGATGTGGTTTCAGTCTGAGGATCTGTGGGCCGATGTGGTTTCAACCTGAGGATCTGTGGGCCGATGTGGTTTCAACCTGAGGATCTGTGGGATGTGGTTTCAGTCTGAGGATCTGTGGGATGTGGTTTCAGTCTGAGGATCTGTGGGATGTGGTTTCAGTCTGAGGATCTGTGGGATGTGGTTTTCTGTCTCAGGATCTGTGGGATGGGGTTTTCTGTCTGAGGATCAGTGGGATGTGGTTTCAACCTGAGGATCTGTGGATGTGGTTTCAATCTGAGGATCTGTGGGATGTGGTTTCAGTCTGAGGATCTGTGGGATGTGGTTTCAATCTGAGGATCTGTGGGATGTGGTTTCAGTCTGAGGATCTGTGGGATGTGGTTTCAACCTGAGGATCTGAGGGCCGATGTGGTTTCAACCTGAGGATCTGTGGGCCGATGTGGTTTCAACCTGAGGATCTGTGGGATGTGGTTTCAGTCTGAGGATCTGTGGGATGTGGTTTCAGTCTGAGGATCTGTGGGATGTGGTTTCAGTCTGAGGATCTGTGGGATGTGGTTTCAGTCTGAGGATCTGAGGGCCGATGTGGTTTCAACCTGAGGATCTGTGGGATGTGGTTTCAGTCTGAGGATCTGTGGGATGTGGTTTCAGTCTGAGGATCTGTGGGATGTGGTTTCAACCTGAGGATCTGTGGGATGTGGTTTCAATCTGAGGATCTGTGGGATGTGGTTTCAATCTGAGGATCTGTGGGATGTGGTTTCAGTCTGAGGATCTGTGGGATGTGGTTTCAGTCTGAGGATCTGTGGGCCGATGTGGTTTTCAACCTGAGGATCTGTGGGCCGATGTGGTTTCAACCTGAGGATCTGTGGGATGTGGTTTCAGTCTGAGGATCTGTGGGATGTGGTTTCAGTCTGAGGATCTGTGGGATGTGGTTTCAGTCTGAGGATCTGTGGGATGTGGTTTTCTGTCTCAGGATCTGTGGGATGGGGTTTTCTGTCTGAGGATCAGTGGGATGTGGTTTCAACCTGAGGATCTGTGGGATGTGGTTTCAATCTGAGGATCTGTGGGATGTGGTTTCAGTCTGAGGATCTGTGGGATGTGGTTTCAATCTGAGGATCTGTGGGATGTGGTTTCAGTCTGAGGATCTGTGGGATGTGGTTTCAACCTGAGGATCTGAGGGCCGATGTGGTTTCAACCTGAGGATCTGTGGGCCGATGTGGTTTCAACCTGAGGATCTGTGGGATGTGGTTTCAGTCTGAGGATCTGTGGGATGTGGTTTCAGTCTGAGGATCTGTGGGATGTGGTTTCAGTCTGAGGATCTGTGGGATGTGGTTTCAGTCTGAGGATCTGAGGGCCGATGTGGTTTCAACCTGAGGATCTGTGGGATGTGGTTTCAGTCTGAGGATCTGTGGGATGTGGTTTCAGTCTGAGGATCTGTGGGATGTGGTTTCAGTCTGAGGATCTGTGGGATGTGGTTTCAGTCTGAGGATCTGAGGGGTGTGGTTTCAATCTGAGGATCTGAGGGGTGTGGTTTCAGTCTGAGGATCTGTGGGATGTGGTTTCAGTCTGAGGATCTGTGGGCCGATGTGGTTTCAACCTGAGGATCTGAGGGCCGATGTGGTTTCAACCTGAGGATCTGTGGGATGTGGTTTCAGTCTGAGGATCTGTGGGATGTGGTTTCAGTCTGAGGATCTGTGGGATGTGGTTTCAGTCTGAGGATCTGTGGGATGTGGTTTTCTGTCTCAGGATCTGTGGGATGGGGTTTTCTGTCTGAGGATCTGTGGGATGTGGTTTCAATCTGAGGATCTGTGGGATGTGGTTTCAGTCTGAGGATCTGTGGGATGTGGTTTCAACCTGAGGATCTGAGGGCCGATGTGGTTTCAACCTGAGGATCTGTGGGCCGATGTGGTTTCAACCTGAGGATCTGTGGGATGTGGTTTCAGTCTGAGGATCTGTGGGATGTGGTTTCAGTCTGAGGATCTGTGGGATGTGGTTTCAGTCTGAGGATCTGTGGGATGTGGTTTCAGTCTGAGGATCTGAGGGCCGATGTGGTTTCAACCTGAGGATCTGTGGGATGTGGTTTCAGTCTGAGGATCTGTGGGATGTGGTTTCAGTCTGAGGATCTGTGGGATGTGGTTTCAGTCTGAGGATCTGAGGGGTGTGGTTTCAATCTGAGGATCTGAGGGGTGTGGTTTCAGTCTGAGGATCTGTGGGCCGATGTGGTTTCAATCTGAGGATCTGTGGGATGTGGTTTTCTGTCTCAGGATCTGTGGGATGGGGTTTTCTGTCTGAGGATCAGTGGGATGTGGTTTCAACCTGAGGATCTGTGGGATGTGGTTTCAATCTGAGGATCTGTGGGATGTGGTTTCAATCTGAGGATCTGTGGGATGTGGTTTCAGTCTGAGGATCTGTGGGATGTGGTTTCAGTCTGAGGATCTGTGGGCCGATGTGGTTTCAACCTGAGGATCTGTGGGCCGATGTGGTTTCAACCTGAGGATCTGTGGGATGTGGTTTCAGTCTGAGGATCTGTGGGATGTGGTTTCAGTCTGAGGATCTGTGGGATGGGGTTTTCTGTCTGAGGATCAGTGGGATGTGGTTTCAACCTGAGGATCTGTGGGATGTGGTTTCAATCTGAGGATCTGTGGGATGTGGTTTCAGTCTGAGGATCTGTGGGATGTGGTTTCAACCTGAGGATCTGTGGGATGTGGTTTCAATCTGAGGATCTGTGGGATGTGGTTTCAATCTGAGGATCTGTGGGATGTGGTTTCAGTCTGAGGATCTGTGGGATGTGGTTTCAGTCTGAGGATCTGTGGGCCGATGTGGTTTCAACCTGAGGATCTGTGGGCCGATGTGGTTTCAACCTGAGGATCTGTGGGATGTGGTTTCAGTCTGAGGATCTGTGGGATGTGGTTTCAGTCTGAGGATCTGTGGGATGTGGTTTCAGTCTGAGGATCTGTGGGATGTGGTTTTCTGTCTCAGGATCTGTGGGATGGGGTTTTCTGTCTGAGGATCAGTGGGATGTGGTTTCAACCTGAGGATCTGTGGGATGTGGTTTCAATCTGAGGATCTGTGGGATGTGGTTTCAGTCTGAGGATCTGTGGGATGTGGTTTCAATCTGAGGATCTGTGGGATGTGGTTTCAGTCTGAGGATCTGTGGGATGTGGTTTCAACCTGAGGATCTGAGGGCCGATGTGGTTTCAACCTGAGGATCTGTGGGCCGATGTGGTTTCAACCTGAGGATCTGTGGGATGTGGTTTCAGTCTGAGGATCTGTGGGATGTGGTTTCAGTCTGAGGATCTGTGGGATGTGGTTTCAGTCTGAGGATCTGTGGGATGTGGTTTCAGTCTGAGGATCTGAGGGCCGATGTGGTTTCAACCTGAGGATCTGTGGGATGTGGTTTCAGTCTGAGGATCTGTGGGATGTGGTTTCAGTCTGAGGATCTGTGGGATGTGGTTTCAGTCTGAGGATCTGTGGGATGTGGTTTCAGTCTGAGGATCTGAGGGGTGTGGTTTCAATCTGAGGATCTGAGGGGTGTGGTTTCAGTCTGAGGATCTGTGGGATGTGGTTTCAGTCTGAGGATCTGTGGGCCGATGTGGTTTCAACCTGAGGATCTGAGGGCCGATGTGGTTTCAACCTGAGGATCTGTGGGATGTGGTTTCAGTCTGAGGATCTGTGGGATGTGGTTTCAGTCTGAGGATCTGTGGGATGTGGTTTCAGTCTGAGGATCTGTGGGATGTGGTTTCAGTCTGAGGATCTGTGGGATGTGGTTTCAGTCTGAGGATCTGAGGGGTTTCAATTGAGATCAGTAATTGAATGCAGTCACTCACCAGTGACTCGTTTTCGATTTTTCCATTCAGCAATCTGAATTTCAACATTGTTTTGAGTCTTGAAGCTACGTGTCAGCGGCGGCAGCGGAGGCAGTGCCGTCAGCAGCTGGTGCATTATGTCGGTGTGTTGTTGGAGTAGTGTTCTCACCTGCCTTATCTCCTGCTCCAAGGCAGTGAGCATCGGCACTAGCGGAGTGAAGCCGTCTATGTTTTCTGGGCCTGCAATAACACGCAGGTCTTTCAGACCAATGTCTTCTCCGCTAGATTCGTAACTGCAAGCTGAGCTCATCGTTCTCGGCTGCTAAACGAAAAATCATCTAAACTTTTCAAGCGATAATTATACGACTCTGTAATATAGTTTGCGAGATCAACGCCTCCGTCCATTAAGCAATCAATCAATAAAGGAGTGAGGTGGGGCAACACTAGCTGGTGGCGGCAAAGGCTCAAATGACTAGTTTTTTTGGTGTACATTTGTGTGATGTTCAATTGGATTGTCGTACAAAATCATGTACAATCGACGCGACTTTAGCCTTATTTAATACACATTTTTACCCTCAATTTTGAACAACGAAAACTTCAATAGTGACAAACTCCGATTCAAATTCGACAGAATTTACCATAGAGTGTAACTTTTGTCGTTCGCTGTGTCAAAATTGAATCAGAGTTTTTCACTATTGAAGTTTTCGTTGTTCAAAATTGAGGGTAAAATGGTGTAGCAGTATAACCAAGCCTTAAAGAAATCCATTTTGCGCCAGTTCAATAGTACATGCTTTTCTTCTAATGTACTAATTTTTTCTTTGGGGCCTTAAGTTCAAATAGTCTATGGCTGTATTTGCTGAGCAATTCGTCCTGATTAAAGCATTCTCAAGCAAGTTATAGACCTTTTAGGTAGAATCACAGTTCCAATCTAGACCAGAATTCTTCACTCCCGACAGCAATCAGGAAATGTACGCGGGGCTCAGCTGCAAGAAGCAGTACCTGCTGCAGGTCACAGACGCCACTCTGAAGATGTTCAGCGACACCCGCGTGAAGGCGGCCTGCAACCGAACCGGCTGCTTGTTTGCTGTGCACAACCGAGTGCTGACCAGAAAACTGGGCGGCGCCCAGGCCATGCGCTTCTGCATCTTCGAGATCAAAGGACCCACCGAGGGCGACCTGGAAAAGTGCAATCGAATCATTGAGAAGTACTTTCCCGACTACAAGATGCGCAAGGACTACAGCGAGAAGGAGGTCGCCGTCAGACTGAAGGTTGGTCAGTGGACACCAGACAATACCAGCCTGTACTTCTTAAACCAGAGATACGGCCTGGGGAAGGGCAAGCCTGGAGATCTGCAAAAGACGGGACCGGAAGATGGCGACAGCGCTCTGAAGCTGGGTGAGTAGTGAGCTAAGCTGCAGAGTAGGTTGTGAGCTAAGCTGCAGAGTAGGTTGTGAGCTAAGCTGCAGAGTAGGTTGTGAGCTAAGCTGCAGAGTAGGTTGTGAGCTAAGCTGCAGAGTAGGTTGTGAGCTAAGCTGCAGAGTAGGTTGTGAGCTAAGCTGCAGAGTAGGTTGTGAGCTAAGCTGCAGAGTAGGTTGTGAGCTAAGCTGCAGAGTAGGTTGTGAGCTAAGCTGCAGAGTAGGTTGTGAGCTAAGCTGCAGAGTAGGTTGTGAGCTAAGCTGCAGAGTAGGTTGTGAGCTAAGCTGCAGAGTAGGTTGTGAGCTAAGCTGCAGAGTAGGTTGTGAGCTAAGCTGCAGAGTAGGTTGTGAGCTAAGCTGCAGAGTAGGTTGTGAGCTAAGCTGCAGAGTAGGTTGTGAGCTAAGCTGCAGAGTAGGTTGTGAGCTAAGCTGCAGAGTAGGTTGTGAGCTAAGCTGCAGAGTAGGTTGTGAGCTAAGCTGCAGAGTAGGTTGTGAGCTAAGCTGTGGAGTAGATTGTAGAGATTGAGCATTGGATCCCATAAGAACCTGTCTGTTAATCAATCAGGACTCCACGCGCATCCAGAAAAATCCCAAAGACTTATCCCCACCCACCTGCATCCCAGGTAACTCCATTGTGGACTCATTGGCCCGCAGTCTTCAGCAGGACTGGCCCGTCTCAGGGGATGTCAGCGGCCTCGCCAACCGCAGGCGCTGCCAGAGCCAGGGTACGCAGAGGGCGATGGCAGCGGCGGCTGCCGCATTCGAAGAGGAGAATCTGAATCGCCATCTGGGATTCAGAGAATGCGAAGCTATCTTGAAGAGCGAGGTAGACCGGCTCGAGTCTTACCTGAGCAACTTGAAACTAGTCTGAGCTGCAGCTAAAAGTGCAGCGCTTTCGATAAGGTAAAAATCGGCTTTTAGGCTAATGGAGCACATTTAGCTGTCTCACATTTAGCTGTCTCGCATCTAGCTGTCTCGCATCTAGCTGTCTCGCATCCAGCTGTCTCACATCCAGCTGTCTCACATCTAGCTGTCTCGCATCTAGCTGTCTCGCATCTAGCTGTCTCACATCCAGCTGTCTCACATCCAGCTGTCTCACATCCAGCTGTCTCACATCTAGCTGTCTCGCATCTAGCTGTCTCACATCTAGCTGTCTCGCATCTAGCTGTCTCGCATCCAGCTGTCTCACATCTAGCTGTCTCGCATCTAGCTGTCTCACATCTAGCTGTCTCGCATCTAGCTGTCTCGCATCTAGCTGTCTCACATCTAGCTGTCCCGCATCTAGCTGTCTCACATCCAGATGTCTCACATCTAGCTGTCTCACATCTAGCTGTCTTCACATCTAGCTGTCTCACATCCAGCTGTCTCACATCTAGCTGTCTTACATCTAGCTGTCTCGCATCTAGCTGTCTCACATCTAGCTGTCTCAATCCGTTTCCTTATCTGGCACTGTCATCACCTCCTTAGCAATAAAGACAAATTCTAATAAAATGACAACTGTTTAGCTTGCCTAATCTATTTATTACCTCATCTTCAGAATCCTCGCTTGTTCACAAGGCTCGTCAGATGTCTTGAAGCGGTGGTTTGAAAACACGACATTAATTAATGGCGTCCGAAGTCTTGTTCATGAAAATCAATTGCATATTTTATAACTAGTTTTAGCCATTTTTCTTTCCGAATTCAAATAGAATTTTTTTTCAATTTTTTACTTGTCGCATGCACAGCTCATTTAGCTGAAACTTTCGCTAAATTTCTTGACATTAGGGACACTGTCTTTTTTGCGCCTGATGTTGTATCATTTTTAACAAAATAACACTTCTCAATATAAATGCGACAAGTTAAAGAATGAGTTCTCTTAGTAGAAAGACTGAACACTTGCTTGGAAATAATTTTATTAACACAAAACATTGTCTTTGTAAGCTTACGTATTTTTTTTCAGAGCCTCTCTTTCATTTCTCTCTCATTCCCCACTTCTCATTACTCTCTACTTCCCGCTCTCTACTTCCCACTCTCTACTTCCCGCTCTCTACTTCCCACTCTCTACTTCCCACTCTCTACTTCCCACTCTCTACTTCCCACTCTCTACTTCCCACTCTCTACTTCCCACTCTCTACTTCTCACTCTCTACTTCCCACTCTCTACTTCCCACTCTCTACTTCTCACTCTCTACTTCCCACTCTCTACTTCCCACTCTCTACTTCCCACTCTCTACTTCCCACTCTCTACTTCCCACTCTCTACTTCCCACTCTCTACTTCCCACTCTCTACTTCTCACTCTCTACTTCTCATTCTCTACTTATCACTCTCTACTTCCCACTCTCTACTTCCCACTCTCTACTTCCCACTCTCTACTTCCCACTTTCTACTTCTCACTCTCTACTTCCCACTTTCTACTTCTCACTCTCTACTTCCCACTCTCTACTTCTCACTCTCTACTTCCCACTCTCTACTTCTCACTCTCTACTTTCCACTCTCTACTTTATCTCCAAACAAGCACCGGTTGTCTGATTGCTATTGAAGCCTATTATTTAATTTAGAAGCCTGTAGTTTCACAGTCAGTATTGTAGCAAATGTCTTGAATAAATTCACAAGTAAATTTAGTTTTAAACAAATTCTACTCTCGATTAGCCGTCAGTCATGACTGCATGGGCAGCTGGTGGGTTGTTTCTAAGCAGAGTTAAGCGGCTTGAGCACTGCCCCTCCCCCACCCGAGAAACAACTGCAGGCCTGCTCCATCTGCAAAGCTGTCAGTCAAGCAGCTGTCAAGTCTCGTGCGACAGGAACGGCCTTAGCTTTTCCTTAGTTTTAGCTTGAGTAATGGGTATAGCTAGACAAGTAAGAAAGTAGGTGGATTTGCTGCAAAGATTTTAAAGGTCTTGCTACCTCTCACTACATGTCCATTCTGCTAACTGTATTTACTTCCCCTTCAGAATGCATTTCTATTGATTGTTATTCATGGCAATGTCGCCCCTGGCAATTTAAAGCAACGTCTTGAGTTCTCCCTCAACTTCTGCCTTTACTTCACCTACTCTACTTCACCTACTCTACTTCACCTACTCTACTTCACCTACTCTACTTCACCTACTCTACTTCACCTACTCTACTTCACCTACTCTACTTCTCCCTTCACTTCTACTACTCTACTTCTCCTAATTTACTTCTCCTAAACTACTTCACCTACTCTACTTCACCTACTCTACTTCACCTACTCTACTTCACCTACTCTACTTCTCCCTTCACTTCTACTACTCTACTTCTCCTAATTTACTTCTCCTAAACTACTTCACCTACTCTACTTCTCCCTTCACTTCTCCTACTCTACTTCTCCTAATTTACTTCTCCTAAACTACTTCACCTACTCTACTTCACTTCACTCACTTACTCTACTTCTCCAACTCTACTTCACCTACTCTACTTCTCCAACTCTACTTCTCCTTTCACTTCTGCTACTCTACTTCTCCTAATTTACTTCTCTCACCGGTTCTACTTCTGTGAGAGAAGTTATCCCTCTTCTTCTACCACCCTATATCTCCCTCAAATTCTCTTACTGAACTTACCGCCATCTCTACTTCTCTCTACTTCTCTCTCTGCTTCTCTATCTACTTCTCTCTCTACTTCTCTCTCTACTTCTCTCTCTGCTTCTCTCTCTACTTCTCTCTCTACTTCTCTCTCTGCTTCTCTCTCTGCTTCTCTCTCTACTTCTCTCTCTACTTCTCTCTCTACTTCTCTCTCTACTTCTCTCTCTACTTCTCTCTCTGCTTCTCTCTCTACTTCTCTCTCTATTTCTCTCTCTGCTTCTCTCTCTACTTCTCTCTCTACTTCTCTCTCTACTTCTCTCTGCTTCTCTCTCTACTTCTCTCTCTACTTCTCTCTCTACTTCTCTCTCTACTTCTCTCTGCTTCTCTCTCTACTTCTCTCTCTACTTCTCTCTCTACTTCTCTCTCTACTTCTCTCTCTACTTCTCTCTCTGCTTCTCTCTCTACTTCTCTCTCTACTTCTCTCTCTACTTCTCTCTCTACTTCTCTCTCTACTTCTCTCTCTACTTCTCTCTCTACTTCTCTCTCTGCTTCTCTCTCTACTTCTCTCTCTACTTCTCTCTCTACTTCTCTCTCTACTTCTCTCTCTACTTCTCTCTCTGCTTCTCTCTCTACTTCTCTCTCTATTTCTCTCTCTGCTTCTCTCTCTACTTCTCTCTCTACTTCTCTCTCTACTTCTCTCTGCTTCTCTCTCTACTTCTCTCTCTACTTCTCTCTCTACTTCTCTCTCTACTTCTCTCTGCTTCTCTCTCTACTTCTCTCTCTACTTCTCTCTCTACTTCTCTCTCTACTTCTCTCTCTACTTCTCTCTCTACTTCTCTCTCTACTTCTCTCTCTGCTTCTCTCTCTACTTCTCTCTCTACTTCTCTCTCTACTTCTCTCTCTACTTCTCTCTCTACTTCTCTCTCTACTTCTCTCTCTACTTCTCTCTCTACTTCTCTCTCTACTTCTCTCTCTACTTCTCTCTCTACTTCTCTCTCTACTTCTCTCTCTACTTCTCTCTCTACTTCTCTCTCTACTTCTCTCTGCTTCTCTCTGCTTCTCTCTCTACTTCTCTCTACTTCTCTCTGCTTCTCTCTCTACTTCTCTCTACTTCTCTCTGCTTCTCTCTCTACTTCTCTCTACTTCTCTCTCTACTTCTCTCTACTTCTCTCTCTACTTCTCTCTACTTCTCTCTCTACTTCTCTCTGCTTCTCTCTGCTTCTCTCTCTACTTCTCTCTACTTCTCTCTGCTTCTCTCTCTACTTCTCTCTCTACTTATCTCTCTACTTCTCTCTCTGCTTCTCTCTACTTCTCTCTCTACTTCTACATCTATTCTTCTCCCTCTAGTCTTGTTACTCTCCTCCGAAGTGGGCGAGTGAGTGAGGGGTACAGAACAAAGCTATTGTGATGCAAGAATAGGGCACCAAAAAATCAAAGGTCCTTGAGTTCAGTATTTAATTTCAGTCTTTCCCGTTTAGAAGCAAATAGAAAGCCGAGAAGGTTGCGCATGTTGGGCTGGAGCTGTCAAAACTCTAAAATATTTTTAGGCTTGAAAAAAGTTAAACCAAGGACTAGTTCTGTTCGTAGAGCTCTCCAGCTAAGGGGGTCAGTGCTAGAGGATCGACAGGCATCCGGAGTGGCTTCAGGGAGACCAGTTCCTCAGCCAGAGTTCCTCAGCCAGGAGTCGGGAATTGTGACTTGGGTTGAGCAAAGCTTTTTCCACAAGCAAAATCTGTTGCTGAGCTGAACTCTACTGCGAGTTGAAGGCCTTTGTTCAGCATGCTAGCAGCATTGGGCACTGAGTCAATACTTTGTCAATACGTGGACTGTGGGCTGCAATTCATCAGCCTGTCATGCTGGATGGCGGTCCCGCGGGTCACGTGACTTCATCTAGAGTGCTTTTCCCTCCCTCCCTCCCTCCCTCCTAGCCTAAATGTCCGGTGAGTTTGTCTAGTTTTAATTTCTATATAGAAATATTTTCGCTCTGGCAATTAATAAAGGAGAGCTTGCATAGGGCCATGCTTTGTAAAATAGCTTTTTATTGAACCAACAGAAAATGATGCGGGAAAAGTTAAGGTTTTCTCTCTCAGCAGGGCTGCCAAATCCACAGATGATGCTGCTTGACCAGGGTGTCCTTGACTCTCTGGTTTATTACTGAATTGAGTAGCTCAATTAATTATTAAACCGTTCTCAGCTAGATCCGGTAGCGCCGTGTTTTACAACCTCGGCATCTCCTAAGTTTGAGCTGAGCTGAGCTGCACTTTCAAAATAGTAATGAAAAGGCGAGAGGCGTAGGGAATAGGGGTAAGAAAATAGCACGTCAGGACTGAGCGAAAATGATGCGCTACGCATAGCAACTGCTCTCAAAGTGAGAATCCGGCCTGCATGCCCCAGAATGCGCACTTCAGAGTTAATTATTGCCTTTAGTCCCGGCTGAGGTAGGACCTGTCTGGCCAGCTCAAGCTCCCTTGCTTCACTGCCTCATTCTGCTTCAACTTACTTTCACAGCATTTTCGTATGGTGAGCACTTTACAGCTGCAATATTTGGATCATGTACAGTTGAGACCGCTGAGCTGACTTTTTCGTATCCTCTACTTCAGCCTGTCCTTTCTCTTAATAGTTTTCTCTGTCTCTCACCCTTCTATCTGTCCTTCACCCCTCTCTCTGTCTCTCACCCTCTCTCTGTCTCTCACCCTCTCTCTGTCTCTCACCCTCTCTGTCTGTCTCACCCTCTCTCTGTGTCTCACCCTCTCTGTCTGTCTCACCCTCTCTGTCTGCCTCACCCTCTCTCTGTGTCTCACCCTCTCTGTCTGCCTCACCCTCTCTCTGTGTCTCATCCTCTCTGTCTCTCACCCTCTCTCTGTGTCTCATCCTCTCTGTCTCTCACCCTCTCTCTGTCTGTCTCACCCTCTCTGTCTGCCTCACCCTCTCTCTGTCTGTCTCACCCCTCTGTCTGTCTCTCACCCTCTCTCTGTGTCTCACCATCTCTGTCTCTCACCCTCTCTCTGTGTCTCACTCCTCTGTCTGTCTCTGACTCGCACCTCAGAGTCACTCTCTCCTTTCTCTCCCTATCTTTCTCCTTTCTATCTTCTACACCCCACAGTATTAGTACTCGTACCCATCTGCATTTTCCCACACTCAACACGAAGCCATCTTCCTGACTGACCGTCTGTCCTAGATTTCCACGCGTTTCCCTTTTTCGGCATCCCAAAATAGAGCGCTTAGGTGAGAGGCACTGGGACCGCGTTTGGATGGGGTGCGACTGTCGGAGAAGGGAAATTTAGCCTCCTGAGCGCAACCCGATCCCCCGCGTGGGTGCGGGGCATTGGAGCGATTGGACAGGCCGGGCGCTCTGATGAGGACTGGGGAGCAGTACTCAAAGAAAAGATGGAATCGCCTGCTTGCGTGAGCGAGTTGAGAACAAAAAAGCTGACTCTGCTCTGCCCTCTCTGTGAGGCTGAGACAAAACCTGCGGACACTTGCTCTGAGCCTCTTTTCAGGTAAATTGTCGCTGTTTATCGTTTTTCAAACGAAGTTTTCGTTTGTTTTAAGAATAACAATTGCAGGAGGGCTGCAAACAATGGCACATCATTTGGTGGTAGTCTCGCAACCTGCAAGGAGCAGTTCTGCCCATTTCGCTGACTCCTGAGCACACACGCACACAGATACTTTACGCAGGCATACGCTCACACAGGTGTGTACATCTGCTCTGACTTTCTCATCGTCAGGCGGTGTATACTCTCACTGTGCCTTGGAGGTTGGCCCTCAAGGGCGTAAATGACACGAAAAACCTCCAAGCCTTCTCTCCGCGGCTGCGCTTCAAATGAATGTGGCCTCGCCACGGAATCGAACTTTGGGACCTTGGCGCGAGAGGCAAACGCGTTAACCGCTCTGCCACCGACCCCCTTTTGTTAGTCTTCGATAGCCCGTAGCATTCGAGTGTTTCTCGCAACAAAATCAACTACATTTCTAAGAAACAGAGTTTCGATAGCAAAAGCGATTCCGCCGAGAGAAGTCTGTTATGGATCCGAGCAGAGATTCAGCCAAGAAGCAGCAGCAGCAGCAGCAGCAGCACAGGTCGCGCCTAGACGAAGCTCTGGCTGCCGGCTACTCGGCCATAGCGGAGCCCCGACGCACCGACATCAGCGGCAGCAGCGGCAGCGACAACCGACGTTCATCTAGACGCTCTCGCCGGCGTCAATCGGCTAGCGCCACGTCGACGACTGGAGCCGGTGGCATTCCGGACATCCGGTCGACGTTGGAGACGCGGAGCCGTTCCAAGCGGGAGATGCAGGAGCTCAACGAACGTCTGGCTGGCTTTGTGGAGAAAGTGCGTAAAAAACTTGGAAGTTTCGTTTCCTAACTACTCTACTGAAAGTAGAAAAGTTAAGTTTTTTTCTTTTAAATAAGCTGGTAAAGATATTGCATGTTAAGGAAAATTATAAAGTAATGTTTTGGCTTTCAATCCCACCCAATCGTCATACAGAGCCGCTACCTGCAGGCGCAGAACAAGGCGTTGAAGGAGGACCTGGACCAACTGCGCTCCCTCTGGGGTCGCGAAACCGAGAAAGTTCGCCGGACCCTCGAGGCCGAGCTAGCCCAGCTGCGGCGCCTGCTGGACGCTGCCGAGGCCGCCAAGGGGGAGCGCGACGCCCGGCTGGTAACGCTGGAAGGGCAGCTGCGCGAGCTGCGTGAGCAGTAAGTCTTTGAGCAGGGAATGTCTGAGCAGTGAGTCTGAGCAGTGAGTCTGAGCAGTGAGTGTCTGAGCAGTGAGTCTCTGAGTAGTGAGTCTCTGAGCAGTGAGTCTATGAGCAGTGAGTCTCTAAGAAGTGAGTCTATGAGCAGTGAGTGTCTGAGCAGTGAGTGTCTGAGCAGTGAGTCTGAGCAGTGAGTGTCTGAGCAGTGAGTTTCTGGGCAGTGAGTCTCTAAGCAGTGAGTCTGGGGAGTGAGCCTCTGAGCAGTGAGTCTGAACAGTGAGTGTCTGAGCAGTGAGTCTCTCTGAGTAGCCTTAAATTTTGATTTTTTTAACCTAAAATCCGCCCTTTTTACCACCCATGGTAGCCAAAATATCCACCCTTAGAAGTAACAAATCCTAGCGAAAAGATCCTCTGTTAATGAGCCTAAAAGTCTGACCTGTTACTAATTAATGCGTCCCTTAATTGGCCTCAAACCTGCTCTGTCACTTCGTATTTTATCCCGGCGCTTCCGACAACACTTTGTCTCAATCCGCAGCCTGGCCAGCGTGACCCAGTCTCACGTTCAACTGACCGACCGGCTTGACCGCGCCAATCACGAACTGGCCGATCGCGACGGCGAGATCTCCCTGCTGCGCCGCCGGCAGGGCCAACTGGAAGACGAGCTTGGACGGGTTCGTCAACGCCTCGAACGGTCGCGCGCCGACTCGGACCAGCTGCGCGCCGATCTCGAGGCCGAGACGGCCGGGCGGATCGCCGGACAGACGGCCGGGCAGACGGTGCGGGAGGAGCTACAGCTGGTGCGGCTGGTGCACGAGCAGGTGTGCGGACTATTGCTGCCGATGATTGAATTATCCAAGTTAAAGAAGTTGTAACTAGAACCCAGAATTAAAAATCTGAATAACAGTAGAACTACCAAGAGGGGGAATTCCTCCCCCGGGCAATTTTTTGTGCTGCACTCGAACGAAGCACACGAAACTCAAGAACACGGGCCAAATTTAGTTGCGCATCTTCTGAAACAAGAATCAAGTCGCCAGCTTTTCAGACCGTCGAGATGTTCAATGTTTCTGGCCGAAGGTCAGATTTCTCCCAGAAGCGCTAGTGTATTTCATGCGCCCATATACACTAATTAACACTGCGCCTCTGTGCGGCCTTGCCAGGCCTTCAAAATTGATCAGCATGTCACCCGAATGTGCCTGCATCATCTCCATCTTCGGTGGTCACCTACCTTTAACAAGACGGATTTGCTGTACCTTCAAGGGCTACAACAGGTGGAACTAGGCCACTATGGACACCCTGCAAGTTCTGCAATTTCACAGATCTAGCTTAAACGTTAGGCGCAGCTCAACAACAGGACACCCTTGCCTAGTCTGTCAACCAATCAGTCACCACCCAACGCTGTTAGCATTCGGGCCCTGCTTGGTGATCCTACTGTTAAAAAGGAGTTTGGAAAAACTAATATCCTAACTACAAAATATCCCAATCCTATTAAAAAACCCATTTGATAAGGCTGAATAGGATCGATCCCCACTCGAAAAATCTTATACTTTACTTGATACTTTTAAATCCGAATTTGAATAAAATCTAATTCCTAGAGTTGATTCATTTTACCTTGATTTACTTGCTCGCCCGCTTCACTCTACTATAAGTAGTTTACATCTACGCAGGAGCTTGAGGAGCTGCGCGGCTTGTTGAAGATCAGTTCAGATCGGGACGACAATCGGGCCTTCTGGAAGTCGGAGCTGAGCCAGGCGATTCACGAAATCCAAAGGGAGTACGATGACAAACTAGACGGCGTTCGAGAGGACCTGGAGATCACCTATGTGGACAAGGTCGGTCACGGCTTCCCCAATGCTTTTTTCTCGCCTTTAAGAGCAAAGACCTCTCCGAGATCTGTTAATGCGCATTTTTTAATTGCCGCCAATTTCAGCTTCGCGATTTTGTGAGAGCTCAGGCCGAGGCTCAAAGTGGCGGCACTGAGGCAATGAACCACCTGAGAGAGGACAATAAACGACTGAAAGATGGCACTGCCGAACTCAGGATTCGAGTCTCTGACCTCCAAGCCAGGGTGAGTGGATTGCTAATCTAAGCCATCAGTATGAAAAAACAGAATGGATTGCTAATCTATGCCATCAGTATCAAGAAACAGAATGGATTGCTAATCTATGCCATCAGTATGAAGAAACAGAATGGATTGCTAATCTATGCCATCAGTATCAAGAAACAGAATGGATTGCTAATCTATGCCATCAGTATCAAGAAACAGAATGGATTGCTAATCTATGCCATCAGTATCAAGAAACAGAATGGATTGCTAATCTATGCCATTATTATGAAGAAACAGAATGGATTGCTAATCTATGCCTATGCCATCAGTATGAAGGAACAGAATGGATTGCTAATCTATGCCTATGCCATCAGTATGGAGGAACAGAATGGATTGCTAATCTATGCCTATGCCATCAGTATGAAGGAACAGAATGGATTGCTAATCTATGCCTATGCCATCAGTATGATGGAACAGAATGGATTGCTAATCTATGCCGTGGTGTTAGCGCGAACCAGAAATCACTCAATTCGATTCCTCACCAGTGCGAGCAGCTAGAGCGACAGTCAGAGGAATTCCGTCGGGAGGCGGATTCTGCCGAACGTCGACACGACGCCGAGAAGGACCGTCTGGATCAGCAGCGTCGCGTTGCTGAAGATGACCTTCGCCGAGTGCTGCAGGTGAGCTTCAAGGAGTGGGATAACCAATGCCTTCCTGGGATCATTGCCATGAAATCCCAGATCGTCATCATCGTTGAACCAGGAGCTGCAGGGCCTAACCGATGCCAAGGTCAGCCTGGAGCTGGAGATCGCCGCCTACCGGAAGCTTCTCGACGCCGAAGGCGACGCTCTCGACGCAGCCGCGGCGACCGGCTTCTCCGCTCAGCAGCAGGACCGACTGGCCGCTGTTCAGCAGCAGCTGACGGAGGCTGCAGCTGTGGATAGGAGTGAGTCATCCTGGATCTGCTATTCAATCTTGATCTTGACCCTCACGAAAATTCTGCACATGAAGGAATATCCCAGAAGCCTTATCAGCAAAGAGTGAACACTTTTGTCACTAACACAGCGTCAGTGGCAGCACCGTCTGAAAGAAAAGTCAACACAACTTTGTCTTGCTGTTTTATGGTCACTGTTCTATCGCTTTCAAAAAGAATATTGAGAAAGCTTTCCATAGATGGTGCAACATGAACATCAAAGTCGTCTTCCTCACTAACAAAGTTGGCCAGAACGTTTGAGCAGACTCAGATCCATTGTTCCACACAAATTTACTTGTTCTGTTGATCATTCTGATATTAGATCCCATTCTGATCTTATCTAGATCCCATTCTGATCTTATCTAGATCCCATTCTGATCTTATCTAGATCCCATTCTGATCTTATCTAGATCCCATTCTGATCTTATCTAGATCCCATTCTGATCTTATCTAGATCCCATTCTGATCTTATCTAGATCCCATTCTGATCTTATCTAGATCCCATTCTAATATTATCTAGATCTCATTCTGATCTTATCTAGATCCCATTCTGATCTTATCTAGATCCCATTCTGATATTATCTAGATCCCATTCTGATCTTATCGAGATCCCATTCTGATCTTATCTAGATCCCATTCTGATATTATCTAGATCCCATTCTGATCTTATCTAGATCCCATTCTAATCTTATCTAGATCCCATTCTGATATTATCTAGATCCCATTCTGATCTTATCTAGATCCCATTCTGATCTTATCTAGATCCCATTCTGATATGATCTAGATCCCATTCTGATATTATCTAGATCCCATTCTGATATTATCTAGATCTCATTCTGATCTTATCTAGATCCCATTCTGATCTTATCTAGATCCCATTCTGATATTATCTAGATCCCATTCTGATATTATCTAGATCCCATTCTGATCTTATCTAGATCCCATTCTGATCTTATCTAGATCCCATTCTGATCTTATCTAGATCCCATTCTAATATTATCTAGATCTCATTCTGATCTTATCTAGATCCCATTCTGATATTATCTAGATCCCATTCTGATCTTATCTAGATTCCATTCTGATATTATCTAGATCCCATTCTAATCTTATCTAGATCTCATTCTGATCTTATCTAGATCCCATTCTGATATTATCTAGATCCCATTCTAATCTTATCTAGATCCCATTCTGATCTTATCTAGATCCCATTCTGATCTTATCTAGATCCCATTCTGATATTATCTAGATCCCATTCTGATATTATCTAGATCCCATTCTAATCTTATCTAGATCCCATTCTGATCTTATCTAGATCCCATTCTAATCTTATCTAGATCTCATTCTGATCTTATCTAGATCCCATTCTGATCTTATCTAGATCCCATTCTGATATTATCTAGATCCCATTCTGATCTTATCTAGATCCCATTCTGATCTTATCTAGATCTTAATATAAAATATTCTACTCTATCGCAGTTGTCAGAGTAATTTCCCAATCTCGCAGACTCTCTGCAGAATCCGGTGAAGGCCATCACCACCGAAATCACTGCCAAGACTCAGTTTGAGAAGACCTTCAAGGGGGGCATCTGCATCGATGAGTGCTCGCCGGAGGGCGCCTACATTCAGTTGAGAAATGTTGGCAGCAAGGTGGGTTCAGCGTTCGAGAATTATTTTAAGCCTAAAAGCCTCAAGCTTGAAATTGTCAATCAATTTTAAAAAATGTCAGAAAGAGACTCTGATTGGCTGGCGCCTGACGCGGACCATAGACAGTCGCAGCCAGCCAAAAGAGTTTCCACTGCCCAACCTGGTGCTAGACCCTGGCGACGTCTGTCGACTCTGGGCTGAAGACGAGAAGCCGGCCGACGCGCCCGACGCCGACGCCGAGGTCCAAGTTCGACGCTGGGAGGTCGGCAATTACTCGCGCACTGTGCTGTACAATGCAGAGGGACAGGTGCGATTCGATCATCATGCTTCCTCGCATATCCCAGATCTCAGATCCCAGATCTCAGATCCCAGATCTCAGATCCCAGATCTCAGATCCCAGATCTCAGATCCCAGATCTCAGATCCCAGATCTCAGATCCCAGATCTCAGATCCCAGATCTCAGATCCCAGATCTCAGATCCCAGATCTCAGATCCCAGATCTCAGATCCCAGATCTCAGATCCCAGATCTCAGATCCCAGATCTCAGATCCCAGATCTCAGATCCCAGATCTCAGATCCCAGATCTCAGATCCCAGATCTCAGATCCCAGATCTCAGATCCCAGATCTCAGATCCCAGATCTCAGATCCCAGATCTCAGATCCCAGATCTCAGATCCCAGATCTCAGATCCCAGATCTCAGATCCCAGATCTCAGATCCCAGATCTCAGATCCCAGATCTCAGATCCCAGATCTCAGATCCCAGATCTCAGATCCCAGATCTCAGATCCCAGATCTCAGATCCCAGATCTCAGATCCCAGATCTCAGATCCCAGATCTCAGATCCCAGATCTCAGATCCCAGATCTCAGATCCCAGATCTCAGATCCCAGATCTCAGATCCCAGATCTCAGATCCCAGATCTCAGATCCCAGATCTCAGATCCCAGATCTCAGATCCCAGATCTCAGATCCCAGATCTCAGATCCCAGATCTCAGATCCCAGATCTCAGATCCCAGATCTCAGATCCCAGATCTCAGATCCCAGATCTCAGATCCCAGATCTCAGATCCCAGATCTCAGATCCCAGATCTCAGATCCCAGATCTCAGATCCCAGATCTCAGATCCCAGATCTCAGATCCCAGATCTCAGATCCCAGATCTCAGATCCCAGATCTCAGATCCCAGATCTCAGATCCCAGATCTCAGATCCCAGATCTCAGATCCCAGATCTCAGATCCCAGATCTCAGATCCCAGATCTCAGATCCCAGATCTCAGATCCCAGATCTCAGATCCCAGATCTCAGATCCCAGATCTCAGATCCCAGATCTCAGATCCCAGATCTCAGATCCCAGATCTCAGATCCCAGATCTCAGATCCCAGATCTCAGATCGCAGATCAATTCAATATTTGGTCATTTTGCAGGAACGGGCTAGACACGTGCAGAAGACCTTTATGACGAGTCCAGTTTAAAAACTTTTTAACTATCTGTAAACTGGTCGTCAGACACAGCAAAACGGAGTACAAATGTCAACTTTTAAGTTGAGTTGTATTTTTATAATTACTGAATTTAATACAACAAGCGTTTCACCCTTTTCTTTGCAAGCTGGCCTTTTTAAGAAATTTTTTGCTTTCACTCTTAAAACTTTTTAACATTTCCTTTGATTATGTACCAACAAATGTAACTAGGCTCCTAATGGACTTTGAAAGTTCTCGAGTACATCGATGGATCTTAAAACTATTTTCGTTAGCAAAAAAGAGCCTTAAGCAATTTTTCCTTTGAATAGTTTATATTCTTTCAGGCGCCTATTTTACTTCATATATTTAATTTCTGTGCCTACTTTGAAGAGTTTTCGCTTTTGAGATTTTTTTTACGTAACGAGTTTGCTTGGTAAACGATTCTACTTTTCTTAAAACACTGTACACTGTCTATTTTAGTACCAGAATTTTTAACCAAATTAGATGTGACAGCTTTCAGAAATAATCAATGCACCGTCTGTCACTTTGAAATTCTGAAAGAAATTGTGAAATATAAAAGAATCACTGCGAGATTTTGAGATAGTCTGTGTGGTTCGATGTTCTCCTGTGCTCTGGGCTGAAGCGGTTGATCTATTTATTTAAAAATGCCAATCCTAAATCTGTCTGTTCTTTTGGTAGGGAAAGAGGTTTTAAATCAAATTGAAAGAAGTTTTCAGTCGCAATCGGCATTTCCGCAGCTTTACTTGTTCTCCAGTTCCTTCTCCATGCGAATGAGCTCCGTGATGCCATGGAACATCTTGTTGACTGCGTCGAACTCGGTTAGTCCCATGCGCTCCCTGTTGGAGACGTCGTACATACCGCCGACGGCCTCCGAGTGCTCACCGGCCGAGCCGCGAACCTGCAGATGGAATTTGTCGGCCACCTTCTGCAGCTCCTCCTGGCCTCCCTTGGCCAGCAGTGGCAGCTTGATGTGCACGGAGGCGCGGATCGTGGTGCCGAGGTTGGTCGGGCAGAAGGTCAGGAAGCCGAGCCGATCGTCCTTGCTGAATTTCATCCGCTTGCCAATGTCTTCGACGGCGTTCACAAGGCGAGCGTAGACCTCTTTGATGTTGCCGCCCTTCTGCATGGAGATGATGCGCATGTGGTCCTCCTCACCGATCCACACCAGGAAGGTTTTGTTGTCGTTGTGAAAAATTCCTCGCCCTGTTGGCCAGAAGCGACAGGCGTTGGCGGCCTGCAGGAACCGGTCGCCCTCCTTGAACAAGAAGTGATCATCGATGAGCCTCTGCTGCACATCCTTGGTCATGCCAGTGAGCGGATAGTATGTGCCCTTCAGTTCGCCAGAGAGGCCCTTCAGGGTGTCAGACACTAGCACCTCCAGATCCTTGTAGTGCTTCTCCGTCATATTGGGATTGAAGGGGAAATTTTGCACAGAGCGGCCGCAGCGGATTCGGGTGGACACAACGTACTTGCCTTGGGGATCAACGTCGCCAAACTTGCTGGGATCGCCCATGTTGCTGGCCGGGTGCTTGTCAGTCTTCTTGAAACCGCCATGGTATTCCTCGATGATTGGGTCGAACAGGTCGGCAAACACTGTGTAAGCTTCCGCATCGGGAGCATACACGCCGATGCCAGAGTCCAGATTCTGGATGCCTGCGATATGGTTCAAAGACAATCAGCAACAATTGCTAAAGCGAAAAAATCAATTATGAAGTCGATAAATCACTTACCAGACTGAATGACATCCTTCAGTGTCGAGCCGAATTTTTCCGTTTTAATATTTTTCAGCTTGTCGAAGACCTCCTTGCTTAAGTGCTTCTTTAGCAGCGACGTGCAACTGCTGCTGGTCTGAAGCTTCTTGAAGCCGTCTTCGAGGTATTGGAGCACTGCTGCGTCAACTCCAGATACGGCTGCTGGTCTCATTGCCATGCTACAGCTGCTAGCTTTCTGTTAGAAATCTCTCTTCACTGCCACAGAGACGTCAAAGCGTTGAAGCTAATTTGGTTTTAAGAAATGCTCTCGGAAATGATTGAGCTTACTAGCTGATTAACTTTTAGCAAAAGCAAGTTATCCTTGAAAGACAGTGGCCGTCTGGGTCTCCAAATTCGCTCAGAAATATCTGCCCCCAAGGACTGTCTGACTTTGTCTGTGGCCCAGAAGGCGAGCAATCAACTTTGCACCAAGGACTGCTTATTCCTGCTTGATTTTGCGGGCAGGACTGCAGGAACGGCCCATCCTATGCCCGCTGTCGGGCTGGGCCATAGACATATAGAATGAAAGCAAAAACAATTATATTTAATGGAGTACGGCAGCGCATAAAAGTACAAAAGTAATGACAAGAGCAGTAACAATAATAACAAACAGGGGAGATGAAACAACACACAATTAGCCACACCCATAGTCCAAGTAGTCATAGACAGACTGTGTTAAATGTAATTTCTCTGTCCGAACCGGCAAGAGATCAGAGACACTCACAGGAAGAATAACAGGCGACTACCATTCTTTTCTAGTACAGCAGTCGGCAGAACTCCATGAATGTCACTAGTACGCTGCTCGCAATCCATGGTAGACACTTTAATAGTGCTCGATGTAAGTCCTACACTCAGACCAGACGATGGAGATGTGACATAGCTCGTGGCTTGTTCAACGATCAAACCAGATGATGGCGAAGCAATGGTCAGAGCGTCTGACAGTTGCCGTTTCTTTGTTGGCGAGATCCGTTTTGTGTACCTCTGGATTGACTCTGGTCTTTTGTGACCAGTAACACATTGGATGTCGCCGACTGCAATGCCTTTGTTTGATAATGTCGTGACGACAGTAGCACGAATGCAATGATTTGTGTACTTGCGTGATAGATTCGCCCTTGTAGAGATCCGAACCACCATGTCGTTCAGGGTGTTCTTACCGAGAACTTGAGTTGCGCTGTACCACTGTTCCGTAGAGAATTTCGCCAACGGCCTTGGAAACAAATCACTCACACCAGGAGGCAGCAAGGTTAAATAAAGGTGCACCGCGGCAACAGGACACGTTGATGGGTTATTGGCGGCATACATCTTAATCTGCTTTCCCGTACATGGGTTGGCAGCATTAGTTGTCTTCTCTTTACCGGACATGACCAAGTCGATGCAGGCAGTCCCAGCCTCCTCAGAGAAGACAATAGCGTCCTTCGTCAGCTGGCGAAGCCACTCGCGTCCTCTTAAGCCAAAATGCGTACACAACTTGTAGAAAACCTCATCTTGTAGTTTCACAGGCGTAGTTCGATCAAAGTAAGATCCGAGCTTCACAACATCCTCGTCGGTGATAGCTTGAAAGCCGCTCTGCTCTCCAACGTGTCTGTTCCGTTTCACGGATGCGGCTAGAGTAGCTTTGTAGGTCTTGTCGAACTTCTGAAAGGCTACATTGCCAATCACTTCCAAATCCCTCACCTCTTTAAAGTGACGATGGAGGCTGGCATGAAAGCCTGCCAACGTGCTGACGCTGTAGGCATCTCCGTCTGCCCTTTGTAGGGATGCAAACCATAAGCGCATGTACTCAACAAGATACCTTAGAGGCATGCTGTCAATACAATCAGGAAGATTCTGCTTGCGCAAAAACGTCTTAAATTTCTCCACACACTGTCTTGTTTTGGCATCTGTAGAGGCTACGCGAGAGGCCGTCTCCACGTCTAAAATCGCACCCACTTCTTCAGGCGATAACTCCTTGAGTTGATTATCACTGTTCGCTTCGGCGGCCAAATCGGATACAAGGGCGTCCAAAACGCCGTTGTCCAACGCACGACTGTGTCCAATTCCAGGTACAGGCAGGCCGGTGTATTGGTTAAACAATCGTCCACGGCCACGCAGTTGACACACAAAGTCGATCTCCTCGCGCTCCAGACCGTTAATCTCTCCTCCCTCTATACTGCAGTCTATCATGTGTGTGCGTTCTATAACTAGAATGAACTGGAGTGACACGTAAGCTGGAATGAAAACGATATTTCTGTCAGGCTGACAAGAGAGATGATTCTCTATCGAACTCAAAGGCTTTTCTGGAACTGTATTCTAGAAATTTGTCTATGGTTAATAGTGGGGCTCTGCCCCCACACCCCGTCATGGGAGCAGAAGGCTTTTCTTCCATAGAATATCATTTTCTAGCCGGCCAAGAAACGTGACTTGTTCGATCTTCGTTTCCGTTCAAACCAATCCAGTTTGCGTCGCGGGCCGAGGAATAACGTTTCTCGGCCCGCCCTTAAAATCAAGAAGGAATACTAATCCTTCAGGATTCATATATAGGATTCATATAATCTCTCAGGATGGGAAACTCGCAAATTATGGCGAAAAAAGTATGAGGCTCTTTGAAAAGCATTGCTCTATGGCCAAGCCGCATGCCAATGTCAGGCATTTAGGCTTCGACTTTATAGCAGATTTAGCTAGCCAGAATTGAGCGAAAGAGAGAGTGCAGAGACAATTAAAAACGGGTGCAATCAAAGGCCATTAAAACACCACCATCCATTTTTGACCGAGTTCCGAAGTCTTAACTCGTTCAGGCGCAAGGGCCATGCAGAAAGTTTTTAGTCACGCTAAAACTGCACATGAGCTATGTACATGAAACTTCACACCCTCAAAGTAGTACATCTATCATATTGCCTGGTCTACTAAGTCTGGTCTGGTACGTAGCAACAGCTACGTACGCTGCTAGTTTCAGAAAGTTTCTTTAAGATCAAGGACTTGAGATCATAGCGTTACGCCGTTGCTGACGGCAAACAGCCGCCTATAGGCAGGTTGTATTATACCAATATTGATGCTGTTATATATTATAGATAATATCCATATCAAACAACCCGACCAGCACATCAACCCCTTAAACACCAGTGGTTGTCTGTGGCTTAAGTGACTTAAGAGTTAAGAAAATGATTTAAAGTGCAGGCCGATGGTGAAACACAATACAGCTTATCGAGTTAATACTTAATAGCTGATTTATATTTTATTACGTACTTCAACTAGCAAACTCTAGCCTTCGCGACTAAACTAATGCGTGTTAGGCTCACAGATCCGAATAAGCATTGTGGGGTTAGAAGTAATTTTGGTATTTAAAACTCGATATTGAACACATAGGTTGTTATTATCCACAGCCGCGACAGAATGAAATTATAAAAAAGCTGTGGATCTTTTAAAAATAAAATCCAACAGGAAATCTTAATGATATACAACAAAGACTGATATTTACAAATTAACAAATCATTAATTTGTTAGAACAAACAGCCACCTCTTAGAATTCTACTTTAGGGCTTAAAAACACTACAAACAACAAGCACTGTCTTCACACGACTAAATGTACGCATAATTCAGCTGCATAGCTTCAGTTCTTCGGCTCGATGGCTCTGACTAGGCAGCAGGCGACAACAATACAAAACACCTGCAGAGAATTGTTAGACGGGTAATTTTACCATTGTGTCTTTAGTTTAAAATAAGTGCTTATTTGCTCCAAATAATTGATTGCGCTCACCTCAAAAAGGGCAATGCCAACCGACACACCGATTATTGGACCGGCAAATTCGTTAATAAAGTCCATCACGCCATTGAAGCAGGTCTGAAATTTTAGACAGCAAAAAATCTGACAGAGAAGTTCAGCGCCGATTACAAACAGCTGCAATGCCATTCTGACAGTCACTACAGGGCAACCGACAATCTTCTTGAAACAGCTGCAATGCCATTCTGACAGTCACTACAGGGCAACCGACAATCTTCTTGAAACAGCTGCAATGCCATTCTGACAGTCACTACAGGGCAACCAACAATCTTCTTGAAACAGCTGCAATGCCATTCTGACAGTCACTACAGGGCAACCGACAATCTTCTTGAAACAGCTGCAATGCCATTCTGACAGTCACTACAGGGCAACCAACAATCTTCTTGAAACAGCTGCAATGCCATTCTGACAGTCACTACAGGGCAACCGACAATCTTCTTGAAACAGCTGCAATGCCATTCTGACAGTCACTACAGGGCAACCAACAATCTTCTTGAAACAGCTGCAATGCCATTCTGACAGTCACTAGAGAATAATAAAACACATGCAGTGCTATATTAAAAGCCCTATTGAATTAGTTCAACAATGCGTGCTCAAGTATACCTTGGTGTTCTGCCCATTTCCAGTGAAGGGGCAGTTGGCATCAACCAATGTGTTGTTGAGGTGGTCGGGCCAGGAATAATCCGGATTAGCGGAGGCAGTTTTCTTCGCATTGTGCACCCGGCAGCAGGTGATTGGCAGCTGTAGTTCCCGGCCTTCCCAGGTGCGGTTTGAGCCCAGCCAGCTGCTGCTGTTGGCGATGTCACCGACAGTCTTGGCGCCGCAGCAGTCGAACTGGTTCAAAGCGTAAAATAACTTTTTAACTTCTCAGAGTGAAAATATTTAATGAAAACGACGCTTAAGTTCAAAGGAAACAAATGTAACAATGTCTTACCGACATCTGGAGGTTGTTTAGCAGATAGGTGACAGTCTTGTTATCCTGACTGATCGATTTGCTGAGATAGTCCGGCATGGCGACAAACAATGAGTTCTGCAGCCTATAGATTCCATCCTCGGAAGCCGTTCGGATGCGACCCTGGAACACGCCGGCCAAGATGGCGGCAGTCACTTCCACGGCGAGAACCAGACCAACGAAGAATGAATACTGCGGAAGGCAAAGTGTAGGCCATTTCAACTAGTAGTGCTATAGTATTTTCTGATGTTATGCCCAGTGGTTTCAGCCAAAGTACTTGTGACCGACAGGTCGGGAGTTCGAATCTTAACCCGAATGAAACTATTTCTGCCCTTGAGAAAGATTTTTAATTCCCCCAGTTAGCCGTTTTGGGGTCATCTCCAGCTGAGAGCCTCACCAATCTATATGACAACAGGCCCATCTATCAATAGTCTTCAATAAATAAATGCTCAAGCAATATGTTAACATAAAATATTGCCATATACTTTCGTAGCAACAAGTGGAGTTGACAGCTTCGAAATCTAGAATTGCGAAAGTTCAGTTAAGAGCAAAAAAATCGACATTGTCATCAAGTTTCGTGGAGAGCCTCGTCAAACTAGAACTATAGCAGTTCCGTTGATAACCTTATCAACCTTGGACTATAGCAGTTCCGTTGAGACCCTTATCAACCCTTGGACTATAGCAGTTCCGTTGAGAGCCTCATCAACCTTGGACTATAGCAGTTCCGTTGAGAGCCTCATCAAGCTTGGGCTATAGCAGTTCCGTTGAGAGCCTCATCAAACCTTGGACTATAGCAGTTCCGTTGAGAGCCTCATCAAGCTTGGACTATAGCAGTTCAGTTGAAAGCCTCATCAACCTTGGACTATAGCAGGTCCGTTGAGAGCCTCATCAAGCTTGGACTATAGCAGTTACGTTGAGAGCCTCATCAAGCTTGGACTATAGCAGTTCCGTTGAGAGCCTCATCAACCTTGGACTATAGCAGTTCCGTTGAGAGCCTCATCAACCCTTGGACTATATCAGTTCCGTTGAGAGCCTCATCAACCTTGGACTATAGCAGTTCAGTTGAAAGCCTCATCAACCTTGGACTATAGCAGTTCCGTTGAGAGCCTCATCAAGCTTGGACTATAGCAGTTCCGTTGAGAGCCTCATCAACCTTGGACTATAGCAGTTCAGTTGAAAGCCTCATCAACCTTGGACTATAGCAGTTCCGTTGAGAGCCTCATCAAGCTTGGACTATAGCTGTTCCGTTGAGAGCCTCATCAAGCTTTGACTATAGCAGTTCCGTTGAGAGCCTCATCAAGCTTGGACTATAGCTGTTCCGTTGAGAGCCTCATCAAGCTTTGACTATAGCAGTTCCGTTGAGAGCCTCATCAACCTTGGACTATAGCAGTTCCGTTGAGAGCCTTATCAATCTTGGACTTGGAGTTACGTTGAGAGCCTCATCAAGCTTCGACTTTAACAGTTCCGTGTATTGCTAGCCTTCTCAAGGATAGTTCTGTACTAAACCTTTCCAAATGTGATGTCTCCTATAGCGCGTTACTTTAGCACAATAGCATTGCAAGTTTTAACAAAATCCTGTCATTCATAAAGCCTCACCAGTCCCAAGAGACACTTGGACTCTTTGACGGCGCCGCAGCAGCCGCAGAAGCCGACAACCAATGTGAATGCACCGATGCCGATTAGAACAAAACCAGCGATGGTGACTAGTCCGTTCTGATTGGCCACAGAATCTATCTGGCTTTTGTTGCTACCCTTGTCCACTTGATTGTCAATCAGGTTAATGAAGCGAAACAGTTCGTTCTTGTTGACGGCCACCCAGATGCCAACACCGAGGCTGGCGGCTCCGAGTAGGAAGAAGACAATGTTGAAGATGAACAGGATCATCTTAGCCAGTGATGCGCTGCAAGCCATCTTGTAAAATGAGCGTATACCTTGTCTGCGGTAAATGGGTTGGTTCTGAAGCGTAGGCGAAACGATTCGGCCAAAGTGAATTACTGTGAAACTATTTAAGGGTCGCTCAGATAGGTATAACAATTAGTGCACTGAATTTTATTGATCAGTCCTTTTCTAAAGTGCATGCTGAACAACGCTTCAACCCCACTCCAATTAAGGCACGGTGAGTTTGTACAATAGTCCGACGATGAGAAAATCGAAGCAGGTCTACGCTACCGTTTAGGTGTACATGTAATAATCGATGCCAAATTACTCTGCGCGTTCAGGCTAAACGCAGGTCTTGTTGCTCAAGTGGCACAGTACGCTAGTATCCTATGAAAGTGAGTCACAAACAATTTTGCACTGAAACATGAAAATTTATTTTTCACAAGCCACCCCAATTGGCATACAACTTACTTACCAACAATATCGAGATATGAAAACGTTTATTACAGTCAAAATAGCTGGAAACAATAATTTCACCTCAGTCAAATGAGTTCTAGATGAGAGGTATGAACATTCGCGCTGCTCTTTATAAGCCAGTTTGCACGGTCATACAGAAACAACTGAAACAACTGGCCAGGCAAATTTCTCCCCCCATCCGCGATCGATATTCTCCCCACCGTTGTTACCTAGGCAACCGTGAGCACTATATCCCTTCTACAGACAACTCCAGTTACTGAGTACAACTGGCCATGATGAGATCAGGAAAAAGAGATGGGAATCGAAGCCTCAGATTTGTTATTAGGGGGGCCGAACAGTGAACGGAAAGAGAAGCTCTGCCCTACCTGTCTCTCCCTCCTGTACCTACTTCGTGAGTTAGATGAGTGCGATTCGAGGTACACCTGCGAAGCCGCACTCATCCAACTTTCTTCCCCGTCTTCCGCCTTTCCCATGTCATTCTTTGTACTCGCCCTAGATTTCAGAGCTCAGGCACGTGTTTTTTTGCTCAAACAGGGATGCTAATTTTAGTAACAGAGTGCTGTCAATCGATGTCAACTTTGAGTCCCCATCGGACAAGCCTAGCAGGCCGCATGATCAGTTATCATTTCCAAGTGGCCTAGCTGTCTAACCGTATAGTGAGTAAATGCAATTTCGCATATTGAGTCTCCTGGCAAATATAGGGAAGTTGACTCTTATTTAACAAGTACCATAGCAGCCTCTAATTCTCTAATGCACAACCAACTCAACTGACAGACGTATCCGACACGCTCGTACATTGAAACATGCCAAAAGTAGGAATAATTTCATTAGTATTAAAAAATGCTCCAAGATACGGATACCATATATATAACATACTGTTTCTAAGCCATTTCTAAACCCATTGTGACATTCTCTTATAATTTTTTTATTTCGAGGTTTGACAGAAAATTTCTGTGTATTGGCCATAACTTTTACATAAATAAGTCTCCGTGATGTCCTTACTCAAAGTATGCACTTCTCCCAGCACGACACCGTCAAGGTCAGGCGCCATGTTCGTGTTCGTCACGGCTTTGATGCCTGCCCTATACGCCTGGTTGGCTTACTCCTCTGTGTTGAAGCGCTGCCAATAGCAGCTTTTGCATGTGATCTCAATCACAATCCTTGTTGGTTGTCGTGCAATTTACGCCCTTGAGGGCCAACCTCCAAGGCACAGTGAGAGTGTACACTGCCTGACGATAAGAAAGAAACACATGTGTCAGCGTCTACCTGCGTACAGATCTGTGTGCGTGTAATTAGCGGAATGGGAACAACTGCCTCCTCGCTTGCTGCGCGTCCAGTGTCACCAAATGATTTGCCATTGCCCACAGCCCCCTTGCAATTATTATTATTATTATTATTATTATAGGCGAGCCATCTAAAATAAAAGAAGCCATGTACTATCCTCTAATTTTGTTATTACACTCAAGGTCAGCCTTCAGAGCCAGTCCGAGAGGTACAGAACTACAGTCAGTCTGTCATGGTTTGCTGCAGAAGGGCTTGATCAGGATCCTGGTGGGTTTTCCGTGGATGGGTTTTCTGTGTATGGGTTTTCTCTGTGGATCGGTTTTCTGTAGATGGATTTTTTGTGGATGGGTTTTCTGTGTATGGGTTTACTGTGGATGGGTTTTAGTTTTCGTTACTGCTACATTCTGCAAATCAGATTATCCGATTAAGATTTAAAGAAACCAGGAGTCGGTTCTGCGACCTTTGCCTGGAAGAGTTTCACGGGTTACTTCCATAAACACGCTTCATTTATAGTAAATCGAGCAACGGAATGGAGACTTAAGGATTTCATTTTACCCGTATCTTTTTCGCCTCTAATTTCGCCTTTCTCAATAGGTTTTTAAGCATGAGTTGGTTCAATAAATAAAGTTTTTATTGACAGTAGACTATAGATTCAATTGGATTGAAGAATCTCCACTCAAATTTGCCTCACAAACAGTGTCACTGAACCCTACAACATTTTTTCGATAAATGTGTAAACGGTGTGATCACACAAAAGTATGTGCACGCAATCATCAGATCGTAGCCGTGTTGTTTCAGACGATATCCTGCAATAAGGTTAGCTATTTTTTATTTTGCTTAAATTATAAAGTACTCGCCGCGTGTGTAGCTGATAAAAGTTAATTACCCATACTTACACAAACTTTAACGGATTTTTTAATTAATTGTCTTTGAAATTCATTCAGTCAATTACACTTATTGTTTAGAAATTGAAAATAGCGCTTAATATTGGGTTTCCGGCCAGACACTTTGGCTGCTTCGTCTTTACTAACCTTGTCCTGACTCCGGCCACCGCGAAGATGGAATGACAGCGAAATGTCTTTTTTGGTCTAATTCGGTGACACGGCAAAGGTTTAATCGTCAATATATATGTTGTAGTTGTATTTATTTTTCAAAAAGATTAAGATCCCTTCAAAAGCAGTCGTATGTAAATGCAACGTATTGAATACAAGTTCTGATTGTTTTTGTAGAGTTGTTCTGTCTTAATAATTCGTTGTACGATTATTACTTTTTGCTAACTGAATGTGACATAAAGTACAAAATATCATTAAAGAATTGTTCTTAGTTGAAAATTGCCTCAATAATCCTTTGTTCCGGCTAAAACCGGATTTTCTTTTGTTTAACATTTAAACTTTCCGAAACTCCACTTTTGTGACAAATTTAAATTAATTCAGCGGAGTGCAGTCCGCAGCGGAGTGCAGTTTAAGGCCCGTACTATCTTGTGATGTAGCTCCATCGTAGTTAGGATTTGATCGCGATATAACCATTGGCAGCAATAGTCTATTTACAGTAAAACAGTTTTTGTTTCTTTGTATCATTTTTATTAATTTTCGATGTCCAGGACTGTTGCTTGAATATTTTATTCTACATAGCGACATACCATCTACAAAATATATGATAGCCTATGACTTAAAATAGTCTTAGAATATTGTAAGGTGAAGTAAACTTGAATAACTGAAGCAACTCAACCGAAGTAAAGAAATAACTTATTGTCATTTCTAGAATTAAGAGAATATGTTTCTGCATTCCTGAAGTTATTCTATTTTCTAAGTTATCATTGTCAATTATATTCTACATTTTCATTATTTTATGACAGAGTATATAACTAACTACAAGTATAACTATGATTGCAAATGTAGCCTATGATATGTCTATGACTAAATACTAATTTACTTGATATTGTTAGATGAAGCTTTATATGATCAAATATAGCATTTTTCAATACATAGAATAATAAGCTACATAGTAATATATAACAGAATCACTTAAAGTAGCTATTTCAAGGTTCTTTAATGAAATAAGCCATTAACTAGTGAATTGTGTTTAGAAATATGTAATTAATATAAGTGATTTTAAGGACAATCATTTCAAAGTTAAAAATTATAACCAATAAGTAATCATTATAAATTGTTGATCTTTTCTTTAGAAATAAAAAAAGTAATATTTTTGTATCTGCTTTGACTTATTCTTTAATACTTGCTAATTAGTCCATTTTTTCTTAATCTTTATAGTGTCAATTCTAAGTTTTTACTTGGATATAGTATATAAGTTTCTTAATTAAGTTAAATATTGTACTTAAAAGTTAGATTTTAAATGTTTGCTTGTAAAAACTTTACTACTGCTCAAAATGATAACTCTAATTTCTCCCTCTAACTTGACATTTGTCAGGCGTCATTCCAGCAGCCATTTACCATGCAGCTGATCACAGCTGATGGTGTGTCACTGCTGCCAGCCCACACCATAATCACTAGCGCACCAGCTGATTTTCTAAGAAAAGATGGACAGCCTATTCAGGTGACAACTACATCAGGTGGCTATGCTCAGGCTATTGAGGTCAAGCCAGGCCAGGTGTTATCTGGTCAGGTTCTATCTGGCCAGATCCTGTCTGGCCAAATGCTGCAAGGCCAGATGCTGTCTGGCCAAATGCTGCAGGGCCAGGTTCTATCTGGCCAGATGCCTTTGACTGCCAATTCGCGCGACTTCTTTAGCCAAGCTGGCCAGCATGTGAAACTGCAGGCTTTGCCTCATTCCTTCATCATACCCACTGCTCAGCTGTTGCCGCAGCAGCAGCAGCAGAAAATCGAGACTCAGCAGCAGGGCGGTTTGCAGCAGGCGGCCCATCACCAACAGCATCAGCAGCAGCAGTGGGTAAAGGCCGAGCCTGGAGGTGCCGGTGTCAGCGTGTCTGGTGTTCAACAGCAGGCGAATGCGGCGGCCGCTGCGCCAGCCGGCGGAGTGGCCTGCTCCACCTGCGGCAAAGTGCTTGCCGACGCTGCCAAGCTCAAGCGTCACCTAGCTACGCACACAGCCGAGGCTGCCGCCTCAGCCGGCGCCTTCCCGTGCGAGCACTGCGGCAAGGCCTTCGGCTCCAGCTATCGGCTGCGTCGGCACGCTGTCATTCACAGCGACGCCAAGCCGTACACCTGCCCAACCTGCCACAAAGCCTTTAGCCGATCCTACAGCCTAACTACCCACATTAAGATTCACAGCGGTACCAAGGATCACCGCTGCGGCTATTGCGACAAGGCCTACGCCCGCTCTGATCACCTGCGCCGGCACATCCTGCACGCCCACACGCCGGGCGGCGCGCCGACCACGCATCGGCCGCCAGCGGCCAAGAACTTCATGTGTCCGGTGTGCGCCAAGGCCTTCTCCGACTCGTCGCACCTGCGCCGTCACATGCGCACCCATCCGGGCCAGACGGCCTGAAGCCTCTTTTTAACTTTAGAGAAACTGCCAACCACCCCCTGACCACCACCTCACACTCTGGCCTCGACTCTCCGCTCCAGCGACCCGCCCCCGCCTATTTCGAAGGTCCACCTCACTGAAGCTACTGGACCGCCTCACCGCCCAGCGGCCTCCCTCCTCCACGTGGATTACTGAGGAAGTCCTTTCTCTATTGGGGTTGCTTCCTTGGCGTTTCATCATTTCTCAACTGTTTTCTCTGACGCAAGTCTGGGGATGCGGGCCTTCTACCATCCCCGAGTTTTTAGTTCCCCCACCCATATCCCCTAGCAGCATCCCAACCGCCATTCATTCCCCCCAGTTTTTTGCTTAGCCAAGGCTCTTTTTCCGGCCTCTCCAAACAACTCCTACTTTATTCTCCCCCAGCAGCCATCCCTCTCTTTTCAGTCTCATTTTTCCCCTTCGCTGGCTGCCTTCCCCGTCCTCCGCTTCCTCCCCTAGGGTGTGGAGATGGGCAGGCTTCATTCCCTGTTCCTATTTTCCGTCATTCATTTTCCCTTACTAAGCACAGGCCTTGGCTGGGGCGTGTAGGCTCCGGCCCTCATACACACACACAGGCCTCCTCTCCTATTTCCCCCCTCCCCTCAGTTCAACCCTTTGCTATAAGCTAAGCTCTGGGGGCTTTTGGGTTGTGTAGTTTGCCTTGCTGCCCGCCTCTCTCTCTCACACACAGACGCAGTCCTCTCCGCCTCAAGCCCTACAGCCGCTCTGTTTCTCTTTCTCTCTCTTCCTCTCCCTCCCCCGGGCCTGTCAAGACTCTCGCGCACGCCACCCAGTTCTGGGCCACTGCGCCCGGGCTGGAGTTGAGGGTCTGGAGAGTGGTGCGTGTGCGCGCCAGCGGGTCTGAGAGGCGGACAGGACGGAGTAGGGTTGCTGGCCCAGTTTTCGGGCTAGGGGCTAGGGAGAGAGAGAGAGAATATTTTCTAGGAGGCTCACATTGGAAAGATATGGAGGCGGGCGGCAGAAGAAGGGTTTGGTTTACGCCCGGCGCCATGGCCTGCCCCCGCATGCTGGCCGCCCGCCTCTCTGTTCCATTCCAGGCAAGTAGGCAGAGGCCTACCCTCCCCAGCCTATAGAGAATCTATATAGAGATTCTACACTGGCGGGCACGACCTGCCCTAGGCTCTCTCTTTCTTTCTCCTATTCAGCGTGGAACCCAGGAGGCGGAGGGCGGATTCTCTAGCCGGGGGTTGCTAGCTTTAGAAAGCAAGGGGCAGAGAAAAAGAAAGAGAAATATTCTATGCCTTAGCAGCGGCGGAGGTAGGCTTAAAGGAATAGAAAATGGAAAAAGCAACGCGCGGGTGGGTTTGCCTCTGGGGGGGGCTTTGTAGGGCTTTAGAGACGACTAGGGAGGTGGAGGAACAGAGGATGTCGGCCATCTTTTCCTCATTTTTCCTTGTATTCCCCACTTGCCCAACCCGGGCCGCGAGCGCTCGAATAAATTCCCACCCCTCCAGTTTTTTGTTCTCCCTTCCTCCTCCCCTGCCCTTCCGTGTCGGTGTTTCTCTTCTGTCTAGTTTCCCCTGTCGCCCATGCTATATATTAGAACATAGAAGAATATGGACTACATTTGCACGCTGTCGGGTGTTTGATCATTTCAGTTGGTGTTGTTTCTTCTTTTCCTGAAGACATCCGATTCAAAAGGAAGCCATTTTAGCCATCGCGTGGAAGATATTTTTTGGTTTTATTTGGCTACATAACTTCAAAATTGTTGCCGCTCCGTGTTTTTTTATGATTAATCAACTGCCTTTGCCACTCACTGCAATAAGGCAATAATATTAAATTGTGTCGTGAGATTCGTGAGATTCTTTTATTCAACTTGCTGTTTCCTGTCCACTATGCTGATCAAGTCTAGCTGTTGTCCGCCTATCAACACCGTTTTTTGCTTCTCCGAAGTCTTACAACGCTAATAAATGATACATTATTAATAAATTATGAACATTATCTCACTCACCTCACGCACAGCAGTTTGCAAGTCGAGTCCCTCTATTAGCTTATTTTTTATCCAAATAAAAATATCTACAATAAAGGCGCATTCTTTCAATAAAAGAAGACAAAAGTCACCGCCACAGAACAGCCTGTGTATATAAGTTCTCCTGCAGCCCTGCTAAAACTCTTTTATCTGTCTTGCAAGTGTCTTTATATTATTTATTACATTGAAAACTATCAACTGTTTTGCTTGTGTGCATGCTTCGCTTTTCATATCCCCGTCTTCATTGCCCTTTTCTCTAACCCGCCTGTTAAAACAAGAATTCATTCTATTCAGTCGCCGCTTCTAAAACTATTTCCTTTTTTTCGTCATAAAAAATCTAAACTCTAAACTGATCAGACAGGCTAGACTAGCAATCCTGTTTTCCTATTGCCCTCCGTCATTATCTGACACGCGTTAAATTTAAACGGTTTGGATTGCATCTTGTTAACTTAATGCATATAATTTTACCTTCTGATGTTTGTGTAATTAATATCTTCAACTGTACATTGATTGTCTGTCGCTAGGCTATTTTATCGCTATGGGGTTCGGTTTGAAAGATTTATTTATTAAGTCGAAGCTGCGTTTCTCTGTTTCTGTCGTTGTTTCTTTGGCCGATTGATTGTGCAACAAAATCAATATGCCGTTTTTTTATTAACAAATAGTTGATTCTGTGTAATTTACTGTATGAGCAACAGCAGCAATAGGCTCGTAAGTTATTATTAAATATAAACTAATCCACTATATATAAAATCTGAAAATAATACTATTATCAATATTAGTAAATTTATTACTGTGAAAAAACACGAATTTCGATTCAAATTTGTTAATTGATTGTGTTCTTATCTTACTCAGTGTCGAATATTGCGCGCGAAGCCCTCCCGAGTCCCCACCACCCCATTGTCAATTAATTAATTGTCAGTTAAAATTCCTGTCGTGCGCGATTTGCCTACTTAGGATAGTAGAATGCGAAGCGCATGTCTGCTAGAAATTTGGCTCTCCTAGAAAACCAATGCACGACTAGACTGTCTAAAAACAAGGCGCTAACAGAGAGCCTTCAAATACTGAGCTGTTGGACATTAAGGTGTTGGACACGGAGTGCCAATGTGTTGGACACGGAGTGCCAATGTGTTGGACACGGAGTGTTGGACACGGAGTGCCAATGTGTTGGACACGGAGTGCCAATGTGTTGTACACGGAGTGCCAATGTGATGGACACGGAGTGCCAATGTGTTGGACACGGAGTGCCAATGTGTTGGACAAGGAGTGCCAATGTGTTGGACACGGAGTGCCAATGTGTTGTACACGGAGTGCCAATGTGTTGGACAGCTGTGACCAGCTGTTAGTCGAATGACCTCTTTTGTCCACTTCGACAGGAAATTAATCTTTAAGCGACGAATAAAAAACACGTGCATACACTTACAGAAACGTGGGCTTATTGTGACGAATTTCGGTCTGTGATATTCATTGCTACAGGATACACAAAAAAGGCAGAAAATTTAACTTAGGGCATTGCGTTTATACATGCGTCAGACATGCACAAATGACCTTGCGTGCTACCACGGAATTTCCCCAAAAGTTTGGTACCATGTCAATAAATTCAATTAAAAATAGCAATAGATAAGACTTATCTAAATGTGCTCACACTTGTTGAAACTCTCACTTATTTGTCTCGGCAAAATGGCGTAAAATAGATTTTCCAAATATTCCTATCAGACATTGTCCTTAGAATTGTCTATTCCAAATCAAAAACTGTTTCCTTTCCCAGAACATTTACCGGCTACAGACAAAAATATTTAGCGCCCGAACATGATTGAGTTTCTGCTCCCCCTGGCTTTGGCCACCTTGGTGGCATTGTGGTACATCGGCTGGGATCGCAGACTGCCTCCTGGACCTACTGGACTGCCGCTGCTGGGTGTTGCACCTTGGCTAGCTGTCAGTGAGTTAGCTGACCTACTAGATTGCAGTTGAGTCTGACATGCTGACCCACTAGATTGCAGTTGAGTCTGACATGCTGACCCACTAGATTGCAGTTGAGTCTGACATGCTGACCCACTAGATTGCAGTTGAGTCTGACATGCTGACCCACTCTAGATTACTGTTGAGTCTGACATGCTGACCCACTCTAGATTACTGTTGAGTCTGACATGCTGACCCACTAGATTGCAGCTGAGTCTGACATGCTGACCCAGTCTAGATTACTGTTGAGCCTGACATGCTGACCCACTAGATTGCTGTTGAGTCTGACATGCTGACCCACTAGATTGCAGCTGAGTAAGTGCAGGAAGTGAGTTGATTATTATAAATATTTACCTATGTTTTCCATGAGCACTATGTTAGGTTCTTGTGACGACAATCCACGTAAAATTCCATGACAGAACGGCGTGACCTGTACTTTACCCAACTGGCTAAGCAGTATGGCGACATCTTCACTGTGCGAATCGGCTTTTTCTACCTTGTGGTACTCAACTCAACCGAGGCCATCAAGGAAGCCTTCGCTAGGAATGAACACATTGCTGGCAGGGGTCTGCGAGCCTTCACCAAGTTTTTGTCCGATGGCAAAGGTAAGTCTGCTTGAAGCATCTTCTGGTCAACAAGCTTACCCTTACCAATCTAAAGTCATCAACAACTGCCCCGCCAACCCCTACTCCGCCAACCCCTACTCCGCCAACCCCTGCTACGCCAACCCTTTCTCCCCCAACCCCTACTTCATCAACCCCTGCTCCGCCAACCCCTGCTCCGCCAACCCCTGCTCCACTAACCCCTACTCAGCCAACCCCTACTTCAACAACCCTGCTCCGCCAACCCCTACTCCGCAAACCCAAACTCCGCCAACACCTATTCAGCCAACCCCTACTCCGCCAACCTGCTCCGCCAACCCCTTCTCCGCCAACCCCTACTTCATTAACCCCTGCTCCGCCAACCCCTGCTCCGCCAACCCCTACTCCGCCAACCCCTGCTACGCCAACCCTTTCTCCCCCAACCCCTACTTCATCAACCCCTGCTCCGCCAACCCCTGCTCCGACAACCCCTACTCCGCCAACCCCTGCTCCGCCAACCCCTGCTCCGCCAACCCCTGCTCCGCCAACCCCTGCTCCGACAACCCCTACTCCACTAACCCCTACTCCGCAAACACCTATTCAGCCAACCCCTACTCCGCCAACCTGCTCCGCCAACCCCTTCTCCGCCAACCCCTACTTCATTAACCCCTGCTCCGCCAACCCCTGCTCCGCCAACCCCTACTCCGCCAACCCCTGCTCCGCCAACCCCTGCTCCGCCAACCCCTGCTCCGCCAACCCCTGCTCCGACAACCCCTACTCCGCCAACCCCTGCTCCGCCAACCCCTGCTCCGCCAACCCCTGCTCCGCCAACCCCTGCTCCGACAACCCCTACTCCACTAACCCCTACTCCGCAAACCCCTACTCCGCCACCCCTATCAGGCATAGCCTCAGCGGAGGGTACTCGCCACCGTGAGCAGCGGCGCTATTGTCTGCGCGTTCTGCGCGACTTCGGTTTCGGCAAAATCGACTTCGAAGGCGCCATACTAGAGGAGGCTGGCCTGCTAGCCGATTCGATTCGCGCCGAGTTGCCAACTAACGGCGGGCCGCTGCGGATCGACGGCCGATTGTCCCAGTCGATTGCCAACGTCATCGGCCGAATTGTCTATGGCCGAAGGTTTGAGTACAACTCGCCAGAGCTGAGCAAAATGGTCACAGCTCTGAGCGAGCTCAACCAAGCTCCTGGCGGGGTGCTGCTGCTCAACGCCACCAGCTTGCTGGATCCGCTGGCTGATTGGTTGGGCATGCGAAGGCTCAGGGCCGCCCGCAACGGCATCAGGGAGCTTCTAGAGCCCATTGTGACCGAGCACCGACGCGAGCTCGAAGGACTAAACGAAGACGGCCTTTCGGACTTTCTCTACGCCTACTTGGCTGAACAGAAGCGACGCCAGAGCATGCCGGATGCCGACATGTGGGATGGTAGGTTTTCTAGGAAATAATAATAATAATACGAAGTAATTGCAGGAGGGCTGCGGGCAACGGTGCATCATTTGGTGACACTAGACCCGCAGCCAGCGAGGAGGCAATTCTGCCCATTTCGCTGACTCCTGAGCACACACACACACTTTACGCAGGCACACACTCACACAGGTGTGAACATCAGCCCAGACTTTCTCATTGTCAGGCAGTGTACACTCTCACTGTGCCTCGGAGGTTGGCCCTCAAGGGCGTAAATTGCATGACAAGCCACCAAGCCTTCTCTCCGCGGCTGCGCCCTAGATGAATGCGGTCTCGCAGCGGAATCGAGCTCAGGACAATTGTGCGTTAGACTGCTCTGCCACCCACCCCAAGTTTTCTAGGAAATTCGGCAGTCATTTTTTATTTTCTGTGAAGCCTCGTCAATAAATTATATTCGCTTTGTTTAAATTGCTTCTGGTTTATTTCGCTTTTAGCTTCTGGTTGTTTTTATACAATTGGATTATCAGTCAAAGTAGAAAATTTACTCCTTTGACTACTTGCAGTAGAGTAGGTAGGACATTATCGGCAAGCTAAACGTCGCTTCGTTTGCCCTTCGCCCAGACCGGCAGCTCATGGAGGTGCTGGTCGACCTGATGGTGGCCGGCTCAGACACGACCCGGTCGACCCTAATCTGGGCCATCAACCTGCTGAGCGACCGTCCGGACATTCAGGAGGCGTTGCGCGAGGAGCTGAGCAGCGTCATCGGCGACGCTCGACCACCATCAACCAGCGACCTGCCGCATCTGCCGCGTCTAGACGCTGTTATTCAGGAAGTGTTCAGGTGAGCTGGGAGCTGACAGCCGTTTAGCTAACAATGAACAGTCCTTTACTATGCTCATGAATTGAGCAGTCTTTGACTATGTTCATGAATGAGCAGTCCTTGACTATGTACATGAATGAGCAGTCCATGACTATGTACATGAATGAGCAGTCCTTGACTATGTACATGAATGAGCAGTCCTTGACTATGTACATGAATGAGCAGTCCATGACTATGTACATGAATGAGCAGTCCTTGACTATGTACATGAATGAGCAGTCCTTGACTATGTACATGAATGAGCAGTCCATGACTATGTACATGAATGAGCAGTCCATGACTATGTACATGAATGAGCAGTCCATGACTATGTACATAAATCATTCATGTATCAACTTCCTACAACTTCCTTATTGTAAGGGTAACTCATTGTACAGTATATGAGGATACCAATGACTGGTCATCGAGTACTAGAATGAGTACATGAGTTCCTGAGCAAACCTTTTGAAGATGATCTATTTTTGAGAATGCAACCCGACCAATAACTATCAGCAAGCATAATTCATACCGAGCAGAGTGTCAGCTCTGGTGCCAACTGCTGTGCCTCACATGTGTACAGCCGATACTGAGGTCTTCAACTATCGGCTCCAGGCTGGCACAATGGTCATGGCCAACACTCACTGCCTGTCCCGCGACGCAAGCGTGTTCTCAAATCCCAGCCAGTTTGACCCGTTTGCTAATTTTCTGGAGCAAACAGAGAACAGCTCTAGGGAGCCACAAGTCAAGGTCATCAATAAGGACAAGATCTTGCCTTTCAGCTACGGTGAGCACCCATTTTATCATTGTTTTACCTGCATTTCTAGTCTCCAAATGTTTTTTGCTTTTAACCCATCCAAAATCGAAAATGAATTTCTCTTGAACCAACTTGACCTAGCCTGACCCAGCTTGAACCAACTTGACCCAGTTTGACCCAGCGTGACCCAGCGTGACCCAGTTTGATCCAGCTTGACCCAGTGTGTCCCAGCGTGTCCCAGCTTGACCCAGTTTGACCCAGCGTGACCCAGTTTGATCAAGCTTAACCCAGCTTGACCCAGTTTGTCCCAGCTTGACCCATCGTGACCCAGTTTGACTAAGCTTGACCCAGCGTGACCCAGTTTGACCAAGATTGACCCAGTTTGACCCAGTTTGACCCAGCTTGACCCAGCGTGTCCCAGCGTGTCCCAGCTTGACCCAGTTTGGCCCAGTTTGACCCAGCGTGACCCATTTAGACTAAGCTTGACCCAGCTTGACCCAGCTTGACCCAGAGTGTCCCAGCGTGTCCCAGCTTGACCCAGTTTGACCAAGCTTGACCCAGTTTGACCAAGCTTGACCCATTTTGACCAAGCTTGACCCAGTTTGACCAAGCTTGACCCATTTTCTCTTCCACTAAACAAGGCCGGCGCTCCTGCATCGGGGAGAGCCTGGCCCGCATGGAGATCTTCCTGTTCTTGTGCCACCTGTTGCCTCGCTTTCAAATCGACCTACCGCCCGGGGTGAAGAACCCGGATGTCGAGGGCAGCGGAGCTCTATTCAACGCTTGCCGTCAGAAGGAGTTTGTGTTTCGCCCGATTGGCTAAAATCAAATCGAGTTGTAAACAAGGCTTTGAGCTCAAATGATTTATCTGAGTATTAATTTAAAATGTTGCAGGAATGAAACTACAAATAAAGTCAGTCGCATAAAGTATAACAAATTGCTGTGATTCTTAGCTGATTCGCCAGCAGAAGCTCATTTTTGTCAGCCAATCCTGTGCGGTCTGGCGCAAGAGAAAAACAAAAATTACACTTTTCGTTAAATAAGACCCGACAGGCGAGAAAAACACCAAGGTAGAGTTCAAACAGGAAGACAGGCTTCTAGATTCTAAGAAAGGCCACTTAGAATCCAAGACAGACACTTAAAACCGAGGACAGACACTGAGAACCGAAGACAGACACTTAAAACCGAAGACAGACACTTAAAACCGAAGACAGACACTTAGAACCGAAGACAGACACTTAAAACCGAAGACAGACACTGAGAACAGAAGACAGACACTTAGAACCGAAGACAGACACTGAGAACCGAAGACAGACACTTAGAACCGAAGACAGACACTTAGAACCGAAGACAGACACTTAGAACCGAAGACAGACACTTAAAACCGAAGACAGACACTTAAAACCGAAGACAGACACTTAAAACCGAAGACAGACACTTAAAACCGAAGACAGACACTTAAAACCGAAGACAGACACTTAAAACCGAGGACAGACACTGAGAACCGAAGACAGACACTGAGAACCGAAGACAGACACTTAGAACCGAAGACAGACACTTAGAACCGAAGACAGACACTAAGAACCGAAGACAGACACTTAAAACGGAGGACAGACACTGAGAACCGAAGACAGACACTTAAAACCGAAGACAGACACTTAGAACCAAGGACAGACACTTACAACCGAAGACAGACACTTAGAACCGAAGACAGACACTTAGAACCAAGGACAGACACTTACAACCGAAGACAGACACTTAGAACCAAGGACAGACACTTACAACCGAAGACAGACACTTAGAACCGAAGACAGACACTTAGAACCAAGGACAGACACTTACAACCGAAGACAGACACTTAGAACCAAGGACAGACACTTAAAACCGAAGACAGACACTTAGAACCGAAGACAGACACTTAGAACCAAGGACAGACACTTACAACCGAAGACAGACACTTAGAATCGAAGATAGACGTCGATTAATCTGCCGGCATGTCGACTCCAGCTCGGGGTCAGTTGAAGTCGCGCCTGATGAAGTTATTCACCCACAGCACGGTGCACGGAATCTCACACGCGGCCTCCAGCAATAGCCGGTTTGAGCGGCTGTTCTGGCTCGTTCTGGTGCTAATCGGTGTCGCAATGTTCAGTGCCAACCTGGTGCAGGTGGTGCACCAGTATCGTCGCTTCCCCATCCTCACAGCCTATTATTCAAGCGAGGAGCCGTTCAGTTGGCCTTGCGTCACCTTCTGCGACAATACGCCAGTGATGCTGGAGGACAACTCAACCAATGACCAATATCAGGCATTCGTGAGCAACTTGAGCGCCGATGCCGACGTGCAGTCGCTGGCGTCGCTAATGGACAGCTTCTTTGACAACAGCCTGCGCGAGGAGTCGCTGAATGTCCTAGTACGGGCCATCGTTCTGTCCACAATGGACGGCCAGATACTGGGGGTTGATAACCCCAAGAGTATAGTCTCCACAGTTGGTTATAAACTCCAAACCGAGCAAATACAGTCGGAAATCAACATGGACTCCAACTGGAACCTGCTGCAAGACGCTTTCACAATACGCTACTTTCACAGCAGCAGCGTTGTGATGAGGTATCGATGCGCCTGTCACACGCTGCAGCTTGACGACTTTGTACAAAATCAGGCCAATCGCAGCATCGACTCGCTGCAGTTCTTCCTGCGCGGCAACTATCAGACTTATTTGCGATTCAACTCTTCCAATTACCAGTTTGGTGGCAGGCTGTTCATTCACCAGCCCGGCTCGCTGCCGGAGGACGGGCGTCAAATTGAGACGCCGCCGGGAGTGACCACCACAGTTTACCTGGTACAGAAGCGTCACCGACTGCTCAAACGGAACAATAATTGCCGCGACATGGAAAAGTCTGCCATGGTCTACGACTATCGAATGCAGAACGCCAGGCTTTACAATCTCAGCTATTCCTACTGCCACCAGATTGTGTCCCAGCGGCTGTTCTACGAGCACTGCCGCTGCTTCAACCCGCACCTCATTGTTCCCAAGCTGAACTCGCAGCAGCCCGTCCTCTGCTTCAACCTGAGCGTCTACAGCAAGGCCGAGGTGGCAAAGAACCTTCTCTGCCTGAATGAAACTGCTGCCTTTTATCGTAATGAGTGAGAATACGGCTCATTTATATACTAATTCCCCATCTAAAAATAGAACGGATTCCCCTTGATGACCATTTCTTTAGGGGTTGAATTCTCAATGTAAGGAACTTTGAAACGAAGTGAATATAGAATTCCCCATTCGGCAGAATTAACTAGTTGGCTCCCTTTTTGATACAAATTAAAGCGCGGGATTCTCCCTTGTTATTGCACTTTAATAAATGGGATTCGCTTTTATTAAACCTCAATAGGTCTTTCCTATGGAGTTAGCAAATATTGGATTCCCGACTTCAATGGCAATTCAATTCTTGCAATATAATTCTTATCACTCAAATCGTCATAATAGGGATTCCCTCCTTTATCACAATCCGAGAATCGAGATTCCCCTTTCCATTCTTATTTTAAGAATCTGGATTACCCTTCTTTAATCCCAAGTTAAGAATCGGGATTCCCCTTCTTTAATCCCAATTTAAGTATCGGGATTCCCCTTCTTTAATCCCAATTTAAGTATCGGGATTCCCCTCCATCAATCAAAATTTAAGAATCGGGATTCCCTTCTTTAATCCCATTTTAAGTATCGGGATTCCCCTCCATCAATCACAATTTAGGAATCGGGATTCCTCTTCTTTAATCCCAATTTAAGTATCGGGATTCCCCTCCGTTAATCACAATTTAAGAATCGGGATTCCCCTTCTTTAATCCCAATTTAAGAGTCGGGATTCCCCTCCATCAATCACAATCCAAGAATAGGGAATCCCGTCCTTCAATCATAATTTAATAATCGGGATTCCCCTTCTACAAAAAAATTTTCTTTCGGGAATCCCTCCTTCAATAAACTTTAAAAAATCTGAAATTAACTTCTTCCATCGGTCTAAGAATCGGGATTCCCCTACTCGAAGGATCTTTGGAAAGGATCTATGCACTTTGTAGATTGTGCGACTCGGCAAAGCAGACTGAGCCTATCAGCTGTGTTAGAAAGCAGGCATGCGAAGTCGTTCATGCATTGGATTTGAAGTGGATGTGACTTTCTATGAGAGTAAGCGAAAGTTTGGGTTAACCAGCTGCAGCAGCGAGGGTGTCCAAGATGTGGCAAAAATTTTGGATAGAAAAATAACAGTCCGACACTGGGAAGTAAAGCTAGGGCCAGCTTGGGTTACTGTGGAAATATTATTCCTTAATCACTGAAATCGAAGGTGTTTCAAGCTCACAGCACCTTCCCTGTACTTTAGAGACCAATGTTTGTTTTGGCAGAAAGATTCTTTGAACGCAATTTAAGGTGTAAGTGGGTCATTTATAAATCTATCAATCTGTCAATCTGTCGATCTGTCAATCTATCTATCTATCCATCTATCTCTCTCTATCAATCAATCTATCTATCTATCTGTCTATCTATATCTCTCTCTCTATCAATCAATCTATCTATCTATCTATCTGTCTATCTATCTATCTATCTATCTATCTATCTATCTGTCTATCTATCTATCTATCTATCTATCTATCTATCTATCTATCTATCTATCTATCTATCTATCTATCTATCTATCTATCTATCTGTCTATCTATCTATCTATCTATCTATCTATCTATCTCTCTCTCTCTATCAATCAATCTATCTATCTATCTATCTATCTATCTATCTATCTATCTATCTATCTATCTATCTATCTATCTATCTATAATCTATCTATCTATCTATCTATCTATCTATCTATCTATCTATCTATCTATCTATCTATCTATCTATCTATCTATCTATCTATCTATCTATCTATCTATCTATCTATCTATCTATCCATCTATCTATCTATCTATCTATCTATCTATCGATCCATCTATCTATCTATCCATCTATCTATCCATCAATCTATCAATCTATCTATCCATCTATCTATCTATCTATCTATCTATCTATCGATCCATCTATCTATCTATCTATCTATCTATCTATCTATCTATCTATCTATCTATCTATCCATCAATCTATCCATCAATCTATCAATCTATCTATCCATCTATCTATCTATCTATCAATCTATCTATCCATCTATCTATCTATCTATCTATCTATCGCTTTGATCCCATCCGCTCCAATCCAGTATTCCCACGGCCTCTTCACTTTTAAGACGGCGCTTCTGCTTCTTTCCCATCGCTTGGGATATGCGCCCCTTCCATTGTCAACACTGCTAGTTGGGGCAGCGGCGAGGCTTCGTCCAGCCGGTCCGCACTTATTGACTGTGCCGCTCGCCCACTCCCTTCTCTCTCCAAGCACTCTCTGGTCTGCTAAATTTCGCACGCTTAAAAAATGAGATTACTGCTTTACAGCTGCTTTCAGAAGAAGAAGCCTGTGCGAGGAGCACTTTTCCCTGACCAGCCTCCCCACAATGTTATTCAATTTCCTGCGGCTCAGCAGTTCCAGCTTAACCGTCTCTGTTAAGTCTGCTTGTCAATTTGGGGAAATATTCTACTTGAATTTGTCTCAGGCTGCTCATGGAGCAGCCAGCTGTATGGCGCAGCGGCGAACTGAGCATCGTTGCATAAAATACTCAATGGAAGAGATATCTTGAGTGGCTAAAAAGATAGGAACCTTTCACTGACGTATAGATAAGATACTGAGTGACAGACGACAGACAGACACCCAGTAGAGATACCCGGGACAGAAAGAGAGTACAGACATTGAGACACCTAGAACAGAAAAAGAGGCACAAAAAGGACAGACAGACAGACACCCGGACAGACAGACAGACACCCGGACAGACAGACAGACACCCGGACAGAAAGAGAGACACCCGGACAGAAAGAGAGACACCCAGTGGAGACAGACACCCAGTACTGATAGACCCGATACAGAGAGACACCTGGGACAGAAAAACAGACACCCTGGACAGACACTCAGTACAGGCACTCTGTACAGACAGACACCCAGTACAGGCACTCTGTACAGACAGACACCCAGTACAGACAGACACCCAGTACAGACACCCTGGACAGACACCCAGTACAGACAGACACCCTGGACAGACACCCAGTACAGACAGACACCCTGGACAGACACTCAGTACAGACAGACACCCAGTACAGACACCCAGTACAGACAGACACCCAGTACAGACAGACACCCTGGACAGACACTCAGTACAGACAGACACCCTGGACAGACACTCAGTACAGACAGACACCCAGGACAGACAGACACCTGATACAGTCAGACACCTGGGACAGAAAGATATACACCCAACCTGGTCAGTGAGAACAGGAGATCCTTCAGGATTTCTCAGAATTTCTCAGAAGCTGACAGTCTGAGGCGTGAGCCCAGCCGTGACTAGCAAGCTTCCGCTGTCCCGAAAGTCAAGCCGCAGCAATGCACAGTCCAGCATCTAGTGCTGCATGAAACCAATAGTCAGAACTTTCCCACTTCTGTCCCAGCTCTGGGGGCCAGTCGAGTACGTGCCTTGCAAAACTTTGGCGAAATAAAGTTGAAAAGTATGCAAATTGTAGAGAAAAGTTTTAAATTCGAAATAATTTTTTTCTTTTTCTCTTTTAGTAAAATGTAGCTATTTGTGCTTTAAAAAAATAATTTCGCTTAAGATAGCTTGCATGATAATAGCTTACTCAAGACTACTGGCTTCTTACAGTCCGGAAATTCTCTCTTTCTGAGCTCTTTCTGAGCTCTTTCTGAGCTAGTTCTTTCTCAAATGCTAAAAGAGGAGCCTATTAAGAATGAAAATTATTGCTTCCCATTTGCTAGCCGTCCGTTTTTTACTCTGCCATCGTAAATCAGTGACACAGTTATCCCATGCTAATTGATTTAATCCCACTGACTTTCCCAGACTTGATTTCCCTGAGTAGTCCACGGCATTCAGTAAGTGAGTAACCAGTAAGGCTGATTGATAGCTGCTGGCCGCAGTGTGTCAGATAATAAGAAGTCAGTTGGTGTCTCGTAAGTCATTTCGAAGTGACTTTTAGCGTTTAAATTATGTTTCTTTATTCCTGATGTAGGACAGGGAGTGTCCATGAAGGATAGGGAGTGTCCATGAAGGACAGGGAGTGTCCATGAAGGATAGAGAGTGTCCATGAAGGACAGGGAGTATCCATGAAGGACAGGGAGTGTCCATGATGGACAGGTAGTGTCCACGGAGGATAGCGAGTGTCCATGGAGGACAGGGAGTGTCCATTAAGTCAGGGAGTGTGCATTAAGTCATTGGGTGTCCATGAAGGACAGGGATTGTCCATGAGGGACAGGGAGTGTCCATGAAGGACAGGGGGTGTCCATGAGGGACAGGGAGTCTCCATTAAGTCATTGAGTGTCAATGATATCAGGGAGTGTCCATGAAGGACAGGGAGTGTCCATGAGTTTAGGGAGTGTCCATGAGTTTAGGCAGTGTCCATGAGTTTAGGCAGTGTCCATGAGTTTAGGGAGTGTCCATGAAGGACAGGGAGTGTCCATGAAGGGCAGGGAGTGTCCACGGAGGACAGGGAGTGTCCATGAAGGACAGGTAGTGTCCACGGAGGACAGGGAGTGTCCATGAAGGACAGGTAGTGTCCACGGAGGACAGAGAGTGTCCATGAAGGACAGGTAGTGTCCACGGAGGACAGGGAGTGTCCATGAAGGACAGGTAGTGTCCACGGAGGACAGGGAGTGTCCATGAAGATCAGGGGGTGTCCAATAAGGACAGGGAGTGTCCATGACGGACAGGGAGTCTCCATAAGTCAGGGAGTGTCCATGGAAGTAAATGTAATGGTCTCTTAAATCGCAGGTCGAACTTTCGTCCCTGGCTGCGCAGAGAGTGTGGCGACCTGAAGCGTCAGCGCTGCGACTCAATTGTCTGGGATCTGGAGAAGCAGCGGGAGCTCTACAGAGAGATGTGGACGGAGACTGCGAATCCGGCAAGGTTGCAGTTCATTCGCGACTCCATCAAGTAAGCTGAGAATACAGGCGTGCATGGTCTCTCGAACTATACTGTAGTCACAATGGTGCGGTCCAGTTTAGTACATTAGACACAATGATGCTGTCCAGATTAGTACATCAGACACAATGGTTAGTACATCAGACACAATGGTTAGTACATTAGACACAATGGTTAGTACATTAGACACAATGGTTAGTACATTAGACACAATGGTTAGTACATTAGACACAATGGTTAGTACATTAGACACAGTGGTTAGTACATTAGACACAATGGTTAGTACATTAGACACAGTGGTTAGTACATTAGACACAATGGTTAGTACATTAGACACAATGATGGGATCCAGTTTAATACATTAGACACAATGATGTTGTCCAGTTTAGTACATTAGGCACATTGATGCGGTCCAGTTTAATACATTAGACACAATGATGCGGTCTAGTTTAGTACATTAGACACATTGATGGGATCCAGTTTATTACATTAGACACATTGATGGGATCCAGTTTAGTACATTAGACACAATGATGAGGTCCAAATGCTTTGAATATTCTTCTGTCCAATCAATAAGCTCGATTTAACGCAATACTTAACCAAATAAGTCAGGCATCTTCCGAAGAAAAAATTTCCTGCCGTTTTTCTTTACCGATCAGGAAATCCAGAAATCGAAAATATTTCATGGCGAAGTGAGGGCCGGATTTAGGACGCGACTGGTTATAATGGGAAATTGATCAAGGCTAGCTATTCTGTTCCCAATATTTGACCCCGTCCTGAAGAGTCTTTCACTTCTGCCCAGCCTTGACGCTGACTGCATCGGGATCAGCGTTGCTGGAAGGGGATCAATGGGTGGGATTGGACGAAAAGGAACAGAGGATAAGAAAACAGTAGACTAGATTATGTCTCGGCCAACAGACAATGTGTCTGGCGAATTGGGATTTTCACGGATCCTGTTGGACTCTCAGAGATAAACAGCCACTGGATGTCTCCTGGCACCAAAAACAGTGGCTGCCAATCAGCGTTTAGTACATTTCATGCTTTTTATTTCTAAGAAGAATAGTGCTTCTATCCTAAGTATCATTGGGTCTTGTCGACCACTTTCTTATCCTTAATATGCCCTAATCTTCCCCTTTCCTAGTCTTCCTCTTTCCTAATCTTCCCCCTCACCTAATCGTCCCCTTTCCTAATCTTCCTCTTTCCTAATCTTCCCCTTTCCTAATCTTACTCTTTCCTAACTTCCCCTCTCCTAATCGTCCCCTTTCTAATCTTCCCCTCTCCTAATCTTCAACTTTCCTAATCTTCCCCTCTCCTAATCGTCCCCTTTCTAATCTTCCCCTCTCCTAATCTTCCCCTTTCTAATCTTCCCCTCTCCTAATCTTCAACTTTCCTAATCTTCCCCTAATCTTCTTCTTTACTAATCTTCCCCTCTTCCAATCCTCCCCTTTCCTAATCTTCCTTTTTCCTAATCTTCCCTAGTACCGATCTTCCATTTTTCTAATCTTCTTCTTTCCTTTTTTGCCACTTCAAATTTCTTCTCAAAATATCCCCCATTTCCTAATCTTCCCCTCCCAAAATCTCCACTCTGCTAAATTCCCCATTTTCCTATCTCCCGCTTATAATCCCCCCTCAACTAATCTTCATCGATTCTCCCACTTCCTCAAAATACCCGAGCCAGAAGCAAATATTTTTAAACTCGCCACCCGCGCCAGATCCGTCAACAATGACAGCAACATCCCGCTGGAGACTGGCCCGATGCTCAGGCGGGCGCGACTAGAGCTCAGCAACTTCATCATGGTGGCCTCACGCGAGCGCGTCGACGTTATCCTGGAGGAGCCGGAGTACCCGCTGTCCCAGCTGCTGTCGGACATTGGCGGCCTGATGGGTCTCTACCTAGGCGTATCCGTAGTCGGCCTCTGCGAGCTGTTCGAGGTCTTGCTGCTCCTGACGAAGAATGTCACGCTGAAGCATTGTCGAAGATGGCGGGCCAACGCGACGATGACAGACAGAAGAGCGCCAACGATGCCTCGAGCCTGTCGAAGGCCGACCAACGGCCAGTGCCACTCCGGTGCCGCTGACTCGCCGTTGATCCTGACTGTGCCACGGCCTCCATCCGGCGACAACATCGAACTGGAGCCGCTGAGGTCGGCTCCGTCGCTTCATCTCGGCTATCGATGCCTGCCGCACGGCTGCTCCGTTCAACAACCGTCAATGACGAGGTCGAAGACACTGTACTCCCTGGATGACATCTACCTAAGCGGCGACTGTAAATTTTCTTCGACAGTGGCCGGTCCGAGTTGTCGGCCCCACTGAACTCATATGATTGTCACTGTGAGACGAATGATTGGATGCTTTGTCCCCGCAAAATTTTCGGCAGCTCACTTTTAGCTATCGCTTTTTTTAATTCTGTGCTCAAATAGACGCACTATATTGCTCCTGCTGGATGTAACTGAGATAGGACTGAGAATACCGGGTTTGAGGCGGTCACGAGCTACAATTATAGAAGCGTTGGGCATCCGTTCGACGACGAGATAGTTAAAAAAATAGAATTCGGGATCAATTAGAGTCCGGGATCAATTAGAGAGTTCGGGATCAATTAGAGTTCGGGATCAATTAGAGTCCGGGATCAATTAGAGAGTTCGGGATCAATTAGAGTTCGGGATCAGTTAAAGTCCTGGATCAATTAGAGTTCGGGATCAATTAGAGTTCGGGATCAATTAGAGTTCGGGATCAATTAGAGTTCGGGATCAGTTAAAGTCCTGGATCAATTAGAGTTCGGGATCAATTAGAGTTCGGGATCATTTAAAGTCCTGGATCAATTAGAGTTCGGGATCAATTAGAGTTCGGGATCAGTTAAAGTCCTGGATCAATTAGAGTTCGGGATCATTTAGAGTTCGGGATCATTTAGAGTTCGGGATCATTTAGAGTTCGGGATCAGTTAAAGTCCTGGATCATTTAGAGTTCGGGATCAGTTAAAGTCCTGGATCAATTAGAGTTCGGGATCATTTAGAGTTCGGGATCAGTTAAAGTTCTGGATCAATTAGAGCTCGGGATCATTTAGAGTTCGGGATCAGTTAAAGTCCTGGATCAATTGGACTCCGGGATCAGTCAGAGTTCGGGATCAAAAGCTACAAGTAAAATGGAATATCATCGTCTTGATTGAGTCATGATTCGCGCATCGAGAAATATATCGTTTAACTCGTACTAAAACTCATTCGTTAATCCCCTTACTTGAAAACCAAAGCTCGTGAAAAATATATGCCTTAAATGTACTTCTGCGAGTAAGCAATGCTCCGTTGTTAACTTTACTTTTGTAGCTGTGGTGCATAATTTTTGCCAGATTTTAAAACTAACTTTTGCGAAGTGATGTAGACTTTAAGAAGTCAAGCGGTTGAGGAGTGGGGTGGGTGAATGGAAGGGCTAGAAATGCAGATAGTCAGTCAGCTAATCATTTTAGGCGTGAGGAGGGTGAATGAAAGGGCTAAAAGTGCAGATAGTCAGTCAGCAATTATTTTAGGCGTGAGGAGGGTGAATGAAAGGGCTAAAAGTGCAGATAGTCAGTCAGCAATTATTTTAGGCGTGAGGTGGGTGAATGGAAGGGATAGAAATGCAGATAGTCAGTCAGCTAATCATTTTAGGCGTGAGGTGGGTGGGAAGGGCTAAAAGTGCAGATATAGTCAGCCAATCGTTTCAGGTATAAGGTGTGGGAAAAAATGAGCTGCATTACTTTCTGCCAGTAGCGAAACGGTGCAAGCGAGAGTAAAAAAATGATATTGTGTATTTAAATCGAATCGTTCAGCCTTGTTACTAACATCAAATAAACAAAAAAATCATCACCCAATCGGCGTGCGCATTTCAATAATAATAATAATAATAATAATATAGTATTCTACAAAGAAATATTTTTTAAAACTTAGCGTGGATCGTCATAATTAATTCCGCGAAATAATCCGTTGAATCATAAAAGGCTAGCACGCAGAACTATGAAAATGTGTAGCTGCTGATGGTACCAATTTATTTTTCTTGTTTCTTCACAAAATTTCCGAACAGATTCTACAGCTGCGCAGAATAAGAGCCGGCACTCGATTCTTGAACCGTAGAAATACCACGCTACTTTTCTCCCTGGGGAAGGGGGTAATTCAAATGCCCCACTGCCTGCTTCACGGCAGCTCCCAAACCGAATGACCAATTTTTGTGCCATATGTATCTAATGTTTCCGCCCTTTACGATGAACCAACTTTTAAAGCCGTCAGACGTCAGCATCGTCAAGATATTCAGCATCTTCTCGTCCAAAACACTGTTGACAAGGACAAGTTAACATTGCTTAAATAGACTTGGACTGAGACTGAGACTGAGACTAGGAGTTGTACTGAGACTAAGACTAGGAGTTGTACTGACACTAAGACTAGGAGTTGGACTGAGACTGAGACTGAGTTGGACTGAGACTGAGACTAGGAGTTGGACTGAGACTGAGACTAGGAGTTGGACTGAGACTAAGACTAGGAGTTGGACTGAGACTGAGACTAGGAGTTGGACTGAGACTAAGACTAGGAGTTGGACTGAGACTGAGACTGAGTTGGACTGAGACTAAGACTAGGAGTTGGACTGAGACTAGGAGTTGGACTGAGACTAAGACTAGGAGTTGGACTGAGACTGAGATTAGGAGTTGGACTGAGACTGAGACTAGGAGTTAGACTGAGACTGAGATTAGGAGTTGGACTGAGACTAAGACTAGGAGTTGGACTGAGACTAAGACTAGGAGTTGGACTGAGACTGAGATTAGGAGTTGGACTGAGACTGAGACTAAGTTGGACTGAGACTGAGTTGGACTGAGACTGAGACTGAGTTGGACTGAGACTGAGACTGAGTTGGACTGAGACTGAGACTGAGTTGGACTGAGACTGAGACTGAGTTGGACTGAGACTGAGACTGAGTTGGACTGAGACTGAGACTGAGTTGGACTGAGACTGAGACTGAGTTGGACTGAGACTGAGACTGAGTTGGACTGAGACTGAGACTGAGTTGGACTGAGACTGAGACTGAGTTGGACTGAGACTGAGACTGAGTTGGACTGAGACTGAGACTAGGAGTTGGACATTGTCTGGTGTCCGAAGCAGATTAAAAGTCAAAGCGTCAGAGCTGTAAAAGAAACAGCTAAGGGTAGCACGAGAGTAATGAAACGCATTAGGATGCCGAACGAGCCAGGCAATCGCTGGCTTCTAGAGAAGAGCCGAAGGTCTAATTCAATGAAGTTTGTCTGGCTCATGAAAGGCGGCTCTCAATGCTGGTAGGAAGTCTCAAAATTTGGCTCGCTTGAGCACTCTGCCGAAAACTCAGCTGCAGATTCGAATCGATTTCTGACTCACTTCCTGCAGTTCCTTTAGGGATCAAGATGGGGACTTTGCGAAGGGAATTTATATACTTCATGCCCATATTGGTGGCAATTACTCCCATCAGAATGGATAGAGATTACAGAGCTGATCTACTGTCGAATGGATGGAGATTACAGAGCTGATCTACTGTCGAATGCGTAGAGATTACAGAGCTGATCTACTGTCGAATGCGTAGAGATTACAGAGCTGATCTACTGTCGAATGGATGGAGATTACAGAGCTGATCTACTGTCGAATGGATGGAGATTACAGAACTGATCTACTGTCGAATGGATGGAGATTACAGAGCTGATCTACTGTCGAATGGATAGAGATTACAGAGCTGATCTACTGTCGAATGGATGGAGATTACAGAGCTGATCTACTGTCGAATGCGTAGAGATTACAGAGCTGATCTACTGTCGAATGGATGGAGATTACAGAGCTGATCTACTGTCGAATGGATGGAGATTACAGAGCTGATCTACTGTTGAATGCGTAGAGATTACAGAACTGATCTACTGTCGAATGGATGGAGATTACAGAGCTGATCTACTGTCGAATGCGTAGAAATTACAGAGCTGATCTACTGTCGAATGGATAGAGATTACAGAGCTGATCTACTGTCGAATGGATAGAGATTACAGAGCTGATCTACTGTCGAATGGATGGAGATTACAGAGCTGATCTACTGTCGAATGCGTAGAGATTACAGAGCTGATCTACTGTCGAATGGATGGAGATTACAGAGCTGATCTACTGTCGAATGGATGGAGATTACAGAACTGATCTACTGTCGAATGGATGGAGATTACAGAGCTGATCTACTGTCGAATGGATAGAGATTACAGAGCTGATCTACTGTCGAATGGATGGAGATTACAGAGCTGATCTACTGTCGAATGCGTAGAGATTACAGAGCTGATCTACTGTCGAATGGATGGAGATTACAGAGCTGATCTACTGTCGAATGGATGGAGATTACAGAGCTGATCTACTGTTGAATGCGTAGAGATTACAGAACTGATCTACTGTCGAATGGATGGAGATTACAGAGCTGATCTACTGTCGAATGCGTAGAAATTACAGAGCTGATCTACTGTCGAATGGATAGAGATTACAGAGCTGATCTACTGTCGAATGGATAGAGATTACAGAGCTGATCTACTTTCGAATGCGTAGAGATTACAGAACTGATCTACTGTCGAATGGATAGAGATTACAGAGCTGATCTACTGTCGAATGGATAGAGATTACAGAACTGATCTACTGTCGAATGGATAGAGATTACAGAGCTGATCTACTGTCGAATGGATAGAGATTACAGAGCTGATCTACTGTCGAATGGATAGAGATTTCAGAGCTGATCTACTGTCGAATGGATAGAGATTACTAGACGCTACTATGAGTAGGTCAGAACGATGCAGTTTTTTTAAACAGATTTTTGGTATAAAAGGGTGTTAAAAACAGACTTTCTGAGAAAAATCGAGCCCTTTCAAATCCAATGGATACACTTTTAGCAAAATTGAAAGGATAAAAATGCTAAAGCACTGAAGCGATGTCCTGAAAATTCTGTGAGGCATTATACTCGTATATAGTGCTCACGGAAAAAAGATATTTTTTTCAAACAGGCTTCAGTTCTTAATTCCTTTCATGAGGCCTTCTGCTATTCAGTCATTGTAATTTCAATCGTTTAAATGCAGAACGAAGCTATTCTGCTCTGTGGGGCTCCATAAATACTCATAAATACTTGAAATATAAATGTTTTATTGGAGTCTATAGTTTTCCCCATTTGCTTTGAAAATATACGGAAATTATTTGGACCCCGTTACAAGCCGTTAAACATGAGGACAAAAGGAAATGAACTACAAAAACGGATTTTTTTGCTCACAAAAATGTGCAATCATACTTTTAGCTAAAGCCAATCAAAACTGATAGCAATATTTGTCCTAGTTCAGGTCTTAGTTTTGTTCTCAGTTCAGGTCCTAGTTTTGTTCTCAGTTCAGGTCCTAGTGCTAGTCCAGTTTTGGTGCATAGGTCAGGCCCTAGTTTAGGTCTTAGTTTTATTCTTAGTTCAGGTCCTAGTTCAGGTCCTAGTTCAGGTCCTAGTTCAGGTCCTAGTTCAGGTCCTTGTGCTGGTCCTAGTTCTGGCTCATAGTTCAGACCCCTAGTTCAGGTCTTAGTTTTGTTCTTAGTTCTAACCTAGAAATCTCGATGTCGAAATTTAAATTTTGAGATCAATTAGTTGCATTGTTTCGAAGACTGTAATAAGAGAAATTGTTACTTCACAGTAGCGAAATAATCCCGAGGAGCTGTTCATTTAAAATGGACTTTAGCTGGCGGGGGCAACCAGAATACCAGCTACCTGAAAATGTATTTCGAAATCAATGCAATCCATCTGCCAGAAAATGAATATCGCATTTCTAATCTATTTGATTTGCTGTTCTTTACAACTCCTCTTAAAACATCCGCTACAGTATCAGTGCCTCAAATTATATATTCTGCAATGAACTTTTTAGAACACTAGCTAGCTGGCTTAGATCGAGACTGTCCACAGTTACCAAATATGGTACTAATGGATGCTAAGCCAGCATTGTTTGCATAAAATGCGACTAAGCTAGGCTAAAAATAGCTTCAATATTTAACAGTTGAATTGGTGCGTCCGACCATCAATTTTCACTTGGGATTAATCGGGGTATAGACGAAACCACTTCAAGGTTAATTGAGGCTAAACGATTAGTTGTATGCGAAGTAAAAAGCATCGGATTACATAAATTTAGAGTGGCAGTTTATACTGGTGCTGCTAATTAGTAAATAACGTGCTTCGATCTTCGATCAATGAGAAATTAATATTTCATTTAATTATAAATTCAAAATAAACTAACTTATAATACTTCAGTAGTTAATTAAATGCAATAATATCCTGGTGTACATATAGGAAACAAATAAGCCAATCAGAATATAGGGTCAAGGTCAGAGCTAAGTCCTACTTTCTAGTCACAGAATAAAATAAATGTTGCGCAAAAAGCTTGTGAATACATATGACGAAGAGTGAAGTACAAAATAGAAACCCGTACATAGTGTACCGTACATAATATTTCGGATACTGTATTGTTATAATAAGAGAAGTAAGAAAGAACAATTAGTATTTACAATAATTATACGGCTACGATAAACGAACACTGTCACAACATATTTATTATATTATTATATATATATTGAATATATATATACCTTAAGGTATATAAGGTATATATTATTGTTTTTAATTAGTTAAAAATAATTGTTATATTTAATTAAAATATTAATTTATTATTAATTATAAATAAACTGTACTCGGTGATTTTGTTTGATGCAATTAATTTTATTAAACAGTCAAGTAGCGCAGCTATTCGAAGCCATAGTCAGTCACACTGACATGCCAAATTAACCATTCGCTTTTCTCGCAAACGAGAAAGCTAAATACTTCACGGGCAAACGAAATCGTGTCAATTATCAAGAATTTTCAATATCTGTCGCTTTCATGGTGTGTTAAATAATTGAAATCAACTGCCTGTGACTGTTAATTAGACATTGCGTCTAACAGAATAAACTAGTGTAAAGAATATGCCAAGAATGAAGAACTGAGTGCTTTAATTCAGAAAGGCAGCTGTGCAATAATATTTCTATAGTCTCCGCCTTGAAGGAAGATGAAAATTTAATTGGCAAATATTTGCTTTTCTGTAGACTGCTCAGCAGCAGCAGCTGCTGCTTCTGCTGCCTGCAATTCACTTAGAAAGTGATATTTCAATCAACAATGGACGGCTCTCTGAATTCTACTTCAAAATTTAGTTATTTTCGAGCCTCAATTGTTTCAGTTAGTTTTTGTTATATTTATTGTCTTGATTTTCGTTAAATCGTTTCTTGTCATTTTAGTTGTAGTTGTAGTTGTTGTTTTACTTCTAGTTGTTTAAATTCTTATATTTTTATGTTTGAGAAGTGCGTGGGGGTGAATGGCAGAGCGGTTAGCGTGTTTTTTCTAACCGCTCTGCCACTCAACAACCGCTTTTCCAACACACCTGTGTGAGTGTGTGCCTGCGTACGGTATCTGTGTGCTCTGGGCAGCATTGCATCCTCTCTGGCTGCGGGTCCAGTGTCACCATATGATAGTTAGCCACTGCACGCAGCCATCCTGAAAATATAATTATTATAATACAAGAAGTGCGAGAAAAAGGTTTAGATCAGACCAGCTAGATGTTGAAGCAAAGCATTTTACTCAATGCAATCTATCCAATCTATTTCAAACATAAAGCATTGTGGCTTTCTCTGTTTATCAGGGCTGGCATCAAATTTTTCATCCAGCCTTATCTGCTCGGCTGCATCGACTTACAATTCTCATAGTTTACAATGGTTAATCTTTCATTTTTAGCAGCTTTTTACACCTGTCCCTCAGCTTAGTCAGGTAGTCAGGTGGTGGAGGCGCAGCATTTCTGGCCCGTGGGAGCAGGGGGAGGCGGGTTCTCAGTAGATATGGGAGGAGGATTTGCAAAAACGGCGAAAGAGAAAATGATTGAGGCTGGCTGGAACAAATGAGGCTTCGGCATTCTGGCTTTGCCAACTGAGATTGAGAGCCTGAAATGGTTGCGCAGTGTTTGCCTAGAGATGGCGGAAACACAGCGTCACGCGCAAGCCTATAACCATAGATGGTGCTGCCAGATTGAGACAGGATCGTAATCGGCTCGCTGATGGGGAACCAACATGCAGCTGGGAGCATCAAATAAGTACAATGCTATAGCTTCATCTCCTAGTGAATTAGGCCCGCTAATATCATCTAATTTGTAAGTCTGTATTGACTCCTTAGCAATGACCTGATCCGACTGAATGCTCGCATGCCTTTTGGCTTTGCCATTCTATTTCAACTTCAGTTCCATATCTAGTTCCCACTTCTATTCCATATCTAGTTCCCACTTCTATTCCATATCTAGTTCCCACTTCTATTCCATATCTAGTTCCCACTTCTATTCCATATCTAGTTCCCACTTCTATTCCATATCTAGTTCCCACTTCTATTCCATATCTAGTTCCCACTTCTATTCCATATCTAGTTCCCACTTCTATTCCATATCTAGTTCCCACTTCTATTCCATATCCAGTTCCCACTTCCATTCCATATCTAGTTCCCACTTCCATTCCATATCTAGTTCCCACTTCCATTCCATATCTAGTTCCCACTTCCATTCCATATCTAGTTCCCACTTCCATTCCATATCTAGTTCCCACTTCTATTCCATATCTAGTTCCACTTCCATTCCATATCTAGTTCCCACTTCCATTCCATATCTAGTTTCCACTTCCATTCCATATCTAGTTCCCACTTCTATTCCATATCTAGTTCCCACTTCTATTCCATATCTAGTTTCCACTTCCATTCCATATCTAGTTCCCACTTCTATTCCATATCTAGTTCCCACTTCCATTCCATATCTAGTTCCCACTTCCATTCCATATCTAGTTCCCACTTCTATTCCATATCTAGTTCGCACTTCTATTCTATAACTAGTTTCCACTTCTATTCCATATCTAGTTCCCACTTCTATTCTATATCTAGTTCCCACTTCTATACTATATCTAGTTCCCACTTCTATTCCATATCTAGTTCGCACTTCTATTCTATAACTAGTTACCACTTCTATTCCATATCTAGTTCCCACTTCTATTCCATATCTAGTTCCCACTTCCATTCCATATCTAGTTCTCCACTTCTATTCCATATCTAGTTCCACTTCCTATACTATATCTAGTTCCCACTTCCATTCCATATCTAGTTCCACCTTCCATTCCATATCTAGTTCCCACTTCCTATACTATATCTAGTTTCCACTTCCATTCCATATCTAGTTCCCACTTCTATTCCATATCTAGTTCCCACTTCTATTCCATATCTAGTTCCCACTTCCATTCCATATCTAGTTCTCCCTTCTATTCCATATCTAGTTCCCACTTCTATACTATATCTAGTTCCCACTTCCATTCCATATCTAGTTCCACCTTCCATTCCATATCTAGTTCCCACTTCCATTCCATATCTAGTTCCCACTTCTATACTATATCTAGTTCCCACTTCTATTCCATATCTAGTTTATAATACCTATTCTATATCTAGTTCCCACTTCCATTCTATATCTAGTTCCCACTTCTCTTCCATATCTAGTTCCCACTTCTATTCCATATCTAGTTCGCACTTCTATTCTATATCTAGTTTCCACTTCTGTTCCTTTTTTTGTTTCCACTTCTATTCCATATCAACTTTCCACTTCTTTTCCGTATTTCGTTCCCACTTCCATTCTATATCTAGTTCCCACTTCCATTCCATATCTAGTTCCCATATCAATTCCATATCTAGTTCCCACTTCTATACCTTTATCAAGTTCCTATTTCCATTCCGTGTATAGTTTCCATTTCCGTTCCATTGAAATTCTCAGACTCAACTCTCCCCTGAGCTTTTACCAGCGATCCGAGCTGGTAAGGAATTAGTTTTCCTCAAACGCAGGTCCAATCCCCGCGACGCGACCCCGTCCTCTTTGTCTTGCCGTCCACCCTCCCCCGATCCCACATGCCATAAAGGGAAATGCTAAATCGAAGTATCCCCGCCCTACAGTTCTCCCTGAAGCCAGTCAGTGGCAAGAAAAAAAGTTTATTTTCAAAAGTGACAGAGCCGCACGGCTGATGCGTTCATCAAACGGAACCTGGGTGCTGCTGCTGCTCTACGCGGCCGTGATGGCTGTAGGCAGCGTCGACGCCTTCCGGGTTGTCAAGTCGGAGATGTCGTCATCGACGTCGGAAGCTCGAGACGTCGCCTCGGCTGCGGCGGCCGCCGAGACGGCCGAGTTTGACGCCGAAGTCGCCGAGGTGGCGGCTGCCAAAGCGGAGGCGGCCGCATTCGAGGCTGCCGAAGCGGCGGCTGAGGCGGTCAGCAGCCAGTCGGCGGAGTCGGAGCACGCCTCGTCCACGTCGCAGGGACGCCGACCGAAGTTGACCAAGAGGATTGTTGTAGGCGACCTGGACGCCATGAAGGAGAACCTCATCAGTCGAGGATACCTTCGCCCTGGCGCATCAGACGAGGACCTGGCCAGACTGATCCGCCAACTCATCGATATCTACAGCCGGCGGAGGTAAATAAATACTTGCTTTTTAGTCTGCTTGTTTGAGCATACTTTTAAGCATACTCATTAACTTGATGTTGATGAATTTTCAGAGTCGGCAGAAGAAAGTGATCCGGCTGTGAGTCTACCGGGATGGCAACAATGTTGGACTCATCTGAGAACCAATGGAACCTACCTGATGTTTCTATCCATTCTGTTTGTCCGTCTTTAATCGCATAAAACAGTGTTTATCAAAATTCCAGTGACTGACAAATCAAGAACTGGGAGAGGGTCTTTATAGAAGGTTAACTCCTAAAACTGGATCTTTAAAAAGTCACTGTGAAAATTAATTGTTGCGCCAAGTCCAAAAAATCCCTAAGTTAGTTAGAAAAATTGTTAGCAAAGAATGGGAGAACATTTCAAGAGTCAAGTGCTCTGTCATCGCTTTCTGTCACTGAGCACAACTGTCAGACTCAAATCAATAAACAGCGCTCCTAAATTCCGTCTTTGCCGTCCCAACACAGCGTTGGAAGACGATGCAAATCAACGACACTGCGATTTTTATTCCTTTTAAATGACGAGATGGGGGGACTATAGTTAGGGAGAGTAGAGTTAGGGAGAGTAGAGTCAGGGAGAGTAGAGTCAGGCAGAGTAGAGTCAGGGAGAGTACAGTCAGGGAGAGTAGACTCAGGAAGAGTAGAGTATAGAGTCAAGGAGAGTAGAGTCAGGGAGAGTAGAGTTAAGGAGAGTAGAGTCAGGGAGAGTAGAGTAGGAAGAGTAGAGAGTAGAGTCAGGGAGAGTAGAGTCAGGAAGAGTAGAGTCAGGGAGAGTAGAGTCAGGGAGAGTAGAGTCAGGGAGAGTAGAGTCTGGGAGAGTAGAGTCAAGGAGAATAGATTCAGGGAGAGTAGAATCAGGGAGAGTAGAGTAGGAAGAGTAGAGAGTAGAGTCAGGGAGAGTAGAGTCAGGGAGAGTAGAGTCAGGGAGAGTAGAGTCTGGGAGAGTAGAGTCAAGGAGAATAGAATCAGGGAGAGTAGAATCAGGGAGAGTAGAGTCAGTGAGTGTAGAGGGGAGAGTAGAGTCTGGGAGAGTAGAGTCTGGGAAAGTTTCTCTGCCTTCTGTAGCTACTCATGCTTCTAACGCGTTTGCTGCCAGCAAGAGTAAAATTCAAAAGTGCAAATGCAGTGGGCGGACCAAACTGTTTTGTCAGAGGAGGCTGCTTATCTAGATTTAGCAAGGGTCCAACTTAAAAGGTAATGTTTGCCATTGACCGGATATTACCCAAGCGACATAGGCACATCCTAATTCATAAGCCAGCTCAGAAAACCCAAAGCCCGAGCCGGGAAAGTAAATCTCGAATTGTTTTGGCACCTGGCATCGCTCAAGAGGCTTCAATTATGCTAAAAGCAGCCAGCAAGCTCACTGCTCAGCATTTTGCTAGGCTGATGGTAGTCAAGCGATATATTCCAGCCATTTCGGACACTGATAATAACTCATCTCACCTCCGCTGCAACTCAGAGCAGATAAGCGCCTTTAATAGCCTCACTCTAATGCTCACCGAGAATCTCTCTCACCTGCAATAAAACCAGCCCTGCATTTCCTATGCCAGCTACTTTAATCCAAACACCACACTCCCTGACTCTACTCTCCCGGACTCTACTCTCCCTGACTCTACTCTCTACTCTTCCTACTCTACTCTCCCTGACTCTACTCTCTACTCTTCCTACTCTACTCTCCCTGACTCTACTCTCCCTGACCCTACTCTCTACTCTTCTTACTCTACTCTCCCTGACTCTACTCTCCCTGACCCTACTCTCTACTCTTCTTACTCTACTCTCCCTGATTCTACTCTCCCTGAATCTATTCTCCTTGACTCTACTCTCCCTGACCCTACTCTCTACTCTTCTTACTCTACTCTCCCTGATTCTACTCTCCCTGAATCTATTCTCCTTGACTCTACTCTCCCTGACCCTACTCTCTACTCTTCTTACTCTACTCTCCCTGATTCTACTCTCCCTGAATCTATTCTCCTTGACTCTACTCTCCCAGACTCTACTCTCCCTGACTCTACTCTCCCTGACTCTGCTCTCCTTAACTCTACTCTCACTGACTCTACTCTCCCTGACTCTACTCTCCCTGACTCTACTCTCCCTGATTTTACTCTCCTTGGCTCTACTCTCCCTGATTCTACTCTCCCTGAATCTATTCTCCTTGACTCTACTCTCCCTGACTCTACTCTCCCTGACTTTACTCTCCCTGATTCTACTCTCCCTGATTTTACTCTCCTTGGCTCTACTCTCCCTGACTCTACTCTCCCTGACTCTACTCACTCTACTCACATTGGACACATTAAGCAATTTATTAAACAAACACTTACAAAAAACGGTTAGACACATTTAGAAATCTGTTGGACACATTTAGAAATCTGATGTACGCAGTTAGAAACTGTTGGACACAGTTAGAAAACTGTTGGACCCAGTTATAAATCTGTTGGACACAGTTAGAAAACTGTTGGACACAGTTAGAAAACTGTTGGACACAGTTAGAAAACTGTTGGATACATTTAGAAAACTGTTGGACACAGTTAGAAAACTGTTGGACACAGTTAGAAAACTGTTGGACCCAGTTATAAATCTGTTGGACACAGTTAGAAAACTGTCATTCGAATTACGATGCTTTCGAAAAACAGAAACAAACAATGATTTCTTCCCGGCACGAAAAAAACGCAATTTTTCTTTTAAAAATTTGAACCTAAATCCTAATCTAAATCTAAATCTAAATCCTAGTTTTGAATCTAATAACGATTACGCAATGCTTGAAACAATTTTCTTCTGTTTTGAAAATAACATAACGCTAATAGCTATGTATGCTCGCGAACAGTCGATAACGCTAAAAGAATTGCTCGAAAAAAAGTTAAAACTAAAAGGAAAAAGGCTTATAGCTATGTTCAACATATTTTTTCTAGTTCAGAATCTGATTAAGCTTGCCTCTATGCTGAAAAAAAATTCTTTACTCTGTTTTGTATTGAATAAAACTCGCTGCTGCACTCAAGCAAAAAATATTTGCTTTGACAGTGCTTTGACGATAATTCATGCTACCCAATCGATAATTTATGTTCTTCTTTGATAATATCATGCCATTTCGTCGATGGTACATTCTTTCTATCTATATTTCATGCTTTCTCTTCGATAATCTATGCTTTCCCCTCAATAATTCATGCTACCACTTTGTTATATCAAGCTATCCCTGGACAAATCTTGCTACCCGCTCAATAATTCATGCTACCCGCTCAATAATTCATGCTACCCGCTCAATAATTCATGCTACCACTTTGTTATATCAAGCTATCCCTGGACAAATCTTGCTACCCGCTCAATAATTTATGCTACCCACTTAATTTATGATTGTCCCACGATAATTCATGCTTCCCCTCGTTAATACATGCTACCCCCTCTATAATTTATTCTACCCTCTCGACAAAACATGCAATGCTAAACAGCAACAGTGTGACTAACTGGGCCTCTCTTTATTTTCTTTCAGCTTCTTACGAGCTGAAGCTTATCACGCTGTTTCCCCCCCCCCTGGGGAACGACCACGTGGTATTTCAAGTACAAGTCCGAGTCAGCATCGTGTGTGTGTTGTAGTCACCAGGTCCTCGAACAGGGTCCACCAGGTGACTAGACCAGGACGGCATTCAATAGCCCGCCACACTAAGGATCTGAGTGCTGCTACCACGCGTGGAATCTGGTCCACTTTCAAACGTCATTCTAACACGCCTTCGCATAGTACTGATGCTTTCTCCTCACTATAGCCCCACTCCGCAATTTGTGAAAATTGCTTCAATTTAGTTTTCGCAAATTCTCATTTAGAATAGAAGCTATTGTGGCTAGTTATTGAGGCTTGAAAGTTGCATTTACTGTGAAGTCAGACAGTTTGGTTCAGATTATGCCGTTGGAGGCAGGTATTTTGGCTTCATCAGCCAGTGCTGCCACTTTTACAAATTTTCATTTTCTAATTATTTTAAAACAAGGATTTTCACAAAATTGTTTACGATAAGAAATGCCGCTGATTGCAGACATGAAACTGACAAAGAAAAAATGCTAAAGTTACTTTTCTCTACATAACATGCAATTAAAATCATGTTAGTCTGGGATTTCTCATCATTTTTTATGAAGCAAGTCACACATTGGGCGGGGCTGGCTTTCGCTACCCCCAGTAGCTGGGCGACAAGCTGGTCAGCCGCGCTCACGGCAACCACGGCGATTTCAGACGCAACTGGAGGACGGAGGCCAACGGCCTGATCGCCCGCGCGGGCCTCGCGGGATCCAAGCGCGAACCTGACAACGTGCCACCGCCTCCCCTATCGTCTAACGACAGGATCCACTTCGCAGCGGAACTCGCCAAACCGACCAACCGGGAGGATCCCCCGCACGTCAGACGCCAAGCCGCACTGGAGACGCTGGACCGGCTTCCGGAACCCGCCTTGGAACTCTGGACCGACGGCTCGGCCTCCGGAGGCACCAATAGAGGCGGATCCGGTGCGGCCCTGTTCATCCGCGGAGCCGCGCCAATCTACCTGACTGCTCCAGCGGGCGCGTTCAGCTCTTCTTTTAGGGCGGAGGAGTGTGCCCTCCGCATTGGTCTCCTCGCAGCCCTGGAGCGCGTTCCATGGCCCGGTACGGCAGAACTGCGTTGCGCCACTGATTCGCAGGCCCTCATCCGATCGCTCGAACAAGGCCCGCACTCTCACCTGTCCCCCTGCGGCCGGGACATCTGGCGCCTCCTCCTCAAAGTCCCTGCGGACCACCACGTGACTATCCAATGGGTCCCAGGACACTGTGACCTGAGGCGCAACGATCTGGCGGACAACCTCGCAAAAGACGCCGCCAGACTCCCACAAGACCAAGCGGAAATCGACCTAAACATTGCCAAGTCCGCGATCCGCCGCACACTGGCCGCCGAGGCTCGCGCTGCCTACGAAGCGGACCCACACTGCCGGACGCACCGCGCTGCCTTCCGCGAAGACCGCAGGTCCGAGGCGACTCTCAGCAGACGCGAGTTGATCACGCTGGCGCAACTTCGCACGGGCCACTCGCCTCTGCTGGCCCAGTACCGCCACCGGATTGACCAAGAACAGCCCGCGTCCTGCGGGCACTGCGGACACCAGGAGGAGGACCTGAAACATGTGATGCTGGAATGCCCAGCTCACGCCCAGACCCGCAACCGCGTCCTCGGCCCTAACCCGACGCTGGCCATCCTATCCGACGACGGCCCCCGTGCCCTGTCCCATCTCCAGGCGATAGGGTCGCTGACCCGACCCCCGGACCTGCCCGGCCAGGAACGTCTAACTAACTAACAAGCTGGTCAGGGCTTATTGATTTGGAAACTTTGGAAATGTCTACATATAATAACCCAAAATCTAATAACTATCTGTCCATAATTTCCAGCAGAAATTGAATTGAATTCCGACAAGCAAAACTAACTGCTTACGCAAACTGTGCTTGGCAATCCTAGACTAATCTCGGGAGAGTTAATCTCGGGAGAGTTAATCTCGGGAGAGTTAATCTCGGGACAGTTAATCTCGGGAGAGTTAATCTCAGGAGAGTTAATCTCGGGAGAGTTAATCTCGGGAGAGTTAATCTCGGGAGAGTTAATCTCGGGAGAGTTAATCTCGGGAGAGTTAATCTCGGGAGAGTTAATCTCGGGAGAGTTAATCTCGGGAGAGTTAATCTCGGGAGGGTTAATCTCGGGAGGGTTAATCTCGGGAGAGTTAATCTCGGGAGAGTTAATCTCGGGAGAGTTAATCTCAGGAGAGTTAATCTCGGGAGAGTTAATCTCGGGAGAGTTAATCTCGGGAGAGTTAATCTCGGGAGAGTTAATCTCGGGAGAGTTAATCTCGGGAGAGTTAATCTCTGGAAAGTAATCTCGGGAGAGTTAATCTCGGGAGAGTTAATCTCGGGAGAGTTAATCTCGGGAGAGTTAATCTCGGGAGAGTTAATCTCGGGAGAGTTAATCTCGGGACAAATTATGTTGGGAGAGTTAATCTCAGAAGAGTTAATCTCGAGAGGGTTAATCTCAGGAGAGTTAATCTCGGGAGAATTAATCTCGGGAGGGTTAATCTCGGGAGGGTCAATCTCAGGAAAGTTAATCTCGGGAGAGTTAATTTCGGGAGGTTTAATCTCGGGACAATTAATCTCGGGAGAGTTAATCTCGGGAGGGCTAATCTCGGGAGGGTTAATCTCGGGAGCGTTAATCTCGGGACAAATTATGTCGGGAGAGGTAATCTCAGAAGAGTTAATCTCGGGAGGGTTAATCTAATGATTAGTTAATCCTATGATGGGTTAATCTAAGGATTGGTTAATCTTAGGATTGGTTACTCTTATATACGTTAATCTTAGATGGATTAATCTAAGTATGGGTTAATCTAAGTATGGGTTAACCTCGGAAGGGTTAATCTCGGGACAGTTAATCTCTGGAGAGTAAATCTCGGGAGGGTTAATGTAATGATTAGTTAATCTTATGATGGGTTAATCTAAGGATTGGTTAATATTAGGATGGGTTAATCTTATATACGTTAATCTTAGATGGATTAATCTAAGTATGGGTTAATCTAAGAATATATACCGGCTACTGAGGGTTATCAATGGCTGTGACCGAGGACGCGCAGCGCGCAGCGCCCGAGGTCATAGACATTGATGCCCGAAATAGCCGGTATATATTTTCATTAAGCAACGCTGGGATTCCCAGCGGTTCTGTTTGCACCATAGACATTCCACCGGGGTTTTACTGTCGTCCATTAAAACCCCGCGGTATTTAATGGCGGTAATCCCAGCGTTGCTCAGTAGAAGATAATGCATGGCTTTTAGGGCTGTATTTGTATAAATCCCGAGAGCCGACAACCCGTAAAAACCCATGCATCATCTCACTTAAATTCCGTCATCTTCCGGGATTTAACCTAATAAATCCCGGAAGATGCGACATTTGTCTATGGCCACTGTCAGACTTCAGGCGGTTAGCCGCTTTGGGGGCATGGGGCTTTATCAGACTTCGAAGAATGCGAGTTGTGGAAGTAATTTTTTGTCTATGGCTGCAACCTAGATTTCAATCCGTGTAATAGATACAAAATGAAAAGCAGACTTTACGGACGGTTCCACAGATTCAGTTACAAAGATTATTCTTCAACTTCGCTTGTAGGATGGATAATTCACCTGCTTATACTCAACCCGCTTGTCGACTATTCAGTAGATTTTGTTGGAGACTACGAACCCAACGTTCAACGACCTGAGGATTTGGATGCGCTATTAGATAGTGGAGCTGATATGCGAAATCCTTACGCCCTCGCCGAGCTACGAAAGGGAAACTACGTCAACGTGCATCGATCGTCATCTGATGACGACGTTCGCCAAGCTCCAGTAGACAAAGCAGCTGTGAAAGCCTTGAACGATTCTACCAAGTCGAAAAATACCACGAGCAGGAACAAATGGGCCGAAAAGTTATTTAACAATTGGAGACAGACGCGCGGAATGGATTGCATCGCCGTACATGATCTGGCCGACGAAGAGCTTAATAAGTAACTGTCTGCTTTTGTACACGAGGTAAGGCGCGCCGACGGAAAAAAGTATCCACCCAAAACTCTGGTCTCGATCATTGCTGGTATACGACAGGTGGTTTGCATTCATCGACCTGTAGATTTCTTCCATGGAGTGCAGTTTCCACTGTTGACTCAGAGTCTGGACGCTGCTATGAAGATTTCCACTAGAGATGGCATTGGCTTGTTCAAGAGAAGCGCAAGCGTGATCAGTCAGACTGAAGAAGAAAAACTTTGGGAAACTGTGCTGGGCAACAGCTCTCCAACGCAGCTTCTCCGTACACTCTTTTACGTGAATGGGTTACACTTCGCTTTGCGCGGCGGAGAAGAGCACAGCAATCTTGACATTGGGCAATTCAGTATTCAGGAGAGATGCTAAGCGTTGCATTGTCTACAAAGAGACTGTATCAAAGACCAATGCTGGTGGCTTCCGTGGCTCAAGGATTGTTCCAAAGGAAGTAGACCACTTTGAGAATGAGACGAAACCCGAGAGGTGTCATGTTCGCCTGTTCGAACAGTTTCTGAGTGTAAGGCCTGCCGGAAGCACACGGTTCTACCTGCAACCAACGAAGAATCCAACCAGTGTATGGTTTTGCAACCGGCCAGTCGGCAAGAACACTCTCGCATCCTTCCTGTCCAACATCTGCGCAGAGGCGGGCCTAGTTGGAAAAAAGTCCAATCATTCTCTGCGCGACACCTGCGCCACTCGGCTCTACCAGGCCGGGGTGGATGAGCAGCAGATAATGGAAAGGACAGGGCGCCGGAGCGTGACCGGAGTACGCTATTATAAGAGGACGTCCGATGTCCAAATTCAACATTGCTCGGCTGTTCTGGACGCTAAAATACTGGCTGAGGCTGCTTATGCTCCCTACAAGTGCAACTTCATCTTCAATGACTGCAAGGTAGTAATTAATAACTAGATCGGTGGTCGCGGGCGGCTGTTTGACTTGTTAACATTTTGTGGTTCGGATCAGTGTGTATGTATAGGACTGCATTGTGTATATTTCCATTGTTTTTAACGTTTCTAATGCTTTCAATTTTTCCTTTCCCTAAAGTTGTTGAGCTGAAATGATCGGGATGACATTTAAATCCCGTAAAAAGATAAATTACATCTTTGAATTCTCGTCTATGGTAAAATAACGGCTTGCAAATTCGACTTAAACGGATTTAATTGGAATTTTAATGTATCATAAAATCTGGAAAGAATAATTATAGCAAAAACACGCAGGGATAAGCTAGATTTCAATTTAAAAAATTTACAATCTAACGCAACAAATGCTTGCTGTTTCTTTGATTGCTTTTGTGTAGCGATTAGATTTTGAGCCAGATAGCTAGATAATCTAAATTACACCAAGCCTAGTAAGCCGAGCTGGCTGTTCAGTCCGTGGACGGGGGTTCGTAGCCACACCCTCCCAAATCTCTACCCACGCTGATGCTGAGTTACCCATTTTTACAGCTGGATGCAGAACGAAAGAAAAAAGGAATTATGTGCCTTACGAGAGGTTATGAGGTTATAGTATAAAATGAACAGCTATGGGAGGGCTGTCTGTCTCTGTCTGTCTGTATGTCTGTCAATTCTGGATGTCTGTCTGTCTGTTCTGGGTGTCTGTCTGTCTGTTCTGGGTGTCTGTCTGTCTCTGTCTGTCAGTCTGTCTGTCAATTCTGGATGTCTGTCTGTCTGTTCTGGGTGTCTGTCTGTCTGTCTGTCTGTCTGTCTGTCTGTCTGTCTGTCTGTCTCTGTCTGTCTGTCTGTCTGTCTGTCTCTGTCTGTCAGTCTGTCTGTCAATTCTGGATGTCTCTCTGTCTGTTCTGGGTGTCTGTCTGTCTGTATGTCTGTCTGTCTGTCTCTCTGTCTGTTCTGGGTGTCTGTCTGTCTGTATGTCTGTCTGTCTGTCTGTCTGTCTGTCTCTGTCTGTCTGTCTGGCTGTCTGTCTGGCTGTCTGTCCTTAATCTGCGCCTCTGTTGTGAGATTCTGTGACAGTCAGCTTTTTCATTGTAAGCCTATTGTCGATTGTTTTTGTGCAGAATCAGACTAAAGCAGCAGTTTAATGAAGTTAATTCGTTTTTTTCACAAATCCATGTGTAGACCGGATTGAAAATAGATCGCGGACGGTCAAAAACAATTTTCTTAATATTCATTTTGAAGATGGATTTCTGTAGAAATAAAAAACGATTTTTTTGTCAGGCCTTTGCCTTTGCCTATCGGTTTTTCTAAGCCAGCTATACTTAATTGTATTACGACCATGACCGTTTCTAATGCGCTGTTTCATGATGATTTGTGTGGTGAGGAAATTTCTGGCTAAAATTTTGCTATAGTAGATTGCTGGCTGAAATATATTAATCCCTTAAAACTCGCTGTCTGCATGCGTTTTCGTTAGCTCACAATTAAGATTTCCGTCATACGAGTAGTCAAATCTTTGTAATTTAATGCCTTACTTGCTGATTTAGAGAATTAAAGTCACACCTAAGTCTGATAAAGTCCTTGCTTTGTCTTTGTCTTTCAGAAGCCAATATTTAATCTTCTTCAGTAATGATAAAACGACGCTTTTATTCTGACCCACCAGCCACACCTGTAGTTAATGACTGATGTACATTCTCACCCACCACCCCACTCCCGCAGCTTATGGCTGATGTACATTCTCACCCACCATCCCACTCCCGCAGCTGATGACTGATGTACATTATCACCCACCACCCCACTCATGCAGCTGATGAATGATCTACATTCTCATCCACCACCCCCCTTCCGCAGCTGATGACTGATGTACATTCTCACCCACCACCCCACTCCCGCAGCTTATGGCTGATGTACATTCTCACCCACCACCCCACTCCCGCAGCTGATGACTGATGTACATTCTCATCATTCAGTGATTGCTGCTGTGCATCCGCCGTTGTTTATTAATAATAACATCTTTCTCTCTCTAGACTACTTAAAGTATAAATATGCGCCAACGGAGAATAGTAACTGATGAGTGAAAATACGAATATCGCACTTAAAAAATGTGTCCCTAAGTGCGCGTAAAGAACTTGGTGAAACCCTGGAAAACTAATGCATGGGAATCGACTTCGGGACCTTGGTATTAAAATTGTGCTTTTCGGGTCCAAGAAATTTACAAGCAACGCTTCAATGCAGTTTTCAAAGTCGATGGTCGCTCAATTGAAGCGCTTAACTATCCGCTGAGCCTCCTGGTTTGCTGATGGCACCTCCAACGCCGCCACCGCCGAGGCCTCCCGCCTGCGACACTCGCGATGGGACCCTTGACGGCACTGCCGCTGACGTCGCCGACGAAGTCAGCATTGCGACAAACTCGGCGTAGTCGATGCAGCCGTCGCCGTTGATGTCGACCTCACGTAGCATGTCTTCGACTTCGGCATCGTCATATTCGTGGCCGAGACCAGCTAACACGGTCTTGAGCTCCGGCGCCGAGATGTAACCGTTGCGGTCCTTGTCGAAAACGTGGAAGGCTGCCAACAGTTCGTCCTCGGAATCTGCGTCACCGAGCTGCTGCTGCTGCTGCTGCTGTTTCTTTTTTGCTCGCTTCCGCGGGTCGGACTTCATCAGCTGGATGAACTCTTCGAACTCGATGGTGCCATTGCCGTCCTTGTCGATGCGGCGCAGCATTTCCTTTGGTGTAATTTTATTGATTTTGCTGGCTCACGTTTGTTTAGGCTTAGTTTGTTTTGGGCATTTTTCCTCACTGTGACATTTTTGCATCCACGCAGGCTCAAAAAGCTATACACCTGCGTTCTCACCGCTGCCACCATGTAACATTCTGCTCATTATAGAATAAGTAATTAACACTGGCCGATTGACTGAGACTAGTACGATAACGCACCGGAGCGCTATAAGCGAACACGTCAGTTTATAGCAGGACGCGAGTTGGCCCGAATAAAAATTGACACAGTAGAACTTCACACTTACCTTTAGCTGAGCGGCACTTGGAGAGCGGCCGATGCAGCGCAGAACAGTTCCCAGTTCCTCCGTTGTTATGCAACCGTCGCCTGGTCCGAGTCGTATTCAGGCAGAATAATATGTTCGAAAATTATTCTTCTGCTTATGTTATTAAATGTCATCTGAATGCCAGATCCCACTTCAGGCCATAATTCTGCCAAACTTTAAATTCTCAAACCTAGAATCTTAGGAAAATCCGTGAATTAAATCAAACCAAGATATGCACTTTAGTCTAATCATGAATTGTATCAAAACAATCCAGAATTCAATTATCTCGCAGCACCCAATTTCCTGAATCATTAAGTCTTTGAAAATTCTAACTCCTTTCCTCATCAGCTCACCATCTTTGTCGAACAGTTGAAAAGTTTCCTGTAAAATTTGCAGCTCAGATGCCGACACCATCAGATTGTCGTCTTCCGCGTCGGCCGCCGCGCGAGACGAAGAAGCTTCGGCCTCGGAAGATGACATTGCTCCGTAGACGGGAGAATGTGCTAGAATCGAGCTAAATAACTTTTTTGTCTACTAAGAATAGCAAAGGAAATCGATCTCGAGACTTTCTAGTCTAGAGGCGTGGCGATAATTTCAACTGCCGAGATTGGAATCCTGCTCAAAAGTTTCGTCTCATCTCTCCCCCGTTTTCAATTCGAATTCTGTGCCTATTTTATATTGTATTGTTAATACTGGGCTTCAACCATTCGGATTTGCTTTCCAATCTCCTCTGGGTATTCGGGAAAGAGAGGAGAAAGGTGAAAGGGGGAGACATGGGGAAGGGCGGAGACAGGAGAGAAAGCGAAGGTGTTTTTGCGCAACTGAAGAATGATTCTAGTCGGGGAAAAACATGGTAGAGAAACAAAACTTTGACAATCGGAATCTCCGGTCGATGGAACCCCAGTCGACCCGATCCCTTCTTCGCTATTGCTTTTCATCTCAATCCCATCTCACCATTTATTTCAACAAAATAGTAAACGGGAATGGGGAAAAGTTGTCGGGAAACTCTAGCGAGCAAGAAGACAACTGATGAAATGCAAAGAAAGAAAAGATGAAGAAGTCTTTAGTGATCTTTCCTAATTACCTCAGTGCAGTCGGCATGAGCTTAGTTCCACCACCAAGGGGCATGACTAATCACCTGGCAACTATAGCCATATTATTGTACCGTGCTGCATGATTCGTCTCATTCTCATGCACATTTCCATCTCTCCGTCATTTATATATGCAAGCCTAGCTGTGGCTGCGGCCACAGTGGCCTATTTTATCGATGCTGAAGGAACTCCCCGGCTATTTTGCGAATCCCGGCCGCTCTTCCTTTTCGTTTCCCGTCCTCTCTCTTCACTGCCTCCAATCCTAATTAGGAGACTGCATGAGCGCTATAGCGCGTGGGTTTTGAGCACATTATGGGTTGTGATGCTGCTTGCATGCGTTCCAGGAGATCGAGAATGGCGCAACACACACGCAAGAAGGAGCATTTGTAAAGAGAAACAAATGGTTATTTTGTTGTGCTAATAATACACATTATTAAGCCTCTGATGTTACTATATAAGCTCCCTCGCTATATGGGCATTTACAAAACTAATCTTTGTAATTAAGCTACGATTTCAAGCTTTTTTGAGCGCTATTATTATACAAAGAACTCGTGCAAAAAACTCGCTGCAGCAGAAAAAAATAGAACACTAACATGCAGTTATTATAGGGCAGACAGATGAACTTGAAATATCGAAACAATATTATACGTGTCGGTTTCATTTAAAACTAAGATTCATTCAGTCTGGAGAATATATAGTCGTAAAAGACTGGCAAACCGGCAAGTTTTCCTTTTCGGACAATATGAGAATAAATAACAAAGCAATTTGAGAAATCTCGTTACATCTCTCTCTTACATATGAGAAAATATGACGCTTTTCACTTTGTAAGAGTATGCAGGTTAATAAAAAACTGGGATTTTTCATTGTGGGCTCGCTTAAATTTCGCTTCGCTCCTGCATGGACTGTACATTACAGTACTGCACGTGCACTCTATGAATTTGGCCAGTTTTGCATCGAAATAGCTTTCGGCCGGAAACTTTTATGCAACCTTTCAGCTTATAGTCGACCTAACTGCGACAAAGGAAATTTAATCCAACATCCAGCATCGATCAGGCCTTTGAAAAGGAGTGCCACAGAGCGGAATAGTTGTACAATCGTGGGGCTCGCTCACTGACTGCAGATGCTAGCAGACGGTGATGCAGTTTGCAGTTTAGCCTCCTTAGCCACCCTTAGCGCGGGTGGCTGCTGAGATCGTCAGCAAGTAGGAGAGGTTTTACTGTAGGGATTCATACAGAGATAATTAAGCCAGTGCTCATGGGAGATATCTGCGATTTCTTCGGACCACCGAAGGTGGCATCATTCATGTTCAAGCACCGGCCTGGATGCACCCGGACTACGTGCAGAATGGCAACCAGTATTAGACAAATTGTTGCGGCGAGCTCTGGTTTGAAATCGAAAGCCTCTATATAAGTTTTATTCATGATTGGTGTTTTTTGTTTGGTGTTTTAGATGGACTTGCTATCGAAGCTTCGATCTATAATTAAGTCTGCCAAGCTAAGCATACCGAGGTTCGAATTCCCGCTTCATTCCTTGAAACTGCAAGACTCTATGCTCTAAAATAACGTACTTTTTGTATTGTTGAAAACGATTATTTTGAATTTCAGCAAACTATATGCTTAGTACTCATTATAATATTTGGTTTCTTTTGATTCATGTCATGAGCCATCTTGAATGATTACACGAATATCGCACAATGTTTATTAAACTGCACTGTATGTAGTCATTCAGAATATGTCCGGACTTGAATTTTAACAGTGATTAAATTTAAAGGATTTTCGAAGAAATTTAATTCGTCAAACTAAAAGTATTATAACAAAAAAATATCTAATAAACGTAGGGATTTCGCTTTCCTAAGGCGAGAAAAAAACTTACGTTATTTGATTTGTAACAAGCTGCAATAAAAAATTTGTTTTCTACAAGCTTTAATAGCCTATCATTTTTACGTCTTTAACAATCACTAACGACAACATACTATATATAGAAGCAATGACAAAATATGATATTCCCACTTAAAGAATATATCTTTAAATATAGAAACCAGACTTTATAACTTAATTTTACTAGAAGTCAGTCAAGGATGGAAAAATAACAACGCTAGTTATTACATCATCTAGTTGTGATGCCTGAACCAATGGATAGGCCTAGTCAGAATGATATTTTGTATGAATTTTTTTAAGTATATTAGCATTACAATACAAGACCTATGTTTGTGTTCGTTTGGTCTAGTTGATAGTCTAACTCTAGGACAAGGAAAGTGCATTATTGTATGCCAGTTGTATGCCAACTTGTACACCTAAATCTGTCTTAGACTTATTGCCTTGTGTGTAGGCCTACAGTATATGCTTGAAGCAGGAAACAGCTTCCTGGTTCATCCTCGACCTATATGCCACCTTCCTTACTAAGTTGGCTGCTATGACAATGGGGCATATGCCTTTTGTTCTATTATTAACCACCTAGTTATTGCTTAATGCATATGTGTAAGAAGTTTTGCTTATTAGCAAATAAACAAAAGCTTAACAAGCTTAAACTATGTTTAAGGAAGGCTTAACTCAACACCTTGCTCATAAGTGGAGAAATGTAGCTTATTAGCTACATGTTTTTAAGATCAGCTTTCAACTCGTGCTGAAGCTATGACAATTTCATTTGTATGCTACTATGTAAAATGCACCAGGTCTATTATTAACTCTTAGACTTAGTTACACTGTAATATACAAACCATATATATTGGTATTTAAAAAACTTCTAAAATAATGTCAATAAGTTACTATAACTATAAAATATATCTAGTAGTCTATCTTGGCATTTTAGAAAGGTGGCAAATTGATTAACCTTTTACTTTAACTAGAATGTGATTGTGAGCAACAAATAATTGTTTTAGAAATCAATGTACTACCATTGCTTATATTTAGGAACAGAAAATTAGATTCTTAGCTCCAAAAAATCTATCTATGTTAGGAGTCAGCAATGCTTAAGTTCACCCAACTGCTAAATAGGTACCAGCATAGGCCACAGTCCATGGACTGAACAGTTGTATCTAGCCTTTAGATGTGCCACATAATAGCTGCAGCTGTGCTGTTGGCTACATATACACCTATTGGGGCAGATTATTATATTATAAAATAAAATAATTATTTAATTTTTTATTAGGCAAAGAAAAAATTGTCAAAGCAATCCCCATATCACTTTTACTGTGAAAGCTATAAGTATACATTGTAATAAAAAGAACAAATTATTAATATGTAAAGTATATTAAATAACATTTTCATTTCAATTTTCTGCTAAATTTCCTATTTTGCAGTTGACTGTCAGATCTGAGCCTTGCTTTGCAGCTCAGCCTATTAACTAATAATAGCTACTAATTAAGCAGGTTATTGTAATCATTAGATCACATTTTTACCATGCGTGAATACAAGCTAGTTGTGCTCGGCTCAGGCGGTGTTGGCAAGTCTGCACTAACTGTACAGTTTGTGCAGGGCATCTTCGTTGAAAAATACGACCCTACTATTGAGGACTCTTATCGCAAGCAGGTGGAAGTTGACACCAGTCAGTGCATGCTGGAGATCCTTGACACGGCTGGCACTGAGCAGTTCACTGCTATGCGCGATCTCTACATGAAGAATGGCCAGGGCTTCCTTTTGGTCTATTCCATCACTTCGCAGTCAAGTTTCAATGATTTGCATGAGCTGCGCGAACAGATCCTGCGGGTCAAGGACTCGGACGATGTGAGTTAATCTAGATTGGCTTCCTTCTCCTCATCTCCACTATTCCATCTCCCCTATTACTTTCTACCATCTTCCCCATTCCTTTTCCCATCTCTCCCTCTTCCATTCTCCCATCTCTCCCATCTACCCCGCTTCCACTCTCCCATCTCTCCTCCTTTCATTTTCCCATCTCTCCTCCTTTCATTTCCCCATCTCTCCCTCTTTCATTTTCCCATCTCTCCGCCTTTCATTTTCCCATCTCTTCTCCTTTCATTTTCCCATCTCTCCTCCTTTAATTTCCCATCTCTCCTCCTTTCATTTTCCCATCTCTCCTCCTTTCATTTTCCCATCTTGCCCTCTTCCGTTCTCCCATCTCTCGCTATTCCCTTCACTCCATTCTCCTTCCTACTCATGCATAACACCTATATGAAGTGGGTAGGCAGGTGTGCCAGCTACTGGAAATAATATTTATTTTCTAATTAGTAGTAGATCAGTTTCGCAGCTGCTCGAGTCTACTAGTCTACAAGTCCTCAGGCGCACCTGGAGTTAGTTTGGAAATTTCTTAATTAGGCTACTAGGGCTTGTTATTGAAGGCCAATTTGACTAATGGCTGCTTGCTTAGTGTCCCGACTGTATTTCGGTGCTGCATAGACCAGCTCGATTATTTGTGTGTTCGTGTGCGCTTATGTTTGATATGCAGCTAGTTATGCGAACTTGGCCTCCGTAAGTACGCAGCTCTGTAATGTATGTTGCAATATGCCAGTCTGCGCCTATCCAAACTCTGCCTTTCTCTCTCGCAGTCTGTATTTGAGAAAAGCAGCTTGTTCCTGCAAAGCATCAAAGTTCGCATTTTCACCGTTCGACAATTCAGAAGGGGGGAATAAAATAGAGTTATTTTGTCAATCTTTTTAAAGAACCTATTTTATTCAATAGTCGAAAACTTTTGTGAAAAAAAATCAACTTTGCAAAATATCAATCCGCAGTGGGTAGGGCTTTGGGCATGCCCCGACCTTCTCATCGTCATTCGGTGTACGATCTCACTGTGTTAAAGTGAAGTTCACATTTTGCATTTTGCAGCTTGCAAATTCTAACAAATTCCAGGTTCCCATAATCCTTGTGGGTAATAAGTGCGACCTAGAGGATGAACGCACTGTTGGCAAGGACCAAGGCCACAATCTGGCCAGGCAGTGGAACTGCGCCTTTCTGGAGACATCGGCCAAAGCTAAGCTCAATGTGCAGGAGGTGAGGCGCTAATCTTTTGTGAATTATCAACTGACAGGTTGAGGTAGACTGACAGGTTGAGGTAGACTGACAGGTTGGGGTAGACTGACAGGTTGAGGTAGACTGACAGGTTGAGGTAGACTGACAGGTTGAGGTAGACTGACAGGTTGAGGTAGACTGACAGGTTGAGGTAGACTGACAGGTTGAGGTAGACTGACAGGTTGAGGTAGACTGACAGGTTGAGGTAGACTGACAGGTTGAGGTAGACTGACAGGTTGAGGTAGACTGACAGGTTGGGGTAGACTGACAGGTTGGGGTAGACTGACAGGTTGAGGTAGACTGACAGGCTGAGGTAGACTGACAGGTTGAGGTAGACTGACAGGTTGAGGTAGACTGACAGGTTGGGGTAGACTGACAGGTTGGGGTAGACTGACAGGTTGAGGTAGACTGACAGGTTGAGGTAGACTGACAGGTTGAGGTAGACTGACAGGTTGAGGTAGACTGACAGGTTGAGGTAGACTGACAGGTTGGGGTAGACTGACAGGTTGAGGTAGACTGACAGGTTGGGGTAAACTGACAAGTTGAGGTAGACACAATCCCCTGACAAACATAATTTTCTCCAGATCTTCTTCGACCTGGTGCGGCAAATTAATCGAAGGTCGGTGGACCCGCGCAAGAAGGACCCCAAGAAGAGGAAGTCCCGCTGCGATATTCTCTAATTACGGTGGGGTGCTGGTCTACTCAGTGCTGGTTGAGATTCAGATAAAGTCAAACTGAAGTTACTCGCAATTGTATTCGCCGGCTGTTTTGTTGCTGTGCTGAAGAATTGGGGGCCAAATATGATTTTTGTATTAACTAACGGGTTGCCGTATCGTTGGCGTCGTTGGGCTTAATTTAAACAAATGCCTTTGGTTGATTTGTTATGGTGAGTCACTCTTTATTATATGCAAAAGTGTGTGTTTCCGAACGCGAGTCCCAGTTTCGGTTATCTATAAATATATATTTTCAAACTGTACTATTCTGATTAATGCGTCAAGTTACATTTTTCAGATCGAGTCGGTTTTGCTTCATCTAAATGATCTTGTCCGATTCTTTTGTTTTATTATCTATTATAGTACTATCCACCGCTTGTATTAACTTTCGTTTGATATAAAACTGGCTAATTTTATCTTAGACAAAGTGTTTGACTTCAGTGTGCAATTCATTTAAATTTTTTATTTTCAGTTAGACCATATAAAAGCCATTTTGCTTTGCGCTTACTGTTTCTTTTGCTACGTTTTAACTTGACCGGAACTAGAGTAGACTAGGTTAGACTAGACTGTTTTGCAACATTGGTCTGCTTGTGTCGTTTGTGCTTGTGCCTGATTGTGTCGTTTCTTAAAAAATAAAGTGGCAAGCACAGGACCCCCTGTCTATCTAGGCCCAGCACTGGACCCCCTGTCTATCTAGGCCCAGCACTGGACCCCCTGTCTATCTAGGCCCAGCACTGGACCCCCTGTCTATCTAGGCCCAGCACCGAACCCCTTGTCTATATAGGCCAGCACTGGACCCCCTGTCTATCTAGGCCATCACCGAACCCCCTGTCTATCTAGGCCAGCACTGGAAACCCCTGTCTATCTAGGCCATCACCGAACCCCCTGTCTATCTAGGCCAGCACTGGACCCCTGTCTATCTAGGCCATCACCGAACCCCCTGTCTATCTAGGCCAGCACTGCAGGACCCCCTGTCTATCTAGGCCATCACCGAACCCCCTGTCTATCTAGGCCAGCACTGGAAACCCCTGTCTATCTAGGCCAGCACCGAACCCCTTGTCTATCTAGGCCAGCACTGGACCCCTGTCTATCTAGGCCCAGCACTGGACCCCCTGTCTATCTAGGCCCAGCACTGGACCCGTCTATCTAGGCCCAGCACTGGAAACCCCTGTCTATCTAGGCCCAGCACTGGACCCCCTGTCTATCTAGGCCCAGCACTGGAAACCCCTGTCTATCTAGGCCAGCACTGGACCCCCTGTGTATCCAGGCCAGCACCGAACCCCTTGTCTATATAGGCCAGCACTGGACCCCCCTGTCTATCTAGGCCATCACCGAACCCCCTGTCTATCTAGGCCAGCACTGGAAACCCCTGTCTATCTAGGCCAGCACCGAACCCCTTGTCTATCTAGGCCAGCACCGAATCCCCTGTCTATCTAGGCCAGCACTGCAGGACCCCCTGTCTATCTAGGCCAGCACCGAACCCTACATTTCCACTGAGCACTTATACAAAAAAATGGCCCCAAAATGACACAATAGACACTTTTTTCAGAAAGCCGACTCGTCTGTGTTTAGAAAATAAAATCCAGCTTAAGAAACACCTGGTGTGGGTCTGGTTTGCACAAAGCGATAAAACTTGCAATACGCACCACGAGATGCGATATAGCGCTTCTGATCTGTATTTTCAAGTAATTTAATAAATAGTTCTATATTTATTCCCGACTAATATTGCATCGGTTTTTTGTGCTTATTCGCCGTATATATTTCCTTATTTTCCACCTACCCTTCCCGTCACCTTTATTACATTTAATACAATTATCCGCTTCACAGCATTGTACCGCTTTCCTAAAAGCTAAATGCGTCTTCAAAAGAAAAGTATTCAAGCTTTTGTTTGTTTGTTTGTTTGTAAGTCGTTCTTTTTATTAATAGCGATGTAACATATTGCGGAGTGTTATATAAATACGTATATGACTATATAATTATTTATTATGATTAATGACTATTAATACATTTTTTATTTCCCGCATCCCTTTCTGTCTCTTGACCTTGAAAAATTAAATAAAATACTACTTCGTTGCTTGCCTCTATGTGTTTCAGATTCCGAAATAAAATCCGCTAACTGGTTTACTTTTTTGATTTATTGACTCGTATTTATTTAGTTTTGCGAGCGTCGAAAAACCGTAGCCTGTGGGTCTTAGTGTTTAGTTCACCAGCTCCTCGTTTGTGTACTTAATCTCCCAGATCTTCGGGTGGTTTTGCTAATCTCCATAAATCTCGGGTTGTGTGCGATAAGAACTACTTTAAGTAGCAAGTCATAGGAAAATTGCATGGAGAATATTTGTATAACTGCATAGCTATCTGCTTCGTTTAAATATCCATGATGCGCAGATTACAAAGGCCTTTATCACATACTACTTCTTAAAGTAGTCGATCAAGTGTGCCCGGTATCGGAGTCGCTGTCAACAATACTAGGCGATTGCTGTGGCGGCGGTGGCAGAGGTGGAGGCGGAGGAGACGGGAGCCTGTCAAGACCCTCTGAGCTTGTGGAACCGGCTGATCCGGTTTCGGCAGCGGCTGCTGCTTCGAGCCGCGTCAGGCGACGCTTCAGCCGGGCCTGGCCGGCGCCGAACTCGGCGGCCAGCCGCGCAAGCCGAGTGTGCAGGCAGCCGACGCTATCGGCAAGGCGCTCCAGCTGCTGCGCCTGGCTCTCCTGAGTCTCCTCTGCCCGCCTGACCGCGGCCTCGTCCAACAAGTTGTCTTTGCGCAAAACGTCTCGGCCGCGTTGTATCAAGCGTCGCCTAGCTTCTGGATATTCGTCCAGGGCGGCCCACAGGTCACGCTTGCTCAGGCAGAACAGGTCCGAGTAGCCCTGGCTGCGCACGTTCGCTGTTCGACGATTGCCAGTCTTGTTGCCAGGAATGTTCAGCAGGGACACCTGTTGGTTTCACACGTGTCACTAACTTATTTTCAAGCATTCTAACTGAAGGTGCGCAACAGCTCGACTGCAGCAACCAATGTTCTTTCATAGACCTTGGGGCTGCGAGGCCTATGTGGTCACTAACCTCGCCAAAGACGCAGCCCTCTCTCAGAGTGGCGAACACAGTTTTGCCATCCTGAGCTACCACGCTCAGCCGGCCTCGCTTGACAATGTACATCTCCTTGCCGATGTCGCCCTGACGGCATATATAGTCACCCGGCGAGAATACTTGAAGGCGCAGCTTGAGCAGCAGCTCAATAAGCAGTCCGGGTTCGCAGTCGCGAAATATTGCGACCCGTCGAAGAGTGTCGAAGTGCACGTGGATGGCGATCTCGGCCCGCAGCTTGTCTGGCAGGCTGGCCAGAATGGCACCCTCGTCAAGCGACTGCTTGTTGCACCAGTGATAGTCGAACCAGCGAATAACCCGACGCTCCAGCTCCTTGCCAACATGCCGGAACTCCATGTAGCGCTTCACCTGGACGGGGGGAACAGTTCTTAATTAAATTCAGCTAACAATGCTTGTTTATTTATAATCCGCGACATCTCAACACTTATCCCATTAACTTCCCCAACCTTTGTACTGTCCCACTGATCTCCCTGAATGCCGGCATTTTATCCCGAGACACATGTCCATATCTGAAATCCGGGAAGCTGTTTGATCGCCCGTCTGGCCAGTTCACTAACGCATTGGCCAGAACAACGGCAAAGTGAACGACAAGAATGTTGCCTCCGTTTTCTTCCAATATTTCCTTAAATAAATGAAGAAGTCCCAGAGGCAAGCTTGGAGGAGTTTAAGTGCTGAAGTTCGGTTCAGTGTGATTCAGTCCTCTAAGAGTTTTTTTCTAGAATGGGATTGAGCAGATGGATGCTCTGAAGTGTATGAGCACTAGCGGAAAAGACTGCGCTTCGGATTAATGTGAGGCTGGTCAAAACACATCTAGCTCTGCGGCATGTGGGAATTTCTGGAAGGTTTTGCTTCGAGTCTGCACATTTTTATCGATCCAATTCAACAAAGAAGGAGGCGAGTTGCTCTAGACTTGTTTAAATGTACCAGCACTAGCTCTTATGGGCCAGAGATTAGCCGAGGATTCAATCTTTCAGTGCATCTGGAAGCCGCAGCAATGTTTCTTTCTGTGGAATGTTGTACCACGGCTCGGGACTTCTCGGTAAATTATTTACATATGCATTTCTAGATAGATCAGATAAAAAGATAGCCACTTCACATAAAGCAACGACACTGCATCATCCACCCCTTTCACTTTCGTCCGTAATAAATAGACAAAAACCCAAATCTAAGCCATGCACATTCTACCCACCTCATTCCTGATTCATCCCACAAACCAACCACCCCAATCTAAGCAATGTACATTCTACCCACCCCATTCCTGTTTCATCCCACAAACCAACAACCCCAATCTAACAAATGTACATTCTAGCCACCTCATTCATGTTTCATCCCACAAACCAACCACCCCAATCTAAGCAATGTACATTCTACCCACCCCATTTCTGTTTCATCCCACGAACCAACAACCCCAATCTAAGCAATGTACATTCTACGCACCCCATTCCTGTTTTATCCCACGAACCAACCACCCCAATCTAAGCTATGTACATTCGACCCACCTCATTTCGCTAGCCAGCCACATTATTATCTTATATACAGTATACATGTACGCACCATAACTGGTCAGCGACAGTTCGTACACGAGCTAGATTATTAAATGTTCTACTGTAAGTAGTAAAATCGCATGAAGCACAGAGCACGTGACCCGCATAAGCCTGTCTAGTATCGACTGCAAGCATATGCTTTACGTGGAAAAATGACAATTTTGATCTGCAGCAGCCTAGATTGCCTGTTTCTCTACTGTCCTATCTCGCGGCTTACTCAACAAGTTAATCAACTCGAAAACTCCCATTCGCCCTGCTTCTGTGGCTTCCCGAGCAATCTGCGAGTGCTTCGCTTGTCGTCCACTGCATACAAATGGCTTGGCGTGCATCTGGCATGTGAAGGAAAATTCCTGCGCAATTAAAAAACACAGCGACAGATTCCAAGTTGGTCATACCATATTCCTACAATCTGATCCTATTTATGATCCCTGAATCCCTCATGATCCCTGAATCCCTCCAGATCCCTGAATACCTCCAGATCCCTGAATCCCTCATAATCCCCTGAATCCCTCATGATCCCTGAATCCCTCATAATCCCTGAATCCCTCATGATCCCTGAATCCCTCATGATCCCTGAATCCCTCATGATCCCTGAATCCCTCATAATCCCCTGAATCCATGATGATCCCTGAATCCCTTATGATACCTGAATCCCTGAGTCCCCTCCAGCAGCTGAGCGCACTCACGCCATCCATCTTCTGCTGGAAGTCGCTCCTTGCCGCGTTCATATTGGCAATCATGGAGCCAACGTTGCCAACGATGGTGGCGAATACCAGCACGCCAACCAGAAAATCGGCCGTGACAAAGGCGTACTCCACATTCAGCACCGGGTGCGGCGTCTCCCCGATGGTGGTGAGGGTCAGGGCCGACCAGTAGAATGAGTAGATGTACTCGCGGTGGAAGTCCTCCCATTCCGTGCTATAATTGTAGGCCTCCGTGGGAGCCAGCTGGCACGCTTCGCCCCTCGGCGGGTAAACCCAGGCGTCGCTACCGAGGCCCAGGGCCTTTGAGATGGCGAAGAATAGGCAGGCGTTCCAGTGGATGATGACCAGGATGTACAGCACCAGCTGGAGCACGCGGAACAGATTCGGCCAGCTGGTGCGGGTTTCGGTTCTGTCGAAGAATTCCAAAACTCTGCGCACTTTCAGCAGGCGATTGAAACGGACGCAGACGCCAGCTGAGGTGATGGACGGTACCAGGTAGAGCAGGTCGGTTGGCAGCACGCTCAGGATGTCCAGCTTGGTGCTGGGCTGGCTCAGGTAACGTCTGAGCAGTCGCCGCTGATCCGTCACGGGAAGGCCCTCCTCCAGGTAGCCTACGCAAAATTGAAATATTTGAATAGCGAATTCATGGGTCGCCCTTATTAGGGCCGTTTTAATGACTTGATTTATTTACGTGCAATTGGCCGTACTGAGCGGAAAGGTGACAGTGATTCAATCAAGCTTCACCTGTGTGAGCGCCGACGTAGATGTCCGCCAGGTACAGGCAGTCGCACACGCAGTCCATGGCTAGCCAGGCGAATAAGTGTCTCTGCTGAACTCTCGTGTACACTCCACGCAGTACAATGAAGATGTAGTTGTAGCTGACGGCTAGGCACAGGACCCCAAGCCAGCGGTAATAGGCTGAGCTAGATGTGTCCAACACGAAATTTGACACTTTCCTGTTGGCAAAATTATCTTTCAATGCTGTAGACACGCAGAAAGGAAAAAAATCTCAGTACTATTAGATGTCTTGAAAAGGTACTAAAATGTCTCCCAAAAAAAACAAAAATTTGACTAATAGGTCGGCCCTTTAAGTAGAATCATACTCTTAGTTGACCCCACAGTGGATTGGAACCATAGTTAATTAACAGGTGACCTCACAGTGGATTGGAACCATAGTTAATTAACAGGTGACCCCACAGTGGATTGGAACCATAGTTAATTAACAGGTGACCTCACAGTGGATTGGAACCATAGTTAATTAACAGGTGACCTCACAGTGGATTGGAACCATAGTTAATTAACAGGTGACCCCACAGTGGATTGGAATCATAGTTAATTAAGAGGTGACCCCACAGTGGATTGGAATCAGAGTTAATTAACAGGTGACGTCCCATTTGATAAGAATCAGAGTTAATTAACAGGTGACGTCCCATTTGATAAGAATCATAGTTAATTAACAGGTGATGTCACATTTGATAAGAATCATAGTTAATTAACAGGTGATGTCACATTTGATAAGAATCATAGTTAATTAACAGGTGACGTCACATTTGATAAGAATCCTAGTTAATTAACAGGTGACCCCACAGTGGATTGGAATCAGAGTTAATTAACAGGTGACCTTACATTTGATAAGAATCAGAGTTAAATAACAGGTGACCTCACATTTGATAAGAATCATAGTTAATTAACAGGTGACCCCACAAGTGGATTGGAATCAGCGTTAATAAACAGGTGACCTTACATTTGATAAGAATCAGAGTTAAATAACAGGTGACCTCACATTTGATAAGAATCATAGTTAATTAACAGGGGACCTGACTCGAGTTCTTTATATTGAAGTTAGCGAAATGCTTTGTAAATTCAATTTTACTCCTACGATTGTACATTGCATCAGTTTTTAGTTAAAGAAGAATGAGAAATAAAGTTAGTCGACTTGGCTTGCTTCTCTCGGCTTTTTCAGAATGAGGTCCAGTTGGCATTCTGGCTTAGCCGTAAACCTCTGCAGACTGAGTCAGGCACAGCTGCCGCGGTTATAAATGCACAGCAGAGATTGGCTATACTTGTTGACAGGCGGTGAGAAATTAGATTTTCCACACGGTCAGTGGTTAGTTTCTGCTATAGTTTGGAATTATAGGCTAGGCCAAATCTACGCTCGTATATGCAGTGTTGGGAGCGTTACCAAAAAAAGCAACGATCGTTACTTACCATTAACTAACAAAGAATCGAGTCACGAAAAAATACCAAAATAGTAACGTTCGCTACTTTAATTCGTTACTTTCAGTACACTTTTAGCATAAATATACTATATTTTACGTATACATGTTATAACACATATAGCCTTGTTTATCGGTCGTTACTCATATTATGTTTTGTAATCTCCAACATCGTCCACTTTTTTAGACTCCGTTATCATTATCAGTCTCACTGATCTTGACCATGTCGGGCTTGGGTTTAGTAGCCATGCGATCACATGAAGATTTTAGATTAGATTGATAATATTAGTGATTGATGACAATATAAAATTGTTCGTCAGAGTAAAGTAGCCGACTATAGTCTTTGAGTCTATGAATTGGCAATAATTAAATTGTATTTTAATAGAAATTGTCTAATAGTCGAACAAAATAATTTACAGTGCTGCTAAAAAGGTAACGGGAAATGCACATTGTTGGTAACGACTCGTTGCCATCATTTTCGTTACCAGCCCGTGGCAACGCGAAAAAGTAACGTTGCAAAAAATTAACGAGTAACGCGCTAAACACTGTATATGCGATATATGATTGGACAAAGTTTGGAGCTAGATTTGATGCGGAATATTGAACAAAGGTTTCTCTATAGTACTCACCTGGTTATCCTCCGACACAGCGAACCCCTTCGCCGTTGAGAAGTCTCAGCCTCGCGACTCCCTGCCTCCTCCGCCACTGGCGGTCTCGACGATGGCTTGACATCGCATGATCCGGCGGCCTCGCATTTCAGCGCGTTTGGGTCGCCAGTCCTTCCCATGCCGAACTTTTCCAGGAAACTCTCAGCCCTCTCGGCGGCGCCGACGCCATCGTCGGAACCTTCGCGACCTCGACCGCGGCCGCGGATTTCATTGTTGTCACCGCTGCGAACCCAGCTGCCGAGAATGCGAGCCGATCTGGCTAGACGGCCGAGAGCGCCGCTGCCTCTATTGGATGATGGCTGCGGCGGCTGAGTAGACTCCGCGATGACGTCCTCATCAGCTGATGTCGAATCTTCAGTTTGGTTCCGACGTCGGTTTGCGCCGTTTCTGAGTCGTTGGTCCAGCACATTTAGCTGCATTGCTGTCAGCCTGGCGAACTTTTATCTTGGCAAGGGAAAATGAAACTAGTTTCTGATCTAAGTTCCTAAGTTAACCCCGGCTTTCAGAATCAATTTGACTTAACGGGACATTGGGGACAGTTCTGTGAGCAGACTTGGAGACCGGGACAAGACAGAATTCGGTCCAGATAGCTGGGCTGAGCAAATACCCGAGAGCTTCTTTCTCAGAGTCCCAAGAAACTTCTGTCTCTTCTACATCTCTTTCGCATTGCATGAAAAATAAGAACTGAATGCTAAACTCTCATCCCAGACTTAGCTGACCAGCCAGACAGCCAACCAACGTGTCTCGTATCGAATGCGGAGAGACTTGGAGCCTGCCGGGGGGTCGGAAACGGAGGCGGGAGTTGCACTGTGCTCATCGGAGAACTGGTCGCAGTGCCTGCTTAAGTTATGACTCAATTTTCTGCTGGCTTTTTTAAGTCATAAAAAACTGAATTTTTGTTTCTACGCGGCTCGTATCACCATGTCTCTCATCAAATTACTATTGTCTCCCACGATCTAGACACAATTTCTACCATCTAGACATTTTTTCTCCCATTTAGACACCATATCTATCATCTAGACACCATGTCTATAATCTAGACACTACATCTATCATCCAGACACCATATCTATCATCTAGACACCATATTTATCATCTAGACACTATATCTATCGTCTAGACACCATATTTATCATATAGACACCATATCTGTCATCTAGACACCATGTCTATAATCTAGACACTACATCTATCATCCAGACACCATATCTATCATCTAGACACCATATCTGTCATCTAGACACCATATCGATCATCTAGACACCATATTTATCATCTAGACACCATATTTATCATCTAGACACCATATCTGTCATCTAGACAACATGTCTATAATCTAGACACCATGTCTATCATCTAGTCGCCACATCTATCATCTATACATTATATCTATCATATAGTCACCATATCTATTATCTAGACACCATATCTATCATCTAGACACCATATTTATCATCTAGACACCATATTTATCATCTAGACACCATATTTATCATCTAGACACCATATTTATCATCTAGACACCATATCTATCATCTAGACACCATATCTATCATCTAGACACCATATCTATCATCTAGACACCATGTCTATCATCTAGTCGCCACATCTATCATCTATACATTATATCTATCATATAGTCACCATATCTATCATCTAGACACCATATTTATCATCTAGACACCATATTTATCATCTAGACACCATATTTATCATCTAGACACCATATTTATCATCTAGACACCATATCTATCATCTAGACACCACACCTATAATCTAGACACCATATTTATCATCTAGACACCATATCTATCATCTAGACACCATATCTATCATCTAGACACCATATCTATCATCTAGACACCATATCTATCATCTAGACACCATGTCTATCATCTAGTCGCCACATCTATCATCTATAGATTATATCTATCATCTAGTCACACGCTAGCCGAAATTCCCGTTTAGTATCCCATTTCAACTAGACCATATAAAATCTACAGTGGAATATGCCACCTACACAGTACACAGTAACAAATCGAGCAAAAAAACTAGCTAGCGAATATGGTAAAAATCTGTCTTGAAAAGAGAGAGGGCCGCAGCAGGGAGAGGAAATTTACTGGAATGCAGAAGCCGCTGCACAGAATCCTCTATCTTCATCTCTCCTATTCTACCAATTCCACGGAAGCCTATACGCGTATCGTTAACTAAACGCAAAATGCGAAACAACGCATCGAACAATGCACGATTGTACATATCTGCTGTACAATCCCTGCCCTGCCAGGAGACAAGGCAGACAGTAGGGCGGGGGTGACGGGGGTAGGAGTAGGTTGCGGCCGAATGCAGCGAACTTTGCCAGGCCTTAGAGGGGATTTATACACGGGTATAAGTCGAGCTTCAGGATCTGCATAGAGGCCAGACCAGTGCAGCCAGAGGATTAAGCACACTGCCAGGCACCATGCAGCATCACCCAGCCCCATCGGCCGGTCACTCCAAGCTCTACACCCTAGCTAGCGTGTTCAACGAGAAAGCCCCACCGGACTATACTAAGATATCGGCGCTGTATCCTCAGAGGCAGGTGAGTTCTTCACCTCAAACAGAAGGTTGTACTACCAGATGTACCAGCCGTTCAACTAACTTTTCAGTACATTGCCCGGGGGCTGCTCTTGGCTGAAGAACACGATTTTTTTTCTTTGGGCTAAGATTCGAACTCCTGATCTCTTGGTCAGCATAATGATAATCATTGCAGGAGGGCTGTGGGCAATGGCACATCATTTGGTTGCACTAGACCCACAGCCAGCGAGGAGGCAATTCTGTCCACTTCGCTGACTCCTGAGCACACACGCACACAGGTGTGTACATCTGCCCTGACTTTCTCATCGTCAGGCAGTGTACACTCTCGCTGTGCCTTGGAGGTTGGCCCTCAAGGGAGTAAATTGCACAACAAGCCCCCAAGCCTCAAATGAATGTGGCCTCGCCGCGGAATCGAGCTCAGGGACCTTGGTGCGAGAGGCAAACGCGTTAGACTGCTCTGCCACTCACCGCCCTTTGGTCAGGATATGGCAAAGACTTTTCTATAATAGCTATTACGTTGTCCGCCATTGCAGCAGGATGAGTCCTATCGATACAAGCCGGCGGGCAGCGGTGGCAGCATTGTGCTGGTCTCACCGCACTCAACCAGCTCCAGCCAGGGCTCAGTCAGCATCCCGGTCAGCGTGCAGCGTCGGCTGCACATCGACTCCACCGGGACGACATCGGCGGCGGCTGGCGGCGGAGCTGGCAGTGTGATGACGATGTCGCTCTATGACGGCGTGACAAGCAGCGGTGAGCTAGTCACTAACTACCTGGAGGCCAACGGGCCGCCGCAGCCGCTGACCGCCGTAGCTCGCCGCGCCAACGCCGCAGCCGCTGTTGCCGCCGCCGCTGCAGCAGCAGCCGCGGCGGCCACCGCCGGATCAGTCAGTGACATCGACGCGGTGTCAGGCGACGGTGAAGAGGGTGACGACGAATCCGTCTGCTTCCGCTGTCGTCGTTTCGTGCCAGTTCGTCTGGCGTTGCAGCTGGCCGCCTTAAACGCTTCCTTTCACCCCTACTGCTTCCTGTGCTACCAGTGCCAGGCACCGCTCACGCAAACTTCGTCATTCTATCACGCTGCAGGTGATCGATAATGACTACTTTGCAGTCATTATACAGCCTCATTCACACAGTAGCTGCAGACAATACAGCATATACAGCCTCATTCACACAGTAGCTGCAGACAATACAGCATATACCCAGCCTCATTCACACAGTAGCTGCAGACAATACAGCATATACAGCCTCATTCACACAGTAGCTGCAGACAATACAGCATATACAGCCTCATTCACACAGTAGCTGCAGACAATACAGCATATACAGCCTCATTCACACAGTAGCTGCAGACAATACAGCATATACCCAGCCTCATTCACACAGTAGCTGCAGACAATACAGCATATACAGCCTCATTCACACAGTAGCTGCAGGCAATACAGCATATACAGCCTCATTCACACAGTAGCTGCAGGCAATACAGCATATACAGCCTCATTCACACAGTAGCTGCAGGCAATACAGCATATACAGCCTCATTCACACAGTAGCTGCAGACAATACAGCATATACAGCCTCATTCACACAGTAGCTGCAGGCAATACAGCATATACAGCCTCATTCACACAGTAGCTGCAGGCAATACAGCATATACAGCCTCATTCACACAGTAGCTGCAGACAATACAGCATATACAGCCTCATTCACACAGTAGCTGCAGACAATACAGCATATACAGCCTCATTCACACAGTAGCTGCAGACAATACAGCATATACAGCCTTATTCACACAGTAGCTGCAGACAATGCAGCATATACAGCCTCATTCACACAGTAGCTGCAGGCAATACAGCATATACAGCCTCATTCACACAGTAGCTGCAGGCAATACAGCATATACAGCCTCATTCACACAGTAGCTGCAGACAATACAGCATATACAGCCTCATTCACACAGTAGCTGCAGGCAATACAGCATATACAGCCTCATTCACACAGTAGCTGCAGACAATACAGCATATACAGCCTCATTCACACAGTAGCTGCAGACAATACAGCATATACAGCCTCATTCACACAGTAGCTGCAGACAATACAGCATATACAGCCTCATTCACACAGTAGCTGCAGACAATACAGTATATACAGCCTCATTCACACAGTAGCTGCAGGCAATACAGTATATACAGCCTCATTCACACAGTAGCTGCAGGCAATACAGCATATACAGCCTCATTCACACAGTAGCTGCAGGCAATACAGCATATACAGCCTCATTCACACAGTAGCTGCATTTTTATTAAAAGTTCATCCACCTCGCCAAATTGACCAAAGGCCGGCTTCTTTGCGAGGGCTGCGTCAACGACGCCTTGGAGATGTGTGACGTCTGCCGGCAGCCGGTGACGGAGCGCATCCTGCGGGCTTTGGGCAAGCCCTACCACCCGGCCTGCTTCCGCTGCACCCAGTGCCGGCGCAAACTTGACGGCCAGGGCTTCACCGTGGACGTGCACAATCGGGTGCTCTGCCTGGACGACTTCCACCGGAAATACGCACCACGCTGCGCCGCCTGCAGGCAGCCGATCACCCCGGCCAGGGGCCAGACTGAGACACGCCGGGTACTGGTGGACAACCAGAGCTACCATGTCAGCTGTTACCATGGCAGCAGCCTAGCCTAACTGTCTGCACCGTGGCACTGAGTTACTCATCAATCATAGCAGCCTTATGTTCTGTAGATCTCGCTGACTAAGCCTCACTCGACATGCAAATCATACATGTAACTCAGAATTCTCTATTAGGTCTCAGCATTTGGTACAAAACCTACACCACAGTACCTGAGGGAACCAACACCACAGTACCTGAGGGAACCAACACCACAGTACCTGAGGAAATCTACACCACAGTACCTGAGGGAACCTATACACCACAGTACCTGAGGGAACCTATACACCACAGTACCTGAGGGAACCTACACCACAGTACCTGAGGGAACCTATACACCACAGTACCTGAGGGAACCTATACACCACAGTACCTGAGGGAACCTATACACCACAGTACCTGAAGGAACCTACACCACAGTACCTGAGGGAACCTACACCACAGTACCTGAGGGAACCTATACACCACAGTACCTGAGGGAACCTATACACCACAGTACCTGAGGGAACCTACACCACAGTACCTTAGGATCTTTCTGAGGGTAACACCTCAGTACCTGATAATTTAATCAGGTAGCCAACAAGCAAACCTGAAAATTATGCAGACAAACTAATCAGGCATACATAATCGATTAATCTATAGACTCATTAAAATGCTTCTGATGTACGGCTTTGAGTCTTATCTTAGGCTTGTAGTTCCATAAATTATTGATGGAATCAATCCGCGATTAAACACATTTAAACAACCATTTATACTACTGTTAATATAATCACGCATTGAGACTTCTGTGAAGTCAATTAATAAATTTTGCAAAGTAACTTATAAACTGTAAGTGTAAGTTAGATAATAAATTAGTCAAGTAAATATTGTCAAATAAACTGTAGATTGACATCGTAAAACTTCATTTTGTGTCTGTTCCATTATTTACTAGCGTAGATGCCAAATTTAAAATTAGATTTTTCTTAGACAGTTTATCATTTCATCAGCTTTTTATTCTTGTTTGTTTCAAGAACATTTACTGCTCAGCCAAGAAGTTATTACTGACAACACACATTCTGCAGTCCCTAACAGAATGAAAAGCAGAGAATAGATGAGAGTAGATAGGAGAGAGTAGATAGGAGAGAGTAGATAGGAGAGAGTAGATAGGAGAGAGTAGATAGGTGAGAGTAGATAGGAAAGAGTAGATAGTTGAGAATAGATAGGTGAGAGTAGATAGGAAAGAGTAGATAGGAGAGGGTAGATAGGTGAGAGTAGATAGGAGAGAGTAGATAGGAGAGAGTAGATAGGAGAGAGTAGATAGGTGAGAGTAGATAGGAAAGAGTAGATAGGAGAGAGTAGATAGGAAAGAGTAGATAGGTGAGAGTAGATAGGAGAGAGTAGATAGGTGAGAGTAGATAGGAAAGAGTAGATAGTTGAGAATAGATAGGTGAGAGTAGATAGGAAAGAGTAGATAGTTGAGAATAGATAGGTGAGAGTAGATAGGAGAGAGTAGATAGGAGAGAGTAGATAGGAGAGAGTAGATAGGTGAGAGTAGATAGGAAAGAGTAGATAGTTGAGAATAGATAGGTGAGAGTAGATAGGAAAGAGTAGATAGATGAGAGTAGATAGGTGAGAATAGACAGGTGAGAGAAGATAGGAAAGCGAAGTTAAAAATAGACGAGAATACATTTAAATGAGGAGGAGAGACAAAAGAGAATGAAACAATTAGACGCGACACCAATGGTGATCAAGTAGGAAGACGTGACTTCAATGGGAAAGGGATTTTGTACTCAAAGTATGGGAAATTTCAGTTGGTCGATAGGGATGGGGAATGGAGATGATAGTAGAAGAAGGTTGATGCACCTGCCTTACATATTTACTATATATTCTTAGCGACATTAATTAGAAAAAATGCCAATAAAGAACAGAATTTACAAGGCGAGTACTAGGAAATAGGACAGCAAAAAATGCCAAAATACTACTTGTCGTTAGTAGTTTTGCCAAAGCTCTGCGGCTTAGTCATGCCGCGCATGCTGAAAAAGCACCTGGCCACGCTGGCAGCTGCCGATGCGCCCTCGCCGCTGCTGTTGGCGGCTGATTTCAATCGCCTACCGGGGAACAGGGCAATGCACATCGAGTACTGAGGCAGAGCTTCGTACAGACAGGCCAACGGACTGTCAAGACTGGACAAGTCGGCAGACTCGGCGGGCTCTGTCGCCAGCTCCCGATCTCGCAGGCGTAGCACAACTAAACGGCTGCATTTGACTTCGGCCCGAGCAGCTTCGATGGCGGCTGCGTCGTTCGGCTGGTTGGCCAGCACGTAGGTGGGCGGTAGGTCGGTCAGGTATTCGTCTAGCAGGAGCCGCTGATCGCCCAGCCTGTCAAAGACACGAAACGAGACGCCGTGCATTCGCATCCAGTCGAACAAGCTGACTGTTGAATTGCCAGACAGCGCCTGCCGACTGTGACGCAGGCTAGAGTGAAAGTCGGCAGTGGCTTCCAAAGAGCGACAGCTTGAAGAAGCGTCAACGCGAGGTCGTTTAGCGGACGTCGGACCAGTCTGGTCGATGTCGTCGGTTTTAACAACGGCATCCACGCTAGTCGAAGGATTCCAATCGCCAGAGGCTGCATCGCCGAATTCCAGAGCATTGCTGAGCTTCAACTGGACCAGGTTGAGCGCTGCCAGGGCGTCCTCGGCCGAGCTGTGCCCGACGTTCTCGTCGGACTGAATCTCGCGTCCTAGGAATCGTTGAGCCAGCGACTTTAAGCTGGCCTTGTGTCGGCGACTGCCGGATAGGTTGAAAATCACGGAGGTGTCGATGCAGTTCGGATGATAGAAGCGCAGTGCGTGCAGATCGCAGTTAAGCGAGTGACCAACAAGAATAGCGTCCGGGGGAAGCAGCTTGACCAGCTGCTCCTGAAGATGACGGGTTTAATTCTTGGCTTTTGATGTTATTCAAAAAACTATTACACAATGTCCAGGGTCGGCTTTTAAAGCAAACTCTCCCGCGTCTCATCTTTCCTGTCTTAACTCTCCGTACAATTTTATGGTTGCTGGCGTAAACTACTTAGATGAGGATGGCGAATGAGTAGTGTGAATGCATCTCTCAGACTAACCTGAACTTCAGCCAGTGTAACCGTAGCACCGTCTAGCATCTCTTTGGTGATGCCGGACTTTGATGTTAAATAATTGACCACAGGATTAGCCGGCTTAACCAGCTGGTCTAGCAGTACCCGGCCGGCTTCATCAACTAGGGTCACTCTGGCCAGCTCGTGCAGTTGCTGCTGTTGCTGACTGCCGCTCGATTTCGAGACATCCGAGGTGATAACCATCTCGCAGTCCAGACCAAACATTGGCGACGCGTCGCTGACTGGACTGTAGGCTGGCAGACTGGTTCGATAGTCCGGCAAGACGGGAGACGCTGGGCCGCAGCTGCGTAGGCCGGGCATTGGATAGTTCTCGTGTAACAGCTGGACTGAGGACAGCAGCAGCTGGGTGCGGGGAAACTTGTCCCTGCAGCATCATGAGGGGAGGTAGATAATGAAGCTAGGTAGATTATGAGGGTAGGTAGATGAGGGTAGGTAGATAATGAGTGTAGGTAGATAATGAGTGTAGGTAGATAATGAGTGTAGGTAGATAATGAGGGTAGGTAGATAATGAGTGTAGGTAGATAACGAGTGTAGGTAGATAATGAGGGTAGGTAGATAATGAGTGTTTGTAGATAACGAGTGTAGGTAGATAATGAGTGTAGGTAGATAATGAGTGTAGGTAGATAATGAGTGTAGGTAGATAATGAGTGTAGGTAGATAATGAGTGTTTGTAGATAACGAGTGTAGGTAGATAATGAGTGTAGGTAGATAATGAGTGTAGGTAGATAATGAGTGTAGGTAGATAATGAGTGTTTGTAGATAACGAGTGTAGGTAGATAATAAGTGTATGTAGATAACGAGTGTAGGTAGATAATGAGGATGCTGGGTGGAATGATGGTAGGTAAAGAGGATATAAAAGTTAGATTTAGACTTTCCCTCGAACAGATAAAAATAGATAAAGGTAGGTTTTAGGTAGATTCAATTTGGAAGCTCTAACCTCTGCGGAAAAGCGACATGCGCCTCGGGTGGATCCACCAGAGTTCCGATTGTCTCAGATTGCGGAGCTCTGTCGTCGTCGCCGTGGGAGTTACTATTAGTAGTAGCATTGGCGTGAGCTGTCCTAGATTTGTGGCCTCGTTTCTGAAGCCAATTGATGAGCGAAAACCGATCACTGAGGGCCACGGACTGCAGGGGCAGGCAGAACAGGTCAGGCCCCAGATCGTCCGCGTAGGAGTAGGGCGACATCAGCCGCATGGCCTGAGTTGGCAATGAGTGGAATCGGTGCTAAGTGACAGACAGAGACAGACAGAGAGAGGCAGGCAGATAGACAGACAGACAGACAGACAGACAGACAGACTGACAGACACAGACAGAAAGAGTCTGCCTGACATCTGACAATCTAAATCCTAAAACACGAAATGGGATTTAAAAAACCTGATAGAAGTTAGCGATAAACTGAGGCAGCTGTGCGGCAGCGGATGGCCCTGTCGAGTCGAAAATCACAAGCAGTATCCGGGGCACATTGTTGGGCTTGACAATGTGGCACCAGCGCGGCTGATGCAGGCACCGGTTGGTTAGCAGCAGGTAGCTCAGCAGGCACTGCACATCGGCTAGCACAAATTTCGGGCAATGTTTTGCATCGTACTCGTCGGCTTCAGCCAGAGTGTCCGGCTCCGAGTCTGAGCCACTGTCCGACTCGCAGCCAGGAAAGAGAGGCTGGCCAGATGCCAACTGCGGCTGCGTTGCCATCAGCAGGATGCGCTGATTGGGCTGCCTATGCCGCCTTGCCTTATCCATGCAGACTAGAAACTTCGCCCTCTCGGCTGGTCGGCGCGGCCTGGCCTGCTTCCAGCCGTCAGCGCTGCCGCTGTCGACAGAAGACGCCGCGGCAATTGCGTCATCGGAGCCGTCCGCTGCACTCATTTAGCTAGAATGAGCGAAATATAATTCTGCTATGAATGAGGGCTTTGTAGCCTAGGGGTTTCTAGGCTAGGGTTTGTAGCCTAGGGGTTTGTAGCTAGGTGTTTGTAGCCTAGGGGTTTGTAGCCTAGGGGTTTGTAGCTAGGTGTTTGTAGCCTAGGGGTTTGTAGCCTAGGGGTTTGTAGCCTAGGGGTTTGCAGCCTAGGGGTTTGTAGGCTAGGGGCTTGAAGCATAGGGGTTTGTAGCCTAAGGGTTTGTAGCCTAGGGGTTTGTAGCCTAAGGGTTTGTAGCCTAGGGGTTTGTAGGCTAGGGGCTTGAAGCATAGGGGTTTGTAGCCTAGGGGTTTGTAGCCTAGGGGTTTGTATGCTAGGGGCTTGAAGCATAGGGGTTTGTAGCCTAAGGGTTTGTACCCTAGGGGTTTGTAGCATAGGGGTTTGTAGCCTAGGGGTTTGTAGCATAGGGGTTTGTAGCCTAGGGGTTTGTAGCCTAGGGGTTTGCAGCTTTGTAGGCTAGGGGCTTGAAGCATAGGGGTTTGTAGCCTAAGGGTTTGTAGCCCAGGGGTTTGTAGCCTAAGGGTTTGTAGCCTAGGGGTTTGTAGGCTAGGGGCTTGAAGCATAGGGGTTTGTAGCCTAGGGGTTTGTAGCCTAGGGGTTTGTAGGCTAGGGGCTTGAAGCATAGGGGTTTGTAGCCTAAGGGTTTGTAGCCTAGGGGTTTGTAGCATAGGGGTTTGTAGCCTAGGGGTTTGTAGCATAGGGGTTTGTAGCCTAGGGGTTTGTAGCATAGGGGCTTGTAGCCTAAGGGTTTGTAGCCTAGGGGTTTGTTGCTAAGGGGTTTGTTGCGTCGGACTCCCGACTTGAAGGTCGGGGGTTCGATTCCTGATTCTACTGGAACAAATTGTGTCCTTTAGCAAGACACGAAACTCTTAATTAATTCCTTTAGTTCAACGAACTGTTAAAAGGTTACAAGCATTAGCTGGTGTAGTTAAGGGTGGGTGTGGCGTCCCCCAGTCCATGGACTGAACAGCCGTACGCAGCCTTCAGTTGCACCGCCTAATCGCTGCGGCTGTGCTGTCAGCTGCACATCTGACACAGTCGGTTCAGGTGAAATCAATTTTATTAACTTCTTTCATCTAAAAATAATTATCTAATTTAACCAAAATCCTAGTTTTCAGAATCCCCAAATTAAAAAAATGCTGATTTTCAGAATGCCTAAATGGCTAAAATCAGAATGCACTGCAATCCAGAATAGATTTTTATTAGTAACAAAGAGTTATAAATCGTAAGTTGACTACGCTGCAAAATTGACAAAAAAAGATTAGGAACTAATCTGAATGCAAATTTTTTTTGAACTATCTGAAGGCATTTGATATGCATAATTTATTTTGCATCGAGTTAAAGAAATAGAGAATTTTAATCAAAATAGCTCGTATATATCATTTATAAAAGTTTAATTCAGAACAACTTTGACTTAATCTATTGCACATTTAAAAAATGACTTGATTGTAAAAATAACATTTACTCGTATATGAAAAAATAGCTGCATTAAATGTGAGTTCATAATATTTTTATGCACAATGAACAATATTTACTAGATGATATACTAGTAAACTCAGATGATTCTAATGCTATTCGAATAATGCAAAGTTTAAAAATTCAATACAAGAAATCATGACCGACTATAAAAATCGCTAGTAAAATATAGTTAGCTACTCATGCCAGTAGACAATCAAATAAGTTAATTAACTACTTTTAGAATGTCTCACTGATTTAGTCTCACAATGTCACTTTGTTTCGGTGTCTGTACCATGTTGAATGTAATAAAATGGTAAAATGAAATTGTAAAATAAATTCAGAAAAAAAAATCTGACACCACAGACTTTACCCGAGTTCATGTTCAATCTGTAAAACGGCCACTTCAAGCTTCAGTCATCTATAGAAGATGAGCCAGACGACTGGTACACTGTGTCAATAACAGTGTAGGTCAACAGGTCTAGCTCAGCTCGCGGTATCAGGTCAACTTCTGGCATCCTAACAACCGCCGAGTGCTGCTGCTGCTGCTGCTGGAATCTATGAGGCTGCGCTGCCTTTTGATAAACAGACCACGCCGATGATACAGACCAGTCTAACTCTTGATCTGCAATGGCGCCGCTGTTAGAGTGTGACAAACGACGCGGTTCTACGCCGAGAAATCGACAGACGAAAACGGCAGGAGCGGTGGCTGACAATTGGCCGCTTCGCTGTAGTCCAGCCAGCAGGCTGTTGGTGTAGGCCTCCAGATCGCGACGCAGACTGTCACCGTCTGGCAGGCCGAGAAATCGCTGCGGCTTGCTGGGCAGGTCGGGCAGGCGAAATTGCCTGACGGAGGAGCGGCGAGACGACAAGATGGAACGAGAGTATGTGTGTAGAGAGACTAGGAAATAAATAAATATAAAGGACGGAATACAGTGAAAGGCTGACTAACTGGGGGTCGAAAAACTTACAGAATAGGGTGAAGACCTGACAGTGTGAAGTGAAACATGACAGAATGAAGTGAAAATTAAAATAAAAATAATAACAATAATAATTGCAGGAGGGCTGCAAGCAATGGCACAGCAGCCAGCGAGGTCGCAATTCTACCAATTTCGCTGACTCCTGAGCACACACGCACACAGATACAAGTGTGTACACCTGCCCTGACTTTCTCATCGTCAGGCAGTGAACACTTTACTATGCCTTGGAGGTTAGCCCTCAAGTAAATTGCATGACAAGCCCCCAAGCCTTCTCTCCGAGGCTGGGCCCCAAATGAATGTGGCCTCGCCGTGGAATCGAACATAAGGCCCATGGTGCGAGAGGCAAACGCGTTAACCGCTCTGCCACCGACTCCCTAATGGAGTGAAAAACTGAAGAAAGAAAGATAAAACTGGCAGAATTGAGTAAAAATTTCAGAGTGAAAGTGAATTAAATAACAGATAAAGTAAAAAAACTGAGCTGAGAATCACCTCGTGGCTATTGAAGCAATTAAGCTTATTATAAATCTTACTTAACAGATGCTGAGCACAACTGCCGATGCAAGCGTTCATAATCCGAATAGCGCTTCTCTACAGCGTGGCTGAAAGCAGTCCCTCGATACACACTGATCTGATAGGCAGTAAATGGCTTGCTGGCACTGGCTGAGTAGCCGGGCTGTGCGGGGCATCTGACAGTGCGCTGGCCAACCACCGCAATGTGTAGGCCGCACAATGGATCTAGCATCACTGTAGCTGCAAGACAAATCAGTTGGCTAGACACATACTACTTATTTACTGATCCAACTAAAGAAAATAGTATGGACATGGAAATAACTATAGAACATATTTTTAACATATTTACATGGTCCCATATCACTTAACAGGGTAGAATAGCGCCAGGAATTGACAGGAAGACAATCATAGATATCTTTTTATTTATTTACTACTAGGTTCCTGTAAAAGTTTAAGTTAAAGTTTACCACTCACTATTTTGCTCCTATGTGCTAGTGTAGTGCCCTTCTAGTTAAGTAGTCCTTGTCTCAACATCATACTCTGAGTCAGCAGTAAGCAACAGCAAAAGCAGCAGCAGCCACCCAATCTGGCGCCTCGATGCTGGCTGCAGAAGTCCGCCACCACTTCAGACTAGCTGATGCACCGAATTGCCAGGACTGCAGTGCGTTTGAAATCTCCTGGCAATGCCAGCTTCAGCTGCCCTTGCAGGGATGCGCACCAAATGTACCTGGTCCACATAGACCTTGAGTGCCTCCTCACGAGCCAGGCCTAGCACCCTCGCTCCTCTGAAGCATGGGGTGTTGGCCCCAATCTATCTTGGCGCCATCACGCCACAATAGATGAGCGCTGAACTAAGAAACACACAAATCAGCAAGTCAGCTGGTGACCAACCTCTGGATGACAGCCCAGCCAGCAAATTTCCTAGCAATCATGGACCATACTCATGGAAGAGCAGGTGTTGAAGCTGTAGGTCCAATGGATTAAGAAACACCTCATGCATACAGCCTTTTTGTCTGCTGGCAGACGAAACAACTATTTTGAGCAAGTATGAGAACTGTAAAAATATATTATTCTAAAACATTTCTTAGAATTATAACATTTCACAGGTGACAACACAGCCTTTAATGGAGCTGTGCAACTATGTTGACCAGACATGGCTGTCGCACCCAGTCTGGTTTGTGTAGTCGCTATCAGCCTTTCAGCAGATGGACAGGATGAACATTGCCATTGAGGGATAGCACTTGGGCCTATGCAAGTGTGCGGGTGTCCACATGAATGTTTATGCCCTCATCAGTGTCCTGGCTGAACAGGCCTGTATTTTGGGCCCACAAATTAAACAGCTGGCACCTATTCCTGCTCCATTTACCAACAATGCCTAACACAGATGCTATGTGGTGCTATAGGGTGCTGGCAAGCTGACCAGCTATGTGCTCCTAAAGTGCTATGGCAACAGTGCTGTGGCACTGTTTTAGGCAAGTGTCCATCATGCCTGTTGTGATGAATTACTGTCAAAATGGACATTTTGTTGACATTTGCTTTGTGACATTTTGAAGCTGTGGTGTTGTGTACATATTGCATATCCATGTTTTACATTTTCTATTGCTCCATATTTTACACTTTGTGCAATCATGACTTACAAAATAAATTATGCATAGGCCCTACACATCATAACTTATGAAAAGTTTTGCAATGCTATAGGTCTATGAAATAAGTAAAAAAACAAAGTTGGAAGGAGACTAAATTATTAGAAATGTTTGTTTCTAGCTGTATACTTATAGGCTACTTATAAGCACCAGAACTTTCAGAAAAATCTTAGCATTATAGCAAATTATATATTATAAGACATTTTAATTTCATTTCAACATGAAGCCTGATGACATAATTAGTTATTCTGACTAATGACTACATTAGTAGATGAATATATTGGCAGACAAAAAGGCGGCAAATGAAAAAGGGGCAGATGAAATGACTATCAACCCAATTAAACCATTGCATAAATGGCTGACATGCACAAAAAGAAACAACTGGATGAATGGCTGCCATGCATGCAAGCCTTCTGTAAAAAATACAAATGATTATTATTGATTATAATTAGGCTAGTTAATAATGGCCCCTAAGTACCTATATTGTAGGGTAATGTATCATCAACCGAACAGTGTATCTTCAAAACTGAACAAGAATTTTGACTCCTTCCTTGGTCTCGTGCAAGACAGAAGCAAGCTATTGTGTTTCACATAACAAGTAATTTGAAAGTTGAAGAAATTATCTACAAGCTGAGGCATGATGTGCAATGAAGCATTAAGAGGAAAGAAAGATATTGATGTTTCAGTAGAAATTTTTATTGCAAAAGCATACTTTTTAACATCATTTTTTTAGTATGTACTTTAGATGAAGATTGTATGTGGTTGCTTGCCAATTAAATGACCATAAATGTAGTTATTTATAGAGCATGAAAAATGCTTTCAAATGACATAATTCATGATAGTCCATAGTCCGGATCATGTCGTTTACGCCGGAGATCTCCGGCGTAAATCTGGTTTGGGATCGGAGGCTGGCGTAAGTGCTTGGCGTAAGTATAGGCCAAAATGTGCCTTGGCGTAAGTGCTTGGCGTAAGTATAGGCCAAAATGTGCCTTGGCGTAAGTGCTTGGCGTAAGTACATGGCATAAATCAAGTGGCGTAAATGTTAGCACAAATGAGATCATTCACGATCAAATGTATCACTATAGAACATAACACATTTGCGTTAATTATGATGTTTGCGTTAATTAGGAGCAGCATTAAAACAAAGTTCATTAAAATATTGCAGTTCGTATAAATGAGATAGCAGAATATCTATTGTAGGATAGCAAAAGTTTTTTTAGCTTTAAGATGCTTACTTTGATACTTGATTCCGAATTTGCAACTTGTGAGGTTTTTAAACAGTTGCAACTTCTGAATTTAATTAATCACCGATTAACATGATTTGTGAAGGACCTTTTTTTGGGTGGCGTAAGTCAGAGGGACCTTTTTTGGTTGGCGTAAGTCTGGCGTAAGTGCCAAAAATGTTGGATTTTTCCTCCGGCGTAAGTCTAGCATGATCCGGACTATGGATGATAGTTCACTCCTTAAAATAAGATTAAACCACTCACTTAAATTGTTAAACCAAACATCAAATTCTCTGTTTGGTTTGAAGATACATGAAAATCATTGGTTTTAGATAAAATCGGTTTTAGATAAAAAGTAGGAATAACTTTTTTCTATTTGACAAAATAGCAAAAGCAGATACTTTTTAGAAAGATGTAACTGTTTTCTATAACTTGGCTTTTGATTTATCATCATAGGGCCTATCTTAAATAGAAAATCTGTAGCTTAGGTTTGAAGTTAAAAAAATACACATTCTTGTTTGGTTGATGATACATTACCCTAGTAGATAAAATACATAATTTATAAATGGAGAAAGAGTCCTATAAAATTTATTCAGCTATATTCCTATAATACTATTTTTACATGGCCTAGTTCTACTAATAGTCCTAGTCCTAGCTAGACGCATTGTAAGACGATTGTTTGCATTGTGCAGCTTTAAGGGCTTAGCTAAGACTTAGCTAAATAAAGTAAGAAAAAAAGTTAATTTTCTACATTCTAGCCAAGTTTGTACATAAAAAATAAAATGCACATCTAGAAAATTACAATTGATACCTTCTTGGTAGTTATGTTAACTTGAATATAATGACACTTACAGATAACAAGTAAAGTTGTAGATGGTATTATATGGCTCAAGCTGTTTCGGTGACATGCTAAAGTCGTCGTTTTGGATTTCGGCGACATACAATAGCTGTTTCGGTGACTTGCGGAGTCCTATATTTGTTCCAACAAAAAAATTGCAAATAATAACATAAATTTAAAGAAAGGTGGAAAATATTTTCGTCACCGAAACGCCTCTCCCTGAAACGTCTCCTCACCGAAAAAACCTGTCCATTGAAAGATGACTGTTTTTCGGTACGAGTTCTCAGTTCCAGTTTCAAATAATGCATTAGTGTGACATTTATTAAAACAAAAAACAACTTTGTGCATTTCTAAGCACAAAATGCTTTAAAATTTCTAAATTGCCAGAAGAAATCTACTTATAAATTATATTTCATTTAGATTCTCTGCCCAATCACTAAGTTATAGCCTTCTACTTTATTATGGAATGCTGGCCGAATTGGAGGCGGTAATCCAGCTGATTGTGCTGTACTATTGTACATACTATTTTGCGCTGGCGCGCAGTAGTGTGATTTAATCGTTGATGATGTATGCTTATATGTGCTGTACGCTGCCTGTGCCAGTCGGCTTTTTACTCTTACCGTGTTACGCGCGGGTTTTAGACCCTCCCCCCTCTACGGGGGTTTTTAAGTCCGATCGCTTGGTGAGCTTGCAACCTATCGCCTGCACGTAAAATTTTTTTATTTAAAAAAAAGCTTCAACTCGCAAAAATGCAAATATATATATTCGAAAGCATGCAAGGGCCTTCATCTTCGCCCACTCGTTCTCCGCCAACCGCTTCGCCTTTGTGTCATCTGGATTAATCGTAGCTTTTGATGTTTTACTTTCCAATCTATTTAACTGCTCCTGGAGGCGCTTCCTATTTTTTGCTGTGTTAACTAGGACTCTGCTGTGTTAATTTTGAGCCGCTTGCAGTAGCGGCCCAATGAACTGCCAGGATCCCGCCAGCTGTCTTTGCGGGTCGGAAGCAGATTTTTGCTTAAGCTAGGAGTTCAAGAGGGAAAGTCAGAATTCCTGAAATTGAGAATGAAAAAAATTACGCGTATGGGCACAATGGACTCGCCTATGGAGTTTTTTCTCATTGATGAATAAATACTCCATCTGAATTACGCATCTGAATTGAGTAATAAATCAACTCCTCTTGACAAGCACACACGCACCTCCCTCCACTTCCTTTGCTCTGTCGAATCTTAACTTTTCCTTTTTCAACGCACCTGTCATTTTATTTTTTATTTTTTATATTCATAAATCTTAATGTAACATTTTCCCTGTCATCCCTTTCTTTTTGTAAAGCGATAAACCAACTCGGCCCATGCGCCCACCCCACTCCGCTCCCAACCAATCACCGTCCGGCTGGCGAAGCACGTGATATGGCTGTCTGGAATCCAGGTCAAGGTCAGGCTGATCACGCGATCACGGCGTGCATGCGTGACTTGCGCTTTATAGAAGCAAGCTGTGCGGCGCCCTCGTTCAAGCAGACCTACATGAATACATGGAAGCTGTGCTTTAACCTGTCTTCGCATTCCTGCGTGGCCCTAATGATTATGAGTAAATAATTAATAGTTAAGAAGTACACTGATTGATTCCAAACGGACACTAGATCTTGACCTTGCGTAGGGCTGGCCGTCCTTGCTGCATCCTTTAGAATCCCCTGTGCAAAAATCCTCTCTCTTGCTGACCGATCTGCTCCCTGTAATTGGCCATAGAGCTTGGGGATTAGGCCTAAACCACTTCTCTGTAACAGAGCGGAAGCCCCACTTCGTTAGAGTCAGTGGGTTGTGCTGTCCCGAAGGTGGCTGGTGGCGGCCGTTGTCTAGCTGGTTCTACCTTTTACAACCTTGGCCCCTTCCCCTTGGTCCCTGAGATCTTGGCCACTCAGTAACACCGCAAGCTACCGAGTACGATCAAAGGTGGAATCCGTTTTTGGGAGATGAGGCCTGGCGCTCTACTTTCTATCCACCCTGTGGGAGACAGCACCGCCTTCGGGGTTCAAAAGCCGAGGGGCGACGTCATTATGGAGCCTGTAGCCCACTGATTTAGAGTTCGAATCTCGGCCCAAGGGAAAACAATCTCAGTCTACGAGCAGGACACTCAATAGGCTTCAATTTAGTTCACCCAGTCCCTATGATTAGTGTTATTAGCTATGGGACTAGTGTTGTTAGCTATGAAATTTGTGTTATTAGCTATGGGATTTGTGTTATTAGCTATGGGATTTGTGTTATTAGCTATGGGACTTGTGTTATTAGCTATGGGATTTGTGTTATTAGCTATGGGATTTGTGTTGTTAGCTATGGGATTTGTGTTATTAGCTATGGGACTAGTGTTGTTAGCTATGGGATTTGTGTTATTAGCTATGGGATTTGTGTTATTAGCTATGGGACTAGTGTTGTTAGCTATGGGATTTGTGTTATTAGCTATGGGATTTGTGTTGTTAGCTATGGGATTTGTTGTAAAGCAAGTATAGTATCACACGGATTGTAAATTTGGGTGGGTAGGGCGGCTTCCACAGTCCTTACAGGACATTTAAGACGCTCTATTGGCTGCTCTTATGCTACTTTCCTACTGTTATGTTCTATTCGCATTCAAACAATACTCAAGATTGACGCTTCTTCTCTCGTCAGCTGGTTGATCCGTATTTAGAACTGGGCTACAATTTCCAGACTATCATTTCATTCATTCAGGTCATGTTTTATGTCACATGTACTTAAGGCAGATAACCTACTTTTATTGGGATATTGTATTTACTTTACAAAGACTTGCAGAAGTTAATAAAATGCACCGCATATAACTTATATTTGACTTCTTGTTGTTCAAAGCCTTGAGCCAGGGTTGTGCAAACGGAATTTCGCAAGCAATGTGTGCTATATCTTAAACATCTAAAACATCACATCTAATCTAAATGATAATCAAAATGAAATTTAATTTATAAGTAGATTTCTTCTGGCAGTTTTGAAATTTTAAAGCGTTTTGTGCTTAGAAATGCACAAAGTTGTTTTTTGTTTTAATAAATTTCCAACTATGCACTATTTGGAACTGGAACTGGAACTGGTACCGAAAAAACGGTCATATTGAAAGGCTCTAATAACCTTTCACAATCCCCAAGCAGTTCGAATACGGAGATAATAGACTGGATAAATTGAAAGGGTGCGTAAATAGCGTAAAGGAGCGTATCATGACGAGGTTCGTGCAAAACTCAAACGCCACACGCCACAAAGTTGCCATGCGTGCCTACAGGCTACAAAAGGCTACAAAATTATAGACCCGCGCGGCTGTCGTGTCCCTAATTTGGAGTCGGGACTTGCTTTTGGACGCAGCGGCTATGTGTATTTTGTTTTATCCCTGGCGTCCCTTGTGTTTTTACTGCTCTTATTTTTAATACCTTTGCTTTCCCTTCCCAGCTCGATATTTGATTCCTACTAAACTTCGCTTTTTATGTTGCTTTTCGTTGTTCATTTAAATGTGTTGTTAAAAAATATATATAAAAAAAAATCAGCACCCATAGATGGCGTGCGCGTTTTAATAATAACAATAATAATAATTCCGGAACTGAGGGGCACTGAAGCCGTACGTGTTATTATAATCAAGACACGACCCCGTTAAGGGTTACGGGGGCTGTCTGATATTAAGTCGGGACAGTTACTGCTTAAGGGTCTTACAAGGGTGGAAGTTTTGCTATTGAAATGATGATCGTCTGTTCATTCCAATTATTGATTTCTAGTGAATCAAATACTAAAAGTCAATACTTTAAGCAAACCATGCAGCGCGCCCTAATTTTCAGCGCTATACGAATATTCTGATCCCGCAAAACATGCATCTCTTTTACATATTTTTCATTGACTGACGGCTCTTGGAAATGTATATAGGTTGTCGACGTTGGTAGATGTTTGCATTGACATTTTTATACCGTTCAGATCTACTACCGCCCACCTTTTATCAAACATTTGCTTTACCAAGCATATATATACCAATTTATGCTTGGTAACGTGATAATTACCAAGCGTATATCTTATCGTACTAGAAGCTAATTTTACCGTTTTTGGGGCTTGTCCGAGTTATAAGCTATATATCAGGTGAAATAAACATGTAGAGGTAAATACGCACTTAGCTTACACAAAAATGAAAACAAGCTCTGATATGCATCTGTTTTTAGATTTCTTTTTACCATCTATATCAATTGCATTAAGATTTTGCATTGCACGTTCGCATTTGCATTTGCAATACACGTGAGCAGGCATAATTGAAAATTATTCGTTACATATTTTCTGCCTGTATATTTAATAGTTTATATAAAGTATTATCTCATTAACATATGAATTATAGGTCGTGTGAAATAAAATTTAGAAGGCCGTAAACGAATGCTAGCAATTATTAGAAATCAATCAGTCAGTGTCGCGCTAAATTCTCTTTGTCGGATGCTTCTATGCAGCTACATATGTGGCGCCATGTTAGTGAGTCACTCCAAGCTCATACAATCGGTAAGGCTTTAAATGCAACAGGTGATGTACAGCCTGATCGCTGTCAAGCCGCTCGATAGGCCCGTTTTGAGTTCACGTCGAAAGGCTAGCTGGTGTTGTGCTGATGCCAATCAATCCGGCATTTCGCGTGGACGAGCTCGTATGAACAGCTAGAACGAAAACTTCAGGAACCACGGGTGAGGCGCCGACCTGACGCACCCTGCTGCGTTTTAAACAACGCCCGCTTCGCTGGAATTAACGTAGACTTCCATCTTTCTCGGCAGCGCATCTGTCTTCCAGTTCAACCGTTTCTCTGTTTCGGCATGGTGACGGGAGACCTACAGGTGCTGCTGCGCTCCGCCAGCTTAGTCCATCCGCGGCTACTACTGACAACCGGAGGCGACTGCTAAGACAATCGGACCTGATCGGTGGTATTCGTACGGGCGACATTATTCATTGACAAACGCGAAGTATACGGTCACGGCTAATCAGTCGAGATTGAGAACCGCTTGCACTCTCGCCCAAGTCTTGCTGAGGCACACGTCGTCCGCATGCCAGACTCTAGTGCCTGTGGGGAAGGGGCTCGGCGCCGCGGTGCGCTTCAAGCCACAAAGCAATCGGCAGGCTGCGAGAGTAAACACAGAAGACATGCGAGCCCACGTGCAAACCGGTTTGAATCACTTCAAGGTACCCTGATTTGTCCTATTCAGAGAACGAGAGATGACAATATTTGACAGCTTCAGTCGGGGTGCAAAATATTAAACTGCAAGACTATCAATGAGCCCGGACAGGATTCGACTGAAACTGACAAATTGAGAGCGCTCCCCTTTGCCAGAAATATTTGAATAATACTATAAATAGTTGATTACATTTGGTAAAAATCGGGCCAGTCTTGTTAACGGACACAATTTTTTCCAGTGGAGTCAGGAATCGAAACCCGACCTTTAAGAAATGAGTCCGACGCTCTAACCACAAGGCTACAAGCCCTGATTGATGCTTGGCTTTGTTAAACAATGTTATAAACAGTTTTAAATTTGAAGCTTATCAGGTTTTAGTATTGAATCCTAGCACCATTCACATTGCGTTCAAATGATTCCGTTTTGGTGTAAATTCAAAAGTAAAAAGTACATTTAAATGACTTCTTCGGTGAGGATTCAACCTTTCGTTTTGTAAAAGACTCTCTGTTAATGATGTGGTAATTCTATCTAGTTATTTTAACTTAATGGTTAACAGTTTCATACGAGCGCGTATATTGTTAAAATATACCAACTTAAAAAGTACTGAATGCATGGGTTAATTGAGCGATTCGATAGAGAGTTTGCGATTTCAATGATTGAAGTTGCAGCGGACAGTATTCGAGTTCTATCTGTACAACTTGTTACATTGTGACAACAGACGTTTTCTGAGTACTAACTGAGTGCGAATGTTTCGCCAGATTTTCTCTTCTCTCTTCCGTCAGTATTATACCAGCTAAATTGCTTTCCAACTGGCAGAGCGGAAAATTGTCGGCAAGAATTTATTCTTCAAAAAGAGCTAGCATTGCCCATGGGAACCCGGAGATAATCTCAGCATTGCGGCTGCGTTGATCAAAGCAAGCAATTTCTGTGCGTCTTATGTGCGGAAAATCTTTCGCATTCATAAGTTGCGTGTCCAGAGAAGCAAGACCAGTACGAATACTCCAAGACATACCAACTTTGGTTCAAGTCTACAGATATTTGCATATTGGAGCATCATTCAGTACCCGATCAGCTGAGGAACTGAAATACAAAACAGCAAAGAACAAGCCAGACTACATTTAACACAGTAGTTACATCAACCAAGCGTGAATTAGACCACTGACCGCTTGTACTGTTGTTTTATGGCTCTTAAATGCGAGAATGCAAGATATCTATAATACAATGGATGACAATAAAACACCTCGTTTTCGATTTCGGCTCGTCTGGATTAGCAAAATACAAGCTATGATACATGCGTGAACTAAATCTTATAGTACCAGAATAAGTAATTAGCAATATCGATAGTTGGCCAACTTAGCACTGTCCCCTGTGTATGCTAGCCGACTCTGCCGCTGAAGTTCTTTGACGCCGTCGTCGCCAAGGTGTCGACAATCGGCTGGACCGATTGTAAATGCGGCCGACCACCTGTTGGCCAGAAAGGTGAAATCGTTGCCCGAGGCTGCCGCGGAGTCTCCGCGCTCCAGCGCTCGGCAGCGCTTCCGGATGAACTTGCTCAGACTGCGAAACACGCGCAGCTCAGTGCGAAACGACGGCCCCTCCTGCGCCACGCGTTGCCAGAAAGTTGCATTGGCAGCTTGGTAGAGCTTATAGTCGACGGGACTCCAAGCTTGGTGAATGGCCACCAGATCAGGACGCTGAGCAGCCATTAGGCGAGGATAGCGGCCGATGTTTCGTGACACGAATAGAATGTCTTTGAAACTCCAGTTCATCAGGCGCTTCAAAAGCACCAACGAGTGCATGAAATAGTCAGTTATGAGAATGAGATCAAATTCGGCTATTATTCCAGCCACAAACTTGTCCGCGTCCTGGCCTTCGGTGTAGCCCAGGATGCGCGACATTGTGTTCCTGGTGAGGCTGTAGTTATTAGGCACGCAGTAGCGTTTCGCGGAGCGACGTGGTGACTGGTATTCGCTGTCGTAGCGGGGTAGGTCGCGCATGTACGCCTCAAACGCGTCCGGCCGGCCACCAAGTCCTTAATAAAGAAGCTACCAAGCGTTGTCTTGGACTGACCATACATTTTCCATATGAGAGTTAACCTTTCATGAAAACAGGCTCACCTGATATCTCAGCCATGTTGTAGTAGACAAACAATGACTGCAGCTGGCGAAATGGCTCTCTGAGGCTCGTGATGTACACGCACGGTTTGGCCATCAGTCCGTCCAGGAAGGATCGATTGTACACACACTGGTCCAGCAGAACGCTGGGTTGGGACACACCCGACGGAAGGACAATATAGTCGCGACTCAGCTGATTTGGCCAGCCCAAGTAGATCTTGTTTGGCAGTGGCATGGCAAAGCTGAGATGTCTGGACAGGCCGAATCGACGCAGCATTGAGGTGATGGTTTCACTCGCCGACTTGATCACCTTCACGTAGACGAAGCTCTGCCGTTCCGTGCCTCGGCGACGCTTGTTATCGGCTCCCTCAACGGAGTCCTCGGCAAAGGCGGATAGATCGCTGTCGTCATCGGTGTCTGCCACCATCTCCAGCGGCGGCGGCGGCGGCGGCCGAGGTTGCAACTGCGCACGGACGGCCGCCTCGATAAAACGCCAGACGCGACCGCCTCTGCTGGAATCTTTGGCAGCTACATGCGCTGTCTCGTAGCCGTGAGCCGAGTCGTCTGGTTGGTTGCCAAACCAGGTGGCAGCGGTGGCCAAGAGCCACAGGCAGGCGAGCAGCACGACGCTGCGCAGAGCCAAGCGCCTCACTGCAGCCGGATGAACGCAGCAGCGCATCTGCAAATAACTTCAAATTTATGCTCACAGTTAGAGAATGTGAGGTTTGGTTGTAGAAGACAACGACATCTGGCTTAATAAACGCATGTTGACACTGTATCTTATCTGAGTTATTTGAGCATCTGACTATTATCTGACTATTATCTCAGTGAGATGTTTCGAGAGGATGGTGAGGAAGCATGGCGTGTCACACGATGCGAAGCGATAAGGTTCTTGGAACTCAAGAGCGCATGACTAATGAAAAAGCTCTTCTCTTATTTTAAATTCGAAAAGATGCCGAGGTTGAAGAGTCAAATGAAAAAAATATGTTTATGTGCCGAGTGATACTTACCTTGAAGTGCGGTTACACTTTTACACTTAAATTTGACTGACGCCGCAAACAGATTTGAACCGAGTGCATGTAGAACACCAGAGTACTTCCATATTTTTACGACACGTAAACTTACAGTCACGCTATACGCAATAGCCCGCGTCACACTTTTGAATGCAGTAGGACTTCCAAATCCTATTCTCTTCTATTCTATTCCTATTCCCTTTTAAACTCTTTCTCTCTTGCTCTCTCCACCAAACATGCTGCTGCTCAGCTGTGTGCAGCACAGTGTCTGTAATTCTTAGATAAGCCCTGACTTCGGCAAGAAACTTGCCACACTGCAACTAAACAACTAAATAGCGTCACTTTATTGACTGTACGAGCTAGCTCAGAAAATGTGTGGGAGCAATGGCATGGCCTTCTATGCATTGCTTCAGCTGAATGAGTCGTCAGTCGTACAGTGGCTGTGTTGTACTCTGCTAGGGTGAGTGAATGGGCCAATTGTCTGTGTGTGGTAGCATTAATACACACTCAACCTAAGTAGAGAGGCCAGTGTACAGGCTGGGTTATGTACGGCGATTTAACTGCGCTTGTGGCTATTCTCTGGGCTCTCTTTCTGATTCTCTCTCTCTCACTCCTGATTAAACTAATCCACAGATTTCTGCTGACGTGTTGGTTTTGGTCTATCTTTAATCTCTTGAATGAACTCTCTCCAGTTGACACGTAGCGGATTCAAGGTTCAATAAAGCGATTCTCACTGCTTCTATGGGCCTTCTTTGCCACACAAGGAGACGGCCTCTTGGCGTTAATTGCATCCCAGGCAGACTTAGGCAATTTTTCGACGGAAGTGAAAAATTCTCGAAAACACAAGTGTATCCCCGCCTTACACGTGTTCGGCTACCAGCAATGATACACTACACCTGTTCACAATGTCACATACCCTTACAATATAGGTCTAATAAGGATATCTTCCTCCCTGAAAATGGAGACTTCAGACAGGAAGGAGGAAATTTCAGAGTGCTCTTCAGAGCAACGTGCCGCCGTGCTGTATTTCTTTCTTTCATGCATCAGTGGTGTCTGCGGGTTGCAGCAATAGAAAAACACACCCACAAGTGCATATCTTCTTGGCGCTAGACATACTGACGAGAGCAGTGCGATGAATCCCCAGAAAGAAGGCCTGCAGAATTAGTCAATATCGCTACTCTCGATGTCTAAATGTGCTTCAGAAGCCTGTCGGCAATAAAGCGCTTAGTTTAGTAACTAGCGACGAAGGGTAAGCAAGTGTCTGCGAAAGATGAAGAGAAGCACTGAACCCAATTCCAGCAGTTCTTTATCTAGCTTTGGTCAAACAGGCCGCCACAGGCCAACCAGGGAGCTCTTGTTGCCAAGTGGTTAGAGCTTCGACAGATAAGTCAGACGAGTCAGAAGGAAAAAGAACGGAAGGCAGATTGTGTCATAGCGCTTAATTCCCTAGTGGTTCAGTTAACCCGGGTAGAAACCAGTCCACGGACTGAACACTTGTACATAGCCTAAAATAAAGAATACATTTTAGGAATTGTTTCAGAACTGGGTAGGCTTCCTTTTCTGTACAACATACAGAAAATAATTATTCTGTACTGGGCTTCACTCGAAAATAGACAAGACTATTATCTTGAAATTAGTAAACGATTCGACTACCTGACCACAAAAACTGTTGTCATTAATAGACTCACAGTGAACTTTAAAGCTGAATTTACAAGATTCTGGAGACAAGAAGTCTGTAATACTTTGCCCATTTCTATTATAGATTCAAGAAAGACTTTACTACGGAGATATATTAAAATTTTATGCACTTTTTATCATTATTTATGAGGAGAAAGTATGAATTATCAAGGAAGTAGCATGAGTTATCGAGGGCAAACATAAATTGAGTGGGTAGCGTGATTTTGTCGAGGTATGACATGAAATATCGAACGGGTAGGATGAATTAACGAGGGGGAAGCATGAATTATCGAGGGAAAAGCATGAATTAACGAGGGGGAAGCATGTATTGACGAGAGGGAAGCATGAATTAACGAGGAGGAAGCATGAATTAACGAGGGGGAAGCATGTATTGACGAGAGGGAAGCATGAATTAACGAGGAGGAAGCATGAATTATCGAGGGGAAGCATGAATTATCGAGGGGGAAGCATGAATTATCGAGGGGGGAAGCATGAATTATCGAGGGGGAAGCATGAATTATCGAGGGGGAAGCATGAATTATCGAGGGAAAAGCATGAATTATCGAGGGGGAAGCATGAATTATCGAGGGGGAAGCATGAATTATCGAGGGAAAAGCATGAATTATCGAGGGAAAAGCATGAATTATCGAGGGAAAAGCATGAATTATCGAGGGAAAAGCATGAATTATCGAGGGAAAAGCATGAATTAACGAGGGGGAAGCATGAATTATCGAGGGGGTAGCATGAATTATCTAGGGGGAAGCATGAATTAACGAGGGGGAAGCATGAATTATCGAGGGGAAGCATGAATTATCGAGGAAATATAAAGAAAATATAAGAATAGTATTCAAGTTGAATATTTTTCATGATTTTTCTTCTCATTGCTTTAAAGCATGATTCTCTTCCCCCAAAGGGGGTCTTGGTTGCTAGTTATATACTATAGTTCAGTAACACAATAATGATAATATGAAATTAATTTGATGTCGACCTTTGTTGTTTTCGCTTTTACTTCGTTTACATTTATATTTATTTATTATTTCTGCTTTGTCTGGCTGAATGAAATTACGAGCGTAGTACGATGGTGACCTTTGATGGCCGGCCTTGTTCAAGAGTGCATTGAGTATATAGCTGTTATCCTCTATCTTCTAGTGGTCCTTGGTGACACAGTGACAGTTATGCATATATACTTGGGACCATGTCTTGTGTCAAAATTACAGACAGTAATTTTATATTACAGTACTGCATTTTACTGCACTTACAAACATAACATTTTATGGCAATTGCTAAGTCTAATTTCCTATATTGAGGCTTTTCACGCTTATCAAGAAACGCTTGCTTAGAATAGCTTACCCACGAGAGACCAGTAAACTTAGAACTGCTCTTTCAGTGGATTACAGATCGTGTCGAATGAGTTTGCCAACCCACTTCAATTAGGTATGCTCCTTTTAGCACCTTTTCTTCCTAAGCAAGCAGTTTGTCTCTCCCTGCGACTTTCCCTTTTCCTATTTCGCCCTATCTGCTTTCCCTACTCGCGACTAAGACTTAACTCATGATCAAACGTGGCTTTGAGGCTTCGGACTGAGTTAGCTAAAATGCGAGTAAGGAAGGAAAAATAGATGGGAGCAGCGGACGAGACTGAAAACTGTTTCCTCAGATGGGGGCAGCCAATCACCCAACCAGGCTGGGGAGGTGGGCAATGGAGAATCAGCCAGTTCGCTACATGATAAAACTGCGCGCTCACAATCAACCGCTCTCCTCAGTCGTCAGGAACCTCATCCTCAGCCAAGCCCTGCCTTTTTGACGGAGCTGCCTGTACGAAGGTGCAACTCGCTGGCATAGAGCCGCATTCTCGGATGGGTCTCTGCCAGTGCGTGTGTCTATCCGAGAAGGCCGGCAGGCTGTCTCTAGACGATGATGTCAATAAGCAGCGCGGCGTTCAAGATGGCTGCAGCGACGCCAAACTGTGCCGCTTCCGACCATTCGAACAGGCTACCACCGGATGTACGGATGGCAAAGTTGGTCGCGATGTCAGATGGTATTGGCTCCATTTTTCATTTTTTAAATCTGAAAAGTAACATTGAGTGGAGCAGTTGACCGTATTGATCTTACTCTTCGTATGCCAAGACACAACATTATGATTGTAAATTATATACACCGAAAGTTGTCATTCAATGGCAGGGTGAACGAGCCTTACTCGAGAACTGAGAACTACTTTATCCCTTTACTATTTCAGAAATCCAAAGCTTTTTCAAACCATAAAGAGTTTCCACGCTTCTTTAAACAGATTTAACTCGAAAAAGTCACAGATTTCAACTTGTAGACACTAACCACAACGCAAAGACTGTGTGAATGGGAGACTGAATGATCTGCTATTGTAACAGGGCTTAACACTCTATCTTTCTCTCTCTTAGTAGCGTATCACTCAGGCCGATCTTACTCCTTCTTTCTCTCTTAGTTCTGCATCTATTTCCCAATATGCTTTAACTGCTGACCCTGAAAAGGGCCGTTTTAAATTTTCATGCTTTGCGATTCTTATCATCCGCGGGTCCAACACTCTAATGATAGTGACTCTTTATAGCATGAGCGGTCTCCTTCAAAAGTGACTCCCGTGAACTGGAGGGTCACAGCCTCAAACTCGAACAGAGAAGAGAACAAACAAGTTGGAACACTTCTTCCAAGATCACTTTACTATTTCAGCACAACAGTATAACTGTATTATAGGCTTTTATGCTGCACTGGCAAGTTGATTTGTCTCAAATAAATTGCAATCGTTTATATACACATAAAATGTTTGTTAAAGTGAATGAATTCGACAGAATATTCATAATATTTGACATATAAGCAATATTTAGCGCATTTGAACAAAAAGCATAAGTACGAATTTAACTTTCAAAAAAAGATGATAAAAGCATCCCTACTACACTATCTGAAGCTAAGAAGCTTAAATGTCGAATGGTCGACTTCACCAAGGAAAGAAAAATGTTTTACTTACAGTTAACAGTAGAAGGACCACAGGAAGGTATTTCAAAAACCCACATTTTTCTTTTTTCTGTATCTCCTAAAATTTCTCGCTCTATTCCAGGGGTCGGCAAACTCCGGCCCGCGGGCCAGATGCGGCCCTCGAAGCTCCCAAATCCGGCCCGTTGCCCCTTCTGACATCTACAGTGTCCTGTTTCATCTCTCTCGTGTCTAATCTCTCCCGTGTCTAATCTCTCCCGTGTCTAATCTCTCCTCCTGTGTCTAATCTCTCCCGTGTCTAATCTCCCCTGTGTCTAATCTCTCCTGTGTCTCATCTCTCCCGTGTCTAATCTCTCCCGTGTCTCATCTCTCTCGTGTCTAATCTCTCCCGTGTCTCATCTCCCCTGTGTCTAATCTCTCCTGTGTCTCATCTCTCCTGTCTCTCATCTCTCCCGTGTCTAATCTCTCCTGTGTCTCATCTCTCCTGTGTCTCATCTCTCCCGTGTCTAATCTCTCCCCTGTGTCTAATCTCTCCTGTGTCTAATCTCTCCCGTATCTCATCTCCCCTGTGTCTAATCTCTCCTGTGTCTCATCTCTCCCGTGTCTAATCTCTCCTGTGTCTCATCTCTCCCGTGTCTAATCTCTCCCGTGTCTCATCTCTCCCGTGTCTCATCGCTCTCGTGTCTCATCTCTCCCGTGTCTCATCGCTCTCGTGTCTAATCTCTCCTGCGTCTCATCTCTCCTGTGTCTCATCTCTCCCGTGTCTTATCTCTCCCGTGTCTCATCTCTCCCCTATCTCATATTTATACAATCAATGCGGCCCGCTGTCGTCTTTTAGGTTCTCTCTTTGGCCCGCCAGCAAATAAGTTTGCCTACCCCTGCTCTATTCGATTAAACAGCTTCGAGAATCACAAAACAGCGCCATCGTCGAGATATTCAACGGTTCTAGTCGGGGTGTCTATGCTTGTTTTCTCTCACACGTATTTTCCTTTGTGTGCGTGTGTGCTCGCATCTAAATCCCACAAATATTACTATCTCCTTTCGAAGCGGTTTAACGTCAAATGGCTGCCTGTCGCGACCGTCTCCTGGGACGGATGCTGACAGCGATTGCAGCGAGGCGCAATGTCGGAGGCAGCAGAAGAAAGCCATGCTGTACGGCCTGCGGTCTATGCGGCCCATTGACGATGAGGCAGCGGTCGACCCGGACTAAACTTTTGTCTCCCTAACTTACCTTGCCTTTGCGCTCCTTTGCTGCTTACCTGATGTCCCAGCTACCTGCCCCTGCCCGCCAACTCAACAACAGCCCGCGTCTCTTTGACTCTCTCAGAATCTTTGCTAGTCGATTTTCCCGATAATTAAAAGCCTTTCGAGATTAATTCGTCGAATTTTCTGAGCAAATATTGTTTTTAATTTTTTTAAAAGGTATTCTAACACCGTTTTTGATGTACAAAAAGAGTAAAACAAAACAAACCAGAGAATGCATATCACTAGCACAAATTCACTCTACTAATAATTCAATTAATTGATTACACCTGCCCCAATTGGGTCAGATGTGCAGCCGACAGCACAGCCGCAGCTAATGCGCGGCGCATCTGAAGGCTGCGTACAGCTGTTCAGTCCATGGACTGGGGGGACGCCACACCCACCTTCAATTATCCCAGCTGATGCTGGTACCCATTTAACAGCTGGGTGAACTGAAGCAATGCAGAGTTAAGTGTCTTGCTAAAGGACACAAATTGTTCAGGGGAGTCGGGAATCGAACCCCCGACCTTCAAGTCGTGAGTCCGACGCCCTAACCACTAGGCTACAACCTCTGCTCTACTAAACTCTACTAAGCATATCGTACTACTCAAAAGTACGAGTAGTGACCATTGCGCCCTTAAATAATATGCAAAACCAAATTCAAGGTCGCTTTTATATCGCAAATTGCAAGACGCATCGAGCCTGTTATGAGACAGAAGTATTTTCTGACATTGCCGACGTATTTTATGTACATATTTGTTACAGTAGTATCAAAGCATATATTTGCGAATTATACCCCTCGCGAAAAATTCTATATATATATTGTTATCAAATTTTAACAAGCTAAAATAAAAGTACAAGGCTGTACAGCTTGGCGTCAGTTAAGAGCCAAGTTAAAAAAATATCAGGCTGCTAAATTGCTAAAGGTTTTGAAATCTGTGCTTAACTCGATACATTGGCTGCCCAATATATTGTCCAAATATGTACGTTGAGAAATAGGAGATCATTTTACTCAGACAGATAAAAGAAGACAGGCAGGACTTTCTTTTCGCAAATGATTGACTGAAACTCAATGAGAAGAAGACTAAATTTTGGCCTCTTAAACCGTTTCTTCATTGTATTTATTAGAATTGATTTGAGAAGTGGACTGGATGTAGGGTTTAAATAGAAGGCCATTCAAAGGCATTTAAAAAACCTCTACAGAATTCAACAACTGCTCAAAAAAGACTTTTGAAGAAAACTGGAGTTTTTGCCTGTCAGTTCTTATTAAGTCAGTTCTTATCTGCTTCATCGATTGCTTTCAGAAAGGGAATGGCTTTTTTCTGCTTTTGCTGCTCACTGACTGTACTAGCAGAAAAATTATGAAAAAAACAGTTAGTGTTCGAAGCAGAAAGTCCTGCCAGGTATACACTTCAAACAACCACGGAAAAAGTGATGTATACTCAAATATTTTTCCGTGAATGGGAGACTGTGTGAATAGGAGACTGTGTGAATGGGAGCCTGCGTGAATGGGAGACTGTGTGAATGGAAGACTGTGTGAATGGGAGACTGTGTGAATGGGAGACTGTGTGAATGGGAGACTGTGTGAATGGAAGACTGCGTGAATGGGAGCCTGCGTGAATAGGAGACTGTGTGAATGGGAGCCTGCGTGAATGGGAGACTGTGTGAATGGAAGACTGTGTGAATGGGAGACTGTGTGAATGGGAGACTGTGTGAATGGGAGCCTGCGTGAATAGGAGACTGTGTGAATGGGAGCCTGCGTGAATGGGAGACTGTGTGAATGGAAGACTGTGTGAATGGGAGACTGTGTGAATGGGAGACTGTGTGAATGGGAGACTGTGTGAATGGAAGACTGCGTGAATGGGAGCCTGCGTGAATGGGAGCCTGCGTGAATGGGAGCCTGCGTGAATGGGAGACTGTGTGAATGGGAGACTGTGTGAATGGGAGGCTGTGTGAATGGGAGACTGTGTGAATGGAAGACTGTGTGAATGCAAGACTGTAGATGAGCCTTCTCGTCGTCAGCGTCAACAATATCCACTTTTAGCTACAACAACAAATAGCGTCGATAATCCTGTTTGTGCAGCATTGAAACCGAGCTGAGAATCATTTTTTGGGTTTTTCGCACCGCCCGAGACTTCCCTGCCTTCAATTCAAATCGCGTGATCCCATCCCATCACAAGCAATCTGATCGCACCACAATTCCCCTAGAAAATGTGCTCACGCCCTGGCCGATGCTGCTGGGCCTTCATCGCACAGCCCTGGCGCCATATATTGAATTAAGCAAATTCATATTTTTAACTGGCACATATTTGTCAGAGAAATGATGACTTGGGCAGAAATGCTGACTGCGTGAAACGTAAGCCACAGCAGGGTTGTGGCACATTGCTATCCGATTCTTCATCAGTTGTTTCGTTCTCTTGCCTGCGCTGCTGGTGCTTCATCTAGGAATCTGGTGTTACTAATGAGCATCATAATGGAGAATGTGCATTTGTCGACTGCCTTTAGTTTATTAATTTTTGTCACATATTATCGAACTTCATATTAAATAGTAGGATAAGCAATACGAAATTAGATTGACTGCACTATCGACAGTGAAAAGCTTTTCCATTTTACTTTTGTAATTAGGAATGCGATGCGAGAAAGTAGATAAAGATGAGAGCGGAGAGATGAGAGCGGAGAGATGAGAGCGGAGAGATGAGAGCGGAGAGATGAGAGCGGAGAGATGAGAGCGGAGAGATGAGACACACAATAATTTACTACGGGAGAAAAAAAAACAGAACAAGAGTATGTTAGTATATGTTTCATGAAATATTAATTTTTAATTCAAAATTTGAATTGCTTTTGCTGACAATAATCGTGATGCAAAATCCCGACACAGACCTCGAAACATATTTTTACTGAATCGCGATTGCTATTGGCCAAATCTAAATACGAGTGGGCTGATCGGATGTCTGGGGTGATTTTATGGGGGGTTTAGCCTCTGATCCAATCCCTAGCAGAGTTAAGAGTCTCTGATGGCATTGGTAGAGAGAGAAGAGTTGGGACAGGGCGGGTCATGGCTAGTAAAACTCGCGTCATCAACGCTCACCCTGACTGCTTGATGGATTCGCCAATTCTGCCAATATCCCATTACATCCCAATTAAAGGTGACGGATTTCTGATTTCAGCGCTGAATTACAAAATGGGTCACAAGTCTGTTCAGACGGGATCTTGGCTGCTGCTGCTGCTGCTGCTGCTGTGCTTGGACACTGTAACTGCCAACAAGGGCTTTAGCCGTGGTAAGGTCCTAGCGCCTGTCCATTCTTAATAATAATTATCTCTGTCTCCTTGGTGCCTCTGTGTCTGTCTGTCTGTCCTTGATGCCTCTGTGTCTGTCTTCTTGTCTGTCCTTGACGCCTCTGTGTCTGTCTGTCTGTCCTTGATGCCTCTGTGTCTGTCTGTCTGTCCTTGATGTCTCTGTGTCTGTCTGTCTGTCCTTGATGCCTCTGTGTCTGTCTGTCTGTCCTTGATGCCTCTGTGTCTGTCTTCTTGTCTGTCCTTGACGTCTGTCTGTCCTTGATGTCTTTGTGTCTGTATGCCTGTCTGTCCTTGATGTCTTTGTGTCTGTCTGCCTGTCTGTCCTTGATGTCTTTGTGTCTGTCTGCCTGTCTGTCCTTGATGTCTTTGTGTCTGCCTGCCTGTCTGTCCTTGATGTCTTTGTGTCTGTCTGCCTGTCTGTCCTTGATGTCTTTGTGTCTGTGTGCCTGTCTGTCCTTGATGTCTTTGTGTCTGTCTGCCTGTCTGTCCTTGATGTCTTTGTGTCTGTCTGCCTGTCTGTCCTTGACGTCTGTCTGTCCTTGATGTTTTTGTGTCTGTCTGCCTGTCTGTCCTTGATGTCTGTCTGTCCTTGATGTCTTTGTGCCTGTCTGCCTACCTGTCCTTGATGTCTTTGTCTGTCTGCTTGTCTGTCCTTGACGTTTGCCTGTCCTAGGAGTCTCTCTGTCCTTGGTGTCTCTATGTCTCTCTCCCTGTCTGTCCATGATGTCTGCCTGTCATTGTTGCCTGTGACATCTAGTGGTGTCTTTCTCTCTATCTGTATGTTTAGAAGCGGTATTTATATGCATTTTTCAATGCAGCTTTCGAGCATGAATCTAAATTAATTATTAATTTGCTTATCGTTTTGGATTCGAACCCAGGACCATCCGAAATGCTTTCGAAAAAAAAATTTCGGAAGTAGCACTTTTTTCCAAAGATGCTTGTGCAGTCAATAATATCTTAGATGCGTCATCAGTGGGTACCTCCTGACCATCATTCAGTGCCGCATGATTCTTGCTAGCTCTCTGTGCTGGAAGAACTTTTCTGTTGTTTTTTTCTCCTTTTTCGCCTGGCGAATCAAGCCTTTCATTTCCCGTTGCTTGGGGCGAATAATTTTTCTACTTTTTTCTGTTTCTTTGAAGTTGTCAGTCAGTCTGTGCTCGACTCAAGGACTCCGGGGAAATAACAGGGTGTTGTTCTGGCCGGCGACCTCTCATGTTACCTGTGCCTGCGTCACAAAGTATAGGCTTTGCTTCAGTGTCTAAATGCAAGCCGCGAACTTTGCAATTAGACTTTCTTAATGTTGTTTTCCATTTTTGGGAGGCAGATAGATAACAAGTACTGGCTGCCCATTGTCATTCTAGATGCCAGACAAAGCTAGATAGATGCTGTCAGGTAGATGCTGTCAGATAGATGCTGTCAGATGGATGCTGTCAGATGGATGCTGTCAGATAGATACTGTCAGATAGATACTGTCAGATGGATGCTGTCAGATAGATGCTGTCAGATAGATACTGTCAGGTAGATACTGTCAGGTAGATACTATCAGGTAGATGCTGTCAGGTAGATACTGTCAGGTAGATGCTGTCAGATGGATGCTGTCAGATAGATGCTGTCAGATGGATGCTGTCAGATGGATGCTGTCAGATAGATGCTGTCAGGTAGATACTGTCAGGTAGATGCTGTCAGATGGATGCTGTCAATAAGATGCTGTCAGATGGATGCTGTCAGATAGATGCTGTATAATATATGAACTTGTTATAACATCGCTGTCACATTTCTAAGGATTATTTTAAAGTCTTCACCTGTTTGGAAGCTAAATATGTAAATTAAACCGTGCGGTATAGTTCAAATGAAAGTTACATTACCAGGATGCTCATGTTCAATTGGGAGCGCTAGAGGTTAGAGACGCGCAATTCTGAAGGAGAGGTCGAGAGTTCGAATCTTGCGCCAAAGTAAAGCCAATTTACAACCTTAAGCAGGACACCAAATCGCCTATTGCTTCAGTTCACACAGCTGTGAAAACAAGCAGAACTATGAGCGGTTGTGGCGACCTCCCCAGTGCACAGACTGTACAGTTCACAGACTGAGAAGACTATGCTGTCTTCTCTCTCTGGCTTTAGATTTAGACATAAATCTAAAACCGCCAGCCAATCAATAAGTGGGACGGGGTTAGAACTAGCACGAAGGCCACACAAACCCCACACAAACAGGAGAAGAGGGCTGATTGGCTCAAGCCAAGCGGGGCTGAGATAAGGGAAGAGAAATAGAAGAAAAAGTTCAGCCAATCGGATCAGGGCTCGGGGTAAATGCGGGAGATAAGGCAAACCAGCCAGAACTCCAACACGTTTTCCAGAGGAGTCTGCCGCCAATCGCTTCGAGCCAGACGACGAAGAACGAGCTGACGAGGAATTCGCAGCCGGCGCTAGCAACGAAGATGACTGGACGCCTGCGAGGAGGGGTCGCGTGACTTTGCGAATGCTCGAGCGGCTGCGAGCCAAGGAGGCCCCAGTCAGTAGGATCAAGCGCTGCCGAATCGGTCGAGCAGCCTGCATGCTGGGCTGAATGACGATAATGACGGTGGGGCAGATTCCCCTCACCGCACTGTCAGCATCCCCTTATAACTGTGCGCTCCTCTATTGAATTTATTAATCTCCTTGTTAGCAAAAGCAACTCCTGGCGTAATTCCAAATAGCGGTCATGTGACTGCAGAGCTAATATTATAATATAAAGATTCCATCTGTAATTGGGAACAAAAGAAAATAAATAAACTGCACAGAAGCGCGTGCTGAAACTCAAGGCGAGGACTTTCAGCTCGTTACAAAAATTATCCCATTTGTTGAGCAAGCCTTTCATAGTGGATATCCCATGCTTTTGTGACAGAAGCACTGATACAGATCTTGATCATAGCATCCACTGAGTTACATTTTGATGCACGAATCATTCATTACTCTACCTGTATGATAGTCTCACTGTCTCAGTTACTCTACCTGTATGATAGTCTCACTGTCTCAGTTACTCTACCTGCATGATAGTCTCACTGTCTCAGTTATTCTACCTGCATGATAGTCTCACTGTCTCAGTTACTCTACCTGTATGATAGTCTCACTGTCTCAGTTATTCTACCTGTATGATAGTCTCACTGTCTCAGTTAATTCTACCTGTATGATAGTCTCACTGTCTCAGTAATTCTACCTGTATGATAGTCTCACTGTCTCAGTTATTCTACCTGTATGATAGTCTCACTGTCTCAGTTATTCTACCTGCATGATAGTCTCACTGTCTCAGTTATTCTACCTGTATGATAGTCTCACTGTCTCAGTTATTCTACCTGTATGATAGTCTCACTGTCTCAGTAATTCTACCTGTATGATAGTCTCACTGTCTCAGTAATTCTACCTGTATGATAGTCTCACTGTCTCAGTTATTCTACCTGTATGATAGTCTCACTGTCTCAGTTATTCTACCTGCATGATAGTCTCACTGTCTCAGTTATTCTACCTGCATGATAGTCTCACTGTCTCAGTTATTCTAACTGTATGATAGTCTCACTGTCTCAGTTACTCTACCTGCATGATAGTCTCACTGTCTCAGTTATTCTACCTGCATGATAGTCTCACTGTCTCAGTTATTCTACCTGCATGATAGTCTCACTGTCTCAGTTATTCTACCTGCATGATAGTCTCACTGTCTCAGTTATTCTACCTGTATGATAGTCTCACTGTCTCAGTTATTCTACCTGTATGATAGTCTCACTGTCTCAGTTATTCTACCTGTATGATAGTCTCACTGTCTCAGTTATTCTACCTGCATGATAGTCTCACTGTCTCAGTTATTCTACCTGCATGATAGTCTCACTGTCTCAGTTACTCTACCTGCATGATAGTCTCACTGTCTCAGTTACTCTACCTGCATGATAGTCTCACTGTCTCAGTTACTCTACCTGCATGATAGTCTCACTGTCTCAGTTATTCTACCTGCATGATAGTCTCACTGTCTCAGTTATTCTACCTGTATGATAGTCTCACTGTCTCAGTTATTCTACCTGTATGATAGTCTCACTGTCTCAGTTACTCTACCTGCATGATAGTCTCACTGTCTCAGTTATTATACCTGCATGATAGTCTCACTGTCTCAGTTATTCTACCTGTATGATAGTCTCACTGTCTCAGTTATTATACCTGCATGATAGTCTCACTGTCTCAGTTATTCTACCTGTATGATAGTCTCACTGTCTCAGTTATTATACCTGCATGATAATCTCACTGTCTCAGTTATTCTACCTGTATGATAGTCTCACTGTCTCAGTTATTCTACCTGCATGATAGTCTCACTGTCTCAGTTATTCTACCTGTATGATAGTCTCACTGTCTCAGTTACTCTACCTGCTATGATAGTCTCACTGTCTCAGTTACTTCTACCTGCATGATAGTCTCACTGTCTCAGTTATTCTACCTGTATGATAGTCTCACTGTCTCAGTTACTCTACCTGCATGATAGTCTCACTGTCTCAGTTATTCTACCTGTATGATAGTCTCACTGTCTCAGTTATTCTACCTGCATGATAGTCTCACTGTCTCAGTTATTCTACCTGTATGATAGTCTCACTGTCTCAGTTACTCTACCTGCATGATAGTCTCACTGTCTCAGTTACTCTACCTGCATGATAGTTTCACTGTCTCAGTTATTCTACCTGTATGATAGTCTCACTGTCTCAGTTATTCTACCTGCATGATAGTCTCACTGTCTCAGTTATTCTACCTGTATGATAGTCTCACTGTCTCAGTTATTCTACCTGCATCTGTAATAGCTTTTTCGTTCTGGGAAACCTTGATTTTTTTAATCCAAAGGTTTGTTTTAAAGCTGCAACAATTTACAAGCACCACTAAGAACTCAAAGCAGAGCTCCTTTTGCTTGAATGCGTTTTCTGAAGCGATGCATCTAGGCTATTTAGCAATCAACAAAAACTGTCTAAAATAAAGCTAAAAACAGAAACACAATGGCACCCTATAGATGGATGGATGATATAAGTGAGCTAATTGAGTTTTATAATCGATACACAGCAATTTAAGCTATCTGTTCATTTAGATCTACAAAACCAAACCACTTAATGAATTGCATGCATAATATTCGACGCAGTTTTAAAAATATATTTTAGAAAATGAAAAAAAAATTGCTACTAGTCATTTTTATTTTCTCACACCACATTCTTTGGCGATTTCCAAGAATACGCGATCCCAAGAATGTGCGTATTTCTAGAATCAGCGAATTCCTAAAATTGGCTAATAACTCAGAATCGGCAAATTCCTAGAATTGGCGAATTACAAAAAATCAGCAAATTCCTAAAATCAGAAAGTTCCTAAAATCACCAAAGTCCTAAAAATCTGCGTATTCCTAGAATCAGCGAATTCCAAGAATCTTCGAATTCCTAGAATCTGCGAATTCCTAGAATCTGCGAATTCCTAGAATCTGCGAATTCCTAGAATCTGCGAATTCCTAGAATCTGCGAATTCCTAGAATTGGCTAATTACTCAGAATTGGCAAATTCCTAGAATCTGCGAGTTCCTAGAATTAGCGAATTCCTAGAATTCCTAGAATAAGCTAACTGCTAGAATCGGCAAATTCGTTAGATCGAATTCTAAATAAACAGAATTCCTCGGAGCAGCGAATTTCTTAGAATCTGCTTATTCAAATTCATTTGATTGGCTAATTATTTGCACTGTTGAGTCTCACAGAATTCAGAATTAAATTAGCAGATTCCTAGAATTCGTGATTTCCTTTGATATTGACAAAAATATTTAGGTCCATTAGCTTTCAAAAGCTGAAGGTTATTAAGCAGTCAGTCATTGTACCGAACTGTGTTGAGTTCCATTTCATAAGTTTTTTTTGCAATAATAATTGCGTCTTGCCCAACCATTTCTTGCTAATTATACGAGCCAACATTTGAGCTTGTAGATGGATAAATCTGCATTCTCATCGCTTCAAACAACAACCCCAAACCAGGCATGAGAACAGAAAGTCAAGCTAATTTTATGAAAGTGATAGCAGTAGACCGAAACAAAAATAAAAATTTGTATGTGAAACGGCAATCTATTTCAATTGTAAATGTTTTTACTCTACAAAGAATCAAGGGAGAAATCAATTTTATAGATACAGTTTGCAATGGGTAGCATTGCAATTAGGCTTATCTACTGTTTATTAGGCTAGGTCAATTTAAACAGCAGGAAAACGGCATAATTGACTTCATATGAAAAATCAACAAGAAAACTGCTTAGAGAAGCAATGGCCTTCTGTTAAGTTCAGGTTGCTCTCAGACAGGCACGTGTGAACTTTGAGTATCAGGGCGAGCAGTCAAGCTAGGCGGGTGGGATGAGCTCTGCTGCTGCTGCACCACCATGGCCTGTGTTATTTCATTGTACTTTGGCGGCTCTTCGTCAGCAGCGAAGCCGGCGTTGGCAGCTCCGGCGGCCACGTCATCGTAGCTCGGTGGCATATCCGGCCTGCGGCAGATCCTGTCTGAGCGAGCCTGCGGAAGACGCCCGTCAGTCACCGTTCTCGGCCTTTGTCGCTGCTGATTGGCCTGAGATTGTGCTCTGCTATTTAGCCAGATTCGTCGCTTGTGCAGACAGACTGACAGTATTAGGAAGGCCACAACGCTGACGGTGATGCCGATTGTGACGCGAAGAATGATGGACCAGGACTGATTAGCGCTCGTTTCGAAGCAGTGACTCTCGTCACTGCCGTCGCTGCAGTGAACGCGGCCATCACAAAGGTTTATGACTGGGATGCATTGCTGAAGATTGTAGCAGGTCCATTCTGAAAAGCATGTAGTGGAATACTGTTTTCTCTTTCATAATAAAACGATACCCACCACTTTGATGGTGCGGCTGGGCAGAACTGGGAATCTCCGAATGCTAACAGTCTAAATGCAAACAACAAAGTTTTCTCCACCAGCTCACCAGACCACCCGCATTGAACAGATCCGTTGCTGACAGTCCCGCACTTTCCCTTGTTGAAGACGAGGTCATCAAGTATCACTCTATTTAGCTGGTCTCGCTTGGCCACCGAAATCGTGATTCTCACGACTGGCGACTTCGCAATTGCGGACTCAAGGCGACCGCTGAGGCGAGACCACGAATTGATTGGCGCAGTCGCAGTCAGCAGGAGTGCATTCGTGGGATGGATTCCGGATATCCTGGCTTCAACTTTTATGCTGTAACCACTTAAACCGATTCCGTAGAACCATATTTCAAAACACCACTCCGTGCCAAACGGCAGCCGTCGCTTGGATTCGAGAATTCCTTCATGTTGTCTGGTGCTTGGTTGCATCATCAGAACATTCTGTCGCATGTTCTGTAGTGCCATGCTCGACGTGTGATCGTTAACTATGGCATTGAACAGCCGATAGATTTCCGTATTAGAGACTATCTGCAGGTTGGTCGTGTCCCAGCCGCACGTGGACCACTCGAACGAACAGACGGTAGGCATGCGGCTCTCATATACCGAGTCATCGCAAGCTCTGGGCTCGGAGCTCAAGTCATCCAGCCAGTAAGCAGTCGCACCAGCGGTTTGGTTCTGCGACCCCGACTGGATAACGATCATGCTGATTCTGTCTTCGCTGAAGGAAGCATCGAGCTGCACCTCAGCAAGGTTCCAGAACTGTTCAGAGCCGGTAGGCAATCGTAGATATACTCGACCACTGCTCGGCTCCATTAGTACCAGAGCGTTGCTAAGCCCACTGGATAGCCAGAAAAATCGATAGCAGGTTGGCGATAGCGGGTTCGCTGTCCTATCGATGCCTGATAGCAAATAATTGATGGCACTCGATGAGCTCGAACTCAACCGCAATCTGAGGCTGCAGTCTCGGCTTCTAGGCGCAAGGAAATGGCGCGAGTGGTCCCGGCTGCAGTCTAGGTTGGCTGCTGTGCTAATTTGGGCACTCAGTTGGCCGAGGGCAAAGTTTGTGCCGAAGCTCCTGCTCGAGTTGCAGCGGGCGTGTTCATAGCTCTCGTCGCTCGAATTGCCAACGAAGAAGTCGCTCTCGTACTCCAGGTTTTGGTTCGAGTCGCAGTCGTTTTTCCAGTCGCAGCGCGAGCTAAAGTGATCAAATTGTGCATGGATAGAATTAACTTTCCTGAAATCTTCGCTGTTCAAAGCTTCCTCAAACTGAATTGTCCACCCCTTGGATCCTATAGAATCTTCTCAATCGAGCCTCGATTTAAATTTGAATTACTCGTAGAAAGGCTCACCTAATGTTAACGTGGCTGCCATTCAGGCATCGATGTTTCCACACCAAGCTGTCCAGCTGTTGCATGCCCTGCAGAGAGCCAGAGTCTTGAACCTTGAACTCGGCGTAAAACCTCGTCACTCTGCCGAGAGTGTTCTGATAAATCTGCTTGTTAACCACAGCGATCTTGTGCCTGTCATTTCCGTTGGAAAGTTTCAGACATATTGGTCCACTCAGTAGATGATAAGGTCGAACTGATGCGATGCTGTTGCTTCTTTCCCAAGTGAGGGAGCCATTTCCAGAGTAGACAAGGTATGCTTCGTATTTATTAACACCTCCGATTAAAATCTGGGTCTCTTCGCTGGAATGGTTGTTCACGGTGAAGAGCTCGACCTCCTTGAATCGGACGCAAAAGAGGTCGGTAGCGTGGTCCAGTCGCACCTTGAAATCATAGACGCAGTAGGACTCGACAGGCAAAGAGTGGGGAAAATTTTCGCTGACAAAAACTCCCCGACTGTTAGGACTGATCAAACGACCATCGACTAAAAACACTTCCCAACAGGTGCAGCGGCCTTCCTGTGGCAGTAAGAGAAGCAGTAGGAATCCGGAAAACAGGCCGAACGACTTTAAAATCATCTTGCAGATAACGACGCGCCACAAAGTTTGCCTGTTGCAATACTAGCAAAAAATCACTATGTGAGTCAATGAACCGGGGCAGCTTTTAAGGCGAAAAACTAGCGTGCGTCTACACTCGCTTCTTCGCAGCCAGCGACTGCTCTTTCAAGTCTTGCCAGCGCATACAAAAAGGCTAGAAAAATGGAGACATTGTGCCAATTTTGTGCTTGCTCCGATAAGATAACGCCCGCATGGTCGAGAAACCCCCACCACCATGCCAGCCGCAAACAGCCTGGCACTCTGCTAGGTGTCTGCGTTGCCATGACCTACCCTTCTTCAAATGCAAACTCACCCAGTGTAAACAGCCGGTTCGTTCATGTAGAGCGCGTATCGCGGACCCTGATATCCTTATTATCTTCCTTGAGGCCTTTTTGTTTTCAACATCCGCCATTTCAACACAGCAAAAAGTCGTGTTCCATAATTGCAAACAAATAATACAATATTACATGCAACCGCGTGAGCCAAAGTTTGGCCCATCGAAAGCATTGATTGATGCACTTTTCCGCCCCAATCAGAAAGTCTTCAGAAAATTTTGCGGCAATTTAGGATCATCTTTCGATCCGCTATACTAGTAGTCGTTCTAAACTATTCTCTAAAAAACTTCACTGTACACATGGTGGCCTTTTAGTACAGAAATTTTCTATCTTTACATTGTGACCTCGTATTCTAAAGTTATTGCCTGCAAAGTCCTGATACGTATGCCTTCGGTTTGAAAATCAGCCACACTATGATTATCGTACATTCTATTTAAAGTCATAGTCCATCAGAATTAACGGTTCTGGGCTTAAGCACTCAATTGAGTCTAGTAAAGAAACAATATGTACTGAATAACAAACAAATTAAAAATCAATGAAGCAAAGGACGAACGATTCAGAGATTTTTAAGGCTGAAAGGCAATCAATGCAAAAATGAACAAATCGAACTGTTTTTGTAATTTGATAGGACGATATCAAGGACTACTTAGGTACTTCTAGTGTCCATAGACGACATATGCTTATTGTTTTAGTATATTTGACTAGCAAGTTTTGCCCCCCAGAGCAGCAAAATTAATCTGAGTTAGCAAAGGTTTCATATTAGATTTCTGGGCATATACGTCCTACTCTACTAATAATTTACGTAAGTAGTATATAGAGTATAAGTAGTTTACGCGAATAATATATGTATATTTCTTAAATTTACGCTATACGCAACGCCCAATGCCAGTCAAGGAAAAAGATTATTCGTTTTTTTCTGTTTGCGACAAAAAATTGCTACTATTGAAGATAATCAAGGATGACTTCGCTGGGCTGAGCAGAGTGCTCAATTGATACTCGTACATGTGTGCATGTGAGCATTAAAGCTTATCAAATTGTCCGATTGAAATACTGAACCGCTAATTGAAGTACAGCTAATTCTAGTTACACGCTTCATAGCTGGCCAGACCGAAGCAATAGGGCATTGAATCTCTTCCTAATGAATCAAACAATTTGCTGAGATTTGTGATGAGATTCGAACTCCGTACCTCTCTGTTAGAGGCCCAAGGCTCTAGAGTTTAAGAAAAATAGAGATTTTTTTCTGCGAGTTTTGAATAACTGCAGTGAATGATTTGAATATTTACCTTGCTTACTAACATTTAGAGCTTTGACGCGAGACTCAAAATAGGCAGGCTGCAGGCATAGAAAACTGTCTGAGTATTGTAGTGTAGTGGTCACAGAGTTGTTTTTTATTCTACTCACTCCACAGAGACCAATAGAGTGCACTAGAAGCGAATCAGCTGCTCAGTTTTCTAGTTAGCCAGCAAGGAGGGGACATTGAGCAGAAAGCAACTTTAAACAATTGTCTCGGTGTGAGCGCAAAACTTAATTGCATTGTGAGCCACAGCGAATAGCATTCCCAAAGCCCCGTCTACCCAGCCAGACTGCAGCTCTAACAGGTACAAGCCTAGCTAGGCGGCGATAAAAAGCCACACGGCTGCGGTGATATTAGAGCTCAAAAGACTCAAATTATTATGGAGTTGCTGGTCTAGGAGCAGGAACACTAGCTGGCAAATCAGAAAAATAATTGTTTCTCTATATGTACTTACTATAGCAATGTTGCATTGTGTGTACAGTCTGTGTGTGTAGTCCTTGCCTAACTCTTATCTAAGCTTAGGCATCTAGACTTTTTGCAAAACGTAGATACTACGCTTCTGTTGAATTTAAGCCGCTGACTGCATATTTATTTCTAAAATTTCACGGATGTGTTGCGGTGCGCTACAGTTGGGAGAGCTCAGGTGAGAAAGCTATGCATGTGAATATGGCAATATTTTATTCAAAGCATAGGCTGGAACCAGCTGCATGTGATGAGCGGATGACATGGGATATGATAGCTTCCTTCGACTTCAGTGGGACCTTCGCGCACCATGTCGCCACTCATCACATGCCTGTACAAGCCGCAATCGTCAAGGATAACATACTAATAATACTTAGGGTGTCCAATGATTGTTTAAAGTCTTAGAGAAATTACCTACTGATGTATAGTGGAGAACGGTTTATAGGTGCACGTTATAGTCATTATCATCAGGAATTGAAAGACTACGAGTTCCTCTTACCCATAACAGTTAAAGTACACTCCAAATGTCTATGGCCAAGAGTTATTATTCGTTTAGCGAGGCAGACATCAGGACCACTAGAAAAAGAAGGACGGGACACTTCGTTTCCTGGAAAATTTATTTAAGGCAGATTTTCACGGAAAATGCACAAGCGAGATAGTAATTTTTTGTTTTCGCATTAAAATGTTAATAACTTTTTATTGAAAGCAGATTTTATTGGAAGCTGTTATTTTAACATATCATGCGAAAAATGTTGTTTCAACATTCTTCATTTAATAAGCCAAGTTTTAAGACTTAGAAATCTGAAAGGGACTCGAGAGAGCTCTACGAGAAAGTAGGCTAAAAAGAGCAACAGCCTAGAGGCCAAGCAACTGAAAGTAGAGAGATTAGATAAAGACTCGCCCCGAGTCCACCCATTCATTTCAGCGCAAACACGGCCCGGCCTAACCTGGCCTGACACAACCCGACCCGACCCGGCCCGGCCCAACCTGGAAAATCGGAGCCGGCCTGGACCCTATCTGGAGACGAGACCTGGGGGAGGCCAGGACCGCACAAGAAGACCTGATCGACGAAGGGACGGGGACTAATGGACGCTAGGGAAAGGGGACTCCTTAGAAACGGGAACTCTTCCTAACTCAACCAATGCGTTTTTAGGCCTTTGCCCCACCCTATAGCCTTCAAGTCATCGAGACTGCAAATACACCGCTAGACTATTCTAGAAGACTCCAGCTTTGACTTAAAATCGAACGAAGAAGAGTGAGGCATCAAAACGTGAAGCTATATACAAGTTAAATGTGTAAAGTCTTGTTTGTAAAAATTATGTTTTTATTTGTAAAAAGTAATAAGTTATATTTTTGTAATAAAACGCAAATTTATTATTGCGTGTAATAAAAGTTAAATTCGCGCCGACGCCAAAAATCATTTTGTTTAGATTAGCGTATTTTGCACAATATTTTAGCGCATATTTGTTAAAAATTAAGACGGAAAATAGTATAAAAAGAAACAACGTCGTTTGCACCCGCACGTCAAATAATAAGAAAGAAGTTCATCTTGAGAATAAAGGCCAGTTTTTTATTTAGAGAGAAAGATTCGCGTTAGAGTGTTGCAATTATTTTTCTATACAAGAGAGGTTGAACATACGAAGAATATACGGAGACATGATAAAAACCTGAACTAAGTGAAATTACATGATAATTACTAAAAAATAATATATCAGAGACACACATCACATAATACTTATAATTATACATTGACGAATTTATTAACAAAAGCCGTGACCCTCTGAATCACTGGAAGCCTAATCTGACAGGGAAATCATATACAGTAGCCTAATAGACCGCTAGGAGAAAATTGTTAAGTAATTGTGATAAGCCCATCAGTAGCCTATTCGTAGCCCATCCGTAGCCTATTCGTAGCCCATCAGTAGTTTATTCGTAGCCCATCAGTAGCCTATTCGTAGCCCATCCGTAGCCTATTCGTAGCCCATCAGTAGCCTATTCGTAGCCCATCCGAAGCCTATTCGTAGCCCATCAGTAGCCTATTCGTAGCCAATCAGTAGTTTATTCGTAGCCCATCAGTAGCCTATTCGTAGCCCATCCGTAGCCTATTCGTAGCCCATCCGTAGCCTATTCGTAGCCCATCCGTAGCCTATTCGTAGCCCATCCGTAGCCTATTCGTAGCCCATCCGTAGCCTATTCGTAGCCCATCCGTAGCCTATTCGTAGCCCATCCGTAGCCTATTCGTAGCCCATCCGTAGCCTATTCGTAGCCCATCCGTAGCCTATTCGTAGCCCATCCGTAGCCTATTCGTAGCCCATCCGTAGCCTATTCGTAGCCCATCCGTAGCCTATTCGTAGCCCATCCGTAGCCTATTCGTAGCCCATCCGTAGCCTATTCGTAGCCCATCCGTAGCCTATTCGTAGCCCATCCGTAGCCTATTCGTAGCCCATCCGTAGCCTATTCGTAGCCCATCCGTAGCCTATTCGTAGCCCATCCGTAGCCTATTCGTAGCCCATCAGTAGCCTATTCGTAGCCCATCCGTAGCCTATTCGTAGCCCATCCGTAGCCTATTCGTAGCCCATCCGTAGCCTATTCGTAGCCCATCCGTAGCCTATTCGTAGCCCATCCGTAGCCTATTCGTAGCCCATCCGTAGCCTATTCGTAGCCCATCCGTAGCCTATTCGTAGCCCATCCGTAGCCTATTCGTAGCCCATCCGTAGCCTATTCGTAGCCCATCCGTAGCCTATTCGTAGCCCATCAGTAGCCTATTCGTAGCCCATCCGTAGCCTATTCGTAGCCCATCCGTAGCCTATTCGTAGCCCATCCGTAGCCTATTCGTAGCCCATCCGTAGCCTATTCGTAGACCATCCGTAGCCTATTCGTAGCCCATCTGTTGCCTGTCTGTAAACTATTCGTAGCCCATCCGTAGCCTATTCGTAGCCCATCCGTAGCCTATTCGTAGCCCATCCGTAGCCTATTCGTAGCCCATCCGTAGCCTATTCGTAGCCCATCCGTAGCCTATTCGTAGCCCATCCGTAGCCTATTCGTAGACCATCCGTAGCCTATTCGTAGCCCATCTGTTGCCTGTCTGTAAACTATTCGTAGCCTATCCGTAGCCGTAAATAACTGTAGCCTATCCGTAGCCGTGCTTAACTGTAGCCAATCCGTAGCCGTGCTTAACTGTAGCAAATCCGTAGCCGTGCTTAACTGTAGCCAATCCGTAGCTGTGCTTAACTGTAGCTAATCCGTAGCTGTGCTTAACTGCAGCCAATCCGTAGCCGTGCTTAAAGCAGGTTCTGCAGTAATTTGCGGTTCTTTGCGCTCTTTAGTGCAGAACGATCTCCTTCTGTGTCTTTTGTATCCATTTACTTCATTTTACACTTGATTCTAACACGTGCTTTTTCAGTGCTCTTCAAGGGATCTTTCAAAAGAGGAGAGAGATTAAAACATTAACAATATTTTAAATGCACGGAATAACAAGACGTTACGACGAGTAAAAAGCGAGCAATACGGCTCGTATACGCAACAAAACCGATGCGACAGTAAAAGTACCAACATTACATGTAGCATGTTTGCATTTTATCTAAGGCAGCTAAATTATAGATAAAAATATACACTGTGTTTTACTGTGATACGTTAAGATCTCCATGTGTGAAGTGCTGCAGTTCCTCATACTTTGGCGGCGGTTGAATAGCCTCGGCGTAGCTTGGCAAATTGTCGGATCTCGCAGTAGCCAGTCGAGTAGGCGCGTTCGTGGCTACCTCAGCATACCTGGTCCTTCTCCTTGTTGTCCGCTGGAAATAAAGGGCTGAAGCTGCAAGCAACACAGCAACAATCCCAGCTGAGGCACCGAACGCAATCATAACTTCGAGCCTCGGCCTCTTCAAGCAGTTCGCCTCGTCGCTGGCGTCTTCGCAATCAATGTGTCCGTCACAGACCTGGCTGGACAGGATGCAATCCCTCGCTTTTGCGCAAACTTGCTCTGAAACACGGGATTACAATTGCCTCTTTTTAATGGGAAAAGGCTGAAATTGTTTTCTTGTAAACAGCTAGATAACTGATTAAGTTAAGTAGTCGGTAAAAAATGCGAATTCAATCGAAACCAACCGCGCGTGACGCACCAAGCTTTCCGCATTCCGTTGTGCCATTATTTTCCGCTCGGCGAAAGCAAGCACCCGCAGTCAGACTGACATCGTCCTACAGTACGGCACGCAGCGCCGCTTTCGATTCCGCCCTCAGTGAGATCTGCACCTCAGTCTGGCTGTAACTCGAAGCTTGAGCACTGCCAGACAGAAGACGCTATTGATTGTTTGGCACGGTGGCAGTTAGAAAGGTATTGCGAAGTGAACCCGACCCAGCGTTGATCACTACATCCAATCGGACGCTGTAGTTACCGTCGCCGATACCGTAAAGCCAGATATCGAAGCACCACGAAATTGCCATAGACAATCTTTTACGGATACTAGTTTAGACGTATCATTTAATAATGGGTTCAACAGAAGCATCTGTTGAGGTAGATGCCGCTCTACCGACTTCGCTCGAACTAACCTCCAGCTTGACGTGTGATCCGTAACGGTGATGCAAAACTGATTGGAAATGCTCTGGTCATTAACAACAGCTAGATTTGTAGTGTCCCAGCCACATGTGGACCATTCGAACGAGCAGACAGTCGACATGCGGCTCTCGTATGTGGAGCTCTCACAAGCGTCGGTCTCCGTACTTAAATCGTCCAGCTAGTAAGCACCGACGGTTTGATTTTGCTGCTTTGACTGGACTGCGAATATATCGATAGGCACGCCCATAAATCCAGCATAGAGCTGCACTTCAGCGAGGTTCCAGGTATATAGTCTCCATCTAGCGGGAAGTCTGAGCAGAACTCGACCATCGCGAGGTTCGAGCAGAATCAAAGCTTCGTCATCGTTACTAAAGTTTCTAGAGTACCAGAAAAACCTTGTAGCAGGTGTCTGACTCAGACCTGGCGGCATCATCGATGCCCGACAGACGAAATATTGGCTCAATCTTTTCATCCTCTGTCCACGCTGACTCCGGTTGCAGCTTCAGACTGCAGTCCCGTACATCCGGTAGACTGTTGAACAGATGCGAGTGGTCCATGTCGCAATCTAGCCACGCTGCTCCGCTCAGCGGGCCGTGCGCGCTGGCCTGGCCTAGGGCGAAGCTGGTTCCGAAGCTGCGGCTGAAATTGCAGCGACCGTGCTCATAGCTCTCATCACTTGACGTTTTAGCGAGGAAGTCGCTGCCAGTTGGCTGACCACGGCTGTTGCCACAGTTGTTGATTGAGTTGCAACGTGAAGTGCAGGGGTTTGATAGGAAAAAATACATATTTGTTTTACTGTTAGTATCCAGGCAGCACAAGCAGAATTTTTCAATCGAATGTTTCAGGAATAAATTTGGTGGATTTAGTGAACTTCGCATCCATCTAAAGTCCCGATAGCAACCAATATGTTATGCGTACTTAACGCGGTACTCACGCGTGTCAAGTATCTATTAGAGATGTAGCGAACGGGGTGATAGGCATCTAGTTACTAAGGTTTTCATCACCGCCCTGCAGATAAATGTAACAGTAAGTCACAAGCAATACTCTGGCAAACACTAAGAAGAAAACAAAACTGCGTTTCTAGGCTAATTAGGTGCATGCGAAGGACTAGTTTGTTCTAGCTGAAATTTAAGTACGTTTTCTATTCTAAGTGCTGGCATCCAACTGTTGGAATGTTTTCTAAAGCGTCACACCTTATGCTTAAATATGATCTATCCAGACATCTATCCAGGTGTCTAAATAGATGTCTGGATCTATCCAGACTAAAATCCAAAGTTGATGACACTTAGAAAATAATGACGCTTCAAGTTTCCAACGGACAGACAGAGCGAGCCATTGAGCAGGTTTTCAGGGGGGCGTTTCTCGAAAGTCACTTAGGCTTGGACATAGACGTAAGTTGGGGAAGGCATACTTATGGCTTGCTGGAAAGGCTCGCAAGCCCGCTCTGCGTAAGATCCATCGCAACTTTGCGACTTCGTAAAAGTACGCAGAAAGTTGTTTCTCGAACGCCTCGTAAGTCTATGACCAATCTTACAAGCGCTCTTAAATATAAGAGTGGTCAAGACCACTCGTAAGTCAGACGAGCGAGGCCCTATTCTAACTGTGCAGAGTCAGTCAAGATGTCGTCAGTCAAACGTGCTCCAAATTTTACGTCCGCTGAGAAGGAAGAGTTAATGGAATGCGTCAAGCGATTTCTTAGCGTAATAAATTCAAAGGATCAACGAGCCGAGATGCAGAAGCAAAAGAAGGCCTGTTGGGACAACATCGCATCGAAAGTGAACGTCGTTGGAGGAAGCAAACGATCTGGCGATGACTGCAGAAAGAAGTGGTGTGATGTAAAGTCCGACGCGAAGATGAAGTTTGCGACTCAAAAGAAGGACTACTGCGCGACCGGAGGTGGACCACCTACTGCACCCGACTTGAGTCCTCAAGATCAAGAAGCATTGGCTCTGATCGCACCCGAGAGTGTCAACGGAGTACCCGGTGGGTGTGATTCTATGAGTGCGCCGTCAACCGCTCCAAAGGGCAGTTTGAACGATGACACGATGGCCAATTTTGGACCGACCGTGGCGGCCACTCCGCCCAGGTGCGACGAGGCGGCTAACCAAGAAGCTGGACGAGGTGAAGTTGGCACTCCGCAAGCGACTCCTAAGAGAACCAAGCGGAAGATGGATGACATGGATAACTTTTACTAACTTTCCCCTTATCTTCTCTTTATTTCTCTCTCAACTTTGCCCATAGACAACGTGTACACGGCAGGCAACCCCACTTACGCTCAACTTAAGTTGCGTCGGATCTAAGAGAGTTTTGGGAAACGCACTTCCGATTCAACTTAGGATGAACGTAAGCCACTGGCATAAGATGGATCTTACCATAGATCTTACGACGGCTTCGAGAAACGGCCCCCAGGTCGGTAAACTATGAACACTTTAGCGATATCGCTTACTTGTAACAGCGAGCCATTTGCCGCATAGGTAAGTATAGCATTGCCGAGTAGTGAGTGACGAACCATCAGTACTGACTCTTCACTAGCACTACTCATCGAGGTGAAGAGCTCCATCTCCTTGAACTGAAGGCAGATTGCATCCGTATTATCAGAGCGAGAATAGTAAATTTGGAATTCGTAGGTGCATCTCGAATACACGTAGGCAGCGCGTGTGGAAAGTTTTCGCTGGCAAATACGCCCCGACTGCTGGGACTGCGCCGGTAGCCGTCGATGCGGATCAGCTCCCAGCAGGCCAGGCAGCTCAGCGGCTGGCTTACAAACTTTAGAATGATTATGAGTAAGAGCGATTGCAGCATTTCGATGCCCTAACTGCTTGAATAGAGCTCGACTGTACGCTGACGCCTACAGTATAAGTTCTCAGGTGGTGTCATGTCCACAAAATGCGCATAGCTCGGATAGGTGAAGACAGAGAAGTTGTATATTATATTGATAAGCTATCAGTACATGTACATGTGCATCGGTACATGTGCCTTGCTAAAATAGGGCAGCTTGACTCGGCGTTTGTGTGAAGTGGTGGGCTATAGCCAAAGAAACAGTTTTTGCACGCACAGTCAAGAAATTTTCTTGCGCTCGACTTATAGTCGTACTAGATAGTGTGATATCTGACACGAGTTCCTATTTGGGAAGGAAGAACCGGTTGCAAGTCCATTTTGTCATTTTAGCATTAAATAGTCAAATCATCTCAAGAGTGAATAAGCAGGGCAATACGTGTAGCTTTAAAGAAGGGGCAAGCATCACTGGCAGAACGAAGTGAAGATGGGGCGAGTTTGTACCATAGACTAAACTTCAATGCGTGTCATGTCTCCCTCCAGACAGAAGTTGAACAGCAACAAAGGGGTGATAATAAGTATAGGGTTCGATGAGGTGCAAAGATGGGCTAGTTAATGGGATAGATGGGATAGATGGGATTCAGTCCAGAAAGTTAGTAACGCAATTAGTTCAATGTATAACTACTACTATGTTCAATGATTCTTAAATATAAAATCATGGGGTATAACGGCTTGGCGGCCTGCACTCGCGCGTGCTTCGGCGATATCCGACGGGTTCGTGTGCTTGCGCCTCTACCGTTAGTGCAGCATCGGCGGTGTCTGCCATCGTGTCCACGACTTCAGTGTCTAGCGACTCGCCGTCATCCGGCAGGGGCGCGAGCTGATTCTCGCTCGCCAGGCGGAGGTCAGCTCCATCCAGCACCCAAGCCGTATTGTGTCCGAGGTTCATCACGTACTCATGAAGAGTTGCGGTGGTGGAATAGGACTCGCTGTAAACAGGTTGTAAATTCAGCATGAGTGATATTTTCGGTCCACGCACGTAAAGCTCTCTTGACTGTCTGGACAGCTCGTTCAGCAGCACCATTTGCTTGCGGGTAGTAGGGGAGTGATTCGAGCTTTCTGACTCCATTCAACTTCAGCCATGTTCTGAATGCATCGCTGACGAACTCTGGTGCATTGTCTGAGACCAGCAACTCTGGGACACCAAATCGAGTCGCAACTGTTTGCAGGGAGCGAATCACAGAGTCGCTAGACCTGTCTTTTGCATGGAAATGCCTCAATCCAGCCGGAATAGGCATCGACTACGATAAGAATGTAGTCCGTGTTGGGCCAGGTGTCTCTAGTCTTTAGAAGTCTAGGTCTTAATTTGCTGCAGCAAAGAATTTTCTTTCGCTCGACTTATAATCGTACTACGAGTAGATAGAGACATAGGAATCTAAATATTTTCTAATTGCATACAAAAAAGAGAATAATTATTATTTCAAACGATATGTCCGCATAAAAAAGCAACAGCAGGCAAAAACGAGTTTCAACGGGGGCATTTTTCTGGTATATAAATTGGGAATAAATTATGATAAATTAGGTAGGGCTTTTTAAGAACTTATAAAAGCACTTTTATCGTTATTTCCAACAGCATGTGCTTGGTTATTTACCAAAAGCTTTTTAAAGCCATTAAGCCTCAATCTATGGAACTGCATCTCTCTGCATCAATATATGGAACAATAAATGTTTCTTTTTCTATTGTTGATACTAATTAAAAATATGAATAATTGATAACACCTGCCCCAATGGGAACAGATGTGCAGCCGACAGTACAGCCACAGCTATTGCGTGGCGCATCTGAAAGCTGTGTACAGCTTTTCAGTCTATGGACTTGGAGGACGCCAAAATAGGGCCCCAACCTCAATTACGCCAGCTAATGCTGCTACCTATTTAACGGCTGTGTGATCTGTAGCAATGCAGACTTAAGTGTCTTGCTAAAGAACACAAATTGTTTCAGTGGAGTCAGGAATCGAACCCCAGACCTTCCAATCGTGGGTCCAACGCTCTGTTCACAAGGCTACAACCTCCGTAGCTGATAATTGCATCTTTTTGGGTAACTAGAACTTCAATATTGTGTTGTAATAGAATACGAGTATATTACTATACAAGCATAAATTAAGTAGCTTTGTGAATTCGTGTTGCAAGCTATATTACTCTAGTAGTAGTCCTTGTTATCATCACGCAAGTTCTCAGTGAATGCAAATTTGTATTGATCTGGTCCAAAAAGTACAAAAAAGAACAAAAAAAGTTTTCGAGTCTTTCACAGTGTTAGCCATCAACCAGAAGGTGGAGTAGTTTCAGCAGCAGCGCTGGTGGTCCCATGCTCGTGACTGCCGGATGCCACAGAAATTATCAAAATGATAAGCACTAGCACTAATACCACTCCAACGAACAGTACCACTGGCCTGTGGTTGCGCCACAGACGGCCGACAATCGAGGAATCCGCCCTCATCACCACGCTGAACTGCGAACGGCCTGGAGCAGTGCCACTGGCTTCGTCTCGGATGATCAGTTCAACATCGTCATCTTCGTCGTCCTGCTGAAGGAGAGATTCAACGAGTCGTTCAGTTGACGCGCTCATTCTAACATCTTGTTGTAGCTGCTGCTGCTGCTGCTGCTGCTGCTGCTGCTGCTGCTGCTGCTGCTGCTGCTGCTGCTGCTGCTGCTGCTGCTGCTTGGGAAGGCCCGCATTTGGCAACTCGGCCGAGGCTTCCTCAGCCGACTTTTTAACCTCTGCGTCGATGGCAATCAGAAGGTCTCGCGCTCCGCGAATGTACTCGGCGCGCTTCGCGGCCTCTTCTGTGGGTCGACGCTGCTGCTCTGACATTCGGCGAAGAGTCTCCGCCAGGTCGTCCAGATCCCAGCCGATGCTCTTCACCGACTTGCTGATCTCTTCTGGTATAGTGTTTCATTGTATCACAATAATTGGACAGTGTACGAGCTATATTAGCAACTAATTAAAGCCATTGTACACTCCAACACCTGACAGCGATCTTGCCTACCACTATCATTCTTTCAATTCCCTTAAATTGAGTCAATTCCACAGATAATATATAACTTATTATATATTATCTGTGGTCAATTCATGTTCGGCAAATTGTGCTAAATTTAGGATTTTTAAAACTATAATTGGGCATGAGTAGCCTCAGTAAATTGACCTTGTTAAAGGGTCTCGCGTTAATTAGTTTTAGAGTTCCAAGTCTTTAAAGTTAACTAATTATGACCTTGCATAACTAAGGGGCCAGTTGGCAGAGCAGCTATTACGCGTTTGCCTGTCGCACAAGAATGCTTGAGCTCGATTCGACGGCGAGGCCACATTCCTTTGGGACGCAGCCGCGAAGATAATGCTTGGTGGTGCAATTTACTTCCTTAAAGGCCAACCTCCAAGGCAGAGTGAGAGTGTACACTGCCTGTCGATGAAAAAGTCAGGACAGATGTGAGCGTATGCCTGCATGCGTACGGTATCTGTGTACGTGTGTGGGCAGAATTGCCTCCTCACTGGCTGCGATTCTATACTGCTACCAAATGATGTGCCTGTACCCACAGTCCTCCTGCACCTGCACCTATTTTTTCTATACCTGGCACAAATATACATACATCGCTACATTATACTTTCTATTTGTAAATTACGTCACGAACCAAAATTCTGTCCTACCACTCAACCAGTTGAACTCGTCCTCCGCCTCCATCAGCTCCTCCTGAGAAGTGAGTTCTCCGGCGTCGCTTTTCACGCGTCGCCAGCGGTCTAGGCTCTCCTGCAGCAGCTTCAGCTTGCTGTCCAGTGCACGCTTGTCCAGCTCGAATGGGTCCTGAGAATTCGGCATTGCGGATGCTGTGCCTATGTCGTGAGACTGAGGAACTAGGTTCGAAACAATTTTTGGAGGCAGTAAATTCTTGCGCGTGAGCGCAAATTAACCAGGAGAGATACAGCAACTGTCGCTTATCTCAACGATTCGCAGCCAAGAGTTTCTGCCAATAATATTCGACTCTAATGCGAGGGACATGTGAGCTTTAGGCTGTGGCGTATAACATTGCACATTACAATTCGGTTTTGGTCAATTGCACACTGTACATCTCATGCTAATCGAGTACACTTTGCGTAGATTTGCGCAGCGAGTGTGCTATCGAGTGTGCGTGAAATTCGCAGTCGAACCTTTCTGGATGAGACTTGCCTGCAGGTAGCAGTATTGCCATGCAAGACATAAATTATTTTGCAGCATGCAATAAATTACCCTTGGATGGAAAGCACAACTACAATCGCTACTTATGTGATGAAATTAACAAATTCACTGCTTGTATAGCTTCCTACAGCTAAATTCACTTAAAATATTATGAATTAATCTGCTGTACTATGAGACATTGTATTTCTCCATAATCTGATATTAATTGATTCAGCAATGAAAAATGCTTCGAAATGAGGTGCCACTGACTCAATAGGAAAGCTATTCAAAATTTGAGCGAGTCCCCATAATATAGCTATTTAGTCCAACCATTACATAGCAAACGCGGGGATTTTGCGGCCTCTCGACCTGATAATGATACTGTTGAGCAGTGAAAGTTAACTTTTGATTGTCTTATCTTCAGATGGATCGCGAAGTAGTTTCAACGATCGAGCTCGTGTAGAGAACCCCTAGCTAAATGCTATGCAATAAAATGCTAGTCTGCACGACACACTATACAGTTATCTTACTTTTTTAAAGCAGTTGAAGAAAATGGGCTTAATGGCCACCAAAATAACACCAAAATTTGTGAACGTCATTACTTATAATTACGCAATTTTCATGCTGACGATCAGCTATATTATATCACTACTACTACTATCAGCATGACTCACTTTGTTCAATTGATCATAAGTTTAATATTGCAATCAATTTGAATCACCATGTTCCGAATGCATTACGAGGGCGCATCTTTCTTATCAGCGAGTTGATAATTGATAATTAATATAAAAAATAACTCGTCACTTTTTAGGAAATTTTCATTTCCTCATTTTATTTCGACGTTGCTGGCCTGCCGGCTAACGTTAATCGAAAAAACGTCGCTCGACTAGTCAAGGACCACTGTAGTATACTACAGTATATGTAGTTATACTACAGTGGTCCTTGCGACTAGTACGTCGCTCGGCAAACTTTGCCAGTCACGCGCGAACGTCCGCATGGCAATCCGGGAGTTCTGCCATTGTTGTAGCGTGTTTTCATCCTATTAAAACACAATAAAAATTTACAGAAAAGTGATGTGATCCAAGATGTGATAAAAAACAGAAAGTTAACTACTTGTTTTATTAAATAAAAATGAACACCTTGTGTTTTACGTATTAAGTTAAAATTACAAAATATGTTACATGTTTGAAAAATATCCATTCTGTGCCGTGCACACGTTTCAAGGGACCTGTTACTGGTCAGTACCAGTAAATAAACTTTACTCGTGTCGTGTAATTCCTCTGTATGTAAAAACGATATAAGAAGATCTGTGGGGTACAAAAATAATACTTTCTCTTTATTTTACAGCAGTCGTTGTTGTTGTTATTAAGTTTGGGGTAAAACACGGGGTTTTTAGGCCCTGCTTCACGTTCACGCGCATCAGCCGAAGCTCTTACGCTTACAACAGTAGTTAATTTTGTTCGGTAATTAAGAACATTTGCGCTCGCAACAAGACTCTAGAACAGTCATAGGAAATCCTGTGTTATTTATTACTTAAAAGTTAGTACTATGTATTGTGTGCAGTGCAGTATATTCATCGTCCTATTTTTTCGCAGCTATTTTGTATATTCACGTATATTGTAGTGTTAGAAGTGTAAAACTATAATGCATTCAGCTAAGGTAGAACTCATTAATACATTTCATTAATAAATACTTGGGGCCTGGGTCAAAGTAAAGTAGAAGGCCCCACATTATGTGTGTGAACTTTGTCTTCATGTAATCTCTATAGTCTAGAGCAGGGGTCAGCCAGATGCTGCCCTCAAAGCTCACAAATCTGGCCCATTGCCTCTTCAAACACATTCAGTGTCCTGTCTCATCTTTCCCCTGTCTTGTCTCTCCCATATCTCATCTCTCCTGTGTCTTATCTCTCCTCTGTCTCATCTCCCCCTGTCATATCTTCTCTGTCTCATCTCTCCCCTATATCATATTTCTACAGTCAATGCAGGCCACTATCATCATTTAGGTTCTTTCTTTGGCCCACTAGCTAATAAAACTGCCAACCCCTCGTCTAGCACTTCCTTCAGTCCCACTCCCAACACAACTTTTCATGCCTATGAATAAAGAAATTATATTTTATCAGTGTAATAAAGTGCTTTTGCAATAAATTATGTGAAATCATGTCTGTTTGACTTTGACCCCCACCCAATGGCTAGGGGTTAGAAAAAACGGATCCTAGTCATTTCGTCAACTGCCATTTCGTCAACTGGACACATCGTCAACCCGTTCCCCGTATTGGTCGTTTCGTCAACCAACCAATAGGATACTTTCAAAGCTTGGTTATTTCGTCAACTGTTCAATGGGACGATGTCAACTTTTTGTCACTTCGTCAACTGCCAATAATACACGCCCCGCATGAAACTTTTTCCCGTTGCATGTTTATTCAATGCAGCCCTCCTCCTTTCTCATTCTGGGCTTGGGACCAGACAATGGCGGAGTTACTGCCACAAAGATACAGTAATTGTATGGTAAAAAAGGAAAAATGCATTGCACAAAATCACAAAGATCACAAAGGCCACCACAAAGGTCACAATCAAATATAAAGCTGAAGTCATGCGCAGACTGTACAGTACACTTATCCACTTACGTACGTACTAGTCCTGCTGCTGCTGCTGCACCTGTTGCCGCTGTCTGTACGCAAACTGGGGAATGTGGCCGAGGCGCGAGCACCGGAGCAGGAATGCACGGATTGACAACTCACCAGTGCGGTACTGCGCCCAGTACCGCTCCACAGTCGTCTGCAGACGCTCGTACCGTGCTCTGTGCTGGCGCTCCTGAGCACCCTGGTGCACCAGCTCGGCATGCATTGGCACAAGCTTGGCCTCCATGTGCAGCAGGTGCAGAAGTGGGTAGAGCGTCAACTGCACTCTCTCGGCCCGCTGCTTGAGTCTCCGGTGCCAGCCCTCGACCTCGTTGTTGGTACGTATTGACTGGCCGTACACACTGACTTCGTGGACTCGTGGACCGGGTTCGAGAAGAGAAATCAGGATAGGAAGAAGAGATACGGATAGGGATACGAGCAGAGAAGACGGCAGTGTAGTCATTTACCGACTTACCTGACATTAGTGCGAAGGCCAGAGGAACCTGCTTGATTGTCGTTCCCTGTCGGATGTAGCAGTGCACCGAGTACAGCTGCTTGAATGGGGCATGAACGACATCGAAGGTGCCGTCCAGAAACCACAATCTGCGGGAGACAAGCAACTCTATCTGGTTGGATGTGTAAAGAAGCAGATGACGCTTGCCTGAGCCTTCGACTCGGACATCGCTGCGGAGAAAATTCGGAGGCAGATGATCCAAGGCCAGTGCAAACTGGAGGTCGACTGGAGGCTGCGGGCGCCCAACCTCACGAGACCGATTGGCGATTCGCACCAGCTGATTGATGCCGGGTACCACTGGGCCAATGTCCCCGCGGTCTCCAGCAACTTCGCCTCCACGATTGCTGCAGCCGATCTGAAGCAGTGCCGCTTCGCGTCCTCCTTGATCTCGGCGACCAATCGGCGCTTCATTCCCTCACGCACTCGTGCTTCGCAGATGTGAGCCGCTTGGCCGCTTCGAATGTTGCCCTGACTGTCTTCAATGGCAGAAGCCGGGCACTTCAACCTCGCGATGCCTTGCTTTAATTATTTAAGAGCAATTCCCAAGGTACTAACCATAATGTCTATAATATTTATTTAAAATTATTTAATTATTAAATGTAGAATGTCTCACCTGCTTCGGCAGCATACATTTCGGCCAGTAGACCTGCTGCGTCTTCTGCCTCCGCCGCTGGCTCCGCCCCTGGCTCCATCGCTGGCTCCGCCGCTAGATCCGCCGCTGGCTCCGCCGCTAGATCCGCCGCTGGCTCCGCCGCTAGATCCGCCGCTGGCTCCGCCGCTGGCTCCGCCGCTGGCTCCGCCGCTAGATCCGCCGCTGGCTCCGCCGCTGGCTCCGCCGCTGGCTCCGCCGCTGGCTCCGTCGCTGGCTCCGTCGCTGGCTCCGCCGCTGGTCTTGCCTGACAAGTGGCACACGACCATGCGAACACGTCCTGCCGCATAAGCTGCCTGTACTCTGCTTGTGAGATTCTAGTCCCACAAGTTCGATGTTGCCACTTTTGGCACGAATCGCACTGTATGGCCTGTTGACGTGGCCGCACAGTCTCTGAGCACTGAATACACTTATCAGTGTCCATTACCAAGACGTAAAAAATTGAGTGGCCCTCCTGAAACCCTACTCCATTATATGGTGTTTGAGGAGGTTGCATTGTCAGGTTTAAAGTATTTCGTATCATGTTGAGACATGATAGTTGAGGATTAAAAAGGTGCTAATTCGCATTGAGAGATTGAGAGAACATGTGTCAACGCGAGGGGCGCTGGTTTAAGTAAAAGAGACAGGGTGCACGTTGTCAGCTTAAGAGAACAGGTGTCAGCGCGAGGGCTCTGGTTTAAGTTACAGAGACAGGGCACGTTGTCAGTTTAGGGGGGGGTGGCGAAGATGGATTGAGAACGTTCCGGATAATAAGTAATAATAACAAAGGTAATGTTATGTACATGTTATGACATTTTCAAACTGTAGCTAGCCAGTTGACGAAGTAACTAAAATTCTCAGGTCATTTCGTCAACTGACTGATAAAGCAATCTAAAACCTTGGTCATTTCGTCAACTGCAAGTGAGACCACCTTAAACTGTTGGTCAATTCGTCAACCAAGTTGACGAACTGGCAGTTGACGAAATGACCAGCACCCGAAAAAACTGCACTTAGATTGTGCATATAATATGTCATTTAAATTTTTAGGCAATCTCCTAGTTTACTGTGTTAACATGTTTAAGCTTTTCAGCCAATCTAGCAATAAGGGTATATTAAGGGATATATAGGCATAACAAGTTAAATGTCAGTTAAGTCTATTATTTTTATTAGTCTTTAATAATGTGCTACTCAGAACCAGAGGTTTTTTCAAAAGGAAGTAGCCTACTGCAATAAAAACTCTTTCCTTGGAAACAGGTGGTATTAGTGGCCCTCAAAATGCAATATATTGCCATTAATTTTGCCTAGACATAGATCTTAGACATTTGATATTGGTAGGGCCTAGATTGTTAAGTTATTAGGGACTATTAAAAATGAAAGCTATAGTAGACCTACTATCCATCAGATTTGACCAAGTGGCTTAGTTTGTCCTCAGGGGCAATCATGCTAAGTGCTATCAGCTTTCTAGCCTATGTTCATATTTGTAAAATTTTAAATACTTTTAACTAGCAACAATGCCCCCTTTGGGGAGCTTAAGTGTGCATAGAAGTATCTAAATCTAAGTAAGTAAGCTAAACAATGGTTTTTCAGTATAAATCATGCTAACCCTTTGATATTTTTCTACATCGTTGATAAATTATGTTATATAAATTATGCTACCCTCACTAAATCATTCTACCCCCTCAATATATCATGCTACTCCCTTGAAAGGCATGCTATTTACTTAATAACTCATGCCATCCCTCCACAAAGCCTGCTATTATCTCTATAATTCATGTAGTCCCCTACTTATTTTAGGCTAACCTAATAACTCAGCAACCCTGATAATTCATGCTACCCCTGCTATGAATCATGCTTACCCCATTATCAAATCAAGCTATGCCCTTGATAATTAATGTTTCCACCTCAATAATTAATTCTACCCCCTCGTCAAATCATACTACCCTTTGATACTTTTTTCTAACCCTCTATAAATCATGCTATCCCCTTGATTAATCAAGCTATACCTAGATAAATCAAGCTACCATTTAATAAATCATGCCACCTCTCAATAATTTATCCTACCCCTTCAGTAAATCATTCTACCCCCTCAAAAAATCATGCCAGCTTCACATCATGCTATACCCTCAGTAATCCTTGCTGGTTTTGAGGTAAATGTACTTTTGCAGCCCATCTGTTTGTTTGATTTGCATTTGATCAAGGTGGTTTTTGTCTGAAAGTCTTGGGCGTATCAACCCTGTTTTTCTACACCCCTTGCACCCACCCCTATCGATTGATTGCATGCATACATTTAAATATTTAACAACAGACCCCACACACCTCAAGCTGAAGGCTAAATATAATACCACTGCCTTGGAGTTCTCTCCACTTGAGTTTTTCGACTATAGCAAATATTCACCAAATCATGAGTCTTTTGACCAAGCCTAATAAACACTTTGCAACATCTCAATAAGTAATGCTGTCCCCTTGATAGTTTCTGCTGTCTGGTTGACAATTTTATGCTACCCTTGAATATTTCAAGCTTCTCCTTACATTCATAGTATTTGTAATATTTATATTACTTATAATACATCATGTAGCACTACTACACTTAACTATGCATTTTAGCGCAATTGCTATGCTTGTGATTTAACAATCATTATGAAATATGCTAATAACCACATATTTATTGTATATACACATTTATGAGTACTTTAAAAAGTTTTTGTTGCAAGCACATCTGTCAACATAAAGTTAAACTAAATTGATTTTTAGCCTGCCAATCAAATCAAGCCATGACTGTCCAGCTGCATTCAATATCTGGCACATTGGCTCATATTGCTGACTTTGATAGGCTCTATGTGAATTTAGACAGCGAGGCTACAGATCTGATGATCTTGCAGCAACAGGTGGAGACCTGCTCAACGCATGTCGAACCTACAGTTGGAATGGTGAGTCTCTTAATGCTGCCATTTCACTTAATATGCCAAAAATAGAGAAATTAGTGCCATGCAAGTACTTCTGCTGTAATCTTCCTGTTTCCCTGTTCCCCAGCTCTGCGCTGCTCGCTACGAAGGCTATCTTTACCGTGCTCGATGCATTCGCGCAAATCGTCAGGATGCGCTGATGCACTTTATTGATTATGGCAACACTGAGCGAGTGCCAATTGACCAGATCTACGCCCTACCCGATGGGCCTCTGCGTGCCCGACCGCCTCTGGTCCGCTGCTGCAGTCTGGAGGGCCTCCTAGCCATTGACGAGGACGCGGCGCGGCAGGAGATCTCTCGGATTGCCTTGGAGCGGCCGGTGACTCTTCGGATTTCGAAAATCGACGGCTTGATTGAGAGTACCGGCGAGGCTGCCATCGTAGCCGAAGATATGCTGGACGATACTGGCAAATCAGTTAGCGAGCGGCTCCTTGAGCTGCGATTGGTCAGGCGGTACAAGCCTGCCCGGCCCAGCCTGGAATCATTTGCAGAGCTCAAGATTGTAAACTCCGAAACCGCGCCACCTTGTGTCGAAGAGCAAGCCAAGCCGCTTGTCAACAAATTTCAACAGTCTGCGCTGTCCACCTACGAATCTAAGTTGCCCAGCAACGAAACGAAAGTTCCTAGCAACGAAACCAAAGGTCCTAGCAATGGGAATATTCCGCCTAGCAACGAAACTAAAGGGCACAGCAACGAGAATATTCCGCCTGGCAACGAATTCAAAGAGCCTGGCAACGAGAACATTCCGCTCAGCAACGAAACCAAAGGGTCTAGCAACGGGAATATTCAGCCTAGCAACGAATGCAAAGGGCATAGTAACGAGAATATTCCGCCTAGTAACAAGAATCTTCCGCCTATCAACAACACTAGACCACTTAGAAACGAAGCTAAGCCGGCTATGAACGCTGGGAAATCTATCTACATCGGTGCCGTCACGATTACTGAAGTGCTCTCACCGAACGAGTTTTTTTGCATTCTGCCCAATGCACCACCACCTCCAGTTCTGCCCCTGTCACCTAGGGAACCAATAGGCCTCACAAGTCTGGCCGAACTTGATGAGTTCGACCTCAACGCCCTATACGTGGCCCGCTATTCGAGGGATCCTACTCGCCGCTACCATCGCGTGCGCCTGCTCAGCTTGAACCTTCGCAACGCCACGGCAACCGTGCTTCTAGTCGACTTTGGTCACGTCGAATCGTCGAAACCACTGGCTGAAATCTACCAGATCAGGCAATCCGACGTCGCCCTGACACCGCTGATGGCTGCCGCGGCGCGCGCCACTCGCTGCGGACTCCGCGGCCTTGCCACCTGTCCCCCCTGTCTGGCCGGCGAGGCTTCTCGCCTGTTTCGCCAATTCGTCAACTCGCCGGACTCGACTGGCATCGATGTTGGCAGCTCTGTCGCCTTTGCCGAGTTGTATGCCCCCGTTGCCAACTGCTCAGTTACTCACCCGGCTGACCTGCATTGCTACGGGAGTGCCGAGGGCCCGTCTGTTGCTGAACAGCTCATCGCATCCGGAATATCTAAGCCTATTTAATATTGATTTAGGAGTAAATACTTCTCAAGGTTATCACAGTTTTTTTAGTCAGAGAATGTAATGGCAGTTGGTGAGTCAGAGTTTTGTATAGATAATAATATCTGAGGATGTTATTGCAACTGACATGATCAAATCCTCATTCAAAGTGTTTGTTTCCATACAGTGAAATGTTTATTAGAGTTATTTTGTTGAACAGCAAGTTGCTCCCTATTCGTGGGTGGCATAAACCATTACTGTGTTCTCAAGCCTGTATTTGTTTTAGCTATTTCTCCATACTTCTTTTTATATTTGGCATTAATAGCCCGCACCTTAGCAATTTAACGAAAATGTTCAGTTTGCTTTTGCTTTAACCCCCAAAAGACAGCTGTGTCATTTTCAGTGTTTTGTACGTTATTGCATTTTGCTAATTCAAAGATATCGCATTTTTTAAAACGTACATAATTAGCTACGTGTAATTATTACCTTTTTAATTTTCATGTGCCGTTACTTGCAAATGTACTATTTTTTACTCATTTACGGCAAATTTCTACGTAAAAGGATAGGATTAACTACTGTGGCTGCGCTCCTTCAATTACGAGTATGTAGTCATTTGGTTACCAAATTTATAAAAATAGTATAGCTGGTTGTTTATTGTTTTTTTCTTATATTAGTCTCTTCACGAATTGTAAACCGAGTTGCCTGCAAAGCCTGAAGCAATATAGCAAAGTTTGCCAATTAATGTAGTTTTTGCTATCTAATCTTCATTCGTTTTAACATACTCTTCTCTGGTGCCTTGTTTGTACTTTTAAAGTGAAGCAAGCTTAATAAACTCTATTGTTCTAGTTTGGTTTTAGGCAGTTGTGCCTTCATTTGTTTTTTACTCTTTGGTTAGTTAGCCAAGATGAGTCTGTTTTTCATTAAAAGAACATCAGGTGTCTTTTAAAATATTCGTATTTTTTATACCTAAAAAACTACGACTAGATAGTGGGGTTAATTGAAAGTTAGCGAGGTAGTCGTACTTGTAACTTAGAAACTCACAAACTAGTAATAACAAAGCACACGGGCAATTAATCCTTTGGTTGGCCTGGTCAGGGGCACCGACGTGATGTAGGCGATTGTTTCGAAAACGTTCCGTGGCAGTGCAGGATCGGGTACAATAGAAGCAAGTTAAAAAGCATGTCTTGCCGATCGGGGATATTACGATCATGTGTAATCTATAGGCTGACTAGGCGCAAAAATGCCTACAGAAGGATTTCAGTGACGCAGTTCGACTAATATCTTTTTCTCCTGTATTTTCAGTACATTGTGTACAACGTACTGTATTCCGCTTGATAGAAAACAGCAGCGATATGTACGCTGTCTTGATTTTGTTGTCAACGTCAAAGGCGTGCTGTAACTTACGCCGTTACGTATTGCCGGTAGCAATACGGAAAGTTAGCAAATAAAGCAATCGGAAAATATATCCCAGCTGTAAAAATGACTTAGATTTTATTGTAGCGTGAATGTTGCTTTGATTCGAACTCTGCAGGAAGCTAGCTTGAGGGACAACGTGCGAGTAAATACGCGCTTAAGTTAGCAATGCAATTCATTATTTTAAATAAAAATATAGTTATGCATATCTGATACGAGGCTGAATTTGAGGAAAATAAATTAGGGATATAAGAAATTTGCTTATGAAACAGAGTAGAGTTTAAGCTGTAATACTAAAAATGATTAGCAACAGTCGACTGTACTGTGGTCGATGACATGTCAAAACGGGCGACACGTCTTACTGTGATTTGATGTCGTTAGTATAACGGTGATTTGTCGTTAGTTTTGGCGCATGTTTAAAGGTAATTAAATCTTCTAATTTAATGTTTACGACTTCAAATCAAAACAATATTGCAATAGAATTCCTGTATGCGAATATTTTGAGAAAACCTCAAAACGAAAAATTTCGTTGTTTACCTAGTTTTTTATTCAAAATAAATAATATAACCTTCTTGATAAGTTACACTATTCTAGAACTAGAAGTTCAAAACTGTATGACTGAATAATTTAGCTGAATAAGTTAACAATTAGTGTATTTTTCTCCTATTTTTACAATTCTAAGCAACAGTCCTGTATATAGAGAACTAGATAGAAGTTTTGAGTCCTAGTTAACTTCTGAGGACACTCAAAGTTTTTGTAACTACTTAATCAAATATTAATAAATGTATAGTAATAGCTCATTTTCTTTAACATTTTATAACGCTTTACACTTATATATTTCTCACGTTAAATTGCTATCCTGACAAACCAATCACAGTGGCAGAGCTACAGAGGCCTACTATAGCTTGTAGAACTGGGCCTTAAATGATGACAATTTGCTAGGGCTAGGCAGGTTTGCTTTTTAGCTAGGCCCTATGACACAGAGACAGAGGGTCCTTGTAAACATTGAAATTGACCACACAATGGAATATAGTGGGACTGAGGGTGTATTTTATTACTTTTTTTCTTTACTGATTTACTCCTTTAAGATTTTAGCTGATTACTAGTTCTTATTTGTATTGATTGAACTTAGTATAAAACACTTGAAATTTCAAATATTTCAAATTTCAATTTCAAATTTATACAGTTGTGGTAGGCCCTACCTAAATGAATTTATTTAGCAGCTATATACAAATATATATTAATTTTGTGCTAGCTTCATTTTTTAAATTAATAAATCATGTATAGAATCTAAACTAGCACAATTTAACCAAGTAAATTTAAATATGTCATAGTTAGCTGTGACTTAGTAATCTTTTGTATTTCCTAGATATTAAATTAGGCCTACAAACAAGTATTTAATTAAATTAACAGTATATACTTTTACTTGAAGCTAAACTGTTTGATTGTTGGTTTTTGCTATATTGTTACAACAGATACAAATTACGTTAGGGTAATTATAGTAGTTAAATGATGAAAGAGACAAGTTACTACTTTGAATAAGGGCACTTATATTGCATAATATTTAAAAAGCGAGTAGTAAGCAATGCAATTGTAGCTTGACCTAAATCCCATTATTCCTATCTCCCTTTAAAGGTTTCACAAGCTTTTGTAGCCTTTAAAGCCACAGACAAATTTATTTATGCCTAATGGAATGCCTAAAGTCCGGATCATGTAGTGCATGCCAGAATTTTCCAGCATGCATTTGTTTTCAGCTGGCGTGTATGGATAGCGTGCATTAGTATATATTTTAAGGGTTGGTGTACACTTTGGCATGCATGGCATGTATGGCAATGGTATAGTGTGCAATCGTACATTGTATTTAAAAAGAGATCAAATATGTGTTTCATGTATCTGTATCTATAATTACAAATATCAACCAATTATTTAGGACTTTGCATGAGTAAAACAAAATGTTCTGTTTATATGTTAAAACATGTTTAAGCTTTCTAAATTTGACTATAAATACTATAAAAAATAATTCTTCTGGCATGCAGCCAACATGATCTGTACTATGGCCTAATGCTTATTTTTTCTGGATGTTATGATACACTATAAAAATATATCTATTAATTCGATTGTTTGCAATTTAACTGTTTATTCATTTATTCAGTATATATTTTAACTTTCTAGATATATAAAAATTTCAGATATATTAGATATATTAAAAAAGTAAGCAGTAAGCCATGCAATTGTTGCTTGGCTTGTTTCCCTATGTATACATTTCCCATTATTTTTAATGGCACACTATTTTTGCACTAGTTTACTTATGTCAATTATGCAACTTTTAGGCCATGACACTGATATAAAATTTTATGCCCAGGTCATTTTAGCTTCAAAAGTTAATTCCAGAAATTTCCTGTATATGACAACAAACCAAGCTTTTGGTTAATTTAATATGAAACCTAAATTTCATTTTGTTTGCTCCAAAAAATAATTATTGAATGAACTATTAAATTCTCCAGTAGAAATTTTCCAAGTCAAAAAGAAACCTTCTGTTTAACACATTTCTATATATAAAACTTATAAATATTTGTTCTTAGAACATTCAAAAACTTATTTTTGAAGCAATTATAGGTTCATTTATTATAACTGTTAGTAGCTAGATGCTTTTTAATTATTTGTTTATATCAAATTTAGTAACATTCTATTTATAGCTTATGTCACCTAATACTTTTTCTGTTTCATTTTATATAATAGAAATTAGACACTGATAATTGTTTGGCTTAATTGTCTATCTAAAACATATATATATATAAGTAATAACAATACATTTTTATGCAGAAAATTATACCAAACAGGATTTAAATGCTAAGTAGTTGACTCATTTTACATTTTATATACCATTAAAAACGAAGTTGAAATAGAATAAAAATATCAGTACTTACTTTTATTTTTAACCCTGTATATTAAAATATACTTGCCTTCATCTTAAGGTAGATCTAATATATATATATATATAAATAGTAGCATATTGCTTTCTTGGTATTATTAGCTATCATATTGGCAATTACCTTTTTTCTTATAATTTGATTTAGACTTTAAAAGGCAATTCATAGTTCTAAAATCTTTATAATGATAATTTGTAGAGATAATATTGCGTCTAAGTATTACCCTTCTTTGATATTCTTGTCTTCGAATATAGCTTGCAGCTTCTGAATGAAAAAAAATTAAGACTATTTTGATCTGTAAACTTTATCTAAATTTTTGTAGCTTTTTAACCTATACAGCTCAATGCAGACTGCAATGTCAAAGTGGGCTAGCCAAAGAAGTAGTTTCTCATTAGCATCTACCTGGCGCAGCCTGGCTGATGCCACCTTAGCTGACTGGCCCATAGACTATGACCTGCTTGAGCCGGACCTGCCAGCGCTGTCCGAATCGGACATTGCCCGGCGTATGTGCGGCCTGCCCTACAAACCGGCCGGTAAGGATGACCGGCCGTCTATGGCTGAGACCGCCGCCATTCTTCACCGTCCAGACGCTGAAGCCGGACGACAGATGCAGCTGCCGGCTATACCGAGCGCCGAGTCGGCTCGCTCTATAAAACGCCAGCGTCGGGCGGAGCGACTGCGCACGGCTGGCAAGAATTGGTTCGGCCTGCCACGCCAGGAGACGGACGAGGCCCAGGCCCAGGCCCTGGAGGTGCTGCAGATGCGTCGCTCCTTAGACACCAAGACTTTCTATAGGCGCAATGATCGCGACAAACCGGCCAGGTATTATCAGGTTGGCACCTTCGAGGATCGCCCAGAGGATTATTACAGTAGTCGGGTTACTCGCCGACAGCGTCGGGCCGACACGGTTGACGAACTATTAGCCAGCGAAGAGTTTATGAAGCAGCTGCGAGTGCGCTATAGAAAAATTCACCAGGCTCGCATTGCTGAGAGCGTGCGCCGGGCTAATAAACTCAAACGGTTGACTAAGAAGCAGAACAAACAGCAGCAGAAGCCGCGGACTAAAGCTAAGTCTAATTAATATTGTTGAATTCTGGTTGGTTTATTCTTATTCCATCTCTTGTGTCATTCATTTATTTCTTGAACTTAATTCAACTTCTCCAAGATCACCTTAATTTGACTCCCCATACTATTAAATCCTTAAATTTGAATCCCTATTCTCTTCTAAATCCTCAAACTGAAACACAATTCATTCTCCAAAATCCTCAATTTTTAATATCCATTCCTAAAGAATTGTTTTTTTATGAATGCCACCTTTCAGTAGATCTCAAATTTTTTAATCCCATTCTCCCAGCACAAGGCTAAGCACAAATCCCTATTTATTTAAGTTTTACATGTAATGATGCATAGACTGTAGAATGGAAAAGTGCGGCTCAACCCTTCCCTATATATCTGTACATAGAAGCCAGACCATTGGTTCTGAATGGATTACCAGTGCCGAGTCACGTGACCCCCGCCTCAGCAGCCAATGGTCGCTTTGGCCTGTTCTTTAAAGCCTTAAAAGTGCGTTGCTGAATTATCGCCATGTTTAGCTAGTAGTACCGCTGCATACTGACTCTATTATTGTTTTTAATTGTTGTTGGCTAATGTCCTCATTTGTTTGCATTCTGCGAGTGAGCCTGATTTAAATAAAATGCATTTCCGACCGTTGGCTTTGTCCTTTTTGTGTTAGATTTGTTTGAGTTGTGTGTTATTATTTCGTTTATATGGACTCATATTAAAACTAATAGGTGGCTAAATCTAGGTATGATATTAGGAAAGTATTCTGCACTTTATCTCACCTACCTCACATGACTTTCCCAAATTTAATATCTCAACTGTCGACTCATACTGTCTTACCGTCTGCTCTGATAAGGAAAACCCGAGCCTAACAAATATCCCTCATCATCAGATTGCTTTGCCACCAAAATCTCCCCTCCTCTGCTTCCCCTGCATCCACCCCCTGCTTCAGACTCGCCTCAATCCTCTATCATCTCCCGACCGACCGCTCGCCCTCTAATGCTCCCCTTCCGTCACCTCCCCTCCCCAACACAGCGCTGCCCTCCCACTATAATATAGGCAAAAGGCTTCTGTCCCCACAGCTTCATCAGACACGCCGCCCTCTCTCTTTATCTATCTCCCCCCTCTCGCTCCGGGTGGCATTCTGTGGAGCCTTGCCTTTTACTATATACCTATCAGCTGCCTTCTACCCTCCAACTGCAGTGCGGTGGCCCAGAAATTCACTCACATTGCACACACAGAGAATTTCCTGATCGGTACTCCTTAGCTTTCTGCTACTGTCTGTTCGTGTGCGTATGCGTGTCTGGCTCTCCGCCCCAATCTTGTTGTTCGTCTTGCCTTTCTCTCTCTTGAATTAGCGCCGACTCCTCCAAATCTTTCCAACATCGTAGAAAGAGGAATCGGGGCGGGGTATAAAACAACTCGACACAGCCAAGCCTGTCCCCCCGCCCTTCCCCCTCACTCTTTCTTTGCCTTTCCCTTCCGTTTGCCATCTTCCCAACATCATGTGCCCCTTACCCCAATCCAGCTAAACAGGTCAGAGACAGATGCAGTTCCGTTAATGATTAGGAAACTAATAATACAAACATGAAATACCATAAGTGAGTATAGAGTCTGAGCAGTTCAGATCCTACCGCTCGTCTGCATTATAACTCGTCGACCCCGTTTCCTCTCTCTCTATTACTGCCATACCTAGTTTTTCTCCCCTTTTTTACCACTAGGAGCGTCCCAGCTCCTCGGTTCGCGCTTTGCTATACTTGCCTCGATCAGTTTAGACCCCCGCTCTTCTTTCCTAGCCCCGCCACCAGCCACTCCAGTTTCTTCTATAGATGCCTCGTATATGTGCCTCGCTTTCATCTAAAAACTCTTCTCTTCTCCTTCTGATCTGCAATCCTCATTCTCCATCCACCTTCCTCCCTCCCCGGCTCCCACATCCCGGCCATAGCGCCATCCCCATCTCTTTGGCTTGAGCTGCCTCCTAGCTGTTTGTGTGTGAGCTCGTATTTTTTAAAGAGAACTCCTATTTATATTATCCCATCTCCTTATCCCCGGGTGTTTCCATATCGTGGCTTGATTTCATGCGCAACTAATTTTATACTTCGAGACCAGCCATATTGGCATAGATTAGCCGTGGTGAAGTCTGCGCGGTTAACAAAGAAGGCGACCTGTGTGCCCCAAAGGCCTACACGTACATACCGCTAACCTGCTGATGACTGAGTGGACATATTACTAGGCAGAATTCTATGCGACCACTGTTCGGTCCTCTTCTTCCCGATTCCAATCTTTTTTCCTTCCCTTTAGGCCTATCCTCGTACCCTTCCGTCCCGCAGATTAAAGCCTCCCTACAGTTAGTTTTCTTTCTCCACACCTTGATTTCTTCCTCCCTTAATCCGGCAGTAAGTCCTCTTTCTATCCATCTGGAATGACCGGACAGACTTAGCGTTGCAATCGTCTTTCGGGCTGGCTGGCATCTTTGAAGACTCAACAAGCCACTCCGCTGTCGGGAAAGGCAATAGGTCGCAGAACAAGCAGGAAAAAGATTCCCCTATTCGGGGCTTTGACTCCTCTGGCGCGGTCTGTCTGCTCCAACTGGCTGACTGCTCGGCCATGTTCTCTCCTCCCATGCCCTCCTCTCTTCTCTCCTATCCAAAATCGTGCTCAAACTCAAACTCCCAGGGCGTTTCCCACAACACCCGGGCAATAATTTCTAAGGCTAGCGTTTTCTCCTCTGTGCGCTTAAAAATATCCCTCCTATTTCTTCCCTCCTCTCTCCTTCCAGGAGGACTCTCCCCTTGGCTTCTTTCCACATATTCCCCACCAGAAAGCCACGAAAGGGAACGGCAATTTCTATCTGCGGCCTGCCCCACCCCTTCTTTCTAGTTTTCTTTAATACAGGGTGAAAGAGAGCCCGATGGCCGATGCGTCACACATACACGAGACACACTCGGCACATTTTGGTGTTGGTAAACCTGGTAGAAACCTAAAATAAAAGCCAGGCTTTTGGCGTTACTATTAAGGCAGTTTTTGGAAATTGGAAATGTATTTATATCCTGTCAATGCCTTTTTAACTATGCCTTTTGCAGCTAACAATTTTTTGGCGGCCGACCGGCGCCTTTGAACAATTGCATTTCTTCAATCATTATTTTGCTCCTAAAAAAATAGAAGTCAGCAAGCGTTGCTAATAGCTCAATTAGCTGGAGATTATTTCAGAAAAAAATATCCGGCCACCGATGCAGCCGAACAGGCCTGTGCGCTGCAGCAAACGCGCTAGTAAATAAAGCAATCGAACAATTACCTTCTAAGAGTGGACGAAGTGCAGGAGGAGGGGCCGGGCATTCCTCCTAACTACCAGCTAGCAGACATCAATCTCATAAGCTGAGGTAGCCATCGCATCATGGACGGTCAGTCTTTCATGAACTTTCTAGAGCCGTCGCACAGTGGCTCCGGCCCAGGCGGCGTTGGCACCAGCTTCTTAGAGGAGCTGACCAACGGAGATCCGGTTGTTGTTAGCTCCGGCTTAACTCCGCAAGCTCAGTCGCAGGCGTCAGCAATGCCGTCTAATTTTGGTCAGGCTCAGGCAATGTCAGATTATCACAATGCTGCCGGTTATTATTCGCCGCAGCAGCAGCAGCAGCAGCAGCAGCAGCAGCGAATGTACGCCTCTGACTCTGCCGGCTATCCATCGCCGTCGCCCTACGGCGGCTACGCCAGCGGCTCAGCCGGCTATCCGACTTCGTCACCGCATCAGATCCGTTCCGGGACTGTCGATCCTTGGGCCGCTTCCGCCGGAGGCGGCGGCGCTGGTGCCAGCGCTGGCAGCGGCGGCTATCCCGGCTATCCTGGCGCCTCGGCATCAGCCGCAGCCGCGTACGCTCAACGGTTGTATCACCGCTCGCCGCATCAGCAACAGATGTACGGCTCGAGCAGCTATCACCATCAGCAGTACGCGCAGCAGCAGCAGGCGCAGCAGTACCCGGGCTATCCGGGCAGTCCCTATGTCCAAACTGCTTCGCCGCATCCCCATTCTCACATGACCGCCGCCGCTCATCATATGCAATATCAGCAACAGTCGGCCTCTGTTTCATCAATTAGAGAGCCGATGGCGCCCTTGCAAGTGCAGCAGCAACCGCAGCAGCAGCAGTCTCAGCCGCCGCAACAGCAGAGCTTGCCTAGTCCGCAACTCATGCCACCGCCAGCTGCTCCGCCTCCTTCATCAGCCAAGGGCGAGTCTGGTAGCAAGCGGGGTAGCAGAGCTAGTGCTCATCATCATCAGCAGCAACAGCAGCAGCAGCTGCATCAACAACAACTAGCCCAGCATCATCAGCAGCATATGCAGCATCAGCAAATGCAGCATCAGCAGCCTATGTATCACCAGTATCCAGGTCAATTACCGCCCCAGTCGCCATCGCAGCTGCATCAGGTTCATGGAGCACCGCAGTCGCCAATGTCTGGATCGTCGCCAATGTTGAAATCTCCGCATCACATGCAGCCAATGCCACATCAGCATCCGCAAATGCATCAAATGCATTCACAGCCACCGCTTCCACCACAGCACCAACAACAGCAACAAATTTCTCATATGGCAATGCCATCGCCGGTTTCACAACCACCTCCTCCTTCACAACAGCAGCAGCAGATGCCTCCTCCTATGCCGCCACCGCCTCCGCCTCCGCAAACGATGCCTGCAATTTCGCAGCAGCAGCAGTTGTCGCAGGCACATCCACCGCCACCACCGCCGCCGCCACAATGCTCTGCCGCTACTATAGTCACGCCATCTATTCACAGCGTATCCAACTGCGACAGAGGCAACGAAGGTAGACCCTCCAGCTTAGCCGTTATAAGCATGGGCAACGGTGCTGGTGATGACGACGATGATGACAACGACGAAGAAGACGACGAAGAAGACGCTGAAGAAGAAGAACAAAGCGGCGCAGATGCCGCCAGGCTGGAGATGAACACTCCGCCAGTGCAGTGCTCTCCAGAAGACGACGAAGAGTCAAACAATATGAATGAAGATGCAGTTGTTAAACCAGCTTCTGCTGCGGCTGCAGTTGCCACAGCTGCTGATTTGATCCCGTCGCTATCGGAACCGGTGCCGAAAGAGCAAACGCTAGACGATGCAAAGCTGTCATGTGCAATTGAAGAAGCAGAGCAATCTCTAAATTCTGGCACTGCTGAGGAGAATTCAATATCGGAAGAAATGACCGTGGAAGAAATTTCTATTGAGGAGGCGGCTAAACCAGATATGGACACAAACGACTTAAAGAAGGCCGAGTCACCAAATTTGAAGAAGGAAATCTTGACAAAGACTGACGCGGCTGCAGCGCCGATGGAATGCGACTCCTCAACCGAAGAGGTCGTTAAGATAGAGTCTCAGGCTACTACGGTAGTTGCAGCTGATCCCGAAGCTCTTCGGTCTATCACTGGAATGCCAGAAAGAATCGGAGGGCCGCGCTAAAGACCTGCCACCGCGTCTATCGCCGGGTCCGCAGTCAGCTGACACACAGGAGACCTACAAGCCGGATTCTATTATGGAGATCACAACTGACAATTCCTCCAATATTGAATCGGCTACTGGCGACACTATTGTTGACGTGTCCGTCTCTGATGCCTCCAATAAGCCTCCAGTGCTGTCGCCTCCGCTGCCTCCATCGCCAGCGTCGCAGTTAACCACAGCTGTCACCCTTTCTGTTCCTATTCAAGTCACTGTAGCACCGGCGACTTCTGTAGCATGCTGTACCGGGCAAGGCTGGCCGATCCTATCCTCCTATCCGACCCAAGCAGAAGCAGAAGCAGCAGCAGTCACTTTTGCCAGCTTCCATCGTTGACTCGAATCAGGCACCGCCGCAGTTGCAAGCCGCAGCCTCACCTCAAATTTCTCCATCAGTACAGCCAGTAGCAGTATCGACAGGAGGTGCTACAGTTGCAGTGTCTTTGCTGTCAGGCGGCTCGCAACCGCCTGTATTGACGCCACAGACAACTGAGCCGGTGACGCCGCCACTGGAGTCTCCGGCCAAGCGTAAGCGGCCAGCTGCTTCGAAGCGCAAACGAGAAAGCGAAGCGCCGACGCCTTCTTTGACAACGATTGAGGACGGGCAAGGGGCAAACTCCTCAGCAGAGACCACTCCTAGCAAGCCAAAGAAATCAAAGAAGAAAAAGCAGCAGCCAGAAAAGGAAGACGACGAGGAGAAAGTTGCCGGCGCAGACATTGCCGTTTCTGCTCCAGCTCAAAAGAAGAAAGCTCCTAGGGCTTCAAGAGCCAAGAAGGCGGCTGCTTCGTTAGCGCCTGAAGAATCCTCAGTAGCAATAACTGACGCTCCGCCGGCTGCCGAGCCAGATCAACAGCCGCAGCAGCAGTCGACGCCGACGACCAAACGAACGCCGGCCAAGTCCAATAAGAAAAAAAAGAAAAAGTCGCCGCCTTCAACTCCGGCGACTAGCGAAGTCGTCGACGATGCCGCATCTTCGGGTGTATCAACGGAGGCGTTCGCCAATGCCCACGGGCTGGTGCCAATTGCGCCTGCTCCGCCGAAGAGCTCAACTAAGGCCGCCGCCGCTTCAACCTTCGGAGAAGCCGGTTCCGCTGACACAGCTAGCCAACCGCCGCCAGCTAAGAAGTCCAAGCCGTCAGCTCCCAGCAAGAAGAGAAGGCAAGTTTCAGCTTAGATTTTATTTGCTTCGCCGGTTTTTTATGTTGTTCTACGGTAGAGAATAAACTACTATTTTTAGTAGTGTATGTGCATTGGTCCTATAAATTCCATTTTTTAATCTAAATCTTTTCACAGGCCGGCTCCAGTGCTCATTAAGAAAAAGCGACCGAAACGAGGCGACGAGTCCGACGATTCTGACGACGTTGATCACCGCCCCAGCAAGTCCTTCGACTACAGAGGTTCCTCCGCCGCCGCCGCCTCTTCCGCTCCAGGCGCCGACACAACTGGTGCCGATTCCACATCTGGCGATGTCGGAATGTCTGAGGACTCGGTAAGCCTATTTTTCTGTTTGTTATCTCAAATTTAATTGTTAGCAAATTATAATCATTTATTGAAGCTCATTTTTTGTTGCTGGCTCGAACCGATGGGCGGGGAATAGTAACGCTGGCCACAAAGAAAAAAAGTAATTTAGATTATTTCTGCCTGAAACGGCAGGCAGAGCTCAGGACTAGTTAAGGATTAGTGTGGGGCTCCCTTAGCTGTGCCAGACACAGGCATGGCTGTAGATTCCCAATTCCTCTTCCTTTCCTATATCGTCTCTTTATCCCGCCCCAGAGAGACTCTCATTTCATCTTCAATTGATTTTCAACCTCTCCATTGCTGTGTTAGATGAGCAAAATATTGTGGGTGTGTATGTGTGTGTCGGCGGCGGTGGTTAGTCTGGAAAGGCGAAAGGATCGAGCTATGAGGATGAGAAGCTTTGGGACTGGCGGAGGCGAGGAAGACGGCCTTGCCTTTGACTACCCCACCCTTAAGCCGAGTCTGTAGATCCGACTTATCCCCTACCTAGCATCCAGAAACTGTGGCCACAATCCTTTCACGGCCCGCTCATGATTCTGTCCAACTGAATGCAACCTGCCAATCTAGAAACAGTAGTATGCCTGTCTGTGCTTTTCTTCTACTTCTCTCTCTCTCTCTCTCTCTCGCTATTGAATTGGCGACCAGTTTGTTCCCAGGCCCTGAATACAACCCGCAACTTTCAACGTCTTCTTTCAACTTTTTTGCCCGCTAGCTAGTGTATCTCTCTCCGTCCTCTCTACTAGGACACCTTCCGCATCACCTTCTCGCCGACTGCGGGGTCAATGTTTTCAGCGAATTCGCCCCACCCCCGCTCTCTTCTCTAGTTTTCTCTTCTCTCCCCGCGCGCTGCATCCCTAGGTGCCCCAAGTCCACTCCCGTGTTGCCCTGCTTTTTTCCACTGCATGCGCCTCCGCTGTGAATTTCTCTCTCTCTCTCTGTGTGTGTGTGTCTGTATTGCTTTTGCGTGGATCTTTTTCCTCCGCGAATTACTGTCCGGCTAGTGAAGGGACTGCTATGCGGCTGGTCGACTAAGGGATTTGGCGGAGTGGGGACGGCCGGACGGTTTTGCAATTGGGAATAGAGTGGTCGACGACGAAAGACAAGGAATTGTGAGGCTGGCTGATAGAGAGAGGGATGATATCGCGATTGGAGGCACCCGCCTGCCTGCCTGCCTTGCCTGCCTGCCTGCCTGCCTGCCTGGGTGTGGCTCGTTCACCTGCGGATGAATTTTCCTACTGCCAACAGCCTGTTATCCATTGCTTGCAACTGCTTGTGTACCTGAGTGCTTGAATTTCCATCCTCCTTACTCGACTCGATTCTAATGTCTGTCTGTCTATCTGTCTGTCTGTCTGTCTGTCTGTCTGTCTGTCTGTCTGTCTGTCTGTCTGTCTGTCTGTCTGTCTGTCTGTCTGTCTGTCTGTCTGTCTGTCTGTCTGTCTGTCTGTCTGTCTGTCTGTCTGTCTTTCAATTCAATTTTCTTTCAGTTTCTTTCAATTCTTTAACAGCTTCGGGTATCTGCTCGGATTGGCCAAGCGGGCATGAAGAATAAATGAAATTTGTATCCTTGGCCCCTTCGCTCCTCACCTTACCGCCCAGTCTTCTTTCCTCTCATTTCCGTCTGTTGGCGCTTAGACCTAGTTAAATGACTTTCTAAAAGGTAAAAATATGTTGAAAGAAGGTTGTTGCGCCAGAGATAGGCCTGGATGAGACAGTGAGAGTGTTTAGGGAGCGTGTTGATTGAGGCCAAAGTCCCTAGCAGTTTTGTCGGTTGGTTTCTTAGAAAAGTGTCTGTCTTCCTATGTACACCGCTAGTTCCAGAAAACTAAAAAGGAAAATCTTGGTTTGTTGGTTGGTTGCGCGTTATTAATTTTCTCGCGAACGGCTCAACTGATTTTCCCAATTTCTTCATATAAAAACTAATATAATTGTTTCTGTTGAAAAAATACTGCACTAGCTACTGTATTTATGAAGTAGTAATCAAGGCAAAGCATTGAAATAAAAATACAATATATGGTGTTGTTATCTCGTCTGTATCTTTTATTAACTAATTAGACATCTTAATAGCAAGTTCTGCCTGTTTTGTCTTCAATCTTTGAAATGATTTAAGAAAACTGTAAATGCGTCTTCTAAGGGGAAGTTATTATCGAAAGGCACTAAACCTGATGTGAATGTAGCTTCTCGATCCTGCTGCCAGTTTTTTTTGTTCATTTTGGAATCTGGAATTTTCCACCCCAAACCCCCCCCCCCCCTAGTAGGCACCAACTAATCCCCCGTCCCTTTGATTTCCAGCGAGTCTTTTGTCTCACTGCTACTGCTTTGTTGGATCTTTTCAAACGTGAGTCTTTCCGCCTCCCTATTCTCATGCCTCCTCGCAACCTCCACAATCTGTCCAAGAGCGGCCGCCAAGTTCTCATTTCGGCCATTTGTTGTCTGCTCTACTCTTTCTCTCTCTCTCTCTCCGCTTTCCTGCTCTGTCAGAGCTCTCTTTCTCAATCGGATTTTTAATTGCCTCTCACCCACCCACCCACCCACCCACCAATGCCAAGGTTACGGATTGGGAGAGCAGTTGAAACAGGAAACGGTGCAGCCAACACGCCATTTTTCCTACTCCGTCTTCTCGGTTTTTTTCTTTCTGTCCCTTAGCTTAGCAGCCAGAGAGGCGGATCTGAGCAGGCCAACATAAAAATCAGTAGCAATCTAGTCATGGCGCTGTCGGCATATTTTCTGTTAGTTTCGAGCTCTCTCTAACACCTCTCCCAACAAATAGAGGTTGAAAGTGGATAATCTAGAAATTTGGGCCTGCTCACACACTCACTGCCTGACACTCGACTCCGCTTCGATTGCTGCTGTACGCCGGGCCAGGCCAGCATCAGATTCACTGTGGAAATAGAGAGAGAAATAATATATACGCATACAAATTCTGGCCAGACTAGCCTTTCAAGCCTGATTCCCCTCGCCTTCACTAACTCTATGTTCTGCCCCAACCTCTGCTCCTCTGCTCCCAATGCCTCGGTTGCCTCACACACGCTCCCTTTTTTCTCCGACTCACTCTTTCTCCTTCTCCCGTGCCCAGATCCACTTCCCCACCTCAGTGAAGCTTACTTAGCTGGCCTAGTCTGGGCGCTTGCAAATCATCCTTTATCGGCAGCGAGGAGACACTCAGCAGTTGTGTGTTTGTGTGTAGAATTCTCCCCTCCCTCTAACTCTTTTCTCGTTTTTTCCTCATCTCCCGGTCATTCCCATATTCCCCCCTGGCTCTGCTCCGCTCTGTGTCTGTCTGTTCATGAAGCTATACTCTCCGCCGCCAAACCCATATTTTCCGGACCAGTATAGGCTGACTGGCTGTATAACATTTACACTAGACTCTGGCTAGGCAATTCTGGGTGCACTTCTTCAGCAAAAACACTAAAAACTTCCCGTTCTTTTAACCGATTTCCAAAATCTTTGTTTCCTTAAAAAGTATATTAACTTAAGCTAATTTATCTGCTTGTTTTATATAGTGAGATGTGATTAGAGTTGGTTAGAAGAAACAAATACTTGTAATTTAGCTAACAAATAACCTTAAAAGGTTATACATAAACCTTCATAATGCCTATCGATTAAACTATTAAACTTTTAAATGTAACGATAGTAAAAATGTTTTGCATTACAAATTGAGAGCTTTCTAAGAAATTTTATTCTCTTAATTTTAGCGGGTGGTACTACGTGGTCTTAGTAATTTAAATGCGCTTTAAAAAAGTGGACCTATTTTTCAACTTCTGTTTAATTCTGACTGCTCACGGGGAATTCTCGGTCTGGCAGTTCAGATAAGTTACCTGTTTAGTCCTATGACTCTATCTTTGCGGCTCGCTTTCGGTCACCCCACTGCTGTGGCGCATTGCGGGCCAGCCGTTGTCTATATAAATAATTAATTGTCTGTCCTATATAGCCGCCGGGAGCCTGCATCTCCCAAACTGTAATCACGTACGTCTCCTGTCCTCCGCCTGATCCCCGCGAAGCGTCTCTCTTCCTGTCAGGCTCCTACAAAAATGGCACACTTGCTCTTCTAAATCCTTCTTTCTGTCTACCCTTCCTTCACTATTGCTCCCAGTTCCCCCCTCATTTTCTCCTCACACTCACAATTTCTTTCCCCAACTGCTCAGCTGCTTTTGCTTCCAACTGCCCAGCCTTCAATCTTCGCGCATTACCCGTCCGGCCGCTGCTGCTGTCCCGCCGTGTTGCCCTTGAGCAGTCCCCAATCACTCCCCCCCAAACCAGCCGACACTCGGCTCGGCCGTCTCTCCTCCTCCTCCTAGTCTCTCTCTACTCTTCTGCCAGCCTGACTAGGATCCCCGGCATGGCTTCCCTTATTTTCCATGGCTGCCGATCAAAGCTTTCTATCTCTGTCTCTACACAGTCGCCTGACCCCTCTTGCGTGTGTCTGCATGCGCGGCGTGTCTCCTCCTTCTTTTCTCTTCACCTCCCCTTTAGCTTGATTTGCCTCGCCCTTCCTTCATGCAGCACTATTTTCTATGGCATGCATTGCCAGCCTCCCAGATTTTATATGGCACTGCCCCCACCCCGCTTTGCGGCGCTTTGGCCGCCATGCGAGTGTCCGTCCGCTCCCCACCCCCTGTGCTGTGACGGGCCGTGCTTAGGCTAGGGCTGTGTGTATATTCGACTCTGTGTGGGATATTAGGGATAGTTGCCTACAGCATCACTGCCGCCTCCTGCTACTTGAATGCATTTTTCAAACCCCCACCTACCATCTATGCGAACACGCGCAATGCGGCAGCACACCCTGGGGTGTGTTCAATTATTTTGCTTCTAGAAAAGAACGGCTGCGACTGATTCGCATTTTTCAGCTTCTAAAACGCTTTTTTTCCCTGCGAATCCGAACCTTATTATAGACTCGTGCCTCTCCATCGCTCATTCCTCTTTCAGTAACCTTGCTTTCCCCTCGGCCATCATTTATGCAGACCCAAAGCAACCGTTCTGCTATCCTCTTACCCATCTGCCCTCTCTCCTTCACTGAAAAGAGGCTAGTTGTCTCCTTTCTCTGTGTCTCTGACGGCCCCACCGGTCCGATTGCTCCCTAGACTCAAAAAAATCTTTACCAGAGTGAGCTCAACTCCCGTTATCCTTATCCCGCCCCCATTCCTCCTATTCCTGCCCAGTTTCTTCTCTTCTTTTTACGGCTTATCTGCTAGCTAACTTCACCGAACTCTCAACTGGCTGCGTCCCGAGCCCAGGGGCCACCCTCATTCTCTCTGCACGCACAAATATACACCCTGTATCAGTGATCCGCCTATCTCCAGTTCCCCACACACACACACACACAAGCGCACACAGTTCTCTCATCTAAAACTCCTTCCTGACAGCAATGCATTGCCTAACCGTCTGTCTTCCTTCTGCTTCTGCTCAAATGGGAAGTGAGGCGGAGACTAAGGCAACCGACTTGAACCTCTTGGCTTCTCATCTGCAGCATTGCCAAGCCTGTCTTAGCCCTAACTGGTCATGCTTCTATTAGCCATGACCTGCTCCCATCCTCACTGCAACCAATTCAATACAGCTTTATACCTGCCAGCCCTCCCTGACACACGCGCACACGCGTGCAAACAGAGAGGAGAGAAGCGGAGGCGATTGCTTGACATTATTATGCATCCCTCATTCCTTATAATATTGTGTAGGCAACTGGCCTATCAGTCTGCCTTCGTCCAGGCCACTCGCTTCTCGCTCCACTCGCTTCCAATTGATGTTAAAATCTCTAAAAACCCTAGTTACGCGCTTTGCTTTGGCTGGCGCACCTTCTTGCGCACTTCTTTTTTTTACGTTCTTCATCAGCATCATCCAACTGTGGCTCTTATTCACTCGCGCGCGCGCACAGCATGGCCGGAGGATGGGGTAGACGCCCCTAGAAAAAACCTGTCACACCCCTACACAGCTTTGGGAGGCTGGGTATGCTTGGTGATGGTCCGGCAGCTATAGCAGCTATCGTGTTAAAGGCATGCGGCAAATGATGAAGAGTGAGGCTGGTTCAGCCAGATTCACCCACATCTCTCATCCTATTCTCTCCCCCTGCCTTTGGCCCATCATCTCCGTCCACCGGCCCTTCACCCGCCTCCCCCGCTGTATATGCGAACACAGGCGGCTTGGCGGCGAATTTTTTTCCCAGATCCGGGCGTCTGCCCGTGACCCAGCCAAGCAGCTAGCGGCAGCCATTGCCGCTATTCCCCGTGTGTGTATGCATGTGACTCCTCATCTCATCTGGCTATCTATCCACTCCCCGATTTCTCCTGCTTAGTTCCTAGTCCTCAGATTCCGGCTTGAATTGTCGTCCATCCCCACCGCCCCTTATACCGCCACTGCGAATCCCGCGGCCATCCAGTGCTGCCTTTTTTGTCGCCTTCCCCAGTCCTTCTTCTCGTCGTCGTGGTCGTTCTCTGCCTCTCCTTCTCTCGCCCACGCCTCTCTCCGCAATGCATTCCTGCGGCAAGATCACTTCCCTCTATTCCCTCTTTTACTCTATGCGCAGTCCTCCGCCGCCGCCACCATACAGCTCCCAGTCGCTTTTTTTCCCAAAAAATTTTCTCCTAACACAACCGATCCCCTCCTAGTCTCCCCAATCGCTGCAGCAACCTCATGATATGTCCGCATCTGGGCATATCTCCCTTATAGGTGGGCCCGTTTGCCACACACACACACACACACACACTTCGCTTTGGGAAACAGCAAAAGTCTAGAGCTGTAAATCCATCTAGCCTCATCACTCTAACCCCTGCCCCAACGCTGCCTCGATTTTTAAGCAGGTCTTTTTGGCACACACACACACACACACACACACACCTATACACCTATTTCCGCCTCATTTCCATTCAGTACCCTCTCCGCTTCCCCGCTCCTCCTAACACACCCAAAGATTCAGCTGACTTCGTGCGCTGAACCCCCCTGACTTGGCCGCTATGGCACTGTGGGTTTCTGTGAGTTCCCTTAAGCTGCTTTTCCAGCTAGGTTTCTATAAGACAAATTTCAAAATAAAAAAAATCAAACAGTTTTAATCTTCCCTAAAAGTCTACGGTGCTAGAAACTAATTTTGTTTAGTGTCTAAAGCATTGATACGCCCCAGTTTTAGTTGTTCTTGTGTCTGTCTATGTCCCCGCCTCAACCTCCGTGCCTCTCAATTCCCTACTCCACACTCCACGCGGCTGTATATGACGACTGCCGGCCTACCTGACGATTAAGCCACCCACCACCGCCGCAGCCGCCGCAGACCAAAGCTTTGCTTCAATTCTACTTTCTCCAATTTTATTGTGCAAGCCGTCAAGTCACGCTGCAATGCAAAGGAAGGGATATTATAACATATGTCATGTCTGACACGCTGCCCACTGGCCTTGCTCTCTGCCACCCCTTCCTCAACTGAATCCGACCACCCCACCCGGCACCACCCACCCCCTATTCCCAACTCTCCTCGAAGCTTTGGCTTCCTCTTCTCTCACCAACCGGCTTCTCACATATACCCAAAAACCTATCTTGCTCCCTTTTCCTCTCTCTCTTTCCCCTGCTTCGCCTCCGCTGGGCTCAACCTCATCCCTTACCTCCCTCCCCGCCCTCCTTCTCCCTGCTGATCAATTCAATTGAAGAGACTGCGAGTTTAGTGAGAGACTGAGAGCGAGCGAGAGAGAAAAAAATATATAGAGCTGCTCCTACCACACTCTCACATACACACACGGAAAGCTCCCCTTCATCCTTCTGCCCAGCAGGCCGACCCCCGCCCGTCCCCGCAGCGACCCGCTTGGCGAAGAAAGAGAGAGAGAGAGGAACAGGAGGCAGAAAGACCCGAGCGCGGAGAGAGAAGCATAGACGGATATTTAAGAAGGGCCAAAGTCATCTCCTCCATTGCCTCGCATCCCCTTTACCTCCTCAGTCTCCCATTCCAGTCCAGCCGTCTTTCTGGCTGCCCCATCTTTTTCTTCCTCGGCCATCAACTAGCCCTCCAACCCGCCACCGACCCAATAATACTTCACCCTCGGCAGGCCTTGGAACTGTTAGTTAGTGCCCCGGCTCGACTGACATTCTTTTAACAACACCAGACCGAGCAGCAGCCAGAGATGCCTATTGATAGGTGCAGTTTGCCAGCAAATTAAAGTGATAATAGACATTGTAATTGATTCGATTGGACTAATTAGCACCGGTAGCAGCAATGGAAACAGACGGTGCTCCGGCCCAAACAGCCGCCGCACCTGCCCCGGCCACCCTCAAAGGGTCGCGCAAGCGTAAATTCAAATATTCCAACGGCCGGCCTTTATCGTCCGCCTGGAATGCTTTGTCATTCGCTGACACCTCGGACGATCAGGTCTATCGGGCCAAGACTAAATTAGTGCGCGTTATTGACACCGCTTTAACTGACGTTGAAGTGGCAGCGGCAGCCGATGCCGACGAGGATAACGACGACGATGACATGGACGACGCCAGTCGTACTAGTTATGCAGCGACTGTGACGCCACCCGCCTCTCCCCTTGTTGCCGTGAATTTGCAGGCCTCTCTAGCGGGCTCCGGCGCTGCTGTTGGCACCAAGCGTCGATCGGAGCGCGTCACCGCCCGCAAGACCGTCCTGTACAACGATGACGAGCGCCAAGCCGAGGAGCTGAAGATGTTGGAACAGCAGGACGAAGACGAAGGTGTCGAGGAGGAATCCAAGACGGAAAACAAGGTGAGGCTCGAATGCTGTGACAAATTTTTGTACTTTTAAATTCTTCTTCTCTTTCTGTATCAAACGATTATGTTAAAATTGGCCTTTTAAAAAACGCAGAACGCCGCGATGGAGGACAATCGGGTTGTGGAGAAGATTCTTGGCGTTCGACGCATTAAGCGCCCAGTCAAACGGCCAGCCAAACAAGCCAATACTGAAGCTGAGGAGGATGATAAAAAAGCGCCGGCGTCATTGGATGCCGAAGCGGTAGTCAAGGAGGAGAAAACTGATGACCAGCCAACCGAGGCAGCGGCAGCTGAAGATGCCGAGAAACCTGCTCAGCCTGATGAAACGTTAACAACCGCCATCAACAGCGAGTCCAATACTGAGGATAACACCACTTCAGCTCAGCCTGTACCTATCCAGACGCATGACGAAGCTGGAGTTGATGCTAAATCTGCTGTAGCCACCGAATCTACAGCCGAATCTACAGCTGAATCTGCCACCGAATCAGCTGACAAGACTCAAATTGACAAGAAAGAATCTGCTCCAGCGGAGGAAGATGAAGAAGAGGAAGAAGTTGAAGAGTACTATGTCAAGTACAAAGGATTGTAAGTAGATTTTTTCGTTTACTAAAAACTTTATATGACTGTCTGGTTTTGAGTTTGTACAAAGCCAGACTAAAGCAGTTGTTAAGAGGGGGGAGTAAATTTTAGAAGCAGTCTTTGCTAAAACAGGCCGATGAGTCACACGGCCTCTCGCACCGCTAATGCAGTGCTTGCGAGAGAGGAGAGGCCTGGCAGGAGGGCGGACCGGAGACGAGCGGAGGCGGGGTGGGCGGACTGGCACGGGCAGTGAATAGTGATTTGGCCCCGGAGGGAATCGCTGTGAAATTATACGAATCCCATAATCTAAGAAGGCCTCTCTATTTTCTTTCCTCATTTTTACACCCATGCCTGCCTACTTGACTGGCCCGCTGTGGGTAGAAGAATTCGAGCATGATCGCTATAATCTCCCAGTGTCATCGGGGACACAAGTTTGATGTTTTAGGCCCAGCCAGGTCTTATATAATAGCCTTAGCTTTTATGATATTACCATTTAAGTGATTTTGTGTACACTTTGTACACTGTACAGATGTGATGAATGTACGCCATTAACCAACGTACGCTTGTGCACCCGGATCTATTTTTAGACCTGGGGAAAAAGAATAATTAAAAATAATACTAAAATAATTCCGCGGGCTGTGTACCTTAAAAGTACAACTACTGTACCTACCCGCAAACACCCCCAGTTCCTACCTGCACTGCGAGTGGCGCACGATCGAAGAGATCGAGGATCCCCGCATCGCCCAGAAGATAAAGCGCTACCTGGGCAAACAGGCCCGAGAGGAGGAGGACGCAGCCGACGACGAAGATGAGGAACTATTTAATCCGGATTATGTTGAGGTCGACCGTGTGCTTGACTGCCAGACAATCAACGGCCAGACCTATTATCTGGTGAAGTGGCGCTCAATGTCCTACGAGGACGCCACCTGGGAGCTCACGCAGGATGTGCCGCCAGTCAAGATCAGGGAGTTTGTGCGCAATTCTCAACCGCCTGACGAGGGTGATAGGAAAAAGGTGAGCATTGTTTACATCTTTGCCTAATATTTAAAATGTTTATTTATATTGTACCTGTACTGTATTTTGGATAATTACCTGTATTCTTACTTGGATTGTGGCAGGTTGTAGCCTAGTGGTTAGAGCAGCGGGCCGCAGTGACAATAGAAATATGAGATAGAGGAGAGATGAGTCATGGGAGAGACGAGACAGGGTAGAGATGAAGCATGGGAGAGATCAGACACATGAGAGATGAGATGGGAAAGATGAAATAGGATACTGTAGGTGTCGGAAGGGGCAACGGGCCGGATTTGGGAGCTTGTAGGGCCGCATCTGGCCCGCGGGACGGAGTTAAGAGCGTCGGACTTGACTTGAAGTTCATGGATTCGATTCCCGACTTCGCTGGACCTTTGCTTTTCTGGCATTGAGCAAAACAGTTAACTCTGCTTTTGCTTCAGTTCACCCAGCTGCTAAATGGGTACCAGCATTAGCTGGGGTATTTGAGGTTGGGTCGAACTGATTGAGTGTATTATGTTTGAAATATGACATTTATGCATTTTCCTGTATTTTCACCTGTTGCAGGTGGCCCGACCTGATTGCGCCGACGCCTGGCTTGGCCGGCAAATCGAGGCCGGTCGTATCTACAAAGGCGGCAATCAGTTGCGCGACTATCAACTGGAGGGCGTCAACTGGCTCACCTTCTGCTGGTATCAGAAGCGCAACTGCATCCTGGCTGACGAGATGGGCCTTGGCAAGACTGTACAGTCGATCACATTTTTGAAGGAGGCAAGTCTTCCCCTATTTGGAATTGTTATTCCGCTAATAGTCTTAGACTAGGCGTCATCAATTCAAAAGAGGAGTATACATTTTAACTAAACCATTTTTTCAACAAAAAATTCCAGGTGCACGACTATGGCATCAAGGGCCCATTCCTGGTGATTGTGCCACTGTCAACTATAGGCAATTGGCAGCGGGAATTCGACAACTGGACAGAGATGAATGTGGTGGTCTATCACGGTTCTACTGCGTCTAGGGTCCTGCTGCAGCAGTACGAGGTGCATCATCGCGACGCCAAGGAGAACATCATCAAGAACTGCTTCAAATTTCACGCCCTCATCACCACCTACGAGATCCTCATGACTGATATCGAATTCTTCGGCGAAATCCAGTGGCGAATAGCCATCATCGACGAGGCTCATCGGCTGAAGAACAAAAAGTGCAAACTTGGCGAAGGCCTGCGCTACCTGGACTTAGAGCACCGGGTACTGCTGACCGGCACCCCTCTGCAGAATAATGTTGAAGAACTGTTCAGCTTGCTCAACTTTCTTGAGCCGGAGAGTTTCAGCTGTTCTCAAGCCTTCCTAGCCGAATTTGGCGACCTGAAAACTGAATCTCAGGTGGATAATCTCAAGGCTATTCTCAAACCGATGATGCTCAGACGCCTAAAGGAGGATGTTGAGAAGTCGATTGCGCCAAAAGAGGAGACTATCATCGAGGTTGAGCTGACTAACATTCAGAAGAAATACTATCGGGCCATCCTAGAGCGCAACTTCACCTTCTTGAGCAAGGGCGCCACTAGTAACAATACGCCAAATCTTATGAACACAATGATGGAATTGCGCAAGTGTTGCAATCATCCGTTTCTAATCAAAGGCGCCGAGGATAATATTATGTCAGAGCTGCGGCATCTCTACCAGGACATGGACAGTCAGGAGTACCAGTTCCAGGCTATGGTGTACGCCTCTGGCAAACTGGTCCTGGTGCAGAAACTCCTGCCGAAGCTGTTGCAAGGCGGCCACAAGGTTCTAGTCTTCTCCCAGATGATCCGTGTGCTGGACATACTGGAGGACTTTCTCATTCACATGAAATTTCAATACGAGCGCATCGACGGCCGAATTCACGGCTTACAGCGCCAGGAAGCCATCGATCGGTTCAGCAACGACCCCAACAAGTTTGTGTTCCTGCTGTGCACCAAGGCCGGCGGTTTGGGCATCAATCTGACCGCCGCAGACACTGTTATCATCTATGATTCGGATTGGAATCCGCAGAACGATCTGCAAGCTCAGGCCAGGTGTCACCGCATTGGTCAGGAGAAATCTGTGAAAGTCTACAGGTAAGCTCAGCTTTAATAATCATAGGATTTTTGTTTGAATAGATCTGTAACTAAGGACGCTACTGCATCCGCAGGCTGATCACGCGCAACACCTACGAACGCGAGATGTTCGATAGGGCAAGCCTGAAGCTAGGCCTGGACAAGGCGGTGCTGCAGAACATGGGCACCTCGAAGGATGTCCGCTCGGCCCAGCCGACAAAGAAGGACATCGAGGAGCTGCTTAAGAAAGGCGCTTACGGAGCCCTGATGGATGATGACAACGCCGGTGACAAGTTCTGCGAAGAGGACATTGACCAGATCCTCATGGGCCGCACCACCACCATCCAGGTTGAGTCCGGCGAGAAGGGTAGCACATTCAGCAAGGCCAGTTTCTCCATGAGCAACAACCGAACCGACATCGACCTAGACGATCCGGAATTCTGGCACAAATGGGCCCAGAAGGCCGGCGTCGATGACAGCTACTTTGGCGCCAACAAAGACCTCATCATGGACCTGCCGCGTCAGCGCCGCCAGACAACCCGCTACGTGGCCAACGAAGGCTCCTACGAAGTTGGCTCAGAGTTCGAATCCGACTCGAATTCCAATTGCTCCAGCGGCTCCGGCAGGCGGGAGCGGCGCAGCAAGCGACGCCGAGGCGGCGGCGGCGGCGGAGGAGACACTTCTATTAACACCGGAGATAGCGTAGCCTTTAGCAACGGCGCCACCGGTTTGTCTTCGTCAGCAGCTGGCGCCTCAACGGCGTCCGGACTAGCCGGCCTTGGCAAGGACGGCTCCGGCGGCGTCGCAGAGCCTCTGTTCGACCGCACCGACCTGTTCCGTTTGGAGAAGTGCCTTCTTGCGTTTGGCTACGGTCGTTGGCCGGAGATTGCCGCCCGAGTCGAACTTAAGAAGGCGCCAACTAGCGAAGAAGTTGAGACTCTGTGCCGCGCACTGGTGACATATTGTCTGAGATTCTACACGGGCGACTCACGCATTCGCAGCTTCACCTGGCATCTGGTGCATCCAGATGGCAAGAAGGAGACCGCCTTGAAGCACTCCGGCCTTAGTACGCCGTCTTCCCGCAATCGCAAGACTCGGCGTCCAGGCGAAGTGCCCGCTGGACCGGCGGCTTCAACCGCGGATGAGGATTCAGTTAGCGGCTGCGATCAGCATGACCTGGTGCTGCAGGATCTTGACCCTGAGCGGGTGCTGAACTGCGACAGCTTTCTTAAACACCTGGAGAAGGCCTGCAATAAGATTCTGCACCGGGTGCGCCTAATGTACTTTCTGCAGTGGGAGATCATCGGTGAGCACGCTGCCAAGATCATGGAGGGCGCTGATCACACAGAAATTCCTCTGTCTGTGCCGTGCACCGACGGTGTCGAAAAACCTGTCGACTGGTGGGACGACGAGGCCGACAAGTCGTTGCTGATTGGCATCTACAAGCACGGCTTCGACCGCTATAATCTAGTTCGCGCCGATCCCTGCCTCTGCTTTGCCTCTCGCTGCCAGACCAGGAGTGGCAAGCCGACTGGGGCGCCGACGACGGAAACTGGAGCCGCCGACGTGCCGACAGTCCATGCCGAAGCTAACGGCATTGACGATGCTGAAGCTGAAGCCGATGCTGAAGTGGATGCTGATGTCGAGACAAAAGCGGCAGACACAACAATCGACACGGGCGTCACTGAGGCGGCCACCGCTGACGGCGTGGTCGCGTCAGAAGCCGACGTCACCATGACTGAGGCTGCTGAAGATGGCGCAGAAGATAACGCGGCTGCTACCGATGTCGTTATGCGCGATGCGTCCACCAAGCCAGAGGACGAGAAACTAGCCGACGACAAACAGCCGGCGTCGCCTAAGGCTGGTAACGGATCCGTAGCTTCGGCTGACACCGCCGATGACGCCGCTTCCGCTGCCAGCTACCTGGAGACGGTATTGGTGAAGCCGGGAAAGGAAGGTAATGAGGAATTAAACGCTGATGCCCCTACCGATGCAACAGACGCTAAAGTCTCTACCGACGATGCTGAAGTAGTATTCCCGCCTAGCGGCGACCTCAGCGCTCGAGTCCGCCGGCTGATCGGTCTCTTCCAGAAGCAAGCCCAGGCCCTCGAGTATCTAGAGAATGCCAAGAAGGCCCAACAGGAGCTTCTAATCATGCAGGCCGCTGCTGCCGCTGCCGCCGCCGCTGCTCCGCCTCCGCCGCCACCGCCACCGGTGCTGCAGCCTGAGGTGGCCGTTAAATGGTCGCGCCGCGAGGAAGCCGACTTCTACCGCGTGCTGGCGAGCTACGGCGTTGAACTGGACAGCCAGTCCTCCTACAACTGGGAGAGATTCCGTTCTCTAGGCAACCTGAATAGGAAATCCGATTCGGCTCTAACAGCCTACTTTCACTCCTATTATCACCTGTGTCGCGACGTCTGCCTGCGCAGCGCCTCCGAGACTGTCGTAGCTCTGGCCAACGATGCGATGATGACGGCGCTGCGCGTGCCGGAGCAGGCTCCTCCGCCATCTGTCGCCTGCGGCGGCGGCCCAGCGCCGGACTTGGTCACGGAGGACCGGGCCAGCCGCAGTCTGAACCGCCTGGCCCTACTCCACCGCATTCGACACGAAGTGCTGCCGCATCCGCAGCTAGAAGAACGATTGAAACTAGCCCAACGGAGTCCCGACCTGCCCGACTGGTGGCAGCCCGGCCTTCACGATTTGGACCTGCTGCGGGGCGCCGCTAAGCACGGCCTGGCCCGCACCGACTGCAGCGTGCTGGCCGACCCAGAGCTGGCCTTCCACCAGGTGGCCGCCGCGATTCAGCAGCGCATCAAGGAGGATCCCTACCTGGCCAAGATGGGCAATCAACTAGGGCCTTCTGTTGCGGCGGCGATGCCGACAGCAACCTCGGCGACTCCCGCGACAACATCGACGCTGACGACATCAAGCGACAACCCGACTGAGAATCAGCAGCCGCCAACTCTGGAAGCTGAAGTTGTGGCGCCCGCTGAGAAGACGGAGGAGAACGCCAGCACTGAGGCGGAGGCAGTTAAGGAGCCTCAGAAAGAGGACCACACGAGAGCAGATGAATCCGTCACTGAGAAGACTAATACAGCAGAGACTGAATCTGAGGCACCGTCGGCTGCCGTTGTTCCGGAATCGAAACCCGACGCTCAGGCAGAGGAGACTGCGCCTAAGCCAGTTGCGCCAGCGGTCGATGAATCTGCCAAAGATTCTGTTACAGAGTCGACTGTTGCCGAGGCCAATGAGGCAAAAGACAAGCCGGCAAATCAGGAGGTCGCCGGTGCCGACACTCCGACTGTCAAGACGGATGAGCCGGCAGAGGCAACTGCGGAAGCCAAACTAGAAGCACCGGCAACTGCCGCGTTGAAGGAAGTCGAAGCGACAAGCGGCGATGCAAAGAGTTCAGTGGAGGCCCCAGCTCTGGAATCTGGTCTGTCTGCTTCTACCCAGGCTCAGCAGCAGCCTGAGTGGTCGATTCGATTCGCCACCAACATAGCTGTCGGCTGGCCCAAAGATCGTACCATCTCGCAGCGCCTGGAAGCCCTTTGCCATTGTGTCATCAACGGCGAATGGCCGAATCCGCGAAGAATCGTTGCCGCCATGCAGCAGCAGCAGATGCTGCAACAACAGCAGCTTCTGCAGCATCAGCACACGATGCTTGACTCTTCGCGCGCCAGCAGTCCCGGAGGCGGAATCGGCGACTCGCCGTTACTATCGGCCACTCCGACAACATTATCCAGACGACATGTCGACACTGGCCGCTCCAAGCACCAGCCGCATCACCATCATCCGGCCGGCCGGCACAGGAAAACCAGCGACTCGGAGTCCGTGGCCAGCACAGACACTGACAGTCGGGCCACGCCAGTTGATCCTTCCGCTGCCCGCGGCTCTGTGGACTCTTCGACCTCAGGCCAGCACCATCCGCATCATCCTCATACTTCGTCGTCCTCTTCGCAGCCGACTCGCGGCAGGAAGCGCAAGATTGACAGCCTGGCCGATCGCTTGCTCAGCAGTAAGTCGACGACATCGGCTAGTGCAGGCGCCGACGAATCCGGTCCCAGCGGCCTGAATGCCATCCTGAACCAGGTCGGCTCCGGTGCCTTCGATCACCACCTGGCGCCGCCGTCTACATCGTCTTCTTCCTCGTTGGCAGCGGCCGCCGCCGCCGCCGCAGCCGCAGCCGCGTCAGCAAACAGTTCAAATCTTTATACTGGTAACTCTAGTCAGTCGTCGCATCATTCCGGTGGCAAATCGTCGCATCATCATCGCGGCAGCGCCAGCGGATCTTCATCCTCTTCCTCCGCCGCTGCATCAGCCGCAGCAGCAGCAGCAGCCGCTTCCTCGTCAGCCGCGGCCAGTCACGATCAGGCCAGTATGGAGGTCCGGGTGCCAGTGCTCAGCATGGAGACTGGCAACTTCATCTACCAGGACAAGGCGCCGAAGCGACGAGATCTGGAGAAATTCCTCACCGAGCATAAAGACTATGTGCCGTACTCGATCGAGCGGGTGAGTTTTCGGTTTATTTTGTTCCACTTTAATTATTGTCATTTGTAGATAGTTAACGAAATGTTAATTGCTGATCAAAAACACATTTCCTAATAGGAGGACCAGGAGATCTACGCCCGAGTGGCCACCGCACGCGGCCAGGATCCAACCCAGCTGCAGCAGACGCTGGAGACTTTGGCCTACACCCAGTACATGCAGATGATGACCGGCTTCTCGGCCTCACAATATGGCCTCATGCCCAACCTGTACCCGCTGCAGCAGTACTACCAGGCTGCTTATGCCGGCCTGCTGGGACCTTCGTCTGGCCTAGACGCTTCCAGCGCTGCTGCTGCTGCCGCTGCGGCTGCCGCCGCCGCCGCTGGCGGTAGTGGAAGCTCAGCTGGTCATCACGCCTCAACTGCAGACAAGTTGTTAGAGTCTCTGCATCAGCATCAGCATCAGCAGCAGCATCAGCATCAAATCCAGTCTCATTCCACTGCTTCAACAACCAGCGGATCGGAGCGCAAGTCATCAAAGAACTCCAGCAGCCGAGCCAAATCATCGGCCGTGTCCTCTAACACTGCAGCGTCGTCAACAGCGTCAGCATCCGGTGCCTCGCTGGCTGCTCTGGCCGGCTTGACGTCAACATCTTCTTCTGGGGCGTCTTCGCTTCTGCCAAACTCGGTGCCAACCTCCGTTGCCGCGTCCGCCTCTGCCGCTGTTGCCAATTCAACAGCGGCAGCCATTGCCGCCGCTCAGTTGGCAGCCGTTCAACAGCAACAGCAACAGCAACAGCAGCAGCAGCAGCAGCAACAGGCAGCCGCAGCGGCTCTCGCCCTATCGGCAGACGAAAGCGGGCAAGCCGCCCTGCTGGCAGCCTACGCCCAGTACGCGGCCGCCTATTCCAACCCGCTGTACCTGAGCCAGCTCATGGCCCAGAGCGGCTACGCCAACTACATGGGCGCTGCGGCCTCTCAGATGGGCAACGGCATGGCCGCACTGGGCGGCGGCCTCGGCGGCTCCGGCTCCTCGTCGCTAGTGGGCGTTGGTGGCAGCGGCGGCGGCGGCGGGGGACACTCGCGTTCAGCGGCGTCGGCATCAGTCGGCGGCTCCTCAGCTGCGGTGAAATCCTCGCCGGCCAAGGAGGCCGCCTCCGCCAGGCTGGACCAGCAGCAGCTCAGTCGGCAGTCATCATCTGGCAGGTCGCATGCCGCCTCAGCCGCTTCCAGCGGCGCCAGCCGGTCTGGTCGACGAGCAACAACTACCAAACACCCGGCAACAGCGTCACCGGCTGTGCAGCATCATTCGCGCGGCGCTGCCGGCGCCTCATCTTCGTCCTCCGCTGCGGTGCAGTCCGCCGCCGCAGCTGCCGCAGCCGTGGCCGCTGCGACGTCACTTCCGGCTCCGGCGGCAGCCGACGCATCCGAGGGTGTCCTTGATCTGAGCACGAAAAAGTGATTTGCCCCTTATACTACTAACTATACTACTTGCCGCCATAAATCAAGGTTGAATCCAAAATAGGTTCTCAGAATTGTAGAAGCAATACTGGCACAGCTTTCAGTGAATATATGAATCTTTTTTTCTGCATCTAATTTTGTATATATCTATGTGTATCTATTTGTGTGTGTGTGTGTGCACTCTTGTATGGTCACACATCGAGTTGAAAAGCAATCTCCGTCTATCGATCGGTCCCTAAACTTGACAAACTCTCACACACCTCTATCAAAATAAGATAACCGATTCTTTATTATTAATATTATTATTATTATTAGTTCGTTTGCTTTCAGGTGTCAAGCGGTGTCGTGTTTTTATTGCGTCTATTTTGTTTGTTGCTTTGTGTTCCTGTTTTTAATAAAAAACTGACTGCATTTTTGTCGTGTATTTGTCTCCGGTCGACCCGAGCCCTCACTGTCAGCCTCTTCTGTATACATGTGCAAACCCATTTGTCTTTAGCTTTTAGTATTGTGCGAACTATAGCAATGAACAGGTTATTGTCATTCGTCCCATATTTTATTCGATATTTAACCCGCCGCTAATTATATAATAATGATAATAGTTACGTTTGTTTTACGCCGATGAATGTTCTACAAGTCTGTGTGGCACATATATGCATACTCTTTTATTTCTGTGTAAATACATACAGCTTTTATCCCACACATTTTGCAAGCTTTCACATTTCTTCAGCTCACACGAAAATACTACTCAGACTGATATGATATCGTTAGTAGTCAGTTCGCGATACTAATTCATTATTTATCTTTATTCTTCGCTTCTTTTGTTCGCAGCAGCTTTTTATAGCGTTATTATGGCACCGAAACTTGAGGGCTTGTTCTCAATGCTTAGATTTGCCAAGTACTTGTCTCGCTTAGGTCAATTAGCTGTTTAATTGTTATTTTTTACTATGATTTATTACGATAGTGACTCTGCCTCTACTCTCTCTCTCTGCGCGCTGTCTGTCTCTGTCTGTATCGTTGCAATTCTGTTATTCGCAAACTACTGCAAGTAGCAACATATGCATCTATTTATACATATATATTCCTTCTATATATCTATGCCTACATTGTCTATACATATTTGTTCGAACAAATCTGTCGGGTCCACGCGTGCATTAATTATTTAAATTAAGCAGCTGAGAGAGTTCATGTTAGATTCAGTTGTGCCAGAGGGACTGAACACCCGTAACTAACTAGTCAATTATATTTGAATTTAATCTCAACTCAAAGAAAAAATCAACCGAATATTTGTCCAGTCTCGTTAGCGTAACTGTCTCTGTAACGGCGCATATTTTTGTGCGCAAATTTTATGTACGTTTATATTATGTACACTTTAGTGTACAATTGTGAGTGTGCATACACTGTTACGTGCATTAATAATGTGCATCAATGTACAATCGTGATGTACATTCATTGGTGTACATTCGCGATGTACATATAGCTATGTACATTCATCAAGTTAAACACTGCGGCGTACATTCGTATTGTGAAGTGATTTGTCGCACCATTGTTCAGCTGCTTAAGCATTCTCGCTTTCTCTTTCTTATTTTTATTATTCACTGTTGTTATTTTTGGTTTTTTAACATAAGGCAATTCAACCAATTTTTATCTGTTCTCTGCAATGCCACAGTGTGTTTGTTCCTGTCTGTGTTTTATGTCTCTCCTGTCAGCTTGGGTGTACAAAATGAAATATAATTTATTATTTAATTTGAAACGTGCAGTTCCGTAATATTATAAGCTTTTTATTTGTCAGTGAATGAATGTTACAAGCTACAAAACTGTTTGTGGTCTGATAGCTTCCGACTATTTTTAACAAAAAAGGATAACGCTGTTTGATAGCGCAAATTAAACATCCGGTTCACAGCCTCACAAACAGCTCCGTGCTGCCCATTGACGAGCAGTTCTTGTTGATGAACATGTCGCAGTTCCGGCCGGTGTAGCTGAAGGACAGGCAGGTCTCTGAAGTGGCGCAGTAGTTCGCGCACTCCAGCCTGACTCCGGAAGCAAGGCTCCTGGCTGCTGAACAAACAGCTGTCACCGGCAGTTGCTGGAAAATCACCACTGATCATGACGGGATGGGGTGATTACACTGGATGGTGAATTGAATTTGTAGATTTGATTGTTAATCTGACAGGTGACTGGGAACATGACAGTTGACAGTGAATCTGACAGATGACAGTAAATCTGAGAGATGACAGTGAATCTGACAGTTGACAGTGAATCTGACAGATGACAGTAAATCTGACAGATGACAGTGAATCTGACAGATGACAGTAAATCTGACAGATGACAGTGAATCTGACAGATGACAGTAAATCTGACAGGTGACTGGGAACATGACAGATGACAGTGAATCTGACAGCTGACAGTGAATCTGACAGATAACAGTGAATCTGACAGGTGACTGTGAATCTGACAGGTGACTGTGAATCTGACAGGTGACTGTGAATCTGACAGGTGACAGTGAATCTGACAGATGACAGTGAATCTGACAGGTGACAGTGAATCTGACAGGTGACAGTGAATCTGACAAATGACTGTGAATCTGACAGGTGACAGTGAATCTGACAGATGACAGTGAATCTGACAGGTGACAGTGAATCTGACAGGTGACAGTGAATCTGACAGGTGACAGTGAATCTGACAGATGACAGTGAATCTGTCAAACGGTAGCACGTAAGTCAAGCAGGTGACATATAACTAGTCAATTATGTTAAATCGAAAATAACTGAAGGCAGCGGACTCACCCGAGTCGGTAAGAGAGTTGACTTGGCCAGTTAGAATTAAGTTGAGAGCAGTCACAGCAACCAAAAGGTAGGTAATGGTGGAGTGTGGCTGATGCATCTCAATATGCCGGATAATGTCTAGCATTAGTCAACTAAACTCAAGGGGCAAATCAATTCTAGCTTACTCAGAAATTTTGAGACAGTACTCTACATCCAGATTCGAGATTGAATAGGCCTTAGATAGCTGTCGAAAATGGCGTCTATATTGCAGCTCTGGTTGCTCTTAGCAACCCGCTTTGTGTCTGCTTGCATTTATGCAAAAAAAATTCAACGGAGAAAAATAAGGAACTCGATGCATTATTGTGAGAACCCCTCAGTTTGTTTCTCAGCGAAGCAGGTAAAATCCCTTTTGAAATTCATCCAGGGAGCTGCGAAAATTCAGTTTGGCGACAACTTCAGCAACTATTGAAAAGGCGTCACGCTGCAATGCTTTTTCACAATTTACAGTTTTTTTTAATTTATTTTTATTTATTTATTTATTTATTTTTAACGATTAAACGAATAACGAATTTAACGAATAACGATTATTTTAACGATTTCTAACGATTTATTTTTAAATCGTTTACATAGCCATAATATGGGCTTAGTGACAGAACAGCTTCGCAATGTCATAGCGGTCAATCTCTGAGGCTATTTGTCTTCACAGAATGCCCTCCTAAGCCGCCTTGTTGAAGGCCGTTGCGCCTACAGACTGGGCGCAGCTAGTCTGATTGGAGTGAACACAAACTCCGCTATCGAAGCTGAACGATCGGCAGCCTTGGCTATTGGCGCAGTGGGCGGCGCACTCCTCCCGACTTTCCGGCTGAGTCAGCGGCCACAGGAAGCTGCTGAGGCAGGCGCCCGAGCCTGCAGCCTGAGCCGCTGCGCCTTCGAACCTGGCTGTGAGTGTTTCGGGTGGGTCATTTGAGTAGCTTAGTGATGAGTCATTTGAGTAGCTTAGTAATGAGTCATTTGAGTAGCTTAGTGATGAATCATTTGAGTAGCTTAGTGATGAATCATTTGAGTAGCTTAGTGATGCCTCATTTGAGTAGCTTAGTGATGAGTCATTTGAGTAGCTTAGTAATGAGTCATTTGAGTAGCTTAGTGATGAATCATTTGAGTAGCTTAGTGATGAATCATTTGAGTAGCTTAGTGATGAGTCATTTGAGTAGCTTAGTGATGAATCATTTGAGTAGCTTAGGAAATAGTCATATGGGTAGATTAGTAATTAGTCATTTGAGTAGATTTGTAATGAGTCATTTGAGTAGCTTAGGAATGAGTCATTTGAGTAGCTTAGTGATGAGTCATTTGAGTAGCTTAGTGATGAATCATTTGAGTAGCTTAGTGATGAGTCATTTGAGTAGCTTAGGAAATAGTCATATGGGTAGATTAGTAATTAGTCATTTGAGTAGATTTGTAATGAGTCATTTGAGTAGCTTAGGAATGAGTCATTTGAGTAGCTTAGTGATGAGTCATTTGAGTAGCTTAGTGATGAATCATTTGAGTAGCTTAGTGATGAGTCATTTGAGTAGCTTAGTGATGAATCATTTGAGTAGCTTAGTGATGAGTCATTTGAGTAGCTTAGTGATGAATCATTTGAGTAGCTTAGGAAATAGTCATATGGGTAGATTAGTAATTAGTCATTTGAGTAGATTTGTAATGAGTCATTTGAGTAGCTTAGGAATGAGTCATTTGAGTAGCTTAGTGATGAGTCATTTGAGTAGCTTAGTGATGAATCATTTGAGTAGCTTAGTGATGAGTCATTTGAGTAGCTTAGTGATGAATCATTTGAGTAGCTTAGTGATGAGTCATTTGAGTAGCTTAGTGATGAATCATTTGAGTAGCTTAGTGATGAGTCATTTGAGTAGCTTAGTGATGAATCATTTGAGTAGCTTAGGAAATAGTCATATGGGTAGATTAGTAATTAGTCATTTGAGTAGATTTGTAATGAGTCATTTGAGTAGCTTAGGAATGAGTCATTTGAGTAGCTTAGGAATGAGTCATTTGAGTAGATTAGTAATGAGTCATTTGAGTAGCTTAGGAAATAGTCATATGATTAGATTAGTAATGAGTCATTTGAGTAGCTTAGGAATGAGTCATTTGAGTAGATTAGTTATGAGTCATTTGAGTAGCTTAGGAAATAGTCATATGAGTAGATTAGTTATGAGTCAAAAGAGATACTAAATAGCAGACTCACTCCAAACTCCTTCGTCCGCAGCTGCTTTAAGTTGTGACGTCATACTGGTGGACAAAATGGCTATTACCAGAGCAATCAACCTATAGTAATACAAGTCTCTGAAAGCCATGCCTGTAGCTAGCCTGCAGATTTGGAGTTTAACAAAAATTGCAACAAAATCTCTCCCGTTTTGATGGTTTAACTCAGTTATCTGCTCGGTTGCCTAGCGGTAAACAGTGGAATATTTTATTTAAAAATCTGCCTATTCAGGCGAAAAAGAGACAATGGAATGGGTGCAAGTAAAATGATCCCAGACTTATATTTCCCCTCGATTTCAGCTGCGACGCGATCAAAAATGGAATATACATCTCACTATTCTGAAACGCAATTTCAACGTAATATACTCGTATTTTCACCGTAGACCGAAAATGATTTACCAATCATTCTCAAGCTGATAGATTTAAGCAGATAAAATGGAGAGAACAGCTTAATTGGTAATTTAGCTTAGAACAATACGTTACAAAAATATCCTGGTAGCTGTGAATGGGTAGCTGTGAATGGGTAGCTGTGAATAGGTAGCTGTGAATGGGTAGCTGTGAATGGATAGCTGTGAATGGGTAGCTGTGAATGGGTAGCTGTGAATGGATAGCTGTGAATGGGTAGCTGTGAATGGGTAGCTGTGAATGGGTAGCTGTGAATAGGTAGCTGTGAATGGGCAGCTGTGAATGGGTAGCTGTGAATGGATAGCTGTGAATAGGTAGCTGTGAATGGGTAGCTGTAAATAGGTAACTGTGAATTGGTAGCTGTGAATGGATAGCTGTGAATAGGTAGCTGTGAATGGATAGCTGTGAATGGGTAGCTGTGAATGGGTAGCTGTGAATGGGTAGCTGTGAATGGATAGCTGTGAATGGGTAGCTGTGAATGGGTAGCTGTGAATGGGTAGCTGTGAATGGGTAGCTGTAAATAGGTAACTGTGAATTGGTAGCTGTGAATGGGTAGCTGTGAATAGGTAGCTGTGAATGGATAGCTGTCAATAGGTAGCTGTGAATGGGTAGCTGTGAATGGGTAGCTGTGAATAGGTAGCTGTGAATGGGCAGCTGTGAATGGGTAGCTGTGAATGGATAGCTGTGAATAGGTAGCTGTGAATGGGTAGCTGTAAATAGGTAACTGTGAATTGGTAGCTGTGAATGGATAGCTGTGAATAGGTAGCTGTGAATGGATAGCTGTGAATGGGTAGCTGTGAATGGGTAGCTGTGAATGGGTAGCTGTGAATGGATAGCTGTGAATGGGTAGCTGTGAATGGGTAGCTGTGAATGGGTAGCTGTGAATGGGTAGCTGTAAATAGGTAACTGTGAATTGGTAGCTGTGAATGGGTAGCTGTGAATAGGTAGCTGTGAATGGATAGCTGTCAATAGGTAGCTGTGAATGGGTAGCTGTGAATGGGTAGCTGTGAATGGGTAGCTGTGAATGGGTAGCAGTGAATAGGTAGCAGTGAATGGATAGCTGTGAATGGGTAGCTGTGAATGGATAGCTGTGAATGGGTAGCTGTGAATAGGTAGCTGTGAATGGGTAGCTGTGAATAGGTAGCAGTGAATAGGTAGCTATGAATAGGTAGCAGTGAATAGGTAGCTGTGAATGGGTAGCTGTGAATGGGTAGCAGTGAATAGGTAGCTGTGAATGGGTAGCTGTGAATAGGTAGCAGTGAATAGGTAGCTGTGAATAGGTAGCTGTGAATGGGTAGCTTTGAATGGATAGCTGTGAATGGGTAGCTTTGAATGGATAGCTGTGAATGGGTAGCTGTGAATGGATAGCTGTGAATGGGTAGCTTTGAATGGATAGCTGTGAATGGGTAGCTGTGAATGGGTAGCTGTGAATGGGTAGCTGTGAATGGGTAGCTGTGAATAGGTAGCAGTGAATGGGTAGCTGTGAATGGGTAGCTGTGAATGGGTAGCTGTGAATGGGTAGCTGTGAATGGGTAGCTGTGAATGGGTAGCTTTGAATGGATAGCTGTGAATGGATAGCTGTGAATGGATAGCTGTGAATGGGTAGCTGTGAATGGGTAGCTGTGAATAGGTAGCAGTGAATGGGTAGCTGTGAATGGGTAGCTGTGAATGGGTAGCTGTGAATGGGTAGCTGTGAATGGGTAGCTGTGAATAGGTAGCTGTGAATGGGTAGCTGTGAATAGGTAGCAGTGAATAGGTAGCTGTGAATAGGTAGCTGTGAATGGATAGCTGTGAATGGGTAGCTTTGAATGGATAGCTGTGAATGGGTAGCTGTGAATGGATAGCTGTGAATGGGTAGCTTTGAATGGATAGCTGTGAATGGGTAGCTGTGAATGGGTAGCTGTGAATAGGTAGCAGTGAATAGGTAGCTGTGAATAGGTAGCTGTGAATGGGTAGCTGTGAATGGGTAGCTGTGAATAGGTAGCAGTGAATAGGTAGCTGTGAATGGGTAGCTGTGAATAGGTAGCTTTGAATGGATAGCTGTGAATGGATAGCTGTGAATGGGTAGCTGTGAATGGATAGCTGTGAATGGGTAGCTTTGAATGGATAGCTGTGAATGGGTAGCTGTGAATGGATAGCTGTGAATGGGTAGCTTTGAATGGATAGCTGTGAATGGGTAGCTGTGAATGGGTAGCTGTGAATGGGTAGCTGTGAATGGGTAGCTGTGAATAGGTAGCAGTGAATGGTTAGCTGTGAATAGGTAGCTGTGAATGGGTAGCTGTGAATGGGTAGCTGTGAATGGGTAGCTGTGAATGGGTAGCTTTGAATGGATAGCTGTGAATGGATAGCTGTGAATGGATAGCTGTGAATGGATAGCTGTGAATGGATAGCTGTGAATGGGTAGCTGTGAATGGGTAGCTGTGAATAGGTAGCAGTGAATGGGTAGCTGTGAATGGGTAGCTGTGAATGGGTAGCTGTGAATGGGTAGCTGTGAATGGGTAGCTGTGAATAGGTAGCTGTGAATGGGTAGCTGTGAATAGGTAGCTGTGAATGGGTAGCTGTGAATAGGTAGCAGTGAATAGGTAGCTGTGAATAGGTAGCAGTGAATAGGTAGCTGTGAATGGGTAGCTGTGAATAGGTAGCAGTGAATAGGTAGCTGTGAATGGGTAGCTGTGAATAGGTAGCAGTGAATAGGTAGCTGTGAATAGGTAGCTGTGAATGGGTAGCTTTGAATGGATAGCTGTGAATGGGTAGCTTTGAATGGATAGCTGTGAATGGGTAGCTGTGAATGGGTAGCTGTGAATGGGTAGCTGTGAATAGGTGAATAGGTGAATGGGCAGGTACCCACAGGTACTCTTAAATGAGTATTAATATGCTTGTTTATAAACGCTAAAAAGTAAGCGCGCTTTGACTTAGTCGGTAGTTTCGAGATTAATTTCGGATTAGCAAATGCAAACTTGCAGTTTTTTGTCGATATTGCTAAGCGATTTTTGTGAACAGGTCGCTAGGAACTTTTCTGAAGTGTTTTTGTCAAGTTGCTAACGTTAGTGGATTTTTTAAAGCTTACTAGGCACAATGTGTACTAAAGCAGACATCATTTGGAAAGTTCATATTTTAATCTACATTTGCTTTTCTATGAAAGAAATCATGTGGTGAACTAATTTGCATAAAAATCTACTTTATCGACTTAACAATATCAAACTTGTCCGGTCCAGTAGGATAAGTCCGGTAGGATAAGTCCTGGTGGATAAGTCCGGTCCTGAAGGATAAGTCCGGTCTAGTAGGATAAGTCCGGCAGGATAAGTCCGGTAGGATAAGTCCGGTAGGATAAGTCCGGTAGGATAAGTCCGGCAGGATAAGTCCGGTAGGATAAGTCCGGTAGGATAAGTCCGGTAGGATAAGTCCTGGTGGATAAGTCCGGTCCTGAAGGATAAGTCCGGTCTAGTAGGATAAGTCCGGCAGGATAAGTCCGGTAGGATAAGTCCGGTAGGATAAGTCCGGTAGGATAAGTCCGGCAGGATAAGTCCGGTAGGATAAGTCCGGTAGGATAAGTCCGGTAGGATAAGTACGGTAGGATTAGTCCGGTAGGATAAGTCCGGTAGGATAAGTACGGTAGGATTAGTCCGGTAGGATTAGTCCGGAAGTCCGGTAGGATAAGTCCGGAAGTCCGGTAGGATAAGTCCGGTAGTCCGGTAGGATAAGTCCGGTAGGATAAGTACGGTAGGATTAGTCCGGTAGGATTAGTCCGGAAGTCCGGTAGGATAAGTCCGGAAGTCCGGTAGGATAAGTCCGGAAGTCCGGTAGGATAAGTACGGTAGGATTAGTCCGGTAGGATTAGTCCGGAAGTCCGGTAGGATAAGTCCGGAAGTCCGGTAGGATAAGTCCGGTAGTCCGGTAGGATAAGTCCGGTAGGATAATTCCTGTAGGATAAATCTGGTAGGATAAGCAGTATAAGTGAATCTTATATCAGTTTAATAAAATTAAATGGAAGTTTAGAACTCAGAAAGCTCCAGTCTGGACTTTTAACGCCAGGTAAGTGGAATCGGAATGCTCTGGCGCTTGGAAGGTTTTGAAGGTTAAGTAAAAGCCAAATTGTTCTTCAACCTAACATTGTTTTCTAAGCGACTCTTAGTAAAATTTGCAGGGACTCTCCACGATGCTTAACTTCTGGTTGCTTCGAGCGCATAAAATTCTTTCAAGACTTCAAGACTTCATTCTCAAGCAAACTATCTCGTACCAGACTCACTTCTTTATTGATTTAGGCTTATTTTGCACTCTCCTGAGAGACTGTTTGTCTGGCTTTGTCTTTTATCTATTCTCAAAGAAAGAAAAAAGTGCAGGTTTTTGTTAGTCTGTCGTTAATTTGTTGTCTGAGCATTCCATTGTTTGAGCCTGTCTGTTGATCCAAAACTTTTTACTATCCTATTTGAATTATAAAGTCTTCAGACAGACCACTTCAACCTAAAATGAAACCGTAGCAGCAAAAATATTACGAAAAAAAGTACAGAGAAGACTTTGCCGAATCAAGACGATAGGACAGAGGGAACGTTGCAGACACACAAAGACTGGACAGGGAATGTTGCAGACACACAAAGACTGGACAGGGAATGTTGCAGACACACAAAGACTGGACAGAGTAAATGTTGCAGACACACAAAGACTGGACAGGGAATGTTGCAGACACACAAAGACTGGACAGAGGGAATGTTGCAGACACACAAAGACTGGACAGGGAATGTTGCAGACACACAAAGACTGGACAGGGAATGTTGCAGACACACAAAGACTGGACAGAGGGAATGTTGCAGACACACAAAGACTGGACAGAGGGAATGTTGCAGACACACAAAGACTGGACAGAGGGAATGTTGCAGACACACAAAGACTGGACAGAGTGAATGTTGCAGACACACAAAGACTGGACAGAGTGAATGTTGCAGACACACAAAGACTGGACAGAGTGAATGTTGCAGACACACAAAGACTGGACAGAGGGAATGTTGCAGACACACAAAGACTGGACAGAGTGAATGTTGCAGACACACAAAGACTGGACAGAGGGAATGTTGCAGAATGTTAATTTTTTTCTGTTTATTTCTCTGAGTCGAGTTTTGAATTCGGCATTAATTTTTTTTATTTCATTGGTTAGCTCAGGCTCTGGTACGAGCGCAAAGTTTTCCTAATCCTAGCTCAAATCAACGAATCACAGTCGAGCCTGAGTTGTCCAAAAAAACAAGGTAAGTACGCTGGGGAGAGTCGTCAGGTGAAAGAAACTTCCTTCTGGTTGCTATGGAGACAACAATGCGATGGACAAAGCAATCCAAGGCTACATTAGGCAGTGCTGTGACTGAATTGGAACAAGTTCCCGCAAGCGGGTCCGTCCCAAGTCCATTCTATAAACAGTTTGCCGATTTTGTTCACAAGCACAAAGGAAATCGATAAAGAACAATGACTACTTTTCTTCTCATGCTGCTGCTTGTCACTTCCTGGTCAGGAAGTGCTGGCTTTGCCAATGCCGCCACCGTAACAGGTGAGAGAAGCGAGTTCATACCACATCCTAGAGCCTTGGTTACTTACAGCCTTTGCTGTGTCACTGCCGTTTGTGTCACTGCCCTGTGTGTGTCACTGCCGTGTGTGTGTCACTGCCGTGTGTGTGTCACTGCCGTGTGTGTGTCACTGCCGTGTGTGTGTCACTGCCGTGTGTGTGTCACTGCCGTGTGTGTGTCACTGCCGTGTGTGTGTCACTGCCGTGTGTGTGTGTCACTGCCGTGTGTGTGTCACTGCCGTTTGTGTGACTGCCGTGTGTGTGTGTGACTGCCGTGTGTGTGTGTGTCACTGCCGTGTTTGTGTCACTGCCGTGTGTGTGTCACTGCCGTGTGTGTGTGTGTCACTGCCGTGTGTGTGTGTGTCACTGCCGTGTGTGTGTGTGTCACTGCCGTGTGTGTCACTGCCGTGTGTGTGTCACTGCCGTGTGTGTGTGTCACTGCCGTGTGTGTCACTGCCGTGTGTGTCACTGCCGTGTGTGTCACTGCCGTGTGTGTCATAAAATTGTCACACCAGTATATTCCACTTCCATTGCGCAGTGCCTTGCTGCTGTGTGTCCTGTTTGCTTTTGTCGTTGCTGTGAAAAAGTCTTCAGGAAAATTTAAATAGGGAGTGAAATTGAAGTTGCTGAGAATCACGGAGATGATCGATAGTGATGTGTGACTGTGCGATCATCACTATTTACTTTTTGTTATAGCAGTTTTTTACTTTCGCTTCCGCTATAGCTTGTACGAAAAGCTAGTTCTTGGCCGTCGAATTTTATGCAAAGCACTTTTTTCATGAAATCCGCATTAACTAAAAACACGCTGTTTGCTTAGGCAGACCCAGTTTTTTATGTGGAAGATAAAAACCTATGAATGCAGTATGCATCAGATGCGAATTGTAAGTTTAAGACTTTTTAGACTCTGCACCAAAAAAATGAGAGAGCTACACTATGATTGGCACCTCTACAGGTCTTTGTTTGCTTTACCTCGAAGTTTAACCAAGCAGCTAATTACGAGCAATCAGGAAATTGACATTTTGATTTCTACACAAACCCTGAAGCACAGGTCAGAAATAGAATTATATTCTTGCTAACTTAATGGGTGGGTGGAGAGATTGCATGGTAACACAAATTAAGTCTGTAGGTTAACAGGTTAACAGGTGAGCAGTTAACCTACAGAACACATGTGCTTGTAAGCAGTTAACCTACAGAACACCTGTGAGCATGTGAGCAGTTAACCTACAGAACACCTGTGGGTATGTGAGCAGTTAACCTACAGAACACCTGTGAGCATGTGAGCAGTTAACCTACAGAACACCTGTGAGCATGTGAGCAGTTAACCTACAGAACACCTGTGAGCATGTGAGCAGTTAACCTACAGAACACCTGTGAGCATGTGAGCAGTTAACCTACAGAACACCTGTGAGCATGTGAGCAGTTAACCTACAGAACACCTGTGAGCATGTGAGCATTTAACCTACAGAGTCGTTCCCCCTCTAACCGGGTTGCATCGGGCAGTTCTATTCGAGCAGGCGGTTGCTAGTTGTCCTTCTAGCGCTGTCACCGTCGTAGCCAAAGATCCGCAGCCGGCGGACAGGCTTGAGTGCGCTGCTCGCTGCAGCCTGATTCCGGACGACGCTGCCACGCCGTGCCTGTCGTTCAGTTTCGTTGGCGGCGTCTGCGTGCTGTCCAGTTCAGCGGACTGCGCCGCCGCCGATGCGCCAGTTGTGTTCAGAAGGCGAAGAAATGCTAATCGTAAGTAAACGCGGATGCCATTTCACACTAGAAGCATTTGCACTTAAGTTGGCCACACAAAGTTCTTAGCTAGTGGTTCTAGACTAGGATTATTGATTTCAGACCAGCCGTGAATAGAGGCGCTGGTTTTCTTTCGTCTAGTATTTTAGTGAGGACTAATTGACACATTAAACAGTAAACCTGGTCAACTATACATACACAGCTTCCCTTGCACTTTTAATTTCTGACTAGTACATACGAGCTAAAGTACCATTTTTTGTTGAGGTTAATAATCGTTACCAATTATAATAAAATATAATTCAAATGCAGCTGTTACCGCCAGTGGATCGGTTGCCTTTGCCGGATTTGTTCAGACAATCGGCGCCAGGCAGTTCTGGGTGTTTCAGCAGCGGCGCAGCGGTGCCGTCAACTTTAATCGCAACTGGACCGAATACGAGCGCGGCTTCGGCGATAGCAACGACTTCTGGAGTGGTGAGTCTGTTTAAAGCCGGCATTTTCCGGGATTTGTCGTATTTTTTTTATACGAGCATATATGTCGACGAAAATATAACGACGCGAATTAAAGTCCGTTGGAGGAAATCGTGATATATTTAGGATTAGCATGCAAATTTAATGACCACAATGAATTAGAAAATCATGATGGGAGAATCTAAGTGGGAAAATCTGGGTGGGAGAATCTGGGTGGGAGAATCATGCTGTGAGAATCAGGTGGGAGAATCATGGTGGGAGAATCAAGGTGGGAGAATCAAGGTGGGAGAATCAAGGTGGGAGAATCAAGGTGGGAGAATCAAGGTGGGAGAATCAAGGTGGGAGAATCAAGGTGGGAGAATCAAGGTGGGAGAATCAAGGTGGGAGAATCAAGGTGGGAGAATCAAGGTGGGAGAATCAAGGTGGGAGAATCAATGTGGGACACTCTTGATTAGAGAATCAAGGTGGGAGAATCGTGGTGGGAGAATCTTGATGAGAGAATTAAATGGGAGAACTCCTAAATGTAAATTTTCATGATACGAGCGAAGAATCCCAGTCTTTGTCTTCTTTGACTTCTCAGAGCACTAAATTTAGAATAATCCTATAAGCACTAATAAGCACTAAAATATCAACTTAAAAAATCGTTGTAAACCAATTCAGGTCTCAGGGCCATCTGCAACTTCACCGGATCCCTCGGACGCACCATGCGCGCCGAGATGATCGCCTATGACGGCACGTTCTTCGCCTCTGAGTGGTCAAACTTCGCTGTAGCTGGCCCGGACTCCAACTACACAATGACCTACGCCTCCTACCTGTCGGCCTCTTCCAACACTAGCGGCGACTCGCTGTTCTTTCATAGAAATATGCAATTCTCCACATTGGACCGGGACAATGACAGAGCCAACTCGATGTCTTGCGCCCTGACCTGGGGTGGCGGCTTCTGGTTCAACAACTGCCTGTACTTCAATGCCCACGGTCCCTATTCGGCTGTCAACCAGAATGGCAATTCCAACTACATGTCCAACATGTACGCGCAAAACTACAAGACTCTGGTCCAAGTGCGGCTCATGCTGCAGTTCTAGCTCGTCGATAAGGATTATGAACAAGACGATATACTTCTGCAGATTTGTCACGTTTAAGCGACAGAAAAAATATTTCAAAACGATTTGATGCTAATTTCACTTTTTTAGTAAAGAAGCCGCAAATTATTTGGTTGAGCTTCGGAAATAAAAATGCATACAAACGGATGACTAGAAGCTAAGTAACAATAATCTGTTCAATTAAATTAAACAAAAGTGGATTCTATCAATGAATTAAGCGTCATAATTCATGAATTGATGTGTACGTTTATCAATCAGAGTGTCTTTTCGTCAAGCTTTACATAATTTAGGAAAAAACTGTCGCATTAGATTACTTTTACGTGACAAAAAGGTATTATATGTGTACTGATATGTATATTGTTAGAGTGAGAGTGAGAGTATGAAAATAATTAATGCGGCCTTAATTTCTATTGAGAATTTCAATTCGAAGCGATACTTTTTATTTAGGTTTATCGTAGTCGTCTTTTCCATTGCAAAGAGCTTTTTGATATTACATATATGTTTGAATAGATTAGACTGAGTTACGTACACGTACATCGCACGCATTAATTTGATTACATTTGCTCTCTTTTTCTGTTAGCTTGTATTATGCCATGCACATTTATGTTAGGTAAATTTATATTTATTACAATAATGAAGTTTACATTTAAGCTACATTCATACATTTCAGTGCTCCCGTGCAGCGTGGCATATCCCCACTTATAGAGTCCGTGGTTATAATTGCCATGTAATGGCGAGACAACGGGGGTTAAGGCTACAACGCAATTCAGGGGTGTCTTTTGTAGAGTAACAGTAAAATTTGACAAAATGACAAGTTCCCTAAATCATCTCGAGGCTAGTTCTATGCAATCTTAGGTCCTTAAAATAAAAAATTGTAGATAGTAGTGCTTATTAGTATAAACAATTTTAATAACAAAAATATTTTGCGATTTTATAGCACAACTTTTCAGGATTTTTGATACACAAAAATAATATCTAATACAAGAATTGAAGCTTGTCTTTGTTATACTCAAATAAAATTTTAAACTAGCGTCGTCGTGCATCGTGGACCACAGAGCCGCCTCGGTCGGGGAACCCATACACCCTCGGTCATGCTCTCAACAGGTGCATCTTAGTGTTTAGAACTGCGTCATTGTTGACAAGTTAGCTTAGTACACAGCCTTACTTTAGAGTTTTTTAGCTGATTCCAGTAATATCATTTACATCTTTTGAATTGTTATAACGCGATTTTTCTGTGAAGTTTTTAGAGAAATGTTTAAGTGGAACATTGAAATATGCTAGAATAAAAAGCTGTAATGTTGTATAGTATCTTGTAGACCTAACCTGCTATGAAATTTACTGTCATAATACTAGTTCAACTGACTAAGTCGAATAAACAGGATTTGCCTTACTTTATTCTTAAGTTACCTATTGAATGATTGACAATGGAGTGAAAGGTAGCTAGCTATCCAATTCATTGGTCCAATGGAAGTATTTTAGTAGAGATAATAAATATTTTAAGGGCTGGAATGTTCCTTGCCATACCAGCAAAAATTTTTTTATTCCTTTCATTAAGAAGTGTAGCAGCTTAAGTGCTCAGAATCAATTTGCTTAAAAACCAAAGCCATTTTTACAGAGAACTTGTTGTTAAATTTGGCTGTTACTAGCGATAGCCACAATGATAAATGATGTATGAAGTTCTAAACCTGTGAGTCATTTATTTTCTTTCGATGTGTGTTCTTAACTTTCAAAATCTTGGACTATATATGAACTTAATATTGCTGTTAATTATAGCTAACTATGAACTATAAACGAAATATCTTTAAGTAAGGCTTTTTTCAAAAAGGTAAACTTCATATCTAGCTTTTGTTATGATTATTCATAGTTTCATTTAGGAATAAGCCATAGTCTTGATCATAACATGGTATAAGCCAAGCTAAAATTTCTAATCCTTTTGATTTATATGCTAGGAACTACTCCTTTTGTGACTATACCAACTCTTAAACTTGTTGCCTTATTATATACCAATGTCATCCAAAGTCTTTCAAACCAAGAAAACTTTAATTACTAGAGCCATCAAAAACATATGACCAACTTTTAGGCCGCGTTAGCCTCAAGAGCCGCTGAAATGTTAGGCAACTTTTGCACAACTTTTTACACACTTTAGACACTTCACCCACACAGGTGGCTCTAAAATTCTTAAATACGGTCCAATCCAAACTGCAAAAAATGTGCAAATACTGGTCAAGCTTCTCATATGATCTGTAAATAGCCCACCACGGCGGCTATCAGAATTCATCAGGATAGAGAGAAAAGGTCTATGAAGCAAAGCAACTCCATGAGACCATGACAAAGTTGCTACTGAATATCTGTACTGGCTTGTCTTATAAGAAACCCCAAACAGGATTTTTTTCTGTCCTAAAGGCAGTGTGAAAATGCCCAAAAGAATCCTCAATTGTGTCCTATTTCTTGATCATAGAACTAAAAATGTGCAGCATCTCAAATGTTGGGACTAGGACTTGGAAGCTGTGTACACCAGTTAAGCATATATAGCACTAAACAAAGCATATAAAACATAGTAAGAAAAAACAGTTATTGAACAGAAGGTTCATGATAACAAACCTGCAACACAGCCAATCCTTGACTGCGGCTGAGCAAGCTGATTTGCGTGCATAATGATTTGATGCAAACAGACTCCATGCGCTTTATCATGCACATCAACAAGATTGATGTGCAAGATTAAGAAAATTTGCATCCCATACAATGAGCACATTAGTAACAGCGCCTTCTTTATATGCCACGGCTAACTTCTCACTCACAGTTGCTTGGAATAGTTAATTTTGGTATTGGCCGTCAGCAACAAAGTTGACTATGATTTATTGAAGACATGAAGTTGACCAATGCGTCGAAAAGCCGCTCCACTAATGCTGGATTGGGCGGCGCTGTCAGCAGCTGTTTAACTGCTTCTTCGCCTGCTTCAACAGGCAGCCTTAGTTTTAACAAGTGGCACACTTTGCGATGGTCAGGACAGACAAAGAATTGGATACAAGGTTGGATATGGAGACTCAATATAAGGTGCTACTGTTTGTCAGATTTTATGTCACGGTTTTTAGACTCGAAACAGTCTAATCAAGTATAAACACAGCAGATTGTCAACAGTCTACACTCTTCACAAGGCACTGACAGTTAAAATAAAACAGTCAAGACAACTCACATATTCCTTTGAAAATTGTAAACTACTACTCAGCTTCACAATGAAAGTAGTTTGTTCGCATATACATTTCCAAACATCACGCGACACCTAATCGGGCATTCTATGGATTTTCTGTACAGCAGATACAGGCAGTTTCCACAGTAGATAAATTATTATTAGTAACAGCTGATCTCGCTGGTCAACCTGTTCACAACAGAAAATGTTAGCTTTTAACATTTATTCCAATGATGCTAAAATTTCTTAACATAAATAGCGTTCCATACACATTGATTTGTAAGGTCTTGTTTGGTGTGTCCATAAAATAAGCTCATATTTAGCTACTATAACATAATTTTCTACTAATTGCAGTTACAACACTCCAGATCGATTTGTGGTGCAGCCTCATCAAAATGGCAAGGAGACACTTGTTATTGACAAGCAGACTGGAGAAATATCTGTCACTAGTAAGTTTTAAATTGTCATCTGACCCTTGGTTTTCTTTACTACATATACTACCCAGTGCACAGTGATGTTTTCCGTGTTTCATCCGATGGAGTATTTATCTCCTATGATTGATATTATATTTTTACTGCTGAGTGAACCGTATTTTCGATATAGGTTGCAGCCACTATACTGGATAATATAATTTAGGCTACTTGGTAATATTACATTTTCGTATCTCTCATAATTTATATTTTTGACAACATATCGGCACGTTATTAACCCAACATAGCCCTGGCAAGGCTTCTAGAGTCTGGACCCACTATGCAATCTTAAGTCCCTCAGTAAATTTAGCAGTACAGGAAAGGAAAAATGTCAGTAAATTGATTTTCACGTGACCCTATTTTAATACTTCCTCCAAAGCCGACGCGCAGGCCGTCAGTCGCCTCATTGTTGGGTCACCGCCAGTCCCAATCTACGGTCTGTTAGGCGTCCTCAGATTATTATCCGGGCCTCACCTGATGATTGTGCTAGCAAGGCGCCAGATTGGCACACTGGCTGGTCACTGTCTGTGGCTAGTGGAATCGGCGGATGTCATCCCGTATTGTCGATCTACTCTGCACCTGAGCCGCGGCGCATTAGCTGATAACGATGTCTACCTGCAGCTGGTGCGAGAAGCATTACGCACTCCTGGCTACTATTTCTCCTACACAATGGATTTAACTCGCAGTGCACAGAGTGCCTATGGATATCGCGCTGCCCAGTTCACTGCAGATGAGTCAGCACTAGCGGCCTCTGCTTCTGTTGAGTCTGTGCCATTGTGCGATAGAGCGGACGAGCGCTTTGTCTGGAACTATAATTTATTGACCGAGCTGAAACCATTTGGTCGATTTGCGCTGCCTATTGTGCACGGCTTCGTGTGCATCAAAACGCTGCCATTTCAGGTACTTCTTCCTGCAAATTCAAATTCAGATACGCAAATTCAAATACCCTGTTTCATTACTCACCCATCCTTCACCTAGCCTCCCAGTTTCAGTATCCAGCCTTCCAGATCCCCAGTTTCAGTATCCAGCCTTCCAGATCCCCAGTTTCAGTATCCAGCCTTCCAGATCCCCAGTTTCAGTATCCAGCCTTCCAGATCCCCAGTTTCAGTATCCAGCCTTCCAGATCCCAAGTTTCAGTATCCAGCCTTCCAGATCCCCAGTTTTTAGTATTTAGCCTTCCAGATCCCCAGTTTCAGTATGCAGCCTTCCAGATCCCAAGTTTCAGTATCCAGCCTTCCAGATCCCCAGTTTCAGTATCCAGCCTTCCAGATCCCCAGTTTCAGTATCCAGCCTTCCAGATCCCCAGTTTCAGTATCCAGCCTTCCAGATCCCCAGTTTCAGTATCCAGCCTTCCAGATCCCCAGTTTCAGTATCCAGCCTTCCAGATCCCCAGTTTCAGTATCCAGCCTTCCAGATCCCAAGTTTCAGTATCCAGCCTTCCAGATCCCCAGTTTTTAGTATCTAGCCTTCCAGATCCCCAGTTTCAGTATGCAGCCTTCCAGATCCCAAGTTTCAGTATCCAGCCTTCCAGATCCCCAGTTTCAGTATCCAGCCTTCCAGATCCCCAGTTTCAGTATCCAGCCTTCCAGATCCCCAGTTTCAGTATGCAGCCTTCCAGATCCCAAGTTTCAGTATCCAGCCTTCCAGATCCCTAGTTTTTAGTATCTAGCCTTCCAGATTCCCAGTTTTTAGTATCTAGCCATTCCATCGTTCGCTGTTTAGGGTCGCAAATTTGACTACGCCCTCGTTAGTCGACGGTCCCGCCATCGCGCCGGCGTCCGCTACTACACCCGCGGTGTTGACGATTCTGGCTGCGCCGCCAACTATGTCGAAACCGAACAGATTGTAGTCGTGCCCTCCTTTGCAGGGTCGTCAGCTAGCCCTACTTTGTTCAGCTTTGTTCAGACTCGCGGCTCTGTGCCTCTGATCTGGTCTCAGTATCCGAATTTGTTGTACAAACCGACTCCGTCTTTAAGCCAGGATTGGGATCGACAATTAAATGCATTTCTAGCGCACTTTAATGATCAGGTAATTTATCTCATTTTAATTTAAAATTTACGTTTATTTCTACTTACAGTAGAATAGTTCGTCTCATGAAATGATGGCTCGCAAGCAGTAGACCAAAATGATGCATACTCCGTGTTTCATCTGACAATCGGCTTTGGCCAATGTTTGATGTCAAACATTTTCTTTCTACTGATTAATTGGCATATGACAACTGCATGAGCCTATTGTTATTATGTATACAAGCCTTGTTTTTAATTAGAATTTTATTATAATATACCTACGTTCCTACTTTCAGTAGGGTAAAGTAACAGCGCTCGAGGTATTTAAGCTCACAGGCTACTTGCAAAATGATGCCCTTTCCGTGTTTCATCTGATTATATTGAAATGCATCAATATTGGATGCCAAAATCTTTATATAACTGATTTTCTGCTCGTAGTCTGTGAGCCTATTTTATCACCGCATCATCCAGTGTATTACTTCACTTCTTTAGGTCCATTAAATCCTATTTTCTCGCTCATTCCCCGTCCTTCAGGCCCATTCCCCATCCTTCAGGCCCATTCGCCATCCTCACAGGCTCCCGGCTTATATGATGCATTTCCGTGTTTAATCTGATTTTATTGACATTAGTCAATACTTTATGTTAACTATTTTATTACCACTGATTGTTGCTGAGCCTGTGATTTTTTAGGCACTACCCATCCTCTCAGAACCAATTACCCATCCTCTCAGAACCAATTACCCATCCTCTCAGAACCAATTACCCATCCTCTCAGAACCAATAACCCATCCTCTCAGGACCAATAACCCATCCTCTCAGAACCAATAACCCATCCTCTCAGAACCAATAACCCATCCTCTCAGGACCAATAACCCATCCTCTCAGGACCAATAACCCATCCTCTCAGAACCAATAACCCATCCTCTCAGGACCAATAACCCATCCTCTCAGGACCAATAACCCATCCTCTCAGAACCAATAACCCATCCTCTCAGAACCAATAACCCATCCTCTCAGAACCAATAACCCATCCTCTCAGAACCAATAACCCATCCTCTCAGAACCAATAACCCATCCTCTCAGAACCAATTACCCATCCTCTCAGAACCAATAACCCATCCTCTCAGAACCAATAACCCATCCTCTCAGAACCAATAACCCATCCTCTCAGAACCAATAACCCATCCTCTCAGAACCAATAACCCATCCTCTCAGAACCAATTACCCATCCTCTCAGAACCAATAACCCATCCTCTCAGAACCAATAACCCATCCTCTCAGGACCAATAACCCATCCTCTCAGGACCAATAACCCATCCTCTCAGAACCAATAACCCATCCTCTCAGAACCAATTACCCATCCTCTCAGAACCAATAACCCATCCTCTCAGGACCAATTACCCATCCTCTCAGAACCAATAACCCATCCTCTCAGAACCAATAACCCATCCTCTCAGAACCAATTACCCATCCTCTCAGAACCAATTACCCATCCTCTCAGGACCAATAACCCATCCTCTCAGAACCAATAACCCATCCTCTCAGGACCAATTACCCATCCTCTCAGGACCAATAACCCATCCTCTCAGGACCAATAACCCATCCTCTCAGAACCAATAACCCATCCTCTCAGGACCAATAACCCATCCTTTCAGGGCTGCGTTTACCTTTCCTTAATACATTGCCATGAGCCTTAAGATAAGAGTCATTAAGGACCACTCTTAATCACTATGGGTTATTCCTAAACAATCCGATTTCTTTTTAGTCCCTTGGTTTAAATCCCGTGAGTAGACTCTTCTTATCATTCGCAATTTAATCCTTACAATGGTCCTTAAGGGTCAGTTCAAGCTAGCACATAGGCAATGTATTCCTTATCGCTGCTCCTATACCTGGGCCAGGTGCTCACCCGAGGCTACGGTCACCAGGTGGTTGTCAACCTGCTGGATGCCGGCGGCAAGGAGCGCGAATTGTGCGCCCAGCTCAGCCGAATGTGCAGCCTGCCTGAAGTTGCTCAGCGCTACTCGGGACTGCGCTACGAACACTTCGACTTCCACAGGGAGTGCAGCCGGCTGAGGTGGGACCGGCTGGCGTTACTGTTGGAGCGGACTGAACCCGACTTTGATGCCATGGGATTTTTTCAGGCCGCGCTGGATGGTGAGGGAATAAGATTGCTGCATTTTATTGGGTTTAGTGTCAACCTTATTTATAGCTCCTGCCTACATGATCAGATGCCTCAATGCACATCCTGTCCCAATGCACACGCGCACACAGGTGTGTAAATCTGCCCTGACTTTCTCATGACAATTGCATGACAAGCCTTCAAGCCTATACTTTCCGCGGCTGCACCCCAAATGAAAATTGCCTCGCCGCGTAACCAATCTCAGGGACCTTGGTGCGAGAGGCAAACGCGTTTACCGCTCTGCCCCTTACCCCCATCATGTCCAAAATGTTCTTCATGAACGCTAGGATAAATATATTGAAATTTCGCCTAGCCCAGTTTGGCCGCATGCACAACCCAGTCCGTGGACTGGGGACACCGGCTCGTCAACCTAACACTAATCCCGACGGTCAGTGCCAGAGCGGTTAACGCGTTAGATTCCGCGGCGAGGCCGCGCGCAGCCGCGTAGAGAAGGCTTGGGGGCTTGTCGTGCAATTTGCGCTTTTGAGGGCCAACCTCCAAGGCACAGTGAGAGTGTATAACTGCCTGACGACTTTAAAGTCATAGCAGATGTACACACCTGTGAGCGAGTGTGCTCAGTAGTCAGCGAAATGGGCAGAAGTGGCTCCTCGCTGGCTGCGGTTCTAGTGTCACCAAAGGATGTGACATATCCCGCTGGGAATCGTATTAGGCAATTTTCTATGTTTTCTATTTCCACACGAGTTTCGTACTACTCTTCAGATTCCCTCCTAGTTAAAACGCCAACTAGAGTCTCTATTTGATAAGCATGTACATGTACAGCTGAATTTCGATGAAAGTCGGGGCTTCAGTGTCGGGCGAAAGTCGTGTAGCAGTTGGTCCGACATATACAGATGAATATTGATGAAAATCGTACGAAGATGAATGTCGATCCGTTTTTCATCTTTTGTTTGCGACTTTCGTCTGCCCAAAATCGACCCGACGGCACCGACGCCCCAACAAGATGAAATCGGGAATAAATCGGCCCGATTTTCCCTTTCTTTGTGTCGGGCCATTTAAAGTTGAATGTCGGAGTTAGGTCCCAGCGGGATTTCCCGCAGCCCTCCTGCAATTATTATTGTTATTATTATTAATAATAATAATTAATAATAATTGATTACACCTGCCCCAATTGGGTCAGATGTGCAGCCGACAGCACAGCCGCAGCTAATGCGCGGCGCATCTGAAGGCTGCGTACAGCTGTTCAGTCCACGGACTGGGGGGACGCCACACCCACCTTCAATTATCCCAGCTAATGCTGGTACCCATTTAACAGCTGGGTGAACTGAAGCAATGCAGAGTTAAGTGTCTTGCTAAAGGACGCAAATTGTTCCAGTGGAGTCGGGAATCGAACCCCCGACCTTCAAGTCGTGAGTCCGACGCCCTAACCACTAGGCTACAACCTCTATTAACCTCTAATAATAGTTATTATTATTACTTTTATTATCACACGAATCCCGCAATCCTTCACTGTTCCCAGGCTCACCGCAGCGCACCCAGCGCTCAGTATTTCGAGTCAACTGCATCGACTGCCTGGATCGAACCAATGTAGCCCAATGCCTTCTGGCTAAGCGAGCCCTAACTAAACAACTGGCAGAGTTGGGCTTGTCGCCCCACTCTAGCGATAAGGACAGGGACCCTGGCGGGAACAGTCTGGAAACCGCAGTCAAGCTGGCCTGGTCGGACAACGCCGATGTTTTGTCGATGCAATACGCCGGCACCGGCGCTTTGAAGGCCGACTTCACTCGAACCGGACGGCGCACCAAATCTGGCGCACTCCGCGATCTCTACTACAGCGCTATGAGATATGCCAGGAATAACTTCTCGGACGGCTGGAGGCAGGACGCTATCGACTTGCTGCTAGGCAATTATAGACCTGTCCTAGGCGAGCCGAGTCCGTTCGCTGATGGCCGCGATTGGAAAGTCTGGCTTCTGCCCTCTGTACTGCTGTTCGGAGTCACTATGCTCACAATGGGAGCTCTACTGCCGCCCGGTATGTCCTGCTAGACTAATTGTTGACCTGTTAATGATTTTATGTAGGACGTTCTGAACATTTTGTCTGGCTTACCTGAACAAAACCAGTTATTTAATGGAGTACCTGAAGTAGATTCTTAGGGGTTGTAGCCTAGTTGTTAGAGCGTTGGACTCACGACTCGAAGGTCGGTGGTTCGATTCCTGTCTTTACTGGAACACTTTGTGTCCCTTGGGGTAATTAAGGTTGGGTGTGGCGTCCCCCCAGTCCATGGACTGAACAGCCGTACGCAATTTTCAGATGCGCCACGCAATAGCTGCGGCTGTGCTGTCTGCTGCAAAAATGACCCGATTGGGGCAGGTCTAATCGATTATTAGTATTTATTATTCAGGGTTTGGGTGCCTGAAGTATTGGATGTGGGTGCCTGTAGGATTGGATGTGGGTGCCTGAAGAATTGGATGTGGTTGCCTGTAGGATTTGATGTGGGTGCCTGTAGGATTGGAAGTGGGTGCCTGAAGGATTGGATGTGGGTGCCTGAAGGATTGGATGTCAGTGCGTGAAGGATTGGATGTGGGTTCCTGTAGGATTGGATGTGGGTGCCTTAAGGATTGGATGTGGGTGCCTTAAGGATTGGATGTGGGTTAGCTACGAGCCAGCTCGTAGTCAGCTACGAGCCTACCTAGGGATGCTGACCCACTACGGAAAGTTCTTGCCGCACCTGTCGACGGTGGTCGCTCCGCTGAATCAGCTGCTGATGAAGAATGCGCGCTGGACGTGGGCTGAGCCTCAGCAGCAGGCTTTCGAACGGTCCAAGCGACTCCTGCTAGAGTCTCCTGTGCTCATGCACTACGATGCCAAGCTGCCGCTGCGTCTGGAATGCGACGCCAGCCCGTATGGACTAGGTGTGGTGCTGACTCATCGAGTGGACGGCGAGGACAGGGCGATCGCCTTCGCCAGCCGCAGCCTAACGACGACTCAAAAGGGCTATTCGCAGCTGGACAAGGAGGCGCTCGCGATCATGTTTGGCTTGCAGCGCTTCCATCAGTTTCTGCAAGGCCGCAAGTTTGTCATCGTCACCGACCACAAGCCGCTCCTGGGTCTCCTCGGCGAGCACAAGGGCATTCCAGAGCACGCGGCGGCGCGCATGCAGCGCTGGGCGATTCGCCTAGCCAGCTATGACTACTCGCTGGAGTTCAGGCCCACCAGCAAGCACGCCAACTGCGACTCGCTGTCCCGCTTGCCGCTGGCCAGGCAGTTCGAAGAGGAGCCAGCCGTCAACGCTCTGCTGCTGGACGAGGAGACTGGATCCGCCATCACGGCTCAGGCGGTGGCGCGGCACACTCGCTCGGACGCCCTCCTAGGCCGGGTGCTTCGATGCCTGCAGACGGGCGCTCCAATGGCTGCCGCTGAGCTAGTCGACTTCGTAAGGCGCCGAGACGAGCTGAGTGTGGAGCAAGGCTGCGTGCTGTGGGGATCCCGCGTCGTCGTGCCGACGGCCCTGCGACAAGGCGTGGTGGACGAGCTGCACCAGGCGCACCCAGGCATCAACCGCATGCGAGCTCTGGCCCGCAGCTATGTCTGGTGGCCAGGATTGGACAAGCAGCTAGAGGCAGCCGTCAAGTCCTGCCGGATCTGCGCCCTCAACCAGGCTGACCCACCCAAGGCGCCGGTGCAACCGTGGCCGTTTCCGTCAGAGCCGTGGGCGCGGCTACATCTGGACTTCGCCGGTCCGGTTAACGGCCGCACCTACCTGGTGATCGTAGACGCCTACAGCAAGTGGCCGGAAGTTTTCCAAATGCACAGCACGACATCTGCGGCCACGATCGACCGGCTCCGCGAGGTCTTCGCCAGACTAGGCATCCCCCGAGTGCTGGTCTCTGACAACGGTGCGCAGTTCGCCTCCGCGGAGTTCACGGAGTTCACCAGGCGCAACGGAATCCGCCACATCTTCTCCGCGCCGTTCCACCCTGCTACGAACGGCCAGGCGGAGAGATTCGTGCAGGTGCTCAAGCGACACCTCCTCAAGAGCGGGCACTCGACGGCAGCACTGCAGCAGATGCTGATGTCCTACCGCAACACGCCGCACTCAATCACCGGCGACGCTCCCAGCCAGCTACTCATCGGCCGCAAACTGCGCAGTCGGCTCGACCTGCTGATGCCATCGCTGGTGAGCAACATGCAGCAGCGCCACGAACGCCAGGTGGAGCAACAGCCGCAGGCGCGCGAGTTCCAAGCCGGCGACCGAATTCTACTGCGCGACTTCAGCTCCGACGCAAGGACTGGCGGCGGAACCCGCTGGGCCGAGGGCACCGTCGTGTCCGCCAGGTCCCGCAACTGCGACGTCGAGGTCGGTGGCGCTCTCTATCGGCGGCACACTGACCAGCTGCTGACGAGCTCGCTGCCGGATGCTACCCTGGAGCCATCGGTCAGAATCGCTGAGCCGCCGCTGCCGCCCACCGAGCCAGGCGGAGGCGACGGCAGCAACGACGCGCCGCCGGATGCCGCGGTCGCCGAAGCCGCTGACAGGTCGGCCAGCCCGACCAGGCGCTACCCGCAGCGTCGGAGGCAGCCGCCTGAACGTCTGCAGCTTTGATGATTGACTTGACTCTGACTCTGATTGCATAACGAACTTTGGGGATGCTTAGAACTTTAGGGGGGAGATGTCGGATAGCTTAGAAAAGTACCATTTGCGCGCCGCTCTATAACAGCTACTTTATTGTCATTTCAATACTCTCTATTTACTATCTGGCTATAGTTCACGTGCACCCATGTCACCCCACTGTACTGTCTTTAGATTTACAATGCTTACTTTCTCTCACTGATGCAAGGCGCTGTAGCACCCACCCCTAATCTCCTAACAATGCTGAGTCAGCCATTGAGTCGTACTAGTACAATAAATATGACTGCGCGGACGCTAATGAATGCGTGCTTGTTTTCTACTCCTAACTTACTCGTCTCAGATCTCATAATTTCACAGTGGGTGCCTGAAGAATTGGATGTGGGTGCCTGTAGGATTGGAAGTGGGTGCCTGAAGGATTGGAAGTGGGTGCCTGAAGGATTGGATGTGGGTGCCTGAAGGATTGGATGTCAGTACGTGAAGGATTGGATGTGGGTGCCTGTAGGATTTGATGTGGGTGCCTGTAGGATTGGATGTGGGTGCCTGAAGAATTGGATGTGGTTGCCTGTAGGATTTGATGTGGTTGCCTGAAGGAAAGGAATTTAATTAACTAAGTATGGGATTTGGGTAATCTAAAAAGTTTGGATATGAGACCCTGAAGCTTTTAATTTGAATCCATAAAGGATAGGTTCAAAGTGAGTAAAAGCGTGAAATTAAGTGGGAGTCAATAATAAAGCAATGACTCAATGAACCGCTGCAGAGCACTGGACTGAGCACATGCTGTTCTCACTGTTCTGGGCTACCTCGGTTGTTCTGGCAATATTCGGCATATTCTACTACGGCGACGACTTTGTTGACCGGCCTCGGTTAGCTTTGCTGATTGGCCGGCAGAAGCGGGCGGCTTCGAGTTGAACTGAATCCCAAATCCCAAATCCCTCACTGCAGTGTCATGAGTTTAAGAATTTGATTTTGTTACATTCCTTCTTATTGGTCAATTGTATCTATAAATGTTTTGTTATGGAAATCGAACAAATTACCTTTGTTTTGTACTTATAATATACGAGTATTTCCTTGGATTCCTTGGTGTCTCCATTGTTTATCAATGTTTTATAGGTTAGGTTGTCTGTTTGTTCCAATGATATCAAATGTGTTATTGCTTCTTTAATCACTCGTATTTTATATATTTATAATTGGTGACTGATTTTATATGTTTATATTCATCATAGAAAATAAATGATGTGTTTCATTTTTGTATTTTAGGCTAAAAAATGGCTTATTAAGCTTATTGAGCTTATTAAGTTTTTAGTTGATTTTAACCAAATGTGTTGCAGTTATAATATGCACAATAGTCACTTATATTTCATTTCTTTAACAGAAAATCGTGCCAAAAACATATAAGAACTACACAATAAGTACATCTTTAAATAAAAAATGAGACTTTATTAACACAACAACCAATAGCATGCAAAGATGTTGTAAATATGGTGACTATAATGTGACTAGCATATGAGAAACAAATAACTATATGATCGAATAGATATGTCAATTATTATTGGATGTTATACCTGTCTACTGCTAGCTGGCCTCCCTAATTCAATTGGGTCATTCTACTAGCTGGCCTCCCTAATTCAATTGGGTCATTCTTCTAGCTGGCCTCCCTAATTCAATTGGGTCATTCTTCTAGCTGGCCTCCCTAATTCAATTGGGTCATTCTACTAGCTGGCCTCCCTAATTCAATTGGGTCATTCTTCTAGCTGGCCTCCCTAATTCAATTGGGTCATTCTTCTAGCTGGCCTCCCTAATTCAATTGGGTCATTCTACTAGCTGGCCTCCATAATTCAATTGGGTCATTCTTCTAGCTGGCCTCCCTAATTCAATTGGGTCATTCTTCTAGCTGGCCTCCCTAATTCAATTGGGTCATTCTACTAGCTGGCCTCCCTAATTCAATTGGGTCATTCTTCTAGCTGGCCTCCCTAATTCAATTAGGTCATTCTTCTAGCTGGCCTCCCTAATTCAATTGGGTCATTCTTCTAGCTGGCCTCCCTAATTCAATTGGGTCATTCTTCTAGCTGGCCTCCCTAATTCAATTGGGTCATTCTTCTAGCTGGCCTCCCTAATTCAATTGGGTCATTCTTCTAGCTGGCCTCCCTAATTCAATTGGGTCATTCTTCTAGCTGGCCTCCCTAATTCAATTGGGTCATTCTTCTAGCTGGCCTCCCTAATTCAATTGGGTCATTCTACTAGCTGGCCTCCCTAATTCAATTGGGTCATTCTACTAGCTGGCCTCCCTAATTCAATTGGGTCATTCTTCTAGCTGGCCTCCCTAATTCAATACTAATTATCCAATAGGAATTGCAAGGCCTAACTACATGACAAACAGCTCTACTTAAGCAATCCGGTGGACTTCCACGCGTCCTCCATTCGCCAGACGCCGAAGGCGTAGCCTAACCTGTCGCCGGCACCGTTAGCCGCGGCGGCCGCCGCAGCTGCCGCGGCAGCGGCTGCCGAAACTGAGTTGCAGCAGTCGCTGCCGCTAGCGAATAAGCTGGCGGGGTGACAGGCAGCTGACAGTTGATGATGATAAGCCGTGTCCACCGGCCCACCGATGTAGAGGTGGTGATGAAACTGCTGCTGGTACTGGTACTGATGCTCAAACTGTTGTCCATCGCTGTCCTCTCCGCAGCGCAGCACCGTGGACAAGAAGTCGATGTAGCGAGTGGCCAGTCTTAGCGTCTGAATCTTGGAGAGCTTGTCGGAGGGCAGGGTTGGTATGATCCTTCGGAGCTCCTCGTAGGCCCTGTGAAAGGGAGACATTATCTATTTAGACTTCTTCGACTCCCAGGAATCCGGAATACAGATTACCCGATTACCGATTGATTTGTGATAACACACATAAAGATCACCTGTTAAAGACGAGGACCACATGTTAGACACGAGAATCACATGTTAGACATGAGGATCACATGTTAGGCATCAGGATCACCTGTTAGACATCAGGATCACCTGTTAGACACGAGGATCACATTTTAGACATGAGGATCACATGTTAGACACGAGAATCACATGTTAGACATGAGGATCACATGTTAGACACGAGGATCACCTGTTAGACGTCAGGATCACCTGTTAGACACGAGGACCACATGTTAGACATCAGGATCACATGTTAGACACGAGAATCACATGTTAGACATCAGGATCACCTGTTAGACACGAGGATCACATTTTAGACATGAGGATCGCATGTTAGACATCAGGATCACTTGTTAGACATGAGGATCACATGTTAGACATGAGGATCACATGTTAGGCATCAGGATCACCTGTTAGACATCAGGATCACCTGTTAGACACGAGGATCACCTGTTAGACATGAGGATCACATGTTAGGCATCAGGATCACCTGTTAGACACGAGGAGGATCACATGTTAGACATCAGGATCATCTAGAGAGGTTCTAGCCTAGTGGTTACGGCGTCGGACTCACAACTTGAATGTCGGGGGTTCGATTCCCGACTCCACTGGAACAATTTGTGTCCTTTAGCAAGAAACTTAACTCTGCATTGCTTCAGTTCACCCAGTTGTTAAATCTGTGCCAGCATCAGCTGGGATAATTGAAGGTGGGTGTGGCGTCCCCCCAGTCCATGGACTGAACAGCTGTACGCAGCCTTCAGATGCGCCGCGCAATAGCTGCGGCTGTGCTGTCGGCTGCACATCTGGCCCAATTGGGGCAAGTGTAATCAATTATTATTATTATTAGGATTATTATTAGACATCAGGATCACCTGTTAGACACGAGGATCACCTGTTAGACATCAGGATCACCTGTTAGACATCAGGATCACCTGTTAGACACGAGGATCACCTGTTAGACATCAGGATCACCTGTTAGACACGAGGATCACCTGTTTAACATCAGGATCACCTTTAGACAGAAGGATCGGTACCTGTCAGGCAGGTTTGTCACTGGCAGCTCACCTGTTAAGCGACTGAGTCCGCTGTCTCTCCCGCACGTTGGCCATCATCCTGGCCGAGCTACCGCTGTCGTCGAAGGCGTCCGAAGTGGCCGAGGCTGACGCCGCGTCGGAGCCCTCGCTGCGCTTCCGTTTGCGGCCAGAGCTTCTGGCTTCGAATTTGACGCAGAGTGCGTCGGTTGAATCACCCGACGGGATCAGCGGCCCTCCGCTGACGCCCCGGCAGCGCTTGTCGTTCGACTGAGTCTAAATTGGAGTTTGTTTGAGTTCGGATCTCGATTAGAACTCGTGAAGAGTAGCTGGCCATCTCGCGGAGACAGACTCTATGATCCCAATTTTCAATAAATCCCACTCGCCTCAGATTCCGATTTCTAACAAATCCCACAATCTACGAGTATTTAACTTTAATCCCGATTTCCGATATATTCCATTGTTTTTCTCTCTGATCACAATTAATAATAATTTCATTGTCTCCTTGATCCCAATTTAAATTTGCTAATCATGTAGATCGAGACAATTGCAGAGTTACATTTAATAATGTTGCTGTAAATTAGCGAAAACAGTTAGTGCTCAGCTCACCAATCGCATGTCCACAGCGTTTTGCCCGCTATCAGCACGAGTAGAAATCAAATCCATTGAGATGGGATTTCGGAAAAAACTCTCCTGGACCAAATTTCCTCTTCCGCTTTTTTCAAATCTTTATAGCTCGCCTACCGTTGCAGCTGCCGCCGGCTAGTTGAAAAATATTCGCTCCGGGGGGATGCGGCTCGGGGCTGGTGTTGGGATATCTTACAATGCGACAAGCTCCGCAATGGGTTGCTAAGCCGGTCAAGTTAAAGATTTCACGTGAAGTCAAAAGAAGACTGCAGGCCAAGTCGCAGAAGACAGATGCTGAAGCAGCTGTTGCCCATTTTTAAGCGCGTCAGCGCCGCCGACCCGCCCCCGCCCCGCGACACGCCCACCTCAACCTCCCCAGCACTGGGTGAATACGGGCCGGCCCGTTCCACAGACGCCGCTCTGTCTAGGGGAAGCCCCCGGTCCATCAACGGTGTCATCCTGCGGGCTGCAGAGAAAAAAGAAGAAGACAAAAAACGCCAAAAAACTTTTCTTCTTCGAATCGAAATGGAAGCCGACAACGGAGCGACAACAGTTGCGGAAATCAGGGGGCAATGACAGTGGAGATTTCTGACACATCTGCATTGACTTTTCTCTAATTCCGTTGCGCGGTCTTGTTTCGCACCTTTTCTAGATCTCCAATCTGGAAATAATCTTTGCCATTTTTCCGGGGGGTGGGGGCCAAGGACCACTAGGACTAGAAGGACGGGAAACTACGTTTCTTAGAAAAAAAATTAGAGATATAAGAGATTTTCACTCTTTTTTCAGATGAAAGCCTTCTTTTGATATAAATTGCCTAACTTGTTGCTCTACCGAATTTTATAAAGGAAGGTTTTGTACATAACATTTGATCCTCATACGGTTTTCCTTGCTAAATAGCCTATCAAAAGTCTAAAGTTTAATACACAACAGTCAATTAGTGTTCCTCTTGCAATTAAGTATTAATTAATTAATATATTTCTTTGTATTAGTATTAGTATTAGCAACACGTTAGCCATTTTTAATCAAAAGAACAGTTTTGTATCTGCTTCTAATAAAAAAGTGTCATCATTAAAATATTTAAAATATATATATTTCCTATCTCTATCTGTAATGTATTTTTTTCGCAAAAACCAGCCTTTCATTTTTTCTAAGAAACGTAGTTTCCCGTCCTTCTTCTCCTTGTGGTCCTTGGTGGGGGCGTGGAACATTTCAAACGGTTCATGGTTGAGATGGACAAGAGAAAAACGCAGATAGCCTCCGTTTCATTTATCCTATATTTGTAGATCTAGTGATTTTGGCCGCTTATGAATTCGGGAGTTGAAATCAGGCTTTGAGTCTTCCCTATATTTCTAACCTCCGAATTTCCACCTAACAGAAAGTTGTTTATCAGTGGGTGGTCCTAGTCGAGCGGAATTGAAAACTATGACGTGAAAAAGCTTCTCGAAGATAGAATTTCTCGGGCCAAATCAGTATTTTTTCTTCTTAAGTCGCATTATTAGATAAACAAACATGACGTCCTCAGGTGCGAATATCTAACGCCTTCAATTGCACCCGACTGACTTTCTGAAACTGAATAATCGTTCTTTGTCCTTCAGCCTTTTCACGGAGGCCAGCAGTTTACTGGCTACTCGCAGGCAGCTCTCTGCTGGATATCGAGTGTCGGCTCCGCCTGCAGCCACCCCCCCGCAGGGCGAGGGCTTCAACTTCGACATCCCGTCTCTTTTTTCGCGGCACGACGAACGCCTTCCTTTTAAGACAGCATTTTTTGATAATCAGGATTTTTCTCCTCTACGTTTCACACCCTCGAGTTTCGATTGTGCCGCGCGCCGGATTCAAGAGCTGCCGCGGGACTGCAGAGCCTCACGAAAGTCAATTGGCCCCCTTATTAAACCCCAAACCAACACTCCCCACACTCTGGAACAACGGGCCAGCATAGCGGCATCAGCAGATTGACTGCTATGATGCAATCCTTATAGCACCCTGGGCACCTAACTGCTTGGCTTCCTCATAATTAACCGCTAGATTTAAGGGGTTCCATCTGACTGTCTCCATTTCTCCCTGTCTCCCTCTCCTTGTCTCCCTCTCCCTCTCCCTGTCTCCCTTCCTGTCTCCCTGTCTCCCTGTCTCCCTCTCCCTATCTCCCTGTCTCCCTGTCTCCCTCTCCCTGTCTCCCTCTCCCTGTCTCCCTGTCTCCCTCTCCATGTCTCCCTGTCTCTCTCTCCCTGTCTCCCTCTCCCTGTCTCCCTGTCTCCCTCTCCCTGTCTCCCTCTCCCTGTCTCCCTGTCTCCCTCTCCCTCTCCCTGTCTCCCTTCCTGTCTCCCTGTCTCCCTGTCTCCCTCTCCCTATCTCCCTGTCTCCCTGTCTCCCTCTCCATGTCTCCCTGTCTCTCTCTCCCTGTCTCCCTCTCCCTGTCTCCCTGTCTCCCTCTCCCTGTCTCCCTCTCCCTGTCTCCCTTCCTGTCTCCCTGTCTCCCTGTCTCCCTCTCCCTATCTCCCTGTCTCCCTGTCTCCCTCTCCTTGTCTCCCTCTCCCTCTCCCTGTCTCCCTTCCTGTCTCCCTGTCTCCCTGTCTCCCTCTCCCTATCTCCCTGTCTCCCTGTCTCCCTCTCCATGTCTCCCTGTCTCTCTGTCCCTGTCCCCCTCTCCCTGTCTCCCTGTCTCCCTCTCCCTGTCTCCCTCTCCCTGTCTCCCTGTCTCCCTCTCCCTGTCTCCCTCTCCCTGTCTCCCTGTCTCCCTCTCCCTGTCTCCCTGTCTCCCTCTCCATGTCTCCCTGTCTCTCTCTCCCTGTCTCCCTGTCTCCCTCTCCCTGTCTCCCTGTCTCCCTCTCCATGTCTCCCTGTCTCTCTCTCCCTGTCTCCCTGTCTCCCTGTCTCCCTGCATCAACAAGGCATAGAGTATGGTAAAAAATGAAATAAAACAAGCGAAAACTTTCGTTTCTGTCTGTGAAATGTTTTTTTCGTGCGTTGTGGGTGGTCCCGCAGGAACAGCAGCCTAACCCATTTGTGCCAAATCCCATTAAGGCCACGTCAATATATCCGCATGCAACGCGTCATCCTTCCATTTAGGTCGCTTCTCCTCCTATTGTTGATGCAGGTGACGTTGACAGTGGCCTCCCAAAAGGTTGCGCCTTGCACAGAATCTTGCTGCGCTGTTCATAGCAGACCGTGCTGAACAAATGTAGCTAGCCCCAGCCAGATTTGCAAGCTGGATTAATAAGTTGCAGATTAGTGAAATTAATTTCTTTCATTTAAGTGCAAAATTCAACACGTATTCTTTATTGCACCTTGCCCAGCCCATTTCCGCCCTTTACGATCAACTAACTTTCAACGCCGTCCGATTCTTTCTAACTTTCAACGTTTCTATCTTGACGATGCCGATGTTTTGTGATTATGAAAGTTGTTAAATCTAATAGAGCGATGACTGTAGGCTCGATAAGCCGCTTCCAGTCCTAGCCAATCAGCCAGCAGCTCCCAGTGCTTGGCGCGGTTCCCGGGGCATCGAGACTGCAGCTGGGCCGCATTGATCAGCGAGTGCCCGAGCTCGTGCCCGATCACGTGACCTAGGCCGCCGTAGTGAGCGAACCCCGGATACCCCGGGCGGTACTTGGGCGGCTGCAGCATGGCGGTGGGCACCAGGACAGCGCTTGACCCGTCCAGCAGGCCGATGGTGTAGGCGTTGGTTTCGAATGGGTCGACGAAGTCAAACTGCAGCTGCCCGCTGCCGATGAAGGCCGACAGCGACAGAGCCCGCTGTCTGGCCCGGATCTCCAGCGCCAGGCTTAGAGCCACCGCATCGACGTCAGCGCCTCGGCGGGACTGACGACGTAGTTGACGAAGCTCGCCAGCGGCCGGAGCGAGCAGGTCTGCCAGGCGATCCAGGCCGAGCTCGCCAAAGCCTAGGCGCAGTTTTGTCGAGCGCAGTCGGTCGGCCAAGCTTCGACGCTTATTCACTGACCCGTGTGCCTCAAGGTCGAGCGGCAGAGTCGCCATTGCCAAGCGGACATTGTTGGCTAGAGCTTCTGCTGAGCGAAGTCCGTCAGCAGAAATGTGGCGCTGTTGATAATAGTGCAAAACAACTGGTCTAAGCAGCTCCGACACGAGCTGAACGCAATGGTTGCCAGGTTCGCTACGTCTAGGGCTAGCAAACTTCAAAAGCATTCTTTGCAGCTCCAGTACGGCGTCAAGAATGAAGAAGTTGATTGTGTCCTTCTTTGGGAGGCCGGCAAAGTATTTTATCAGCGCCAGTAGCCGTTGCGGATTCTGGTGCAGCACACTGACTGACTGGCCCTTGCTAGAGAATCCCTGGAGGTGTTCGATAAAAATTTTCCAGATAAAGGCGGCGACTGTTGCATTTTTCTCTGCCTCCTTCGGCGCCTCTGTGTCTGCGATAATCCGGGAAACTTTGCTGGCGATGTCGAGGGCGACCGCAGTCCTGTCTGCTGGAAATCCGGCCTGTCGAAGAAGCTGCAGACCTTCTTTAAGCTCACCAGCGTCGTCAACGTAGCCAAGGTAGAGCTAGACGGCGACAACAATGTCCACCTCCACGTAGAGTCGGAACAGGCCGGTGAAGCCGGGACTGGTGTGCGCCGCCAGCAGCCTCTCGAGACTCACGAGTCGCTTCGCGTCGGCCGCATCGCTGGTCTCGTCTAGCCAGCTCTGGCAGCCGCGCCGATCAACTGCGCGCCGGGATCTGCTGATTCGTCCAGCTTGGCGAAATCTGTCATCAGGCTGAACAGCCGAGCCTCGATCTGCGCAGTCAGCGTCAAGCTGCTGTCCGTGAAGGCCGCTCCAGCGACTTGCCCGGCGGAGTCCTCAGATGCGCCGCCGGAGGCAAAGTCATAGAAGTCTGCGTAGGGCGATGCGGAGCGGTTCATTCTGAGCAGCATGAGCCGGAGTCCGGAGTGCCGATTTCGATAGCTGACGACCCCGGCCAACTCGACAGCAGCAGCAGCAGCATCCTCAGCTTGAGCAGCAGAATTTTTACGAGTCTTGAAAGTGCGAGCAAAAATAGTTGTTCGCTCATCTCACTTGTCCCGTGGGTCCCAATCGAACTTCCCTTTTTATAAGAAGCGATTACTGGTTTGGGAAAAAAATCCTTTCTTTGCTTTCCCGAATTTGACGCACAGTTCTCAAAGAACTCGCTTTAATTGTCGACTAAAAATATAAATTAGCCCCGAATAAACCAAATTTGCTTGTCTTGGAGCTTGAATCATCCTTTGAAGTAGCTGTGTAGCTGCCACATGCGTCACTGTCCTAGATGGGACCTTTTTGTAGTTAAATACTTATTTACGGAACAATTTAAAATCTTTGATATCATCCGCGTCAGAACTACAATCTTTGAAAAAATATCACATTTTTGTCCAACTCATTTCAGTCTGCAAGATTGTATTTACCAATATTACGACTTACTGGTGGTACAGTCAGGCAGGGTTTTTTATCTTTACAGGAAATATATTATGACAGATTTCTTAAAAAACGTTATTGGAAATCGATGTCCACAGATTTCTTAGAAAACTTTTTTTAGGAAAAGATGTCCTCAGATTTCTTAGAAAACGTCATTGGGAATCGATGTCCACAGATTTCTTAGAAAACTTTTGGGAAAAGATGTCCTCAGATTTCTTAGAAAATGTTATTGGGAATCGATGTCCACAGATTTCTTAGAAAATTTTATTGGGAATCGATGTCCACAGATTTCTTAGAAAACGTTATTGGGAATAGATGTTCTCAGATTTCTTAGAAACCGCTTTTGGGAATAGATGTCCACATATTTCTTAGAAAACGCTTTTGGGAATAGATGTCCTCAGATTCCTTAGAAAACTTTTTTAGGAAAAGATGTCCACAGATTTCTTAGAAAAATTTTGGGAAAAGATGTCCTCAGATTTCTTAGAAAACGTTATTGGGAATCGATGTCCACAGATTTCTTAGAAAACGCTTTTGGGAATAGATGTCCTCAGATTTCTTAGAAACCGCTTTTGGGAATCGATGTCCACAGATTTCTTGGAAAACGCTTTTGGGAATAAATGTCCACAGATTTCTTAGAAAACTTTTTTGAGAATAGATGTCCGTGGATTTCTTAGAAACCGTTATTGGGAATAGATGTCCACAGATTTCTTAGAAAAATTTTGGGAAAAGTTGTCCTCAGATTTCTTAGAAAACGTCATTGGGAATCGATGTCCACAGATTTCTTAGAAAACGCTTTTGGGAATAGATGTCCTCAGATTTCTTAGAAACCGCTTTTGGGAATCGATGTCCACAGATTTCTTGGAAAACGCTTTTGGGAATAAATGTCCACAGATTTCTTAGAAAACTTTTTTGAGAATAGATGTCCGTGGATTTCTTAGAAACCGCTTTTGGGAATCGATGTCCACAGATTTCTTAGAAAACGCTTTTGGGAATAGATGTCCTCAGATTTCTTAGAAACCGCTTTTGGGAATCGATGTCCACAGATTTTTTGGAAAACGCTTTTGGGAATAGATGTCCTCAGATTTCTTGGAAAACGCTTTTGGGAATAGATGTCCGTGGATTTCTTAGAAACCGTTATTGGGAATAGATGTCCACAGATTTCTTAGAAAACGTTATTGGGAATAGATGTCCTCAGATTTCTCAGAAAACGTTATTGGGAAAAGATGTCCTCAGATTTCTTAGAAAATGTTATTGGCAATAGATGTCCACGGATTTCTTAGAAAACGTTATTGGGAATCGATGTCCACAGATTTCTTAGAAAACGTTATTGGGAATAGATGTCCACGGATTTCTTAGAATTATAGGTTTGCAATCGATTATCACAGTTTTTTTTAGAAAATCCTCGCTGTTAATGGTTGCACACAGAGAGGAGTCAGCGGCAGAGCGGTTAACGCGTTTGCCTCTCGCACCAATGTCCCTAAGTTCGATTCCATGGCGAGGCCACATTTATTTGGGGCGCAGCCGCGGAGAGAAGGCTTAGCGAATTGTTGCGCCCTTTACGCCCTTTTCGCCCTTGAGGGCCAAACTCCAAGGCACAGTAAGGGTGTACACTGCCTGACGATGAGAAAGTCAGGGCAGATGTACACACCTGTGTGAGCGTGTGCCTGCTTACGGTGTCTGTGTGCGTGTGTGCTCAGGAGTCAGCGAAATGGGCAGAATTGCCTCCTCGCTGGCTGTTGGTTTAGTGCAGGGGTAGGCAAACTTATTTGCTGGCGGGCCAAAGAGAGAACCTAAAAAACGATCGCGGGCCGCATTGACTGTATAAATATGAGATAGGGGAGAGATGAGACACGGGAGAGATGAGACACGGGAGAGATTAGACACGGGAGAGATAAGACAGGGGAGAGATTAGACACGGGAGAGATAAGACAGGAGAGAGATTAGACACGGGAGAGATAAGACAGGGGAGAGATTAGACACGGGAGAGATTAGACACGGGAGAGATAAGACAGGGGAGAGATTAGACACGGGAGAGATGAGACACAGGAGAGATAAGACAGGGGAGAGATTAGACACGGGAGAGATGAGACACAGGAGAGATTAGACACGGGAGAGATTAGACACGGGAGAGATAAGACACGGGAGAGATAAGACACGAGAGCGATGAGACACGGGAGAGATTAGACACAAGAGCGATGAGACACAGGAGAGATTAGACACGGGAGAGATTAGACACGAGAGAGATGAAACAGGACACTGTAGATGTCAGAAGGGGCAACGGGCCGGATTTAAGAGCTTCGAGGGCCGCATCTGGTCCGCGGGCCGGAGTTTGCCGACCCCTGGTCTAGTGTCATCCAATGATGCCATTGCCCACAGCCCGCTGGCAACAACACTTAAGAATAGTTGCTTAAATACGAGCTATTCACACGCTCGTATATTAAGTAGCACTCGTCGCCATACGTTATTATTTCAAATATCAAACAGCAAGTTATATACTATTATTTTACTAGCATTGTAGAAAAATGATCAGCGAGTAATTTCCTTCTGAAAAATATATGCTTTTCATATTCTTCCTGTACATGGCTACTTCTATAATAGTAGCGTGCTTCGAATCAGGCAGTTTTTGACTTCCTCAGGTAGGACAAATCCCTGCCGGTGTTCCGATCGCGATGGTGACGTCACAAAATTATAGCAATTGCCGCTCGCCAGCAATTGAGCATGAAATCGTCGGTTGAATTGCTTTACCTGGGGCAATTTATATGGGAGCTACTGCGTCAGGGCGAAATAAAGTTGCCAAAAACTGAAATTTCTTCTGTGTTTTGGTCAGCTTGAACTAAAAATATTCATCAACTGCGAATTGGAGCATTTTCAGCTTACCCGCAATGTTTTTTCCGAAAGCTGTTAGACATTATTCCACGCACCTGTTCCAAAAGCTGTTGAAAATTGTTACTCGCACCTGTTCCAAAAGCTGTTAGACATTGTACTACGCAATTGTTTCAAAAGCTGTTAGGCATTATACTACGCACTTGTTCCAAAAGCTGTTAGACATTGTTCTACGCACTTGTTCCAAAAGCTGTTAGGCATTATACTACGCACTTGTTCCAAAAGCTGTTAGACATTGTTCTACGCACTTGTTCCAAAAGCTGTTAGGCATTATACTACGCACTTGTTCCAAAAGCTGTTAGACATTGTTCTACGCACTTGTTCCAAAAGCTGTTAGGCATTATACTACGCAATTGTTCCAATACGCAATCGCAATTGGTCAAAAAAGCACAAACAAAGGAAATCGAAGCCTAACACGCCTACAGGGCGAGGTCAGCAACTAGCTGTGTCAGGGCTGTCAGCGGTTTCAATGCTTGGTCGGCTCGCACGAGATGAGATGAAGGCGGGCAATGAGCAGGCTTCTCGAGTTTCGATCTAAAGCACACAGATAGACAAAAGACATGGTTCGGCACGTCAATTTGACTCCGCGTCTTGTTGAGACGGGAAAAGAAATTTGAGAAGAGATCGAGCTCTCACTCACTAATGACCGCACGGATAGTGTTCGAGAGTAAAACAGGCAGTAAAGAAATTATGCATTTTGACAAGCTGGCTGATGAGCATGAAATCAGAATCAAAGCGATCTCAATTTTGCAAGGATGTGCTCATGCACCAATTGGAAGCTCACAAGAGCAGGAAAGCCTTTAATTGACGCTGAATTGTAACTGCCGACAGTTCTACTGACACTGTAACTGCTGAGAGTTCTACTGACACTGTAACTGCTGACAGTTCTACTGACACTGTAACTGCTGACAGTTCTACTGACACTGTAACTGCCGACAGTTCTACTGACACTGTAACTGCCGACAGTTCTACTGACACTGTAACTGCTGACAGTTCTACTGACACTGTAACTGCTGAGAGTTCTACTGACACTGTAACTGCTGACAGTTCTACTGACACTGTAACTGCTGACAGTTCTACTGACACTGTAACTGCTGACAGTTCTACTGACACTGTAACTGCTGACAGTTCTACTGACACTGTAACTGCCGACAGTTCTACTGACACTGTAACTGCTGACAGTTCTACTTGACACTGTAACTTGTGACAGTTCTACTTGACACTGTAACTGCTGACAGTTCTACTTGACACTGTAACTGCTGACAGTTCTACTTGACACTGTAACTGCCGACAGTTCTACTGACACTGTAACTGCTGACAGTTCTACTGACACTGTAACTGCCGACAGTTCTACTGACACTGTAAATGCTGACAGTTCTACTGACACTGTAACTGCTGACAGTTCTACTGACACTGTAACTGCTGAGAGTTCTACTGACACTGTAACTGCCGACAGTTCTACTGACACTGTAACTGCTGACAGTTCTACTGACACTGTAACTGCCGACAATTCTACTGACACTGTAACTGCTGACAGTTCTACTGACACTGTAACTGCTGAGAGTTCTACTGACACTGTAACTTGTGACAGTTCTACTTGACACTGTAACTGCTGACAGTTCTACTGACACTGTAACTGCTGACAGTTCTACTGACACTGTAACTGCTGACAGTTCTACTTGACACTGTAACTGCTGACAGTTCTACTGACACTGTAACTGCTGACAGTTCTACTGACACTGTAACTGCTGAGAGTTCTACTGACACTGTAACTGCTGACAGTTCTACTGACACTGTAACTGCTGACAGTTCTACTTGACACTGTAACTGCTGACAGTTCTACTGACACTGTAACTGCTGAGAGTTCTACTTGACACTGTAACTGCTGACAGTTCTACTTGACACTGTAACTGCTGACAGTTCTACTTGACACTGTAACTGCTGACAGTTCTACTTGACACTGTAACTGCTGACAGTTCTACTTGACACTGTAACTGCTGACAGTTCTACTTGACACTGTAACTGCTGACAGTTCTACTTGACACTGTAACTGCTGACAGTTCTACTTGACACTGTAACTGCTGACAGTTCTACTTGACACTGTAACTTGTGACAGTTCTACTTGACACTGTAACTGCTGACAGTTCTACTTGACACTGTAACTGCTGACAGTTCTACTTGACACTGTAACTTGTGACAGTTCTACTTGACACTGTAACTGCTGACAGTTCTACTTGACACTTTAACTGCTGACAGTTCTACTGACACTGTAACTGCTGACAGTTCTACTTGACGCTGTAACTGCTGACAGTTCTACTTGACACTGTAACTTGTGACAGTTCTACTTGACACTGTAACTGCTGACAGTTCTACTTGACACTGTAACTGCTGACAGTTCTACTTGACACTGTAACTGCTGACAGTTCTACTTGACACTGTAACTGCTGACAGTTCTACTTGACACTGTAACTGCTGACAGCTCTACTGACACTGTAACTGCTGACAGTTCTACTTGACACTGTAACTGCTGACAGTTCTACTTGACACTGTAACTGCTGACAGTTCTATTTGACACTGTAACTTGTGACAGTTCTACTTGACACTGTAACTTGTGACAGTTCTACTTGACACTGTAACTTGTGACAGTTCTACTTGACACTGTAACTACTGACAACACTGCTAACACTGACATGACACTGTTGACATTAGCTACCCAGTTTACTACTCAGCAAGAGAATGCGATCATCGAGTAGCTAATTATACTCATGACTGCACGGAAGCCAACTGAAGTTTGACAAGTTGAGCCAAGAAAAAGACGGACAAAGCGGAACTGCAGCTTTGTGCAGCCAGCCAGATCACAGCTGGCTAATTTCTGTGCTCATCAATTCTATTCCTGTAATGTGGGGGTGATCAGGTGACATAGCGGATTACTGAGTCCGTAATTAACAAGTTCAGCAGATTCCCTCTACTAGGCACTGCGATCGCGCATTGTCGATGGAGCGGGTAGGCCCCATCCGAATAGTAAAGCAGGGCTGATCGAATAACTCAAAACTCGCTCGTTTTCCAGCCACAAAAATCTCAATTTTGTAAAGCAGACCGGAGGAAGAAAACTGAGAAGGGGGGAATCGGAGTGAAAATGACTAGGCCTAAATAGGACTCCAATATGCCAGGCAGGCATCCCTTAAGTCGGGTTAGCGGTCGGGTTGGGGGGGAGCCAATAGGCCCATAGTAGCTTTGAGCATGAAGCCGTATCACTTACTAAGAAGGATCGGCTTTCACAGAAGAGTTGGGTGACGCAGACATCGCGCATGTCGCTGGGAACTGGAGAACCCAGGCAGGGGCGGGGCCCACCCGTCTGCCCCTCTCTCTCTCTCTCTCTCTCTCTCTCGAATCGGGTTGGCTCAGAGACAACAGTGGGTTTCAGTAGACCAAGGAAAGCCGTGGTCTGACTGGTCCCTGACTGGTCAGAAATCGTTGCTTTTAAAAGGCGACCCTTATAATTGCATTTGTAAGATACGACCAATAACAAAAAAATTGCTCATTTTTTTCTATTTAAAAAACTACCAGAGGCATTACAAACGTATAAAGAAATAGATCATTGACCTGCATTGATTGTAAATCTCAGGTGAGTTTTGTAAACCTCTGTCAAAACCTGCTTTCGATATCACCTTCCGAGCTTCTATCTACCCTAACGCTTTTTCAAGGGATCTATCCACACCGCTTCTTCAAGGGATCTATCCACACCACTTCTTCAAGGGATCTATCCACACCGCTTCTTCAAGGGGTCTATCCACACCGCTTCTTCAAGGGATCTATCCACACCGCTTCTTCAAGGGATCTATCCACACCACTTCTTCAAGGGATCTATCCACACCGCTTCTTCAAGGGATCTATCCACACCACTTCTTCAAGGGATCTATCCACACCGCTTCTTCATGGGATCTATCGACACCACTTCTTCAAGGGATCTATCCACACCGCTTCTTCATGGGATCTATCCACACCGCTTCTTCATGGGATCTATCCACACCGCTTCTTCATGGGATCTATCCACACCGCTTCTTCATGGGATCTCTCCACACCGCTTCTTCATGGGATCTATCAACACCACTTCTTCAAGGGATCTATCCACACCACTTCTTCATGGGATCTATCCACACCGCTTCTTCATGGGGTCTGTCCACACCATTTCTTCAAGGGATCTATCCACACCGCTTCTTCATGGGGTCTATCCACACCATTTCTTCAAGGGATCTATCCACACCGCTTCTTCATGGGATCTATCCACACCGCTTCTTCATGGGATCTATCCACACCGCTTCTTCATGGGATCTGTCCACACCACTTCTTCAAGGGATCTATCCACAACACTTTTTCTCAGGTTCTATCCACACCGCTTCTTCATGGGATCTATCCACACTGCTTCTTCGTGGGTTCTACCCCCCATGGGTTCTACCCCCACCGCTTTTTTGACTTAGCTGCAGGGTGGTCCATGGACGCAGCGGGGAGGCGAGGATCGCCCATACCGCTAACCCCTGTAGGCCCGCAGACAGGCAAGGGCGCGGGGCCGGTCAGGGTGGTCCGCCGGTCCGTCCTGCAGCGTTGTCTTCCGTAGGGAAGAACGTGGCTCGTCTTGTTGCCCGGAGGAACTGGACGAGCCGTGGAATGCTGTCGGGCTGGCAGATCTCGTCCATAGACGGGTTGGGCCCGAGGTAGCGTAGCCGGTCTCTGTTAAAGAAAGGGCAGTGACACACAAAGTGCTCAGCATCTTCGTTGTCGTACTCAGAATGGGCAGAGTTCACTCTCAAGGTCGCCCCGGAGGAAACAGTGCCTAGCGAGGTAGCCGTGGCCCGTGAGGGTCATGGCGAGGGCGCGGATATCCTTCCGGTTTTGGTTCAAAAGGATGTTCCTAAGCCTGCGATACGGGCGCGGAACTGCGGCACGGGATTGCCGACAGTTCTGGGTGCCCGCCCATCTGTCCCTGTGGAGGGACTCAGCCCAGTCATCAATGAGGCGGTTGATGACTGTGATGGGGATCGGGACCAGGGAAGCAGGTCCCAGGAGAGAGCCAGAGCCACCTTGCTGGGCAAGGGTATCCGCTCGTTCCCTGGGAAGCCCGCATGCCCTGGGATCCAGCTCAGCCTGACCGTGTTGTTACGGGCCAGGAGGTATAGTTGCCGGGCACAGTCAGCGACTGTCCGGGAGCACGTGGTGGTGCGGCAAAGGGTTTGTAAGGCCGCTTGGCTGTCAGAGTGGATGATGATAGTCTCTCCTCTCGTATTCCTGGCATTCAGCTCTGCGGCACAGGAGCTGATGGCAAGGATTTCATTCTGGAAGACCGTAGAAAGTCTCCCAGTATGTTGGGCATGCGTGGCGACGACCCGGCCGTTGATCAGGATGCAGACCCCAAAACCGGCAAGGCCGTCTTTAAGGGATCCGTCCGTAACTGCCCAGGCTCGCCTCGTCGGTCAGGTCAACGTGGATGGCGCGATCCGCCTGGTGAGTGCTAGCCTCAAACCAGTCAGTCGGCGCCTCTCCTCGTCGCTCCTGCCCCACTGGCTGCTTCGGTGGAGCGTTCGGTGTGTGGACCCGCTCGAGGTGCGCCCTGAGAGTCCTGGCTTGTTCCAGCGCTCGCTGGACCAGCCCAGATCTCCGGGTGGACCTGGCAGGCCTCCGGTCGCGAGGTCCGGATTCGGCAGCGTGAGCTGCTTTACCGGGGTGGGGATCCACCGTTTGCCTCTGCTTCTTCGCCAGAGGAGCTTGCGCCCCGGATCCGACTCAGGAGCTTTGGCTTTTTTGGCTTCGCCAGCTTTCCGCTCCTCGCAGCGGAGGATGGTCAGCTGAGTTAGACCAAGGTGAATGATGGACTTTGGCGGCAAGCGCTTGGTCCACGCATCCGAGTGCCCCAGGATCACCGTGAACCCCGTCTCCTTGCGGGAGGAGGCATGGTGAAGGAGCCCGTTGGCCTCAAGGTCGGGGTGCAGCTTCAGCAGAATCTGCCTAAGCTGATCCCCAGATTTGATGGCACTGCCATTCGGAATCCAAACGCGGAAGCGCTCGGTCTTAAGGCATTGGCCTTCGCTGGCGAAGGTGAGCTTGCCGAGCTTCTTAGGCCACTTTAGCTGTGGCAGAAGTTCGCGTAGGGCTCGGCTGCTTTCCTCCGAGTTGCACCAGATGAAAATGCAGCCGTCCGTTTTGGCCGATTTGACCACGCTCACCGGGCGGCCTGCCAGGAGCTGGTCAATGAGCGCAGCGTCGATGATGCGCCAGGCACTGTCGAGCTGCTCGGCCGTGAGGTCTTGCTCTTCCCCAAAAACGATGACCGCAGGTTGGAGCATGGCACTGGCCTTGGAGGCGTAGGACTCCTTGGCCTTGGTAGATGGTTGGCTGGCCGGGGCCTCGCTGGCCATCGTTGCATGTGTGGTGGCTCCAGATGGCCCAGCCTCGTTGCCGGTGTTTGTGTTGCTGGTGGGCTCGGCGGGTGGTGACCCAGCGGAGGCAGTTTCCCGAGGGGATGAGGTGGCGGTGCCTCCTTTCGGCCCAACCGCACCTTCGCCCACTTGAGGCACCACCTCCGCGGATTGCCGAACCGCGGCCTCCCTTTCACGCTGCCGCCGACGCCGCTCATTGCGGCGTTGGTTACGGCCGTGACGGGCTTCCTTGGACCGGATGCCTAGACGTCCGGGGACAGATCTCCCGTCAGACAGGGCGGCAGCGGGTCCGGTAGCCTCCGATGGGGCGACGTTGGCGCTGTTGGTAGCGGCCGGAGCAATCGGGGGGTTCCCGGGTTCAATTTCTTTATAAGAGTGGGCAAAAGAAGCCATTGCTGAAAGCGGGAGGAGGGTGAGCGGTGACTCACAAGAATAGAGAAAAGAATAAAAAGAAGCCGCTAAAGAACGGACTACTCCCCGGCCAAGCGCCCTTCGGCACGGCGTGACCTTGGGCCTTAGAGGGCGGCAGAAAGCAGTGCCAGACCCGCAGGTAATCCGCGTACCCTGTTAAGGTCAAAGGGGGATTCCTTTCCCTCAGAGCCGTAGCCAGAGGTACCTGATCACTCACAGGTGCACGAGCGCTGCGGACTGGCCGCATACCCTGTTAAGGTCAAAGGGTGACACCTTTCCCTCCAGCCAGGTAGAGGTACCCAGTTTGGCCAGAGGCCCTGGATGGGTCATCCAGCGCTGTTGCCCATTCTGTCCGGCTGCCCTAGGGTCAGCCTTGAACACTCGCGGGACGTGTACCCATGGGTCAGCTGACGGGAAAGCGTGGAGGGATTCCTGCACCCGAAGGCACAGGTCTCCTTCCTGCCCGGCCTGCTCAAGAAACGACTGCAGGTGTGAGGCATCGCAGACCTTAGCCCGTGAGCGTGGACTGACTCATACCTCACAGGCGTTGCGTCCCGCCGGTGCGAGCACCCCCACCGCTTCTTCATGGGTTCTACCCTCCATGGGTTCTACCCCCACCGCTTATTCGAGGGTTCTACCTCCATGGGTTCTACCCCCACCGCTTATTCGAGGGTTCTACCTCCATGGGTTCTACCCCCACCGCTTCTTCATGGGTTCTACCCTCCATGGGTTCTACCCCCACTGCTTCTTCAAGGGTTCTACCCCCACCGCTTCTTTAAGGGTTCTACCCCCACCGCTTATTCGAGGGTTCTACCCCACCGCTTCTTCATGGGTTCTACCCTCCATGGGTTCTACCCCCACCGCTTCTTCAAGGGTTCTACCCCCACCGCTTCTTTAAGGGTTCTACCCCCACCGCTTCTTCAAGGGTTCTACCCCCACCGCTTCTTCGTGGGTTCTACCCCCCATGGGTTCTACCCCAACCGCTTATTCAAGGGTTCTACCTCCATCGCATATTCGAGGGTTCTACCCCACCGCTTCTTCATGGGTTCTACCCTCCATGGGTTCTACCCGCACCGCTTCTTCAAGGGTTCTACCTCCACCGCTTATTCGAGGGTTCTACCCCACCGCTTCTTCATGGGTTCTACCCTCCATGGGTTCTACCCCCACCGCTTCTTCAAGGGTTCTACCCCCACCGCTTCTTCAAGGGTTCTACCCCCACCGCTTCTTCAAGGGTTCTACCCCCACCGCTTCTTCAAGGGTTCTACCCCCACCGCTTCTTCGTGGGTTCTACTCCCCATGGGTTCTACCCCAACCGCTTATTCAAGGGTTCTACCTCCATCGCATATTCGAGGGTTCTACCCCACCGCTTATTCAAGGGTTCTACCCCCACCGCGTCATCAGGGTTTTTACCCCCGAAGCTTTCAGTTGTCCTTCCGACCCACTGTAACTTTAGCGAAGGCTAAGTTTTACAAAGTTTCATTGAACTATATCAAAAGAGAAGACTTAACGTGGTTGGCATTTTAGGAAATTACTTGTATTATACCTACAAAAAGTGATTATAGATCTTTCGGTAATAAAATCGAGGCGAGAATTCTGCTAAAATTGTCTGCAACAGCACCGGATAGCTAAGACGGCAGAAGCAGCAAGTAATGCAACACTCTCCCACACTTCCCTGTGAATTTGAAAACTAATGCGGGGGGGCTGGCTAAACAGAGCGGCCAAAAATGATAATCAAATAGCTACTTGGTTACCTGCGACCTGCGTTTTTCTCACACAAAAGCATGCGAATGTTGCCAATGCGAATCTTAATACCGATAGAATAGCTGGCACCATGGAAGCACACAACGGCACTCCCCTCCCCTCTCTCGGAAGCAGATCTGGTGTCAGCAATGGCGGACTAAAGCAGCAGTCGGTGCTTAGAACCAACACAGAAATTCTCGCATTTCCAGCCACTCCTAGGCCACCCAGCCCCTTCTCTCTCTCTCAGTCTGTTCTACTTAATTTCTAGGGAAAGCAATTTGACACCGAAGGCCGCTATAAAGGGTGTGTGTCGGGTAGTGGGGTTTGTCATTGCAGAGGGCGCCATCACCCACCCCATACGGATTGGGTTCCTGCAATGGAATCCAATCCAGGCATTCTTCTCCTATTTCCAGTCAGTTTCGTTAAAAGCGAGACCAATTTTTGTTATGCTCTCTATTCAACGATTTCAAAACGAATATTTATTAAGGACGGTTTGGGGAAACGAAATTCAATTGTGAATCGGACTTCTTTTCGAAAAAAAATCATCAAAATCCACGATTCGGTGATTTGATTTCGACCGAGAGGTCGCAAGTTCGAGTCGCATCTCATCTCAAGAGAGAAACAATTTATTTAATGAAACACTTTTATTATTATTGCCTCCTCACTGGCTGCCACTGCCCACAGCCAATTTTGCTAATATTCGCATTACAATTACAATCGTAAAAGTTATTTAATCCAATAGGGATTCAATATTCGTTGCCGCTATATGGAAAGAATTAAAATATAGAGATTCCTTAAACTCCGATCTACGCACTGATACGAAATGCCGAATAAAAGCCTACTACCCTAAGCATCTGTAATCAAGGAAGAGAGGGTCCTTCAATCTAGATAAGCCCATTTTAAAATCCGCAAGCATATTCAGTTGTCAGGGCTGGGTTATGCGCAAAATAAGCTTTCAGTGTTTGGGCACCTCCCTCTGCCTGCGGAGGTGAGTCGGTGTGCACGAGGGGAGAGACACGGGGTTGCCCCCTGGCCCACCCCCTCCGGCCCGGATCAGGTGACAACCCCCTCCGAGTGCGGTCTTTGAAGGAGATCTCAAATTTCTGGTGGACGCCCGCCCCAACCGGCGCTGCCGCCAGCCCCCGCACATCAGCAACTATAATATCCCATTGGCGCATTGGTGGGCCTCACACCCGCCCCTGCGCACCCCTTTTGTTTTCCTTGGGTTCTCCAGTTTCCTGGAGAGGATGAGGGCACGATCGCTCCTTCTCGTCTATCTCCCCACACAGCCCTCACCCGGAGGTGAGGGGTAACTCGAGGGTGCTGAGGAGAGAAAAGTAATTTGAGCCGGCGAGGAGAAAGTTGAGACGCTGTGTTGGAAAGGCACGCAGAGTGAGGGCTAGGGACTGAGAGCTGGAGGACAAGGTCCTGAGACAGAGATTCGGCAGTGTAAAAATGCTGCTGCTGCTGCTGCTGCTGCTGCCTGGCTAGCTGTAAAGAAACACTAGTTAAAGCCTTTCCAAATTTCCGCAAGATTCTATAGAAATGGAAAAGAAATTTATTTAATTGCCACGGTGCGAAAATAAGCTAGCTTGAACAGAAGAAATTGTTGACGGAGAAAAATACATTTTTACATTTTTACCAGATTTTTAGCTGAACAGATAATTTCTCTTCAGCTTGTCTCCGGTGACAAAGGTGAACTAGCGGCAACAGCTTCTCCCCAAAATTTCCCCCACTCTCTCTAGATCCAATTTTGGGCCAATTTAGTCTGCCGAATTTTTATCGTCAAAGCCAGTGCTATTCCCAAATTGGTGCGTCAGTCGATGATTTAAACAAAGCGGCCCTGTTTATAGACTTCTGTTACGAGCGGCAGCGAAATGCGAAAGATAATTGGGCAATAAAAATGATTGCCTCCGAGACTTCCACGGTAGGACATGGGGGATGAGTGGGAAGAGAGGGAGAAGGGAGGTGCGCCTGTCGGGGATAAATACTGGGAGTGTGGCTGCACTGGCCCCTCACACCTAGCTAATCGCATCCTTAATAATAATCCCCAAATCACTTTCTTTAACTAGCAAGACGACGTCAGCTCCATGAAGACACTTAACACTAGCAGCAGCAGCAACAGCAACCCCGAGCCGATACAGCAGCAGCAGCAGCAGGTGTCACCATCACGCAGCGAGGCTTCAATATGCTCCGTTGGCAATGGACCGACTGTGGCGTCGACGGACGCGACGGCAAGCGAAGCCGCTGCGGCCGATGCTCTTGTGAAATTCTGTCACTGGTGTCACCAGCGGCGCAGTGGCCTGCAGTTTTCCATCGAGACTGAGCAGGGCGGCATGCAGCGCTTCTGCTCGGAGAAGTGCTTCCTGTCGTCTCGACGGGCCGTGTTCAAGAGCCAGGCCATCTGCGACTGGTGCAAGAAGGCCCGGCAGCAGACTGTCAGCGTTGGATATGCCGACAACGAGCGCCTGCTCTTCTGCGGCGAAGACTGTGTGCGATGTTTTCGCAAGAACATTCGCAAGATCGCCTTGCAGGAGGTTGTAGAGGGTCAGCAGCAGCAGCAGCAGCAGCAGACGACACTGCCGCTGCCGCTGCCGCCGCCCCCGTTGCATCTGCCACCGTCCCGGCCGCTGACGGGAGACGAGATCGAGGAGGGCGTCGGAGGCAGCCCTCTGGTTCTGCTGCGCTCCGGTGGCCCTGGACCCGTGGCGAGCGCGGCGGCGGCTTCCAGCAGTCGCGTCCGCAGGTCGGCAAACATCGCTGCCTTTGCGGCCGGAGCGGCCAACAGCAGCCGCAGGTCAGGGTCAGCGCATTCCTCAGTCGAATTGGAACACAATGGGCACCACGCGAATCATCACCAGCTGCCGAATCATCACAATGCCCATCATCTGCATGCTACCGTGCAACAGCAGCCGCTGCCGCCACCACCGCCACCGCCTCAGCCGTCAGCAGAGATGCTGCGGCATCTCTGGTTGAGCGCTTTGGTAGCTGGCAGCGGAGGCGGCGGCGGCTGTGGCGGCGGAGGCGGCCCCGGTGCCGGCGGCGGTGTGGGCGTCTGCCCTCCGATGCTCGACGGCTACCTGCTGCCGCACCCGCTACACGGCTGCCTGCCGACAGACCCGACAGCCGGCGCGGCCGCGGCTCTTCTGGCCTCTCGACGGCTGGCCAGCGCGGCGGCCGCAGCCGCGGCGGCAGCGGCAGCGTCTTCGACGCCGTCAGGTTCGGAGAATCTCAGCCGGCCAGATCCGGTGTCGCACGCCTTGCCGCCTCCGCAGCCCCAGCCTCCGCAGTTCGAGCTTCGACAGCCGTCGCATCAGCCGCCACCATCTCTTCAGTCGCAGCAAGCTTCTGCCCAGCCTCTGTCGCCGTCAAATTTTTCCATAGACGGCGCCGTATTTGTTCCCCGTTTGACCCTGATTCCCGTGCCATTTCCGCTGCCGATCCCCATACCGGTATTCAAGGAGGCGCCGGAGATTCTGCGCATCCTCAGCGACCACGGCTGGCATCCGGCAAGCGCTTGTGGCAGGTCGGCGGGATCAGCGTCTGGCGGAGCTGCTCAGACGGACAACCTAAAGCGCTACTGTCTGGACTTGGACTCGAAGCTACCAGCCGTTGCCAACGCCGCAGTCGCCGACGCCGCAACATCAGCAGCCGCATCGTCTGCAGGAGTGTCCGCCTCGCCCTCGCTGGCTATGGACTTGTCCATGCCAAAGCCAACTGGCCAAGACGAAGCGAATCTGGAGGTCTACGGACAGCCGCCGTTGTCAGCTCTCGCCGGTCAGAATGGCGACGAGCATCAGTGGTCTTCAGCCGAGGACTATATTAGGCGAAGACGGCGTCAGATATACGAGCAGAAAAATGACATTGTTGCCGCGGGCGGAGGCGACTGCGGCGGTAGTAGCGGAGGACCCCTGCCCGTATCGAAGATTCAAGCCATCAGGGACAAGTATCGGCTGGGTCAGGCGGCCGTCCGCCAAGCTACCGCTGGTGCTGGACGCAAGTGCGTTAAGCCGAAGCCGAAACAGCAGCAGCAGCAGCAGCGCGCGGAGTCGGCCTCAGCGAGATCTTCGCCAATGTCCCCAAAAGCCGGGGCGTCTATCTAAAAACAGTTTTTTCAATTGCAACAAAATAAATTACATTTTGATCTGTAAACCAAAATAAATTACTGGAGTGGCTCTTCTAGTCCATTGTCCTTTGTGTTGTAAAACTGCATGGTTCGTCTGATGATAAACTATCGACCTGAATTTCTCTCCAAATATTATCGTTTCCAAAGTGTTTGTCTGCATGCATTCCAACGCAAATGATTGTCCTTCAGTTGTCTCGTTTCGTTTCGTGTCCGTGTCCCCGTTGCGCAGATTTTGGTCTGGTCAGGTAAATATTAACAAGCTGTGTAAAACTTGCCAATCAGTCGTGCACTACCCGCCTACCTGCCTGTCGCGTGTTAACTGTGCAAATCAGATTATTTTATTCGTTTTATTGGTAATTGAAGCTTTTTTACCAAGTGATGTTGTGTAAATTTCTGGCAAACTTTTTAAGTGATCATGTGTTGTTTCTGTAAATCTGTAATTCCCGACATAAGCTGTCAAACGGCAAAGCTGACGGACGGAAGTGCATCGGATTTTTTATGATTTATTCTAGAGATCATAAGTGGACTGTTTTCTTATAATAAAACGACAGCAGCTGTTAATAAACTGTTACATAAATTGTGTCAGCTTATATACCTCAATCAAAGGTGTTTCTTATTTTGTTATTTTAATGACGGCGACAACAAAGCAGGAGTTTGTCGTAACATTCCATGTTCCAAAGACTACATCCTCACGCCAGTCAACTTCTGATTGGCTGATGCAAGTACATATCTTTAGTTAATTCCTTGCAATAATTAAATGCGACCTTAATGCGATTTATTAAGGTCGAAAGGAATCCAACGCATATAATGGAGCTAAAGATGCAATGGAACTTTTACCCCATTGGTAAAAACTTCGGATTTCTGACCAAGAGGTCGGAAGTTCGTATCCCAGGTTAATGGAGACAATTTCTGTCCTGAAAAATGAATTCCAGTTTTGGCTGAAATATAAATTTCCAGTGGTTTTTTGTCCATCGACTGAACAGCTGTACACATCCTTTGGAATAGCTGCCGCCGTTCTAACAGGCCAAGTGCATTTTCTAATGCGTTTGCCTCTCGCACCGAGGTCCCTGAGCTCGATTCCGCGGCGAGGCCACATTCATTTGGGGCGCAGCCGCGGAGAGAAGACTTGGTGGCTTGTCGTAGAATTTACGCCCTTGAGAGCCAACCGGCCAACCTCCAAGCACAGTGAGTGTACACTGCCTGACGATGAGAAAGACAGGGCAGATGTACACACCTGTGAGTGTGTGCTCAGGAGTCAGCAGAAATGTACAGAATTGCCTTCTCGCTGGCTGCGGGTCTAGTGCCACCAAATAGTTTGCCAGTGCTCACAGCCCTCGTTTAACAATCATTACTGTTGCTATTCGCAATTACTAATGATAAAGTACTCAATTTTAGATCCTTAGGCGATTTTAGTTTTAGCCGAAGAGATATTTTGAAGGCAGATTTCTTGGAAGCGAAGCATCTGCAGCGTCTGCATGCAAAGCGAAGAGAAGAGAAACAAGCAACCTTGGACGCAATCAACAGCTGGCAACCCGGCGGCGACTGCCTCGGGTCTTTTGCGCAGGTCGGCCGGCTGAATAACTCAGATTGGAACAGGGGGGAGGGGAGGCAGCTCAAATGTCAAGCCAGCTGAGAGAGGCCATAGCAGCAGTCAGAGCGGGCACTGTCCTATCCATCGGCCTCTACCGCAGCCATCCACCTCTTTCCTTTAAGTTCGGCTCCGTTGGAAACTTGAGAATCGGATTTTCGCTTCTCGGCCAGCGGGCGGCAATGGCAGCCTTGAAGAGAAAGTAGAACAGATTGCCGCATAGGAGGAGGCGAGACTTCTCGACATGAGAGGGGTTAGGGGGGTGGAATCATGTGGGAAACAAGAGTAGGTTGATAGCTGAGCACAAGTTATCCGTTTAGCACTGAGTCAACTTTTGTTAATTTCCAAACATTCGATTACTTTAAGCTTCTGTAACAAACAGGTGAGCTTGAACGCGTTGGCCAAAGGGCTTCAAACTCCTGACAGGGAGGTCAAGAGTTCGAGTCATAGCCCAAGAGAATAAGAAAATTAATTTTGCACCGGCTGTGGGCACTCTCACACAGGTGTGTACCCACTGCCCCTAATTCACGACAGTCCAATGTACAGTCCAAACAGCTGAGCTATTTATTCATATGACAGACAAATATTAAGGCAGGTAGATGTTTTTTGAGAAATACAAAAATAAAAAGAATTATGTAATCATAAAACTACAAAAATGTGATACCAAACAGATGCACATCTATTAACGAAAATCAAACACAAAAGCTATCAATCTTGGAGGAGGTGCCGGATTAAAGCACTGTTATTACAAATGACACTTCAAACGACATCAGGGCTACTGAAAATGACACTTCAGATGACATCAGGGCTACTGGAAATGACACTTCAGATGACATCAGGGCTACTGGAAATGACACTTCAGATGACATCAGGGCTACTGAAAATGACACTTCAGATGACATCAGGGCTACTGGAAATGACACTTCAGATGACATCAGGGCTACTGGAAATGACACTTCAGATGACATCAGGGCTACTGAAAATGACACTTCAGATGACATCAGGGCTACTGGAAATGACACTTCAGATGACATCAGGGCTACTGAAAATGACACTTCAGATGACATCAGGGCTACTGGAAATGACACTTCAGATGAGATCAGGGCTTCAAGAAATGACACTTCAGATGACATCAGGGCTTCAAGAAATGACACTTCAGATGACATCAGGGCTACTGGAAATGACACTTCAGATGACATCAGGGCTTCAAGAAATGACACTTCAGATGACATCAGGGCTTCAAGAAATGGCACTTCAGATGACATCAGGGCTTCAAGAAATGACACTTCAGATGACATCAGGGCTTCAAGAAATGACACTTCAGATGACATCAGGGCTACTGGAAATGACACTTCAGATGACATCAGGGCTTCAAGAAATGACACTTCAGATGACATCAGGGCTTCAAGAAATGACACTTCAGATGACATCAGGGCTACTGGAAATGACACTTCAGATGACATCAGGGCTTCAAGAAATGACACTTCAGATGACATCTGGGTTTTGCAAATGAACCGTTAGATGACATCAGGACTACTAGAAATGACATCTCAGATGACATCAGGGCCTTTTAAAATGACAATTCAGATGACATCACAGTTTATTGAATGAGCTCATGATCGTTAGAAATGATGTTTGTTTAAAGGTATTAAGAATTCTAATTGGAAACTCGAAATGCAGCTTCAGGGCACGTAGTTGGCAATGCATAGAGAAGCGTTCACACCGCCAAAGCCGAAACTGTTGCTAAGGGCAACCCGGCGACCAGCGGTATCGGCGGGCCACACAATCGGCGAGCCAGCCATTGAAAGGCGAGGCTTCGGCGAAATAGACGAATCATTGTGAAGCAGCTCGGGCAGATCGGGCTGGACCAGGTTGGCGGTGGGCGGCACCATGCCTTCGCGGCAGGAGAGCGCAGTCAGGGCGGCTTCAACAGCACCGGCTGCGCCAATCAGATGTCCGATGGCGCCTTTGCAGGATGTGACCAGACAGTCTGGCAAGAGGAAAGGAGGGCCGGACAGGGCCAGCGAGCAGATGGCCAACCATTCGGCGGCGTCGCCAATCGGTGTCGAGGTGGCGTGAGCGTTCACGTGACCGATTTGTAAGGCCGGCGAAGTCTGCTCCTGACTGTGTGCAGCTGAGGCGGCTGCGGGACATAATATGGTATATTTTGGAGCTATCAGGGAAACAGCCGAACTGGAAACAGCCAGCTAAAGTGAAAACGGCCGAACTGAAAACAGCCAGCCAAAGTGGAAACAGCCGAACTGAAAACAGCTAGCCAAATTGGAAACAGCCGAATGGGAAACAGCCGAACAGGAAACAGCCGAATGGGAAACAGCCGAAGAGGAAACAGCCGAAGAGGAAACAGCCGAAACCGCCAAAGTGGAAACAGCTAAAATTGGGGGCTGTTAAAACTTAAAGTTAAAACCGCTGAGGCGGAAACCGCTGAGGCGGAAACCTAGGATAAAACTAAACTACCCACACACCAATTAGCAGAAGGAACCGCTCCCACCTGCGTCCTGCAGTGCAGCCAGCATGGATCTCTTGGCGCCGCTGTTGCAGCCGACCTGTATCGGCGCAGTTAAATGAAACGCGTCGCAGGCGGCGCCGTAGCCCAGCAGCTCGGCGATGGGCTCAGCGCCACGGGCCAGCGCCGACTCCAGCGGCTCCAGCACCAGCATGCCGGCGCCTTCCGACATGACGAAGCCGCAGCGGCCGGAGTTGAACGGCTGGGAGGCGAGCTCTGGCGAATCGTTGAAGCGAGTGGCGAGTGCGCGGATTCGACTGAAGGCAGCGATCTGGAATTCATGCCAGTAGTTTTATTGGGACCCCCGCTGCACATTTGACATTCGACGAAAGACATCAGTTTATACAGACATGCAGGCAGCCAGGAAAGACAGACACACCCGGGATAGACAGACAGACAGACAACATGGACAGACAGATAGACCCTTAGGACATATCGAGAGACATAAAACAGAGGACAGACAGATACCAAGGACAGACAGAGAGCAAAAAAAGACACCAAGGACAGACGACGGGCAGACACCAAGGACAGAGAGACACCAAAGACAGACACCAAGGACAGAGAGACACCAAGGACAGACACCAAGGACAGAGAGACACCAAGGACAGAGAGACACCAAGGACAGAGAGACACCAAGGACAGACACCAAGGACAGAGAGACACCAAGGACAGAGAGACACCAAGGACAGACACCAAGGACAGAGAGACACCAAGGACAGAGAGACACCAAGGACAGACACCAAGGACAGAGAGACACCAAGGACAGACACCAAGGACAGAGAGACACCAAGGACAGACACCAAAAACAGACACCAAGGACACAGGCAGGCAGGCAGGCAGGCAGGCAGGCAGGCAGGCAGGCAGGCAGGCAGGCAGGCAGGCAGGCAGGCAGGCAGGCAGGCAGGCAGGCAGGCAGGCAGGCAGGCAGGCAGGCATGCAGGCAGGCAGGCAGGCAGGCAGGTCTCACCGCCAGCGGTCCAACGCAAGCCTCGGTGCCGCCGCACAGAGCGACATCGGCGTAGCCGTCGCGCAGCAGTCTAAAAGCGGCGCCAATGGCATCGGCGCCGCTGGCGCAGGCGCTGTTTGGCGCCAGGCAGGGCCCGCGAGCGCCGAACTCGATGGCCACTCGGCCGGCCGGCATGTTGTTTAACAGTTTGGTGAGGAAATGCGGCCCGACGTCGGCGTAGCCGCGGCCTCGCCGTAGTCCGACGCCGGTGTCAACGGCGGTCTCAAGGCCGTCCATACCGCAGCCGACTGCGGCGACAATCAGGGCGTCCGGCGTGCGGCTTCGCAGCCCGGCCAGGTTGGCGCAGTCGGCGGCTTCGCGAGCGGCGGCCAGCGCCAGAGCGGAGGCGCGCGACATTGAGCCCAGCAGTCTGGGGTTCGATTCCCAGTGCGGCCAGGCTGCCAAATCAGAGTCGGAGATAAGACCGGCCACTCGGCAGGGCAGGCCGGCGTAGCCGTCCTCGGAGAGGCGCGAGAATCGCGGCCGGCCAGCCAGGACATTGTGCCAGACTGCTCGCCAGCCCAAACCGACGGGAGCAGCGAGGCCGATGCCGGTAATCACTACTCGGCGCGGCGGACAGCGCACCTGCGGGTTTTGAGTTGGTCCAACCAGACCCTGCTTCTAAAGATGGCATTCGAATTTGTTATATGCGACTTTGTCTATCAGATACTGGAAACGGCACTTACTCCTTCAGATTAGGAAATGGCACTTTGTCAACCAGAGATTGGAAATGGCACTTTGTCTGTCAGAGATTGGAAATGGCACTTTGTCTGTCAGAGATTGGAAATGGCACTTTGTCTGTCAGAGATTGGAAATGGCACTTTGTCTGTCAAAGATTGGAAATGGCACTTTGTCAACCAGAGATTGGAAATGGCACTTTGTCAACCAGAGATTGGAAATGGCACTTTGTCTGTCAGAGATTGGAAATGGCACTTTGTCTGTCAGAGATTGGAAATGGCACTTTGTCTGTCAGAGATTGGAAATGACACTTTCTCGATCAGAGATCCCACAAATTCGCCCTTGATTTAACACAAAACGATATTCAAAGCCCAATTTTTTAGAACAAATGTAAAATTAAAGTGAAAAGTAAAAAATGTAACAATTTGTTTTAAAAAATAAAACTGAAGATCATAGAAACTGAGATAAGCGATTTCTTTTTTCATTGGCAAAAAACAGTAAATTTTTTATACAATTTTTTCGGGTGCATGAAATTGTTTGGCAATTTTATTTTTATTTAATTTTTTCGTCTTTAAAAAGGAGGTAAAATGCTTTCTTCGGAGTGGAACGGAGTAAGGAGAGAGGCAGAACAGGTGATTTAGACTGCAAATCGATTGGGCAATTTAGTTGATAAAATTGGGCCAAAAAATTCCCGCTTCAGTGGGACAAAAATGCAGCGAATTTCGATTACGCCGAAATGCAAACAGGCGACAGGGCAATTTTCTCAAGGACAAAAAATACTGGGACAGCAGTTGTTCGACATTCGACAACTAACAGCAAAGCTCTAAATCAGCTGAGGATCTAAAGATGCTCAGCGTTTAGCAAAGACTGGAAGGTGACAAGAACCAACAACAGGATTATTGGATTTGGGATTTAAGGAGAGTTTCGTAGGATTAACTTGTGGATTTGGGGGATATTTTGGTAGGATAACTTGGGGATTTGGGGGATATTTTGGCAGGATTAACTTGGGGATTTAGGGGTAATGTTGGTAGGATAACTTGGGGATTTGGGGGATATTTTGGTAGGATAACTTGGGGATTTGGGGGATATTTTGGCAGGATTAACTTGGGGATTTAGGGGTAATTTTGGTAGGATAACTTGGGGATTTGGGGGATATTTTGGTAGGATAACTTGGGGATTTGGGGGATATTTTGGCAGGATTAACTTGGGGATTTAGGGGCAATTTTGGTAGGATAACTTGGGGATTTGGGGGATATTTTGGCAGGATTAACTTGGGGATTTGGGGGGATATTTTGGCAGGATTAACTTGGGGATTTGGGGATATTTTGGCAGGATTAACTTGGGGATTTGGGGGGATATTTTGGCAGGATTAACTTGGGGATTTGGGGGATATTTTGGCACGATTAACTTGTGAATTTGGGGATATTTTGCAGGATTTGCTTGTCGATTAGAAGAGAGTTTGAAAGGATTCATATTTTATACGATAAGACTTCGGAAAGAGTTTAATGAGATCTGGGGAGATTTCAGTAATGGTAGTATGGGATCTGGGAAGATTCAACTATAATCCAAAATTTGGTCAATAAATTAAACTAATAGCAACAGTAAGTTATTAGTGCTCAAACTACTCAGCGCTGGTTTCAGCTGTTGAGTTGCGGCTGCCGCAGACCTCGTGCCACATCACGAAGCTCACAGCGTCGCCGGCGTCTAACAAAGCTTCGTCGCCGCCGCCACCGTAGCCGTAGCCGTAGCATTCGCCTTCGCCGGAGTTCCCCAAGTCGCCATTCGTCGATGGCACGTGATGCCAATCGGACAGCAGCGCGAGGCCACCGCTGCTCACATTGGCCGAGGAGCTCGAGCCTCCGGAAGCTTCGCCAACGAGGTCGCCTGCTGCTGACGCTGCCACCGAGGCCAAGCTGGCATCGGCGAACCGAAGGCTGTGGCTGCGGGCGCGGCTGAATCGCCGCAGAGTCAGTTCGACGCCCGAGGCAATCGCAATTCAGACAGTCGTGAGCCAGGCTGTCGGTTTCGCTCACAAAGGTGAACAGCTCGGCCAGTTCCTGCCTGGTGAAGCGAGGCGTTGACGACTTGCTAGATGAGGCGCCACCGAGGTTCGCAGCGGAGCTGGAGCCTTGATCAAGAACGCTTCTTGATAGACCGAGCTTTTTTACCTGTGGGGGGTTTTTGGGTCAGAGTTGCGAATTTGGGATCGGGATTTGAGCAGTTGGGATCGGGATTTGAGTAGTTGGGATCTGGGTTTGAGCAGTTGGGATATGGGTTTGAGCAGTTGGGATATGGGTTTGAGCAGTTGGGATATGGGTTTGAGCAGTTGGGATATGGGTTTGAGCAGTTGGGATATGGGTTTGAGCAGTTGGGATCTGGGTTTGAGTAGTTGGGATATGGGTTTGAGCAGTTGGGATATGGATTTGAGCAGTTGGGATATGGGTTTGAGCAGTTGGGATATGGGTTTGAGCAGTTGGGATATATGTTTGAGTAGTTGGGATCTGGGTTTGAGCAGTTGGGACCTGCGTTTGAGCAGTTGAGATCTGGGTTTGAGCAGTTGGGATCTAGGTTTGAGTAGTTGGGATCTGGGTTTGAGCAGTTGGGATGCGGGTTTGAGTAGTTGGAACTGGGTTTGAGCAGTTGGGATGCGGGTTTGAGTAGTTGGAACTGGGTTTGAGCAGTTGGGATCTGGGTTTGAGAAGTAAGGATACTCAGTGTGGTTTGGCATCTCGCAACGGGGAACCTGAGCTCGTATCCGCAGAGAGAAGGCTTGGGGGCATAATATGCCATTGACGGTGATTTGGTGGAGTATTTTCGAATGAGACTACTCACGCAAGCAGTCGGTAGCGACTGACTCAGAGGCGCACTGTGAGCAAAAACACGCACCTGCCTAAGGAAGATTCTCTCCTCAATGCTGCCCGTGGTCAGCAGCCGGTAGACGCTGCAGGGTCGGCGCTGGCCTTCGCGCCAGATTCTCGCGGTGGCCTGAGCATCGTTGGCCGGATTCCAGTCGATGTCAAACAGCACCAGGTCGCTGGCGCCGGTGAGATTGAGTCCGACGCCGCCGGCTTTGGTGCTTAACAGCAGCACTCGGCCGGTGCTGCCGCCGAAGCCACCGATGCCGGCGCGGCCGTGGTTGTCATTGAACTGATCAACCAGACGCTGCCGGGTGGCGGTCGGCGTGGCGCCATCGAGTCGGAGGCTGGGGATCGCCAAAGCGGCGCACAGGCGAGCCAGCAGGTCCAGGGTCTTCGTGGAATTGGAGGCCAATACGCAGTTGCGACCCCGTGAGCGACAGACGCGCCGCAGAAGGTGCGAAGTTACAGTCAGCTTGCCGGAGTGATGGCACCGATTGACCAGATCTGCGGCAGCTGCCGTCATCGAGGAGATTTCACTAAAACCGCCATCGGCGTCGAAATCCAATGGAAATTCCGACATCAGCTGACGCTGAAGGTCTTCGTTGTCGTTTTCAACTTCAAGGCTGAAGCTGGGGACCTGCCTATTGGCCTGCTGCTTCTGAAGGGAATAGGATGTTGGCATAATAAAGATCAATTAAAACAGAATTCATATTTCAAAGAGAAGAGAGGAGGGTGACAGAGATGAGAAGACAGGAGGGTGACAGAGAGATGAGAAGAGAGGAGGGTGACAGAGAGATGAGAAGAGAGGAGAGTGACAGAGAGACAGCAGTTGCAGCAGCGGTAGTAAGCAAGCATTACAGCAGTGAGATGCGCGTGCAGCAGGGCCGGATCATTGGCCAGCTTTCTTAGCAGGCCAATCAGTCGCAGATGCTCGGCATCGGCTAGTCGGGCTGTGTGGCCGAGCGCGTCGGACAGGACCTCTGTGGCGGCGGCGCAGTTGCAGATAACGCCGAATAGTCGGCGCTGAAGGTCGGACGGTCGGCAGAAGATCACCAGCTCGCGTCTGGGCGGCAGGTGGCCGGCCGAGTTGATGTCGTCGTGGGAGCGACGCAGAACCAGAGGAGCAATAAGGCGGCTTAGTCTGGTCAGACCAAAACGCATGCGGTTGTTCGAATTTAATGATTATATTAACAAAAGTTTTTTGAACAAGAAGGACTTTAGTAGTTAAAGAAGATAACTTATTTACAGGAAATGTAAAAATTGCTAAGAACTCTAGACTTACGTTTTTAAGTATTGGCCAACTTTTAAGGAACTAAAAAGAGAAGCTTTACTGGAAATTCCGCTGACAAATTTCATTTCTTTCATTTTACCTTTGTTTATTAATCAATTCTAATCGTTCAATCAACTAAATAACTAACTAACTAACTAACTAACTAACTAACTAAATAACTAACTAACTAACTAACTAACTAACTAAATAACTAACTAACTAACTAACTAACTAACTAACTAACTAACTAACAAACAAACCAACTAACTAACTAATTAATTAACTAACTAACAAACAAACCAACTAACTAACTAACAAACAAACCAACTAACTAACTAACTAACTAACTAACTAACTAACTAACTAACTAACTAACTAACTAACTAACTAACTAACCAACTAACTAACTAATTAACTAACAAACAAACCAACTAACTAACTAATCAATTAACTAACTAATTAACTAACTAACCAAATAACTAACTAACTAACTAACTAACTAACTAACTAACTAACTAACTAACTAATTTACTAACTAACAAACAAACCAACTAACTAACTAATTAATTAACTAACTAACAAACAAACCAACTAACTAACTGACAAACAAACCAACTAACTAACTAACTAACTAACTAACTAACTAACTAACTAACTAACTAACTAACTAATTAACTAACTAACCGAATAACTAACTAACTAACTAACTAACTAACTAACTAACTAACTAACTAACTAACTAACTAATTTACTAACTAACAAACAAACCAACTAACTAACTAATTAATTAACTAACTAACAAACAAACCAACTAACTAACTGACAAACAAACCAACTAACTAACTAACTAACTAACTAACTAACTAACTAACTAACTAACTAACTAACTAATTAACTAACTAACCGAATAACTAACTAACTAACTAACTAACTAACTAACTAACTAACTAACTAACTAACTAACTAACTAACTAACTAACTAACTAACTAACTAGCTAACTAACTAAGTAACTAACTAACTAACTAACTAACTAACTAACTAACTAACTAACTAATTAACTAACTAACCGAATAACTAACTAACTAACTAACTAACTAACTAACTAACTAACTAACTAACTAACTAACTAACTAACTAACTAAGTCTGATTTTTGAACGGCATGGCTGGTTCCAGAAGGTAGTTCCTCTGGATAAAAGCGCTTACCGCGCCCATTGGCTTTCCAGCTGCCTTAATCGTTTCCGGTGATCTTGTGTGCGTGCTTTGAGCTTGATTGGCTGCGGCAAGCAAGCTCGAAAGAGCTCGCTTCGCTCGCTCTTTCTCGCTATCTACTAACTAACTAATTAACTAACTAACTAACTAACTAACTAACTCATTAACTAACTAACTAACTAACTCATTAACTAACTAACTCATTAACTAACTAACTAACTAACTAATTAACTAACAAGTTAACTAATTAACTAACTAACTAACTAACTCATTAACTAACTAACTAATTAACTAACTAACTAACTAAGTAACTAACTAACTAACTAACTAACTAACTAACTAACTAATTAACTAACTAGTTAACTAACTGACTGACTGACTTGAGATCTGCCCTCAAGGCAAGTCAGTCAAGGCATTGTCACGCAGTGTACACTCCCAGTGCCTTGAGAAATTTCTGGACAAGCCCCCGAGTCCACTCTCCGCGGCTGCGCCCCAAGTAAATCGAGCTCAGCGACCTTGGTGCGAGAGGCAAACCCGTTAGACCGCTCTGCCAATCACCCCCTACAACATAACAAACAAAAACTAAAAAAAAGCTGAAATGTCCATAATGTGCATCCTCACTTCTCAGCGGCCGCTCGTCCCCTCTCCATCTGCTCATCCGTTGCAGCCGAATCCGTGGCCTCAGCTATCTGTCCAGCTAGGCCTGCCCGAAACTGCTGCCAATCGCCCAATCGGCCCGGGCTAACAAAGTCAATTAGGGTGAACAATTCGTCTAGATCGTTCTGCACCGGCGTGCCAGTTAGTACAATGCGCCGCTTGGCGCCAACGGCCAACAGAGCCTGCGACGTCTGTGTGGCGGCGTTCTTCAACCGGTGGCCTTCATCGCAGATTAAAAGGTCGAAGCTGTTGAATTGAAAATGTAGAATTAGCTATTAGATAGAAGAAAGCCTATTGACGACAATTAGGTCGACTTCTGTGGTTGAAAAAACCGAGATATTTGAATGTTCGTCTGAGGATCTTTCGATGTGCGGCTGAGGACCATAGAGTGTGTGAGCGGGTGGCTGAGGACCATGGATTATGTGGGCGGGTAAATGAGGACCATAGATTTTGTGGGCGGGTGGCTGAGGACCATAGATTATGTGGGCGTGTGGCTGAGGACCATGGATTATGTGGGCGGGTGGCTGAGGACCATAGATTGTGTGGGCGGGTGGCTGAGGACCATAGATTGTGTGGGCGGGTGGCTGAGGACCATGGATTGTGTGGGCGTGTGGCTGAGAACCATGGATTATGTGGGCGGGTGGCTGAGGACCATGGATTGTGTGGGCGTGTGGCTGATGACCATAGATTGTGTGGGCGTGTAGCTGATGACCATAGATTGTGTGGGCGTGTGGCTGATGACCATAGATTGTGTGGGCGTGTGGCTGATGACCATAGATTGTCTGGGCGTGTGGCTGAAGACCATGGATTGTGTGGCTGAGAACCATAGATTGTGTGGGCGTGTGGCTGATGACCATAGATTGTGTGGCTGAGAACCATAGATTGTGTGGCTGATGACCATAGATTGTGTGGGCGTGTGGCTGATGACCATAGATGTGTGGCTGAGGACCATAGATTGTGTGGCTGATGACCATAGATTGTGTGGGCGTGTGGCTGATGACCATAGATGTGTGGCTGAGGACCATAGATTGTGTGGGCGTGTGGCTGATGACCATAGATTGTGTGGCTGAGGACCATAGATTGTGTGGCTGAGGACCATAGATTGTGTGGCTGAGGACCATAGATTGTGTGGCTGATGACCATAGATTGTGTGGGCGTGTGGCTGATGACCATAGATGTGTGGCTGAGGACCATAGATTGTGTGGCTGATGACCATAGATTGTGTGGGCGTGTGGCTGATGACCATAGATTGTGTGGCTGAGGACCATAGATTGTGTGGCTGAGGACCATAGATTGTGTGGCTGAGGACCATAAATTGTGTGGCTGAGGACCATTGAGTGTTTGACAGACACAAACGGATGAAAAAAATCACACCCGTGCTCAGAGAGGCTGGCAGCTCGGCGTAGAAGCATCTCGTAGCTGATAATTAGCACAGCCTGGCCTCGATAGTCCTCAGGCTTGGCACCGTCGAAGCCGACGCAATATAGCAGACGCGTGTCCAGCAGGGACCGGGCCCACGGGAGCCATTTGTAGAATTCTCGCCGCCAATTGGCTACCAGACTGCCCGGAGTGACAATTAGCGACCTACGAACTAGTGGCTTAGTGGCGCTATACGGACTGGAGTGGAGCAGAGTCCACACCAGGGCTATGGACTGCAGCGTCTTGCCAAGGCCCATGGCGTCGGCCAGGATGGCGCCGTAGCTGCCCGACACCTTGGCAGGTTGGGTTAGGAGGCCATATATACGAGTATCTGGGGATTTGGGAGTAGAGCAGCGACTTTAGTTGGGAATTTGGGAGTAGAGCAGCGACTCTAGTTGGGGATTCGGGAGTAGAGCAGCGACTCTAGTTGGGGATTCAGGAGTAGAGCAGCGACTCTAGTTGGGGATTTGGGAGTAGAGCAGCGACTCTAGTTGGGGATTCAGGAGTAGAGCAGCGACTCTAGTTGGGGATTTGAGAGTAGAGCAGCGACTCTAGTTGGGGATTTGGGAGTAGAGCAGCAACTCTAGTTGGGGATTTGCAAGTTGAGTGGCGACCCCATTTGAGGATTTGGGAGTAGAGTGATGACTCTAATTGGGGATTCGGGAGTAGAGCACAGTTCAAAAACAGAACCTACAGCATACGCACCTGGCTTCCCAGAACGCACGAGTAGAGAAAGGCCACACCTTCCCGCTGATGCTCTCGCAGGCGAGCGGCCAGTCGACGATCGACAACAACGTCAAACAGCTCGCCGCCGCCGGAGCCGAGTTCATCGTCGGCGGTGGCTTCCGGATCCCATAGTAGAGACGGCGGCGGCGGCGGCAAGACGAAGGCGTCCGGCTCGATGCCGGCTGCAGTGCCGGCTGGCACTCGAGGCGGCGGAGCCGCTTCGGCAGCCGACAGCGCCACAGGTTTAAAGGCTGCTCGGGCGCGGCTGGCTGAGGCGCTGACTGGTGGTGCGTCGGCTTCAGCAGGCTGCTCCGGCTGCTCCTGCTCCTCCAGCTGCTGCTGCCGACGCTTGCCGCCGCGAGAATTAGACGGGCGTCTGAATCGTGAAGTGAGAATTTCTGGATGTCATCAGCGTTTAACTTGAGGATCTGGGAATGCCATCAGTTCAACCTGAGGATCTGGAAAGTCATCAGTTTAAAATGAGGATTTGGGAATGCCAGCAGTTCAACCTGAGGATCTGGGAATGCCATCAGTTCAACATGAGGACCTGGCTGGTCATCAGTTTAAACTGAGGATCTGGGAAGTCTTCAGTTAAAACTGAAAATCCGGGAATGTCATCAGTTTAAACTGAGGATCGGGGTAGTCATCAGTCCAGCCTGAGGATCTGGGAATGCCATCATTTCAACATGATGATCTGGGAAGTCTTCAGTTTAAACTGAGGATCTGGTTGGAGTTGCAAGTAATTAACCAGTGGTCTTACTTAGACGAACTCGAAGACTGCTGCTGCTGCTGCTGCCAGGCTAGATCCCGAATTGTTCCGGCAGGGCCGCAGACTTCAACAAGGCGGCCGCCCATGCTGAGCCGCGAGCCATCGTCCAGCTCGGCCAATTCGGCCGGTTTCAAATCGCTGCCCCGGCAGAGCACGGCGCCAGTGTTGGCGTCAAGCAGCACGGCGGTGCGTGCGCCCGTCACCCGCAGGATGCCGTCGCCTTCCCACACCTGTTGATAACAGCAGGGAGACAGCTGACATATTATAAGAACTGCAACACTGTTTGGCCCGAGGCTAAACAAAACACGAGACACCCGAATGATCTATATATTCAGTATATTTCAGTATATTTCCTTAACACTATCAATTTCATCCCAAACCCTATCAATCTCATCCCAAACCCCATCAATCTCATTCCAAACCCATCAATCTCATCCCAAACCCCATCAATCTCATACCAAACCCATCAATCTCATCCCAAACCCTAGCAATCTCATCCCAAACCCTATCAATCTCATCCCAAACCCTATCAATCTCATCCCAAACCATATCAATCTCATCCCAAACCCTATCAATCTCATCCCAGAGCCTATCAATCTCACTACTAATCCTATCAATCCCATCCCAAATCCTGTCAATCTCCTCCCAAACCCTATCAATATCATTCCAAACCCTATTCATCTCATCCCAAACCCGAACAATCTTATTGCTGAACCTTTCAATTTTATTCCTAATTTGATCAATTTTGTTAATTTTCCTTTTAATTCCATTCCATTCCGATCTCAATCTCAACCTCAATATTATTCATTCGATCTCATATCTCTCAGCTAATTGCAACTATTTTAAATCAGTAAAAATAGAAGAACCTTGTGCTTCTTGGCCGAATTCTTGCCCCAGACGCAGGCAAACTGGCGACCGGCAACTTCGGCCTCCTGGGAGGAGGCCAGGCTGTCCTGACTGTTTGACGACTCTCTCAGATAGGCGCCATTGGATGGCAATAAAGGGGCCGGAGGCTGCTGCTGCTGCTGCTGCTGCTGCTGAGCAAAGCAGGGTCTCTTTGCCTGGTGCCAGGACTGATAAGCCGACTGGCTGGGTGCGCCCGAACGCCTCATTTCCCAACTGGCTGGCAATCGGTAGTTTGCAAATGCTATTGTCTTCTAAAACAATGCCGCCATTGTTATGAGCTAGAAGGCAATGGGAAAAATTAGATGGACTAGCTGCAAAGCAATGTGGTGCTTTGACATGTGCGACCTTAAAAAATCACAGATAATTCGTATTTCCAGCTCTTTATAGCCATCAATCAATTATCTTGGAAATTTAAACTCTAGAATAGCAAGCAACGAGACAACTCACCCAATCCCTGATAATCCATCAAACACAATCCCATATAATCCATCAAACACAATCCCTGATAATCCATCAAACACTATCCCAGATAATCCATCAAACACTATCCCTGATAATCCATCAAACACTATCCCTGATAATCCATCAAACACAATCCCTGATAATCCATCAAACAATATCCCTGATAATCCATCAAACACAATCCCTGATAATCCATCAAACACTATCCCTGAAAATCCATCAAACACTATCCCTGATAATCCATCAAACACTATCCCTGAAAATCCATCAAACACTATCCCTGATAATCCATCAAACACAATCCCTGATATCCATCCTTTATAAATACCTCAACAGCCCCTGATAATCCTTCATGAGCCCCTGATAATCCTTCATCAGCCCCTGATAATCCTTCAACAGCCCCTGATAATCCTCTCATCAGCCCCTGATAACCCTATCATCAGCCCCTGATAATCCTTCAACAGCCCCTGATAATCCTTCATCAGCCCCCTGATAATCATTCAACAGCCCCTGATAGTCATTCATCAGCCCCTGATAATCCTTCATCAGCCCCTGATAGTCATTCAACAGCCCCTGATAATCCTTCATCAGCCCCTGATAATCCTTCATCAGCCCATGATAGTCATTCATCAGCCCCTGATAATCCTTCATCAGCCCCTGATAATCCTTCATCAGCCCCTGATAATCCTTCATCAGCCCCTGATAGTCATTCAACAGCCCCTGATAGTCATTCAACAGCCCCAGATAATCCTTCATCAGCCCCTGATAATCCTTCATCAGCCCCTAATAATCCTTCATCAGCCCCTGATAATCCTTCATCAGCCCCTGATAATCCTTCAACAGCCCCTGATAACCCTCTCATCAACGCCAATCACTAATAATCCTTCCATTATCCAGAGCTTCAAACCCAAAACGAAAGCTGTTGACAAATTATGAACGAAAAGAAAGTCACTTTGAAATTGAAAGCATGCTTAATAGCATAGAAAAATACGCAATCGCTGGATGCAATTCAATAGTTTATTAGACACAAATGCACGCAAAGCAAGAATAATTAGAAAGGTAAAACGCAATGTCGAAAAAAATTGACAAAAGCAAGAAAATAATATTTGCTGCACCTTTTCATACACAGCACTACTATCAATCAGTAGCTTAACTGAATATGCGAGAATGCATTTTTACTACATTTGAATACAACTAAGCCAGCCAATAGCGTCTGGTCAGTAAAAGCAACAAAAAGAAACAATTTCTTTTATTTTACCACGACAATTAATTATTAAATTGAAGAATACAAAAACATCGTTTACAATAACAATCAAACATTGCACCTTTATGACCTTAGTATTGTTTAAAAAAAACAATATTTTTTTATTAGCAATCCTGAAGTCTTGAAAAAGCTTACAGCATACAATATATGATTAATGTGTCTTGAGGCAAGACGGAGTACAGCGGGAGGGCAACAGAGAGAATCAGCAGAGCAAATATGGATAGACGTAGGCAAAACACTCAGGCAGACAGACAGGCAGACACAGATAGATAGACAGACCAATAGGCAGACAAAACAGTTAAGGACCGACAGATAAAAGGACAGAGACAGGAACAAACATACAGACGGGAAGATACAGACATACAGACAGACAGGAACAAACATACAGACGGGAAGATACAGATATACAGACAGACAGGAACAAATATACAGACGGGAAGATACAGACATACAGACAGCCAGGAACAAACATACAGACGGGAAGATACAGATATACAGACAGACAGGAACAAACATACAGACGGGAAGATACTGATATACAGACAGACAGGAACAAACATACAGACGGGAAGATACAGATATACAGACAGACAGGAACAAACATACAGACGGGAAAAGACAGACATACAGACAGACACGAACCAATATACAGTCGGGAAGATACAGACTTACAGACAAACAGGAACAAACATACAGACGGGAAGATACAGACATACAGGAATAAAAATACAGACGGGAAGATACAGACAGATAGTCAGAAAGAACAGGCAGGAAAAACAGACACACAGACATTGCGCATTCGACCTACTCGCATAGCAGCAGTGCACAGCAGGGTGTCTCACTCAGCTTCAGGATCGCCATCAACGCGCTTCTCCATCACAGCGGCGATCAGCTCAGCCTCGTAGTCCTCGTAGTCATTGTCGCGGATTCGACGGCTTCGGAGCCCATCAAACAGCTGCTGCAGTTCAGGCAGCAGAGTCGCCATCAGGTTGGTGTTGCCTGTGGCGACAATATCGGCTACGGTTGACACCTGCAGCTGGCTGCATTTGTGCGACAATTCGGAGATTCGCTCGCCGACGCGTCGCCAATCGGCTTCGATGCTGGCGTAGCGGGCTCTGATGTCAACTTCGGTGGCGACAACCTGCTGAACGGCTTCGGCGGCTATGGAGAGGCCGCGCGACAGGCTGGCTTTGCCGACGACCAGGCGGCGTTCAGCGTCGCGATAGCAGCCGACAGCATAGGCCAGACGTTCGCGTTGACGATCGCGAGCAGCTTCGGCAGCTTCAAGCTGCTTGGCGCAGTTGTCCAGGGCTGTCGACAGCTGCGAGAGAGTCACAGGAGGGCGGTTGTTCAAATTTGAACTGGAAAGATCTTAACGCCATCCTTCATGGGACCTGAGCCTCTCCTGATGATCCTTCATGGGACCTGAGCCTCTCCTGATGATCCTTCATGGGACCTGAGCCTCTCCTGATGATCCTTCATGGGACCTGAGCCTCTCCTGATGATCCTTCATGGGACCTAAGCTTCTCTTGATGATCCTTCATGGGACCTGAGCCTCTCCTGATGATCCTTCATGGGACCTGAGCCTCTCCTGATGATCCTTCATGGGACCTAAGCTTCTCTTGATGATCCTTCATGGGACCTGAGCCTCTCCTGATGATCCTTCATGGGACCTAAGCTTCTCTTGATGATCCTTCATGGGACCTAAGCTTGTCTTGATGATCCTTCATGGGACCTGAGCCTCTCCTGATGATCCTTCATGGGATCTGAGCCTCTCTTGATGATCCTTCATGGGACCTGAGCCTCTCCTGATGATCCTTCATGGGATCTGAGCCTCTCCTGATGATCCTTCATGGGACCTGAGCCTCTCCTGATGATCCTTCATGGGACCTGAGCCTCTCCTGATGATCCTTCATGGGACCTGAGCCTCTCCTGATGATCCTTCATGGGACCTGAGCCTCTCCTGATGATCCTTCATGGGACCTGAGCCTCTCCTGATGATCCTTCATGGGACCTGAGCCTCTCCTGATGATCCTTCATGGGACCTGAGCCTCTCCTGATGATCCTTCATGGGACCTAAGCTTCTCTTGATGATCCTTCATGGGACCTAAGCTTGTCTTGATGATCCTTCATGGGACCTGAGCCTCTCCTGATGATCCTTCATGGGATCTGAGCCTCTCCTGATGATCCTTCATGGGACCTGAGCCTCTCCTGATGATCCTTCATGGGACCTAAGCTTCTCTTGATGATCCTTCATGGGACCTGAGCTTGTCTTGATGATCCTTCATGGGACCTGAGCCTCTCCTGATGATCCTTCATGGGATCTGAGCCTCTCCTGATGATCCTTCATGGGACCTAAGCTTCTCTTGATGATCCTTCATGGGACCTAAGCTTGTCTTGATGATCCTTCATGGGACCTGAGCCTCTCCTGATGATCCTTCATGGGATCTGAGCCTCTCCTGATGATCCTTCATGGGACCTGAGCCTCTCCTGATGATCCTTCATGGGACCTAAGCTTCTCTTGATGATCCTTCATGGGACCTAAGCTTGTCTTGATGATCCTTCATGGGACCTAAGCTTCTCTTGATGATCCTTCATGGGACCTAAGCTTGTCTTGATGATCCTTCATGGGACCTAAGCTTCTCTTGATGATCCTTCATGGGATCTGAGCTTCTCCTGATGACCCTTCATGGGACCTGAGCTTCTCCTGATGACCCTTCATGGGACCTGAGCCTCTCCTGATGATCCTTCATGGGATTATTTAGCTAGGCCCTCGCGCAGTTTAACTCACCTCCTGCAGCACAGCCTCTTCTGAGCGTCGCTTGGAAGCCTTCTCGGCTTCGATCATTGACTTTATAGTTGCTAGCCGGGCCTGATGAGTCTGAACAGCGTCGGCCAGACTGTCGCGACGCTTGCGCGACTCTTCTCGCTGCCTGCAGGCCTCAGCAATCTGATCAGACAGGCTGGCTAAGTAGCGCTTCAGAGAAGGCTCAATAGCCAGATTGGCTTGCTGGGCGGCCTCGCTAAGTTCTGGCACGGCGCGCTGGGCCAGTCCTAGCTGGGCTAAGCGACAGTTGGTCTGATTGCACACCTGAGAAGCCAGTGTTGTTCAATCAAGCGTTATCCTGTGTGAATATTTCTTCATACGCATACTACTGAAAGTAGACAGCTTTGGCCAAAAAAATTTATAATCAACTGACCTGCGCTAATCTATCGTAATCGGCGCTTAGCTGTGTCTCGGAGACGCCAATTTCACGCTCCGTATTGGCTAGGGTCTCGTCTAATCGGCCAATGTAGGACTCCAGTTCTTTGAGGTCGCCCCGTAGGGTCATTACCTGCGCCTGGATTTGTGCAGGTGGGGTGTTGCAAACAGGTTGCTATTAATAAAACTTAATTTCTACTGAAGAATAAATATGGACAGATGGAGACAAATACTCTGGCATACAGTCTGACAGACACAGATAGACAGCAAAATAATAAATAACTTGCCTAAAAGCCAATGGAAAACGATACCGGCAACTCAAATTCAGTTTGAGTCGCTTGAGAAGCGTTTGAGTCGTCATAGAAGCGTTTGAGTAGTCATAGAAGCGTTTGAGTCGTCATAGAAGCGTTTGAGTAGTCATAGAAGCGTTTGAGTCGTCATAGAAGCGTTTGAGTAGTCATAGAAGCGTTTGAGTCGTCATAGAAGCGTTTGAGTAGTCATAGAAGCGTTTGAGTCGTCATAGAAGCGTTTGAGTCGTCATAGAAGCGTTTGAGTCGTCATAGAAGCGTTTGAGTCGTCATAGAAGCGTTTGAGTCGCTTGAGAAGTGTTTGAGTCGCTTGAGAAGCGTTTGAGTCGCTTGAGAAGCGTTTGAGTCGTCATAGAAGCGTTTGAGTCGCTTGAGAAGCGTTTGAGTCGCTTGAGAAGCGTTTGAGTCGCTTGAGAAGCGTTTGAGTCGCTTGAGAAGCGTTTGAGTCGTCATAGAAGCGTTTGAGTCGTCATGGAAGCGTTTGAGTCGTCATAGAAGCGTTTGAGTCGTCATAGAAGCGTTTGAGTCGTCATAGAAGCGTTTGAGTAGTCAGAAGCGTTTGAGTCGTTTGAGAAGCATTTGAGTCGTCTCAGAGTAGCGTTTGAGTCCATAAAAACTCATCTTTAACACAGCTTGTCACGGTACAGTTCTCATGGGGGTATGTACGAGTATTAAAAGTTTAGTTTTGCAGTAAAAGCCAACTTTTCGCATAAGGTTTTGTAGTTTACTTTTTTTATTTGAAAAAAGCAACATTTAACACTCGACGAAGCAAAAATCGAAGCGCGAGCAAACCTTTGAGATGGGCTGAGCCCGTATCCGTTCAGACAGCTGCTCGCAATCTTCCCGCAGCCGGTCTAGTTCAACCCGATTAGCGGCTAGCTCCGCCTCCTTCAAGGGCAAAGCGGACTCCAGCTGACGACGCCGATCGCGCTCCCGCTCGAGCTCCTTTTCAATACGGTCGGCCCGCTCTTGCAGCTCCTGCAGATCCTGTAAGAGCCAGTGAGAATAACTCTCTTTTGAGCAGCTCACACAGTTCTGCAAACATTTGCCCCTAGCCTTAACTCATTCTACCCAAGCACCAATGGATTCATCGATTGATTCTACCCAAGCTCCACAAGATTCTACCCTAGCTCCACAAGATTCTACCCTAGCTCCACAAGATTCTACCCTAGCTCCACAAGATTCTACCCTAGCTCCACAAGATTCTATCCAAACTCCACAAGATTCTACCCTAGCTCCACAAGATTCTACCCTAGCTCCACAAGATTCTATCCAAACTCCACAAGATTCTACCCTAGCTCCACAAGATTCTACCCTAGCTCCACAAGATTCTATCCAAACTCCACAAGATTCTACCCTAGCTCCACAAGATTCTACCCTAGCTCCACAAGATTCTACCCTAGCTCCACAAGATTCTACCCTAGCTCCACCCGAGTCTACCCTAGCTCCACCTGATTCTACCCTAGCTCCACAAGATTCTACCCTAGCTCCATCTGAGTCTACCCAACCGTATAATATTGCAAACCTGCTGCAATCGCTGAGTGGGAACCGCTCGGTCCTTCCACTGTTGCAGCTCCTCAGACGCAGCCTTAGCCTCATCCTCAGCCTGTTTAAGCTTCTGGTTCTGCCTGATCATTGCCGACTCATTCAGCCTGTCAATAATGTGTAAGCCTTCGGTGCCGTGCTGCAGGAAGTAAGCGTAGCCCTCCTCCTGGATGCGCAGAATGTCGCCCAGGCTAGCCGAGGCGGCGCAGTCGGCCGGCTGAAGCAGGGCGCGCTCGAATTTGTTCAGAGCTTCGTTGCGCTCGTCCAGCCGATCGCACAGGTAGTCAATTAGGCCCAGCACTAGGGGCCAATTGTGCGGTGTATTTGGCGAGCCTAGCACCTATGAATAACAGATTGAGTAGCATTTTCCCATAGCCCTGATTCTTTAATGATTGAACCTGACACTTACCCCACAGCCCCGATTCTTTAGTGATTGAACCTGACACTTACCCCACAGCCCCGATTCTTTAGTGATTGAACCTGACACTTACCCCACAGCCCCGATTCTTTAATGATTGAACCCGACACTTACCCCACAGCCCTGATTCTTTAATGATTGAACCTGACACTTACCCCACAGCCCTGATTCTTTAATGATTGAACCTGACACTTACCCCACAGCCCTGATTCTTTAATGATTGAACCTGACACTTACCCCACAGCCCTGATTCTTTAATGATTGAACCCGACACTTACCCCACAGCCCTGATTCTTTAATGATTGAACCTGACACTTACCCCACAGCCCTGATTCTTTAATGATTGAACCCGACACTTACCCCACAGCCCTGATTCTTTAATGATTGAACCTGACACTTACCCCACAGCCCTGATTCTTTAATGATTGAACCTGACACTTACCCCACAGCCCCGATTCTTTAATGATTGAACCCGACACTTACCCCACAGCCCTGATTCTTTAATGATTGAACCTGACACTTACCCCACAGCCCTGATTCTTTAATGATTGAACCCGACACAACCCACAGCCCTGATTCTTTAATGATTGAACCCGACACAACCCACAGCCCTGATTCTTTAATGATTGAACCTGACACTAACCCCACAGCCCCGATTCTTTAATGATTGAACCCGACACTTACCCCACAGCCCTGATTCTTTAATGATTGAACCTGACACAACCCACAGCCCTGATTCTTTAATGATTGAACCTGACACTTACCCCACAGCCCTGATTCTTTAATGATTGAACCTGACACTTACCCCACAGCCCAGATTCTTTAATGATTTAACCTGACACTTACCCCACAGCCCTGATTCTTTAATGATTGAACCTGACACTTACCCCACAGCCCAGATTCTTTAATGATTGAACCTGACACTTAACCCACAGCCCTTATTCTTTAATGATTGAACCTGACACTTACCCCACAGCCCTGATTCTTTAATGATTGAACCTGACACTTACCCCACAGCCCTGATTCTTTAATGATTGAACCTGACACTTACCCCACAACCCTGATTCCGAAGTAACAGAGTCAAGAATCTTTACCATTGACCACAGGTACATATTGTCTATTGAAATAGGATCACAAACCTGCTTCCCCAGTGTGTAAGGATAGCCCAGGCACTCAATCTGGCTGTGTAGGTGCTCGGCCCGCTGCTTAGTATCCGCATGTGCATTAGCCAATGTTAAGTCTTGTGCCAGGCTAATTAAGGACGCAATGAAGCCTTCTAGCACAGTATAGATTTCCTTCAATGTCCAGATTGACCTGGGCTGTAGGGAGCTCTGACACAGAGATGGCAAGCCTAGGCATCCGATAGCTAATGTTACGCGCGTCACCACGGATTTCTGCCAGGCGCGATCTTTCAAATTTCGTGGATCTTTCTCCGGCTGCTGGCGCGAATTGCCAGGCGTGGCACTGCTGGGCAAGAAGCTGCTCTTTCTGGCGCCTAGAACGCCCATGGGTCGACTGCGGCGTGTGTGATCTGACTGCTGCTGCTGCTGCTGCTGCTGCGGTCTCGGCAAAGCAGAGCGTTTCATTCTATTTCTATGTGACTGCTGTTTTCTGAAGAATTGTAAAAGCTTATCTCACTAAATTGACAGTTTACCCAGTTTCTAAGCTACCAATTTGGACATTAAGTTTATGACGGCATAAAATGATGGTCTGATATTTCAAGCATAAAAGAGTGCCAATGTAATGTATCGAATAGTAAAGTGTGTCACAAATAAACTCTGTAATATTAGAGCTTACTTGGGTAAAGTAGTTCACTTAATAAACAAAAAATAAATGTAATAATCAACATACTAATAAATTTCTTTATAACAATGCATGTCGTCCTGCACTGGACATCTTCAGGGCGAAATTTCTAAATTAATGTAATAGTCCAAAATTTTTTCGCTTCCTGTGTTTTAAAACAATGAAATGTGCCTTTATTTAAATAAAACAGGCTAATATTAAACTGCAGCTGCTTAAGTAAAATAAAAAGATATTTTTCAATGAAAAATCTGCTATATATAGCAGATATAGCAAATGTGTATATTTCTACATGTAGGAGTTTTATTTTAAAGTTTTCCATAAGTAGTAAAGGTGATTCATTATTCTGAACCTGCCTTTGTTTGGAATTGGATGAATCACATAGCTATCACTTTCCTTAAACTCTGAAGTCAGATAAGTAAGGGTTAGATAAGTAAGGGTTAGATAGCTTAATAAGTTTCTTAAACTTCAGAGTTTAATGGAAATAATAAGGAAAGTGGGCATAAAAGCACTTTCAATAGGAAATTAAGTAACTACTTAGCTAAATTATAGGGAAGTAAGAGTGAGCTAGTATTAAAAGTTGCTGTAAATGCCAACATGACAAGATGAAGTTGCCATATTAGTTTTGTAACCATTGGCATCAAATACCTACTTATCAAAAAATCCTTTCCTAGACTAGAGCCAGGCCTTTGGTGTGGTGAATGTGCCTTACTCAGGCTAGTTAAATGATTAAGATTAAATGGATATATGGTTACCAGCTGGACATGTGGTCCAGACTGATTGTCTAGTGCTAATAGCATTTTGACTGAATCATCTGATAGCTACTCTCATAAGAAAAAGTATTAAAAAGCTTTATTTTAAGGCAAAATGTTTATGATGCATCAAATCCTAATAATTTTTTTACTAATTGACTGCATATTCAGCTAGGTAGGCCCAGTTAGGTCTATTCTATATTGCAACTATAAAGTTTGTGTATTAGCTTAACTAGCTAAATTTGTTTCGCTATGCATATGTTCTGGAGTATAGACCAGAATTAGGAATAGTTTACTTGTATTTGTAATACAGTTCTGTTCTTGTGTAGTAGGGCCTAATAAGCCGAAGGCAGCTATTTATTAACCTGTTAATTAGCCAAACTTGTTCCAAACAGTGCATTTGTGAGTTGTAACTAAAATAAAGCAAATGACCAAGATTATTAATAGATAGGTATGAATATCTAAAAGGAAGAAATATGTATTATGTAGCCAGAACCTAAATAGTTACTGCTATCTAAAAAGACTGATTGTTAGATTAGGTAGGTAAAACATATAGCTTTAACCAGTTTTAATGTTTGTGCAATCTGCCTTGCTGTCTTCTAATTACCTGTCACTCTGTTTACCTAGCTGTACATCTTAGTTTGTGTTACCTTGCATGTTTTACATACTAAGTGTATGCAATTTCACCACCACCCCTAATTCCCAGAATCCCAGGGCACATGCCTACCACATAGTTTTGTATGGCACCTCTCTCAGCATGAGAGGGTGTCACTGCTGCTCAATTGTCAATTTTGGCAGAATGGATCACTTTTTATCAATGACTTTGTATCAATTATCAGAGCACCTAGAAATTGATGCAAAGGATTTGGCTGCAGAGGAAAGTGCTTCAGGACCAGAGGCAACAAGATCATGAAGATTCTGCATAGTAGAAAGACATCATCATGGCAACCAACCAAAGCTTCCAAGCTGAGTTGACCAGCTGCTCAAGACAGCTGCTAGTGGAGGGTCAGCGACAGAGCAGATCAACACCAGCAGGATGAAGCTTGCTGCAGCTACTGGACCTGATGATGAGGACATAGAGGCAGAGATTCAGGTGGCATAGCAGTGCATCTAACTACTTCAGCTGAGGCAGGAGAAAGCTGCCCTATGTTCTGAGCTTGAGTCCCGCATAGCAACACTGCAGCCAGCCAGACCAGGGTGAGTGGCAATCAATTCTTAGCACCTTGCTGTTGAAAAATGACATTTACTTTATATAGTATATAAATAGGGCCTAATATGTATGCACTGCCAAAAATTATTTTGCAGCCTAAAATTGCTTATGGCATAAGAAGCTTTTTTACTCAGCAGGAAATGTGGTGATTTTCGACTTTCCCACTCTAAATTATTTTAGGCCCCTACTTGCCGGAAATGTTTTTCTAGCTTGCAAATGCCACTTTAAACAAGTGCAGCAGCACTTGTTCAATTCATTTTTTATTTTGCATCTGCACCTGCATGCATCTTGTATACTAGGCCTAATACATGTAAGATAGGCCTATGCATGGATATTGCAGCCATGCTAGTAGGCCTAAGTTTCAGCATTTTCTTGATTTTTGTTGCTTTTGCTTTCTTTACTTTTTGACCTCAAAATGTAAAAACAAATCTTCTAGGAAATAGCCGAAATACATAATAAATTTGAATAATATCTTAATTAGAAGAAGCAACCTGTAAATAATAATTCAATTAAATATTGTTGAATGAGCTTTATTAGGCTATAGCATAATTCAGTTATTTCATAATATACTGCATAATGAAGTATAGGCCTATGGAAATATATGAATTTATATTATATATATATAATGTATATTTTGAAGATTTGAATCAGTACAATTGTTGGAGCTTTTTAATACATAGCTATAGGTCACGTCGTGAAGCATTTAGCGTGCTCCGAAACCAACCAACGGGACGCCACTTTATGTACGCTTCACTGCCGTCCAGACGCAGACGGCAGCCTATAGGGTGATACACGTGCTGATGGTACAGTTAAAAATAAACATTAGGCCTTCGCAGCTTGCTGTTAAACGCCATAACCAAATAACAAAAAAAATTTCCTTTTACTTGGAAAATGCACGCTTAATGTGTTTCTGTGCTCTATTTTTGCTTTTTTATGAGCAATAATTTAAACATTACAATAGAGCTAAATTCTTTATTAAAAATCGTACGCGGTGATACGTGGTGAAACAACTAGACGAATTAAATAAAACCACGCAACTATAAAACCATGAAAAAAAATCTGTGAAAAGTAGGCAATGTCTCGGCACTAAGGCATTTTAACTAACCACAATGATCTTAAAACGCCCTTGACTACACAATTCTCAATAAGATTAAAAATGCTCCTCATCAGAAAAAGGACAAAGTGAGATGCGGCAAGGAGCATTTTTTGACCCACTGTGGTACTCATCCCAGATTTCCCATAGTCGAGCCTCCTTGATCTTGGAGTGGTGTGTCTTTGTCTTTTGCTAGTACAGTACGAGGTAGCAAGCCTAGTGGCATATCCGTATCTAGGACACTAGGCTTTGTGGTAGGAGTCAGGAATAAATCCTAGCCTCCTACAAAAGCAATAGGAAAAGCTTGTAGGTCTGCTGTCCCAATGACCCAACCATGCTTCTTGGTTCACTCGATGGTGATACTTATACTCTAGTGTGAGCAGATTTAGTCATATTGTCATTATAAAGTGTTCAATCTATTTTTAAAACAGATGATTAAATATGTGAAATTCAAGCCTAGCCTGTCTGGGCTAGCCAGGTGGACAGACACCTACCACCACCCCATCAACTATACCCCTGGGCTGGAGCCCTAGCCAATCAGATTGCAATCTAGCCTTGTTGAATTTCTTCCCTAGCAAGAAGACTATCCTGAGGCTATAGAAAGTGGCCATAGGTCTAGGCCTAGGCCCCTACCTACTGCAATTCCACACACACACCAGGCTCAAGCTGCCAGCCTATCTGTCTACTCTTCAAGTTATATATCTTTGCATTGCATTTTAAATTGGATTGTGTAGATCACAATTGTGAACATTGACATTAACATTAAATTTATCATCAATATTCATCTCTGCTGCTGATATTGAACCAATTGGTTGGACACTGACCCTAGGCCTAGTGAGTAGGCATTTAGTATCTAGCTTTTAATCCTCTAAATGTTCCAAGTAGGTTTGTCTAAGACTATTTGTCAAGTATTACCTTAACCTTTAGGACCATTGTTAATTTGTATACTTTGACAATACTTGCTAATTCTTTCTTTATTCTAGATAGGACTCTGCAGCCATATAGGCCCTACTGACCACATAGTGGTAGAATTCAAGCAGTAAGAGCATGTGGGACAAGTCATAAATTTTAGCAGTACCATAGGCCTACAAAGTTTTACAAAGAACTTTTGCAAAACTTTTACAAAGCACACAATCTAACTAGCCAATCAATTTAGCCAGGTACTAGTTCTTAAGGCCATCAAACAAGCAATCAACTCACAATGATACACAAAGGGATGAAAAAGTATGTAAAAATCATGCAACCATGCAAATATAGGCTTTCTCATTTTTTGATGGTAGGCCTATTATAAACAGGTCTCTATTTGCATTGAATTGAATTTTTGTTTGATGTACATTCCTGTGATGATCAACATTTTACATTGCCAGTTTATATTATACCCACACTGGCTATGTGATTGACTACTTTGGAACTTAGCTTTAATTTGCAATGGAAGATGTGTCTATTAAATATGTCCAACTTGGCTTTTTTATTACTATGTGTTTTTACTAAACTTTCTATCCATTGTTACTAAATTGACCACTGTTACATTTTCAGTTACCTTGTTATTGCATTGTCCATGTGAGAGATACAATTCAGACTACTGACAACAGTAGAAAAGCAAAGACTTGGCTGCAAAAACTCTCACTTCTATACATCTTTGAAGTCTTGACCTACATAAAATTGCAACAAAAAAGTTTGGCCTAGCCCTAGGCCCTAGCAGATGTAGCTAGCTATTTCTCAATCTATGAATTGCAAAGTTGCCAGAATATTTATTTAAAATGACAAAATCAACTTTTAGTTTGGCAGTGCTAGCTTTTCCTTTATTTTAAACTATGTGAAACTTGTACGAGGGTTGTTCAGAAAGTTCGTGGACAAACTTGAAAAAAACTGTAACTGCATACATATATTAAAACATTAGTTGTCAACCTTCTCAATATACATGCCCTTGAGGCAGACACACTTGTGCCATCACTCTGGCAGCTTCTCAATTCCAGCAGCGAAAAATTCTCTGGGGGTCCCTCTGACCCACTGGCTAATGGCAGAGGCCATGGCCTGTACACTACTGTACCGGTGACCTCGGAGGGATTCCTTCATCTGCCAAAACAGCCAGTAGTCGCTAGGTGCTAGGTCTGGCGAGTACAGTGGATGCGGCAGCAGCTCGAAGCCCAGGTTGGCGATGGCAGCCATTGTTGCCTGACTGGTGTGAGGCCTGGCATTGTCCTGCTGCAGCAAGATCCCCCTGGTCAGCTTGCCACGGCGCTCACTCTTGATGGCTTCACGCAATTTCTGCAGCACTTGGATGTAATAAGCACTGTTGATGGTAGTGCCTCATGGAAGCCAGTTGATGAGCAGAATGCTCTCTTTGTCCCAGAAGACGGTGGCCATCTGCTTGCCAGCTGATGGTACAGTCAGGGCCTTCACTGGGGCAGGTTCATCAGCTGTCTTCCACACGTTGCTTTGTTTCTTGGACTCCGGTTCGCTATAGTGGAACCATGACTCGTCTCCTGTCACAATTCGGTCCACAAAATTCGGATCATTGCGGTAAGCCTGCAGGAGCTGCTGACATGCACGGACCCATTCGCGCTGCTGGTCATCTGTCAGAAGCTTCGGAAAACCCAGCTAGCGACAACCCGTGACATCCCAAGCTCGGCTGTGAGAATCCCATGGACTGCTGTCGGTGAGATACCCACTATCTCTGCCAGTTTACGTATTGTGACCCGACGGTCGACATCCAATGCCTGGCGTACACGCTCGATGTTAAACTTGTTGACCGTGGTGGCCGGCCTTCCACTGCGTGGCAGATCTTCGACTGTCTCCCAGCCTTCCTGAAAGCGCTGTACCTACTTGCTGACCATTGTCTTCGAAGGGGCATCTTCCCCATATGCCTCTTGTAACTCGCGGAGAATGTCGGCTTGATGCTTCCCTTGCCTCCACAAAAACCAAATGACACTTCGCTTGGCTTCTTCGTTATTTTGCATAGTGTCAAAATCAGTGGGTAACGAAAAAGATTGCTGTGAAAAAATGCATTGAGCAAATTTGAGCGCAGTAGCTTTAAAAAGTGGGATGTATTTTTTGACTATGGCCAATAGTATGATAGCTACACAGCCTTTTGCTTAGTAGAAAATTGAGTTTGTCCGCGAACTTTCCGAACAACCCTCGTAAAAGTAAAAGTTATAACCACAGAATACATTCAGTGTATTCTGTGGTTATAACTATTTTTACCATCTTGAGTTGCCAGTATTTTAAACTGTAATAACTATCTGGGCTATAATTTTGGTATGATTTGATTTTTATATTACTAAATATTAGTAGCTGTAGCTACAATCAGAAGAAAATGGCATAGTCAGGTTTTTTGTCTAGAGCTGTTATCCAAGTAGCTTGCTATATTTTTAACACAATAGCCTATTGGGGTAGTTCCCTAAGTTTTACTTGGAAATGAGTAATCATGGTTGTTTGGTGTCATAATCTGCTATTTTAGGGGGGTCATTATACCTTTCATAGGTCTATGACTTGTGATTACCACAATTTGACTGCTAGACTTTTGACTAGCAGTAAATTTTAACTACTGAATTGTAGCATTTGGCTCCAGGGGGATCTAGGCTCCAAAACAGCATACACAAAATGGTCAAACTTAAAAAGTGCACTTCACCACCCTATTCTCCAATTGAGTGCCCCCCAAAATACCTATTTGACATTCTTAGAAACAATTAGGCACCCTTTTGTGGCCCCTCAAAAAATGTATATGTCACTCAGCACTGCACACAAATTCATAGAATATTACATTCTGTGTAGGCAGTAGACAGAACATATATCTATAAAATATGTTCTGTGCTATATGCTATGTGTAATATTCTGTGCCCAAACCGTTAGTGTTGGTCTCAGGTAATTTCTGCAAAAATGTGGCCCTTATGTAGGAAAAGAACCTAGCAATGTATTACTGATCGCCAATGCAGTGCCTTCAGTGCCAATTTTTTTGGCATTTTTTGCCAAATTTAAATCGGAACATAGGACAAAGTGTGAAATGAAGCTTTTTCCACAAAGAATAATCTTCAAGATTTTAGTTATCCTGCCAGGTATAATAAAATTCAGTCCAGCGGCAGTCAAAAGTGTCTCAGTCAAAATGTGCAAGTTAAGAATTTGGTGCTCAAGCATTAAGCAAACTTTGCATCTGCTACTTTCGCATTGGAAGTCTTCACCTATAGAAACTGCCCAATCTTAGAATGCAAATTAGAATATGTTACTATGCTACTAATACAAGCAACAACCACGCATTCTTTGTTACTCTATGGCCAGAAGGTCGATTTTACACAGCCGGCTTAACATGGGTCCAACCAATGAGCATTCTAAAAAATCAATACGTGCAGATGCAAAAGGTTATTTTGCCATTTCAGTCTTCATTCGGCAATTAGATAAAGCTGTTTTTAAGTCCGCAAAGAGCTTCATTAGATAAGCGATGAGTTTCGGCCGGCGCAACAACTTCATGGACCCGGACTTCAATCCGAGGCGGGGTCGTCAGCAGGTTTCGCCGAATGACGCCGGAGTTGCCACTAAGGGCAATGTGCCCAACGGATTGTTAAAGACAGCTCGCCAAACTGGAGTGCTCAATTTGTCCGATCGCGACTTAACTCACGTGCCTGATAAAGTCTGGGATGTGAGTTATAGGTTTTTCATTCTGACGGCCTGTTAGGAAGGTTTTTGCCCGGTGATTCGGGAGTTTAAAGCTCAGCATAGAAAAAAGTCTGTGTATTTGAGCAAGACTGTTTAAGGTTAGATATAATCTATAGAAAATTTATAGACCACACCTAACACAGTTGGGCCAGATGTATTGTACTTCCAAATGCTGTGTACGTTGCCACCCGTGCAGGTCGTCAAACCCGAAGCCTCGTCGGGCGACATCGCCCTTGACCGGGCGGCCGACAACGGGCCGCGCTGGTGGGAGATGGTCGACATCACTAAGCTCCTGCTGTCGTCCAATCGTCTCGAGTCGCTCCCGGAGTCCATCAGCCAGCTGCCCAGCCTAGTATTGGTTGACTTGCGCGACAATCGACTGACGAGCCTGCCCGACGCCATCTGCCAGCTGGCCAACTTGCGCACACTTAACGCATCGAAGAACCGCCTAACGGAATTGCCGGCAAATTTAGCCTCCTGTACGTCACTGGTCCAGCTGAGTCTGTCGGCTAATTGTCTGACCGAATTGCTACCAAACATTGGCCGGCTAGATAACCTAGCCGAGCTGGACATTGCGGACAATCAGCTGTTGAGCTTGCCAGACAGTGTTGCCATGCTGCGCGGTCTCCGCTGCCTGGAGGCCGGCGGCAATCGCCTGGAAAGCCTGCCGAGCGGCATCGCCCACCTGCCAGTCCTGAGTCGCCTAGGCTTAGCCGGCAATCAGCTCACCGACCTGCCAGGCGGACCCTATCCGGCTCTGGATGTGCTGGACGCCTCTGACAATCGCCTAACTGACCTGCCTTCAATTGGCAGCGCCATCAACAGCGCCAGGCTTAAAGAGCTGCGCCTCACCAACAATCAAATCTACCGCCTCCTGCCAGACCGGCTTGGGCCGCTCGGCGCGAGCCTGCGACATCTGGACCTGCGACGAAACTGCCTGACCCAATTGCCAGCCGAGCTGCCCGGCCTACTGCCGCTCCTAGAACGTCTGGACCTTGCCGAAAACGATTTGAGCGGCCTGCCCAATGAGCTCGGCCTACTTACCGGCCTCAAGTGCATTCTACTAGACGGCAATCCACTGCGCGCTCTGCGCCGCGAGGTGGTCTCCCGCGGCACCGAGGCAATCAAGAAGCACCTGGCGTCGCGCATCGCTCAGCCAGCCGCGGCCGAGGCCGCCGTGGACGCCGCCGCTGCGGTTGCGTCAGCCGCAGCAGCCACCGTTGCCGCCGGCGGCAGCGCCACTGAAGCCGCCGCTGCTGCCTACGCCTGTAGTAAGAAGATAAGCACCAACGAGTCCGCTCCTAAGACTGTTCTGCAGGTAAGCGTGGTCTTTAATTATCCCATTAATCCCGATTCTGGTATGTAGGTACTAATTTAAACTGTTGTCTTCACTTACACCAATCTCCAGGCTCTTCAGCAGCAGTTCGGCTTAGACCTGAATGAACTGCGTGTTACAAGAACTTTAAAGTACACCGACAAGCGGTTGGCAGAGGTGCCTGAGACTCTTCTAGAACTGCTGGCATCTGAGAATGAGATTGGAATTCAACTAAATCGGCTAGACCTATCTGGCAATGATCTAACTGCTCTGCCTAGCCGGCTAACTAGGCCACCGTTTGCCGACACCCTGCAGCACGTGTCTCTGCGTAAGAATAAGCTGGCTGGACAACTAGAGCCCGGTGTGACCCAGCTCTACGGCTTGACGGTGAGCTGGTTGTGTATGATTGATTGTTAGCATTAATAAGCCAGGTGTGTTAATTATGTAGTCTATATAAGCCAGGTGTGTTAATTTTGTAGTCTAGATAAGCCATGTGTGTTAATTATTTAGTCTAGATAAGCCCGGTGTGTTAATTATGTAGTCGAGATGAGCCAGGTGTGTTAATTATGTAGTCTAGATAAGCCAGGTGTTAATTATGTAGTCTAGATAAGCCAGGTGTGTTAATTATGTAGTCTAGATAAGCCAGGTGTTAATTATGTAGTCTAGATAAGCCAGGTGTGTTAATTATGTAGTCTAGATAAGCCAGGTGTTAATTATGTAGTCTAGATAAGCCAGGTGTTAATTATGTAGTCTAGATAAGCCAGGTGTGTTAATTATGTAGTCGAGATGAGCCAGGTGTGTTAATTATGTAGTCTAGATAAGCCCGGTGTGTTAATTATGTAGTCGAGATGAGCCAGGTGTGTTAATTATGTAGTCTAGATAAGCCAGGTGTTAATTATGTAGTCTAGATAAGCCAGGTGTGTTAATTATGTAGTCTAGATAAGCCAGGTGTTAATTATGTAGTCTAGATAAGCCAGGTGTTAATTATGTAGTCTAGATAAGCCAGGTGTGTTAATTATGTAGTCTAGATAAACCAGGTGTTAACTATGTAGTCTAGATAAGCCAGGTGTTAATTATGTAGTCTAGATAAGCCAGGTGTGTTAATTATGTAGTCTAGATAAACCAGGTGTGTTAATTATGTAGTCTAGATAAGCCAGATGGGATAAATTATTGTTTAGATAGGACATGCGATTTAAATGACTGAGTTATTAATCTCATTTATCTTAGCTACCTAGCAAGAACTTATCAATTGCAATCTAATTCTTGTATCCAGGTGCTAGACCTGTCCGTCAATCAGCTAACCAGCCTGCCTAATGAGCTGACCAAGCTGTCCAATCTGCGCGATTTAATTCTGTCCTACAATCGATTTGTGGACTTTCCCGAGCCGGTGTACAATATGCCAAAACTGGAGACCCTGCTATTGGCCAATAACGGCATCTCCTCGCTGGCTCCTGATAGGCTGAGCGAGATGGCCTCACTGTCCACACTGGACCTGACTAATAACAACCTGGCCACTGTGCCGCCGCAGTTGGGCCTCTGTGCCGGACTGAAGAATCTTCACCTGGAGGGCAACCGGTTTCGGGTGCCTCGACCCGACCAGCTGGCTAAGGGTAGCGCCTTTGTGCTGGAATACCTACGCAGCCGCATCGCCAGTTGATTGATCACTGCAAGGGTCACCTAGCATTTTTTATATTCTGTAGGAATACATTTTGGAAATTAATCAATAAGGTCACATTCTGCTGTGCGCCAGTGGCCATAATAAAAATAAGTTTCAGTGCCTCTAGACTTCTTTCCGTTTTTTGCTTGTACTCGTATTTACAGTTGTCAGCCAAAAATCTAATTTGCTCACACTGCTGTCCAACCAAACCGGTGACTATTTGTCACCATCGGCTCCTAAATATTTCTATTTCCGAGCTGTGACTCCAGCAATGTGATTTTTCTATGCGCATACAGATATTTTGTATGTATCCTGTGACATTGCAGCAAAATAATTACTACTTGATTTAGTAGCGTCTATAGATTTTAAAGCAGCTTTTTAATATTTTTCTTTAACGTTTTAAGCTATAATTTTTTTTCTTACTTTCGCTCGATTCTCCTTGGCTCCTGATTAGATTCTTGCTCAGGTTGCTGCGATTCTCTTTGGCCCCTGATACGATTCTTGCTCAGGTTGCTGCGATTCTCTTTGGCCCCTGATACGATTCTTGCTCAGGTTGCTGCGATTCTCTTTGGCTCCTGATACGATTCTTGCTCAGGTTGCTGCGATTCTCTTTGGCTCCTGATACGATTCTTGCTCAGGTTGCTGCGATTCTCTTTGGCCCCTGATACGATTCTTGCTCCGGTTTTTGCGATCCTCTAAGGCACCTGATACGATTCTTGCTCAGGTTGCTGCGATTCTCAAAGGCACCTGATACGATTCTTGCTCAGGTTGCTGCGATTCTCTTTGGCTCCTGATACGATTCTTGCTCAGGTTGCTGCGATTCTCTAAGGCACCTGATACGATTCTTGCTCAGGTTGCTGCGATTCTCTTTGGCCCCTGATACGATTCTTGCTCAGGTTGCTGCGATTCTCTAAGGCGCCTGATACGATTCTTGCTCAGGTTGCTGCGATTCTCTTTGGCTCCTGATACGATTCTTGCTCAGGTTGCTGCGATTCTCTAAGGCACCTGATACGATTCTTGCTCAGGTTGCTGCGATCAGAGCCATACACAAAAAGTACAAAATAGATTAAACTGCACGGCCGATCTTCTAGTACATGTACTTTTATTTGATCTTGCTGCGATTCTCTTTGGCCCCTGATTAGATTCTTGCTCCGGTTTTTGCGATTCTCTAAGGTACGCAATGAGTCACAATAAGTCATCCCTGTACAGATTCGACGTCGGATACTCCGTTTTCAGCATTGTTCCCATCCAGTGAATTAAGGAATGAAGGCGCGCAGTGAAGCAGAAATAGAACAGAATGTTTCGAAATGCCACGTTTGCCAACACAGAAATCGGTGCTCAAGGCATGGTCAGAACCAAAGCAAGCTTGGTGTCGGGTTGAATCTGAAGTCGCCACGCTACCACCCCTCTTCAAATGGAGGTAACAGAGGCGGCAGTGAAGATTTTGAAGATCATGAAAACATTGTACACTTTTGGAGGGGTTTTTTCCCAGCCACCAATGAAGCCTGATTGTTGCACGCCTTTACTGTCTATGTCCCGAACCCCAGCGGCTCGTCTCGCTGTCTTACAGCCTTCCCCAAACTGAGTTCTCTTGCTGCCCTAAGTCAGGCGGTCTACTTTTGGACCATAGACATTTCGGGCGTGCACCAATCGACAAAATAATCGATTGCTGCACGCCCCGCGAGACCGCTGGCTATATCCGCTCCGTGAGACTGATTGTTGCACGCCCCAACTGTCTGTGGTCCAAAAGTATACAATGCCAGTGATAAACGGCTATTCGTACTGCAAAGTTTTAAACCTCGGGCGCTACGCGCCCTCGGTTAAAAACATTGCAGCACTCATAGCCGTTTATTACTATATCATTGATTGTCAAGAACTGCAGACTCTGATTTTCCATTGCTAGAATTTAAACGATCATAACCATAGACAAAAACACTACGCGGAAAAAATCTGGCGCACAGCTATCATTTAAGAAGTCTGTATTCTATGGTAAATGACAAGGCCTGAAGCTGTTGTCTTGCGTAAGAAACTACAAACAATGATCATTAAAGCGCAAGAGATTGTCTGTGTCTGAAACCCTGCAGGTTCGGGCTTCAAGTGCAAAACTAAATGTAAAAGAGAATTTGGCCAAATATGAGAAATGCTTCAAGACTCATAATCAATATATAAAAACCTGGAAGACAACAGTTTTTACTTTGCTTTCTGAAAGTATTTTGGCTGCAATTGCAGCTACAGCTCCTGAATTTCCAAGACTTAAGCAAAGTTATTTTATTTTATTATGGTGCATTTCAGTTACAAAAAGCGCACTATAGCGCTCTGACGACGATAAATCAAAGTAAAAAACATAGTGATATAAAATTTGAGGTTTGAAATAATCCGCATTAATAATAGGCTTCATTAAAAGTGGCTGCATGCATTTAGAACGAGGCACCGAAATTAGATATACGAATCTTGAGCATACAGTTTATTGCCGAAGCCTAATCCCATTTATGGTAATAAATTTTCCCATTATGCGGCCTTTGAGCCGTTTTGCTCTCGAATTATTGGGGCCCGGAGTCGTAAAACATTTTCTTCTGCAGAAAAGAAATTTTACCGAACTTGCCTGAGCAGTCTCAAATTTATCTCCCTTATGATCTTTCTTCTTGGTGCCCTACCTAAAATTGGCGTTTAGCAACTGGAATGATAGATTTTTCAAACAAAATCTCCCAAATCTCTTTTTAAATGTCCCATGGTTTACTAAGAAACTTTACTAGGAAATTAAGCCATGAGAGAAACTCAATTTGTGTTACTTTCAGAAAACGTTTATCCCACCTCAAACTTCCCTAACCACTCAGTTAATCTCTTCTCTATTATCCCTTAATTTAAAAAATCTCATTTTCCTTTATTTCTCATCTGATCCCAATTCCATATCTATCTCGTTTTTACTCTACTCTCTCCCTCTTATAATATTTCCACTCACCTCCCCATCTCCTCTCCCTAGTGTCGAGTCACCTGGTTTTCTACGCAACAAGAAATATTTCCCATTAATGTTATTTCCCCCCTACAGCGATTATTACTCATAGCTAGCGCTTAGCGAGCATTAAAAGCCATCAAAATAATGTAAACTATCAGCATCGTATTTTGCTCTTGAAGGAGCAAATGCATCTCTGGAAATTTATTTTCGCAGTTAGTTTTTGAGGGGCCTCGCATTAAGTTCAGTCTGGCTATATTTTTTGCATCACTGCTTCTATGTATTGCAGCCTAGTTTCCAGATATTGGTGCTCGAGATTAATCCGCAGCAATAATAGTTTCGGCTGAATTAAAATCTAAACTCAATCAGTCATGACTTCGCACACACACATGCTGCATAAGTAATGCAGTTGCGTAGCTGTGGAGGCTTGGAAATAGATTTTTAATCGATCCACTCTTGTTGAATGATCATTGTGGATTGGGCAATACGAGGGGCGTTCAATAAGTTTCCGGATGCACAGAAATGAAAAGCGTCAGAGGGAAGATAAATGTCAGGCCTTTTCGAAGTACTCTCCAGCAGCTTCGATGCACTTTCTCATCCTTTCAAACCAAGTAGCAAAGCAGACAGCCCACTCTGACTGAGGGATGTCAAACAGGTGACTTTGGAAGGCCTCGACGGCCTGTTCCGGCGATGCAAATCGGACTCCCTTGAGCAGGCGCTTGACTTGTGGGAACACAAAGAAGTCACACGGTGCCAAGTCGGGGCTGTAGGGTGGGTGCTGAAGCAGTTGGACGCGATTCTGCTCCATGAACTCCACAGTTAGTCGCGCTGTGTGGGCCGGGGCGTTGTCCTGGTGGAGCAGCAACCCACGATGGCGAGTCCTTGGGCGCTTCTCAGCGATGGATTGCAGCACCTGGGGCATACACTCGGTTACATACCAGCCCGCAGTCACCGTCCGCTGTGTTACCAGCGGAATCTTCGCGAGCCTCGTCTTCGAGCGACACTCGGCCCCGACGAAATTCTGCGAACCAGTCAAAGACGGTTGTTCTCGAGGGTGCAGTATCCCCGAAGGCTAGGCGAAGCCGTTCTAAGCTTTGCGACTGGTTCAGACCACATTTGTAGTCGTAAAAAATCATCGCCCTCCAGTGGATGCGTGACAGTTCCATAATAGATACTTGAAGTTGGAGGTGATAGGTAACTTTGAAGTGAAGTTGTGAGATTCAGGTTTATTGTGTAATCATTATATTTTATGTCAAATCTCAGGAGATGTACATTTTTCATGTGAGTACATTTTGAGCAGCCTAGAGTGCGCTGGCTCTTATGGTCCGGAAACTTATTGAACGCCCCTCGTACAAGTACAAAACTTAAACATCTGAACAATCATAACGTAGTACTTTCACAAACCTGATACTTCATAAGGCGGAAACTAAACAAGCTAGAAGCTTGAGTATCCGGTATCTATAGTGAATCTTGGGTGAGGGAGGCTGAGTGGCAGAGCGGTTAATGCGTTTTCTTCTCGCACCAGGTCCCTGAGCTCGATTCCGCGGCGAGGCCACAATGATTAGGGGCACAGCCCCGAAGAGAAGGCTTCACAAACCAGTAACTATACAAACCGAAAGCTACAGAAACCGGAAGCTACTAATTGCTTTGCACAGCAACCACGTTATTTGATGTGAGCTGGCAAAGGTTTTAACCACCGAGTCACCGAGTCTATTCGCAGCAAACCGTATGGACGAAAGTCTTCATTGGAAATCAATGTCTAGCAGAGCGGGTAGGTGCTTGAAGCCGATCTACTGCGGATAATATTTATCTGCTGTCTGTTATACTTCTAGGAAGTATCAAAACTAGCCCAGTTTTCTGACTAAGTTGCACGCCATTGCAGTCTCTCAACGAATGGATCAGCCAGCACATGGCCCAGCAAACCAGCTCTATAGTAGTCTTTTCCGCTGAGGAAAGTTTTTCTCATTCTCTTTCTTTCTGTGGGCTGTCAGAATCAGCAGCAGCTACAGAGCCGTTTATGTAGCTGCTTGTTATAGGCAGCGAGGGTCTAAGCCTACTGTCTGCAAAATACGCATCTAATAATTTATAGCTCTTCTATTTGTTATCTTTTTAACTGATTCGCCACTGCCTATACACCAGCTCCGCTAAATTCACAAGAGCTAATCCGAGACTATTTCTACGAAAGCGTTGGATTTCTGCTGATATTATTGGTCTGTGAGAAAGTTTATGAACAACTTGCTACATCAATTTCATACCCCCACGCTTTTAGTCTGTATATGCCTTCGCGTGGGTCTGTTTTCCATTGGAACTGTTTGCCAATCTGGCTACAATGCTTATTCATCGACTTATCACATTTATTTATTTCCAGTTTTTTTCACGTCTGGCTTACAACTGCTACTGCCAAACTCCTGGCAATTCATTTCTTCAAAAATCTATCATTCCTGTTTCTATTCGCACCTGTCTTAAGAAAAAATCCATCTCTCTTTCTCAAATGCCTCTCATATCTATTTATCTTCCTCAAATCCATCTCCCACCCATCTCTCTTCCTCAAATCCCTCCCCGATCCATCTCTCTTCCTTAACTGCATCTCATATCCATCTCTCTTCCTCAAATCCCTCTCCCATCCATCTATCTTCCTCAAATCCATCTCATATCCATCTATCTTCCTCAACTCCATCTCATATCCATCTCTCTTCCTCAAATCCCTCTCCCATCCATCTCTCTTCCTCAAATGCCTCTCCCATCCATCTCTGTTTCTCAAATGCCTCTCCCATCCATCTCTGTTCCTCTAATGCCTCTCCCATCCATCTCTGGTCCTCTAATGCCTCTCCCATCCATCTCTGGTCCTCAAATGCCTCTCCCATCCATCTCTGTTCCTCAAATGCCTCTCCCATCCATCTCTGTTCCTCAAATGCCTCTCCCATCCATCTCTGTTCCTCAAATGCCTCTCCCATCCATCTCTGTTCCTCAAATGCCTCTCCCATCCATCTCTGTTCCTCAAATGCCTCTCCCATCCATCTCTGTTCCTCAAATGCCTCTCCCATCCATCTCTGTTCCTCAAATGCCTCTCCCATCCATCTCTGTTCCTCAAATGCCTCTCCCATCCATCTCTGTTCCTCAAATGCCTCTCCCATCCATCTCTGTTCCTCAAATGCCTCTCCCATCCATCTCTGTTCCTCAAATGCCTCTCCCTCTACTCGTGTCCCTCTCTCCGCTGTATCTCTGTTTCTGATGTTCTCATGTACATTTTGAATCAACAATATGAACGCATATATCTCCTATTTACAGACTTTTTACTATAATACAATATAAGGTACGAAAGTGGTATTTTGATGTCTTGTAGATACTTTCATAACTTGCATTGTTGTTTTTCTATTGTATTAGCTGAGTGACGTTAGTAATTTTCTGGCCTAAATATGAGTTACGAGCCAGTATGAACAAGCACTTTTGTACTAGTACAAGATTAAAGCATTGAAATTAATCTACATTTATTACTTCACTCACAAACAGTTTTTTATTGCACAAAAAATAAGCTGCTATATTGGAATCTAGAACTAGGGCTTGCAAACCAAATTTGCTCAATTCTTGATTGGCTAGAGATCCTGCTGGCAATCATTGAAAATTTGTTCGTATTTGGTGCGCAATCGAAGCGTAAGCTGCTAGGTAATTTCAGTATTAAAAGCTTACGTTGACAAGAACAAGCAAGCATTTGAAAAAAACTGAATATCTTTAGGCTTACGCGTCTATATACTCGAGTTTCCACTATTTGTTACACAAAAATTTGCGAGCCATATTGTGTCGTGTGCCTTTTTGCGTGATTTTAGAATGTACTTTAAACGTCGGACGCTGCGAAAACTTGCTGGCGCCTGCCTCCTCTCACAGTGTCGCATCTAACACTGTCCACTGTGGCGTAGGCGTTGTACAAATCGTAGTGCCTCTGCTGCTGCTGCTGCTGTGCCTGATGCCGATGATAATGCTGACGCTGCTGATTGTAGCTTAACGACGAAGGCGGCGATGGCAGCGGAGGTGGAGGCTGCAGAGGCGGCGGAGGCGGCTGCGGTGATTGCTGCTGCTGTAAAGGCACTGCACGAGGTGGCAGCGACGGCGGCAGCTGCTTTCCAGATCTTCTGGTCAGCCGACGACTGAGCCAGGTGCGCCAGACTGTCAAGGACTGACTGTTAGCCCACACCAGCAGGCTGGCCGGCAGTCCGGCAGTCAGCGACATGAAGATCTTCAACATGTAGACGGCTGCTGACGGCTTCGCGGAGAGGCGGCAACCGGCGGCGCCGCTGACGCCGTCGCGAGTGGCACAGCCGGGCCTGTCCAGGACCGAGTCGAGGCTGTGCGCCCAGCGCGATCGCTCGGCCAGCTCGTAGATGTTGGCGGCCAGCACACAGGCGGCAGGCAGGGCGAACAGGAAGGCGAAGAGGCTCAGCCGGGCGGCTCTCTGCTCGGAGCTGCAGCCGACGGCGGTGGGGTCGCCGGCCTGGGCGGCTGCGCTGGTTTTTTCCTCCGGCTGCTGCATGGTCGATCTGTGCTGCTGCTGGCTGAGCTCGTCGGACGGGAAGTGCGGAGCCCCGGGATGGGCGAGCACGGAGCGGAGGGCCGATACGAGGAAGCCCAGACCGAGCAGCAGGGCTGTTGCCATGGGCACCACCTGGATTTGATTGCGGCGGAGAGCACCTGAGAGTCCCGTGTAGCTAGCTAAAGCTCCTAATGCGCTCGTAATTATTACTTTACTTTCGACTGGTCTGTGGGCACTTTCTCATCGCCAGACAGTGTACACTCCCACTATGCCTTGGAGGTTGGCCCTAATGGGCGTAAGTTGCGCAAAAACCTCCAAGCCTTCTCTCCGCGGCTGTGCCCCAAATAAATGTGGCCTCGCCGTGGAATCGGGCTCAGGAACCTTAATGCGAGAGGAATGCGCGTTAGACCGCTCTGCCACGTGACGAAAACGAAATTCCAACCTGAAACATGAGCAGATCGGCTGGCCTCGAACCGTCCACCACGCACAGGTGAGTGAGCTCGTCACCTTCGATGCGTTGCAGTACCAGCAGGGTCACGCTGAGCAGCAGCGGCGCCCCCCAGGCCAGCAGGTGCAGCCACACAGTGCGCTCGGCCAGCAGCCTGTGATGCCACCGCCTGGCAGCGCTGAGGTGCCAGCAGAGCGCCAGAGCCAGCCACCAGAGCAGGCCGGCCAGCCAGCTGAAGTACAACAGCAGGAAGATGGCCGCGCACCACTGACCGGCGTGTCGGCTGACGAGCACCAGCTCGTTGGCCACTCCGGGGCCGGCGGCCATCGAGGCGGACCGGCTGCAAGCCAGCTCCGGGCCGAGGGCGGCGCGCAGCAGGTGTCCCCCAGCGTGCACCAGGTGGCAGGCCGACACCCACACCACGGGCCGCTCGGGATAGCGAAATCGGCCCGCGTCGATAGCGAAGGTTGCCAATGCCAGGCCGGAGTAGACGACCGCCGCCACTGACCAGGCGAGCATCCAAGCGCCGGCGAAGTCGCGATCCTCTTTGGCGAATAAGTAGCTGGACAGGCAGCGCTTGGCGCACCAGCCGCCGCCGCCTCCACCGACTGTAATCTCAGCCAGGGAGCACTTCTGACCATGCGACGCGCTGCCGTCAGCTTTGCCTCGACCCGGCACAGCTGAGGCGCCAGACGCGGCAATGTCAATGTTCGCTGACGCGTTTCCCCATCGATCCGTGCCGCTGGCGCCAATATGGTTGCTGAGAGGCAGCTGCGGCATGTGCTGATTAAGCTGATCCACCAGGGCGTTGAACTCCTCATTGCTAGGCCGCAGGCAGAGATTCCTCCTAGAGCCGACGTTCTCCTTCTCCAGCAGCTCGCAGTCCAGGTGTTCCGGCCAGTCGGAGCCGTACTGGCTGAGCCTGGCCTGGCAAAGGCGCCTCACCGACTGGCAGAACTCGCGACACGGCCGGACCAGCAGGCTCTGGTCGCGATTGCAGAACGGCAGGTGGACGGAGCAGGCCAGCAGGCGCAGGTACGGAGCGCACTGCGTGTTGACGAGCTTATCGAGACCGTCCAGTTGGCGGGCGACGCGGTCCTGGTTGACGAAACTGGCGGTGCTGTTGTAGCGGATGCTGGCACAGGCTGTCACCCGGATTGGCACTGGTGCGCAGGACTGTTCCGCCCTGGCGGAGTCGACGGCATCTTCGCCGCCAAGTGAGATCACAACTGCCGAGGAAGAGGCCGCATTCGCTGCTGCCGAGGCGATAATAAGCAGGAATGGGATAATGGATCTTTCAAGCGAAGGCATGTCTGTCCTTAGTTATTGTTGGGTCTTCTGGATCTTCTGGAATTTTCTGCCAGCTTTTATCCCAGATGTGTCTTTGCTAGTTTGGTGGGTTCCTTCCTCTATTAGCGGCTCTGAGCCCTCACCATTGGCCCTGGCGTTCTGCACCCTCCTCTAGCCCGCTCCACCCAATTTTGCGCTTGTCACTTTTTCTGAAGCTAAAAATCTAAGAGAATGAAGCCGCTAACTACTCGCAAGGCTGATGTCGCGCGCACCAAAAATGTGATTTGGCCTCGAAACAACTAAGAAAACCAAACTTTAGGAAACAGATCTCCCTATATACTCCAATAGGTAAGCAATGGGAATAAAAAATTCAAGTGGCGCTCGGCAGGGAGGGTCATCAGTCAATGTCGGCGGTCGGGGGGTTGTCGGAGGGCGGAGGAAGTGGTCTGCCAGCATGGAGCGTGGAACCAAAACGCTCCTTATCTTTTTTTCGCTGCCCCTGGCTCTCTTTGAGAGGGCCGCTTTGGGCCCCTGGCTTGGCGGTGTGTGTGCTGTGTGTGTGGAAGGCGGGGTAACTGATTTGAGGGAGGGGGTGGGTGGAACGGAACCCTGTCGGTTCGGTGAGGTTGCGGGCTTTGAATAATTACCTTCCGCCATACGCTCCAGCTCCCTATGCTGAAACCTGTGCAGTCGAGGAGGTGAGCCGGGTGACTGGAAAATTAGACTGAATTTACGGGACATTCTTCCCTCAAGCACAAACACACTGGCTTTATATTTCTCTCCTTCCTTTTGTTATAGTTTTCAATAGAGATTCAGACTCTATTACTATAAATTAAACACCTGGGAAAGAAGCGAATAATATTCCCATAAATCAAACTGATTCCATTCACCAATCTTTATTATTTACCTGATCCACTCTTTATCGCCTGCTCTACCACTCCACCACTAACTCTTCCTACTATAATCTTCCACTCCACCACTAACTCTTCCTACTATAATCTACCACTCAACCACTAACTCTTCCTACTATAATCTTCCACTCCACCACTAACTCTTCCTACTATAATCTACCACTCCACGGCTAACTCTTCCTACTATAATCTACCACTCCACCACTAACTCTTCCTACTATAATCTACCACTCCACCACTAACTCTTCCTACTATAATCTACCACTCCACCACTAACTCTTCCTACTATAATCTTCCACTCCACCACTAACTCTTCCTACTATAATCTTCCACTCCACCACTAACTCTTCCTACTATAATCTTCCACTCCACCACTAACTCTTCCTACTATAATCTTCCACTCCACCACTAACTCTTCCTACTATAATCTTCCACTCCACCACTAACTCTTCCTACTATAATCTTCCACTCCACCACTAACTCTTCCTACTATAATCTTCCACTCCACCACTAACTCTTCCTACTATAATCTTCCACTCCACCACTAACTCTTCCTACTATAATCTTCCACTCCACCACTAACTCTTCCTACTATAATCTACCACTCCACCACTAACTCTTCCTACTATAATCTTCCACTCCACCACTAACTCTTCCTACTATAATCTTCCACTCCACCGCTAACTCTTCCTACTATAATCTACCACTCCACCACTAACTCTTCCTACTATAATCTTCCACTCCACCACTAACTCTTCCTACTATAATCTTCCACTCCACCACTAACTCTTCCTACTATAATCTTCCACTCCACCGCTAACTCTTCCTACTATAATCTACCACTCCACCACTAACTCTTCCTACTATAATCTTCCACTCCACCACTAACTCTTCCTACTATAATCTACCACTCCACCACTAACTCTTCCTACTATAATCTTCCACTCAACCACTAACTCTTCCTACTATAATCTACCACTCCACCACTAACTCTTCCTACTATAATCTTCCACTCCACCACTAACTCTTCCTACTATAATCTACCACTCCACCACTAACTCTTCCTACTATAATCTACCACTCCACCACTAACTCTTCCTACTATAATCTACCACTCCACCACTAACTCTTCCTACTATAATCTTCCACTCCACCACTAACTCTTCCTACTATAATCTTCCACTCCACCACTAACTCTTCCTACTATAATCTTCCACTCCACCACTAACTCTTCCTACTATAATCTTCCACTCCACCGCTAACTCTTCCTACTCGACTCTACCGCTCCCCCCTCTCTCTCTCTAAGTGTCCCTTTAGTACTCCAGCACTTTTCCTACTCTATCTACCGCCCTCCCTAATCCACTCTTCTACCATCCTTACTCCACTGTACCACTCTCTCCATTCTTCTCCGCCACTTTTACCATTAGTGCGCAATTTATAGATGTACAAAAAAAATAGGTGGCAAACGGTATTGCAGACCAAGGGGGCCGCAATGCGACGGAAGACAGATGGGCCGAAAGGTATTTTCTGTGGTGGCAAGTCTATACGCCCCTTTTTTAGGTCGGATTCCCAACAGTAGGGCATCGCAAGGCCCAGATATATATTGTTATTAACAGCAGCAGCTGGCTACAATTCACACACTGGCTGCGGCCCAGTGTGTTCTGACTGTCCTGCCAGTCCCTGATTGATCGCGGCCGAAATCGGGTCCGACACCGGCGCGCCATTGAATAAAGCTTTTTTGAAGGCCTCTTCTGTTAAAAAATAGAACGATATTTTGTAACGCGCCTTAAAATTGTGAAAGATATTTATCTTTTCTCTCTTTTTGTATACATTACTAAACTGAACTTCACGGTTACCTCCCTTGTGGTCTCCGAGCCACATGCCGATGTTTTTGAAGAATGACTGTCCGGTGCAGCAGTATACCCACCTTTTTTGAAATAGCTGTGTAATACTGTGTGTGTGTATATGTAACTTGTATGGCTGCCAGCATAAATCTACTGCCATGGCGGTTTAGTGATTGATCGATCGGGGTCTTATCTCTGGCAGCCGTGGGTGAAGCTGCAGTTACTGATTTCCCCTCCGTTTCAACGCCCACCGGCGGCTTGTCAAGTTGCTGTTGCCTTGTTGTCTTTTGCCTCCGAGTCAATAAATCGCTTCGGTGTTGGTTGCCAAGGCATGGACCATAGACTATATGAACTGTGCATGCGATTTCTGTGAATGGATTGATGAGGTATCAATCCTGGGTATAGGCATGTTGCTTCTTCCAATACTGAAACATTAAGATGTACGCTGCGCCAATTAGTGTATGCGCAGCGGAGCTGTTCAAACATCAGGAAATTAGAAGGATGGTTTCACCCGCTTATGTGTTCCATAATCTATTTATTTATACTCGTATTTCTAAAGTTTCTCAACCTTTTATTTCGATTGGTGAAATCGATGAAAGTGAAAAAGCGTGAGATACATGTCGCAAAGACAGTAACAATAATCTGAAAGCTTCAGTTTCCGCGACTTTATCTTTATTAAAAACTTTCTCATTAGGAGAAGTGCTCGACTCCTTTGAGATAGAAGCCTCAGAAGCTTCAAAAAGTGCACTTTGCCTAACAGACCAGAGTCGGCTTCAAGACCGCGGTCACAGTTGCTAAAGACTGGCACGATTTCTTCACAAGCTAGTGTTTTTTATACCCATAAAACTAATTCATCAAGCAGCCAGCCTCACCCTGTCTCCCATTTCAATCCGATGTCGCCGATGCTGACCGCCAGTTGCCGAGGCGGAAAACGGCCCACACAGGGTTACCGCGCGGTTCCATTCAAAATGAAATGAGAAATAGAGAGGAGATGATGAGGAGAAAGATACAGGAGCTGGGGAGAGAAATTCGCCGAGGGGCGGACCCGGCGCAAATGGGGAAGCAATCAAGAAAATTATTGGCACTGGGATTCGGCCCAGTTTATCCCCTGCCACAGACTCGCCTTACATGCATATCCTGCACCAACTCGGTCCAATGCGAAAGCCTCGAGCAGTCAGCACAGCCCTTAGGCCTAAAATCGGCATCCAAACCGACTCCGGGCCACGCGGGAGCTGCCACGGCTGCGGCTGATGGAAAACTAGAAAAGAAGCGGTCGGAATCTGAACTAATTCCAAACCGAATGGCTGCATTGCACCCGCCGCTAGAAGGCCTAAAGCTTTGCCACGATCCTTGTTGGACTGTTAAACTGTCGATACTGCCGCAGCAATGCGTTGTGCTTAATTCTCGCCTAGGCGATCGTATATTCTAGGGCTATTCTGATTCAGATGGCTAATGTCGAAAAGTTCAATTTTGTGCACTATTGCATGTATGATATGTGTAATATTATGTCACTAGCGTATAGTTCTCCTGTGATCAAAAAGGATACTCAGTGAATCGATCTGGGGCACCAAATTATATTTATACGATATATTCACTATATATTGTACATTCACTATTTCTTATGTTCAGCTAGGTGACTAGAAGTGATTAATGCTAAACTATTCACAAGCCAATATCGTTTAACTCTCCTCCTCATCATCCAGCGAGGAGGTAATTTTGCCCACTTCGTTGACTCCGGTCCTGTGCACACACGCACACAGATACTGTACGCAGTCACGCACTCACACAGGTGTGTCCATCTGCCCTGACTTTCTCATCGCCAGGCAGTGTACACCGTCACTGTGCCTTGGTGGTTGACCCTCAAGGGCGTAAATTGCACGACAAGCCCTCAAGCTGGGGCTGTGCTCCAAGTTAATGTGGCCTCGCCGCGTAATCGAGCTCAAACTATAGGGACCTTGGTGCGAGAGGCAAACACGTAAACCGTTCTGCCGCTCAACCTCCTTAAAAGACCCGTTGACTTTGTGCATCTTAATCTATCACCGAAGTACTGAAAAAATAATACTGAGCGTTTTTATCTTCATCATTGCTTAAAAGCTTTGAAAGTTTTGATTCTGTGTAAATTGATTGTATTGATTATTTTTGATCGGCAGTTTTACTACAGTTCCTGCCTCAGGTTAAAATTAACTTATCCATGAAATTTAACCATAGGTAATCCATTTTCTATAAGCATGCTTCGCGCAGTTCGTATCTTATATAATATTGCTGATGTTTTGTTTTAATATTTTGTGTAACAGTGCTTAAATTTAAAACGACACCATGCTGATTGGCGCTCAAAGAAATCAATCAATCGTTGACTTAAAATTTATTGTTTACATGCATGGCTTATCATATTCTGAAATAGATACTTCTATTCATTTTCTTGAGCTCTTACACCAGCAAGAATTTTTATATATATTTGTTTCTTAGTTATCAGTTTGATTATGTTGCTGGATAAAAAGTTCACCTAAAAATTCACATTTGTCTGTTTGATTCAGACATTCAATACGTTTGTTTACAAACTTAAAATGTTACGTTTCCAATAGCAGTGGCGTGAGTGTAGCGTCTAAAATAAAACTTAATATATTTTTCTATTTCAAAGCTCAAATAATTTTTATATCCACATGGCATTAATTAGTTTCCACATTAGTTACACCATTACATACATGTGATATTGTGATAGTGATTTTAAGTGGTAGTGATAGTGACTTGTGATTGCACTGTGTTTAAATAGGGTATATTTCATTATGGGGTAGTTTTACCCCAAAATTGTGATACCCATCATTTATCCATTGGCTGCCAATAACTTTTGAGAAATAGGCTTTGTTTTATTTTATATTTTTCATTATAGGAAGTGAAGTATAGCTAGCTGCCCATAAATAAAAATGATGCTCTAAACAAACATAATATCGGGCTAGCTATTCCTCTGACTTATAGTAGTATATTGGTTAATAAAAACTATAACTTTGTATTTTAAATGGGGCTATCAAAATAAGGAACCTGGTTGTTTGTTTATCACTTAGCTAGCTACAATATGACTTGTGCTATAAGGTGAGTAGCCATATGAATTTTCAGCTTAATAGGCTATTGCCACCCTATACTCTTTACAACAAAGATAATTAGTTTCTATGGGTTTTAGACCCAAATTTTGCTTTATCTAATTGTTATCAAACTATATCAAACAGAGGATTTCATGCTCATACTTTCAGTTTCTATCCATAATTTTTTTATGACTGAAACATGTATACTTACAGTCAGCTTATCACTTAGATTTTTATATTAGTTTTAGTCTTTCCAATATTAAAATGATGTGCTGATACAAGGATAAGAAATTGACTCTTAAAATATTTTGTAGAAAAAGAGACAGTTAGAGGCTTACAAAACTCGATTCAACATAGCTTTTTAATTAGCTAGTCTATTTTTACTTTAAAGGAAGAACTTGTATACTATAAGTCAACAAGTTGTCTTTGAAGCCTTATTGCTCAGTAGTTTTCTGAGAAGGCATTTTATTGAGAGCTGGTACATAGATTAAATGTTTCAACTTCTACTATGAGTAGCAAGTTAGTCCTAGACGATTTTTCATCTAGCACAAAATAAACGTACCCAGCAACTCATACATCACCTCATCAAATTATCAAACAACTCATCACATCACCCCATCCAGCTACTCGCCCATCACCAGATAAACACTGCCGATATTATAACATATGAAGGGCGTTTTCTTCTTTAACTTGCCTCTAGATTGCTTTTCGTATTAAAAAATTCAATACACTTTTTAGCTCATAGTTGCCGTTTGGGTGCAGCTCTATAGCAATGCCTGTTAAAGCTTTCGTAAAAAACGAAAGTTTTTAAATTATAAAAGTGCATTGTTTTCTACTTGCTTCTTTCCTGTTGCCAGTATTTATATATATCCCAATTCTATCTCTCATTCTTTATTTTGCTCAACAAACTATATTTACTGCACATTAGCTGACACATGCCCAGCTCCTGTAAGCTGGCCTATAGTAGCTAGTCTTGCTGTCTACGTACCCTAAGCAGCTTCTCCGTGGCCGGGTCAGTTGTCTTGCCTACCGGCCCAATATTTTTCTGCTCAACTCGGCCTAGGCAGGTTTGACGAAGCAGCTCGGCTCCTGACGTTCCGCTTCCCCCTTGCTGCGGGCTCTCCTATTCCCAAACAGAGCAAAAAATCGATTATTTCTCCCCAAAGCATACCACGCGCAGCTTTTCTTCCCTTCCCACATCCTGCAGCAGCAGCAGCCGCTTCCCAAAAACCTCCGCATGGTTCTGAACTGCGTAGTTTTCCATTGTCTAAGCGACCCGTCCTCTTTTATTCTTTCATGCTCTCTCTCTCTCTCTCTCTCTCTCTCTCTCTCTCTTCATCTCGCTTAGTATGCTCCCCAATGCCACGATGCTGCATTCTCTTTTCCCGCCCTCCGAAAAATCTCCCCTACCCCCACAATCGCTGTTTGTTGCCCGGTTGGCGTTGGCAACGCGATCCTGTCTCTCCCTCTAGCCTATTTCTCTTTCCTCTATCCATCGCGGTCCTATCCTACTACCAAATGCTGAAGCCCAGCTTTTCTTGTCCACAGAGTGAGAGAGAGAGTGCAAAGCTGCTGCTATAGGCCTCTTTTATAAGACCTGCTGCGAGAAACAACAGGCCGTAGCCCTGGTACCTGTCCAGCTGATTTGTCCCCACCCGGCGACCCACCTCCGTCAGTGCCCAGCTAGCCGCCCCACTCCGCCCCGTCTCCCCGCCGCTGGTCTCACTCCTCTGTTTTCTCGCATTCCAGCCTTTTAAGAGCGGCGCCAAGAGCTGCTTGGAGAGCCTCGCGCTGGTTCGGGCATAGCAACTGAGCTTCTCTCCAAACTTTGAGCTCTCGGCAGTGCTCAAACAGGCTGCACTTTCAAGTTCAACTTCCAAGGTAAATTGTTTTTGCTTCCATCATCATGACGTAACTGCGAACATTTTCCCCTTCTCGAAGGGAAAATAAATTGTGACACCATGAAGGGAAGTCGTGACATTCAAGAGATCCTCAAGTGTCTTGTATCCTAAATCCCAGATTCTCAAATACCGAATATTTTAACCACAGATCCTTAAGTTTGAAATATTCGAATCCCATATCCCAGATCCTCACGTTCTAAAACTTTGAGTCCAATGTTCTAACTACTGGGCTAAAACTCCCACGTGTCACGTTTCAATAATCCCCTAATCCCTGGCGCAGGCAAGCCAGTCTCGCTTCGAATATCGTCAACAATGTCGTCCCGGCCGCAAAGCTCGGGCGTGAGATCTCGCGGTCGCCAGCCGCAGTCCACTTCGCAGCAGCAGCTGCACGGCGGCAGCCAGGCCTGGTCGGCCGCCAGCGACGAGGTCGACGTGGCCAATCCGCACGTGCTGGACCAGGAGCCGGAAGCATGCCAGTCCGACAATCCGTTTGAAAGCCAGGCCGGGCAGGCCGATCTGCAGGTTGAGGAGGCCCACGGCTGCTGGTATCGCTTCAAGCGGGGCCTGCGCGGTAAGCTGCCACATTGGACATTGGAGACAGATGAGAAGAGACCGGAGGGGAGAGGCCGGGGAGAGGGGAGAGGCGATCGGTGAGAGATGGGAGAAGAGATCAGTTATAGAGGGGAGAAGAGATCAGTTATGAAGGGGAGAAGATATCAGTTAGAGAGGGGAGAAGAGATCAGTGAGAGAGGTGAGAAGAGATCATTTAGAGAGGTGGGAGAAGAGATCAGTTCGAGAGGGGAGAAGAGATCAGTTAGAAAGCGGAGAAGAGATCAGTAAGAGAGGGGAGAAGAGATCAGTGAGAGAGGGGAGAAGAGATCAGTTAGAGAGGGGAGAAGAGATCAGTTCGAGAGGTGAGAAGAGATCAGTGAGAGAGGTGAGAAGAGATCATTTAGAGAGGTGGGAGAAGAGATCAGTTCGAGAGGGGAGAAGAGATCAGTTAGAAAGGGGAGAAGAGATCAGTAAGAGAGGGGAGAAGAGATCAGTGAGAGAGGGGAGAAGAGATCAGTTAGAGAGGGGAGAAGAGATCAGTGAGAGAGGTGAGAAGAGATCAGTGAGAGAGGTGAGAAGAGATGAGTGAGAGAGGTGAGAAGAGATCAGTGAGAGAGGTGAGAAGAGATCAGTGAGAGAGGTGAGAAGAGATCAGTTAGAGAGGTGGGAGAAGAGATCAGTGAGAGAGGTGAGAAGAGATCAGTGAGAGAGGTGAGAAGAGATCAGTTAGAGAGGTGGGAGAAGAGATCAGTGAGAGGGGAGAAGAGATCAGTGAGAGAGGTGAGAAGAGATCAGTGAGAAAGGTGAGAAGAGATCAGTGAGAAAGGTGAGAAGATTTCAGTTAGAGAGGTGAGAAGAGATGGGAGGTATGTGTTTCCTGAGTAACTGTACCAACTAGTTAAGTTACAGAGAAATCATTCTACCAGTATGGGTGGTCAGAGAAAACTTGTTGCAACCAAATCGCACCCCAATGTCACTAAAGCCTTGTGGCTAACCAAGGATACGGTGGACGTGACTGGCAATTCCGAGTTGCGCATTAAGACCACCCTGCGAGAGCTGGTGCTGTACTGTGTCTACCTCACAGTGCTGTCCATTTGTAAACAGATGCTTTATATTTGAGTCTGTTTTCATAAATCCGTAACTAACTCGAGAAAATCACACAGAAAATGTGTCCACTTTTAGCTTAAAATGTAATTTGTAATTCACATATTGTAATTCACATATTTTGTAATTTATCGGTCATTAACTCGGTTTAGAAACTAGAAGTTGACCTGTTCTGGTCTAGGCCGGAAATGTAGAAAATGAATTTCACGGTAGTGTCGTTATTCACACATCTAGCAGTGCAGCTTTAAATTCCTATGTTTCCTCGAAACCGTCACTCGCTCGCAGCAATTTGGCGCACCAACATGACCGAGGACACGCGAGAGGACAGGGAGCTGTACATCAAGACCACCCTGCGGGAGCTCATTGTCTACTTGTTCTTCCTCATTGTTCTCATGATTTGTAAGATTTTCCTCTGTAAACGTAGTGCATTCAATGGTTCTATTTTAGAACTCCCATGTTTTTCTCAGTTTAGCTTTTAGTTTGACCTGTTTTATTTATTTTATTTAATTTATTTTTTCTATTACCCTAACCGAAGTCCTATTTGATCTTCAGATCGCTCGATTTCTATCTGAATTTTAATCTTCAAATCCCAAATCAACCTCAAATCTCTAGATCCCCACCCAAACCGAAATCACTAGATCCTAACCCTAACCGAAATCCCTAGATCCCTACCCTAACCGAAGTCCCTAGATCCCCACCCTAACCGAAGTCCCTAGATCCCCACCCTAACCAAAATCCCTAGATCCCCACCCTAACCGAAGTCCCAAGATCCCACTCTAACCGAAATCCCAAGATCCTCACCCTAACCGAAATCCCCTAAATCCCCACCCTAACCGAAGTCCCAAGATCCCACCCTAACCGAAAGCCCAAGATCCTCACCCTAACCGAAATCCCAAGATCCCCACCCTAACCGAAGTCCCAAGATCCCCACCCTAACCGAAGTCCCAAGATCCCCACCCTAACCGAAAGCCCAAGATCCCCACCCTAACCGAAAGCCCAAGATCCCCACCCTAACCGAAATCCCTAGATCCCCACCCTAACCGAAAGTCCAAGATTCCCACCCTAACCGAAATCCCAAGATCCCCACCCTAACCGAAATCCCAAGATCCCCACCCTAACCGAAGTCCCAAGATCCCACTCTAACCGAAAGTCCAAGATCCCCACTCTAACCGAAAGTCCAAGATCCCCACCCTAACCGAAATCCCTAGATCCCCACCCTAACCGAAAGCCCAAGATCCCACCCTAACCGAAATCCCTAGATCCGAACCCTAACCGAAAGTCCAAGATTCCCACCCTAACCGAAAGTCCAAGATCCCCACCCTAACCGAAAGCCCAAGATCCCCACCCTAACCGAAATGCCTAGATCCCCACCCTAACCGAAATCCCTAGATCCCCACCCTAAAGAATGTCTCTAGATCCCATGCTATTAGATATTAGAATTTTCTAATTCCCATCTTTCAGTGGCCTTCGGCATGACCAGCTCGACAATGTACTATTTCACAAGCGTCATGCAGGCCCAGTTCGACCAAGCGCCCAACTCGGAGACACAGACCACATTCGCCACGGCTACCACCATTGCCGACTGGTGGCGGGTGAGCATTTTTTAGTATTTTTAAAGAGGAATTTTTTTAGTGCCTTGATGATATTGTTATCTATTTCCCTGTATTTTTATATCCCAAGTTTCAGTTAATCTCCTAATATTCTCTACCCGCCTTAATCCCTATTCCATTCTCCTAATTATCCCACTTGTGCAGTCTCTACTCACCTCAATCCTTATTCCATTCTCCCAATTATCCCACGTGTGCAGTCTCTACTCACCTCAATCCTTATTCCATTCTCTCAATTATCCCACTTGTGCAGTCTCTACCCACCTCAATCCTTATTCCATTCTCCCAATTATCCCACTTGTGCAGTCTCTACCCACCTCAATCCCTATTCCATTATCCCAATTATCCCACTTGTGCAGTCTCTACCCACCTCAATCCCTATTCCATTATCACAATTATCCCATTTCAACTGTCCGCTCCCATCCGCAGTTCATGAAGGGCCCACTACTGGACGGCCTGTACGTGACCAACTGGTACAACAACGCCAACTTCACTGACTCGCGCGAATTGAACTTTGTCTATTACGAAAACAAACTACTTGGCGTGCCGCGCGTTCGTCAGGTTAAGGTGCGCAACGACAGCTGCTCGATTGCCGACGACTTCAAGAACGAGATCAAGGCCTGCTATGCCATGTACAGTCCGGGTGTTGAGGATACGAACAATTTCGGCTATATGAATTCAACTGCCTGGAATTACACTTCTGAGAAGGTTCTGGATGGCCGCAGCTACACTGGCCAGATTGCCACGTACGGCGGCGGTGGATTCTACGCCGATCTGACTAGGAATAAGGACGACTCTAACGCTATCATTGATGAGCTGTTCAAGGTGAGACGGAAGATTAGTAAAATCGTTAGTCAAATATGATTTTTTAATTGGATAGATAGTTGTTTTTTAATTAAAATCTGCCGAAACGCAACCAAAGAGTCTAATTACTGAAAATTGGAGACAGCAAAGCAACCAAGACAGGCACAATAGCAACTATAGCAGACCCCATAGCAACCAAGACAGGCGCATTAGCAACTATAGCAGACCCCATAGCAACCAAGACAGGCGCATTAGCAACCGAAGCAGGCTCCATAGCAACCAAGACAGGCACAATAGCAACTATAGCAGACCCCATAGCAACCAAGACAGGCACAATAGCAACTATAGCAGACCCCATAGCAACCAAGACAGGCACAATAGCAACTATAGCAGACCCCATAGCAACCAAGACAGGCACAATAGCAACTATAGCAGACCCCATAGCAACCAAGACAGGCACAATAGCAACTATAGCAGACCCCATAGCAACCAAGACAGGCGCATTAGCAACCGAAGCAGGCTCTATACATACCCAAACAGATGTACAATATTAGCAGGTTAAAGTGTATAAAAAGTCAATATTTACCTATCAATTGGATAAGTGAAGATATCACGCAACTCCCGCAGGGCCTTTGGATCGATCGCGGCACTCGCGTAGTCTTCGTCGACTTCACCGTGTACAACGCCAACATCAACCTGTTCTGCGTGGTCAAGCTGATCATGGAATTCCCTGCCACAGGCGGCGCCATCCCGTCTAGCGAGTACCGCACTGTGAAGCTGCTGCGCTACGTTGAGCCTCGCGACTACTTCGTGCTGATCTGCGAGTGCATCTTCATGCTGTTCATCTGCTACTACGTTGTTGAGGAGGTGATCGAGATCAAGCGGCACAAGCTGGCTTACTTCAAGACCTTCTGGAACTGGCTGGACATCCTGGTCATTGTCATCTCGCTGGTCTGCGCTGGATTCAACGTCTACCGAACCATTGCCGTTGGCAATAAACTGACCCAGCTGTTGAAGGACGAGTCGAAATTCCCAGACTTTGACTTCCTGTCCTACTGGCAGCTGCAGTTCAATAATGCCATAGCAATTACCGTGTTCTTCGCCTGGGTGAAGATCTTCAAATACATCAGCTTCAACAAGACTATGACCCAGCTGAGTTCCACTCTGGGTGCCTGCGCCAAGGATCTAGTCGGCTTCGCCGTGATGTTCTTCATCATCTTCTTCGCCTTCGCCCAGCTGGGCTACCTGATCTTCGGCACCCAGGTGAAGGATTTCCGCGAATTCCAGCAGGCCATCTTCACCCTGTTCCGCATCATCCTGGGCGACTTCGATTTCCACGAATTGGAGAATGCGCACCGAGTTCTGGGACCAATCTTCTTTCTGCTGTACGTGTTCTTCGTCTTCTTCGTGCTAATCAACATGTTCCTGGCCATTATCAACGACACCTACAGCGAGGTGAAGAGCGAATTGGCCAACCAGCCCAACGATTTTGAGATGACCGACTACTTCAAGGAGGTAACTGGTTTGCTGTTGTGTGGGAAATTAATGCTTCAATGATGACAATTTGCCTAGTTGACCAGGTGTCTAGATATGAGCAGGTGTCTAGATATGAACAGGTGTCTAGATATGACCAGGTGTCTAGATATGACCAGGTGTCTAGATATGACCAGGTGTCTAGATGACCAGGTGTCTAGATGACCAGGTGTCTAGATGACCAGGTGTCTAGATGACCAGGTGTCTAGATGACCAGGTGTCTAGATGACCAGGTGTCTAGTTGGCCAGGTGTCTAGATAACGCGGGTCTAGATGACCACGTGTCTAGATATGACCAGGTGTCTAGATGACCCGGGTCTAGATGACCAGGTGTCTAGATATGAACAGGTGTCTAGATGACCAGGTGTCTAGATGACCCAGGTCTAGATGACCAGGTGTCTAGATGACCCGGGTCTAGATGACCAGGTGTCTAGATGACCCGGGTCTAGATGACCAGGTGTCTAGATGACTAGGTGTCTAGATGACCAGGTGTCTAGATGACCAGGTGTCTAGATGACCAGGTGTCTAGATGACCCGGGTCTAGATGACCAGGTGTCTAGATGACCAGGTGTCTAGATGACCCGGGTCTAGATGACCAAGTGTCTAGATGACGCGGGTCTAGATGACCAGGTGTCTAGATGACTAGGTGTCTAGATGACCAGGTGTCTAGATGACCAGGTGTCTAGATGACCAGGTGTCTAGATGACCCGGGTCTAGATGACCAGGTGTCTAGATGACCCGGGTCTAGATGACCAGGTGTCTAGATGACGCGGGTCTAGATGACCAGGTATCTAGATAACAAATAAAATAATTTTTTAAATATATCGTGTTGACTATCATATTTATAAATAGCTAACGAGCTATTAAGAACATTTTAATTAGCTCGTAGAAATTAAAGTATTCTTTTATGATGGTTTTATATTAGATTTTCTCCAATTTCATAAATAAATCAGTGAAAGCCTATTTTGAAATTGTTTACTTTGGTTGCCATGACGAGATGGAGACCTACTTGAGATCAGTTTTTGTTCACCTGCCAGACAGGAAAATTTAACTGCTAAATTATTTAAAGCAGAATCTGACGAAAAATTCTCTGATATTCAATTCCCCCACCATTTGTTCATGAATTATTAAATTTTCCAAGCCTTCTATGTCCCACAATTACCTTTATTAGCTATTTTGAAAGATAGAAGATAGAACAAATATTTAACAGAATAATTAAATCCGAGCAACAGAAAAATACTAAACTTGTCGTACTAGTACACTAGTCTAGTATGTTTTATATCTTCTGAAGTCACACTTCTTCTCTATACCTACTATGAAGCATATCTGAGTGTTATCTAGGATCTACTCTAGAGCTGAGTCTAGGATCTACTCTAGATCTGAGTCTAGGATCTACTCTAGATCTGAGTCTAGGATCTACTCTAGATCTGAGTCTAGGATCTACTCTAGATCTGAGTCTAGGATCTACTCTAGATCTGAGTCTAGGATCTACTCTAGATCTGAGTCTAGGATCTACTCTAGAGCTGAGTCTAGGATCTACTCTAGATCTGAGTCTAGGATCTACTCTAGATCTGAGTCTAGGATCTACTCTAGATCTGAGTCTAGGATCTACTCTAGATCTGAGTCTAGGATCTACTCTAGATCTGAGTCTAGGATCTACTCTAGATCTGAGTCTAGGATCTACTCTAGAGCTGAGTCTAGGATCTACTCTAGATCTGAGTCTAGGATCTACTCTAGATCTGAGTCTAGGATCTACTCTAGATCTGAATCTAGGATCGTATTTCATTGCCTGCTTTCTATACTCCCACAGCGCGCAGGCAAGGTGCTTGACAAGCTGAACATCAAGCGCGACAAGATCGTCGATATTCAGAAGGCCATGCAATCGGCCGATATCAACAATGACAGGCAGTTGGACTTTGAGGAGTGGCGCGCCGAGCTCAAGATGTGAGTCCCGTGTTGTGCTGACCTTGAATTTATGGTTAGTGTGCTAGGCTAGGCATCGTAGGCATTCATATCTGCTGTGGTAGGTAGCGTAGGCATTCATATCTACTGTGGTAGGTAGCGTAGGCATTCATATCTGCTGTGGTAGGTAGCGTAGGCATTCATATCTGCTGTGGTAGGTAGCGTAGGCATTCATATCTGCTGTGGTAGGTACCGTAGGCATTCATATCTGCTGTGGTAGGTACCGTAGGCATTCATATCTGCTGTGGTAGGTACCGTAGGCATTCATATCTGCTGTGGTAGGTAGCGTAGGCATTCATATCTGCTGTGGTAGGTAGCGTAGGCATTCATATCTGCTGTGGTAGGTAGCGTAGACATTCATATCTGCTGTGGTAGGTAGCGTAGGCATTCATATCTGCTGTGGTAGGTAGCGTAGACATTCATATCTGCTGTGGTAGGTAGCGTAGACATTCATATCTGCTGTGGTAGGTAGCGTAGACATTCATATCTGCTGTGGTAGGTAGCGTAGACATTCATATCTGCTGTGGTAGGTAGCGTAGGCATTCATATCTGCTGTGGTAGGTCTACCATTCATTCGAAAAAAACATAATAATAAAATCTCCATAGGCGAGGCTACGCCGACGGCGAAATTGAAGCCATGTTTGCCAAATACGACGTCGACGGCGATCGCGTACTGGACGAAGAGGAACAGCGGAAGATGACCAGCGAATTGGAGGGCCAGAAGGTACAGTGCTGCTTCCTGGCTTTCTATTATTATAATTATAATACTTATAAATGTGCATATTAATTAGTACTAGAATATTTTAGTTCTCAATTCGGTCTACTTCTAGTAGTGTTTAGTAGCAAAGTGTTATGCTCTTATAGAATTTAGTTAAATATAATAATAACTCGTTTTAGTTATTTGTGTTGGAATATGTATATTAATCGAAAATGAAATCATTTTAATATTCTAACAACATCACAAACTCTATTTTTAATAATTTATTCAACAGCGCAACCTGGACGCCAATGCTGTAGGAGGGCTAATATTTTTTGTGTTGTCGTTTTTGGCTTTTGTTGTTAACCATAAGGGTTTTTACTGTCTTATCTTAAAAATAAACTATTGATATTGGAAATATCGATCTCTTATTGTTATAACCATAGTTCTATTGATGACAGCAGGACTGTCTATATTTATAATTTATGCGAATCTCTTTACCCAATATTTTCTATTCCTTATCCCAATCGTATTTTCTGTATATATAATTAAACTATTGTTAATTATCTCACGGCTGCTGTTTTCAAGTAAAAACAGGATTTTCTCCTGATATACTCCAGATCTACTCAAGATCTCTCTAGATCTACTCTAGATCTACTCTAGATCTAATCTTGATCTACTCTAGATCTACTCTTGATCTAATCTTGATCTACTCTAGATCTACTCTAGATCTAATCTTGATCTACTCTAGATCTACTCTGGATCTACTCTAGATCTACTCAAAATCTACTCAAGATCTAATCAAGATCTACTCTAGATCTACTCTTGATCTAATATTGATCTACTCTGGATCTACTCTAGATCTACTTATGATCTATTCTACATTTAACGAGAAATAAAAGTCCTGATCTAACAAAGTCTTTCACCCTTCTTCGCGCCAATGGAAAGACCCTGTGGCTAACTCAGTCTCACCCATTCGCACACATTGGCAGGCGGCGCTGAATGATCAAATCCAAACGGAACGCGAGCGACCTTCCACCGCCCGCTCAACTGCCGACCTGGGCGACGACAACCGGCAGCAGAGCTCTCGACGCGGCGGCAGCGCCGGCACCGGCGGCGGAGCGGGCGTCTCGTCGGAGGAGTTCACGGTGCTGGCCAGGCGGGTGGACCGCATGGAGCACAGCATTGGCAGCATCGTGTCGAAGATCGACGCCGTCCTGGTGAAACTCGAAGCCATGGAGAAGGCCAAGCTGCGCCGCCGCGAGACCATGACCAAACTGCTGGACTCAATCAGCGAGAGCGAGGGCGTCTCGGACGAAATGAAGCGAGAACAGATGGAACAGCTGGTGCGCGAGGAGCTGGAGCGCTGGGAGGGCGAACCGGTGGATGCCGCCCCCGTATCGGCCCGAGCCGCCACAGCGAGGGGTCGTTCTGCCGGTTCTGCCGGCGGCGCCTCGCGTCCTGGTAGCGCGGCAGGCGGCGGCAGCGGCAGCGAGACCCGCTACTAGCCTAAGCTAGCCAATCGCCGACTTGCTAATCTGTGAAACAAGCAGAAATGTTATTTTAGCTTCAGCATATATCAATTGACAAATCGCCAAATGAAATTATTGTTATTTTTTAAATAATAATGAGACAGACAAATTCGAACCTTGGATCTCTCAGTTCCGCAACCTTCTCATCCGTCCCGTTTGCGTTTCTTTAACAGGCTCTGGTTTGTTTTTTTGTGTGTCTGTATGCTTAGATTCGTATCAACTGTACTTTAAGAAGACATTTTTCCTAGTTCAGTTCGGATACAATGGTTTGTTTTGAAGAGATGCCTAAAAGTGCAAATTTTAAAGATCTATTTTATATTATTTGTTATTTTAAATGTGCCTTCGATTGACAAGCCAGCAGCTGCCATGGCGGCTATTAATGAAATCTCTACCAATATATATTTTAATATTTAATGTTATATTGAGAAATATTTGACAAGCAAATACAGATGATCACACTATTGTTGTGGCCGCCAGCCCAATGAGCCAGCTCTATTACCCCACACTATATTTCCCTCTTTTGGCAATCCAGAACTACATGTGCCGATTTGCTTTGCTTTTCATTTCATTGTTCATTCAGTCCGTGGACTGGGGAGGCCGTCCGACGTCAACATCGTCGAGATATTCAGTGATTATTGTCGAAGACCCTGGCGACAAGGACAGCTAACGTTGTTTTGTATAGACCTCTGGCGAATCCATATTGGTTCAATAACCTGAGTTAATCTTGTTGTGCTGAGGCAGCGTGGCCAAATGAAAAACGGAGCAGTAATATAATTGAGGTGAAAAGAAACGCGCGCACCATTATATATTTAGACTGTCAAGGCTGTCACGTCAACAACCAACCCCACCCCGGCTTAGACCGGTCTGGGGCAGACGGTAAACCCCCCAGCCAATCACAACGCGCGCCACGTGCGCTAGCACTCTAGGCGGCATGCAACCCGCATACGCACAAAATTCTTAAAAAAGAAAGCTTTGAGCATTTGAAATACCCCCCGGGTCCTTCTACTGTCAAACCTTGTACTGCCTGTCAGGCTTCTACTGGCTAGCCACCTCGTGAACAGTCTGGTGCACAGCACACTCGTGCAGCATGCTCGTTTTGCTGTTATATTGGTTCGTCTCTCTGCGGTTTTCGAAGTTCTTGCTAGAAGGAAAACAATTTGCGTCCTTAACTCCAAGAACGCTGCTATGCCGTCAATTGGCGTCAATAGGCTCAGAACGTGCCTTTCCAATTCCAATGTGTATTGGCTCAAATACAAGTATAAGCAACTTACAAACATGCTAATAAGATAAGCAAACTTGTCGGGACGTACATTGGGGTAGAGAATGAAAGGAGAGAGGGTGGCTCGCCAGCCAATAGCAACAGAGGGGGAGAGAGACGGGTTACCTAATTAAATTTTTTAGCTTTCTAGCAACGCTCGTATCGCACTACTTATTAGTTGAATTAAGTAAGCAAGATAGTACATTAAAGTTGTTTTATTTCAAGTACTCTTAGCATAGCGTTTCTTCTACCATTGTTGTATTTAGAAAAATGTACAATTAGCGCCAGTGGAAGCCTTTCATAGCATATTGATGCAGGCAGTTGCCTTCAGTCTATTTCGTTAAACGTTTGTATACATTTAGAATCGCCGCGACAGCCACTGCATCAGCGTCTCCTGCCTCTCGCGACGACTATTTCCGCGTCGTCCGCCGGCGGCGCCATCGATGCGCGCGCCCAGGCTGCGGCAGTGCCGCTTGAATTCGCGCTTGTTGCCAACGAACTCCGGGCAGGTGTTGACAGTCTCGCATTGGGCAGACTCGGCCGGCTCCTGCGGGCAGCGGCAGTTGTTGCAGCCGTCGAAGAAGGTCGCGCCCCGCTGCTGGCGGCACAGCTTGCGCTCCTTGAAGCACTTGATTGGCCAGCGTTGGCCGCCTGCTGCTGGCGCGATGGCGCCTCCGGCTGCAGCCGCAGCCGCGGCCCGCTGGTTCTCCATGCGCCACCTGTAGCGCAGCATCTTCTTCTGCACCTTGCGGGCCAGCTTGGCGCAGTAGCGGGCCGCTTTGCGCTTCTGCCTCGGCTCCTGCAGCTCCTCCTCGCGCGGGCAGGACTTGATTGTGCAGGTCAACTTGTCCGCCTGAGAGCCGCAGGTGCACAGATTGCAGCCGTCCGACACCTTGAAGCCAATCAGAGCCGCGTCACCTGTGCAAACCTCCTGCGGCTTGACCTGGGCGCATGTGACATCCATGCTGCGGCCTCGGCCGCCGCGGCCAAAGCGTCGGCCGCTGACGATGGCGGCCGTGGAGAAGGCCAGGAACAGTAGTAGTACGACACGCATCATAATTGCTTCTGTCCCTACGGGTCTAGTAAAGAAAGCCTTTTACCTTGCCTTCCAACAGGTTAGATAGCTGGCATTTATACACACGAAGCCTGTGGCACAGATTTACTCCCTGGATTCTCGCTTATCTTATCGCAGGATGTCTCTAGCTTCGTTAGTTTAGTTTCTGTTCTGATGCCACGAAATTTCCGGTCAGAGACTAGCCTAACAGAGTTTGACTGCGTGCCACTGGGACACGGCAGGTCTTTGCCTTCTGATAACAAGCTTCGGGTTTGCTGCTTCGAAAAATCTGCCCACTTTGGCACCTTAAGTTTGGCTGCCTCAGTGGAAGCAGGTTTAAAATTACTTGCAATCTGCAAATTTGGTATTATTCACACTTGGTCACATGCTTCTATGGGAAATCCTGCATGTACTGGTTGCCCTTTGTAGAGCTGCAAGTACTCGTACTTGGTCAAATAAGGACTGCATTTCATTATAAAAAATATTTTTTATATTTCATATCTAATTATCAACCATCACGATAGTACTTATTTCTTTCTCTATCTAATGAAATCAACAAGAGTAATCCTTATCTATTTTATTCCAAATGTGCAACCAGTTCAGACCAGTTAAGTTCATTGTGAAGAGCCATATTTAGCCCAATCATGAGCCTAATTTTAAACTGTTTGACAAACTCGCGAGCTCATGCTGACCTCTGTTGACTCCCTATTTAGACTTTAATTAACTAATTGTTCCACTTTATAGCTTCAATAAATAGTCTAGCTATTATTGGTATAGCAATAAGACTAAAAATGGCTTTCTCGCTACAACTCTAGCTGAGGACCTTGCTGGTGTTGTGAGCTGCGTCTCACAATGCCCTTGCCCCGACCCCTGCGTTCTCTAACCCTTCCACCCTGCTCAATCCAGTTCTACCCGGCCCCGTCTTAGCCCACCCTCCTTTATCGTTGTTTTTCACTCGCCCATTGGCTGCCCCCTGCGCCGTCTTCGCTTTGGGGGCTAGCCCAATCAGGTCTCTCGCCAAGGAGACTTCTGATTGGCTAGCCTTCCTCCTTTGCTCTCTCTCTGTCTCGGCTCTCGACCCTGTGAGTTTTCCCCCCCACCCCCAGCCCTGCGTGGCTTAGCCTCCCCCAGCCCTGCGTGGCTTAACCCCACCCCCAGCCCTGCGTGGCTTAGCCTCCCCCAAACTTGCGTGGCTTAACCCCACCCCCAGCCCTGCGTGGCTCCGCTCTGCCCCGTCCAGCCATATGCTCTCGCCCCCACCCGACGCTGTTATTTATTCGCGCGCGCTACCCGTGGCCAGCTCTCCCGCGCCGCTCCGCCCGAGTACTACCTTGAGAACCCTGTCTTGAGTTAGAGCAATAACTTAAATAGGAGGTTAGGCGCGAACGGTTGTTATAGAATAAACTACGCAGCCTGAGACACTTCGATTGTTTTGAGTGCAGCGTTCGATCCCTCCCTGTTAGAAAAGCTTTAACGAGTTATTTATTTGTCCGTGCTCCAAACTTTTTCATCTGCCCGACATCTGCTACTTCCAAAGATCATCATCATCATCTTTCTCCTCCAGAGTCTTCTCTCAAGTCTGCGAAGCGTCGGTACGCCTCCAGACCGTCATCCACCTCTCTCTGGGGCTGTCGAGTGGCTACCTGCTCGCAGTCAAATCACTCGCGCATCCTTCTGTGCCGGGCTTAGCGAGTGTCTTTACGCTCCAAGCCCATTCCGTTTCCGCTCGGAGTGTCTAAACGCCTCGAGGGTCGCCGCTTCCCATCCCTCATCCCCGGCAAGCTTTTGGCAGTCTGTAGCCGAACCCCGACTAGCACGCCTGCGAACCGCCGACGGTAGCGGCAACTAAAACATTGGTAGCAACATTCTACAACACTACGATTCTAGCTGAGAATCTTGCTACCATTCTAGCTGAGCATCTTGCTACCATTCTAGCTAAGGATCTTGCTACGATTCTAGCTGAGGATCTTGCTACGATTCTAGCTGAGGATCTTGCTACGATTCTAGCTGAGGATCTTGCTACAACTCTAGCTGAGGATCTTGCTACGATTAGAACTAACTACGGATCTTGCTACGATTCTAGCCGAGGATCTTGCTACAACTCTAGCCGAGGGTCTTGCTACGATTAGAACTAACTACGGATCTTGCTACGATTCTAGCTGAGAATCTTGCTACGATTCTAGCCGAGGATCTTGCTACAACTCTAGCCGAGGGTCTTGCTACGATTAGAACTAACTACGGATCTTGCTACGATTCTAGCTGAGAATCTTGCTACGATTCTAGCCGAGGATCTTGCTACAACTCTAGCCGAGGGTCTTGCTACGATTAGAACTAACTACGGATCTTGCTACGATTCTAGCCGAGGATCTTGCTACAACTCTAGCCGAGGGTCTTGCTACGATTAGAACTAACTACGGATCTTGCTACGATTCTAGCCGAGGATCTTGCTACGATTCTAGCCGAGGATCTTGCTATGATTCTAAAGCTATGGCGTCAGTTGAGCTTTAGAAATTTAATGATATGGCACTTTTTAACACGAGTAGAGAATAGTGGCTTAAGATATTTTGTCAACTATGCAAGCTGCAATGTTAAAACTTGTGGATTTATTTTAAAAATGGAATCCTACCTTAATTCTCTGCTCCTTGCATACTTTTTTATAATGAAAGCTAAAAGCAGAACAGAATTAGCGTGGTCGTTTTCAACATTAAAAGTACATTATTAATACCTTGTAGGGGGAGTAGATTATGAAGAAATTTAGGAAGAACTCATTTTGGGATCTATCGGCCGGGCGGGATCGTGATGGAAATTGGAGACCAAGGTTCGCCTCGCATTAGAGAGCATAGGCTATAGCTGTTGGCGGGGTAAGAAAAGTCCTGTGCGTTGCCATGGTAACCATTGATTTATTTGCGCCTAGTAGGGACACAGATGTCGAAGGACAGGGGGTCGGCGTTTCGGGTGAGCATTTCTATATCGAAGCTTTTTATCCCTCGAAAGGATGTTTAATTACCAGACCTGACCAAAGGAAGACAGTATAGTAATTGTATTTTTTGCAAGTGTGAAATTTTTACCGGAGCATTTATTATCGCGAAAAATCAATCCCTTTGTTAGCTTTTCGGGTCGTACTTTTTGTGTCAGTCGGGGCTTCGCCCCCACTCCAAGAACTGGGGGTGGATGGGGCGAACCCCAAAGTCAAGGGTGTATGGGCGAACCCCTTAATTCGGGGTTTGAAGACGAAGCCTTCAATTCAAGGTGTGGGGGTTAAAAAGCCCTCGATTCAAGGCGTTGGGCGAGCCCCTAAATTCACGGCGTGGGAGTGAAGCCGTGACTTGAGGGTGTGGGGGGGTGCCCCCAGAATCGAGGGGTTTACCCATACACCCTTGACTTTGGGGGTTCGCCCCACCACCCCAGAATCGAGGGGTTTACCCATACACCCTGAATTTATGGGTTCGCCCCACCACCCCTGAATTGAGGGGTTCGTGACAAAAAATGTCTGTGGCAATTATACCGCCGTCTATTGCCCGTACGATTTGTATATCTGGGTAAGGATTAGAATAAAAAAACTGCTTATGAGATAAAGAAAGGAGTTGTTCGATATAGAAAATGCTTACTCCATCACCCGAGACAGGGATGGACATATAGAAAGCCATTCGACCAAGCAGCTCCCGGCCTCTGTCCCCAAATCTCCCAACACGTTTTTTCCCACCCTTCCTAACTTGGGGAAGAAAATGGGAAGGGAATTGCGTATGCACTGTGAGAGCGAGGAGGGGAAGAAAATGCCTCACATCTCCGCTGCTGTACATTTACTCGCTTCACTTGAACTGCCTAGCCCGTTAGATTTGCCCTGATCCCTTGCAATCCTCACCAGACAGACATCCCGACACAATCTCTCTCCGTCTCCTGCCCTCTTCCCCTTTTTATAGCAAACACTCCGAACTCCCCAGTCGGTTGGCAGATCCCCCACACGGATTATCTACCTAGCCCGGGCTCTGACATTGTGTCCAGGACCAACCGAAGCCACAGACAAGATGCCAGCCACGCTGTCTGAGCTGACACTTCTGGTCCTCTGCTTCTTGGCTCTCTGTGTCTTTTACAGCCGTGCTCAGGGTAAGAACAAAGATCCCTACTTCAAGACCCTATATCCACAATCTAATTTAACCTCTAATTCACAATCCCTCACTCACAATCCTCATTTAAAACCCCCTATTCAGAATCCCTCATTCACAGAACCTTATTCAGAATCCCTCATTCACAAACCCTGATTCAGAATCACACACTCACTCAGAATCCTTGATCATTCAGAATCATTCACAACCATCATTCACAACCCTCATTCACAACCCTCATTCACAACCCTCATTCACAACCCCCATTCACAACCCCCATTCACAACCCTGATTCACAACCCTCATTACAGCTCTCATTCACAACCCTGATTCACAACCCTGATTCACAACCCTCATTTACAACTCTCATTCACAATCCCCATTCACAACCCTGATTCACAACCCTCATTTACAACTCTCATTCACAATCCCTATTCACAACCCTGATTCACAACCCTCATTCACAACTCTCATTCACAACCATCATTCACAACCCTCATTCACAACTCTCATTCACAACCATCATTCACAACCCTCATTCACAACCCTCATTCACGATCCCCATTTACAACCCTCATCCACAAACCCCATTCACAACCCTCATTTACAACTCTCATTCACAATCCCCATTCACAACCCTGATTCACAACCCTCATTCACAATCCCTATTCACAACTCTCATTCACACCCCTCATTCACAATCCCCATTCACAACCCTCGTTCACTACCGTTGTTCACTACCGTCATTCACTAGCTTCATTCACAATCCCCATTCACAACCCTCATTCACAACCCCCATTCACAACCCTCGTTCACTACCGTTATTCACTACAGTCATTCACAATCCCCATTCACAACCCCGATCGCCGCCAGTGTACTCATCTGACTCGGGCGGTGGCATCAGCTGCTACGTCTGCAGCTCCATCAACGGGTCCAACCCGGCCTGTCACGATCCGTTCGACGCGTCCCTGGTCGGCCTGACGACCCCCTGCAGCCAGGGCCGGCGCGACCAGAACGGACTGTTCCCGGCTCGCTTCTGCTACAAGCTGAAGGGCGTCAGGCGATCGGACGGTCAAGCCGTTCTCGTGCGTCGCTGCAGCGTCGATCCCCTAATCAACAGTGTAACCAAGAGCCACTGCGGGAATTTCAAGATTGCAACGGGCTCCAATTATCAATACTTTGACGGCTGCGTGTCCATGTGCCGCTTTGATGGCTGCAACGGAGGCTACCGGACTGCCAACACCGCGTCTCCACTGCTGCTGCTGCTGATGCTGCTGATGCTGATAATGTTGATGATGATGTCACTTGGACCGCTGTCATAGCCTAGTCAATCTGCGCTTGATCATAGCAACACTGCGCTAGTGTCTGGTTGTCATAGCAACCGAGCAGATAGAACTGGCTAAACAGAAGACTAGCAGAAGCTTCCCAGACACTAGCTAGTGTCTTCAACAGATTCCCATATTGTTGTGTACCAGTGAGATAGCTGCGGTGTTAGTGCATGCATCTGAATAGCTATGTGATGTACAAAAGGAAAATATATATATTCTTGTATGTTCCTATTCAGCGGGTCAAAAACAAGTATTAGGCTGGGGCTGAGTGACTGAGTGGTAAACGCATTTGCCTCTCGCACCAAGGTCCCTGAGCTCGATTTCGCGGCGAGGCCACATTCATTTGGGGCGCAGCCGCGGAGAGAAGGCTTGGGGGGCTTGTCGTGCAATTTACGCCCTTTAGGGGCAATCTCCAAGGCACAGTGAAGTGTACACTGCCTGACGATGATAAAGTCAGAGCAGATGTACACACCTGTGTGAGCGTGTGCCTGCTTACGGTATCTGTGTGCGTGTGTGCTTAGGAGTCAGCGAAATGGGCAGAATTGCGTCCACCTAATTAATATATTAATACTTGAATTAATACAACATGCTTAATATATACTTATATGCACACCCGATTTCACAACTAGTTTCACAAACAACATCATAACAATATGTTCGAATAACAAAAAAATTACTAGTTATTCTGCACTCACTAACTCATGCATACATCGACATTCCGCTCCTGTTCCTATTATGTTCTCAATTAGCCCATAAATGCTGCTCTTCTGCGAATTGAAATATATGTTTTCGGTATTGAAACGCCAATTTTACAGCATTAGCTGTTTCATTTTGAACGGGATCTTTTTAAACTCCTTTCTTGTGCAGTAAAAAGGTTTGCAATTTGAGCATTAGCCTACTGATAAGTAATAATATAATAATAATAATAATTGCAGGAGGGCTGCGGGCAATGGCACATCATTTGGTGACACTAGACCCGCAGCCAGCGAGGAGGCAATTCTGCCCATTTCGCTGACTCCTGAGCATACGCGCACACAGATACTTTACGCAGGCGCACACTCACACAGGTGTGTACATCTGCCCTGACTTTATCATCGTCAGGCAGTGTACACTTCACTGTGCCTTGGAGATTGCCCCTAAAGGTCGTAAATTGCACGACAAGCCCCCAAGCCTTCTCTCCGCGGCTGCGCCCCAAATAAATGTGGCCTCGCCGTGGAATCGAACTTCGGGACCGTGGTGCGCGAGGCGAACGCGTTGACCGCTCTGCCACCGACCCCCTAACAATTTAAGCTCCCACTGCCTCCGCTGATCCCGCTGCTCCCACTGCCTCCGCTGCTCCCACTGCCTCCGCTGCTCCCACTGCCTCCGCTGCTCCCACTGCCTCCGCTGCTCCCACTGCCTCCGCTGCTCCCACTGCCTCCGCTGCTCCCACTGCCTCCGCTGCTCCCACTGCCTCCGCTGCTCCCACTGCCTCCGCTGCTCCCACTGCCTCCGCTGCTCCCACTGCCTCCGCTGCTCCCACTGCCTCCGCTGCTCCCACTGCCTCCGCTGCTCCCACTGCCTCCGCTGCTCCCACTGCCTCCGCTGCTCCCACTGCCACCGCTGCTCCCACTGCCTCCGCTGATCCCACTGCCTCCGCTGCTCCCACTGCCTCCGCTGCTCCCACTGCCTCCGCTGCTCCCACTGCCTCCGCTGCTCCCGCTGTTCCAAATGCCTCCGCTACTCCCGCTGCTCCTACTGCCTCCGCTGATCCCACTGCCTCCTCTACTCCCACTGCCTCCGCTACTCCCACTGCCTCCGCTACTCCCACTGCCTCCGCTGATCCCACTGCCTCCGCTGCTCCCACTGCCTCCGCTACTCCCACTGCCTCCGCTGATCCCACTGCCTCCGCTGCTCCCACTGCCTCCGCTACTCCCACTGCCTCCGCTGATCCCACTGCCTCCGCTGCTCCCGCTGTTCCAAATGCCTCCGCTACTCCCGCTGCTCCTACTGCCTCCGCTGCTCCCACTGCCTCCGCTACTCCCACTGCCTCCGCTGATCCCACTGCCTCCGCTGCTCCCGCTGTTCCAAATGCCTCCGCTACTCCCACTGCGGAGTGTTCTTTCCCCAGGGGGGAAATAGTTTGTGGCCTTTCTACTGTTAATAAAAATGTATTATCTAATCATGCTTAACTGAGGGTTTGGCGCTGGGCACTGTGGACGAGTCATGACTAACCCCTTTTCTTGACGTAATGTGTCCTTTAAAGTAACGAGCAGGACAGCTTCAATCATAACTCTTATCTCGGCTTTCAAGGCTAATGCTCCTGAGACTATGAAGCCAAGTTTTTCTTAGCTGGGCTGAACAGATTGCTGTCAGTGAGTGGTTTCAGTGGGCTTTTTCGAAAACTAGCAAGATCTACGAGCGTAGAATATATTGGAGAGATTTTGAGCAGTCCACATGTGTCTAACTCTGTTGGCCAAATTTTTTTCCAGATTAGACTTTAATTTTACCCGGCTGACTCTGACACACCTAATTTTTTCAAGTCTTTTACAGACAAAAATAATGTAATTCTTCAAATCCAAAATAGTAAAAAAATTGAAATAATATCTACTCCGCTACTCCCACGGCCTCCGCTACTCCACTGCCTCCGCTACTCCCACTGCCTCCGCTACTCCCACTGCCTCCGCTACTCCACTGCCTCCGCTACTCCCACTGCCTCCGCTACTACACTGCCTCCGCTACTCCCACTGCCTCCGCTACTACACTGCCTCCGCTACTCCACTGCCTCCGCTACTCCACTGCCTCCGCTACTCCCACTGCCTCCGCTACTCCACTGCCTCCGCTACTCCCACTGCCTCCGCTACTCCACTGCCTCCGCTACTCCCACTGCCTCCGCTACTCCACTGCCTCCGCTACTCCCACTGCCTCCGCTACTCCACTGCCTCCGCTACTCCCACTGCCTCCGCTACTCCACTGCCTCCGCTACTCCCACTGCCTCCGCTACTCCACTGCCTCCGCTACTCCCACTGCCTCCGCTACTCCACTGCCTCCGCTGCTCCCACTGCCTCCGCTGCTCCCACTGCCTCCGCTACTCCACTGCCTCCGCTACTCCACTGCCTCCGCTACTCCCACTGCCTCCGCTACTCCACTGCCTCCGCTGCTCCCACTGCCTCCGCTGCTCCCACTGCCTCCGCTACTCCACTGCCTCCGCTGCTCCCACTACCTCCGCTACTCCACTGCCTCCGCTACTCCCACTGCCTCCGCTGCTCCCACTGCCTCCGCTACTCCACTGCCTCCGCTGCTCCCACTGCCTCCGCTACTCCCACTGCCTCCGCTACTCCCACTGCCTCCGCTACTCCCACTGCCTCCGCTACTCCACTGCCTCCGCTACTCCCACTGCCTCCGCTACTCCACTGCCTCCGCTACTCCACTGCCTCCGCTACTCCCACTGCCTCCGCTACTCCACTGCCTCCGCTACTCCCACTGCCTCCGCTACTCCACTGCCTCCGCTGCTCCCACTGCCTCCGCTGCTCCCACTGCCTCCGCTACTCCACTGCCTCCGCTGCTCCCACTACCTCCGCTACTCCACTGCCTCCGCTACTCCCACTGCCTCCGCTGCTCCCACTGCCTCCGCTACTCCACTGCCTCCGCTGCTCCCACTGCCTCCGCTACTCCCACTGCCTCCGCTGCTCCCACTGCCTCCGCTACTCCACTGCCTCCGCTGCTCCCACTGCCTCCGCTACTCCACTGCCTCCGCTACTCCACTGCCTCCGCTACTCCCACTGCCTCCGCTACTCCCACTGCCTCCGCTACTCCACTGCCTCCGCTACTCCCACTGCCTCCGCTACTCCCACTGCCTCCGCTACTCCACTGCCTCCGCTACTCCACTGCCTCCGCTACTCCCACTGCCTCCGCTACTCCACTGCCTCCGCTACTCCCACTGCCTCCGCTACTCCACTGCCTCCGCTACTCCCACTGCCTCCGCTACTCCCACTGCCTCCGCTACTCCACTGCCTCCGCTACTCCCACTGCCTCCGCTACTCCCACTGCCTCCGCTACTCCACTGCCTCCGCTACTCCCACTGCCTCCGCTACTCCCACTGCCTCCGCTACTCCCACTGCCTCCGCTACTCCCACTGCCTCCGCTACTCCACTGCCTCCGCTACTCCCACTGCCTCCGCTACTCCACTGCCTCCGCTACTCCACTGCCTCCGCTACTCCCACTGCCTCCGCTACTCCACTGCCTCCGCTATTGCTGACGCCAATGTTGCCCCAGCTAAATGTAAAACGTTCGCGAAGAACAAAGAACATAGATCCACGATATGTAGTGGGGCTCTTGCATAATAAATGTACTGGATGTTTATTAAATTATCTCGGTAGACAATTGGATTTAAAGTAAAGAAAATCGAAATTATTGTTTATTTCTTTTTCCATTGTAGCTGACACAGATTACTGCGAAAAAAATTAACTAGCCATGGTACATAGCTAGATACGAGTATTTCAAATCAGTAAATTGTACTAGTATTATAATTGCACCTCGCACTATAAGCTACGAGTGTAAAGGTGAAAAATTGACTTGCTCTCAGCAGTTCAGTTTCAGATTAGCAATGATTTGACTCCAACGAGCAGAACTCCAGAGAGCAGGCTGACAGCGACCGGGGCAGCCACAGCTCGGTAGCCTGAGTTGCAGAGGTCCGTGTAGCACTCGGTGCAGCCCGCGGTGCCGTTGCACCAGCCGCAGGTGCCCTGAATCTGTGCAGCCAACAAATGAAACGTGTCGACAATACTGGGGGCTATTGTCTATGTAGTCATTATGTACAATGGATTGCTAGCCTAGTCGGCCAGTTTTCAGATCCACTCACCGCGCGAATGCCGCCGGGAATTTGTACATCCTGACGCAAGCAGGAGGTCACGGCCCTGCCGCAGTCGAAGGGGGTCTTTGGCACACCAACAACGTTGCTATAGATGTAGCAACGGAGGCCCATAGTACAGGCTAAGGAAACGGGAGGTAAATCAATGTAAGATGCCAGTTTTGGTTACAGAGAACCTGACCTGCAGACTCTGATTTAATTGAGATGCGTCTAGGACTCACCGATCATAGCAAATAGGACTAGCAGCAGCAGGCTGTACTTTTGCGTCATTTTCTTCTGTGAATTGAGCTTGAACTCGTTAGGCCTAATAATATGGCTTAATGATAATTTCTGTTCTCTTTTCTGCTCTTATTGCAAGCCTGCTTCGCCCTTTCGAAATTTTATTCTTTATAGTTTCCATGGTTACTAAGTCAACAGGTTAATCATCAATTGTAATATGCGACTTAGTATCTAATTTGGTAATTCGATAAGATAAAAAACAAGCTTCGTCAATAAGGTCTCACTGAATGGAACCGTTTTTTATCGGTTGTGACTTTGTTTATCGCCGCAAATTATTGCGATCGCGCATTTAAAATTAAGGGCTTTTTAAATATAAACTCTTGTTGGACACGTGTACATATTAATTTAGTATTCTTCTAATATTTCATGCAAACTTAAGTTAATCAAACAATGTATATTTGTAAGAAATATGCGCTGCGTCCTACTTAACAATGTCAGCAAGTATAGTTAGAATATTATTACCTAATTTAAATTACATCGAGCTCGGTCGCAATAGTGATCAGGCAACACTACAGCTCAACCGGACACTTGGGACACTTAGGAGCTAGAGTATTGCTCAGAGAGGACAGGCAGGGAGAGGACAGGCAGGGAGAGGACAGGCAGGGAGAGGACAGGCAGGGAGAGGACAGGCAGGGAGAGGACAGGCAGGGAGAGGACAGGCAGGGAGAGGACAGGCAGGGAGAGGACAGGCAGGGAGAGGACAGGCAGGGAGAGGACAGGCAGGGAGAGGACAGGCAGGGAGAGGACAGGCAGGGAGAGGACAGGCAGGGAGAGGACAGGCAGGGAGAGGACAGGCAGGGAGAGGACAGGCAGGGAGAGGACAGGCAGGGAGAGGACAGGCAGGGAGAGGACAGGCAGGGAGAGGACAGGCAGGGAGAGGACAGGCAGGGAGAGGACAGGCAGGGAGAGGACAGGCAGGGAGAGGACAGGCAGGGAGAGGACAGGCAGGGAGAGGACAGGCAGGGAGAGGACAGGCAGGGAGAGGACAGGCAGGGAGAGGACAGGCAGGGAGAGGACAGGCAGGGAGAGGACAGGCAGGGAGAGGACAGGCAGGGAGAGGACAGGCAGGGTGTAAATAAAGGCAAGAGAGAACTGGTTACTTTTAAGCTTTTTAATCAGTGAAAGCAATTTGGCTTGGCTAAAAAGGCGATGCCTTTATAAAGATGAAGTTCTATATATTTTGTAGATTTAAGTGAAAAGTGAAAATTGATCAGTTTTGTTAAGAAGTTAAGGAACTATAAATATTTTGCTAAAAACTGAAGAAAAATCCATTTGGCAACAACCGTTGCTTCTGGCTTATTTTAATTGTCAGTTTTTCGGTCCAATCGAATTGTATGGCTTTTAGATGAGCAACGATTTCAATCCGATGAGCAGGACTCCGGAGAGCAGGCTGACAGAGGCTGGGACGGTCATTGTGCGGTGGGCCGAGTTGCATAGTTCAGTGTAGCACACGGTGCAGCCGCTGACGCCATCGCAGTTGCCGCAGCCTGTCTGCGTCTGTGCAAATTTCAAATATTGTTCAGAGAAGAAAATTATTCATGCCCGTGCGCAGTTAGAAGTGATTTCAAAGAAAGTCAATGATATTCAATTCTTGTCTGTCATTCGACAAATTGTGATTGTATAGGAAAAAGTTGAACTCTCGGCACCACTCACCATTCTGATGCCGGCGAGATTGGTTTCAATCTTATTGCACGCGTTCACACCCGACGGGCACTGTATCTCAGTCTTCGGCACGCCAAGTAGGCTGTTGAACGCGTAGCACTTGAAGCTCAGGGCACAGGCTGTGGAACAAAGGTGAGCCTCTGTGTGACAGGCAGACAGGCAGGCAGACAGACAGACAGACAGACAGACAGACAGACAGACAGACAGACAGACAGCAGCATGTTAAAAGCTGTAGTGTACTCACCGGCCATGCCGAACAGGCAAAGTAGGAACAGTGAGAAGCTTTGGTGGGTCATGTCAAGACCTGATGAAAGAAGAAGTTTGGCGTTTCGTTTCGGCTTGCGTGTCGTAGCAACTCTGCGCCTCGTATTTATACGCGAAAAATACTTTCAGTAGAGATACTGTTTATCTCTACTGCGACAACCACAAACTTGACTCAGATATTCTACCAGGATTCTACAATTCTACAAATTATAATCTAGATGATAATAGACTGTGGGTCAGATGCTATTCACCTGCGACTCGAAAATGTTACTCGTATTTTTAGGCAACAAGGTAGATTGTTACTAAAGCTTGAAAGCAAATTAATTTGTCATTGCGGATATGATCATTTTTCGCAGTCACTATCTCTGGCATTCTTTGAGAAAATCTAATCTACGAGTAAATGCTCTGCAGTAGAATGCATTCAATTTTTTTAAACTGACACTCCTGTCTGAGCAAGTGGCCGACCTGAGCAACAGCGAGACACCGAGGAAGACAGAAAGAACAAGACAGCGAGAGGGCGACAGCGAAAAAGTCAGAGCGATTACAGGAGAAAGATAGATATAGAAAGACAGAGAGAGTCAGGGAGAGTCAAGGAGAGTCAGTGAGAGTCACTGTGAGTCAGTGAGAGTAAGGGAGAGTCACTGTGAGTCAGTGAGAGTCAATGAGAGTCAGGGAGAGTCAGGGAGTGTCAGGGAGTGTCAGGGAGTGTCAGGGAGATTCAGGGAGAGTCAGGGATAGACAAGTCAAGAGAGGAGAGTCAAGAGAGACAGTTAAAGTCAGGGAGAGTCAGGGAGAGACAGTGAGAGTCAGGGAGAGACAGTGAGAGTCAGGGAGAGACAGTGAGATTCAAGGACAGATTGTGAGAGTCAGGGAGAGACAGTGAGAGTCAGGGAGAGACAGTGAGAGTCAGGGAGAGACAGTGAGAGTCAGGGAGAGACAGTGAGAGCCAGGGAGAGTTATGGAGAGTCAGGGAGAGTCATGGAGAGTCAGGGAGAGACAGTGAGAGTCAGGGAGAGTCATTGAGAGTCAGGGAGAGTCATTGAGAGTCAGGGAGAGACAGTGAGAGTCAGGGAGAGTCATTGAGAGTCAGGGAGAGACAGTGAGAGTCAGGGAGAGACAGTGAGAGTCAGGGAGAGACAGTGAGAGCCAGGGAGAGTCATGGAGAGTCAGGGAGAGTCATGGAGAGTCAGGGAGAGACAGTGAGAGTCAGGGAGAGTCATTGAGAGTCAGGGAGAGACAGTGAGAGTCAGGGAGAGTCATTGAGAGTCAGGGAGAGACAGTGAGAGTCAGGGAGAGACAGTGAGAGTCAGGGAGAGACAGTGAGAGCCAGGGAGAGTCATGGAGAGTCAGGGAGAGTCATGGAGAGTCAGGGAGAGACAGTGAGAGTCAGGGAGAGTCATTGAGAGTCAGGGAGAGACAGTGAGAGTCAGGGAGAGTCATTGAGAGTCAGGGAGAGACAGTGAGAGTCAGGGAGAGACAGTGAGAGTCAGGGAGAGACAGTGAGAGTCAGGGAGAGACAGTGAGAGTCAGGGAGAGACAGTGAGAGCCAGGGAGAGTCATGGAGAGTCAGGGAGAGTCATGGAGAGTCAAAGAGAGACAGTGAGAGTCAGGGAGAGTCATTGAGAGTCAGGGAGAGACAGTGAGAGTCAGGGAGAGACAGTGAGAGTCAGGGAGAGTCATTGAGAGTCAGGGAGAGACAGTGAGAGTCAGGGAGAGACAGTGAGAGCCAGGGAGAGTTATGGAGAGTCAGGGAGAGTCATGGAGAGTCAGGGAGAGACAGTGAGAGTCAGGGAGAGACAGTGAGAGTCAGGGAGAGACAGTGAGATTCAAGGAGAGATAGTGAGAGTCAGGGAGAGACAGTGAGAGTCAGGGAGAGACAGTGAGAGTCATGGAGAGTCAGGGAGAGACAGTGAGAGTCAGGGAGAGTCATTGAGAGTCAGGGAGAGACAGTGAGAGTCAGGGAGAGACAGTGAGAGTCAGGGAGAGTTATGGAGAGTCAGGTAGAGTCATGGAGAGTCAGGGAGAGACAGTGAGAGTCAGGGAGAGTCATTGAGAGTCAGGGAGAGACAGTGAGAGTCAGGGAGAGACAGTGAGAGTCAGGGAGAGACAGTGAGAGCCAGGGAGAGTCATGGAGAGTCAGGGAGAGTCATGGAGAGTCAGGGAGAGACAGTGAGAGTCAGGGAGAGTCATTGAGAGTCAGGGAGAGTCATTGAGAGTCAGGGAGAGACAGTGAGAGTCAGGGAGAGTCATTGAGAGTCAGGGAGAGACAGTGAGAGTCAGGGAGAGACAGTGAGAGTCAGGGAGAGACAGTGAGAGCCAGGGAGAGTCATGGAGAGTCAGGGAGAGTCATGGAGAGTCAGGGAGAGACAGTGAGAGTCAGGGAGAGTCATTGAGAGTCAGGGAGAGACAGTGAGAGTCAGGGAGAGTCATTGAGAGTCAGGGAGAGACAGTGAGAGTCAGGGAGAGACAGTGAGAGACAGGGAGAGACAGTGAGAGCCAGGGAGAGTCATTGAGAGTCAGGGAGAGACAGTGAGAGTCAGGGAGAGACAGTGAGAGTCAGGGAGAGTCATGGAGAGTCAGGGAGAGACAGTGAGAGTCAGGGAGAGTCATTGAGAGTCAGGGAGAGACAGTGAGAGTCAGGGAGAGTCATTGAGAGTCAGGGAGAGACAGTGAGAGTCAGGGAGAGACAGTGAGAGCCAGGGAGAGACAGTGAGAGTCAGGGAGAGTCATGGAGAGTCAGGGAGAGACAGTGAGAGTCAGGGAGAGTCATTGAGAGTCAGGGAGAGACAGTGAGAGTCAGGGAGAGTCATTGAGAGTCAGGGAGAGACAGTGAGAGCCAGGGAGAGTCATGGAGAGTCAGGGAGAGTCATTGAGAGTCAGGGAGAGACAGTGAGAGTCAGGGAGAGTCATTGAGAGTCAGGGAGAGACAGTGAGAGTCAGGGAGAGTCATTGAGAGTCAGGGAGAGACAGTGAGAGTCAGGGAGAGACAGTGAGAGCCAGGGAGAGACAGTGAGAGTCAGGGAGAGTCATGGAGAGTCAGGGAGAGACAGTGAGAGTCAGGGAGAGTCATTGAGAGTCAGGGAGAGACAGTGAGAGTCAGGGAGAGTCATTGAGAGTCAGGGAGAGACAGTGAGAGCCAGGGAGAGTCATGGAGAGTCAGGGAGAGACAGTGAGAGCCAGGGAGAGTCATGGAGAGTCAGGGAGAGTCATTGAGAGTCAGGGAGAGACAGTGAGAGTCAGGGAGAGTCATTGAGAGTCAGGAGAGGACAGTGAGAGTCAGGGAGAGTCATTGAGAGTCAGGGAGAGACAGTGAGAGCCAGGGAGAGTCATGGAGAGTCAGGGAGAGTCATGGAGAGTCAGGGAGAGACAGTGAGAGTCAGGGAGAGTCATTGAGAGTCAGGGAGAGACAGTGAGAGTCAGGGAGAGACAGTGAGAGTCAGGGAGAGTCATTGAGAGTCAGGGAGAGACAGTGAGAGTCAGGGAGAGACAGTGAGAGCCAGGGAGAGTTATGGAGAGTCAGGGAGAGTCATGGAGAGTCAGGGAGAGACAGTGAGAGTCAGGGAGAGTCATTGAGAGTCAGGGAGAGTCATTGAGAGTCAGGGAGAGACAGTGAGAGTCAGGGAGAGTCATTGAGAGTCAGGGAGAGACAGTGAGAGTCGGGGAGAGACAGTGAGAGTCAGGGAGAGACAGTGAGAGCCAGGGAGAGTCATGGAGAGTCAGGGAGAGTCATTGAGAGTCAGGGAGAGACAGTGAGTGTCAGGGAGAGTCATTGAGAGTCAGGGAGAGACAGTGAGAGTCAGGGAGAGACAGTGAGAGTCAGGGAGAGACAGTGAGAGTCAGGGAGAGACAGTGAGAGCCAGGGAGAGTCATGGAGAGTCAGGGAGAGTCATGGAGAGTCAGGGAGAGTCATTGAGAGTCAGGGAGAGTCATTGAGAGTCAGGGAGAGACAGTGAGAGTCAGGGAGAGTCATTGAGAGTCAGGGAGAGACAGTGAGAGTCAGGGAGAGACAGTGAGAGTCAGGGAGAGACAGTGAGAGCCAGGGAGAGTCATGGAGAGTCAGGGAGAGTCATGGAGAGTCAGGGAGAGACAGTGAGAGTCAGGGAGAGTCATTGAGAGTCAGGGAGAGACAGTGAGAGTCAGGGAGAGACAGTGAGAGTAAGGGAGAGTCAAGGAGAGACAGTGAGAGTCAGGGAGATTCAGGGAGAAAGGCACGGGCAGGCTGGGAGATTGTAGGAGGCAGAGAATCACAAGAAAATGAGGTCAGATTTGAACGCAAAACTTGAAATAAAGTAGAATATGCTTGATAAGGGATTCATTTGAATACGTCAATATATTTAAAAAGTGTTGAATCAATTTCGCGTTGAATCATAGTTTCTCATTTAACTGATTTAGGCTGCAATTGCGCAATTTGTGTATCGCGATGAATTCCACTCAGAAATTAACCCAGGAAAAAGTATATTCTTTTGTTTACGACTGGCTAACAAAGAAGAGCAAAACTAAAGGCTGTGTTTTCCACTTACGTAAATATTGCGCCGAAAATCACCTGCCCATCTTGCCAATTTGTTTACGAGAATTCATCATTAATTGAAATCTCAGGTCTATATGTATCGGTCAGTTTAAATTTATTTTAACTCTCCTGTAAGTAAGACTCTACTGTAAGTAAGCACTATAGCGCATTACTGAAAAATCAGAAAAATATTCTTGCATCTAACCAATGGCTGTGCCGCACCGGTTGGTCAAACCCCCAGTTAGCAAAACAACTAAAAGTTTCTAACCCATTAGCTTCCTAGTTGCAACTAGTGGCAGAAATAAGAAGCTGCTCTACAAGGAAAGTTTCTTCTACGCAATGCCAAAGAAGCTGGTAGAGTGGGGAAACCGCTAGTGAGGTTTTTCAAAATCGTTTAACTCTGGTAAGTTACATTTAGCCGAAATATTTTGCATCCAACACCATTCTGAATCTCCTCACAGTCTCTCGATCTCCTTTTCCCAATCCCTTCATCTCCTCACAGTCTCTCGATCTCCTTTTCCCAATCCCTTCATCTCCTCAGAGTCTCTCGATCTCCTTTTCCCAATCCCTTCATCTCCTCCCAGTCCCTTCATCTCCTCCCAGTCCCTTCATCTCCTCCCAATCCCTTCATCTCCTCCCAATCCCTTCATCTCCCCCCAGTCCATTCATTTCCACATCCTAATCCCTTCATCTCCACATCCTAATCACTTCATCTCCACATCCTAATCCCTTCATCTCCTCCCAGTCCCTTCATATCCTCCCAGTCCCTTCATCTCCTCCCAGTCCCTTCATCTCCTCCCAGTCCCTTCATATCCTCCCAGTCCCTTCATATCCTCCCAGTCCCTTCATATCCTCCCAGTCCCTTCATCTCCTCCCAATCCCTTCATCTCAACATCCTAATCCCTTCATCTCCTCCCAGTCCATTCATCTCGACATCCTAATCCCTTCATCTCCTCCCAGTCCTTTCATCTCCTCCCAATCCCTTCATCTCCCCCCAGTCCATTAATTTCCCCATCCTAATCCCTTCATCTCCACATCCTAATTACTTCATCTCCACATCCTAATCCCTTCATATCCTCCCAGTCCCTTCATCTCCTCCCAATCCCTTCATATCCTCCCAGTCCCTTCATATTCTCCCAGTCCCTTCATATCCTCCCAATCCCTTCATATCCTCCCAGTCCCTTCATCTCCTCCCAGTCCCTTCATCTCCTCCCAGTCCCTTCATCTCCTCCCAATCCCTTCATCTCCTCCCAATCCCTTCATCTCCCCCCAGTCCATTCATTTCCACATCCTAATCCCTTCATCTCCACATCCTAATCACTTCATCTCCACATCCTAATCCCTTCATCTCCTCCCAGTCCCTTCATATCCTCCCAGTCCCTTCATCTCCTCCCAGTCCCTTCATCTCCTCCCAGTCCCTTCATATCCTCCCAGTCCCTTCATATCCTCCCAGTCCCTTCATATCCTCCCAGTCCCTTCATCTCCTCCCAATCCCTTCATCTCAACATCCTAATCCCTTCATCTCCTCCCAGTCCATTCATCTCGACATCCTAATCCCTTCATCTCCTCCCAGTCCTTTCATCTCCTCCCAATCCCTTCATCTCCCCCCAGTCCATTAATTTCCACATCCTAATCCCTTCATCTCCACATCCTAATCACTTCATCTCCACATCCTAATCCCTTCATATCCTCCCAGTCCCTTCATCTCCTCCCAATCCCTTCATATCCTCCCAGTCCCTTCATATTCTCCCAGTCCCTTCATATCCTCCCAATCCCTTCATATCCTCCCAGTCCCTTCATATTCTCCCAGTCCCTTCATATCCTCCCAGTCCCTTCATCTCCTCCCAATCCCTTCATATCCTCCCAGTCCCTTCATCTTCTCCCTGTCCCTTCATCTCCTTCCTGTCCCTTCATCTCCTCCCTGTCCCTACATCTTCTGTCCAATCAGGATTTTATTTACATTATCTGATTTCTTACTACCAACCATTCGACCTACCGCACAAAAAATTAGGCCTCTAATAGACTTTTAAATGCATTTTAATAACCAAAGCATTATCTTCGCATAGGAACAAGGCATTACACTTAAGCGCATTCGGCTATCCAGTTCATAATTCAACCAGCCCATTTTGAACTGCCTGTCATTTTGTCTGGATCTAAAGAAGGGAAAATTAAAAAAAGACTATGGAATGATTTTTCTGGCTATATACGGCAGTCCCATGGACCCCTGAAATGGGAGAAAACTGTACTAAATATGTATCCGGCCTAGTTGATAAATAAACTGAAACTCGTTGATAAACTATGCTGAATATTGGCCTGAAAGCTTGAAAGTCATTGCCTAACAAAATAGCAACAAGCCTAGCCGGTTTGGGATTGGAGCTGAAACATAATCCGGGCTTAGACTATTGAGGAAAAATGCGTGAATCTGTCTAATGACCTCCTTAGAGAATGGGATCTAGAAAGACGACACCCATTATCACCGATCAGCGCTTTTCCTCTAAAAGAAAAAAATCTGCGCCATTGGCTCCGCAATTAGCTTTTACCACTTCACTTACAATTCCAGGAAAAGTCAAGGAAGATCTATGGGCTGAAATAATTTGTTTAATTCACAATCATTGTCTAACAGATCTTTGTCTATCTATCTATCTATCTATCTATCTATCTATCTGTCTATCTATCTATCTATCTATCTATCTATCTATCTATCTATCTATCTATCTATCTATCTATCTATCTATCTATCTATCTATCTATCTATCTATCTATCTGTCTATCTATCTATCTATCTATCTATCTATCTATCTATCTATCTATCTATCTATCTATCTATCTATCTATCTATCTATCTATCTATCTATCTATCTGTCTATCTATCTATCTATCTATCTATCTACCCAGAAGGCAGGAATGTTGTCGGGCCTTTCGCCTCGGCCACCATTCGGGAACTGAGGTAGGGATCAGGTCTGGCATTAATCTCGGCGATCCCTCATCAATCAGTGTGGCTGGCGCGGCTCGTTCTGAAAGCCCCGAGGCTACTTATAAGCCTTTAACCTGGTGAAGGGATAAATATCCCATTTCTGTCTTTTTTGTCCCGCCCACCGCCAGGCTACCCGCTTTCTGATTAAATATTTGTCAATCTTGGGCCACTCGAAGCCAACTGACAAGCAGAAAGTTTGCGTGCACGGAGACCGATAGGAACTGTACAGACTAGGCAAAAAACACGGAGAGACACGGAGGCGGCCACATTGAAACCAACAACGCGAGGGGACATTATGTCATAGATTTCTAATTTGTGATTTACGGAAAACTCTTCTGTTATCGATGAAGCTGAAGCCCGCGAGGTTTTTTTGTTTTATCAACAAATTCAGGTAGAAGTTTTTATTAATTTTGAATCAAATGGGATTTCAGTCGAGTCTTTTTTGACCATGTCTTCTCCCTCCTGTCTTCTCCCTCCTGTCTTCCTCTTCCTGTCTTCTTCCTATTGTCTTCCCCTTCCTGTCTTCTCCCTCCTGTCTTCTCCTTCCTGTCTTCCTCTTCCTGTCTTCTCCTTCCTGTCTTCTCCCTCCTGTCTTCTCCCTCTTGTCTTCTCCCTCCTGTCTTCTCCTCGAGTCTTCCTCTTCCTGTCTTCCTCTTCCTGTCTTCTCCTTCCTGTCTTCTCCCTCCTGTCTTCTCCCTCTTGTCTTCTCCCTCCTGTCTTCTCCTCGAGTCTTCCTCTTCCTGTTTTCCCCTTCCTGTCTTCTTCCTCTTGTCTTCCGCTTCCTGTCTTCTTCCTTTTGTCTTCCCCTTCCTGTCTTCTCCCTCCTGTCTTCCCCTTCCTGTCTTCTCCCTCCTGTCTTCCCCTTCCTGTCTTCTCCCTCCTTTCTTCCCCTTCCTGTCTTCTCCCTCCTGTTTTCCCCTTCCTGTCTTCTTCCTCTTGTCTTCCCCTTCCTGTCTTCTCCCTCCTGTCTTCCCCTTCCTGTCTTCTCCCTCCTGTCTTCCCCTTCCTGTCTTCTTCCTCCTGTTTTCCCCTTCCTGTCTTCTTCCTCTTGTCTTCCCCTTCCTGTCTTCTCCCTCCTGTCTTCTCCTTCCTGTCTTCCTCTTCCTGTCTTCTCTCTCCTGTCTTCTCCTTCCTGTCTTCCTCTTCCTGTCTTCTCTCTCCTGTCTTCTCCCTCCTGTCTTCTCCCTCCTGTCTTCCCCTTCCTGTCTTCTCCCTCCTGTCTTCCCCTTCCTGTCTTCTCCCTCCTGTCTTCCCCTTCCTGTCTTCTCCCTCCTGTCTTCCCCTTCCTGTCTTCTCCCTCCTGTCTTCCCCTTCCTGTCTTCTCCCTCCTGTCTTCTTCCTCCTGTCTTCCCCTTCCTGTCTTCTTTTTCCTGTCTTCCCCTTCCTGTCTTCTTCCTCCTGTCTTCCCCTTCCTGTCTTCTTCCTCCTGTCTTCCCCTTCCTGTCTTCTCCCTCCTGTCTTCCCCTTCCTGTCTTCTCCCTCCTGTCTTCCCCTTCCTGTCTTCTCCATCCTGTCTTCTGGCTAGGAAGACTGTTTGCTTGATCTAAAATTACAGCTAAATTCCATAAATATTTATGTAGTTTTGCACCCTTAACTGCTCGGAAAAAAATGTAACCAAAATCTGAGTCATTTCTTGGAATCCTTCTGGGTGTTTCGTAACTCTTTTATAGCATGCGTTCACAAGTTTTGGTCGTTAAAACTCCAGTGAGTACAAAGCTCAAATATCATTTTCTACGCTCAGAAACTAAGTGATGCAGCTATATTCTTGGGTTGTCAAGTTATAATAAATTTAGCATTTAATTATTTTTGCACCAAATGGTGGACAAAAGTAACGAGTCCGTTTTCGCGCATACAGACATTGTAATTATTTCATTTTTATTACTCAGCGACACTCAACCTTTTCTTGACTTTTCCTGTCTGAGGAAATGAGTCATCTGGGACACCTAGGCAAAGGTAATTTTTTGGCAAGAGATTAACGCATGCACACACACATCTAAAGCACACACTAACTTAGTACAAATTTGCTGACTGACATGTGTATCAAATCTAAATAAACTGCTTTTAATAGGCACAAACTCAAATATTGTGTATGGGTGTGTGCGTGTGTGTGTTTTGGATAGACCTGTGGCATAGCTGTGTTTCTACTAAATGTTAAGCACGGAACTGGTGTCTCCTGGCTTGTTGGTCTATAAGAAAATTTCTGTTATTTGCTCACTGCTATGAAGTAACCAAGTTGACGAATCATGGGGTAGAATCGACTTTGAAATGGAATAGTTATGGGGTGGAATAGTCATGAGATGGAATAGTCATGGGATGGAATAGTCATGGGATGGAATAGTCATGAGATGGAATAGTCATGGGATGGAATAGTCATGGGATGGAATAGTCATGGGATGGAATAGTCATGAGATGGAATAGTCATGGGATGGAATAGTCATGGGATGGAATAGTCATAGGATGGAATAGTCATGGGATGGAATAGTCATGGGATGGAATAGTCATGGGATGGAATAGTCATGGGATGGAATAGTCATGGGATGGAATAGTCATGGGATCGAATAGTCATGGGATGGAATAGTCATGGGATGGAATAGTCATGGGATGGAATAGTCATGGGATGGAATAGTCATGGGATGGAATAGTCATGGGATGGAATAGTCATGGGATGGAATAGTCATGGGATGGAATAGTCATGGGATGGAATAGTCATGGGATGGAATAGTCATGGGATGGAATAGTCATGGGATGGAATAGTCATGGGATGGAATAGTCATGGGATGGAATAGTCATGGGATGGAATAGTCATGGGATGGAATAGTCATGGGATGGAATAGTCATAGGGTTAATCAAAGTGAGGCCGAGAAATTACAAGTGGAGGATAGGATTGGAATGTTCCCCATGAATCCTTTAATGGGGAACCACTGTTTGGTAAGTGCCAAAGAAAGTTTCAAAGCCATTACACAAGCAGCAGCAGCAGCAGCAGCAGCAGCAGCAGCAGCACAAATGGCTGCGTGACCGTAAGCTGACTCATCACCGTCACCTACTAGCTACCAAGCAGCACAGGAGAATGCGCGTAGAACATCTTACAAGCTTTTGTCCCTCACAAACATTAACCCCACCAGCCCAGTAGGGCTATAGGGCATGAGGTGTCGACTAGAATCAGAGCGAAAAAGAGAGACACAGAAAGGTGGCAGAATATATCGTGTCCCAGTTTTTATATTTCTAGGTCCGCAATAGGTTCGAGCGTACTTTACCTACGCTTTCTAATGCCCCTCGTTTGTAACTACACACACTCACACACCGACTTGTTAATCAGGTTCATTTTCGAAAATGCGCCCACAAATTGTATAAGTTTTTTTTACTTTCCTGAAGCTTTTTCACATCCCTTGCAGTCTTTCTTCTGCTATTCTCCTTCTTCCAACTACCAACTTTGTCCAGGCTACAAGCGTGATTGTTAGCGTCGCAGATTGCCCACGGGGGCGCTCAAATATAGTGGTATTTTTTATTTAGGAAAAACTTTTCTCCTAATTAATAAGCCACTGCGGGTGATAAAGTTGCAGATTGTGGTAGGTAGAATAGACTGCTGGTGCTAAAGTTGCAGATTGTGGTAGGTAGAATATAGACTGCTGGTGTTAAAGTTGCAGATTGTGGTAGGTAGAATATAGACTGCTGGTGTTAAAGTTGCAGATTGTGGTAGGTAGAATAGACTGCTGGTGCTAAAGTTGCAGATTGTGGTAGGTAGAATATAGACTGCTGGTGTTAAAGTTGCAGATTGTGGTAGGTAGAATATAGACTGCTGGTGTTAAAGTTGCAGATTGTGGTAGGTAGAATGGACTGCTGGTGCTAAAGTTGCAGATTGTGGTAGGTAGAATAGACTGCTGGTGTTAAAGTTGCAGATTGTGGTAGGTAGAATATAGACTGCTGGTGTTAAAGTTGCAGATTGTGGTAGGTAGAATAGACTGCTGGTGCTAAAGTTGCAGATTGTGGTAGGTAGAATATAGACTGCTGGTGTTAAAGTTGCAGATTGTGGTAGGTAGAATATAGACTGCTGGTGTTAAAGTTGCAGATTGTGGTAGGTAGAATAGACTGCTGGTGTTAAAGTTGCAGATTGTGGTAGGTAGAATATAGACTGCTGGTGCTAAAGTTGCAGATTGTGGTAGGTAGAATAGACTGCTGGCGCTAAAGTTGCAGATTGTGGTAGGTAGAATAGACTGCTGGCGTTAAAGTTGCAGATTGTGGTAGACTGCGGGTGTTAAAGTAGCAGATTGTGGTAGACTGACTGCTGGTGGAAGAATTTCCGATTTTTATAGAGTTTAACACGGTAGTGAAGTTGAAGAACAGTCTTTTAAGTATTGGACATTAAACATCTTTTTGATTCCGTACAAAAACACGTGTACTGCTTTACAAATTCCAGGTTGAAAGCTTAAATAACAAAGGAGTGATTCCGTCAAAGGGAAATGAATTCTGAGTTATTTTTGCTGGCCCTATTGCTTCCAATCTGCTGGCCAACTTGGGTTGCAGAATTTCACGGCGCCAGTGCTAAAACAATAGATCTTCCGCCTGTGAACATGTAGGTGCACCGACCACTCGTTTTTTTATTTTGTTTAACCACCGTTAATTAGCGTCAATTATTATAAGCTGCGAGAGCAACGTAGAATTTTGCTAGGTCTGTAAAACAAAATTGTTGAGCTCGAAAAAAGTAATAAAAATTCTTACAAAAATGTAGACGCTTAACTTAATTCTAGAAGTTTTCTGTAGAATTTACTGTATATACAAAAATGTAATACTTCGGGTGTCCGGAAAGTCATGAGAATGTGTTATTCTAACTACTTAGACACAAGCTATTGACAAGATACTGTACCATTCTAACACTTGACTTAATATATGTCTATGGCTGAAAGAGCTAGATTCTTGCTTCAAATTTGGGGGTAAGGCTGATGGTTATAACTTAGAAGTCTAGGCCACTGCAACGCAGAGGCAAAGCAAGCATCTATCGTTACTTTTTTCTTCATTGATCCTTGCTGCTGCTTTGAGATGGACGAGTTTCAAGCTTATGCTTATACCAGGTATAAGCTTGGTATATCTGCTCCTGATTGCCATGGAGAACTGCTGAAAGTGCATGGAGATGTGGCGCCTGGTCTGTCGTTAGTGTACCGATGGTACACAAGGTTCCGTGACGAGTCGTACCCACTGGCCCAAGCTGCCCGTACTGGCCGGCCGAGATCGACGAGAACACCAGAGCTGATCGAGACCTGCAGAAATCTCGTGAAAGAAGACCCAAAAGTGAGTGTCAGAGATCTTGCTGACTTCATGGAGGTTGGGAAATCAACAGTGCATGAAATATTGACTGAAGACCTGCAACTTCGCAATGTGTCTGCCGTGTGGGTCCCGCATGTTCTCTCCGAGGAGAACAAGGTTGCTCGCGTCAATTGTGCCAAGCAAATACGTCGGATTTTTCATACCGAGGGCATGACCAGCTTCTGCAACAAGTACGTGGTGGAGGACGAGACGTGGGTGTACCTTAAAAACACTGGTACACGGCAGAACAACCGGTGCTGGCTGGGTCAAGGCGACCATCGACCTCAAGTTGTGAGACACTCAGTCGGGGACCCAAAGACAATGCTGGTAGTCGCTTTCACCCCAAGCAAGCGATTCTCTATCATGTCAACGGCGCCAAAGCAGACTGTTGATGCCAATCGCATCGTTGAATTCGTTCGACACACAGGTGACCTATGGCGGAGCCTCAGATCACAGCCAATTCATCTGTCCGAAGTCTTGTGGCAGTGGGACAACGCACGACCTCATGTGGCCCAGCCTGTGCAGCAGTACATGGAGACTCGTGGAGTTCAACTGCTTTTTCAGAGTCCCTACAGCCCTGATTTCAATTTATGCGACCGTTTTTTCTTCAATTGGCTGAAATCGGACTTCTCGAAGCGGGAGTTCAGCAGCCACGATGAGGTCCGCGAGGCCGCGTTGCAGTGGGCGAGGGGTCTGGATGCAAACTGCTTGAAACGCGAGGTTCTACGGCTCGTGGAGCACTGCCAAGCTGTGATTGACTTCAGGGGAAATTACATTACTGATTAGTAAAGTTTCACTGTTCTGCGCGTTTTTATAATTAACCTTTTGTAGTTTTCTCATGACTTTCCGGACACCCGGAATAGTTGGCTATTCGTACGGTACCGTATGAATAAAACTGATGCTATTCAAACGGCATTTTACCCACCAATTTAAAATGTTATTTTAATACGAATTTTATTTATATAGACTGTGCAAAGCCAAGCTTTTAAGTTGAACTGATTTCCCTAATACCTTTTAAGTTGAACTAATACTAGTAGCTCATTTTGAAATTTTAGAAAAAAAAGAGAAAATCTAATAACAAGTGGCATAATTTCTAATGTTTGATTATGCAATTTCAATTTGTAATTGCTATCGAAATTGCTGTTTTGCTGTTTGCATCTACAATTTATATAGCAATTGGATATAGTGTATAATACTGAATCGGAAAATATAATAAACTTAAAATAAACTCATATCATACTTGGGTAGATTGAGCTAATTTTGCCAAATTAAATTTTATTAATTCTATATATTTCTATCTAGATACGTCTATCATTTTATCAGTATCTGGGTAATTCTCGTTTAATTAATACACAATAAATCACATACGTATTTAAATATCATTTTAATTTGGCGGGTAAACTGCCATATGAATAGCATCAGTTTTATTCATGCGCTACCGTACGAATAGCCACTAAAATTATCATTACGATTTATCCGTTTTCAAGCACCAGTTTGAAATAGCGAATGAGTTTGGCACCTTTTTAAATTATTCATCATTCTGGCGCCAATTTGAACCAAAATTCAACTTGGAAGTTGGTGAAGACTGGGCATGGTGCATTCATAAGTTTACTAGTTTCCAATAAAATTATAAATCCAAATTATGGCTCGTTGTATTGGTACAGACTTAAATTATGTATGAATTTGGCGCGGTTTTAAATTTATCATGAATTTGGCATTGATTAAAATTGTGCCGACCATTTCGCTTTATAAATAAAATAAACTCTGATGGGCACATTAAATAACTTGTCTATATTTCTAAATTATAGTAACTGTAGAAAATGTATAATATCACCCATTAATTCTGAGCAAATACAAATTACCGCGAGCTAAATCCAACTAGTCCTCCCAGTATACTTCGCAATCCGGAAGTTGGAGCCGACATCAGCGGCAATCACATCAGGTTGGTGAGGCCGATGACCAGCTTGACTGTGGCGGCTGGTGAGTCCGCCACATTTATCTGCGACATCATCGGGAAGCCGCTGCCACACTATCGCTGGCTGAAGGACGGAGAAGATGTGGCCCAGAGATCGCGGTTTAATGTTCGAGCTGTGCAGTTTGGATCGACGTGAGCATTTTGACTGAGTGATTCGCCACAATCGCAGCACAAGCAATAGCTAATTAGGAATCCTAACCAGCAATAATCCCACCAGGAAACGAAGCTAGAAACACAGCAGGAAACGAAGCTAGAATCGCAGCAGGAAACAAAGCTAGAATCGCTGCAGGAAACAAAGATATAATCGCTGCAGGAAACGAAGCTAGAATCGCAGCAGGAAACAAAGATAGAATCGCTGCAGGAAACGAAGCTAGAATCGCAGCAGGAAACAAAGCTAGAATCGCAGCAGGAAAAAAAGCTAGAATCGATGCAGGAAAAAAAGCTAGAATCACAGCAGGAAACAAAGCTAGAATCGCAGCAGGAAAAAAAGCTAGAATCGAAGCAGGAAACAAAGCTAGAATCGCAGCAGGAACCAAAGCTAGAATCGCAGCAGGAAACAAAGCTAGAATCGATGCAGGAAACAAAGCTAGAATCGCAGCTGGAAACAAAGCTAGAATCGCAGCAGGAAACGAAGCTAGAATCGCAGCAGGAAACAAAGCTAGAATCGCTGCAGGAAACGAAGCTAGAATCGCAGCAGGAAACGAAGCTAGAATCGCAGCAGGAAACGAAGCTAGAATCGCAGCAGGAAACGAAGCTAGAATCGCAGCAGGAAACAAAGCTAGAAACACAGCAGGAAACAAAGCTAGAATCGCAGCAGGAAACAAAGCTAGAATGGCAGCAGGAAACAAAGCTAGAATCGCAGCAGGAAACAAAGCTAGAATCACAGCAGGAAACAAAGCTAGAATCGCAGCAGGAAACAAAGCTAGAAACACAGCAGGAAACAAAGCTAGAATCGCAGCAGGAAACAAAGCTAGAATGGCAGCAGGAAACAAAGCTAGAATGGCAGCAGGAAACAAAGCTAGAATCGCAGCAGGAAACAAAGCTAGAATCACAGCAGGAAACGAAGCTAGAATCGCAGCAGGAAACAAAGCTAGAAACACAGCAGGAAACGAAGCTAGAAACACAGCAGGAAACAAAGCTAGAATCACAGCAGGAAACGAAGCTAGAATCACAGCAGGAAACGAAGCTAGAATCGCAGCAGGAAACGAAGCTAGAAACACAGCAGGAAACGAAGCTAGAAACACAGCAGGAAACAAAGCTAGAAGCACAGCAGGAAACAAAGCTAGAATCGCAGCAGGAAACAAAGCTAGAATCGCAGCAGGAAACAAAGCTAGAAACACAGCAGGAAACGAAGCTAGAAACACAGCAGGAAACGAAGCTAGAAACACAGCAGGAAACAAAGCTAGAAACACAGCAGGAAACAAAGCTAGAATCACAGCAGGAAACAAAGCTAGAATCACAGCAGGAAACAAAGCTAGAATCGCAGCAGGAAACAAAGCTAGAATCGCAGCAGGAAACAGAGCTAGAATCGCAGCAGGAAACAAAGCTAGAATCGCAGCAGGAAACAAAGCTAGAATCGCAGCAGGAAACAAAGCTAGAATCGAAGCAGGAAACAAAGCTAGAATCGCAGCAGGAAACAAAGCTAGAATCGCAGCAGGAAACAAAGCTAGAATCGCAGCAGGAAACAAAGCTAGAATCGCAGCAGGAAACAAAGCTGGAATCGAAGCAGGAAACAAAGCTAGAATCGCAGCAGGAAACAAAGCTAGAATCGCAGCAGGAAAGAAAGCTAGAATCGCAGCAGGAAACAAAGCTAGAATCGCAGCAGGAAACAAAGCTAGAATCGAAGCAGGAAACAAAGCTAGAATCGCAGCAGGAAACAAAGCTAGAATCGCAGCAGGAAACAAAGCTAGAATCGCAGCAGGAAACAAAGCTAGAATCGCAGCAGGAAACAAAGCTAGAATCGAAGCAGGAAACAAAGCTAGAATCGCAGCAGGAAACAAAGCTAGAATCGCAGCAGGAAAGAAAGCTAGAATCGCAGCAGGAAACAAAGCTAGAATCGCAGCAGGAAACAAAGCTAGAATCGCAGCAGGAAACAAAGCTAGAATCGCAGCAGGAAACAAAGCTAGAATCGCAGCAGGAAACAAAGCTAGAATCACAGCAGGAAACAAAGCTAGAATCGCAGCAGGAAACAAAGCTAGAATCGCAGCAGGAAACAAAGCTAGAATCGCAGCAGGAAACAAAGCTAGAATCACAGCAGGAAACAAAGCTAGAATCGCAGCAGGAAACAAAGCTAGAATCACAGCAGGAAACAAAGCTAGAATCGCAGCAGGAAACAAAGCTAGAATCGCAGCAGGAAACAAAGCTAGAATCGCAGCAGGAAACAAAGCTAGAATCGCAGCAGGAAACAAAGCTAGAATCGCAGCAGGAAACAAAGCTAGAATCGCAGCAGGAAACAAAGCTAGAATCGCAGCAGGAAACAAAGCTAGAATCGCAGCAGGAAACAAAGCTAGAATCGCAGCAGGAAACAAAGCTAGAATCGCAGCAGGAAACAAAGCTCGAATCGTTCTTAAGACATTGTTGAGTACCAAAGCCAGTATCGTAACGGAAACCAAAGCTAGAATCACACCCGAACTCAGTAATCTGAAATTGTTATCCCGAAAGATACTATTTCCATGAGAAATACTACTTACTACGTTAGTAGGCTGCTGCGGCTAATGCTAAATATATTTGTTTGAAAAAAACACTATTGAAGGCTGCAAATCAAGCGTCTGAGGCACTCGGACGCCGGCCAGTACAGCTGCGTAGCTGCCAACCGAAACGGAACGTTAAGCACCGACGCTCAGTTAATCGTCACCGGCTCGCGGCGACGCCGACCAGATGGCGACGGAGACGATGACTTCGGTGATGAAAAAGCCGATAGCGACTACGAAGTCGGTAAACGGGATGGATTCTGCCAGCAGCTAAGAATCAGTGTTTGCAGCGGCTACCTGAGACGCGGCGCTAGGGTGTTGGTGGAATCGCAGATTTACCAGCAGGACAAAGAGTTGCAGCTCATGCAGCGTGAGTCTTCTTACTCCTGATTGGCTGTCACTCTGAAGCTAAGAGAGTTCGTCGAATTTCGTAATTTAACATCGTTTTTGGAATTCGTCGATTCCGGAATTCGTCGGTTCTAGAACTCGTCGAGTCTGGAATTCGTCGATTCTGGAATTCGTCTATTCTGGAATTCGTCGATTCTAAAATTTGTATATTCTGGAATTCGTCGATTCTAAAATTCGTCGGTTCTGGAGTTCGTCGATTCTGGAATGCGTCGATTCTGGAATTCGTCGATTCTAAAATTCGTCTATTCTTGAATTCGTCGATTCTAAAATTCATCGATTCCGGAATTAGTCTATTCTGGAATTCGTCTATTCTGCAATTCGTCTATTCTGGAATTCGTCGATTTGGGAATTCGTTTTTTTAGGAATTCGTCGATTCTGGAATTCGTCGATTCTAAAATTAGTCTATTCTGGAATTCGTCGGTTCTGGAGTTCGTCGAGTCTGGAGTTCGTCGAGTCTGGAATTCATTGATTTTAGAATTCGTCAATTCCGGAATTTGTCGAATTTCCGAGTTCATTGACTCGTCGATTCGTCAAATTAGGAAGTCATCCGATTTCGAAGGCTTTGACTTCTTATTTTGTTTCTCGATTTTGTGGGCACAGATTTGACTACTGAGAGGTCCTGAGTTCGAACCTGCTTGTTCACACTGTGATAAAGTGCTGTGACTTGACGATGCTCAAATCAATTGTCATTAAAATATGTGCAGATTTGAACTGCCGACCTTCCAGTGCTCAAATCTGTGCACACATCAAAAGATTGTTGCTTTTTGTTACAAGCAATGCTATGATGGTACCAGAGTCCAATAAATTAACGATCTACCTTGATTGCTAACCATTAGCAGGCTGTTTTGTTTTACTTGACTCCCCATAAATCAGATTTTATCCCCAGACCATTAGCGATCATATTAGATCTGAAAGTGTCATTTTGTGATTTACAAATCATCCTATATACGCTCGTATGAGAACCGCAAATCACTTCTGAAACCGTCGATAATCATCCAGTGTAATAAATTGGATATTTTGCTTTTTGATGTACGAGCTAGTTTGATTATTACGATCGAATCTTTAGTAGGCGACTGTTAATTACGAGCTACCTCAATCAAGTCCAGCAGTTCATAAAATCTTTGATAAAGCACTTTTAACAGCCGAAACATTCCTCACTGTAATTTTATACCGTAGCTTACAAACTTTGAGATAAGGCACTTTGGTGCTATACAATGCAATGAAGGGGTAGAGGCTATTTCAATGTACATGCTATAAGTCATGCACAATGTATAGACCTTTTTATGCTGTCATTGGCGCAAGGGATAGAAATGAACCAATGTACACTCGATGCGTCACTCGTCACTGAAGGTCCTGGCGTGGGGTGGTTGGTGCATGGGGTACAAGTGAAGCAATGTACACTCTATGCGTCACTCGTCACTGAAGGTCCTGGCGTGGGGTGGTTGTCGTGTGGGGTAGAAGTGAAGCAATGTACACTCTATGCGTCACTCGTCACTGAAGGTCCTGGCGTGGGGTGGTTGGCGTGTGGGGTAGAAGTGAAGCAATGTACACTCTATGCGTCACTCGTCACTGAAGGTCCTGGCGTGGGGTGGTTGGCGTGTGGGGTAGAAGTGAAGCAATGTACACTCTATGCGTCACTCGTCACTGAAGGTCCTGGCGTGGGGTGGTTGGCGTGTGGGGTAGAAGTGAAGCAGTGTAAACAATGGAACTAAATGAACGCAACCTGTTCCACAGTGCATAAAATGATGCGCGAAGTCTCGAACGAGACCTGCCTGCCGCCTCTGATGGAGGCGGTGTGTCGGCACAGCTTTCCGGAGTGCGCAGCCGCGGAGGACGGCACTGCCGATGTAGGCCACACCGGGATCAGCACCAGACGCCGTCGGCGCCAGAGAGTGCGGCAGCTCTGCCGTCAGGACTGCCAGAAGCTGACCCTGGGTGAACCTTGTCGCGGCAGCTTCAACCGCCTGAAGGACAGCCTGGAGTATTTCGATAGGCACAGTGCTAGCGGAGCTCGTGAGTGGCGACTGCAGCTGCCTGCCTGGGATAGACGGGATGGGGTGGGATGGAATCAGGTGTGAAACACCTTGCATGATCGAGACTAGATGTGGCAAGCGGTTCGCCTGTAAAGCTGCGAACACCCACCTGAAACCCACCTGTACAGAACTGCGTCATCTGCTGCCCAGCTGCGACTCCCTGCCGTCCCAGACTCACCTGTGCGAGCCTCTCGCTACTCAGGCGTCCCCCGGCGACCATCCGGATGGCTGCTTCGTCTCTGTCGGCAGCCGAACTGGACGGCGCTGCCTGCCGCCGGAGTCTCCGTGCCGACCGGCCGCGAGCGACGTCTCCGATCGTCGGCCGGGATCGCCTTGGTGCTACGTGGACCCCGGCGGCATTGAAACTTGCAGACGGTTCGATCTTTGCGGTGATAGAGCAGGTGGGTCTTACTCAGCCGGCGCCCAGGCCTAGCTAAATACAATGGCTCTTATCTCGGTTAGACCGACCATCCCCTGTTAGACAGACCCATCCCCTGTTAGACAGACCCATCCCCTGTTAGACAGACCCATCCCCTGTTAGACAGACCCATTCCCTGTTAGACAGACCCATCCCTGTTAGACAAACCCATTCCCTGTTAGACAGACCCATCCCCTGTTAGACAAACCCATTCCCTGTTAGACAAACCCATTCCCTGTTAGACAAACCCATTCCCTGTTAGACAGACCCATCCCCTGTTAGACAAACCCATCCCCTGTTAGACAGACCCATCCTTGTTAGATAGACCTATCCCCTGTTAGACAGACCTATTACCTGTTAGACAGACGTATTCCCTGTTAGACAGACCCATTCCCTGTTAGACAAACCCATTCCCTGTTAGACAGACCCATCCCCTGTTAGACAAACCCATTCCCTGTTAGACAAACCCATTCCCTGTTAGACAAACCCATTCCCTGTTAGACAGACCCATCCCCTGTTAGACAAACCCATCCCCTGTTAGACAGACCCATCCCTGTTAGATAGACCTATCCCCTGTTAGACAGACCTATTACCTGTTAGACAGACGTATTCCCTGTTAGACAGACCCATCCCCTGTTAGACAGACCCATCCCCTGTTAGACAGACCTATTACCTGTTAGACAGACCCATCCCCTGTTAGACAAACCCATCCCCTGTTAGACAGACCCATCCCTGTTAGATAGACCTATCCCCTGTTAGACAGACCTATTACCTGTTAGACAGACGTATTCCCTGTTAGACAGACCCATCCCCTGTTAGACAGACCCATCCCCTGTTAGACAGACCTATTACCTGTTAGACAGACCCATCCCCTGTTAGACAAACCCATCCCCTGTTAGACAGACCCATCCCCTGTTAGACAAACCCATCCCCTGTTAGACAGACCCATCCCCTGTTAGACAAACCCATTCCCTGTTAGACAGACCCATCCCCTGTTAGACAAACCCATTCCCTGTTAGACAGACCCATCCCTGTTAGACAGACCCATCCCCTGTTAGACAGACCCATCCCCTGTTAGACAGACCTATTACCTGTTAGACAGACCCATCCCCTGTTAGACAGACCCATCCCTGTTAGACAGACCCATCCCCTGTTAGACAGACACATCCCTGTTAGATAGAGCTATCCCCTGTTAGACAGACCCATCCCCTGTTAGACAGACCTATTACCTGTTAGACAGACGTATTCCCTGTTAGACAGACCCATCCCCTGTTAGACAGACCCATCCCCTGTTAGACAGACCCATCCCCTGTTAGATAGACCTATCCCCTGTTTGACAGACCTATTACCTGTTAGACAGACCCATCCCCTGTTAGACAGACCTATCCCCTGTTAGACAGACCCATCCCCTGTTAGACAGACCCATCCCCTGTTAGACAGACCAATCCCCTGTTAGATAGACCTATCCCCTGTTAGACAGACCTATTTACTGTTAGACAAACCCATCTCTTGCTAGAAGAACCTATTAACCTGTTAGACAACCCAATTAACCTGTTAGACAAACCAATTAACCTGTTAGACAAACCAATTAACCTGTTAGGCAAACCAATGAACCTGTTAGACAAACCAATTAACCTGTTAGAAAGGCTTAAGAAAAAACGCAGTTGAACTGGTTAAAATATCAAACACGGCATACCAGGTCCAGTCACTAACAGCCGAGGCTTCAGTAGTTCAGCGGTGCTGGATCAAGCTCCTCCCAGGCCGTCAGAATCTCCCGGCGACGTCGGCGAAGGACGTCCTCGAAGTCAGCCGGCGTTGGCGCCGATTTTCGGCAGCCTCGGCGGCCTTGCAGTCCTGGCTCTGCTGACGTTGCTGGCTTTTCTAGCCGGCTGTCGGTTTTATCGTCGAAAACGTCAACGTTGGACGATTCGGAGATTGGCTGGCGGCCGCGACGGCGGCAAACAGACGGCAGCGGAGCTGACAGCTGGTGATTGTGGCGGCTCCATGGACATTCCGCTGACCCGACTGCGGTGAGAGCTGATACAGGAGATGCTGACAATCTTTTTCACTTTTGAGATAATTCCAATGCCTAATTTGAAAAGTTTTAATGCTCTAATTAGGATTATTATAATGCGCTAATTAAGATAATTCCAATGCGCTTATTGGGATATTTCTAATGTGCTAATTGTGCTGATTCTAATGCGCTAATTGGCTAACTACACAGCTTTGGCGAGGAGCTTGGCGACTGGTGCTTCGGCCGGGCCTACCGCGGCGAGCTGATCGGCCTGCATTCGGCCAGCTCGCTGACGCCCGTGGCCATCCGCTGCCTGCGGGCCGGCGCTGACGCAGCCACCAGACGTCGCTTTCTGGCCGAATTCCACGCAATGGCCGAGGTCACGTCGGCGGGCGGCCATCCGAATCTGGTCCGGCTGCTGGGCGCCTCGTTGAGCCAGACGCCCTCGTGCGTCGTCACGGAGCTGGCCGCTGGGCGCGACCTGCACGAACTCCTCGTTGAAGCACGAGACAACAAAAACGCGGCGACGTCCGCGGAGGAGGCCTACGACTGCGACGCCACCGAGCCGACATCCTGGCGGCTGCTCAGCCAGCACCAGATGCTGCACGCCGCCGCACAGGTGGCCTGCGCACTCGAGTACCTCGCCGACCGCGGCTTCGTCCATCGCGACGTCGCGGCCAGGAATGTCCAGGTGGACGCCGGCTTCGGCCACCTGCACTGCCGACTGGGCGATCTGGGCCAATGCCGGGACGCCTACTCGGCTGATTATTACCGGCTGCAGGTGTCACATGGCGGCGGCGGCGGCGGCGGCGGTGGCAGCTCTGGCAGCAGCGGCCGTCTGCCAATCCGCTGGATGCCGCCCGAGGCCATCCTGTTTGGCAGTTATTCGCCGCAGAGCGACGCCTACAGCCTGGGCGTCCTGCTCTGGGAGATCTGGTCGCTTGGCGCACAGCCATACAGCGGCCGCAGCAACAGCGCCGCCATCGATTTAATCAGGGCCAGGCGACTGTTGGCCTGCCCGGCCGAATGTCCCGCCAGACTTTACGGCCTGATGCTGGGCCTGTGGGCGGATCCTGCGGCTGCCAGGCTGTCTGCGGGCAATGTTCGAGAGCAGTTGCGGCTGTGGCACGCCGAGGAGCTGGCGATGCTGACGCCGATGCAGCCGCAGCCTCCGCTGACACCCGCAGGCGCGTCATCTTCGTCGGCGTCGTCTGCTTGTCTGATGCCGCCGCCACCACAGAAGCAGCAGCCACCTCAGCCGCCGATGTTTTCGTCCGGTTTTAGTACCTTCTTTCCGTATTGAAATGTGAAAAACTTCGGACGTAGGAAGAGAAGTGGAGCCATAAAACCGTTGTATCGATTTTTTAACTGAGGTACCGCACAGGCAACACAATAAATACAGTGCGTAATGTAGTTACCTTCTACTAAAAAAATTGCTTGTTGGTTTTCATCTTTTCAAAATGTTAAAACAGGCAAGCTCAGATATAAAGAATGAGTCGACCTCACAAAAACTTCTCAAAATATATAATAAACTTAGAAAATTTAGGAACATGATTGACGAGGCCTTAAAATTATATGATAAGCGAGATAGATCTCAAGGGGTTTGAGTGGCAGAGCGGTCTAACGCACCAAGGTCCCTAAGCTCGATTCCGCGCGGCGAGGCCACATTCATTTGGGGCGCAGCCGCCGAGCGAAGGCTTGGGGGCTTGTCGTGCAATTTAAGCCCTTGAGGCCCAACCTCCAAGGTACAGTGAGAGTGTACACACCTGTGTGAGTGTGTGCTCAGGAGTCAGCGAAATGGGGCAGAATGGGTCTAGTTTCAACTACAATAATAATATTAACCAAAGAAATGAGATCTTACATTCTAAGTCCTCAGATTTTCTTATTCGTAGCTTTTTAGGGTTCGATAACGTCTTTTTCGGTGTACAAGTGAACTCAGATTTATAAAAGACAATCAATAAAGCATTTTTAACAAGCAAATTTGTATTAAGTGCCAATAATTAGGTGGAGATTTCACTCCATTCTTTAAAAAGTTTTATTTAGATATATCAAACAATGGTCTCTTGAAAATAGTATAGTTAACCTGTTAACGCTTGCCAAACCTTGGCCTACTCATAGCGTGAAGGTACTGATTGAGGTTTTTGATGTACTGGGCGGTAGCGGCGGCCTGGTTGTCATGGTAACCCGATGCCTCATTGCGCTTGCCAAACCTGGGTCGGCTAACGGACTGGAAGTATTGATTAAGGTAGGCCAGGTAGTCCGACACGTCATCAGCCGAGTGGAATTCCTTCGGTGAGTTGTCAGGAATTTCGGCCATAGACTTTAACTGGGCCGGGGCAATAAGCGGCATGATTAGCAAAATCCAGTTGAAAATTTGAAGCATACTGCGGCCTTCTTATTGTGCTAACTTTCTTACTTGATTAACTTTTCGTCCAGTTTGGCTGCTATGAATGATTCTAGCTTGAATCAACACTAGCTATCTATATTTATACTGGGGCGTCAGCTCTCTGTCTCAAACCTGTATCTCATACCAATATTTTCATATCCTCTGATTGGACAAATATACACTTACACAGTCAAGAGTGTGTTCCCACTACTCGGTCCCTCTCACAGATGGTCGTGACGAAGTTCTAGATCGAAACCATACCTGTCTGAGCTAAATTCTTGACCCCGGGTGTGGGACGGCAGAGACACCCGGGTGTGGGACGGCAGAGACACCCGGGTGTGGGACGGCAGAGACACCCGGGTGTGGGACGGCAGAGACACCCGGGTGTGGGACGGCAGAGACACCCGGGTGTGGGATGGCAGAGACACCCGGGTGTGGGAGGGCAGATAAGAAATCTCACTAGATTCTAGACACCCGGGTGTGGCATGGCAGATAAGAAATCTCACTAGATTCTAGACACCCGGGTGTGGCATGGCAGATAAGAAATCTCACTAGATTCTAGACACCTGGGTGTGGCATGGCAGATAAGAAATCTCACTAGATTCTAGACACCCGGGTGTGGCATGGCAGATAAGAAATCTCACTAGATTCTAGACACCCGGGTGTGGCATGGCAGATAAGAAATCTCACTAGATTCTAGACACCCGGGTGTGGGATGGCAGATAAGAAATCTCACTAGATTCTAGACACCCGGGTGTGGCATGGCAGATAAGAAATCTCACTAGATTCTAGACACCTGGGTGTGGCATGGCAGATAAGAAATCTCACTAGATTCTAGACACCTGGGTGTGGCATGGCAGATAAGAAATCTCACTAGATTCTAGACACCCGGGTGTGGGAGGGCAGATAAGAAATCTCACTAGATTCTAGACACCCGGGTGTGGCATGGAAGATAAGAAATCTCACTAGATTCTAGACACCCGGGTGTGGGATGGCAGATAATAAATCTCACTAGATTCTAGACACCCGGGTGTGGGATGGCAGGTAAGAAATCTCACTAGATTCTAGACACCCGGGTGTGGGATGGCAGGTAAGAAATCTCACTAGATTCTAGACACCCGGGTGTAGCATGGAAGATAAGAAATCTCACTAGATTCTAGACACCCGGGTGTGGCATGGCAGATAAGAAATCTCACTAGATTCTAGACACCCGGGTGTGGCATGGCAGATAAGAAATCTCACTAGATTCTAGACACCCGGGTGTGGCATGGCAGATAAGAAATCTCACTAGATTCTAGACACCTGGGTGTGGCATGGCAGATAAGAAATCTCACTAGATTCTAGACACCCGGGTGTGGGATGGCAGATAATAAATCTCACTAGATTCTAGACACCCGGGTGAAGGATGGCAGATAAGAAATCTCACTAGATTCTAGACAGCCGGGTGTGGCATGGCAGATAAGAAATCTCACTAGATTCTAGACACCCGGGAGTGGGATGGCAGATAATAAATCTCACTAGATTCTAGACACCCGGGAGTGGGATGGCAGATAATAAATCTCACTAGATTTTAGACACCTAAATCTAGGTGTTGCTAGGTGTTGCTTTGCTCTATAAACTACTGATAGTAGAATGCAGATGAAAATTAGCATTATCTTCACCGCCATTTCAAGTGACGTTAATGCATTGCGAAATCAGAAGCTTAACGGAATACAAGGTGCAGCTGGAAAGCTTTGATATGGACAATGAGGCATTAGCTGACATCAGGTATTGAGATTTGTTGAACCATTCTCTAGCTTTTTAATTTTAATCAAAATCGGAGTACTTTTTTAAGGTGGTTTGAGCTGACACCTCTGTCACGAACGCCTTTCTCATTGCGGTTAAATTTCTTGCTACAATTTAGAAGAAATTTAAGCTACCTAGTAAAGCAAAATGTTACCGATAGACTGAAGGGAGTCATAAAATGAAAATAAGAAAGAGAAAAGTGCTTTCGAATGAACAGCAGCTTCGGCAGTTTTAGCTGCAGAAGCGGCAGCAGTAAAAGCAGATTATCAACACAAACAGCAGCAGTGAAAGCAGATTATCAACACAAACAGCAGCAGTGAAAGCAGATTATCAACACAAACAGCAGCAGTAAAAGCAGATTATCAACACAAACAGCAGCAGTGAAAGCAGATTATCAACACAAACAGCAGCAGTAAAAGCAGATTATCAACACAAACAGCAGCAGTGAAAGCAGATTATCAACACAAACAGCAGCAGTAAAAGCAGATTATCAACACAAACAGAAGCAGTAAATGCAGATTATCAACACAAACAGCAGCAGAAAAAGCAGATTATCAACACAAACAGCAGCAGTAAAAGCAGATTATCAACACAAACAGCAGCAGTGAAAGCAGATTATCAACACAAACAGCAGCAGTAAAAGCAGATTATCAACACAAACAGCAGCAGTGAAAGCAGATTATCAACACAAACAGCAGCAGTAAAAGCAGATTATCAACACAAACAGAAGCAGTAAATGCAGATTATCAACACAAACAGCAGCAGAAAAAGCAGATTATCAACACAAACAGCAGCAGTAAAAGCAGATTATCAACACAAACAGCAGCAGTAAAAGCAGATTATCAACACAAACAGCAGCAGTAAAAGCAGATTATCAACACAAACAGCAGCAGTAAAAGCAGATTATCAACACAAACAGCAGCAGTAAAAGCAGATTATCAACACAAACAGCAGCAGTAAAAGCAGATTATCAACACAAACAGCAGCAGTGAAAGCAGATTATCAACACAAACAGCAGCAGTAAAAGCAGATTATCAACACAAACAGCAGCAGTAAAAGCAGATTATCAACACAAACAGCAGCAGTAAAAGCAGATTATCAACACAAACAGCAGCAGTAAAAGCAGATTATCAACACAAACAGCAGCAGTGAAAGCAGATTATCAACACAAACAGCAGCAGTGAAAGCAGATTATCAACACAAACAGCAGCAGTGAAAGCAGATTATCAACACAAACAGCAGCAGTGAAAGCAGATTATCAACACAAACAGCAGCAGTGAAAGCAGATTATCAACACAAACAGCAGCAGTAAAAGCAGATTATCAACACAAACAGCAGCAGTGAAAGCAGATTATCAACACAAACAGCAGCAGTAAAAGCAGATTATCAACACAAACAGCAGCAGTGAAAGCAGATTATCAACACAAACAGCAGCAGTAAAAGCAGATTATCAACACAAACAGAAGCAGTAAATGCAGATTATCAACACAAACAGCAGCAGAAAAAGCAGATTATCAACACAAACAGCAGCAGTAAAAGCAGATTATCAACACAAACAGCAGCAGTGAAAGCAGATTATCAACACAAACAGCAGCAGTGAAAGCAGATTATCAACACAAACAGCAGCAGTAAAAGCAGATTATCAACACAAACAGCAGCAGTGAAAGCAGATTATCAACACAAACAGCAGCAGTAAAAGCAGATTATCAACACAAACAGCAGCAGTGAAAGCAGATTATCAACACAAACAGCAGCAGTAAAAGCAGATTATCAACACAAACAGCAGCAGTAAAAGCAGATTATCAACACAAACAGCAGCAGTAAAAGCAGATTATCAACACAAACAGCAGCAGAAAAAGCAGATTATCAACACAAACAGCAGCAGTAAAAGCAGATTATCAACACAAACAGCAGCAGTAAAAGCAGATTATCAACACAAACAGCAGCAGTAAATGCAGATTATCAACACAAACAGCAGCAGTAAAAGCAGATTATCAACACAAACAGCAGCAGTAAAAGCAGATTATCAACACAAACAGCAGCAGTAAAAGCAGATTATCAACACAAACAGCAGCAGTAAAAGCAGATTATCAACACAAACAGCAGCAGTAAAAGCAGATGATTTTCGACAGTGTTTCCTGCTATTGCTTGTAAGCTATTGCAGTTTGATGTTGTAAAAAATAGGGGATAATTAACTGGCTTCAGACATCTCAGAACCTACAAGTAGTCAGGTTGTGTTCCAGCACCCCAAAGTAGGAAGGGACAACACTAATTTCCTTTCTTGGAAATAGAAACTTGGCTCTGATTATTATATTTTCTAAAAAAACTACTGTTTCCCGGACAAGGGCAGCGTTTGGCATCGAGTTATTTTTTAAACTGAATACTGTTAATTCAAGAAGGCACATATTTTAGTCGAAATCCTTTTTTTGTGAAATTATTCCCATAGCAGCTGTAGTTACAAAAACAGCTCACAAGCTTTGAAAAGAAATAATTCAAAACATTGAAACAAAATTAGCATAACCGCATTATCCTGTGCTTCAAAATGTGCACTCAAACTATTATACGAGCATATATTTGTCATCGTCAGAGCGAGAGACAGACAGATTTAAATCAGCTCAAAGCTCGCTTGATTTCTTGGGTCAGAAGAGACAGGTAGGGACAGGGCTCGCCAACACGACTTTCATCATTTCAAATTAAAAATTGTCCATCTATTATTTGATTTTCGCCTCTGAATCGTCGCTTAAAACAGTTAGTCGAAATGGTAGAGCCGCTTGCCGAAGCGAGGTCTGCTCATTGAGTGCAGGTACTGGTTGAGATTGTTGATGTACTCGGCCGCGGCGGCCGGCGTGTCGAAGGTCTTGCGCTTGCCGAAGCGGGGCCTGCTGACCGAGTGCAGGTACTGGTTGAGGCTCGTGACGTACTTGGCTGCGTCCGCGGGAGATCTGAAGTCGTAGGCGTAGGCGCCACCACCGGCGCGCTTACCGAATCGCGGCCGGCTAACGGAATGGAAGTACTGGTTCAGGTAGGCCAGGTAGTCGGCAACATCGTCGGCGGAGGTGAAGTCCTTGGATACCTCCTCGGGAGTCCGCGGCAGTGACTTGGTGTGGCCCAGGGCGAGGGCCGACAGAAGCAGAATTAGCAGGCTGGACAGTGGCGCCATTTTTTCCGTGTTCCCGTCTTCGAATTCGATGCCAGCTCGCAAGCAAGGTCTGAGCAAGGAGGAAAGTCTGGGTTCTGCTGGGATCAGGCCGATTTATAGGGAGATCGAGGGAGGGGAAGTCGCTAGAAGTGTGTGGGCGTTAGAACTGCCTCACTACCTGTCTCCATCTGTGTTTCTCAGCTTCTGGATTGGCTGTGCTGCTTTCGGTAAATTTTTGTCCTCAACTTCAAGACGAGACTAAATGAAATTTGACTATTGAAATTCTTACTGTGTCATTTTCGGCTTCCTGTGTGACACCAGGGTTTATCTTAGTGTCATGTCCATCTAAGTAGTGTCATGCTCATATAATTAGTGTCATGTTCATGCCCTCTTAGTGTCATGTTCATGCCCTCTTAGTGTCATGTTCATGCCCTCTTAGTGTCATGTTCATCTTGGTGTGATGTCCATCTGAGTATCATGTCCATCGTGGTGCCATGTCCATCTTACTGTCATGTCCATCTTACTGTCATGTCCGTCGTGGTGTCATGTCCATCTTACTGTCATGTCCGTCGTGGTGTCATGTCCATCTTAGTGTCATGTCTATCTAAGTAGTGTCTTGCTCATATAATTAGTGTCATGTTCATGCCCTCTTGGTGTCATGTTCATCTTAGTGTCAAGTTCATCTGGATTTCATTAAAATGTGTTTAATTTTTTTACTTTTATTATTAATAATGCGTCAAGTTTATAAAATTGTGTGACTTGCATGTAAGCTGCGAATCATACAATAACTAGCTAGCTATGCGAACACACATATATAAATAGAACAACGAAAAAGTAAGCACTTTTTTATTATAAATTTCTATGCAGTACAAAGAAGCCAAAGAATGAATAACGAAACATAACTATTGAATTTAAAATGGCTCAATATCTAAAACGAACTTTTATTAGGCTTCCGTGATTCCTTACATTATTATTAGCCTGTGCGAGTAATGAAATTTAACTGTAAGTTTGGCACGTGATTCTTTCTAGCCGAAAATATAGCCCTTGACCCAAACATTTCCCACAAGTCCACCAGTTCCCACCAGTGGGCGCTTGTTAAAAGCACCTTTTAGCAAGGATTCCTGTTGTGATTCTAGCTACGGTTCCTGTTGTGATTCTAGCTACGGTTCCTGTTGTGATTCTAGCTACGGTTCCTGTTGTGATTTTAGCTACAGTTCCTGTTGTGATTCTAGCTACAATTCCTGTTGTGATTCTAGCTACGGTTTCTGTTGTGATTCTAGCTACAGTTCCTGTTGTGATTCTAGCTACAATTCCTGTTGTGATTCTAGCTACGGTTCCTGTTGTGATTCTAGCTACAGTTCCTGTTGTGATTCTAGCTACAGTTCCTGTTGTGATTCTAGCTACAGTTCCTGTTGTGATTCTAGCTACAGTTCCTGTTGTGATTCTATAGCTACAGTTCCTGTTGTGATTCTAGCTACAGTTCCTGTTGTGATTCTAGCTACGGTTCCTGTTGTGATTCTAGCTACAGTTCCTGTTGTGATTCTAGCTACAATTCCTGTTGTGATTCTAGCTACAGTTCCTGTTGTGATTCTAGCTACGGTTCCTGTTGTGATTCTAGCTACAGTTCCTGTTGTGATTCTAGCTACGGTTCCTGTTGTGATTCTAGCTACGGTTCCTGTTGTGATTCTAGCTACGGTTTCTGTTGTGATTCTAGCTACAATTCCTGTTGTGATTCTAGCTACGGTTCCTGTTGTGATTCTAGCTACAGTTCCTGTTGTGATTCTAGCTACAATTCCTGTTGTGATTCTAGCTACGGTTCCTGTTGTGATTCTAGCTACAGTTCCTGTTGTGATTCTAGCTACAGTTCCTGTTGTGATTCTAGCTACAGTTCCTGTTGTGATTCTAGCTACGGTTCCTGTTGTGATTCTAGCTACAGTTCCTGTTGTGATTCTAGCTACAGTTCCTGTTGTGATTCTATAGCTACAGTTCCTGTTGTGATTCTAGCTACAGCTCCTGTTGTGATTCTAGCTACAGTTCCTGTTGTGATTCTAGCTACGGTTCCTGTTGTGATTCTAGCTACGGTTCCTGTTGTGATTTTAGCTACAGTTCCTGTTGTGATTCTAGCTACAATTCCTGTTGTGATTCTAGCTACGGTTTCTGTTGTGATTCTAGCTACGGTTCCTGTTGTGATTCTAGCTACAGTTCCTGTTGTGATTCTAGCTACAGTTCCTGTTGTGATTCTAGCTACAGTTCCTGTTGTGATTCTAGCTACAGTTCCTGTTGTGATTCTAGCTACAGTTCCTGTTGTGATTCTATAGCTACAGTTCCTGTTGTGATTCTAGCTACAGTTCCTGTTGTGATTCTAGCTACGGTTCCTGTTGTGATTCTAGCTACAGTTCCTGTTGTGATTCTAGCTACGGTTCCTGTTGTGATTCTAGCTACGGTTCCTGTTGTGATTCTAGCTACGGTTTCTGTTGTGATTCTAGCTACAATTCCTGTTGTGATTCTAGCTACGGTTCCTGTTGTGATTCTAGCTACAGTTCCTGTTGTGATTCTAGCTACGGTTCCTGTTGTGATTCTAGCTACGGTTCCTGTTGTGATTCTAGCTACGGTTTCTGTTGTGATTCTAGCTACAATTCCTGTTGTGATTCTAGCTACGGTTCCTGTTGTGATTCTAGCTACAGTTCCTGTTGTGATTCTAGCTACAATTCCTGTTGTGATTCTAGCTACAGTTCCTGTTGTGATTCTAGCTACGGTTCCTGTTGTGATTCTAGCTACGGTTCCTGTTGTGATTCTAGCTACAGTTCCTGTTGTGATTGACGATTTAAGCATCAAAAGCTGCGGCAGTGGGCGGCACCCACGAATACAGGCCGTCTGCTTCGCTTATACTGTGCAATTCTATGGATTCTCAATTCGCTGCTTAAATTAGAAGGGCATTGAAAAGTTAGAGCGAAACAGAGCAGCTAGATGGAAATTCAGGCGCTGATTTTCTACCTGAATGAGTTCCATTTCTTTGTACTTTGCAGCCTGTTGCTTGACAGAATGAAAAATAGTAAACAGAGATGCGTCAGGACAAGAAGTGCCATTCAAAATTTACTTCGGCTCTTTCTGCTCGAACTGAATCGGAGTCCAACAAAAGGCTGAGTGCTTGTGTTTATAGAATTACCGCTGCAATATTAGGTGATGCGTCATTTATTTCTCAATAAATGCGCGCCGATTTGAATCAAGAAATACTTGCAGGCTTGTCTCACTGAGGCAGTGGGAGCAGCAGAGGCTGTGGGAGCAGCAGAGGCAGTGGGAGTAGCAGCAGAGGCAGTGGGAGCAGCAGAGGCTGTGGGAGCAGCAGAGGCAGTGGGAGCAGCGGAGGCAGTGGGAGCAGCGGAGGCAGTGGGAGCAGCGGAGGCAGTGGGAGCAGCAGAGGCAGTGGGAGTAGCAGCAGAGGCAGTGGGAGCAGCAGAGGCAGTGGGAGTAGCAGCAGAGGCAGTGGGAGTAGCAGCAGAGGCAGTGGGAGCAGCAGAGGCTGTGGGAGCAGCAGAGGCTGTGGGAGTAGCGGAGGCAGTGGGAGGAGCAGCAGAGGCTGTGGGAGCAGCAGAGGCAGTGGGAGTAGCAGCAGAGGCAGTGGGAGCAGCAGAGGCAGTGGGAGTAGCAGCAGAGGCTGTGGGAGCAGCAGAGGCAGTGGGAGTAGCAGCAGAGGCAGTGGGAGCAGCAGAGGCAGTGGGAGTAGCAGCAGAGGCTGTGGGAGCAGCAGAGGCAGTGGGAGTAGCAGCAGAGGCAGTGGGAGCAGCAGAGGCAGTGGGAGTAGCAGCAGAGGCTGTGGGAGCAGCAGAGGCAGTGGGAGTAGCAGCAGAGGCAGTGGGAGCAGCAGAGGCAGTGGGAGCAGCAGAGGCTGTGGGAGCAGCAGAGGCAGTGGGAGCAGCAGAGGCAGTGGGAGTAGCGGAGGCAGTGGGAGTAGCAGCAGAGGCAGTGGGAGCAGCAGAGGCTGTGGGAGCAGCAGAGGCAGTGGGAGTAGCGGAGGCAGTGGGAGTAGCAGCAGAGGCAGTGGGAGCAGCAGAGGCTGTGGGAGCAGCAGAGGCAGTGGGAGCAGCAGAGGCAGTGGGAGTAGCAGCAGAGGCAGTGGGAGCAGCAGAGGCAGTGGGAGCGGCAGAGGCAGTGGGAGCAGCAGAGGCAGTGGGAGTAGCGGAGGCAGTGGGAGTAGCAGCAGAGGCAGTGGGAGCAGCAGAGGCTGTGGGAGCAGCAGAGGCAGTGGGAGTAGCGGAGGCAGTGGGAGTAGCAGCAGAGGCAGTGGGAGCAGCAGAGGCTGTGGGAGCAGCAGAGGCAGTGGGAGCAGCAGAGGCAGTGGGAGTAGCAGCAGAGGCAGTGGGAGCAGCAGAGGCAGTGGGAGCGGCAGAGGCAGTGGGAGCAGCAGAGGCAGTGGGAGCAGCAGAGGCAGTGGGAGCAGCAGAGGCAGTGGGAGCAGCGGAGGCAGTGGGAGTAGCAGCAGAGGCAGTGGGAGCAGTAGAGGCAGTGGGAGCAGCGGAGGCAGTGGAGCAAATGACTGCTGTAAGCGTCGGACATCGCATTGGTATCTCGGAACATCCACACAAATCGCCGATTGCGGGGCCCTGGACACAGAGTGCCACATTCTCTACGAGCGCCACCGAGAGGTGACTTTTTCAGGGCCCGGTTCGACTTCGATCACCCGGAAGAGGTGAAGCAACTTCTGAGGTCGTCATTTGGGGTATGACAGAAGAAGAAGCGGATAAAGTGATTCCGCCAGAAGAGACAAAGTTTTAGTCGTTAAGCCGGATTTTTGCAGGTGATAGGTTTTTGGATGGCATCCCCAGAAGGGAAAAAACTCTAAAAAAAGAGCTGCAATTCTGAAGGGGCCTGAAAGCACGCGCTTGGCCAGGGACACCGTCAAGAAAACGACGTGTCAGTTTGACCCGCGAGGCAATGAGCGGGCAGCGTCGTAGTAGGAGCCCCGAGGTACCGTGTCTTCGCTCCGAGTGACGAAGCTAACTAGAAGCTCCCCAAAGCCTCGGGCGCCAATCAGCAAGTTTGCTACTCGATTCGTGACGAAACTGTTTTGAAAATTCTAGCAAATAATTTTCCATATTTAGAAACTCGTTGGAGGAACTAAACAACGGTCTCGCATGAATTTGCGACAACTCAATCAACATGAATTGCATTGAACTGAGTTCCCTTTTTGACAAAAAGTTGAAGCTGACAAGTTTGAGCGCAATTTACGCTCGTAATCGCTGCTTTTAGAAGGCTTGGAAGTTCCCTAAAAATGTCTTTGAAGTGCACTCGTCAATAGCATTTTTCTGTTAATTTCCGCAAGCTTTTTTATCAGTAGGATTATGAGAAGGACCGTTTATTCAAAGATCAATGTGAAAAAACCACGGACAAGTTAAAAATTAACTACGACCTGCTTTGTCAAGGAAAAGCACGCGTTAAGAAAAAAACAAATTCACAGTAAGTAATTTGCAGCGAAATGCACTGATTCACAGGCGGACTCATTTTTAATGCAGTTTCATTGCGAAAAAGTTTTTTGGCTGTATCTGCGCCATCGGATGGCACACAAAGAACAAAGTTTCGGCTACTCATCGAACCTCAACGAGAAGTCGAACGGTGCGAAGGCTTTCTTGAATGCCTCTGCCGCGGCTGCCTCGTCCGCCTCCGAGTTCAGGCACTCGCGCCAGTCGACCCGTTCTGGCAGGTCGTAGACTCGACGCGAGGCCAGCACGTCGCGACCGAAGCTCAGCGGAAAGGTGTCGAATTGTTCGCGCGGAATGGGGCAGAACAGCCGCTCGCCTGTTGGCAGGTCGGCGCAGAAATAGGCGGCCCCTGGAGGCACGAGGTCGGCCAGATCCACACCAGGATGCAGCTCGCGCAGCTGCAGCCTAGGCTCGTGCTTGTCGGCCACGTCAATGAATGCAGCCTTCAGGCCTGGCAGGGTGTTCACAGGCACTGGGATACAGTGCAGCTGGGCGTGATAGCATTTGAAGTTGCGCTCGATGTACACAGGGGCCAGGCCGGACTCGGCGTACAGCTGCGCCAGGCAGCGCTTGTAGCGAGCGAACTCGGACAGAACCTCGGCCGGACAGTCGGACAGGCATTTGTGATGCCCGATGGGCAGGGCAATCACGTGCTGGGGCACTAGGGGACCGCGAGCCAACGCCAAGTATGTCGCCTTGGCAACCGACACCACAAGGTGGCGTTGAACGTCCGGATTGCCGAGGCAGAACCAGCAAGCCGACTGCGGCCGCCGCTTCGCCTCGCCGCCGGCGCCTCCGTCGTCGCCTCTTTCGTTTCGGCCAGGTCCGCCGCTGCCGCCTCCTCTGCCGCGTCCACCGCGGTCGGGCCAGGAGCGCTTCTGACCCTGACGCGGCTTGCCAGTTGACTCGGCGAAGAAGAAGCTACGGGGACCGGTGTCTGGGGAGAGAACAGATAGCTGCTTTAGCTTCTTCTGCAAGCAATACATTCAACTCAGCTAACACTTCAGTTCCTCAGCTGACTCTTCAGTTTCTCAGCTGACTCTTCAGTTTCTCAGCTGACCCATCCTGTTCCTATTGACCCTCAGCTGACCCCTCAGCTTCTCAGCTGACCCCTCAGCTTCTCAGCTGACCCCTCAGCTTCTCAGCTGACCCCTCAGCTTCTCAGCTGACCCCTCAGCTTCTCAGCTGACCCCTCAGCTTCTCAGCTGACCCCTCAGCTTCTCAGCTGACCCCTCAGCTTCTCAGCTGACCCCTCAGCTTCTCAGCTGACCCCTCAGCTTCTCAGCTGACCCCTCAGCTTCTCAGCTGACCCCTCAGCTTCTCAGCTGACCCCTCAGCTTCTCAGCTGACCCCTCAGCTTCTCAGCTGACCCCTCAGCTTCTCAGCTGACCCCTCAGCTTCTCAGCTGACCCCTCAGCTTCTCAGCTGACCCCTCAGCTTCTCAGCTGACCCCTCAGCTTCTCAGCTGACCCCTCAGCTTCTCAGCTGACCCCTCAGCTTCTCAGCTGACCCCTCAGCTTCTCAGCTGACCCCTCAGCTTCTCAGCTGACCCCTCAGCTTCTCAGCTGACCCCTCAGCTTCTCAGCTGACCCCTCAGCTTCTCAGCTGACCCCTCAGCTTCTCAGCTGACCCCTCAGCTTCTCAGCTGACCCCTCAGCTTCTCAGCTGACCCCTCAGCTTCTCAGCTGACCCCTCAGCTTCTCAGCTGACCCCTCAGCTTCTCAGCTGACCCCTCAGCTTCTCAGCTGACCCCTCAGCTTCTCAGCTGACCCCTCAGCTTCTCAGCTGACCCCTCAGCTTCTCAGCTGACCCCTCAGCTTCTCAGCTGACCCCTCAGCTTCTCAGCTGACCCCTCAGCTTCTCAGCTGACCCCTCAGCTTCTCAGCTGACCCCTCAGCTTCTCAGCTGACCCCTCAGCTTCTCAGCTGACCCCTCAGCTTCTCAGCTGACCCCTAAGCTCCCTCAGTTCCTTATATGACAACCCAGTTTCTCAGCTAATGCATCAGTCCATTAAATGACGGCTTTAGCCTCATGATTTACTGTTAGTAGAAACAAAGTGAGAAGCGAATATTTTATAAAAAACTTGAATCGAAGCAGAGCCACATTTCTTCAAGCTAATCCTGAATTCCTGAGACCAAATAGAAAAATCACTAAATTGACAGCCTAGTTCTAAACACACCGGTGGTTCTCGCTTGAACGATAACCGCCCAATGGGGCACTCACCGGCAGCGCACAGGTCCGCAATGTCTGTCGGATAGGGACAGTCGGTGACGCCGGAGCCGCTGGGCGTCTGTCGCAGCAGTTCGCCGCGATCCATCTTAATCAGTGGGGTCAGCTGCAGCGCGTACAGGCAGCGCCGGCCGCTGGCAATGCCAGCCAGCGAGTGGAATCTAGTTGAGTGCCGCTCCCGCTCGGATCCGACCCGATGATTGCGATAGGGCCGACGCTCAAAGTCGAGGCCGCCGTCGGCTCCGAAGCCGCAGGCGCTGACGTGATAGCGCGGCCGCAGTTTAACGGCCAGCTTAGCCACAGCGGGCTGAGCGAACCGTTTGGCTGCGGCTTCAACGGCCTGGCACTCGTCAAGCGGCAGCCAGTCTTCGCAGCCGTTGACCACACCAGGTGGCCAGGCGCAGGTGAGCAGCAGATCAACGCCGGGGAATTCGTCCGCATCTGCTTGGCTAGCTAGCCAGGCCAGGTCTGTGTCGCTGAACTGACCGTTGCCCTCTCCGCGACTCGTGCCTGACAGCGGGGAGCCGTACGGCCTTAGTTCAGTTGTCCAGTCCGTGGACTGGGGAGGGCCTCAAACCTACCCAAACTGATGCTGGTACCAATTTTACAGTTGGGTGTGCAGAAGCATTAGGAAATTAAGCTTTTCTTGCTTAAGAGCAGAAATCGCTTTAATTGGGCTCAGATTCGAACTTCTGACTAATTTGAAGTTCTAACCACTAGGATACAAAAATGCTCCCTAAAGCCCTAAAGACGGCCCCTGAAGCGTAGAATTCTATGAGCTATTCAATTTGGGGAACTGATTGACTGGGATCAGTAACTGAGAAGAGTAAGATCCCAAAGAAGCAAAGTAAATTGTTAAGAGTTCCTATCGCAGGCTGTCTACGGGCTGCGTTTGCCTCGCGCACCAAGGTCCCTGAGCTCGATTCCTCGGCGAGGGTTCATTCATTTGGGGCGCAGCCGCGGAGAGAAGGCTTGGTGGCTTGTCGTTCGATTTACGCCCTTAAGGGTGAACCAACAAGGAACCGCGAGAGTTTACACTGCCTGACAATGAGAAAGTCAGGTCAAATGTACACACCTGAGTGAGTGAGCGTGTGTGCTCAGGAGTCAGCGAAATGGGCAGAATTGCCTCCGCTGGCTGCGGGTCTGGTGTCACCAAATAATGTACCAGTGCACATTAGCCCTCCTGCAATTATTATTTATTATTATTATTAGAAAGACAAAGACAGTGTCGTTCGACGTTGTGAAATTTCGGGTTTGAAAAACGCCCCCCCTCTCGGCGAGAACTCTAAAAGCCATCAGGCACTAACCAGCCAGATAGGCCACCTTCAGTCCAGTCTGGCCGGTGAAGACGCCTCGCCTGCCCAAGTAGACAAGATTCGGTCCAATCTCGCAGCCGCCTGGATCTGACACTAGCGAGGCTGAGACAGCCCAGTCTGGCAGGGGTGACACCACATAGGTTGGTATAGGGGCTTTGGTGGCGCCGCTAGCATAGCGCTGAATCGAACCAGCTCCGGGTCCGGCTTCTTCGCCGAAGAAGTCGCCAATGCAGAATAGCATGCCGAATTGTTGGCCAGATTTCTTTTGGGCTCGCAGGCAACGCTTATAAAGATTGTCTAATTGGCCGCCGACACTGCCGCTCATGAGCAGCTTCACTAGCAAAGCTTGTTCACCTGCCTGAGTCATACCTTCCGCTTGAGTAGTTTAGTGCTCAGTTAATATTTAGCTAAGCAGTTTCTGAAGTTTGGTATCATATTTAAGCCTTTATTATTGCTTTTTTATCACTAAGCATCCGTATGATATGTTGCAGTGCAGTTGCAGTATGCAAATATGCTAGTATTGATCATCAATAGCAATGAGGCCAATGTTAAAGTTTTAATGTTAATATTAAAAATAGTTAATAGTTAGCAGCACTACTATTTTAATTTTAAACTGACTTTTTGGTCATTTCTATACTAAAAAATTAAAAATGGTGAACTTATTTTTGTTGTTCATGCTATTTTATACCTTAATCAATGCTTAAAGCAAAAACATACATGCTAAAGATTGACTTGTACATGTATGTGTGTTTTGTTCCGACTGCATGCTTCAAGCTTTCCTATGCTTTTAATATTTGTCAATAGCCAATTCATTAGCCTTTTTTAGCCTTGAAGTTCATAGTCAACTTAATTCAACTCAATTACAGATAGACCAATTGTGTCAGCAAGCTGTTGACCACCAAAGCAGGAAGCTAGAAAAAGTATATTTGTTACTGCTGTCAAAAGTCAATGGTTATTTCTGAGCATGGAATAAGTGCCTTGTGCCAGCATGCTGATCATGCCAAACACAAAATCAGCAATGAACCATCTTTAAACAATCTAATTTTGAGCCTAACAGAGCCAAAAAACAATAACATCCTTTTTTATCTAAATATGGATCTGACAAAGACAGAGATACAACCAAACAACAATTGTCTCCAATTTTGAACATAGATTGCAATAAAATTTCTCAAGCTCAGCTAGGCTATGCCTACACCATTAGCAGCCTTGTTCACAGAAATGCAAATAGTGCAGTCAAATGATTCACAAACAACCTCACTAAGACAAGCTTTTGGATTATAAACTGGAGAACCTCTTCACATGTAATGGAATATAAGTGCCTATAGACCAACCCTTTGCTATGTGTAGCATTGCCATTGTACATTTGGCACTCCCCTTCTCTGTATGTCTGTTGTTGTGGGTGTGCTGTGCAAGGGTTAGTGTTGCATTAGAGTGAGAGAATTTATTTTTCACCATGTAGCCACAGGGCAAATACTTGTGAATACTGCTGCATATTTTTATGGCAGTGCTTATCCCCATGGTACAGTAGAGATATTTTTTGTCTTATTCCTATGGTACCATGGGAATAATTTCCTGCTTATCTTCACAGTGCACTGATGAGATAACTGTCCTATGACTCCTATCTTCAACATATTCCATGGGAATAATTTCCTGCTTATCCACATGGCACACTGACAAGATAGCTGTCCTATCCTATAACTGTCCTATGCCACTGTATTGGTTAACTAATTGCCATAAAATCAGAAAATTTTAATTTGTTTACTTTGCTTAAAAAAACTGGAATAAAAAAGGAAAATTGCAGTCACAGTAAAAAGATAGATGATAGGACAGCTATCTCCTCAGTGTGCTGTGGTATGCAGATAAGCAGGAAATTATTCCCATGGTACCATAGGAATAAGACAAAAATTATTTCTACAGTAACCATGGGGATAAGCACTGCCTTTTTTATAGCTGCAGAATTATTTATAAATTCTCTGTGGTAACTGGTAACATAGCTTTAGATCTATCATATTTACATAGCAGTTTAATTACTATTCTAGCCCTAGCCTTAGCCTCTAATTAATTATGGAGGTTTGGTAGGTCTCATTATAAAGTTTTAGAATAAAGTAACTGCTACCAAGTGCCTATAGGCCCTATAAGCATAAAAATATGCATTTCAGTTCATTATTATTATAAATGCATAGGCCTAACTTAGACTAGGCCTAATTTAGTCAATCGAGCAGTGCAAGGCAGCAAGTGTCATGTAAGAGTAGCTAGGTAATTATAATACAATTGTATTAATAGACAGACGAATGAGAAAATATATGAAAGGCAAACGCGCTAACGGCTCTGCCACCGAACTAATTTTACTTATGCTGCACTTTATCAGAATTGATTTATTGTTTTTTATGGAATATGACTGAAAAAACATTCAAATGCTATTCGTTTTGGACAGACATTTCTATAATTTTTATTATGTAAATACATTGGAGTACGACATAATCGCATAGGCCTAGAAATCGCGTCGTCATGGCATACAAAAATGGTCGCATCCCGACATTTTTGGCTTAATTTGGACTAACTTTAGCTTATAATATCTCTTGTCTAGCCTGGAAAAAAGCTTTATGGGCATTTTCTGATGTGAAACGATTATAATCTGATCACTCCCTTTTCACTCCATTATAAGAACAGAAAAACTAATTTTCTCCCTTATTTTAGCACGTCTAGGCCTGTGATTGTGTGCGCAAAGGTTATATACCTTGCGCAATCGTTTATTAATTTATTTTCACTGTTTCAGTTTCATCATTTTTGGGCGTGAAATCTGAGGCGTGAATTCAGTCTTCCGATAATAACGGTGCCACTCGGGTGCCGGCCACGTTCAAATTATCCCTCTAAACCATAAAAAATTCGCACTCGGAATGGGTTTTAAACTTGAAGTACGAGCACGAGAACACCGTGGGGAAACAAAATACTTCCCCAAACGAAGTATACAAAGTATAAAATACAAAGTATAAAAGTACAAAGTATACAAAGTATAACGAAGTATACGACGTATAACGTGCAACAGTACTTTTTATTTATCATCATTGTACAACATTCAACCGTGCCGAAAACGCCTATACATATGGAAAAATCCTATAGTCAAGCTGTGTAAATGATGGCAAATGAAAGAAAATTGTCGATCCATTTCAATAGACATTTGCCACCTATGCGTGGAGCCGCCCAGCTATAGTACGTAACCTTTGCCAAGAGCGCCCTCGTGTGGTACTGATCAGTAGTAGTAGGTTGCAATACAATGACAATCGTGGATGAAGTTGACACGCCACTGTCGAGTGCGGAATCCATATAGCAGTGCCAAATAGCGACGCATGGACGAAGCCGGTTGGCATGGACAATGGCTGCGCAGATGAAGGCCAACTTACGCGGCTGATCGGCATAAATTGCTCCATCATTCGCCGATAGCGTTGGCCATCCGACGGGCAGCCAAACCGATGCGATCCCATGAATAGCCCCTTCGTGTGATCAGGAATGTTTGGCGATCGTGTGAATAATCAGCTGTCTAGCCGGTCGTGCACTATTTCGTCAGTGGTCAGAAATCGACTGCATGGCGCTCATCGTCGCGCAGATGTTCTCTTGTTGCTGCCCAATTAACCCAATGCAAGCCTGCATATGTTAAGCGGGCAATTATAGCGAAAAATGCAGCAATTTTAACACTTCTTCATGCACGGTAAAGTAAAATTTTTGTGTACGGCAGACAAAAACAAAAACACAGCTGCAGCAACTGCTCACCATGATTGATTCGATTTGACAAATCTGCAGACCAACGACTGCAGTCTGGTGATAAGGACCGAGTGGAAGATCTGAACATGCGTTATCCAGATTGTTAGATATCCGCTGAGAGGGACGTTTATACTCCAATCGAATCTTGCCACAAAATCGAATTGTGATGTCTTGCTACTGGCTAGATGCTTATAGGGATAATTCTTACTTGTAACTATGAAATGGCAGAATAAGCAGACAGTCGCGGCGTCCATTATTGTTGCTGCAAGCCGATGACAAAAATTCTAGAAAATAAATATACGGGGCAGCGCAAGACCGCTGCTCCTTAAAACGCCCCCAGGCTGTACGCATGATTTTTCGCATAAAAACGACTTTTTTGTCTATGGAAAAATTTTATCTATTGAAATTATCTCTACAACCATTTTAATTCACGAGATTGCGTACTTTTAGTAACTCTTGTCGTTTCATTAATCACATACGTGCGCATGCTTACAAATTGTCGGAAATGCTTCCTCCAGAACTCCTTCTCGTCGTTTCCTTCGACTCTCCTCTTTTCTCTCTTGCTCACCAACTAGTTAATCAGTACGTTTCACTGCACTTTAATTGTTTCGCTTTCTATCGTCCTTTTAGCCCATAGACTACGCATCCTGCCCGCCCCTTGTTACTCAATCGTTGTCTATGTTTCTAATGCCTTTCTCGGTACAGTTCCCCTTTAGTTGCTTCTAGTGCGCACTAAGCCCACAAGAGCTTCGAACCAAATACATTCGATATACAAGTCAATTACAAGCAAAGAAGTTTTGTCCCAAGCGACAAATTGGTAGCAGAGCGCACTAACGTATCCACACAGCCAAGTCAAAAATGAAGACGCGCAGCACCACTCGTGGAAAGCTCGGTCACAAATCTCAAAGCCGAGTAAGACCTACATACACTAACCTGACTACCAGCGGCCTCGCCGCATCTGCCAGCGGCCTCGCAGCTCCTGCCAGCGGCCTCGCCGCACCTACAAGCGGCCTCGCCGCACCTACCAGCGGCCTCGCCGCACCTGCTAGCGGCCTCGCCGCACCTGCTAGCGGCCTCGCCGCACCTGCTAGCGGCCTCGCCGCACCTGCTAGCGGCCTCGCCGCACCTGCTAGCGGCCTCGCCGCACCTGCTAGCGGCCTCGCCGCACCCACCAGCGGCCTCGCCGCACCCACCAGCGGCCTCGCCGCACCTGCTAGCGGCCTCGCCGCACCTGCCAGCGCCCTCGCCTCACCCACCAGCGGCCTCGCCGCATCTGCCAGCGGCCTCGCCGCACCTACCAGCGGCCTCGCCGCACCCACCAGCGGCCTCGCCGCACCTGCCAGCGGCCTCGCCGCACCCACCAGCGGCCTCGCCGCACCCACCAGCGGCCTCGCCGCACCTGCCAGCGGCCTCGCCGCACCCACCAGCGGCCTCGCCGCACCCACCAGCGGCCTCGCCGCACCTGCCAGCGGCCTCGCCGCACCCACCAGCGGCCTCGCCGCACCTGCCAGTCCAGTCGGCTCTATCGCATTCGGTGTATCTAACCAACAGGACGCTGTACAACAACTTATTGGCGCAATGGCTCAGATGATGCAGCAGAACCAGCTGCTCGTACAACAGCTTCACATAAACCAGACCACATCCCAGCCCGCCCCTCCGACGCCTCGACCGACGTCCCTCTTCGGCGACACCGTCCTCCGCAATGTTCAACTTCAAGGTTTCGACGGTGAAGACGCAGCTAGTTTCCCTGCATTTTGGAGTTCTTTCACTTACCGCATCGACAGCAGCAACTACACAGACGTTGATAAATTTGAAGCTCTTCGCGGGCTTCTCGCTGGCGCTGCCCTCCGGAAACTAGGTGGTCTGGACGCCTGTCAACCGGGGGCCTACAACCAAGCCTGCCAAATTCTCCAAGCTAATTATGGCGACCTGTGGGAGCAGAAGAGCACCTGCTTCAGGCGACTTCTCGCGTTGCCGCAGCTTTGCAACATCGACCACCAGAGCCTGGAGGAATTTTCGGACACACTTCGCCTCACAGTCGGCCAGCTAACCCGCCTCGGTGAAACCAGTGCTGCCCTGGATCCCTACGTGCATGCACTGTGGCCAAAGCTCCCACCGGCGCTCCAATCAGATATCCAGGATGTGCGTTGTAAGGCGTTGCAACCGCTAATTCCAACAATGCAAGAGCTCCAGGGACACCTCGACAACAAGCTTCGTGCCATCCGTGCCTCGCAAACCAACTACGCAACAGCTGCTTTCGCCCCTTATGCCGGAGCTAGTCTAATCAACGCTGCCACAAACCGCTCCGTAACTTCATCCACTCCGAGTGCTGGTCACGTGCACACACGTGCACATGCACCGATCTGCGTCTACTGCGAACGGCCAGGACACTCCAGTCAGACATGCGACGTAATTTCGAAGCCCGATGATCGGCTCCGCGTTATTCGAAGCAAGGCCCTGTGCCTCAACTGCCTGCGTAGCCATGCCACCTCAAACTGTAGCTCCCGGAACAGATGCCGCGAGTGTCGAGCATTGCACCACACATCACTTCACGGAGCGCGTTTCAATCCACCACCGCATGTTCTTCACGTCGACTCAACAGCGAAAGCCAACAGCAACCTCGACTCGACGACCGCATTGCCGACGGCATTCGCCAACTTAAAAGCCATGAACGATAACACCATCAATACCGTCTCCTGCATCTCCTCCACCTGCGACGAGTTGATAAGACCGTCCATCATGGCCACATTCTCTGCCACTGCTGTAAACCCGACTAGCGGCGGAACTACGCGAGTGTCGGTCCTCATCGATGGCGGCTGCAGTTTCACGTACATAAAACTCGATGTGGCTCGAAAACTCGGTCTTCGTTTACATCGCCGAATCTCGCTTGACAGCTCTTCATGTCACACCAACTCTCGACGCCGAGTGACCGCAGACATCGTCGAACTCGAACTCTCAACACCCGATGGCCGCCGTTTACCACTCCGAGTTCTGGCAACCGAGCACATCGCTCCACCAATCCACATACCAGCTGTCCAGCTACCAAGTGATATTCTGGCCACTCTGCAACACTTGCCCCATGGAATAGCCAATCTCCCACCTTCCCAAGACGGGGAACTTGAGTTAGATTTGCTCATCGGTAACGACTATGCCCAGCGGTTAATAGGCCCGTGCGTTCCTGCAATCCCACTGCGGCCAAGTCTTACCGCGCACCTCACCCCGTTTGGTGCCGTCCTCACAGGCTGCCTCGAAAATACCGACGATTGTAAATCCAGTGGGCTTCTCAACTCTAGTCAACTCATCGCCAACTCACTTCTGTCACAATCCCGTCCCGACAACCTTGAATGTCTGGTCGACCGAATGACCAGCCTCGAGCTGCTCGGCATCGAAAGAGGGGCCGAACAACCCAATCCACGAGGCGACGTTTTGACGAAAGACCTCCTGGACTCGGCCACACGTGGATCGGACGGTCGTTACTCGGTCGCATTACCCTTCAAGCCTGGAGCGGAGCAACTCCCATCAAACTTCGGACAAGCTTGGGGTCGCGCTCAGGCTACACACCGTCGTCTTTCACAGGCGGAGCGTCAAGAGTACTATGGAGAGTTTGAAAAGCACAAAGCAGAAGGGATCCTGGAAATCGTCGATGACACTAGTCCAAAAGGAAAGATCATCCATGTCCTGCCGCACTTTCCCGTCATCAAGATGTCTTCAAACACCACAAAAGTACGACCAGTTGTAGACGCCTCAGCGCCAACATCTCTAGGGGGCGTCTCTCTCAACGACCTCATGGAGTCTGGGCCAAACTTGCTCACCAACCTCTTTAAGGTTCAGCTACGTCTCCGAACCTCAAAGTTTATCTGCCTCAGCGACATCCAGGCCGCCTTTTACCAAGTACTCGTGCACGAGCATTGTCGGGACGCCCAACGTGTTATCCTACCCAAAAACATCGACCTGCCGCTTACACGTGACAATTTCCAAGTCTGGCGCTTCACCCGTATCGTCATGGGAGCCAGATCATCACCTTGGATCCTTGCCGCCGTCATTCGGAAACTCTGCCTGGATGCCATGGATTCCGGAAAATCAGGTCTTAGCTCTCGACAGCTTGAGCAGCTACCCTACAGCCTCTATGTCGACAACTTGGTCCAGGGCTATGACGTTCAAGAAGAGGGCCCACGTATCGTTGCCGCAACCCGAGCTCTCTTCCAATCCGCTGGGTTTCACCTCCGCCAGTTTGCCGCCAGTGACCCAGGAGCGCTCTGCGACGTGCCCTGGGCAGATCAGATCCACGAACCAGTCGTCAAGAGCCTCGGAATCCTCTGGGACACACAGAGTGACCGACTGAGCCTGGCCAGTCCACAGCTGAAATTGGACCCTAATCTCAACCGTGCCAGTCTTCTTAAGGGAATCTCTACGCCATACGACCCGTGCGGTTACGCAGCGCCCCTGCTTCTAGCTGGACGTCTTCTATATCACGAAAGCTTCGGTCCTATGGATGCATGGAACAAGCCTGCCTCAACCGATACTGTTGAGAGCTGGCGCAGACTCCTCAATGATTTCAACGAGATCTGCCGTATTACCGTTCCTCGTCGCTGCCTCGCAGACCAGGCACTACCCAGTAGGCTCGTGATCTTCAGCGACGCCTCACCTCGAGCTTACGGGTACACAATTTACCTGCATCAGAATGGGAAGGACCTCACCAACTGCTGCCTCATCAACGCCAAGGCCCGCCTCGCTCCATCTGGCCGCAAGAATGTACTCATCACGGTTCCTCGCCTTGAGCTCTGGGCCGCATTAATCGCCAACCGAGCCGCGATTTTCCTACGCGACTCCTTTAACCTAGGCAAGAGGCTCAGTGGCATAACCCACTTCATGGACAGTCAGATAGTCCTACATTGGATCCACAATGGGGCCAAGCTCCGTCCCTATGAGGCCCGTCGCGTTCAGGAGATCTTGGAGTCCAACCTGACTGACGACTACCGCTACGTCAACACCGCTGAGAACCCTGCCGATTGTTGCACAAGGCCACTTACACTCAGCCAACTTCTCAATTCAAATTTCTTCACCGGACCTCGATTCCTCCGACAGCCACATGGGGAGTGGCCATCTCAGACAACACCCACACCCACGAACTCCACGATTCTCCAAGGCATCCCACCAGCCCAGAAAAAGACCAAGAAGACAAGCGCTTTCCTGTCTGCATCGAACAGATGCGTCCCCCCTGCAGACATGGACATCAACCGCTTCGGCAAACTCAGTGCCCTTCTCGGAACTCTCGCATATGTTATCCGTTTCGTCAAGCGAAGAAACCGAGTCACCGCGCCAGATGCCTCGGAACGCCAGGCTGCTCTTCACTTGTGGATCAAATGGGTACAGAGAGAGCGCTACGCTGACGCAATCAATGCCACACAGGAAGGCAGACCCAAAAGCTGCAAGATAGTCGCGCAGCTTGACCTCTTCTTGGATGACGAAGGTCTGATCCGCCTCAATTCCCGTATGGCAAACGCAACCTTAGACGCAGACGCAATCTACCCAATGCTCCTTCCACCCGATCATCATCTCACTCACCTGCTCATACTCTACTTCCACAAACGAGATTGCCACAGCAGCGCCATATCTGTTCTACGGAGCCTTCGCGACCGTTTCTGGATTGTCCGTGGTCTCTCCACTGTCCGCTCAAGCCTCCGCCAGTGTCTTCAATGCCGATTCACGAAGGGACGCACACTCCCTCCCCCACAGCATGGCCAGCTACCACCAGAGCGCCTCAACTCATCAGGCCCGGCGTTCAGCTCTCTGCTCGTCGACCAGCTGGGCCCCGTCTTGACGACCGATACGAAGACCCGCACTATCAACAAACGATGGGCAATGCTCCTCTGTTGCGCCTCAAGCCGCGCGGTCCATCTCGAGTACCTCCATGACTATTCTGCGGACTCAGTTCTCCATGCTTTCGAGCGATTCTGGGCCCGCCGGGGACTCACCGAAGCCAGCATCTTCCTAGACCAGGCAACCGCCTTCCAAGCGGCCGGCAAAATCATCGACTCTCTGCTAACACCAACGTTCCAGCACAAACTCCTAGCTGACCTCCAACCATTCGCCACTGCTAGACAACTCCACTTCAAATTCGCACCGGCACGCGCTCCGTGGCACCAAGGAGCCGTCGAGCGACTGGTTGGGATGGTCAAAGCCAGCCTTCGACCCGCACTTTGGCGCCGGCGGATCTCGGACGAAGAGTTCCTCACCCTGCTGACAAAGATCGAGGCTGTCTTGAACTCTCGCCCGCTGACATCTTTCTCGAATGACCCAAGCGATACGCGCCCCCTAACGCCAGCCGATCTCATCGCTCCTAGCGCTCGACTTGACTTGCCTGCAGCGCCTGAGCACCTTCTTCCATCTGCTGGGACCACGACCAGCAACCAACTACGAGCTCTCTATCGACGCCGCGAGCAAATCATTGACGCTTTCTGGGCGCGATGGAACCGCGACTACATTCAACAACTCCACTCGATCCACTTACAACACCGTAGACGACACGGCGAGCACTCACACCAGCCCCTCGTTGGACAGCTCTACCTCCTCGCCGACCAGACTCCGCGGTCAAACTGGAAGACGTGCCGCGTCATCGAAGTCCATCCCGACAGTCAGGATATCACCCGTTATGTCACTGTCCGAACGAGCACCGGTCACGAGTCCCGCCGTGCCATCACGCATCTCGTCCCTCTCGAGGCCGACATTATCGATTTCCAAACCGCGGCCAACGCCGGCAGGACTCTAGTTCCACCCGTTTCTGGCAGCAAGGACGATCCGGTACAAACCAACCGCGCTCGACGGGCCATGCGACGACAACTTCTACGTGACTCTCCTTTTAACATTGCGTAACTTCGCCCCCCCCCACCCTGTCGGAAATGCTTCCTCCAGAACTCCTTCTCGTCGTTTCCTTCGACTCTCCTCTTTTCTCTCTTGCTCACCAACTAGTTAATCAGTACGTTTCACTGCACTTTAATTGTTTCGCTTTCTATCGTCCTTTTAGCCCATAGACTACGCATCCTGCCCGCCCCTTGTTACTCAATCGTTGTCTATGTTTCTAATGCCTTTCTCGGTACAGTTCCCCTTTAGTTGCTTCTAGTGCGCACTAAGCCCACAAGAGCTTCGAACCAAATACATTCGATATACAAGTCAATTACAAGCAAAGAAGTTTTGTCCCAAGCGACACAAATAATAGTGTGGCTTTTAACCATAGATAACATAAGATGGCCACATAAATTGCGATTCTGATCGACCTTCGATTAGCCTACGCTCTTCTGGGCATGCGTGCGCAAGACTATATCGAAGAATATTCTGCCACGTCAGCGCCAAAGCCTTTTCCATAGACAACAGTTTATGATTTTTAGAAATACAGTACGCAGTTCTTTTGGTCTTTGGAATATGGTAGTCGCCAATCGTAGTGATGATTCATACAGTTTTCACGGAGAAACATAAATATGTTGCATATATATATGATGGGGCCATAGACAATAAAGCAAATGACACGATGCATATTTTGTTCCTGTTTATAGTCTGGGCCTTAGAGTCTGGATTGGTGACACAATTCCAGAAAGTACACTGTCTGACGATGAGAAAGTTTATCTTTTTTTCTGAACTTTTGATTGTTCCTGAAGTTTAGATTATTTCCTGAAGTTTAGATTATTTCCTGAAGTTTAGATTATTTCCTGAAGTTTAGATTATTTCCTGAAGTTTAGATTATTTCCTGAAGTTTAGATTATTTCCTGAAGTTTAGATTATTACCTGAAGTTTAGATTATTTCCTGAAGTTTAGATTATTTCCTGAAGTTTAGATTATTTCCTGAAGTTTAGATTATTTCCTGAAGTTTAGATTATTTCCTGAAGTTTAGATTATTTCCTGAAGTTTAGATTATTTCCTGAAGTTTAGATTATTTCCTGAAGTTAAGATTATTTCCTGAAGATTCGATTATTTCCTGAAGTTAAGATTATTACCTGAAATTTAGATTGTTCCTGAAGTTTAGAAACTCGTATTTCCTGAAGTTTAGATTGTTCCTGAAGTTTAGATTATTTCCTGAAGTTTAGATTGTTCCTGAAGTTTAGATTATTTCCTGAAGTTTAGATTGCTCCTAAAGTCTAAGCCTAGTCTTCTGCTTGGATTTCGTTAATGTTTTAAGTGACTCAATTCGCCCACCAAGTCACGGTTCTATGAAACTTTTAGCGAAGAAATAAAAAAAACTTTTGTTTTATTTTTTTCTTTTCAAAACTAACTTTTTTAATTTTAACAATTTTCGATGGAGGAGTGCTTTGAATTTTTATTTATTTTACTCCTAAAACAAACAAAAGATAAGAGTGCTACTACTCATTGCATTTCTATGAATTACACAATGTGTTTAATAATAATAATGATTAATAATTGATTACACCTGCCCCAATTGGGTCAGATGTGCAGCCGACAGCACAGCCGCAGCTAATGCGCGGCGCATCTGAAGGCTGCGTACAGCTGTTCAGTCCACGGACTGGGGGGACGCCACACCCACCTTCAATTATCCCAGCTGATGCTGGTACCCATTTAACAGCTGGGTGAACTGAAGCAATGCAGAGTTAAGTGTCTTGCTAAAGGACGCAAATGAAATGTGTTTAAAAAAGGAAACAACAGACTAGATAATTGCTCGTATCGAATTATTAGTTTTTGTTTAAACGCATCGCCACCAATAGCCGAAGCAAGGGAACCCAGCCGCGACGCCCCGCTGACCGCGTACTCTACTGCCCACAACCCAGAGTCCGCTGACGCCGCAGACTTCGGAGCGGCGGCCGCCTGCGCCGTCGCAGAAGTCGCCGCAGTGCAGCCGAACATACCTATCGTATTTTTGCTCCACCGACAGTCTGGCGTCGAACAGATCCTCTGACAGTTTAACAAGTCGTCTCCTGGGATGCTGTTTTTGAGGCGGTGTTGAATGTGTCGGCGTTGGGGGAGGCGGCTTGTCCAGCTTATCGGAATCCGTCGGAGATATTACAGGCGGCTCATCGCCGAGGTCTGCCAGATTTCGACGCGATCCGCTCATTTTTCGCTGATCCAGAGCCTGCATGGCGGCGCGCCAGTCGATGCCACCGCCTCCACCTCCGGCTTCACCTCCGTTTCCGCTTCCGCCTCCGCTTCCGCCTCCGCTTCCACCTCCGCTTCCGCCTCCGCTTCTGCCTCCGCTTCCGCGTCCGCTTCCGCCCCGTGTTCCTCGGCCTCCGCCTGTAACCAATAGTTCCAACTTCGATAAGTCGCCATTGATTATTTTTCGCCGCTCTAATGTCGCTGCTGCTTTCGTCTGCATTTTGTTGCATAAAAAACTGCGTAGCAAAAAGTCTTTAATAATCTGTTTTCCAGTTCAGATACTTTCTGTTGCCTTCGTAGTCCACCATCTCACGTCGACTCCGACGGGCTATAAATAGTGAGAGCCGATGCTACTTGAGCAGGTATGAATATTCATAAAAGCTTGAGTTCTTCCTAACCAAACTCCGCCTGATGTGCTGTGCGCAACAGCGCTTGCAGGGTTGAATCCAATAATATGACTGTCAGCTCAGTGGACTCAACTATATAAAAATATTCAATTGTGCACTTGCCATTTCGGTGTGCGACCAGCAACAATAGCTTGGACCCGGGCTTCACTTCCGATTCTCTCCGTAGCTATCGCTCTCATTTTATGACTTGAATTACTGTGCCTTTATCGCCATTTCATTTGCAATAATTTATAAACACATCTCTACCCCACCGCCACTCTCTACCTCCTCCCTCTCTCCCTCTCACGCCTCTCTCTAACTCTTCCCACCACTCTCTACCTCCCCCCTCTCCCTCTCACGCCTCTCTCTACCCCTCCCACCACTCTCTACCTCCCCCCTCTCCCTCTCACGCCTCTCTCTACCCCTCCCACCACTCTCTACCTCCCCCTCTCTCCCTCTCACGCCTCTCTCTACCTCCCCCCGCCCCTCTCTACCTCCCCCCGCCTCTCTCTACCTCCCCCGCCTCTCTCTACCTCCCCCCTCTCTCCCTCTCACGCCTCTCTCTACCTCTCCCGCCACTCTCTACCTCCCCCCTCTCTCCCTCTCACGCCTCTCTCTACCTCCCCCTCTCTACCTCTCCTGCCTCTCTCTACCTCCCCCGCCTCTCTCTCCCTCCCCTGCCTCTCTCTACCTCCCCCGCCTCTCTCTACCTCCCCCGCCTCTCTCTACCTCCCCCCTCTCTCCCTCTCACGCCTCTCTCTACCTCTCCCGCCACTCTCTACCTCCCCCTCTCTACCTCTCCTGCCTCTCTCTACCTCTCCCACCTCTCTCAGCCTCCCCCTCTCTCCCTCTCACGCCTCTCTCTACCTCTCCTGCCTCTCTCTACCTCCCCCGCCTCTCTCTACCTCCCCCGCCTCTCTCTCCCTCCCCCGCCTCTCTCTACCTCTCACGCCTCTCTCTACCTCCCCCGCCTCTCTCTACCTCCCCCGCCTCTCTCTACCTCTCCCGCCTCTCTCTCCCTCTCCTGCCTCTCTCTACCTCCCCCGCCTCTCTCTACCTCCCCCGCCTCTCTCTCCCTCCCCCGCCTCTCTCTCCCTCTCACGCCTCTCTCTACCTCCCCCGCCTCTCTCTACCTCCCCCGCCTCTCTCTCCCTCCCCCGCCTCTCTCTCCCTCTCACGCCTCTCTCTACCTCCCCCGCCTCTCTCTACCTCCCCCTCTCTCCCTCTAACGCCTCTCTCTACCTCTCCCGTCTCTCTCTACCTCTCCCGTCTATCTCTACCTCTCCCGCCTCTCTCTACCTCTCCCGTCTCTCTCTACCTCTCCCGTCTCTCTCTACCTCTCCCGCCTCTCTCTACCTCTCCCGTCTCTCTCTACCTCTCCCGCCTCTCTCTACCTCTCCCGTCTCTCTCTACCTCTCCCGTCTCTCTCTACCTCTCCCGTCTCTCTCTACCTCTCCCGCCTCTCTCTACCTCTCCCGCCTCTCTCTACCTCTCCCGTCTCTCTCTACCTCTCCCATCTCTCTCTACCTCTCCTGCCTCTTACTCCGATCTGTCTCACTTTCCCTCGGAAACACAAACAAATATTTGGCTTTCTTCATTGACTGCTTAATGACAAAAATTCGTAAATATATTTTTTATAGTTCGCACAGAAGCAATAATAAGCAACAAATAAAATCTGTTTCCTGATGAAACAGCGGTTGCAACAATCAAGACAGGATTGTGAGATAAAGAAGCTGCGTTACTTTTACATAAAATATTTAACATGAAAAAATGCTAAGCACAGAGTTTTTCAATTATTCAATTTCAAAATCCTTGTCAAGGGAATCTTTTCGCATCTTTCATTTTTCATACTTTATATAGTACTCTAAGTAGAAGCCTGGACATAGAGATTATTTTCATTAAAAACATCCAATTTTAATGTTGTGAAGTTTTTCATTGCTAAAAGATAGCTTAAATAAAAACACAGCATTATTGTCAAAACGCTAACAAAATACATAATACGAGTACAAACATAATTCGCAGATTATTGCCAAAAAGCAAGACTAAAAGCAACCAAATATTCAATATTATTTCAATTATAGAATAATGTTTAATTAGTGTATTGCGTCACATTATTAAGTGTTTAGAATGGCAAAGTGGCATTGGGTTATGTGTGTAAGTTAAATGACAATAACAGAGAATTAAACACTGGTGTCTAGCAAATCCGGAACTCTATGACTCAGTTGCACTCAATTCCGATTCCGAAGTGGCGAGGTATTTTCTTTGCTCAGATTCGATGACAAATACTGCTCATTTAATTAATTAATTGATTGAGCCTTAGCAACCGTTTCGAGCTCGTGACCCTACAAGCCAGAGCCGGGTTTGTGTAACCGATCTGCCCCGGTTTCGGTTAATAAGTTCTAGATCCCGTCCTTAAGTAGAATGTGGATAATCAATTAATAGGCCAGTAGTCGGATGATGGTCGGCATAGCAACAGCCAGGGCCAGGACCCAGCAGCTGTGCACACTGGGCACCAGGGCTGCATTGGGGCTGCCAGTCTCTATAAAAAGGTACAGTTTAATGTCATAATTTTTTAACTAAATACTAATAAATATTAGTCTGAAAACCTACCTCGGTATTTCGGATTGTTCGGGTCGTTGAAGGTCTTGTCTGAAATTTTTGTTCAAATTGGAAAATGTACTTTTAGAATACTATTGCCCGTTTCGTCGAAACACTTCTTGGAAAAAAAACTATTGGGGATTTTTACAACGCAATTGCTTATGGAACGGGATTTCCCTAACTAAAAACCGCGAGCTGGAAATCCCCACCCAACCGTGCTTAATTAGGATTTCCCTACGAAATAAAAGTCCATTTGAGTTTCCCAAAACCCGTTTGTAACTAAGTGGGAATCCACGACCCTAAGAAAAAACTTAGGATTCTCCTACCCAATAGGTTATTAATTGGGATTTCCATTCCCTACAAAAACAACTAGCAACTAGCAGGGAATCCCCTATCCGATTGTCTACTGATTAGGATTTCCCTCCTTTTTAAGTGTGACTCGCTGGGATTTCCCTCCCTTTTGGGTAACTCATCGTAATTTTCCTGCCTACTGGATGTGATTCGTTTAGATTTCCCTGCCTGTTGAGTATGAATTATTGGGATTTCCCTACCTTTTGAGCATGAATTATTGGGATTTCCCTGCCTTTTGAGTATGAATTATTGGGATTTCCCTACCTTTTGAGTATGAATTATTGGGATTTACCTGCCTTTTGGGTATGAATTATTGGGATTTCCCTACCTTTTGAGTATGAATTATTGGGATTTCCCTACCTTTTGAGTATGAATTATTGGGATTTACCTGCCTTTTGGGTATGAATTATTGGGATTTCCCTACCTTTTGAGTATGAATTATTGGGATTTCCCTGCCTTTTGGGTATGAATTATTGGGATTTCCCTACCTTTTGGGTATGAATTATTGGGATTTCCCTACCTTTTGAGTATGAATTATTGGGATTTCCCTACCTTTTGAGTATGAATTATTGGGATTTCCCTACCTTTTGAGTATGAATTATTGGGATTTCCCTGCCTTTTGGGTATGAATTATTGGGATTTCCCTGCCCTTTGAGTATGAATTATTGGGATTTCCCTGCCTTTTGAGTATGAATTATTGGGATTTCCCTGCCTTTTGGGTATGAATTATTGGGATTTCCCTGCCTTTTGGATGTGACTGAGAAGGACTACTCAGGAGTTCTCCTTGCCAGCTACAAAAGTACTCACCGCTCTGAGCAGCAGTTCGCACACTGACAGGCGCTGAGAATTCGCTGCATCCGTGCCGATTGCACGCCTTCAGGCTGATGTTGTGCGCAGCCTCCGGCAGCAGGTTGAACACCACGCCGTTGTGCCGCCGATGCCCGGCCGCCTTGTCGTCCTCCGAGCTCACCATGGCAACCTGGCCAAGACTGACGCCTGGGGCAAAGCTTGACTCGGTGGTGTTGAGAGCGGTGCCCTGCCGAGGCAATTTATTAAAAGTGAAATATTCAACTAGCAGGACAAAAAACAGCCGCTCACTCACTCACTCCCCAAATCTCAATAGACTCAAATTATAGTTATCGAGAGAGCGCGAGCCAGAGAACAGTAATGAGAACTCTAAATGGAGATTGATAAAGTGGTCCGTTGGCAATCCAAAATTCAGGCCTGTCGTGTGAGAACAAAGTTGTGCTCAAGAACTCCGCCCGGCTAACTTGAGCACTCACTCCAGAGGCACTCGAACTCATGTGCACAAGCGGGTTATACTAGCGCGTAGTAGTTCTATATAACACATAATGTAGGAGAAATATGATTTCTACTTCTGTAACAAAAATATCGCGAGAGAAACGAAAAACAACTGCTGTAGCTCCGCTTGCTTTGAAGGATAATTTCTGCTAGAGGTTGAGCAGCAAGCTTAGTTGAAGTGACTCTCTCAGCTGTTCTAAATGACATGCCTAATTACGATCACGTTCCTTCTATACTGCAGCTTGCGAAATGAATGAGCTGAATGTAAGAATTTCAGCAAGCTTCTTACGTCACAATTGCATGTTGGAGACTGACATTTGCTTACATTTGCTTGCTGCTGGAATTCACAGACTAAATGGTAGAGAAACCTTAGAGAAACCTCATAAATTACACTTTGACACTCGATACATCAAAGCACACTTTGACACTCGATACATCAAAGCACACTTTGACACACGATACATCAAAGCACACTTTGACACACGATACATCAAAGCACACTTTGACACACGATACATCAAAGCACACTTTGACACACGATACATCAAAGCACACTTTGACACTCGATACATCAAAGCACACTTTGACACACGATACATCAAAGCACACTTTGACACTCGATACATCAAAGCACACTTTGACACTCGATACATCAAAGCACACTTTGACACTCGATACATCAAAGCACACTTTGACACACGATACATCAATGCACACTTTGACACACGATACATCAAAGCACACTTGGACACACGATACATCAAAGCACACTTGGACACTCGATACATCAAAGCACACTTGGACACACGATACATCAAAGCACACTTTGACACACGATACATCAAAGCACACTTTGACACTCGATACATCAAAGCACACTTTGACACACGATACATCAAAGCACACTTTGACACTCGATACATCAAAGCACACTTTGACACTCGATACATCAAAGCACACTTTGACACTCGATATATCAATGCACACTTTGACACTCGATACATCAAAGCACACTTTGACACTCGATACATCAATGCACACTTTGACACACGATACATCAAAGCACACTTTGACACTCGATACATCAAAGCACACTTTCACACATGAAGCGATTCGACCCTCAATAGGAAAGTCTCTGTGAAGCAGTTGCCACAAATAGGTAGCCGTAGTCATGCCAACGGCCTCTCCAAACACAATACGGAGGAAATCAGGCTTGTCTGACACAATTTCAGCAAGAAATATTTTTGGCAATTGTTGAGCAGTGGGAGCAATGATTCGGGGATAAGGAGAAGAGGAAGCGAAATCCCGGCATGGGATTAAGGCGCACTGTCTCTTGCCAAAGTCGGGTATTCATTAACTGACTGCCCGAAGATCTGATTTATTGCCACTCCCGGAGCTCTAGTTTGATGGGTCGATGGGCCCAACCAGGCTTGAGAGCTCGGGCCTGCCCAACTCACTCTTGAGTCCTATCTACTATCGTTTGAGTTCTCACTTCCGTGTTGGGCGTAACGGCACACATATATTTATTTATTGCTTCCTATCACTTACCATTCAATTCCTTTTCCAGCCCTCCAATCTTATCTATTTACTAGTTTATATCAGTCTGAGTCACTGCCTCTGTGGGCGGTTCAGATGCACTTTTACTTAGCGAGAATAGATATTGATATCGCTCTAAACACTGGGAAACAGGGATCTCTTTTCGACTCGTATTTTTTACCTATATGTAACTATACTGTATTCCTATGCAACTTCCTGTCTTGATGAAAATCTTATGATAGAAAGCTAAGAAGCTATTTTTAGAAAATCTACTAGGAAAACCACTATAAGTCACGTGACTTATCTGAGCCAATCAGAACTTATGAAACCAAGTTTAACCCTTACACTTCCTGCTAAACTATGCCGGCGACAAGAAAGTCGCTTTACTTCAGAACAGGCGCCTGAGGCACTTCAGAAGCGGTTCAGTGTTGATTTAAAAAACTACTGAAAATAAACGACTAAACGCCACGAAGTTTGAACCGTTAGTAAGATTTTGAGTCGTTGGAAAAGCGGATGGTTCATTAAAGAAGCCATTGAGTCGTTGGAAAAGCGGATGGTTCATTAAAGAAGCCATTGAGTCGTTGGAAAAGCGAATGGTTCATTAAAGAAGCCATTGAGTCGTTGGAAAAGCGAATGGTTCATTAAAGAAGCCATTGAGTCGTTGGAAAAGCGGATGGTTCATTAAAGAAGCCATTGAGTCGTTGGAAAAGCGAATGGTTCATTAAAGAAGCCATTGAGTCGTTGGAAAAGCGGATGGTTCATTAAAGAAGCCATTGAGTCGTTGGAAAAGCGGATGGTTCATTAAAGAAGCCATTGAGTCGTTGGAAAAGCGGATGGTTCATTAAAGAAGCCATTGAGTCGTTGGAAAAGCGGATGGTTCATTAAAGAAGCCATTGAGTCGTTGGAAAAGCGAATGGTTCATTAAAGAAGCCATTGAGTCGTTGGAAAAGCGGATGGTTCATTAAAGAAGCCATTGAGTCGTTGGAAAAGCGAATGGTTCATTAAAGAAGCCATTGAGTCGTTGGAAAAGCGAATGGTTCATTAAAGAAGCCATTGAGTCGTTGGAAAAGCGGATGGTTCATTAAAGAAGCCATTGAGTCGTTGGAAAAGCGGATGGTTCATTAAAGAAGCCATTGAGTCGTTGGAAAAGCGGATGGTTCATTAAAGAAGCCATTGAGTCGTTGGAAAAGCGGATGGTTCATTAAAGAAGCCATTGAGTCGTTGGAAAAGCGGATGGTTCATTAAAGAAGCCATTGAGTCGTTGGAAAAGCGGATGGTTCATTAAAGAAGCCATTGAGTCGTTGGAAAAGCGGATGGTTCATTAAAGAAGCCATTGAGTCGTTGGAAAAGCGGATGGTTCATTAAAGAAGCCATTGAGTCGTTGGAAAAGCGGATGGTTCATTAAAGAAGCCATTGAGTCGTTGGAAAAGCGGATGGTTCATTAAAGAAGCCATTGAGTCGTTGG